>JAJKFL010000013.1:9855036-11322536 GCA_021186555.1 Reticulitermes speratus | reverse complement strand
CATAATATCTTACTTACATAATAACTTAATTACATACTACCTTACTTAAATAATAACTTACTTATATACTAACTTACATCACATATATACATACATACATTTTTTTGTTTGTTTTTTTATAAAAGCTTACATACTACCTTACTTAAATACTAACTTACTTATATACTAACTTACATTACATACATACATACATTTTTTTGTTTTCTTTTATAAGAACTTACATACTACCTTACTTAAATACTAACTTACTTCCATACTAACTTACATACTACCTTCTTTATATACTACACAACATACATACTTTTTTATACTAACTAACATACAATCTTACTTACAAACTACATTTTTTTTTTTTTTATAAAAAACTTACTACCTTACCTAAATACTAACTTACTTATATACTAACTTACATTACATACATACATACAACATTTTTTTCTTTTTTTATAAGAACTTACATACTACCTTACTTAAATACTAACTTACTTATATACTAACTTTCTTACGTACTAACTTACATACATACTTACTTACATACTACCTTCTTTACATACCACATAACATACATATTTTCTTATACTAACTAACATACAATCCTACTTACAAACTATATTTTTTTTTGTTTTTTTTTTGTTTTTTTATAAAAACTTACTACCTTACTTAAATACTAACTTACTTATATACTAACTTACATTACATACATACACACATACATACATACAACATTTTTTTGTTTTCCTTTATAAGAACTTACATACTACCTTACTTAAATACTAACTTACTTACATACTTACTTTCTTACGTACTAACTTACTTCCATACTAACTTACATACTACCTTCTTTATATACTACACAACATACATACTTTTTAATACTAACATAGAATCTTACTTACAAACTACATTTTTTTTTTTATTTATTTCTTTCTTTTTTTTTTTTTTTTTTTTTTTTTTTTTTTTTTTTTTATAAAAACTTACTACCTTACTTAAATACTAACTTACTTATATACTACCTTCTTTACATACCACATAACATACATACTTTCTTATACTAACATACAATCCTACTTACAAACTATATTTTTTTGTTTTTGTTTTTTGTTTTTTTTTTTTTTTGTTTTTTTTATAAAAACTTACCACCTTACTTAAATACTAACTTACTTATATACTAACTTACATTACATACATACATACATACATTTTTTTGTTTTCTTTTATAAGAACTTACATACTACCTTACTTAAATACTAACTTACTTACATACTAACTTTCTTACGTACTAACTTACTTCCATACCAACTTACATACTACCTTCTTTATATACTACACAACATACATACTTTTTTATACTAACTAACATACAATCTTACTTACAAACTACACTTTTTTTTGTTTTTTTTATTTTATTTTTTCTTTTCTTTTGTTTTTTTTTGTTTTTTTTCTGTTTTTTTTATAAAAACTTACTACCTTACTTAAATACTAACTTACTTATATACTAACTTACATTACATACATACATACATTTTTTTTTGTTTTTTTTATAAGAACTTACATACTACCTTACTTAAATACTAACTTACTTATATACTAAATTTCTTACGTACTAACTTACTTACTAACTTACATACAAACTTACCTACATACAACCATACATAACAATTAAATAATAACATACTACCTTACTTATATATTACATTAATTACATACTACCCAATTTATATACAAACGTACTTACATACTACCTTCCGTATACACTACCTTTTCGTATTTTTACATATTACATATTGCATCTGCTGCGGGGCCCTTCATCACGCAACTAACTTACATACAAATTTAAATACTACAGTTCTTTTTCATTCTAACTTTCATACAATCCTACTTACATACTACATTTTTTTTATAAAAACTTACACACAAACTTATACTACATTCTTTACATATTACATAACATAATTACATACTATCTTAGATACAAATTTACATACACTGCTTTTTTATACTAACTAACATACATTCTTACTTACATACTACATTTTTTGTTTTTTTTATAAAAACTTACATACAAACTTATACTACCTTTACATACTACATAACATAATTACATATTATCTTACATACAAATTTACATACATTTCTTTTTTATACTAACTTACATACAATCTTAGTTACATAATACATTTTTTGTTTTTTTATAAAAACTAACATTCAAACTTATACTACCTTGTCTACATAGTACATAACATAATTGCATACTATCTTACATACAAATTTTACATAATACATTTTTTGTTTTTTTTTTCATTTTAGCTTACATACAACCTTACTTGAATACTACATTTTTTGTTTTTTTTTAGTAACTTACATACAAATTTTCTTACATAGTACCTTAGGCATTTCGAGCCTTTATCGTATCCTGCTTTGGCCAGTGAATGATGCCAGTTAATATGGCTGCTGTATGCTGTCACACTTTTTGTGTCAGACATGGTAAAAACCTATGATCAGTTGTACTGAAATTATTATTTGACCGCATAGTATACAGTTTTAATAAAAGTTTCTACGTAAATTTGGCGGGTAATAACGTGCTTTAACAAACAGATATCCGGAAAATTGTAGAACGTGACTGGAAATTGTTAAGTAAATTCAAAATCCAGTAATATACATTCGAAACTTCAACTTACAATTATCCAGTCTACCTACAATTACTTTCAATGTTTCTCTGATATACAGTACCTCCACATACAAGCAGGCACCATTCACTGTTACACCCCCTCGCCACGGTGAGGCACAGGATCTGGAGGGGGGATATGTAAACCTGCGTCTTGCACAGGTTTTCATATCCACATCCGAGTCAGTAGTCCAGATAGGGATGTGATGCTATCTGGAATTCCTGTTTTCGAGCCAAAGTAGTATCATCGTGACGGAACAGAATTTTAAAACCTTGATAACATTACTCACGCACTACCTTACTAACATACTTATATACTAACTTAATTACATACTACATTATTTATATACTACCTTAGTTACATACAAAATTATTTACATAATATCTTACTTACATAATAACTTAATTACATACTACCTTACTTAAATAATAACTTACTTATATACTAACTTACATCACATATATACATACATACATTTTTTTGTTTGTTTTTTTATAAAAGCTTACATACTACCTTACTTAAATACTAACTTACTTATATACTAACTTACATTACATACATACATACATACATACATTTTTTTGTTTTCTTTTATAAGAACTTACATACTACCTTAATTAAATACTAACTTACTTACATACTTACTTTCTTAGGTACTAACTTACTTCCATACTAACTTACATACTACCTTCTTTATATGCTACACAACATACATACTTTTTATACTAACTAACATACAATCTTACCTACAAACTACATTTTTTTGTTATTTTTATTTTTTTTTATTTTTTTTTATTTTTTTTTTTATAAAAACTTACTACCTTACTTAAATACTAACTTACTTATATACTACCTTCTTTACATACCACATAACATTACATACTTTCTTATACTAACTAACATACAATCCTACTTACACACTATATTTTTTGTTTTTTTTTGTTTTTTTTTTTGTTTTTTTTTTTTTTGTTTTTTTTTTTTTATTTTTTTATAAAAACTTACCACCTTACTTAAATACTAACTTACTTATATACTACCTTACATTACATACATACATACATTTTTTTGTTTTCTTTTATAAGAACTTACATAGTACCTTACTTAAGTACTAACTTACTTACATACTAACTTTCTTACGTACTAACTTACTTCCATACTAACTTACATACTACCTTCTTTATATACTACACAACATACATACTTTTTTATACTAACTAACATACAATCTTACTTACAAACTACATTTTTTTTTTCTTTTATTTTTTTATTTTATTTTTTTTTGTTTTTTTGTTTTTTTTTTTTTTTTTTTTTTTGTTTTTTATAAAAACTTACTACCTTACTTAAATACTAACTTACTTATATACTAACTTACATTACATACATACATACATACATATATTTTTTTTTGTTTTTTTATAAGAACTTACATACTACCTTACTTAAATACTAACTTACTTATATACTAAATTTCTTACGTACTAACGTACTTACTAACTTACATACAAACTTACCTACATACAACCATACATAACAATTAAATAATAACATACTACCTTACTTATATATATTACATTAATTACATACTACCTAATTTATATACAAACGTACTTACATACTACCTTGCGTATACACTACCTTTTTGTATTTTTACATATTACATATTGCATCTGCTGCGGGGCCCTTCATCACGCAACTAACTTACATACTACCTTCTTTATATACTACACAACATACATACTTTTTTATACTAACTAACATACAATCTTACTTACAAACAACATTTTTTTGTTTTTTTATTTTTTTTATTTTTTTTTTTTTGTTTTTTGTTTTTTTTCTGTTTTTTTATAAAAAACTTACTACCTTACTTAAATACTAACTTACTTATATACTAACTTACATTACATACATACATACATACATACATACATTTTTTTTGTTTTTTTTTATAAGAACTTACATACTACCTTACTTAAATACTAACTTACTTATATACTAAATTTCTTACGTACTAACTTACTAACTTACATACAAACTTACCTACATACAACCATACATAACAATTAAATAATAACATACTACCTTACTTATATATTACATTAATTACATACTACCTAATTTTATATACAAACGTACTTACATACTACCTTCCGTATACACTACCTTTTTGTATTTTTACATATTACATATTGCATCTGCTGCGGGGCCCTTCATCACGCAACTAACTTACATACAAATTTAAATACTACAGTTCTTTTTCATTCTAACTTTCATACAATCCTACTTACATACTACATTTTTTTTTATAAAAAATTACATACAAACTTATACTACATTCTTTACATATTACATAACATAATTACATACTATCTTAGATACAAATTTACATACACTGCTTTTTTATACTAACTAACATACATTCTTACTTACATACTACATTTTTTGTTTTTTTTATAAAAACTTACATACAAACTTATACTACCTTTACATACTACATAACATAATTACATATTATCTTACATACAAATTTACATACATTTCTTTTTTATACTAACTTACATACAATTTTAGTTACATAATACATTTTTTTGTTTTTTTATAAAAACTAACATTCAAACTTATACTACCTTGTCTACATAGTACATAACATAATTGCATACTATCTTACATACAAATTTTACATAATACATTTTTTTGTTTTTTTTTTATTCTAGCTTACATACAACCTTACTTGAATACTACATTTTTTGTTTTTTTTTTAGTAACTTACATACAAATTTTCTTACATAGTACCTTAGGCATTTCGAGCCTTTATCGTATCCTGCTTTGGCCAGTGAATGATGCCAGTTAATATGGCTGCTGTATGCTGTCACACTTTTTGTGTCAGACATGGTAAAAACCTATGATCAGTTGTACTGAAATTATTATTTGACCGCATAGTATACAGTTTTAATAAAAGTTTCTACGTAAATTTGGCGGGTAATAACGTGCTTTAACAAACAGATATCCGGAAAATTGTAGAACGTGACTGGAAATTGTGAAGTAAATTCAAAATCCAGTAATATACATTCGAAACTTCAACTTACAATTATCCAGTCTACCTACAATTACTTTCAATGTTTCTCTGATATACAGTACCTCCACATACAAGCAGGCACCATTCACTGTTACACCCCTCGCCACGGTGAGGCACAGGATCTGGAGGGGGGATATGTAAACCTGCGTCTTGCACAGGTTTTCATATCCACATCCGAGTCAGTAGTCCAGATAGGGATGTGATGCTATCTGGAATTCCTGTTTTCGAGCCAAAGTAGTATCATCGTGACGGAACAGAATTTTAAAACCTTGATAACATTACTCACGCACTACCTTACTAACATACTTATATACTAACTTAATTACATACTACATTACTTATATACTACCTTACTTACATACAAACTTAATTACATACTATCTTACATACTATCTTACTTACATAATAACTTACATACTACCTTATATAAATACTAACTTACTTATATACTAACTTACATTACGTATATACATAAATACAAACCACATTTTTTTTTTGTTTTTGTTTTTTATAAAAACTTACATACTACCTTACTTAAATACTAACTTACTCTTATACTTTCTTACGTACTAACTTACTTACATGCTTACTTACTTACATACTACCTTGTTTACATACTACATAAGATACATACTTTTTTATACTAACTATCATACAATCTTACATACATACTACATTTTTTTTTTAAAACTTACATACTACCTTACTTAAATACTAACTTACTTATATACTAACTTTAATTACATACATACATGCATACAAACTACATTTTTTTTATAAAAACTTACATACTACGTTACTTAAATACTAACTTACTTATATACTAACTTTCTTACGTACTAACGTACTTACATACTAAGTTACTTACATACTAACTTACATACTACCTTACTTACATACTAACTTACTTACATACTACCTTGTTTACATACTACATAACATACATACTTTTTTATAATAACTAACATACAATCTTACATACTACATTTCTTTATATAAAACTTAAATACTACCTTATTTAAATACTAACTTACTTATATACTAACTTTCTTACGTACTAACTTTCATACTAACTTACTTACATACTACCTTGTTTACATACTACATAACATACTTGCATACAAACTTACCTACATACAACCATACATAATAATTAAATAAACACATACAACTTTACTTATATATTACATTAATTACATACCAACCAATTTATATACAAACGTACTTACATACTACCTTACGTATACACTACCTTTTTGTTTTTTTACATATTACATACTGCATCTGCTGCGGGGCCCTTCATCACGCAACTAACTTACCTAAAAATTTACATACTACATTTCTTTTTCATACTAACTTACATACAATCTTACTTACATACTACATTTTTTTGTTTTTTTTTTCCTTTTTTCTTTTTTTGGTTTTTTTATAAAAATTTACACCAAACTTATACTACCTTGTTTACATATTACATAACATAATTACATACTATCTTACATACAAATTTACATATATTTCTTTTTTATACTAACATACAATCTTACTTACATACCACTTTTTTTTTTTATATAAAAACTTACATACAAACTTATACTACCTTGTTAACATACTACATAACATAATTACATACTATCTTACATACAAATTTACATACATTTCTTTTTTATACTAACATACAATCTTACTTACATACTACATTTTTTTGTTTTTTTTTTGTTTTTTTTTATAAAAACTTACATACAAAATAATACTACCTTGTTTACATACTACATAACATAATTACATACTATCATACATATAAATGTACATCTATTTTTTTTTATACTAACTTACATACAATCTTATTTACATACAACATTTTTTTCCATAGAAACTTACATACAAACTTATACTACCTTGTTTACATACTACATAACTTACTAACATACAAACTTACCTACATACTACCTTACTTACTTAATCAAATACTAACTTACATACTACCTTATTTACTTACTACCTTATTTATATCCAAACTTACTCACATACTAAATTACTTACATACTACCTTACTTATATACTAACTTACTTACATACTACCTTGTTTACATATAACATAACATACTTACATACAAACTTATCTACATACAACATTACTTAATAATTAAATACTAACATACTACCTTACCCAACTTTCTTACGTAGTAACTTACTTAAATACTAACTTACATACTACCTTGATTACATACTACATAACATACACACATACAAACTTTCCTACATACAACATTACTTAATAGTTAAATACTAACATACTACCTCACATAACTTTCTTACGTACTAACTTACTTACATACTAACTTACTTACATACTACCTTGTTTACATATAACATAACATACTTACATACAAACTTATCTACATACAACATTACTTAATAATTAAATACTAACATACAACCTTACACAACTTTCTTACGTACTAACTTACTTACATACTACCTTGTTTACATACTACATAACATACTTACATACAAACTTTCCTACATACAACATTACTTAATAGTTAAATACTAACATACTACCTTACATAACTTTCTTACGTACTAACTTACTTACATACTTACTTACATACAACCTTGATTACATACTACATTACATACTTACATACAAACTTACCTACATACAACCTTACTTAATAATTAAATACTAACATACTTCCTTACTTATATATTACATTACTTAATACTACCTAATTTATATACAAACGTACTTACATACTACTTTAATTATACACTACCTTTTTTTTACATACTACGTAATGCATGTGCTGTGGGGCCCTTCATCACGCAACTAACTTACATACAAATTTACATACTAAATTTTTTTTTCATACTAACTTACATACAATCTTACTTACATACTACATTTTTTTTGTTGTTTTTTGTTTTTTTTATAGTAACTTACATACAAAGTTATACTACCTTGTTTACATACTACATAACATACTTACATACTAATTTACATACAAATTTACATAATATATTTCTTTTTCATACTAACTTACATACAATCTCACTTACATACTACATTTCTTTTTTTTATAGTAACTGACATAGAGACTTATACTACTTTGTTTACATACTACATAACATACATACTAACTTACATACAAATTTACATACATTTCTCTTTCATACCAACTTACATACAATCTTACATACTACTTTTTTTTATAGTAACTTACAAACTTATACTACCTTGTTTACATACTACATAGCATACTTACATACTAACTTACATACAAATTTACATAATACATTTCTATTTCATTTTCTTGCTTAAGCATTTGTTTAAACGACCCTGGGTTGCAGATTGCAAGCAAGCGCGAGTTTATGTACATGCGCATTCACGTGTGAGTGGGCTACACCTTCATCTATGATCATTTTACGTCACCACCCCACCTCACATCACGGATTACATAACTTGCTGCCACGGATGACTAATTACATGGCCAGTGGTATTCAAGCAGCGCTCTACGGAAGCCTCGTTCCGCTTACACTGCGTTTATAGACAATGTTTTCACTAACCAAATGCACTTATTATAAAAACACTAAAATATTCTAAAAATGTTTGATAAAAAGCCCTGACATGTTTCGGCTCACTAATGAGCCATCCTCAGGGGTTCACAACTGTCTGTTCTCAAAACACATACACATGTTAATCTAGAGGTATGTGGTCAACGTCTTATCTCACCAATCTTATTTATCACTCCGTAAACCGATATGCTTTTTAAAACACTTCCTATAGATTATGCACTAAATTATTGCATCACTTACACACTCATTATTGTTTGTAGTGTACATTAGTTGCTGTGGAAACTTAAATATTTGCATATATGGCCACTTGTTTCACTTATGTCTGTGTCGATACTGTTCGTCCTTTTTGAATTCTTAAGTTGCTACGTAGATTCCTGGGCGTCATTCTAAATGTGTGGAAAATATGCGGATGCTTATGAGTGCTTCTTCACCAGTGTTTTTATAACAAGTGCATTTGGTTGGTGAAAACATTGTCTATACTCGAAAAAGGAATGGTGAAAATAGAATAAAATTATATACATATGTCTTATAACTATATATGTTATACAGAGAAGAATGAATATGTCCCAAATTTTTTCAAAAGTATTTCTTCTAATAACTGGCGAGGTTAGCAGTCGGTATGTGGAGGTTATGTTTGTTCTGGTTATGGACTGAATCTTTTTTTTTTTTACATATTTTTGTGCTCCACTAAAAATGAAAAGACCGAGTGTAAGAATTTTCAGGGAAGGGGAACTGTATTAAATTTCTTAAATAATTCTGTATAGTAGCCTCTCTTTAACACTTGTTTTTCTAATTATTTAATTTTGCAGGTTAAATAATTTCTTACTATGATACTCTTCAAGGTAATTATTTATATGATATGATGGAGTGTAAGGATGAAAAGTTACTTTTAACTTACCACTCATGAGTGGTGTGATTTCCCTCGTAGGAGAACATGCTGAACTTCCTTGACAGCTAATATATTTATTGTACTTTTTTACATGGTTGTTGTCAATATGTAGACCGAGGACTGTAGTGCCTACTTCAGGTGTTTTGTTATTATCCCTTATATTGATATTACTACATGTTTTATTATCAGTAGACAATGTAATAAAATTTGTTTTTGTAAAATTTTCAAGATAACAAATGCATCATGCCTGCAATTTTTAAAGTTGTCTGATTCCAGATGTGAAATGATGATGATGATGATGATGATGGAATGATTAGCAAAGTGTGCAGCTTGGGACAGTTTATGCATGCAAGCAGATTATTGATGTTTAGCTTAAAACCAAGTGCTGAACCTCGAGAAACTTGTATGTTTTTCATCTTGAGCTGGTATTATTATTTCAGTTTCGCTGGCTTTATTTCCATTTTTTGTGTGTGTTTGTTTGGGGGAGGGGTTCTTTAAGACATAAATGAAACTACTGTCAAGCTTGAGTTCAAAATCATAGTTTCATCACAATTCATGAGTCACACAATCACATTGTTTAGTAAGGTCACAAATTATGCCACCAATATGCATTTTGTTATAAGGACACAAATATTTGTGAATTTTGCCCGTGAGGTGCCTGGTTTGAATGTTGGCTTAGACTGCAACAGTACTGATGTTTTTCCATGGTTTTCATTAACACTTCCAGATAAATTCCTGGAAATGGCATGAATTATAAAACAGCTGTTTCTTTCAACATCTTTACAGTCATGGAAATCCTGCCTCTAAGGAAAACCATCAATCCTGAATACTACTGTGAAATATTAGAGGCTAAGGTGGCCAGTTCAGAATCGACATAAATGCCTAACAAGAAGTGGGGTTTGTTTGTTGCAAGACAGTGCGTGACCGAATGCTGCCGCCCTTACATACTAATACCTCAAATAGTACAAGTGCAACATTTTCAAGCATCTTCCGTACAGTCCTGACTTTGCACCACGTGATTATCACTTGCTTCTCCACATCCAGAAATGTTTCGGCGGCCATGCACCACGTGATTATCACTTGCTTCTCCACATCCAGAAATGTTTCGGCAGCCAGAGTCTGAGGAGCAATCAAGAAATAAAAGACGTTATACAGCACTGGCTGAAAGGCTGGACCGGAACCTTCTTCAGCGGAGGTATACAAAAGATGTTTTCACAATATGACAAATGCCTTAATTAACATGGGCAGCTACGTGGAGAAGTAGTTTAGTGTAGGTACCAACATGTCTGAATGAAGATATTTTAAACATTTTTTAAACCTGTTTTACACCCAGGTAGAACTTACATCCTGTTACCAGATGTTAGACATTAAAATATAGCACATCAGTGTTACCTCTGAAACAAGACACTGTCATATAAAATAATATATGTCTGTGAAAGTGTCAGACATTTTAGGTATGCTGTGTGAAATATACAACATAAAATGCCCATGTGGAGGTCATGTTCCTTCATTTGTTCATCTATTAATACATATACTTATAACAATTTATTACTTATCCTGTACAGTGGAGATGCAGACAGTAGCCCCTAGCTACCGAGCTACACAGCATCACACTCCAGAAGAAAGAAATCTTCAATTTCAACCCCAATTTTTCTGACTCATACACAAGTATCATTTCAGTTTCTGGTTTTAGTTTTCAGTACAAAGTGTTACCAAAATCCCCTGAAGAAGTGTGTCACTGAAAAAATGTGGGGTTCGTCTTCCTACAGGGCAATATATTTAGCCACAAATAGGCAAAAGCCCAGTCCTTCATAACTGTCTGCACAATTTACATTTGAAATGAATAGAAATATGACACCTGATTGCAGAAGTTAAAAAATTTCTGCCAGCCTGCGTAAAATATAGTTGATGAAGCAATGATACGAATTTTATGCTGTGGAATAATCTGAGTTCTTATACCAAGTTAAAAACAACTCAGTACATGATCTGCATACATACGTGTACACTTATAATACACACACACAGAATACCTATCAAGTTTTTTAATTTCATGAAAGTGTCCTTGATATAAAACTGTTATTTCACTCATTAGTGTCATCTTAGTGCCATCTGCATGTGACAAGAAATTAATGCAGAATCTGTCCCACTTACTTTCACAGGTTTTGGATGGATGGGTGGTCGGACACGTTTCTTCTCCAGTTCTTCCCAGGTGACAGGTCTGAAGAACGGATGGCTTCTTACGTCATCAGGGTCAACGAGCCTTCTTGAACGGTCCCTGCTCAGAAACTGAAAACAAAAGCAAAGAATTAATGCCACTAGCACTCCACTCACTGCAGCTTTGCTCCTCACAAATGTTGCAAGTTTGTAAACAAACTGTCCATAACGGATGTACAGTTTTAATAGCATAGCAACGAGCTGGGTTTTGTTGCAGCATTCAAGGCATATCGTTGTACACATTATCACAGAGTTGACTTTTACAACACCAATTAGGTAAACACACAACAGTATTATTAACATAATTATAAGTAATGTAATTCACTCCTATAATTAGTTAATAATGCATGTAGTGTGAAATGCAGACATCAGTTACTTGAACATTTTGTTTATTTTTCCCTCAGACAGTGCCAATTACAGTTGTGTACCTTTCAACACAACAGTCCTGATTTTAAACTAGTTTTCACCATAATAGTGCCACTTATTGCATCAAACTTAAAGTGTTAAATCTTACACAGGTGAGCATGGGGAACTGTGTACATTGTTTTATCATTTATGGACAGTGAGGTTCTTAAAACTTTAAGGCACTATGTGGCAAGTTTTATATCCTACAAAGGATGGCACAGCAGTCTAAGAAAAATTGTGCTGAATATGGGATACAGCTGGACAATGGTTCAACAACCAGAAAGATTTTAATTCATCAAGTTTCATCAGAGAAACATACATCTTTCCTCACAGATATCTCACACTTCAAGCAAGAAGGAAACTCAACTAGGAATTTGTGGCATGACATCACACACCAGGAATTATGTCAGTTAATATGCAAAGGTGAACAATTAATTACCATACATGCCAGAGGGGAAAATGGACTAGTTCATAATCCTCTGGTAATACAAAAATCTAGCCGAAGCATTTTGGATGTCAATAATGAAGTGCACTCAACAAATTACAAAAAATGGCTGTGCAGAAAGCAAACCCCAAATTTCAAGGCACACTTGTTGATTGTGGGCATACATGCATATAGAATAGCCCCACATTTATACAGAAAAATGTGTGAATCATTAATTTGCTTCATAAACACAACATTCATTAGTCTGTTAAAGTGGTGAAACAACAGTTGTAGAAATTAATTCTAATTCATAGACCATCCTACAAGAAATTCTCCACGGACACACCATTCTTCACTCCTCCTCTAACCACACTAATCCCATGAACCCCCCAAAAAAAAAAATTTGAACAGAAAAATAAAATGTTTTGCGAAGAAACATCACACCAGAAGTTACTAAATAGTTGTGGGAAAAAAGTTTAGTGCAATAGAAATACTCCAGTGTTGTCCTGTTTGTTAACATAACAAGAACCCTGAAATTGCATTCTTGCAAAAGAAATTTTTGTTGACCTACGAGAAGAGCAGTTGAAAAGTCGTTTATATAGTCACAAGTACTAGCGATGAACTTTCAGGCATTTAAGATTTATAATTCTGGGGCATCATTTGATATTATGGCATAAATAATGTCTGCCTGGTGTGCCACACACTGTAGTTTTGTCCACTACCTATGTGAGGATATGTCTTGAATTCTATGCAGTGAAACTAAGAGAATGTCTACTGACCTCTTGTGCAAGAAGTGCCACTGCACGTTCCCTGCAAGTCTGGTGCTTGACAGATGGCAGCACACAACCTAGAACGCAGAAAAGTTAAAATTGTACTAATTATTATAAAAGAAATTCATTTTCATTCTTCTAATATTGAAATGTCAAAGGCTAAGTTGGTCTGGGAATGTGGCTTGAATGGGGGAGACAAGGAATGCACACAAAAACCACTTCCCAAAACACCCACTTCAAACAATAAAAGTCCTTCCTATATCTGATTTATCTCAAAGGAAAACAAAATTCCCTCACACTTATATAAGCATTGTGCTGTAATATGAGAAATTTAAAATCTTTCCCAGGGAACACCACTGAGAAGAAAGATGTTAATTTTAACCCTTCTCTCAAATCTGTGTTTACAAGCCCAAAACCATGAAGAATGGACTAATGCCAAAAATTTTAACATATTCAAACTTTTCTCTAATTTATTATTTGGAGATACAAATTTATGGCTCATTATACTTATGTATATTGAGTTTCAGATCCGATTTCCTGTCAACCTGTCATTTTGAATATGACTGAATATCACTCTGTAATTATTACACACCGAGTCCCTCGTACCAAAAGGATGAAAACCTTGGGTATGAACAAGCGTCCAGAAATGCTTCCTTGCTGAGCTATCAGAACACTGTGGAAGCATTACTCATCATGGTGGAACATTTGGTGATGTGATTCTTTATCAAAAATGTTTGTTTACACTAAAACCATCTACTTCATATTGGTTCACATCACACAAAATACATATCACAAGGCAGTTTGCTGGCTTCACATGCTTGTGTTTCATAGAAAATGTTTGAAGATCACACCTATGCCATGGATGCAAGCCTGAATGTGTCCTCGTATCGACTCCCCTATACGCCCAAAACATCCTCTGTGCATCGTGAACTGCATCATGGAATACAACAATGCAATCACTGCATTCACGGAGACTCTCCACACTTAACACTGAAGATGAATATACCAGAGATTTTACATATCCCCACAAACAAAACTCCGTGGATTTGGTCACAGCAGCGTGGAGACCACTCAATCTGTCCACCTCTACCTACCCAACACACGTTCACAGTGTAATACACTAAGTGTTGAGGCATGGTATGCATTAAGGGTAATGGATTATTTGAGTATGTATATCTTAAACTCGATTATGTAAGCAAACCCTCAATTATGTCATGAAAACCAGAAACCGAAGGTTCAATAGTGCCAAACATGATAAACCTCGCATGCTCACAACCCATACCCATAAGACCCATAATAATGATGTCCTCGCATCTCCTTTCAACCATCCATCCAGTCACTTTCCAACTGTTTTTCCCACCAATATTTTCTATGCACTGAACCCACTTGTGGTTTCTATATTTAACTATCCCACATATACTTTTGAACTGTATCACTAAGTTCCATGTTATGTACACTTATTCTTTACCATTTCAAAGATTTTACCAAACCCATTCTTTCCAAATTATTCAAACACATATTCTGATAAATTAAGATACTATATTTTACACACACACACAAACTGAAAACTTTTATAACTACATACACATACATACACACATAGCCTACAAATCTTCATGCTTCACGCTTTATAAATACACACAATAAAACCACATATCATGTACACCTGATTCTTTTTTCACTTCAAATTTATATGATCCCTTTGTCTTACATTATTCCAACGATTTTTCCTGACAAATTACGATACCATGTTTCCACAACCACACACAAAACTGAAAAACCTATTATTCTATACATGCAGACGACATGCCGTCCTGCTCCGTTTTATAAATCACACACGATGACACATTACACTACGAAACATAGCAGATGAATTTCGTTTACTGTTGCTGTCAGTACGAGTGATGGGAAACATAGAAACTGGATGATGGTGAATGAAGCCCTTCTAATTACTCCTTCCATGTAACACCAAGATTAACACAGATTCAGTAATATGGATCAGTGTACTTACCTTCATTTTCGGCGAACCGACGTCTTGGCAATACTGAACTGGCCTTGTTAGCGCCACCAATAACAAACACAACGTGAGTGGTTTAAACACAAGCGGACAGACGTTTCACTTCTTCCCTACTGCGCAGTTGACAACACAGAAGGTAGAGTTGTAGCAAGCGAGCCTTTACATAGGACAAATTTCAGCAGATCGCCAGCCAGCGAACAGGCTTGCTTAAGCGTTTGTTTAAACGACCCTGGGTTGCAGATGCAAGCAAGCGCGAGTTTTGTACATGCGCATTCGCGTGTGAGTGGGCTACAACCCCTACTATGAATCATTTTACGTCACCATCCCACCTCACATCACGGATTACATAACTTGCTGCCACGGATGATTAATTACATGGCCAGTGGTATTCAAGCTGCGCTCTACGGAACCCTCGTTCCGCTTACACTGCGTTTATAGACTGTTTTCACTAACCAAATGCACTTATTATAAAACACTAAAATATTCTAAAAATGTTTGATAAAAAGGCCCCGACATGTTTCGGCTCACTAATGAGCCATCCTCAGGGGTCACAACTGTCTGTTCTCAAAACACGTACATATGTTAATCCTCTAGAAAGGGATGTGGTCAACGTCTTATCTCACCAATCTTATTTATCACTCCGTAAACCGATATGCTTTTTAAAACACTTCCTATAGATTATGCACTATATTATTGCATCACTTACACCATTATTGCTTGTAGTGTCATTAGTTCTGTGGAAACTTAAATATTTGCATATATGGCCACTTGTTTCAATTATGTCTGTGTCGATACTGTTCGTCCCTTTTTAATTCTTAAGTTGCTACGTAGATTCCTGGGCGTCATGTTAAATGTGTGGAAAATATGCGGATGCTTACGAGTGCTTGTTCACCAGTGTTTTTATAACAAGTGCATTTGGTTGGTGAAAACATTGTCTATACTCGCAAAAGGCATGGTGAAAATAGAATAAAATTATATACATATGTTTTATAACTATATATGTTATACAGAGAAGAATGAATATGTCCCAAACAAAGTATTATAAATATAACCTTGTATTACATTTACTACATAACATACTTACCTTTAACTAATTTTACATACTATACTTACATAACTACATACTTTTCATACAAACTTATATACAATCATCATTACTTAATAATTAAATACTAACATACTTCCTTACTTATATATTACATTACTTACATACTTCCTAATTTATATACAAACATACTTACATACTACCTTAATTATACACTACCTTTTTTTTAACATACTACATACTGCATGTGCTGCGGGGCACTTCATCACGCAACTAATTTACATACAAATTTACATACTACATTTCTTTTTCATACTAACTTACATACATAATTTTTTTTTTTTATATATATATATATATATATATATATATATAGTAACTTACATACAATGTTATACTACCTTGTTTACATACTACATAACATACTTACATACTAACTTACATACAAATTTACATAATACATTTCTTTTTCATACTAACTTACATACAATCTCACTTACATACTACATTTCTTTTTTTTTATAGTAACTGACATAGAAACTTATACAACTTTGTTTACATACTACATAACATACAAATTTACATACATTTCTCTTTCATACCAACTTACATACAATCTTACATATTACTTTTTTTTTTATAGTAACTTACATACAAACTTATACTACCTTCTTTACATACTACATAACACACTTACATACTAAGTTACATACAAATTTACATAATACATTTCTATTTCATTTTCTTGCTTAAGCGTTTGTTTAAACGACCCTGGGTTGCAGATTGCAAGCAAGAGCGAGTTTATGTACATGCGCATTCGCGTGTGAGTGGGCTACACTTTCATCTATGATCATTTTACGTCACCACCCCACCTCACATCACGGATTACATAACTTGCTGCCACGGATGATTAATTACATGGCCAGTGGTATTCAAGCTGCGCTCTACGGAAGCCTCGTTCCGCTTACACTGCGTTTATAGACAATGTTTTCACTAACCAAATGCAATTATTATAAGAACACTAAAATATTCTAAAAATGTTTGATAAAAAGCCCCGACATGTTTCGGCTCACTAATGAGCCATCCTCAGGGGGTCACAACTGTCTGTTCTCAAAACACGTACATATGTTAATCCTCTAGAGGTATGTGGTCAACGTCTTATCTCACCAATCTTATTTATCACTCCGTAAACCGATATGCTTTTTAAAACACTTCCTATAGATTATGCACTATATTATTGCATCACTTACACACTCATTATTGTTTGTAGTGTACTGTGGAAACTTAAATATTTGCATATATGGCCACTTGTTTCACTTATGTCTGTGTCGATACTGTTCGTCCTTTTTGAATTCTTAAGTTGCTACGTAGATTCCTGGGCGTCATGTTAAATGTGTGGAAAATATGCGGATGCTTATGAGTGCTTGTTCACCAGTGTTTTTATAACAAGTGCATTTGGTTGGTGAAAACAATGTCTATACTCAAAAAAGGCATGGTGAAAATAGAATAAAATTATATACATATGTTTTATAACTATATATGTTATACAGAGAAGAATGAATATGTCCCAAATTTTTTCAAAAGTATTTTTCTAATAAGTGGCGAGGTTAGCAGTCCGTATGTGGAGGTTATGTTTGTTCTGGTTATGGACTGAATCTTTTTTTTTTTTTTTTAACATATTTTTGTGCTCCACTAAAAATGAAAAGACCGAGTGTAAGAATTTGCAGGGAAGGGGAACTGTATTAAATTTCTTAAATAATTCTGTATAGTAGCCTCTCTTTAACACTTGTTTTTCTGATTATTTAATTTTGCAGGTTAAATAATTTCTTACTATGATACTCTTCAAGGTAATTATTTATATGATAAGATGGAGTGTAAGGATGCCAAGTTAGTTTTAACTTACCACTCATGAGTGGTGTGATTTCCCTCGTAGGAGAACATGCTGAACTTCCTTGACAGCTAATATATTTATTGTACTTTTTTACATGGTTGTTGTCAATATGTAGACCGAGGACTGTAGTGCCTACTTCAGGTGTTTTGTTATTATCCCTTATATTGATATTACTACACGTTTTATTATCAGTAGACAATGTAATAAAATTTGTTTTTGTAAAATTTTCAAGATAACAAATGCATCATGCCTGCAATTTTTAAAGTGGTCTGAGAAACTTGTATGTTTTTCATCTTGAGCTGGTATTATTATTTCAGTTTCGCTGGCTTTATTTCCATTTTTTGTGTGTGTTTGTTTGGGGGAGGGGTTCTTTAAGACATAAATTAAACTACTCTCAAGCTTGAGTTCAAAATCATAGTTTCATCACAATTCATGAGTCACACAATCACATTGTTTAGTAAGGTCACAAATTATGCCACCAATATGCATTTTGTTATAAGGACACAAATATTTGTGAATTTTGCCTGTGAGGTGCCTGGTTTGAATGCTGGCTTAGACTGCAACAGTACTGATGTTTTTCCATGGTTTTCATCAACACTTCCAGATAAATTCCTGGAAATGGCATGAATTATAAAACAGCTGTTTCTTTCAACATCTTTACAGTCGTGGAAATCCTGCCTCTAAGGAAAACCATCAATCCTGAATACTACTGTGAAATATTACAGAGGCTAAGGTGGCCAATTCAGAATCGACATAAATGCCTAACAAGAAGTGGGGTTTGTTTGTTGCAAGACAGTGCGTGACCGCATGCTGCCGCCCTTACATGCTAATACCTCAAACAGTACAAGTGCAACATTTTCAAGCATCTTCCGTACAGTCCTGACTTTGCACCACGTGATTATCACTTGCTTCTCCACATCCAGAAATGTTTCGGCGGCCATGCACCACGTGATTATCACTTGCTTCTCCACATCCAGAAATGTTTCGGCGGCCAGAGTCTGAGGAGCAATCAAGAAATAAAAGACGTTATACAGCACTGGCTGAAAGGCTGGACCGCAACCTTTTTCAGCGGAGGTATACAAAAGATGTTTTCACGATATGACAAATGCCTTAATTAACATGGGCAGCTACGTGAAAAGTAGTTTTAGTGTAGGTACCAACATGTCTGAATGAAGATATTTTGAACATTTTTTAAACCTGTTTTACACCCAGGTGGTACTTACATCCTGTTACCAGATGTTAGACATTAAATATAGCACATCAGTGTTACCTCTGAAACAAGACACTGTCATATAAAATAATATATGTCTGTGAAAGTGTCAGACATTTTAGGTATGCTGTGTGAAATATACAACACAAAATGCCCGTGTGGAGGTCATGTTCCTTCATTTGTTCATCTATTAATACATATACTTATAACAATTTATTAATTATCCTGTACAGTGGAGATGCAGACAGTAGCCCCTAGCTACCGAGCTACACAGCATCACACTCCAGAAGAAAAAAATCTTCAATTTCAACCCCAATTTTTCTGACTCATACACAAGTATCATTTCAGTTTCTGGTTTTAGTTTTCAGTACAAAGTGTTACCAAAATCCCCTGATGAAGTGTGTCACTGAAGAAAATGTGGGGTTCGTCTTCCTACAGGGCAATATATTTAGCCACAAATAGGCAAAAGCCCAGTCCTTCATAACTGTCTGCACAATTTACATTTGAAATGAATAGAAATATGACACCTGATTGCAGAAGTTAAAAAATTTCTGCCAGCCTGGGTAAAATATAGTTGCTGATCCGCAATGATACGAATTTTATGCTGTGGAATAATCTGAGTTCTTATACCAAGTTAAAAACAACTCAGTACATGATCTGCATACATACGTGTACACTTATAATACACACACACAGAATACCTATCAAGTTTTTTAATTTCATGAAAGTGTCCTTGATATAAAACTGTTATTTCACTCATTAGTGTCATCTTAGTGCCATCTGCATGTGACAAGAAATTAATGCAGAATCTGTCCCACTTACTTTCACAGGTTTTGGATGGATGGGTGGTCGGACACGTTTCTTCTCCAGTTCTTCCCAGGTGACAGGTCTGAAGAATGGATGGCTTCTTACGTCATCAGGGTCAACGAGCCTTCTTGAACGGTCCCTGCTCAGAAACTGAAAACAAAAGCAAAGAATTAATGCACTTGCACTCCACTCACTGCAGCTTTGCTCCTTACAAATGTTGTAAGTTTTAAACAAACTGTCCATAACGGATGTACAGTTTTAATAGCATAGCACCGAGCTGGGTTTTGTTGCAGCATTCAAGGCATATCGTTGTACACATTATCACAGACTTGACTTTTACAACACCAATTAGGTAAACACACAACAGTATTATTAACATAATTATAAGTAATGTAATTCACTCCTATAATTAGTTAATAATGCATGTAGTGTGAATGCAGACATCAGTTACTTGAACATTTTGTTTATTTTTCCCTCAGACAGTGTCAATTACAGTTGTGTACCTTTCAACACAACAGTCCTGATTTTAAACTAGTTTTCACCATAATAGTGCCACTTATTGCATCAAACTTAAAGTGTTAAATCTTACACAGGTGAGCATGGGGAACTGTGTACATTGTTTTATCATTTATGGACAGTGAGGTTCTTAAAACTTTAAGGCACTATGTGGCAAGTTTTATATCCTACAAAGGATGGCACAGCAGTCTAAGAAAAATTGTGCTGAACATGGGATACAGCTGGACAATGGTTCAACAACCAGAAAGATTTTAATTCATCAAGTTTCATCAGAGAAACATACATCTTTCCTCACAGATATCTCACACTTCAAGCAAGAAGGAAACTCAACTAGGAATTTGTGGCATGACATCACACACCAGGAATTATGTCAGTTAATATGCAAAGGTGAACAATTAATTACCATACATGCCAGAGGGGAAAATGGACTAGTTCATAATCCTCTGGTAATACAAAAATCTAGCCGAAGCATTTTGGATGTCAATAATGAAGTGCACTCAACAAAGTATAAAAAATGGCTGTGCAGAAAGCAAAACCCCAAATTTCAAGGCACACTTGTTGATTGTGGGCATACATGCATATAGAATAGCCCCACATTTACACAGAAAAATGTGTGAATCATTAATTTGCTTCATAAACACAACATTCATTAGTCTGTTAAAGTGGTGAAATAACAGTTGTAGAAATTAATTCTAATTCATAGACCATCCTACAAGAAATTCTCCACGGACACACCATTCTTCATTCGTCTTCTAACCACCCTGAACACATGAAACCCACAAAAACCAACTTGGAACAGTAAAATTAAATTGTTTTGCAAAGAAACATTACACATCAGAAGATACTAAAAGTTGTGTGAAAAAATTTAGTGCAGTAGAAATACTGCAGTGTTGTCCTGTTTGTTAACATATCAAGAATTTTGAAAGGGATTCTTGCAAAACAAATTTTTGGTTGACCTAAGAGTACAGCAGTTGAGAAGTCATTTATATAGTCACACGTACTAGTGATGAACTTTCAGGCGTTTAAGATTTATAATTCTGGGGCATCAGTTGATATTACAGCATAAATAATGTGTCTGCCTGGTGTTCCACGCACTGTATGGACAAACATCACTGACATGCTCCGCTTTCTTAGAAATTCCACTTATATATGAAGTCACCCATCAGCACAGCTACACTGAGTGTGGTGTACCTGAATTTGTGATGATGTTACTTTTATACTGAAACATGTGGAGAATGAAAGATGTGCGAAGTCAGAAAATAAACCTCCATATTCGGTGCCTTTCAGTTATTAGACTGCTACAGTTCATTTATTCAGACTGAGTAGTGCAGTTACAGGCAAGTCACATATACAATTGCATAACAATACAAAGAAAATAATTATGACACCATAGAACTTTCTGCCTGTTGTGAATTTAGCAGAATATCGGGACAGGGAAAACAAAGAGGATTCAGTCTTAAATATCTGTGTTTAGTTTGAATGTAAACACAGACTAATGTGTAACAAGTTAATTATATTAGACCTTATAACACAACTTTTAAAAAGTTATCCCTATACAGGCAGGGAGAGGCCCTTAGGGCTCTAGGAGGTTGAGGCTCCCAGGATTTCTAGACAATTCTCACATGAAAGTGGCAAGCTTGACAGCCCTACGCACCAGCCATCTTTACCCCCCAGGAGATATGCCTGTTACTCATTTCCCTTGGAGGCTGAGTCGACCCCTGGGCCACAGTGTGGTCGAGGATTAAGCCGAGAAATCACAATGACACCATTGGGAATCGAACCTGCAGCCTTCCGGCTTGTAGCACAGTGTACAAGCATTAACTGAATAACTTTGTGATACTATCGTGACAAAACTGTAAATATCTCTTCCTCATTTTAAGGATCTACCTTGCATCCTGGTACATACAGTGTGTTGAAACACATCTTGGCAATGTCTAGATTGGAGGATTGTGAGACTCATGTCCACAAGTTGTATACTTTAGTGACAAGAGTTTCTCAATTCATTTTACAAACAGCATGAAGTAAAGTAAGAAGGATTATAAAACAGAGTGAATGCATATTTTATAGTGTGTGAAAATGAAGCTGAAAGTTTAAATGAAGCTGAACCTAAGTGTCAGAATAATGATCTGCACACAAGTGTTGAGGGAATCCCAAAAGTTTCACAAACATGTAACTGTGATAAAACAAACAACACCCAAAATATATATAACCTTTTATAGATCCAGAGGCACAAAATTCTTTAATAATTATTTAATAACAATAAAATCTGAGTCCCTAGGTGTGGATAACACTGCATAAAAGAGATTTAATGGTAACTTTTTTAGTGCCAGAGTTTTGATGTTAATCATACTTACCCCTTGCAGTATGGACAAAGCCTCCCTGGACAGTGATTCCGGGTACCAGATGCTGTCATAGACGATGGAGTCTACCACCGTACAATCATCATGGGGCCAGAAAGGGCGATGACCAGCCACCATCTCGTAAATCGTTACTCCTAGGGCCCACCAATCAACTTCATGCCCGTACTGCAGTCTTAGGGCTATCTGCAGATAACACAAGAGAAAATGAATCAATTTTTAAGTTAGTCATCCCACTGTGTTACAGATAAAATAGAAGAATAAAGTACCATCAACACAACTAAAATGTCTATATTACTAATAGTTGTATTTTTTTTCACCGCAAGGGGTCATCTTCACTATCACTAGTCAAGCTAGAAACATTCATTAATATAACTGACATTCTAACTAATCTTTTAGACACAGCAACATGTACCTTAGTATAATGTAATAACTGAGAAATAATTAATAACTGCAATGCAATTCTATACAACCTTTTGTGGGCTTTTAAACAAATTTTAGCCTGAATATGACCCACTGCAGTTCAAACATGTTACAACAATAAATACAGACATTTTAGTTGTGTTGACAGTACTTTATTCTGTTATCAAAAAATTAGTTGAACTCAAATTTCTACCTGCTGAATAACAACAATTAAACTTACTTTAAATTGGATAACAACATTAACACAAAATTAAAATTGCTGATCAAGATACAAAGCAGTCATATTTAGTTACCTCTGGGGCCATGTATTCAGGGGTTCCACAGAAACTTTTGGTTCTTGTCTCTCCAAACATTCCCCATTTTGCAAGGCCAAAATCAGAGACCTTGATATGGCCCTCTTTGTCCAGGAGGATGTTGTCCGGTTTGAGGTCCCTGCAAATCAAAGACACATTCGATACATTCATATACAACATGCAAGTTCCTAGAGTAGTCTTCAGTATTATGCCGCCAGCTCATACTATCTTACAACTAACATCTACTACATCACCATATGTTTCAGGGTAGGAATACATGTACAAACTATTAATGGCAATATGAGTTATTGCAGAAATAAATATTATGGTGACTTGCAATCTGCAACATTCATTATGAACACTTTTAAGGCCAGACCCTCACAAAGCAGGCATGTAACATTAAACATGTTGCTATGCACATTTGACCAGCAAGGCTGACATATTAACTATAAAGTGTACACATCACCATCTGTATTGTGTGTGAACATTAGGCTGATCTGGTGGAAATCATTTCAATCACTGGCATATAAAAAGTCACAAGTTGCCTACCTGTGCACAATGCCCTGTTTATGCAGGAACTGGAGAGCGAGGGCAATCTCCGCTGCATAAAAAGTGGCAGCTGACTCACTGAATCTCTGCACCATATGCAGTAAGGACCTCAGGTCACCTCCTTCCGTAAAATCCATAACAAAAAAAAAGATTTTCCTGTAAACAAAGCACCACAGTTATTATCATACTGCACACAGTTCCAAACAAATTCACTGCTCCTGTTGAACCTAGTTGTTTACAAGGTATACATTTAAATGGTGCAGAGGATGTAACTAAGAAGGTTAAGAAAAAGCATTTTAAGAAACAATGTCTACTTATTTCAAGATTTTTTAAATGATGCTATGTCAACTGCAGTGGTTTAGATAACATGCAGTCAGAAATCACAGGATGACCTTGGAACAAGATCAAAGAAATGTGGGAGAACATTTAGATCTATTTAAAGATATCCAGGCTAGAAACTTCACAGGGGTACAACCTCCCAAATGATTTTCATACTGACCTCCAATATATGGAACAGGAGAGTTAACCACTACACTGCTAATGTGAAGTGAAATGTTGTGTTCCTTATGAATTGAATTCTGTGCACAAAGATCATACCTGCTGTAATATATAATTTATTTACTTTGTGTATTGTCTATAGTCACCGTAACTTTTACCAATTAAAACATAATTACATACTTTTAATGCACTGTGTATGTAGTACAAGTCACACATTAAGGCATGTGTGTGAATTTTCTGAAATAGCAAAATTTGTGTGTATTATTTAAATGTAACTTTTTATGATCAGTCATCAAAACTGTAAATAATACTTCTCCTATCAGATGATCCAGTGCAGTGTGACTACTAACACAACAGTAACAAATGGTCAAAGGCACAGACAAATTATTAGGTGTTCATACTCATGGTAAATTTCAATATCAGGTAATATCTGTACAGTGACATCTTAGAAGAATTGCATAGAATTTTGGAGAACTTACTGAAAGAACATCACGCCCTTGAAACCTCTGCATGTTTTCACTCCCTACCAGAAAAGCCCAGTCAGTAAGCTGCACTGACTAGCTACATGGTGGATGACTGGTTTAACTCTTTACATACACACAAATTTATCTATTTGCCACTGCACCCACAATAAACTTTGGAAATCACCTAGTGTTCTACCCAATGAGCACATAGGTCTCTTTCACCGGGGATACAGCAGCATGGCGTTACTCCATTTGCCACATATTTTCATGGTGTTGCTTACTTAAACATATGTACAACTTCACTTTTCACTATCAATAACATCAACATGGCCCCTGAAAATTTATGAGGTGAGTCTGTTACTGCTGCTATCACTTAACGCAGGTTATATCTCAAAAAGGAATGCTAACTTCTTCTATTTTCAATGCAAAATAAGTACAATGTGAATCTACAAGAACTATACTTAGCTTTCAATCTGACTGCAGTACCACAACATTTGAACAAATCTTGCTGTTATTATTCACATATAGTTTATACTGCTTAAAAATAATGAACAGTCACCTGGCATCAAGGGATGGGAGATGGTGAGACATGTTTCTGTGGTTTATCTTCTCAGATACCAAACAAATGTGGAACTGAAGGGCCAGTAATTTTAAAGAAATACGGGCATTATATCCCTAGTCATAGAGCAACCTTTGTGTGAAGTTGACCTCTCCCCTCCAACAAGTGCTGGGGTTGTTAAGTACCTGAGGCTACTCCTACACTGCCATATATTTTTGTGGTGCAGTGCTTATTAAGCTTGAATTTATTTCTACATTCTACTTATAGCTATGAATAAAAAGATGCAGTTTACACATACCACGTCACTTATTTTTTAAATTAGAAATGGCTGTACCAGAAGTCACATGGCTAGTTGCTTGCTACTAATTGTGGAGGCCAGGGTTCAATCCCAGGGCTGACAGTCAGACAAGTCTCTGTTGTTCCCCTCCTGTCAATTATTATTATTACACAACTGCCCTGTTTTCATAATTCACCTAGCATCCATGCTATACAGTCCAGATACTGTCAGCACAGCTAATTAAACATATAAGCAACACAATCATGGCATATGTGTTGCAGACAGCAGTACATGTTTTTAAATTTCTATTATGGTGCTATGACAAATGGATTAAAACAATTCCTCTACACTTTGACCATCATCCCCATTTTACAACTGTCTTTTACTGTTTAATGTAGGATTTTACCCTGCTAATTGGGATAGAACAGCTCCCCAAAACAGACATTTTTTCTTGTGTAGGACAGAATCACACTTTCTCAGATGAGCAAAGTCAAGCAACAACACAACTACAAAATGCAGGTACAAAAACAGAAAATAAGGAAGATTATAACAGACTATCTGATGTCAAATCTTTTTTTTTTTTTTTCGATTTCAAGGTCAACCAATTTCTGTTTACGAAGCAAGGAAGAGACTGTGGCTATTTATTTTGCATATTCTTCCAGTAATCATTACAAGTAAGGCACACACATTCAGAATTAAGATGAAATAACAAAAATATGGACTGCACAGCATTCATCTAATTCAGGAAATGGACCATGAGGGGGGGTTTTGAGAAAATACTAACAAACTTTGCATTCCACAAGAGGCACAAAGCTTCCTGACTCACTGACCAATTGCCTACATCACAAGTAATTGTTCTGTGAAGTACGCCTACTTTCTGTTGAGATTTGTCCACTACCTATGTGAGGATATGTCTTGATTTCTATGCAGTGAAACTAAGAGAATGTCTACTGACCTGTTGTGCAAGAAGTACCACTGCAAGTTCCCTGCAAGGCTGGTGCTTGACAGATGGCAGCACACAACCTAGAACGCAGAAAAGTTAAAATTGTACTAATTATTATAAAAGAAATTCATTTTCATTCTTCTAATAATGAAATGTCGAAGGCTAAGTTGGTCTGGGAGTGTGGCTTGAATGGGGAGACAAGGAATGCACACAAAAACCACTTCCCAAAACACCCACTTCAAACAATAAAAGTCCTTCCTATATCTGATTTATCTCAAAGGAAAACAAATTTCAATCACACATATTATAAACATTTTGCTGTAATATGAGAAATTTATAAATCTTTCCCAGGGAACACCACTGAGAACAAAGATGTTAATTCTAACCCTTCTCTCAAATCTGTGTTTACAACCCTAAAACCATGAAGAATGGACTAATGCCAAAATTTTTAACATATACAAACTTTTCTCTAATTTATTATTTGGAGATACAAATTTATGGCTCATTATACTTATGTATATTGAGTTTCAGATCCGATTTCCTGTCAACCTGTCATTTTGAGTATGACTGAATGACACTCTGTAATTATCACAAACTGTGTCCCTCTTACCAAAAGGATGAAAACCTTGGGTATGAACAAGCGTCCAGAAATGCTTCCTTGCTGAGCTATCAGAACACTGTGGAAGCATTACTCATCATGGTGGAACATTTGGTGATGTGATTCTTTATCAAAAATGTTTGTTTACACTAAAACATCTACTTCATATTGGTTCACATCACACAAAATACATATCACAAGGCAGTCTGCAGGCTTCACATGCTTGTGTTTCATAGAAAATGTTTGAAGAACACACCTATGCCATGGATGCAGGCCTCAATGTGTCCTCGTATCGACTCCCCTATACGCCCAAAACATCCTCTGTGCATCGTGAACTGCATCATGGAATACAACACTGCAATCACTGCATTCACGGAGACTCTCCACACTTAACACTGAAGATGAATATACCAGAGATTTTACATATCCCCACAAACAAAACTCCAGTGGATTTGGTCACAGCAGCGTGGAGACCACTCCATCTGTCCACCTCTACCTACCCAACACACGTTCAGTGTAATACACTAAGAGTTGAGGTATGGGATGTATTAAGGGTAATGGATTATTTGTGTGTGTATATCATAAGCTCGATTATGTAAGCAAACCCTCAATTACGTCATGAAACACCAGAAACCGAAGGTTCAATAGTGCCAAACATGATAAACCTCGCATGCTCACAACCCATACCCATAAGACCCATAATAATGCTGTCCTTGCATCTCCTTTTCAACCATCCATCCAGTCACTTTCCAACTGTTTTTCCCACCAATATTTTCTATGCACTGAACCCACTTGTGGCTTCTATATTTAACTATCCCACATATACTTGTTGAACTGTATCACTAAGTTCCATGTTATGTACACTTATTCTTTTTCCATTTCAAAGATTTTACCAAACCCATTCTTTCCAAATTATTCAAACACATATTCTGATAAATTAAGATACTATATTTACACACACACACACACAAACTGAAAACTTTATAACTACATACACATACATACACACATAGCCTACAAGTCTTCATGCTTCACGCTTTATAAATGACACACAATAAAACCACATATCATGTACACCTGATTCTTTTTTCACTTCAAACTTTATACTGACCCCTTTGCCTTACATTATTCCAACGAATCTTTTCCTGACAAATTACGATACCATGTTTCCACAACCACACACAAAACTGAAAAACCTATTATTCTACAGCTACATGCACACACATACATAGTCTACATGCCGTCCTTTTCCACGTTTTATAAATCACACACGATGACACATTACACTACGAAACATAGCAGATGACTTTTGTTTACTGTGGCTGTCAGTACGAGTGATGGGAAACATAAATCTGGATGATGGTGAATGAAGCCCTTCTAATTACTCCTTCCACGTAACACCAAGATTAACACAGATTCAGTAACATGGATCAGTGTACTTACCTTCATTTTCGGCGAACCGACGTCTTGGCAATACTGAACTGGCCATGTTAGCGCCACCAATAACAAACACAACGTGAGTGGTTTAAAACACAGAGCGGACAGACGTTTCACTTCTTCAATACTGCGCAGTTGACAACACAAAAGGTAGAGTTGTAGCAAGCGAGCCTTTACATGGACAAATTTCAGCAGATCGCCAGCCAGCGAACAGGCTTGCTTCAGCGTTTGTTTAAACGACCCTGGGTTGCAGATTGCTAGCAAGCGCGAGTTTATGTACATGCACATTCGCCTGTGAGTGGGCTACACCTTCATCTATGATCATTTTACGTCACCACCCCACCTCACGGATTACATAACTTGCTGCCACGGATGATTAATTACATGGCCAGTGGTATTCAAGCTGCGCTCTACGGAATCCTCGTTCCGCTTACACTGCGTTTATAGACTGTTTTCACTAACCAAATGCACTTATTATAAAAACACTAAAATATTCTAAAAATGTTTGATAAAAAGCCCCGCCATGTTTCGGCTCACTAATGAGCCATCCTCAGGGGTCACAACTGTCTGTTCTCAAAACACTCACATATGTTAATCCTCTAGAGGTATGTGGTCAACGTCTTATCTCACCAATCTTATTTATCACTCCGTAAACCGATATGCTTTTTAAAACACTTCCTATAGATTATGCACTATATTATTGCATTACTTACACTATTATTGCTTGTAGTGTACATTAGTTGCTGTGGAAACTTAAATATTTGCATATATGGCCACTTGTTTCACTTATGTCTGTGTCGATACTGTTCGTCCTTTTTTAATTCTTAAGTTGCTACGTAGATTCCTGGGCGTCATGTTAAATGTGTGGAAAATATGCGGATGCTTATGAGTGCTTGTTCACCAGTGTTTTTATAACAAGTGCATTTGGTTGGTGAAAACATTGTCTATACTCGCAAAAGGCATGGTGAAAATAGAATAAAATTATATACATATGTTTTATAACTATATATGTTATACAGAGAAGAATGAATATGTCCCAAAAAGTTATACTACCTTGTTTACATACTACATAACATACTTACATACTAATTTACATACAAATTTACATAATACATTTTTTTTTCATACTAACTTATATACAATCTCACTTACATTCTACATTTCTTTTTTTTATAGTGACTGCCATAGAAACTTATACTACTTTGTTTACATACTACATAACATACATACTAACTTACATACAAATTTACATACATTTCTCTTTCATACCAACTTACATACAATCTTACATACTACTTTTTTTTTATAGTAACTTACATACAAACTTATACTACCTTGTTTACATACTACATAACATACTTACATACTAACTTACATACAAATTTACATAATACATTTCTATTTCATTTTCTTGCTTAAGCGTTTGTTTAAACGACCCTGGGTTGCAGATTGCAAGCAAGAGCGAGTTTATGTACATGCGCATTCGCGTGTGAGTGGGCTACACCTTCATCTATGATCACTTTACGTCACCACCCCACCTCACATCACGGATTACATAACTTGCTGCCACGGATGATTAATTACATGGCCAGTGGTATTCAAGCTGAGCTCTACGGAAGCCTCATTCCCCTGATGAAGTGTGTCACTGAAGAAAATGTGGGGTTCGTCTTCCTACAGGGCAATATATTTAGCCACAAATAGGCAAAAGCCCAGTCCTTCATAACTGTCTGCACAATTTACATTTGAAATGAATAGAAATATGACACCTGATTGCAGAAGTTAAAAATTTCTGCCAGCCTGGTAAAATATAGTTGCTGATCCGCAATGATACGAATTTTATGCTGTGGAATAATCTGAGTTCTTATACCAAGTTAAAAACAACTCAGTACATGATCTGCATACATATGTGTACACTTATAATACACACACACAGAATACCTATCAAGTTTTTTAATTTCATGAAAGTGTCCTTGATAATAAAACTGTTATTTCACTCATTAGTGTCATCTTAGTGCCATCTGCATGTGACAAGAAATTAATGCAGAATCTGTCCCAATTACTTTCACAGGTTTTGGATGGGATGGGTGGTCGGACACGTTTCTTCTCCAGTTCTTCCCAGGTGACAGGTCTGAAGAATGGATGGCTTCTTACGTCATCAGGGTCAACGAGCCTTCTTGAACGGTCCCTGCTCAGAAACTGAAAACAAAAGCAAAGAATTAATGCCACTTGCACTCCACTCACTGCAGCTTTGCTCCTCACAAATGTTGCAAGTTTGTAAACAAACTGTCCATAACGGATGTACAGTTTTAATAGCATAGCACCGAGCTGGGTTTTGTTGCAGCATTCAAGGCATATCGTTGTACACATTATCACAGAGTTGACTTTTACAACACCAATTAGGTAAACACAAACAGTATTATTAACATAATTATAAGTAATGTAATTCACTCCTATAATTAGTTAATAATGCATGTAGTGTGAAATGCAGACATCAGTTACTTGAACATTTTGTTTATTTTTCCCTCAGACAGTGCCAATTACAGTTGTGTACCTTTCAGCACAACAGTCCTGATTTTAAACTAATTTTCACCATAATAGTGCCACTTATTGCATCAAACTTAAAGTGTTAAATCTTACACAGGTGAGCATGGGGAACTGTGTACATTGTTTTATCATTTATGGACAGTGAGGTTCTTAAAACTTTAAGGCACTATGTGGCAAGTTTTATATCCTACAAAGGATGGCACAGCAGTCTAAGAAAAATTGTGCTGAATATGGGATACAGCTGGACAATGGTTCAACAACCAGAAAGATTTTAATTCATCAAGTTTCATCAGAGAAACATACATCTTTCCTCACAGATATCTCACACTTCAAGCAAGAAGGAAACTCAACTAGGAATTTGTGGTTAGACATCACACACCAGGAATTATGTCAGTTAATATGCAAAGGTGAACAATTAATTACCATACATGCCAGAGGGGAAAATGGACTAGTTCATAATCCTCTGGTAATACAAAAATCTAGCCGAAGCATTTTGGATGTCAATAATGAAGTGCACTCAACAAAGTACAAAAAATGGCTGTGCAGAAAGCAAAACCCATATTTCAAGGCACACTTGTTGATTGTGGGCATACATGCATATAGAATAGCCCCACATTTACACAGAAAAATGTGTGAATCATTAATTTGCTTCATAAACACAACATTCATTAGTCTGTTAAAGTGGTGAAACAACAGTTGTAGAAATTAATTCTAATTCATAGACCATCCTACAAGAAAGTCTCCACGGACACACCATTCTTCATTCCTCTTCTAACCACCCTGAACACATGAAACCCACAAAAACCAACTTGGAACAGTAAAATTAAATTGTTTTGCAAAGAAACATTACACACCAGAAGACACTAAAAGTTGTGTGAAAAAATTTAGTGCAGTAGAAATACTGCAGTGTTGTCCTGTTTGTTAACATATCAAGAATTTTGAAAGGGATTCTTGCAAAACAAATTTTTGGTTGACCTAAGAGTACAGCAGTTGAGAAGTCATTTATATAGTCACACGTACTAGTGATGAACTTTCAGGCGTTTAAGATTTATAATTCTGGGGCATCAGTTGATATTACAGCATAAATAATGTGTCTGCCTGGTGTTCCACGCACTGTATGGACAAACATCACTGACATGCTCCGCTTTCTTAGAAATTCCACTTATATATGAAGTCACCCATCAGCACAGCTACACCGAGTGTGGTGTACCTGAATTTGTGATGATGTTACTTTTATACTGAAGCATGTGGAGAATGAAAGATGTGCGAAGTCAGAAAATAAACCTCCATATTCGGTGCCTTTCAGTTATTAGACTGCTACAGTTCATTTATTCAGACTGAGTAGTGCAGTTACAGGCAAGTCACATATACAATTGCATAACATTACAAAGAAAATAATTATGACACCATAGAACTTTCTGCCTGTTGTGAATTTAGCAGAATATCGGGACAGGGAAAACAAAGAGGATTCAGTCTTAAATATCTGTGTTTAGTTTGAATGTAAACACAGACTAATGTGTAACAAGTTAATTATATTAGACCTTATAACACAACTTTTAAAAAGTTATCCCTATACAGGCAGGGAGAGGCCCTTAGGGCTCTAGGAGGTTGAGGCTCCCAGGATTTCTAGACAATTCTCACATGAAAGTGGCAAGCTTGACAGCCCTACGCACCAGCCATCTTTACCCCCCAGGAGATATGCCTGTTACTCATTTCCCTTGGAGGCTGAGTCGACCCCTGGGCCACAGTGTGGTCGAGGATTAAGCCGAGAAATCACAATGACACCATTGGGAATCGAACCTGCAGCCTTCCGGCTTGTAGCACAGTGTACAAGCATTAACTGAATAACTTTGTGATACTATCGTGACAAAACTGTAAATATCTCTTCCTCATTTTAAGGATCTACCTTGCATCCTGGTACATACAGTGTGTTGAAACACATCTTGGCAATGTCTAGATTGGAGGATTGTGAGACTCATGTCCACAAGTTGTATACTTTAGTGACAAGAGTTTCTCAATTCATTTTACAAACAGCATGAAGTAAAGTAAGAAGGATTATAAAACAGAGTGAATGCATATTTTATAGTGTGTGAAAATGAAGCTGAAAGTTTAAATGAAGCTGAACCTAAGTGTCAGAATAATGATCTGCACACAAGTGTTGAGGGAATCCCAAAAGTTTCACAAACATGTAACTGTGATAAAACAAACAACACCCAAAATATATATAACCTTTTATAGATCCAGAGGCACAAAATTCTTTAATAATTATTTAATAACAATAAAATCTGAGTCCCTAGGTGTGGATAACACTGCATAAAAGAGATTTAATGGTAACTTTTTTAGTGCCAGAGTTTTGATGTTAATCATACTTACCCCTTGCAGTATGGACAAAGCCTCCCTGGACAGTGATTCCGGGTACCAGATGCTGTCATAGACGATGGAGTCTACCACCGTACAATCATCATGGGGCCAGAAAGGGCGATGACCAGCCACCATCTCGTAAATCGTTACTCCTAGGGCCCACCAATCAACTTCATGCCCGTACTGCAGTCTTAGGGCTATCTGCAGATAACACAAGAGAAAATGAATCAATTTTTAAGTTAGTCATCCCACTGTGTTACAGATAAAATAGAAGAATAAAGTACCATCAACACAACTAAAATGTCTATATTACTAATAGTTGTATTTTTTTCACCGCAAGGGGTCATCTTCACTATCACTAGTCAAGCTAGAAACATTCATTAATATAACTGACATTCTAACTAATATTTTAGACATAGCAACATGTACCTTAGTATAATGTAATAACTGAGAAATAATTAATAACTGCAATGCAATTCTATACAACCTTTTGTGGGCTATTAAACAAATTTTAGCCTGAATATGACCCACTGCAGTTCAAACATGTTACAACAATAAATACAGACATTTTAGTTGTGTTGACAGTACTTTATTCTGTTATCAAAAAATTAGTTGAACTCAAATTTCTACCTGCTGAATAACAACAATTAAACTTACTTTAAATTGGATAACAACATTAACACAAAATTAAAATTGCTGATCAAGATACAAAGCAGTCATATTTAGTTACCTCTGGGGCCATGTATTCAGGGGTTCCACAGAAACTTTTGGTTCTTCTCTCTCCAAACATTCCCCATTTTGCAAGGCCAAAATCAGAGACCTTGATATGGCCCTCTTTGTCCAGGAGGATGTTGTCCGGTTTGAGGTCCCTGCAAATCAAAGACACATTCGATACATTCATATACAACATGCAAGTTCCTAGAGTAGTCTTCAGTATTATGCCGCCAGCTCGTACCATCTACAACTGACATCTACTACATCACCATATGTCTCAGGGTAGGAATATATGTACAAACTATTAATGGCAATATGAGTTATTGCAGAAATAAATATTATGGTGACTTGCAATCTGCAACATTCATTATGAACACTTTTAAGGCCAGACCCTCACAAAGCAGGCATGTAACATTAAACATGTTGCTATGGACATTTGACCAGCAAGGCTGACATATTAACTATAAAGTGTACACATCACCATCTGTATTGTGTGTGAACATTAGGCTGATCTGGTGGAAATCATTTCAATCACTGGCATATAAAAAGTCACAAGTTGCCTACCTGTGCACAATGCCCTGTTTATGCAGGAACTTCAGAGCGAGGGCAATCTCCGCTGCATAAAAAGTGGCAGCTGGCTCACTGAATCTCTGCACCAGATGCAGTAAGGACCTCAGGTCGCCTCCTTCCGTAAAATCCATAACAAAAAAAAAAGATTTTCCTGTAAACAAAGCACCACAGTTATTATCATACTGCACACAGTTCCAAACAAATTCACTGCTCCTGTTGAACCTAGTTGTTTACAAGGTATACATTTAAATGGTGCAGAGGATGTAACTAAGAAGGTTAAGAAAAAGCATTTTAAGAAACAATGTCTACTTATTTCACGATTTTTTAAATGATGCTATGTCAACTGCAGTGGTTTAGATAACATGCAGTCAGAAATCACAGGATGACCTTGGAACAAGATCAAAGAAATGTGGGAGAACATTTAGATCTATTTAAAGATATCCAGGCTAGAAACTTCACAGGGGTACAACCTCCCAAATGATTTTCATACTGACCTCCAATATATGGAACAGGAGAGTTAACCACTACACTGCTAATGTGAAGTGAAATGTTGTGTTCCTTATGAATTGAATTCTGTGCACAAAGATCATACCTGCTGTAATATATAATTTATTTACTTTGTGTATTGTCTATAGTCACCGTAACTTTTACCAATTAAAACATTAATTACATACTTTTAATGCACTGTGTATGTAGTACAAGTCACACATTAAGGCATGTGTGTGAATTTTCTGAAATAGCAAAATTTGTGTGTATTATTTAAATGTAACTTTTTATGATCAGTCATCAAAACTGTAAATAATACTTCTCCTATCAGATGATCCAGTGCAGTGTGACTACTAACACAACAGTAACAAATGGTCAAAGGCACAGACAAATTATTAGGTGTTCATACTCATGGTAAATTTCAATATCAGGTAATATCTGTACAGTGACATCTTAGAAGAATTGCATAGAATTTTGGAGAACTTACTGAAAGAACATCACGCCCTTGAAACCTCTGCATGTTTTCACTCCCTACCAGAAAAGCCCAGTCAGTAAGCTGCACTGACTAGCTACATGGTGGATGACTGGTTTAACTCTTTACATACACACAAATTTATCTATTTGCCACTGCACCCACAATAAACTTTGGAAATCACCTAGTGTTCTACCCAATGAGCACATAGGTCTCTTTCACCGGGGATACAGCAGCATGGCGTTACTCCATTTGCCACATATTTTCATGGTGTTGCTTACTTAAACATATGTACAACTTCACTTTTCACTATCAATAACATCAACATGGCCCCTGAAAATTTATGAGGTGAGTCTGTTACTGCTGCTATCACTTAACGCAGGTTATATCTCAAAAAGGAATGCTAACTTCTTCTATTTTCAATGCAAAATAAGTACAATGTGAATCTACAAGAACTATACTTAGCTTTCAATCTGACTGCAGTACCACAACATTTGAACAAATCTTGCTGTTATTATTCACATATAGTTTATACTGCTTAAAAATAATGAACAGTCACCTGGCATCAAGGGATGGGAGATGGTGAGACATGTTTCTGTGGTTTATCTTCTCAGATACCAAACAAATGTGGAACTGAAGGGCCAGTAATTTTAAAGAAATACGGGCATTATATCCCTAGTCATAGAGCAACCTTTGTGTGAAGTTGACCTCTCCCCTCCAACAAGTGCTGGGGTTGTTAAGTACCTGAGGCTACTCCTACACTGCCATATATTTTTGTGGTGCAGTGCTTATTAAGCTTGAATTTATTTCTACATTCTACTTATAGCTATGAATAAAAAGATGCAGTTTACACATACCACGTCACTTATTTTTTAAATTAGAAATGGCTGTACCAGAAGTCACATGGATAGTTGCTTGCTACTAATTGTGGAGGCCAGGGTTCAATCCCAGGGCTGACAGTCAGACAAGTCTCTGTTGTTCCCCTCCTGTCAATTATTATTATTACACAACTGCCCTGTTTTCATAATTCACCTAGCATCCATGCTATACAGTCCAGATACTGTCAGCACAGCTAATTAAACATATAAGCAACACAATCATGGCATATGTGTTGCAGACAGCAGTACATGTTTTTAAATTTCTATTATGGTGCTATGACAAATGGATTAAAACAATTCCTCTACACTTTGACCATCATCCCCATTTTACAACTGTCTTTTACTTTTTAATGTAGGATTTTACCCTGCTAATTGGGATAGAACAGCTCCCCAAAACAGACATTTTTTCTTGTGTAGGACAGAATCACACTTTCTCAGATGAGCAAAGTCAAGCAACAACACAACTACAAAATGCAGGTACAAAAACAGAAAATAAGGAAGATTATAACAGACTATCTGATGTCAAATCTTTTTTTTTCTTTCGATTTCAAGGTCAACCAATTTCTGTTTACGAAGCAAGGAAGAGACTGTGGCTATTTATTTTGCATATTCTTCCAGTAATCATTACAAGTAAGGCACACACATTCAGAATTAAGCAAGATGAAATAACAAAAATATGGACTGCATTGCATTCATCTAATTCAGGAAATGGACCATGAGGGGGGGTTTTGTGAAAATACTAACAAACTCTGCATTCCACAAGAGGCACAAAGCTTCCTGACTCACTGACCAATTGCCTACATCACAAGTAATTGTTCTGTGAAGTAAGCCTACTTTCTGTTGAGATTTGTCCACTACCTATGTGAGGATATGTCTTGAATTCTATGCAGTGAAACTAAGAGAATGTCTACTGACCTGTTGTGCAAGAAGTACCACTGCAAGTTCCCTGCAAGGCTGGTGCTTGACAGATGGCAGCACACAACCTAGAAAGTTAAAATTGTACTAATTATTATAAAAGAAATTCATTTTCATTCTTCTAATAATGAAATGTCGTAGGCTAAGTTGGTCTGGGAGTGTGGCTTAAATGGGGGAGACAAGGAATGCACACAAAAACCACTTCCCAAAACACCCACTTCAAACAATAAAAGTCCTTCCTATATCTGATTTATCTCAAAGGAAAACAAATTTCAATCACACATATTATAAACATTTTGCTGTAATATGAGAAATTTATAAATCTTTCCCAGGGAACACCACTGAGAACAAAGATGTTAATTTTAACCCTTCTCTCAAATCTGTGTTTACAACCCTAAAACCATGAAGAATGGACTAATGCCAAAATTTTTAACATATACAAACTTTTCTCTAATTTATTATTTGGAGATACAAATTTATGGCTCATTATACTTATGTATATTGAGTTTCAGATCCGATTTCCTGTCAACCTGTCATTTTGAGTATGACTGAATGACACTCTGTAATTATCACAAACTGTGTCCCTCTTACCAAAAGGATGAAAACCTTGGGTATGAACATGCGTCCAGAAATGCTTCCTTGCTGAGCTATCAGAACACTGTGGAAGCATTACTCATCATGGTGGAACATTTGGTGATGTGATTCTTTATCAAAAATGTTTGTTTACACTAAAACATCTACTTCATATTGGTTCACATCACACAAAATACATATCACAAGGCAGTTTGCAGGCTTCACATGCTTGTGTTTCATAGAGAATTTTTGAAGAACACACCTATGCCATGGATGCAGGCCTCAATGTGTCCTCGTATCGACTCCCCTATACGCCCAAAACATCCTCTGTGCATTGTGAACTGCATCATGGAATACAACACTGCAATCACTGCATTCACGGAGACTCTCCACACTTAACACTGAAGATGAATATACCAGAGATTTTACATATCCCCACAAACAAAACTCCAGTGGATTTGGTCACAGCAGCGTGGAGACCACTCCATCTGTCCACCTCTACCTACCCAACACACGTTCAGTGTAATACACTAAGAGTTGAGGTATGGGATGTATTAAGGGTAATGGATTATTTGTGTGTGTATATCATAAGCTCGATTATGTAAGCAAACCCTCAATTACGTCATGAAACACCAGAAACCGAAGGTTCAATAGTGCCAAACATGATAAACCTCGCATGCTCACAACCCATACCCATAAGACCCATAATAATGCTGTCCTCGCATCTCCTTTTCAACCATCCATCCAGTCACTTTCCAACTGTTTTTCCCACCAATATTTTCTATGCACTGAACCCACTTGTGGCTTCTATATTTAACTATCCCACATATACTTGTTGAACTGTATCACTAAGTTCCATGTTATGTACACTTATTCTTTTTCCATTTCAAAGATTTTACCAAACCCATTCTTTCCAAATTATTCAAACACATATTCTGATAAATTAAGATACTATATTTACACACACACACACACAAACTGAAAACTTTATAACTACATACACATACATACACACATAGCCTACAAGTCTTCATGCTTCACGCTTTATAAATGACACACAATAAAACCACATATCATGTACACCTGATTCTTTTTTCACTTCAAACTTTATACTGACCCCTTTGCCTTCCATTATTCCAACGAATGTTTTCCTGACAAATTACGACACCATGTTTCCACAACCACACACAAAACTGAGTAACGGATTATTCTACTGCTGCATGCACACACATACATAGTCTACAAGCCGTCCTTTTCCACGTTTTATAAATCACACACGATGACACATTAGACTACGAAACATAGCAGATGACTTTCGTTTACTGTGGCTGTCAGTACGAGTGATGGGAAACATAGATCTGGATGATGGTGAATGAAGCCCTTCTAATTACTCCTTCCATGTAACACCAAGATTAACACAGATTCAGTAATATGGATCAGTGTACTTACCTTCAATTTCGGCGAAACGACGTCCTTGCAATATAGGACTGGTCATGTTCGCTCCAACACAACGTGAAATGTCAATACCAAACAGCTAATATGCGTTTCACGTCTTACCTTGCGCGCAGATAACAGCCCAAAGGTCAAAATGGGTGGCAGCGAGCCTTCATACCGACAATTTCAGCAGATCGCCAGCCAGCGAGCAGCGAGTAAACAAACGACCCTCGGTTGCAGACTGCAAGCAAGCGCGAGTATATGTACATGCACATGCGCGTGCGAGTAGCCTACACGTTAATCGATGATCTTTTACGTCACCACCACACCACACATCACGGATTACATAACTTGCTGCCATGGATGTTTAAATACACGACTAGATAATCTGTGACCAGAGGAATTCAAGCTGCGCTCTACTGAATCCCCTTTCCGCTTACACTGCTTTTATAGACAATGCTTTCACCAACCAAATGCAATTGTTACAAAACCACTAAAATATTCTAAAAATGTTTCATAAAAAGCCCCGACATGTTTCGGCTCACTAATGAGCCATCCTCAGGGGGTCACAACTGTCTGTTCTCAAAAACACGTACATATGTTAATCCTCTGTAGAGGTATATGGTCGTCTTATTTCACTAATCTTACTTTATCTCTCCGTAACCGATATGTTTTTTAAAACACTTCCTATAGATTATGCACTATATTATTGTTTGTAGTGTACATTATTCGCTGTGGAAACGTAAATATTTGCATATATAGCCACTTGTTACACTCGTCTGTGTCGATACTGTTCGTTCTTTTTTAATTCTTAAGTTGCTAAGTAGATTCCTGGGCGTCATGTTAAATGTGTGGAAAATACGCGGATGCTTATGAGTGCTTCTTCACCATTTTCTTTATAACAAGTGCATTTGGTTGGTGAAAACACTGTCTATATTCGAAAAATGCACGGTGAAAATAGAATAAAATTATATACATATTTTTATAACTATACATGTTATACAGAGAAGAATGAATATGTCCCAAATTTTTTCAAAAGTATTTTTTCTAATAACTGGCGAGGTTAGCAGTCGGTATGTGGAGGTTATGTTTGTTCTGCTTATGGACTGAATCTTTTTTTTTTTTTTTTTTTACATTTTTTTGTGCTCCACTACAAATGACAAGACAGTGTGTAAGAATTTGCAGGGAAGGGGAACTGTATTAAATTTCTTAAATAATTCTGTATAGTAGCCTCTCTTTAACACTTGTTTTTCTAATTATTTAATTTTGCAGGTTAAATAATTTCTTACTATGATACTTTTCAAGGTAATTATTTATCTGATATGATGGAGTGTAAGAAAGGCAAGTTAGTTTTAACTTACCACTCATGAGTGGTGTGATTTCCCTCGTAGGAAAACATGCTGAACTTGCTTGACAGCTAACATATTTATTGTACTTTTTTACATGGTTATTGTCAATATGTAGCCCGAGGACTATAGCGCATACTTGAGGTGCTTTAGTATTATCCCTTATATTGATATTACTACGTGTTTTATTATCAGTAGACAATGTAATAAAATTTGTTTTTGTAAAATTTTCAAGATAACAAATGCATCATGCCTGCAATTTTTAAAGTTGTCTGATTCCAGATGTGAAATGATGATGATGGAATGATTAGCAAATTGTGCAGCTTGGGACAGTTTATGCATGCAAGCAGATTATTGATGTGTAGCTTAAAACCAAGTGCTGAACCTTGAGAAACTTGTATGTTTTTCATCTTGAGCTGGTATTATTATTTCAGTTTCGCTGGCTTTATTTCCATTTTTTGTGTGTGTTTGTTTGGGGGAGGGGTTCTTTAAGACATAAATGAAACTATTGTCAAGCTTGAGTTCAAAATCATAGTTTCATCATAATTCACGAGTCACACAATCACATTGTTTAGTAAGGTCACAAATTATGCCACCAATATGCATTTTGTTATAAGGACACAAATATTTGTGAATTTTCCATTTGGAGGTAAAGATTTTTTGCCATTTTAGTTAAAGGTTGAGTATTTAAGGCATCCTGGGAAAGTTCTTGCATCCATTGATTCATTACAGAGATAAGTTCATCAACCACATGAATTAGTTTGTTTAATAGAATGGACTGCATTTTTTACATTGGCATTAATAGGTCCAAAGGATTTATATTTGAGAAGTTTACAGGTATGACTTTAGTCTTTCCTTCTTGCAGTGTTGAATTTTTAGTACACTCATCATTCTGTCTAGAATAATCGAGAAGTGGGTAATGAAAGAGTTTGCCAAGAGTTTAGGATTGTTGATAATATTACCATTTATCTTTATTCATAAGCTTGTTTCTGCTCTAGAATATCTACTTGCTTCTCTGTAGTTTTCTGCAGTGTTCTTATCTCTTATTAGTTGCAATCAGTTTGTCATTATATATATATGTGATATTGAATATAATGCCTGTGGACTACATAATATGTTGTGTGTTAACATGTTATCAATATTGGTATGGCTGCAGCATGCCATGTGATATGTTCATACAGACTGGCACTTAAGTTTCATGCAACCATTCCAGGTATGGAAGTTGTTACATATGTTATATATGTCTAAATGTAACAGCCCATTTTGTCTACATAACTTCACTTTGGTTGCAGGACATTAAACTGGTCTTAATGGTGTAAAGAAACAGATTAACATAGCAGGGACACTAGAAACTTGTATGCGGGATGTCCCCAGTTTTCGATGGATACAAAAAAGTTTCAAAAGTCTTCACTTAGCAATAAAAGTATGACAATGCAAGAGATAATATGCAGCGCGTACAGCTGAAGTGACAGGAAATTTTAAAGATGTTTTCTATAAACTGGTTTGGTTTGACTGCAGGCACAGGTAACCAGCAACTGTAGTGTAATGCATATAGATCAAAAGGTGGACAGATTAGCATAAAGATGGAAAGTGTCATACAGAAACATAGAAATCAGAACTGTCAAATTAAAGTGGGTTAATTAAGTAAATAATTAATAACTATCACATTTAGTATGTCAAATAGACTCACTGTGTTATTCTGTTTTATGAAGGCTGTCAAAAAATACCTCATATTTATGGAAACCTAAAGTTCATTACCACAATTAGGTAAATCCTCCAGTATTTTCTGTCCTGACCTATATAAATTAAGTCCATGCTGTCCCATCTTAATTTATAAAGATCTACATCAGTATCCTCCCTTTTACGACGACGTTATACAGCACTGGCTGAAAGGCTGGACCGCAACCTTTTTCAGCGGAGGTATACAAAAGATGTTTTCACGATATGACAAATGCCTTAATTAACATGGGCAGCTACGTGGAGTAGCAGTTTAGTGTAGGTACCAACATGTCTGAATGAAGATATTTTGAACATTTTTTAAACCTGTTTTACACCCAAGTGGTACTTACATTCTCGTAGCTCTACTTAGACAGTTCTCTTAGTGGGTCACTTCACATCCGCTTCTCATAAGTCTGTTACGTGTAACTGACACAGTCGGGACCGAAGAATTGCTAGCCATCATCTTAAACATCAAATTTGGCAAAATTTCGATGACCACAATTCCTAGAGAAGCACTTGAATAACTCCTGGTCTTTATCACAAAGATGAGGAGCAGGAGTTATTACGGGACCGATGTCCACATTTTATTTACTTGCCTGTAAAATAAACACAAATGTATAAGTAATGTAGACAAGCATTATTTCCTTTAATGTTCAAGTATCCTGTTACCAGATGTTAGAGACTAAATTAAGGTTAACAGAGATGATATGTGATGTGTTAAGAATCTGATTTGGATACTTAGACATTAAAATATAGCACATCAGTGTTACCTCTGAAACAAGACACTGTCATATAAAATAATATATGTCAGTAAAAGTGACAGACATTTTAGGTATGCTGTGTGAAATATTCAACATAAAATGCCCGTGTGGAGGTCATGTCCCTTCATTTGTTCATCTATTAATACATATACTTATAACAATTTATTAATTATCCTGTACAGTGGAGATGCAGACAGTAGCCCCTAGCTACCGAGCTACACAGCATCACACTCCAGAAGAAAGAAATCTTCAATTTCAACCCCAATTTTTCTGACTCATACATAAGTATCATTTCAGTTTCTGGTTTTAGTTTTCAGTACAAAGTGTTACCAGAATCCCCTGATGAAGTGTGTCACTGAAGAAAATGTGGAGTTCATCTTCCCACAGGGCAATATATTTAGACACAAATAGGCAGAAACCCAGTCCTTCATAACTGTCTGCACAATTTACATTTGAAATGAATAGAAATATGACATCTGATTGCAGAAGTTAAAAAACTTCTGCCAGCCTGGGTAAAATATAGTTGATGAAGCAATGATACGAATTTTATGCTGTGGAATAATCTGAGTTCTTATACCAAGTTAAAAACAACTCAGTACATGATCTGCATACATACGTGTACACTTATAATACACACACACACAATACCTATCAAGTTTTTTAATTTTATGAAAGTGTCCTTGATATGAAACTCTTATTTCACTCATTAGTGTCATCTTAGTGCCATCTGCATGTGACAAGAAATTAATGCAGAATCTGTCCAACTTACTTTCACAGGTTTCAGATGGATGGGTGGTCGGACACGTTTCTTCTCCAGTTCTTCCCAGGTGACAGGTCTGAAGAATGGATGGCTTCTTACTTCATCAGGGTCCACGAGCGTTCTTGAACGGTCCCTGCTCAGAAATTGAAAACAAAAGCAAAGAATTAATGCACTTGCACTCCACTAACTGCAGCTTTGCTCCTCACAAATGTTGCAAGTTTGTAAACAAACTGTCCATAACGGATGTACAGTTTTAATAGCATAGCACCGAGCTGGGTTTTGTTGCAGCATTCAAGGCATATTGTTGTACACATTATCACAGAGTTGACTTTTACAACACCAATTAGGTAAACACACAACAGTATTATTAACATAATTATAAGTGATGTAATTCACTCTTATAATTAGTTAATAATGCATGTAGTGTGAAATGCAGACAGCAGTTACTTGAACATTTTGTTTATTTTTCCCTCAGACAGTGCCAATTACAGTTGTGTACCTTTCAGCACAACAGTCCTGATTTTAAACTAGTTTTCACCATAATAGTGCCACTTATTGCATCAAACTTAAAGTGTTAAATCTTACACACGTGAGCATGGGGAACTGTGTACATTGTTTTATCATTTATTGACAGTGAGGTTCTTAAAACTTTAAGGCACTATGTGGCAAGTTTTATATCCTACAAAGGATGGCACAGCAGTCTAAGAAAAATTGTGCTGAATAGGGGATACAGCTGGACAATGGTTCAACAACCAGAAAGATTTTAATTCATCAAGTTTCATCAGAGAAACATACATCTTTCCTCACAGATATCTCACACTTCAAGCAAGAAGGAAACTCAACTAGGAATTTGTGGCAAGACATCACACACCAGGAATTATGTCAGTTAATATGCAAAGGTGAACAATTAATTACCATACATGCCAGAGGGGAAAATGGACTAGTTCATAATCCTCTGGTAATACAAAAATCTAGCCGAAGCATTTTGGATGTCAATAATGAAGTGCACTCAACAAAGTACAAAAAATGGCTGTGCAGAAAGCAAAACCCATATTTCAAGGCACACTTGTTGATTGTGGGCATACATGCATATAGAATAGCCCCACATTTACACAGAAAAATGTGTGAATCATTAATTTGCTTCATAAAAACAACATTCATTAGTCTGTTAAAGTGGTGAAACAACAGTTGTAGAAATTAATTCTAATTCATAGACCATCCTACAAGAAATTCTCCACAGACACACCATTCTTCATTCCTCTTCTAACCACCCTGAACACATGAAACCCACAAAAACCAACTTGGAACAGTAAAATTAAATTGTTTTGCAAAGAAACATTACACACCAGAAGATACTAAAAAGTTGTGTGAAAAAATTTTGTGCAGTAGAAATACTGCAGTGTTGTCCTGTTTGTTAACATATCAAGAATTTTGAAAGGGATTCTTGCAAAACAAATTTTTGGTTGACCTAAGAGTACAGCAGTTGAGAAGTCATTTATATAGTCACATGTACTAGCAATGAACTTTCAGACGTTTAAGATTTATAATTCTGGGGCATCAGTTGATATTACGGCATAAATAATGTGTCTGCCTGGTGTGCCACGCACTGTATGGACAAACATCACTGACATGCTCCCCTTTCTTAGAAATTCCACTTATATATGAAGTCACCCATCAGCACAGCTACACTGTGTGTGGTGTACCTGAATTTGTGATGATGTTACTTTTATACTGAAGCATGTGGAGAATGAAATTTAAAATTATAAAATGAAAATTATATTAGACCTTACAACACAACTTTTAAAAAGTTATCCCTATACAGGCAGGGAGAGGCCCTTAGGGCTCTAGGAGGTTGAGGCTCCCAGGATTTCTAGACAATTCTCACATGAAGGTGGCAAGCTTGACAGCCCTACGCACCAGCCATCTTTACCCCCCAGGAGATATGCCTGTTACTCATTTCCCTTAGAGCCTGAGTCGACCCCTGGGCCACAGTGTGGTCGAGGATTAAGCCGAGAAATCACAATGACACCATTGGGAATCGAACCTGCAGCCTTCCGGCTTGTAGCACAGTGTACAAGCATTAACTTAATAACTTTGTGATACTATCGTGACAAAAGTGTAAATATCTCTTCCTCATTTTAAGGATCTGCCTTGCATCCTGGTACATACAGTGTGTTGAAATACATCTTGGCAATGTCTAGATTGGAGGATTGTGAGACTCATGTCCACATGTTATATACTTTAGTGACAAGAGTTTCTCAATTCATGTTACAAACAGCATGAAGTAAAGTAAGAAGGATTATAAAACAGAGTGAAGGCATATTTTATAGAGTGTGAAAATGAAGCTGAAAAGTTTAAATGAAGCTGAACCTGAGTGTCTGAATAATGATCTGCAGATAAGTGTTGAGGGAATCCCATAAGTTACACAAACATGAAACTCTGATAAAACAAACAACACCCAAAATATATATAACCTTTTATAGATCCAGAGGCACAAAATTCTTTAATAATTATTTAATAACAATAAAATCTGAGTCCCTAGGTGTGGATAACACTGCATAAAAGAGATTTAATGGTAACTTTTTTAGTGCCCGAGTTTTGATGTTAATCATACTTACCCCTTGCAGTATGGACAAAGCCTCCCTGGACAGTGATTCCGGGTACCAGATGCTGTCATAGACGATGGAGTCTACCACCGTACAATCATCATGGGGCCACAAATGGCGATGACCAGCCAGCATCTCGTAAATCGTTACTCCTAGGGCCCACCAATCAACTTTATGCCCGTACTGCAGTCTTAGGGCTATCTGCAGATACCACAAGAGAAACTGAATCAATTTTTAAGTTAGTCATCCCACTGTGTTACAGATAAGATAGAAGAATAAAGTACCATCAACACAACTAAAATTTCTGTATTACTCATTGTTGTATTGTTTTGACCGCAAGTGGTCATCTTCACTATCACTAGTCAAGCTTGAAACATTCATAAATATAACTGACATTCTAACTAATATTTTAGACACAGCAACATGTACCTTAGTATAATGTAATAACTGAGAAATAATTAATAACTGCAATGCAATTGTATATAACCTCTTATGGGGTTTTTAAACAATTTTTAGCCTGAATATGACCCACTGCAGTTCAAACATATTACAACAACAAATACAGACATTTTAGTTGTGTTGACAGTACTTTATTCTGTTATCAAACAATTAGTTGAACTCAAATTTCTACCTGCTGAATAACAACAATTAAACTTACTTTAAATTGGATAACAACATTAACACAAAATTAAAATTGCTGATCAAGATACAAAGCAGTCATACTTAGTTACCTCTGGGGCCATGTATTCAGGGGTTCCACAGAAACTTTTGGTTCTTCTCTCTCCAAACATTCCCCATTTTGCAAGGCCAAAATCAGAGACCTTGATATGGCCCTCTTTGTCCAGGAGGATGTTGTCCGGTTTGAGGTCCCTGCAAATCAAAGACACATTCGATACATTCATATACAACATGCAAGTTCCTAGAGTAGTCTTCAGTATTATGCCGCCAGCTCATACTATCTTACAACTCACATCTACTACATCACCATATGTTTCAGGGTAGGAATACATGTACAAACTATTAATGGCAATATGAGTTATTGCAGAAATAAATATTATGGTGACTTGCAATCTGCAACATTCATTATGAACACTTTTAAGGCCAGACCCTCACAAAGCAGGCATGTAACATTAAACATGTTGCTATGCACATGTGAACAGCAAGGCTGACATATTAACTATAAAGTGTACACATCACCATCTGTATTGTGTGTGAACATTAGGCTGACCTGGTGGAAATCATTTCAATCACTGGCATATAAAAAGTCACAAGTTGCCTACCTGTGCACAATGCCCTGTTTATGCAGGAACTGGAGAGCGAGGGCAATCTCCGCTGCATAAAAAGTGGCAGCTGGCTCACTGAATCTCTGCACCAGATGCAGTAAGGACCTCAGGTCACCTCCTTCCGTAAATTCCATAACAAAAAAACAGATTTTCCTGTAAACAAAGCACCACAGTTATTATCATACTGCACACAGTTCCAAATTCACTGCTCCTGTTGAACATAGTTGTTTACAAGGTATACATTTAAATGGTGCAGAGGATGTAACTAAGAAGGTTAAGAAAAAGCATTTTAAAAACAATGTCTACTTATTTCAAGATTCTTTAAATGATGCTATGTCAACTGCAGTGGTTTAGATAACATGCAGTCAGGAATCACAGGATGACCTTGGAACAAGATTAAAGAAATGTGGGAGAACATTTAAATCTATTTAAAGATATCCAGGCTAGAAATGTCACAGGGGTACAACCTCCCAAATGATTTTCAAACTGACCTCCAATATATGGAACAGGAGAGTTAACCAATACACTGCAAATGTGAAGTGAAATGTTGTGTTCCTTATGAATTGAATTCTGTGCACAAAGATCATACCTGCTGCAATATATAATTTATTTACTTTGTGTATTGTCTATAGTAACCTTAACTTTTACCAATTAAAATATCATTACATACTTTTAATGCACTGTGTATGTACAGTCACACAAGTCACACATGAATTTTCTGAAATAGCAAAATTTGTGTGTACTAATTAAATGTAACTCTTTATGATCAGTGATCAAAACTGTAAATAATACTTCTCCTATCAGATGATCCAGTGCAGTGTGACTACTAACACAACAGTAACAAATGGTCAGAGGCATAGACAAATTATTAGGTGTTCATACTCATGGTAAAGTTCAATATCTGTGACCGTTCAAAATCATGAAACAGATTTAGAAATTTGAAAAATTACCTCTGTCTGGAAGCTTGAGAACAGGTTGATGATAAAGGGATGTCCACAAACAAGGTTAAGAATATCCCTCTCTGCCATAACAAACTCAACACAGTTATCCCTGATGACATTTTCCTTCTTCTGCACTTTGACAGAACACAGTCCTTCATCGTGACGTCTGCCTTTTGACTTGCATTCTGCAAGAAGGACCTTGCCAAAGCCACCCTGGCCCAACACTGAGGAACGTGAAACCATTCAAGGAACTTCCTTCACTGCGGCCACCTCCACATCCGGCTAGATCACATTCTGCTACAAACAGATGGCCTATAACACAAATATTCGCATAATGTTAAAAAGAAGAAATATATACAATTCTTCTATGTTGTACACATACTGTCTACTGTGTTAGTAAGAGAAAGAATGCAGTACAAGGTGCAGCAAATGCAGTGATATCTGGCACTGAATGATCAAGAAAGCTCTGTTAAACGGAAATTAACTAAGAGGCCCATTACATGTCACTATTGCATCTATCAGTAGCACACAGCAATGATTATTGTTGTGTTGTTCGTGGTTCTAACAGTGCATATACAGGGTGCGTCAGTGAATCGGGCGATTTTAAAAACGCTGAGCGATCACAAAACTGTAACCGTTTTTGTAAAACGCTTTCACAGCAAAAGCATGTTGTGCTCCAGTCCACGGTTCCATTGCAACTAAAACCCTTTACAGTTGGCAGCAAAATGGTGATAGCAGCATCCGCCCCAGTGTTGCCAAACTGGATAAAACAGTGTTGCAAAATCTCCCGATTCACTGACGCACCCTGTATATCATGCTATATAAACAGTAGTGATTAAAACAATTCCTCTACACTTTGACCATCATCCCCATTTTACAACTGTCTTTTACTTTTTAATGTAGGATTTTACCCTGCTAATTGGGATAGAACAGCTCCCCAAAACAGACATTTTTTCCTGTGTAGGACAGAATCACACTTTCTCAGATGAGCAAAGTCAAGCAACAACACAACTACAAAATGCAGGTACAAAAACAGAAAATAAGGAAGATTATAACAGACTATCTGATGTCAAATCTTTTTTTTTTTTCGATTTCAAGGTCAACCAATTTCTGTTTACGAAGCAAGGAAGAGACTGTGGCTATTTATTTTGCATATTCTTCCAGTAATCATTACAAGTAAGGCACACACATTCAGAATTAAGCAAGATGAAATAACAAAAATATGGACTGCATTGCATTCATCTAATTCAGGAAATGGACCATGAGGGGGGTTTTGTGAAAATACTAACAAACTTTGCATTCCACAAGAGGCACAAAGCTTCCTGACTCACTGAGCAATTGCTTACATCACAAGTAATTGTTCTGTGAAGTACGCCTACTTTCTGTTGAGATTTGTCCACTACCAATGTGAGGATATGTCTTAAACTCTATGCAGTGAAACTAAAAGAATGTCTACTGACCTGTTGTACAAGAAGTATAACTTCAAGTTCCCTGCAAGGCTGGTGCTTGACAGATGGCAGCACACAACCTAGAACGCAGAAAAGTTAAAATTGTACTAATTATTATACAAGAAATTCATTTTCATTCTTCTAATAATGAAATGTCGAAGGATAAGTTGGTCTGGGAGTGTGGCTTGAATGGGGGAGACAAGGAATGCACACAAAAACCACTTCCCAAAACACCCACTTCAAAGAATAGAAGTCCTTCCTATATCTGATTTATCTCAAAGGAAAACAAACTTCCCTCACACATATTATAAGCATTTTGCTGTAATATGAGAAATTTATAAATCTTTCCCAGGGAACACCACTGAGAAGAAAGATGTTAATTTTAACCCTTCACTCCAATCTGTGTTTACAACCCTAAAACCATGAAGAATGGACTAAGTCCAAAATTTTTAACATATACAAACTTTTCTCTAATTTATTATTTGGAGACACAAATTTATGGCTCATTATATATATGTATATTGAGTTTCAGATCCGATTTCCTGTGAACCTGTCATTTTGAGTATGATTGAATGACACTCTGTAATTATTACAGACTGTGTCCCTCTTACCAAAAGGATATAAACTTTGGGTATGAACATGCGTCCAGAAATGCTTCCTTGCTGAGCTATCAGAACACTGTGGAAGCATTACCCATCATGGTGGAACATTTGGTGATGTGTGATTCTTTATCAAAAATGTTTGTTTACACTAAAACATCTACTTCATATTGGTTCACATCACACAAAACACATATCACAAGGTAGTTTGCAGGCTTCACATGCTTGTGTTTCATAGAAAATGTTTGAAGAACACACCTATGCCATGGATGCAGGCCTCAATGTGTCCTCGTATCGACTCCCCTATACGTCCAACACATCCTCTGTGCATTGTGAACTGCATCATGGCATACAACAATGCAATCACTGCATTCACGGAGACTCTCCACACTTAACACTGAAGATGAATATACCAGAGATTTTACAAATCCCCACAAACAAAACTCCAGTGGATTCGGTCACAGCAGCGTGGAGACCACTCCATCTGTCCACCTCTACCTACCCAACACACGTTCACAGTGTAATACACGAAGTGCTGAGGCATGGTATGTATTAAGGGTACTGGATTATTTGTGTCTGTATATCATAAACTCGATTATGTAAGCAAACCTTCAATTATGTCATGAAACACCAGAAACCGAAGGTTCAATAGTGCTAAACATGATAAACCTCGCATGCTCACAACCCATAACCATAAGACCCATAATAATGCTGTCCTTGCATCTCCTTTTCAGCCATCCATCCAGTCACTTTCCAACTGTTTTTCACACCAATATTTTGTATGCACTGAACCCACTTGTGGCTTCTATATTTAACCATCCCACATATACTTGTTGAACTGTATCACTAAGTTCCATGTTATGTATACTTATTCTTTTTCCATTTCAAATATTTTACCAAACCCATTCTTTCCAAATTATTCAAACACATATTCTGATAAATTAAGATACTATATTTACACACACACAAACTTAAAACTTTATAACTACATACACATACACACATGGCCTACAAGTCTTCATGTTTCACCCTTTATAAGTCACACACAATAAAACCACATATCATGTACACCTGATTCTTTTTTCACTTCAAACTTTATACTGACCCCTTTGCTTTACATTATTCCAACGAATGTTTTCCTGACAAATTACGATACCATGTTTCCACAACCACACACAAAACTGAAAAACCTATTATTCTACAGCTGCATGCACACACATACATAGTCTACATGCCGTCCTGCTCCACGTTTTATAAATCACACACGATGACACATTACACTACGAAACATATCAGATGAATTTCGTTTACTGTGGCTGTCAGTACGAGTGATGGGAAATCTAAATCTGGATGATGGTGAATGAAGCCCTTCTAATTACTCCTTCCATGTAACACCAAGATTAACACAGATTCAGTAATATGGATCAGTGTACTTACCTTCAATTTCGGCGAACCGACGTCTTTGTAGTATTGGACTGGTCATGTTCACTCCAACACAACGTATAATGTTTATACCACAGAGCTAATAGACGTTTGTCATCTCATCTACTGCGCATATAACACCCATAGGTCAAGCCACAGATTATCTAGTATACAGATAGGCAAGTCAACGATAATAGTAGGCAACGCGGTGCGTGCCATCTTTGTACGCTCTTCTCGAACTAGCACGCCCGTAACGATGATTACGACACCTACACCCAAGGTCGGTACTAACAGAACATGCCTCACTGCGTCAATCGGTAACAAATGCCACTACTATCCAACCCTCAGTATTCTCTTGTAAATACCAACAACCTACACATATGTCCTACTTACTGACAAAAACGTTCCGATGCTAACTACTGCATTATCTTCAGTATCATCCTAACACACAGCTATTTATTATATGCTGTATTATTTGCATAGTTCTTATATTTTTCACTGTTTTTCTTCCTGTTGCACTTGTGATATGAAATTCTGTTCCATTCACTTCTTTCATTGTAACTCCCTAATGTAAGACTGGAATTTTCACTTTTTGGATGCCGCACTTATAACCTCCACAGGACAACCAACAAGTGAACAAGTTACAATAAAAGAAATGGAACACATGTAGTAAAACAAGTAGCAACAAGACAAAACAACTGGGTGCAACAGTGCAAAACATCAACACAGTAAGCACAAATAATGCACCCACCTACAAATGGCAAGATGTATAACTAATGATGATGATGATGATGATGATGCAACAGTCAGCACCAAAATGCAGTCAGTACACAGAACACATACAATTGCAGGGTGTCAGTAAGTGCAATATAGAATTATACTAGCTACACGGTATGTACATCATAATTTCACCGCTATGTCCCGTCACTTTATCACTGTCAGACTCATGAATACATGTGAAATATTGACATTGCAGAGTAACTTCTCCATATGATGGACAGAAGCATGTGCAGGTGAAGAAACATTTAATTCACATCAGTCCACAACTGGTGATATAGGGATGTCATCAATGAGAAATATCCTTCGATCACAGACATTTGTATTGAAATTAGTAGATTATACACACATATACATATTATGATTCATTTTTGAACATTAAAAATTCAGTTTTATAGTTTATATATCTTGTCATAAACTTAACACCAACAAACGCACATTACAAATACATATACAGCATGTATTAGGGAGAGCCCCTACATGTTTTGACAGGTCTTTGTCACCATCACGCTGTTCAAACAAAGGTCCACAAGAACTTTGCATCCATCCACATGTTAAACCATCATGCACTACAAAGTAGAAAAACACACTAGTTCACAGTGACAGTTCATAAAATAGAATGTTAACAGATTAAAAGGCTACGCTCCTGTTGTAATAGTGGATCATCACTTCTGTAAAAGCGCCGAGCACACTCCATGCACACAACCTTGTGTGTCTAGACACAAAACTTCTCATGCACAGTGCACCTAGAAAGCAACTGACATACCCTACATTGTAACTTTTGTACCTTTAAAATGTCCCATTATTGTTGATTTGTAAGTTGTGTAATTCACAATCCAAGTCCCTGATGATCCCACAGTAGGGATTCGTTCAGAAAATAAACTACATATTTGTAAGTGTGCAAGGGAATAATAATATACAGGTATAAATCGGTTTACGCCAGGGTTACGTTCCTCAGATTTCTGGCGTAAAATGAAGCTGCATAAATGGAAGCAAAAATATAATGGGAACACATGTAAATATATTAGGTTCTGTTCCAAGATTTTCAGTAATCAACAATAAGTCATAGTATGGCTGTAGAACTGTCTCACTTCCTCTCTTTAACGGTTCAGCTCCACTCCCAGTTGCGGTCGTTGCTACAGGCCTCACATCCCTTATCAATAAGAGCAATAGCCTATGGTATTGATTTGACTGTTAATGTCCTAACCGGCATTGCAGTCAGCTTCACTTCCTCTGTGTCTTCTTTGGGCAGTTGTTCAGCTAGCTGTTCTAAATATTCTGTTGAAAGCTCTTCACCATGACTCTCAAGAAGCTCATTTATGTCACCAACTTCTACATCATCTAGCCCTATTTCCTTTGCTATCTCTGTCACATTCTCTGTTACTGAAGCAAGGGTAGTGTCGTGGTCTTGCGAATCCGGAATGCAGTCAGGCCAAAGCTTAGGCCAGATGCCATTCATACATGATTATGACACTTCACTTGATGCCGCTGAAATGTTGGAGATCCCTTTCATGATGACGTATGACTTCCAGTAGTCTCATCATGACATTATCGGACACATTAATAGCGTCAGCAATTCCCTCGAGTGTTGTCCGTAAGTATAAGCCTTGAAGGTGGATATTGCTCCTTGATCCATTGGTTACAAAAGGTAGGTTGTGTCATGGCTCATCACCCCTTCAAATCGTGATCTATGAGAGGCGCAAAAGTGAAGCGGCGTAAACAGAGTCATACCTGTATTTACATACATACAATTGTTGAGAACCCTGTACTGAAGTGAATAACATGAACAGTACGTAAGTCAGTAAAAAGTAATGCCGCTTAATTTCTACCCATACAGGTAACTGTAGTGCAGCATACTTCTTTTCAAGAAGAAATGATATGTACTGGAGTCGAAGAAATGTGCAACACAGTTAAGTTTTCCACTGGTGACACCTTTTGAGATTCACTGTTATATTGCATACGGTTTTCTCGATAGTTACAGTAAATTGAAAGGTAAGGTGGAAATCACCTTGCCTGAGTCCACTAGTAGTGTCCCACCCATTTGAACTTTGTTTATAGTTTTCCTCAACGTCATTTTTACTCTTAATTTGCACTCTTAATCCATTTCATGCATTTCCAATCATGATTAATAAACAATTATTGTGTTTCATTCATTTTAAATCAGGAGGTCAAGGTATTTTGAATTATTAAAAATTTCTTTGGCATATATGGCCATACTGACACATTTTTAGATATATGGATTGTATGTACAAATGTCTATGTATCTGTCACAAATACAGCAATTAAAAGTGTTAGTACAGGTCACGAACATACCGCTTTGCATCCTTTGGAAACCTGAAGAGACGCTCTGCTGCATTTGAATGTGAGGAAGTACACCCTAAGGCGTAACACTTAACCATCGTGCACTGCAAACACAACACAACATTTATACAGATGCGTAACATGGTTCAAGATACGTTCAACGTATGCATAACAAACTTAACGTTCACAATACAATCCAAACTTCCACAACTGAACTGAAACTTACGGTCACACAGAAATGTTCCTTTACACACGGTTCTTAACTAACCACGTGGCTTGGTTATGCCCTGGAAGGAACACAATATTCATATAAATATATAATTACGTACATCACAAGCGTAACAAACTAAACATTCACAATACAATCCAAACTTCCACAACTGAACTGAAACTTACGGTCACACAGAAATGTTCCTTTACACACTCCAACAAAACACCACGCCGCATAGATGGCTTCTGTGGGCACGAATCCATAGATTACCTAGGATCTTTGTGCGTCAGACTTGGACCTTACTTACTGCCACCTGTTGGTAGCAAATAGGAAATATGTGCTGTTAGTTGCATAAGGAGCACTGTAAGAGGACTCTGGTGCATGTTTCCTCCTTGTCCAATGAAGATGCAACCCCCTGTACGGGAGTGATACGGAACACAGATTATCTATAAGGAACGACTCCGCTCTCACCACGGATGATGATCATGTGATTTGTCACTTCTCACGGTGCGTCCCGTTGAAACTTACCGACACCTCGTGTAAGGAGACTATTATTCGCGCCTGTTAATCCTGTCACGGTTATGGCGGCTCGTACAAAGATGATTCTCGCATATTTCCCACTCGCACGACGCAGGTAGGACACTTTGCGTCGTTCGTAATTTTCCTAGTAACATAACCTACCTGGACGTATTTTGAAACAGACATTTCACATTAAGTTGATCAACCTGTCAAACCACTAAGAGCCACTGGCTGTAGCACAGACCACCTGCATTCAAAACCTCTCCATTTTGCCCACTCAACATGTATGTGCTTCGTATAATTCTTATTACAAATAAGGAGCATTTCTTTAATAATTAAACGGTTGGTCGTTGTAGCTGTAACAGTGTGAAGGTTCAGGTCTTCTGGGTGAATAGTATTCGACGCTTGAAGAAACAAACGGCTTTTATCTTCAGTGTCAAGCTTTCGAAGAAGACACATTTCTTGAACTTAATTAATTTTATTTCAATCCAACAAATGCTCTACACTTCCTTTTATTGATTTGTTGCCCCTACACATCTTTCGGCACACCTTATGCCATCCTCAGGGGGTTCGTCAAGAGTTCACAATCTGCAATACATCCATTTGTTTTTCAATCACTTTCACAACACAAGATTATTGTAAGCCATAATCACTAAATATCACTTGTCTTTCTGTTCATAGTAATTAGCTTATCTTCCTTCAGTGGTTTTCTTTTTATTAAAGATTTTTTATATTTTTTAAATTGAAGATAGTTGTAGTGTAAAGTATTAAAAAGATGATTAAAGTTGTGTTTGACAGCTGGCTATGTAGACAAGATCAAATGTGGTCGAACAGCCAGCTGTCAAACACAACTTTAATTAACAGTACAAAATTTAAAAGTGATCTTACCTAGCAAGTCGTTACTTCGAGACACATTCTGTGTCGTCGAGCATGTACATTTAGCCACCACCTTACTGTCCGTTCCTAAACTTGTCAGCAACGAAGACAACTAGCGCGAAAGTTACTTTTATGTGAGATGGAACTTCTATTTGTACTTAGGTATGAAAAGTATGCTGTACTGTCAATAATACAACGTATTTCTGAATATAATTTCTGTATGAATGCGGATAAAATAAGTATTCGTCGAAGTTAACATCTTGGTGCTTTGTGTTTCTGAAATCAGAACGCGGGGCGCATTGAAAAGTAGAAGGGCCGCATTTTGCTCATGGTTGCTCTGACACTAATGTTATTGGAAACTAACCCCTCTTATTTTGCAGCAGAAGCAGCCACATATATTTCGACCCTAATGGGTCATCATCAGGCTTGCGTATGAAATATTTTAAAAGAATGTATCACAATAAAAGGACAATAAAAGGACATATCAGGCTAAACGGCTAAATCCGTGAGTGTCACATACTACACAGTGGTCGACGAGAACGTTCATTGATTGAAAACTTTTCAGATGGCTGACTCTTCACAGTGGTGCCCACCTATTGCTGTTATAATCTATGGCGATGATGTTCGGCATGGTTTTGTACTACAACGTGGAAGAAAAATTAGATGCAGTTAGCAGTGTAAATTAGGGAGAGGAAAATGCGTATAAGTGGATTTTGTGTTTTATATTCCCAGCGCTTACAAAGAGGTTGTATTTGTTGCCAAGATTTACAGTAACGTTGTTAGACTGGGTAACCCAAAACATAATTCGAATGTAGCAAAATTTTTCGCTAGTTGTTTCGAGAAAGAAGGTCACGTCGACGTAACTTTTGTATGCGCAGGCGGAAGGAAAGTTAAAGGGCATAAGCTTATACTGTCTATTGTTAGCCCATTCCTGAAGTAAATGTTTTCAGAGTGTTGTGAAAACCAAGACGTGATAACGATATTATTACCTGATATAAATGGCAATGTTCTGAAACTTTTTTTTTTATTTTATGTACGAAGGAGCAGCGAAGCTGTCAAAAACAGAGCTTGAAGAGTTTAGAGCTATACAAGACATGTTGGAAATAAGGTTTCCAGCCGTAATTCTTAACGAGTGCCTTATTCAACACCTGCCTCGAACTCGACCACCACCCTTGTTTAAACTAGATAATGAAATTCAGCCTGGACACCAGACGTCACTCCCACGAAATAGAAATGTAGGAGAGAGACAGGAAACAGAAATGACAGCCATCAACAATGATAATCAAGTACTGGAAAATAATGCAAGACAGCTTTCCAATCCTGTAGATGATCCTTTCCCACCACGTAGAAGGTCAGGAGATCCAAACGATGATCCTCTAAATATACCGGATTTTTATTTTCTACCTACAGATAGCAGTAAGTATGATAAGGAGTCAATTTCCAGTGAAATAAATTTGTTGGTATCTATTGCTTAACCCTTTGCCCTTGCACACATAATAAAAGTAAAGCCAGTCCACCCACTTGTGGCATTTATTAAAAGTTTCATTAATTAGATGGTATTGGATACATTTATTCACACTGGTTACTGATTGCATTTAAAAGGCTGCCATTAGTAGTAACAGAATTCTTTCTCAAGAATCACATTAGATTCAGTCGAATACAATAATTCATTTATTCAGTACATATTACCTAAACAACATGTTTCGGCTTAATGGGCCATCATCAGATTGGAAAGAATGGAAGGTTAAATACACAGTTTAGGATGGAAATTGAGATCTCAATTTTTTCCATTTATGTATATTATACATGACTGAGTAGAGTTGAATAGTTACGTTTTACAATGTTGAGGGTTAGTTTTAGAAAAGTCAATAAAAATTATATAAAAGTTAAAAATTCAAATTAGAAGCTAAAGTTAGTGGAGAAGTAGGTACTTCTTCAGACGGCTTTTAGTGTGTAGTGGTCTCTCATGAAGTTATAGTTCTTTAGAGAAGGGAACTTAAATGGATATGCTTGTTATAACTTTTAAACAACCTGAAAGGATATGTAATAAGTTAGTAAGTAGTGTAGAGTAATTAAGTAATATGGAAATGAAAAATTAGTAATAAAGAGTTTAAGAACTTATGTAAATCAAAATTTTTATCCAAAGTTGTAGAAGAGTAGTCTTCTATTCAATTATTAGGTTGATTTTCACGTTAGCCCATTTGGTGTATATTATTAAAGAATTGAGAATCAGAGACGCACTATAATGTAATGTAGAATCTTGTGGCATGTCTGGTCTAGATGGAATTCAAGGGCCTAATATATGTATTTGGTAATCAATAAATATATGACAGCTCTCATTCTTTAAAATTTATCTCACCATTATCTCTATAATCATTCAACTTCAGATATAGGTATTTCTGGTTACATTGAAGTAATTTCACCTAAGGAATATTGTCACAAAGTATGCAGTTTCCTCCTGAAACACCCTGTGTACGGAAACTGAAAACTAAGGGGATTATAATGAAGAGGGAAGTTGGAACATGTGAAAGTAAACTGGTCAAATGTGATGTCTAAAACTTACAGTTTTGGAGTTGTGCAGATTGTGTCCCAGTGACATTAGTATAATTTTTGCATTTCCTACTACTCCTTTAGGATTTTGCACAGCATTGGGAGCATGGATCAGAGCTCATAATATATCAGAGTTGCTTCGTTACCAATGTTGCAGGAGAACGTATCGATTCCGTGTTAGAGGGTAAAGCAGTCTAAGTCCCAAAAGAGCGAAGAGCCCTACCACCTCAACTGCATTGCGTCGGAAGCCTGAAGTCTGGCATGTGTGAAGTTATGTAAAGCTACCTGCTACATACAGCACACGAATGGGTGACGTCAGAGTGTAGCATAACCTTGAGTGGGAGCGAGAGAGTGTGTTGCGTAGCATGGTGTCATTTTCGTCGTCCAAAGGTAGGTAGGTGGGTGGGTGGGTGGGTGGGTAGGTAGGTAGGTAGATAGGTAGGTACCAAACTTCATTCTGTCGGCAGCATAGGAGCAAGCCAGTCTTAGGGACAGCAAAGGAGTAAAGCAGTCGTGTGGACAGCAAAGGAGTAAGTCAGTCGTTCGGACACCCTAGGGAGTAGAGTTGTGGGCACATCAAGCCTGCGACCGTCTAGCACAGTAACCTGCACCACACGGGCGGCTCTATCTCTCCTCGCCGCCGCACGTAGTAGCAGCCAAGCAGCGCACCATCAGCGAGCTTCTCTCCGCTCCCACTACGAGGCTCCACCATACAAGCTCACTTGCACGTGCGGCTAAGTTACTACAAACGATCTCACTCGATATCTTGTATATTTGTTGAAATAATAATAAATAAGCTGAGTGGAAGTACTGCGTTATTTCTTGTATGAGAAACCTGCAAGCATCCACCACATGTATTTTGACCCTTGATCGGGATATAGTTGAGAAGGAAAAGAATTCCTCAATGCAATACAATATCATGAACCTTTTCCCTACTGCTTCATTCTGTTATCTGAAGCCACTGTAGCAGAGTATCGAAATCAAGGTATCAAATCAGGATTTGGGCTTAGAATTACATTGTATGTGGCTACTTAATTTACATATCATACTTATCATCCCCAAAATATTTAAAGAATATCATAAAGAATAAATATATTCTCGTACTTGACAAGTATGTATATACAATATTACTAGGCTTAAAACATTGTAACATTGCTTTACATGTCTTCTGTTTGATTTTCATACTACCATTTGGAATGAGGAATGACTGTACATTCTACAATGAAACAAATGCTGCTCAGCATTAAAGATTTTGAGAAAATTATATTTTACTTGGATACACTCTTCTGAAATTATCTGGGCCATAAGAATAATGATACTAAGAGGTAAGTACATTTTCAGGCATACACTTTCAATACAAAAATGTCAGTTTCCTAGAAAAATTCCATGTCAGGCCAAAGCTTTCTCAGCATGTAAATATACCATTCAAGGATAAAGTACTGATCATTTCTCACAATGTATTTGTCAAGTTTCGGTTTAGCACTTTCATAAAAGTTGAGGGAGAAGTCATCTTTATACTTCAGAGCGCATCAAAAGTGACTGTAGTGAGCATAAAAATCAATTTAATTAGGCCTAAGTAACATAATTATTTTCTTGCAATCATCAGGTATTAAATGTACATACTCAAATTTTCTTGATTTTGAAATTCACTGCATAGTTACTTTTGGGATAAATTATTATTGAACACAAATACTTAACTTTTATTGATTTTAAATTTTACTCCAGAGTTATTTATTTATTTTTGTAAATGATTATTAAACTGCATATACTTCCTGTTAGTTTGAAATTTACTGCATAATTACTTTTGGGACATGCTGTATGAAACCTACCCCATACAAATGTTTTACATCTTCAGAAATGGTATCAAAGTGCAGCTACTGTGGCGAGTAAATGTCATTTTCATACCTAAGAGCATCAAAATTCATAACAGTAAACCAAATTAATTCCCTAAAAGGCAGGGAAAGAATTTTTCTACCCTCAAGACAAAGGCATCAGCATCCACCAAAATGGTGGTCCCCAGCTGCCTGGTTACATAGCATCATGTCCTAGAAGACAGTGAGCTTCATCATCATTGCTGTTAAAAACTCAGTTCTCAGTGAATGAATGTGACAAAGTGGTACAAACATTTCCATACACCTGTGTAAGGGAACTGAGTTAACTGCCTTCTACCCTTTCAAAAAATTGACTATATCTCCACGATTGGTTCCTTAGGCAGTCGGGAACCAATATTTTTATGGGAATCTGAGGCAGCTCCCCCCAGATCCCAGAGCCTGGGCTTGCAAATCCCTTGGCAGTGGATGTGGGGCAGTAAACTTAACGATTGATTACTTGATCTGTCATGAACTGATTAAAAAAAAACATATAATATGTATTTTGTTAATTTTAATCGCAGATGCTCGATATACTCTACGAGAGATGTGGACCATAAAAATTTAATGCATATAATAAGAAAATTCAATACATGGGGTCCAGTGAGTTCCAAGTTTATGATGCTGCTTCATTGGTTATGATCATCAAATGGCACCTAAATGTAGATTTAATGTGGTTGCCATGTTACCTTAACAAACTTGCAAGCTGTATATTATTACACAAGATTTAAGGACTGTAAAAGCAATGACTCTACCTCTGCAAATAGCATGGCTGCCATGTTGGTATTACTGATGGTAGGGAATGAAAGAAGAAAAGTGTTGTGGCCTGTAGTGACATGATAATCATAGACCATTTCATGAAAATCTTTCAATTTGTAAGTACAAAGGGGTGTAGACATACATTCATGATCATCTGTAAAAACAGTCTATTTTACAAAGAAGAAAAACTGTGTGAAACATAATTTTCTAATATCAGAAACTAATATGCACAAAAAGGGACATAACCTCTTGTTTCCTGTACACCAATGACTTATCTTCAACATCAGATTTATCACAGTTGCTCAGTACATCCCTCACCATAAACCCTTGAACAGATCAGAACAGAACACTTTCTTGCACGACAAGAAGACAGGTTGCCGCACAAATCTCCCAGACGTGCAGGTCACAGCCTATGTTTGCAGCAGTCTTGCAGATACCAATGTTTTTACATCACCTGACATGCCAGTCAATTGGCGCCTTGTTGTGGCACATTAACTCACAGAGACTTCAGAAGCTCAGTTATGTTGTTTGAGCCCAGAGAGTCATCTGATGTACTGAGAAGAGATGCTTTGTGTTTGAAGTATGCATCAAATCTTACTTTACCATATTCCTGAAACAGGAAATTGGGTTGTGGTATATATTTTACCTTTAGGGCTTCAACATTTCCTTTGCAAATGTTGAATAGATATGTAGGATTGCAATTACTAATCCATGATTAGCTCCAAGGAGCAGAGTCCTTCATGAGAAGCTAGTCCTTCAGCTAGTCTAGGAATTCCCCACATTTTATGAAACCTGAAGTTCCATTATTGTGCTCACAACAGCCTGCCAGTTAACCAGACTGATCAAAAGTACTTTCTAATTTAATATAGATATGCATCCCAGTATCTATGCCATGCCTGGAGATGTTGCTGAAATCATTTGTGAGAAATCCCTCCAGGTCTGTAGTTCCCATTGCTCTGAATGTTTTCAACTGATTTCAAATGAGAACTTTACAAGGAGAATTTTAGTTTCTGGAACATAAAAAAAGGCACCTGGAGTCAAATGAGGCAAGTATGTAGTTTTTGCACTACTTATTTTGTGCCAAGAGTCACTTTATTGAAGTGACCTGTTGGAAGGGACATCACCACAACACATTAACCACATGCCACATCAAAGGTTTGGTCTCATTTGATGAAGGCACTGCTCTAAACTTTCCAAAAACATTGAAGTAGAAAGCTTGGTTGCATGTTCCGGTGGAACAAATTTGTAATGGACTGTTCGTTTCACAGAAAATAAGTGGACTGTGACAATCATTTACATATTGCAGTGTCATGAGAGGCACTTTACTTGAAAACACAAATTCTTTTATTCACTTTTTTTATTTAAAAATAAACACCAACAAAATGCACAACTTTCAAGGCGCAGACCAGCTCCTTATATCATGATACTATCCAACGCGTTTCGGCTCTTTGCGAGCCATCATCAGGGATCCTTTACTCTTATAAAAGTGCTTCACAAATGCAGCATCTGTTTGATTATTTAAAAATATATTATCTGTTATTATCTATTTATTCCACCTTTAATAAGTAATAAACTTTGAATTTACAGCACCAGAGCCACTTCTCCTTCATATCAAATTTTATATTTATATATACTACAACATCAGGAGGACCGCACTGAAACGTGAAGTAAACAAACGACAACAAACGACAACACTACATACAGCGCGAGTGTCTATCGCCGTGCTACAAAAATTTATCGTAAACAGTACAGTGTAGTGCGCGATCTCATGAAACCCTTAGAAGTGCGAACATCCTTTACACAATAGACGTGTGAACAGTGTTTTTAATAAGTTATTTAACAAATCATCTTTTTAACCTTGTTTATGACTCGTGTGTTTTTAACTCATGCTCCAGATAGTGCATATTTTTAAATAATCAAACAGATGCTGCATTTGTGAAGCACTTTTATAAGAGTAAAGGATCCTTGATGATGGCTCGCAAAGAGCCGAAACGCGTTGGATAGTATCATGATATAAGGAGCTGGTCTGCGCCTTGAAAGTTGTGCATTTTGTTGGTGTTTATTTTTAAATATATGAAAATGCACGGTGAATTAAGATTAAAGATCTTTTATTCACTTTTTTTGCGGTTCACTGTTTCTTGGCACTATGTCCTTGGTACTATAAACTTCAGTTCTTCAGACTAACTTTTTGGGCTTTTTCATTTTTAATGAGAATTTAGTGCCAGGGTTAAAGAAAGAGTAGAGCTGTACCTCTACTCCCCCTCTGGGCCTTTGTGGTCTGTTCTAGGGAGAACTTTACCTTTTAATGATAATTTCACCAATATAAATCAGTAACAAAGTAATGAAAGATATGTGGCTCTCACAGCATTGTGGCTCATTATTCAGGTCTTCTGCGAAGTGACAACGTGTCACTGTGTGAGTGGTTTCTGATGTTTTGAAGGATTGTGGTGCCTTCAAAACATCGAGAAGTACCCACACAGCAACACAGTGCCACACCCCAGAAGAAACTGTTACATCATTAACACAGTACATCAAAAAATTATGTTTGGCAGAACAGTCAGTTAATAAATAAGGATCAATGTTGGTTTATTGATTCTCCAAATAATACAACACTATAAATGATTGTATATGCATTTATTCATCAATTCACTACGACATGTTTTGGCCAGTAATTGCGGCCATTGTTGGATAGTGCTACAATTATATGAAAGGGAAAAACTGAGGTAGAGGCCTCTCCTTTACATTAAAATACAAGTTTATAATTTTGTTATTATACCACATAGTGGGATAATATAATGTACATCAATAAAATTGTTAAAAGAAACAGGTTGCAGTGTATTGGTAAAGTATAAAACATGTGTAGTGGAAATACTCTACATAACCATCTTGCAAACATAGTCATACACATGCTGTATATCTGTAAATAAGTATCTTGTATTAATTTTATATCTACAGTTAATTTCATTACATCTATCAAAAACGAAAATTTAATCATTTAATTTACTATCTTATAAATCCTTGTTATTTGTCGTGATTATATCCATGTTGGACGTTCCTATCATTCAATATGACCTGCTATTATTTTCTTGAACTCCCTGTGTTGTCATCAGGAGGATAATGGCTTCCTGAATGTTTGCCGTATTTAGGAAACTGGCTTTTATCTCTTTATTTCTATGCAGTGTTTCGTTTACAATGGGTTATTGTAAGATATGCAATCAGATGTTTTAATTTTCTTTATTTAAGTTTTTTGAGTGTAATTATCTTACCTTATTTCAAATTTGTTAATCTTTGATAAAATTAATAATAGACTTATAAATATAATTTCCAAGTTGATGGGTTTGTTACATATTTTACGCACGTAAATGTAGCAACTGATGTGTATGCTGGAGTGGCTGTTTATCGTTGTGAATTCAAACCACTACTGAGTGTGGGTAATTTTATTGGTATACATTTTATTATCCCATTATTTGGTATAATAACAAAATTATAAACTTGTATTTTAATGTAAAGGAGAGGACTCTACCTCAGTTCTTCCCTTTTATATAATTGTAGCACTACCCGATGATGGCCGCAATCACTGGCTGGAACATGTCATAGTGAATGTGATACAGTCATTTATAGTGTTGTATTATTCGCAGAATCAGTAAACCAACATTGAATAAACAAACACAATGGGATGATGTTACCCAAAAATAAAATTTGATCGAATATTATGAGAAATTATGTCTGTGTGGAAACAGAAGATTGTGATATGATGGCACAGACAAGTAATTGTGCAGCAGTAAGGGATGGAGAAGTTGCTGGTGACGGAGGTGAAACTTGTAGTGTAAGGACATAAATGGGTGTGCAATACCCATCACTACAAATCAATTGTTAACAGTTATCAAAATACTTACCCAGTAATCAAAGGGAATTGTGGAGATGCTGGCATAGCAAACACTCCATAAGCCCCAGAAAAAGTGTGATGCAAGTGTGAATACCCGAAGCTCCTTCAGTAACTGATCCATCTCTTCTTGGGTTCCAGGTTGCAAGTGTTGCTCCCTCCGCATTGCCTCTCTGTAGCACTCCATGAAGTGTTCCTGATGATTCATTGTTAAGACACTTAAATTCTTTACTGATATGAGCCAAATTTCTGGCAACACATTACAAATTACCTGCATCACTTTAAATGCGATTTTATTTTTAAAAAATCCTACAAATGGCATCTAAACCTTACATATACATATTTATTTGATATGATATGTTAGGATAGTTTAATATGAATATTTCAATAACAAATTAATGGTTATGAAAATAAAATATCCAGTATACTGTAAAAATATAGTGCCATTATTTTATTTGACAACTGTGCTAGTCACCATCAGCTCACTTATAAGTCTGACTTGCAATGAGCAGCACGTTTGTTAGATGTAACGTGTGTCTGTGACCTGAAGAAAGACAATTCTAACACCCTGGCTTCATATCTGAGTCAGCATTAGCTATTATGTGCATGTTTTGGGTATTTATTTAAACACTGACAATCAAATACTGAAGTGGACTGTATGAATACAAAGTATATACAGTAAAGCCCCTATTTAATGAATTGCTGGAGGATTAGAATATATTTCACTAAATCAAGGTTTTCATTAAATGGAGGTTTGTTTGTTTGTTTATATGGAGCTATTGTCAGGACATGAAAAAATCATCACTAAATCCGGGATTTCACTAAATGCGGGAACATTAAATCAGGGTTTTACTGTATATTTATGATACATTCTTCACTGTGCCAATGTTGCTTTACGTATCAGTCATCCTGTACTTAACCACATCTGAGAAGACCCTGTTTCACAATATGCTGTTTTCATGAAAACACTTAACACAATGCGTTGAACTTGGTGTGCAATTACGGGCAAACCCCCATCATTCATGTGAAAAATTACGAAAACATTCCCTTTTTATATTTTGATAAAGACAATGCTCGTATTCCAATATTGTCTCTCACACCTCCCAACTCCTACATCTCCTATATCCCTTTCACAATTATAAAACTGTTATGTGCAATTGCACAGTTGTTACTCTTACAAGATATTTACACGGTCTATACATACCTGCTGTTTCGGTGATGGATAGTTGTCAGGACACGCCCAAAAATAAGGGGGGTTTTCATTACTGTAGTCATACTGCCATTCACACATGTGGTTAGCAAAGTCAAAGCCCCTGTAGTTGTACGAGCAGAACTCGAAGTCAATCACAACGAGCTCAGGCTGTGAGACTTGAGACTCATGAGCATCCAGCCTCAGTAAAATATTTCCCTCCTGCAAGTCATTGTGGCAGAACACGACTGGGGACTTGACACTCACAAGGAACTCCCTGTGAAGCAGAACTTACTTGTAAGCTTCCTGTCTGATGTTTGCAAATCATGCCTCACATATTTGCAATTGAATCCTTAGCTATAATTCTGTACATTTTTGCGATAATACAAATCAGTTCTTAATGTCTTTGAATGCAGCATATTTTTACAGCATAACTACCCATGGATGTTCACTTATTTTAGGTAAATAGGCAAAAAAAAATCACAGTAAATTACTATTCCACGTAAAGTCTAATATCTTTTGAAACTGCATTTTGAGAACTTTACATCAACATCAAAAGTAATTATCTGAGTGTGATAGTTCCTGAACTACAGTAATTTTAATAGCACTTGGTACATCACAATATGTACAGTTTTGTTTACTAGACCATGTGCATTTATGAAGGTAGCTGTCTATGAAAGTAATACCTTACAGACCTCATTTTCTCTATTTGTTCCAGGTTTTCAGTAGGTCAAAAAGATTAGTGATCACTGAGGGAACGTCTCACATTGAACAATTAAGACTTAAAATGTTCAATACAAAAATACAAACAAAAAATTCAAAACTCTGCATTCCTACTGAAGAGGACTACAGAAATTTACAGCATTTTTCTTTTAATTTTATTGCTACAACTTTACATCATCTTTATATGAGACAGTCCTGTTTGTGTATCAGATCACAAGTACATATTTATTCAATGTCAGTCACACACAACAGTGTTAACGTTGTTCAACAGATGTTGTGTGTGACTGACATTGAATAAATATATACTTATGAACTTCAGGTCAGTTGTAGGACTGAGTCAGTGCTTCTAATCCCTACCTCAATCTGCAGTTCTGAGATTAATTATGATGACAAAACAATGTATCTTATGATAAGTCTATACTTACACACAAAAATAAGAAACATGATAAATACTTCTCAGGCTCCCAGCCACATACATTCAGAAGGGCAGGACCGCTTTTTCTGAATTGATGGGGCTGGCAGCCCAAAAACATTGTATCACTTTTAGTCACCAAGAAAGCTTCAAGCTTTAACTGTACTTTATGACCATGAAAATATCACTAGAAAGTAGATATCACAATTTATTCCAAGACTTTATCATTCCAAAATACAGAGCATAAAATAATTTCAAACAAAGTACTGTACATATCAATTCAAGTCTCAAAACTGAGATGCTAATTCATAATACTAAGAAAATCAGTTGGTATGATAACATGCCTCTCCATGCTACAGAATTTCATGCATCAACATTGCACGTTACATTAGCACCCTGACGTCTCTACTTTGCCCCTGCATCAGTATCTGTAATAATATGACACTGTCATTTTTCATTCCAAATTTTTGGTCTAAGCATCTATTTTTGCGTATGCATAACTGACCTAAGCCACTCCAGTTCAAGTCTGAGGCTGTAACTCATTAGTTTTTGAGCACGTTCCTTTGCCACAGGGTTCTTGTGCTTCTTGCTCATGAACTCTTGGACATTATCAAGCCACCTGAAACACACAAAACAATTCCTTCTTTGAAGTTCTCCTGTTACTACAGTCACTTATACATTATTAAGCTCTTCCCCTATTAGTGAATGAAAATACATCAATCAACTGCACACTGCTCAAAGTTGACCAGATTGTGTCAGAAAACACACACATATATTATTTTACCTTCCAAACACAATGTTTATCTAAGCCATATATTCCTTATATTTCTCTTATTAGTGTGGCATTTCTCAGGAAAATAATTCTCAATAATCCACCAGGATTATGCTCCCCAGTGCAATGAAGCAATGCTTATACTGATTAAGATAGGAGGGATAGACAGCAAAGCATTGGAGTTGAAATACTGTACAGTACTATTACCACTTCTCACAACAGAAAACAAATATTACAGCAATCTACATAATATTTTTCATCCATAATTCACAAAATTTTTATGTGCATGGTGGAATTTTTCCATCCACAACAAGCAAAGAATCAACTGCAGCAGTAACATAATGGCAAATGATAATACTGTGCATAGATAAATATGTGGAACAGAAGGAAAAAAAAGAAGCAGTCAAGTCATACTTGAAGATGCCATTCTAGTGTCTGTGTACAGAGATTGCAGGAAATCACTATATTTCACTGCATAATTCAAGCACAAAATTTTCTGAGTGTGTTTTCAAACATTTTGAAGAAAATATTAATTGTAAAATTTCATCAGACTCACAGTTTTAAGGTTCACAGTTTACCCATTAGACCTTAGCCAATAATTAAAATGACTGCTACAGCCAAAATGGCTGCAGTTCAATTACTCGTAGGGCACTACAAATTATTTTGTTCCTCATGAAATCTAGGATAGACTGAGGCCATTGTAGGTGCCTACCTGGTGTACCTAGTGATAAATTCCTTGGCAGTGGATACAGACAGATGTCTGTTACACTGCATGTAAATTTTCAACTCCATAAATGCTTTGGTGGCCTGCTGTTAGACACTAAATTGTCAAAAAACCTTACACGTTTTGCATGTTATCATCATATTCCACCTTAGACTATCTGAGGTTGTAACCGTATAGGTTGACTGGTCAATAATTTAATCACAATAAAAAAATCAATCAAAATGTTAGTATCAAATGAGATATGAGTATCATAACGTACAGTGAAGCTGGAAGGACTACGAAAGGAAACTGCTATGGTGTATGCACCCAGAGGGACCAAGGAAATTAAAAACATTTTGAAAATTTGAGTCTTCTGGCATGTTGCATCATGTAAATTGGTAAATAGTCACATTTCGATGGATTGCCGCACCTTCACCTTCAGGGTCCAGCAGTCCTCTTCATGGACTGCTACATCCTTTGAAATGTTGGTAACTACTTACCAATCTACATGGTGTAACATCCCACAAAACTTGAACATTCAGGAACACTGCTGTGGCCTCACAAAATACAAGGAGGAAGTCAGTATGTCTGGAGCTGTAGTTGACATGTGAACCAAATGCTTTGTAAATTTAACTCAGCATGTGCGAGATTTCAGACTTCTGCCACAATGTAGCTGAGGCCTTCGCTCTAATGGCTGTTATGCAGCATATGTTGGTAGCTGTGTACCAATGTTTTGGCACAGCCTATTGCTCCTGACAGACAGGACTGACAGGCTGTCCCGACACATCAGTAAACAACTACGAAGATGCGCTGCATAACATTCCAGAAGAACGAAGGCCTTAATGCAAGATGTATCACAGCACAGACTAAGCTACTCACCATTACATTTCAGAAGAGCACACAGAATTGCAAGATCATTAACATGAGATACAGGCGCTAGAAGAGGTGTGCAGGGTGGATGCTTCATTGTTAATTTAAGAACACCATATACCTGACATATCAAGAATATTTATACAACCTGTACCTGTGCATTGTGTCCCACAGCCACTGTGGCTCCTTGTTGATTGGTACATCCATCATGTGTATCTGTGCAAGCTTCTGTGCTACCAACCGGCTCAGTACAGTGTCACTCAGTTCACTTGTCCGCAATGGGCGAGCCTGTCACAGCAATAAGCTAAAATGAACACTACAAAACTCATTAATTTACTAAAATTGGGTGAAACAGGTAGCATGGATGTGAAAATCAAATGTATAAACATTTTGGTTGGAAGGCTTTATACATTGATACTTGCCTTGCAACTGCTTTCAATGAGCCTAACCTATATAGAGTCTTTACATTCCAAGTTCCAAATCCCACATTCATTTTGAGTTAGGTCATTCCAAATAATTGGTTGAAGCCAGAAGTGCTGCTTAACATTCTATAACATTATTTATGGAAAGGAGCTGTTGACTACCCAGTCACTCCCCAGCTGGATGCTACCCTTGTCAGTTGTCCGCGGCTGCTTAATCACCACATCCATTGCTACCTTCCACACTGGGCAGCCATCTCCTCCATCTGCAGGATGAGAGCGTGCCATGCTATGATGACAAATGACCCACTTACCATTGTCACAGATGTTCAGAAAACAAGCAGAAAAAATAGGCTTAAAAGCATGACAGAGGAAAAATGTGATTTTACAAGAAGTCCATTGCAAGATAAAAGATGAAAGAAATGGGTCAGGGATTAGAAATTTAAAAGTAATTTTCTGTACTTGAACAAGAAACTGTGTGTTGACACTGCAGAGGATCTGACCCTTTATTGAGTTGAGTGACACTGCACCAGGTCCGTCACATTTAAGTGTGAGATTTCAGGACTAGGACTTTCTTTCTTTTTTCTTTTCTTGCTCTTTTGAATTCACCAGTTATACAGTACAACACAAATTATCTTTGCACAGAACAGAAAGACCCCAGACTTAAGGATGAATAAAAATGTGCGTTGTTAACAAATAATGTCTACAAACTTCTTGGGGTAACAGAAAAGATTTTACCCTGCTGACAAGTAACAATCACAAATGAAACAATTAAATAAGACTATAATTATTGATAAAAAATGTGGGTAAAATAAAACAAATAAACTTAGCCTTTATAGACTTCTATGAATATAGCAATAATTGATTTAAGTAAGGAATAAAACCAGGAAAATCTTTGGGACAAGACAAAGATATACTGATTTAGTGTCCTCTGTGTTGTACACATTTTGTACCTTGTTGACACTTATTTTTGATCCATATTCAAACACTGTCCTTTACAAAAGTATGTAAAAATATATTATGACATTTTGTGTCTGTGACACTTATTAACAGACTCCTATGACTTCTTGTCACTCTCTGTAGTTCCATATTAGAAATTATGCTCCTTTGCATAATATAAAAAGTTGTCCTAAGCAACAAGCAACTTAATAACACTTGGAATAATATACAGGTAGTTCTTGTTTTATGCCAGGGTTACGTTCCTAAAAAACAACTGTACACCACTACTGTATTAAAAAATATGGTATCAGTTTTATTGCCTAGCCACTTTACTACAGCGGAAGAGCCCTTCATTTTACCCCAAAGCTGGCCCAGACATGGTGGTAAAGAGAAAAATTTCTACATCTACTGGAATCAAGCCCTAGTTACCCAACCTGTAGCACAGTTACTATACTGGCTGAGCTACCCCAGCTCCTTACAGGAGTATTTAAACCAAAAGCATCTTCAACTCTGATATTTCAATTGAAAGATAAGTTGATAAATTCCAATAGATGAACATCTGTCACTCTCTACTTGTAACAAACTATATGGAGCAGAGTCCTTCCTGAGAAGCTAACAGGTCCTCAGCTAGTCAAGAAATTCCCTGCATTACCACATTCACAACAGCCCGCCAACTGTCCCTACCTGAGCCATATCAATCCAGACCATGCCCCCCATCCCACTGCTTGAAGATTCATTTTAATATTATCCTCCCATCTATGCCTAGGTCTTCCAAATGATTTCTTTCCCTCAGGGCTCCCCATCAAAACCCTGTATGCACCTCTCCTGTCTCTCATATGTGCCACATGCCCTGTCCATCTCATTCTTCTTGATATGATCACTCGTTATATAGTCTTCTCCACTACCCTGTTACCTTGTCCCTCTTAGGCCCAAATATCCTCCTCAGCACCCTATTCTCAAACACCCTCAATGTGACAGACCAAGTCTCACACCATACAAAACAACAGGCAAAATTACAGTTCTGTATATCTTGATCTTTATATTTTTGGATTGCAGACTGGAAGACAAAAGATTCTGCACCGAATGATAGCAAGCATTCCCAGACTTCAGTCTGCTCTTACTTTCTTCATGAATGGTATTTTGATTTGTTAGGGTTGTTCCCAAATACCTGAACTGTTCCACTCTTTCTAAGCTTTATGTTGTGATTTTGTCCTGCCTTCTGGTCTCGAGACATAAACATATACTCTACTTATACAGCATCAATATATACTTCCTCAAGAACGTTCACTGACCAGTAATCCAATAATAAGACAAATAACAATACATGAATGAAAACTCCTGAAAGGGATGAAAGACTGAATTTGCAAAATGTATAAATGTGCAACCATTTCGCTATGAATATTTCATCTATCCTTCTCCTCTTTACAACCTGAAGGCTATGATATCAGTATTAAAAAAGGCATGGGTTTACATATTCTTATAGTGTCAAAAGTGGTTTGTCACTCTGAAGAGATGAAAACTGAAATACTTGGAGAGACACCTTTCCCAGACTGAGCGTGTTTGAGGACTAATTTCAGGAATATACGGGTTTGTCAAAGAAGCATTAGTAGAAAATAAAGACTGTTATTAAAGACAGGAGCTACACCTAACATTGTTTGGATGATTAAACAGGTTCCATAAAATGAGGGGAGTTTCTTAACTGGTTAATGACTATTTGCTTCTCAAGAAGGATACCACTTCATCCAGTTAGTTAGGTTAAATTTAGATGTGGCATGTACTGGGGAAACAAGAAATGTGTGAAATTTTTGGTTGTAAAATCTCAAAGCAGGAGACAACTTTGGTGACCTAAGTATAGACCAGCAGAAAGGCCAAATATTAAAGTTGTCCATAAAAAGTATGTGTGAATAAATGAGTCATGATACCGAACTGGCTCACAATTGGTAATTAACTTCCAGGTTTATAAAGTCAGGGAATTTCTTAATCAGCTGAATAATTGTAAGTCCTGAACTGACAGGTATGTACTCTTCCAGGCGTCCTCCTGGGAACACCCCAAGCAAACGGGGCCCTCGCTGGCTCTCTGACAGTAGCGTGAAGATGACAGCCTCTGTGACAAGTCCCTCCAGGGCTCGCTCACCATGCAGCTGCCCGTATAATCGCAGCAAAATCCGTAGTGGCTCCCCTTGTACTGGAGGACAACCAGAGGGCAGTGCACAGTAGTAGAGCATGTTACTCAGGCCACCACTGCAACATGGTTATCAAAAGATTATGGTAACATACATGTGTCTGACTTCCCTTGCAACAGGGGCCGACAAGCAAGCAGCAGGCAGTAGTACAGAAGCTTCCTCAAGCTGCCAGTGTGATATACTATATATATATTATATATATATATATATAATATATAATATATATATATATATATATAAGGTAAAGGTAAAGCAACCTCATTACAGGCCTAGACAGGCCCTGAGTGATCCAGGAGGTTGAGGCTTCCAGATTTGTAGACAATCGGCACATGAAGGTGGTAAGGTTGTCAGCCCTACGCACCGGCCGCCTTTACCCCCCAGGAAATATTCCTGGTACTCATTTCTGTTAGAGGCTGAGTCGACCCCAGGGCCATAGTGCGACCGAAACGATTATGTCAAGGAATTAATTCCAATGACACCATCGGGAATCGAACCGGTTTGTAGTGTAGTGCCTCAACCAACTACGCCACCGCGCGCCCCATATATATATATATATATATATATATATATATATATAAATTATTAAAATTCTCAAATTCTATTTACACTGCTATTATACTGAAAGGTTCTGTGTCGGAGTACTTTCGATAACTGATACATACCATAAGTACACTTTTTTTTCCTAGTTAAACAACAATTTTCAAATCTGCAGTTGACTTGAAGGCCACTATTTACTAGCCACAACATTTAGTCACAGTATATATCAGATGTCAAAAATAACCTGATACAAAAATATTTAACACTTATAAACCTTAACGTTACTATGACCTCATTTACACTGATAAAGTACACTTCACCAACTGCATTTTGTGTTGATGCTGCCAGGGCTGGTTTAAGACATTTCTGGGCCCAATGGAAAAATAAATTTGGAGGCCTACCTACACATAGTTCTTAACTGAATAATACAGACGCAACAGTGTAACAATTTCCATGCAAAATATTTTTTACTCACAGCCTGAAATAGGACCCCGGATAGTGCAGACAGTACAGCGACTAGGCTACGGACTGGGCGGTCCGGGGTTCATATCCCAGCAGGGCCAAGAGATTTTTCTGTTCGCCAAACCGTCCAGACTGGCTCTGAGGCCAACCCAGCCTCCTACTAAAAGGGTACCGGGGTTCTTTCCCGGGAGTAAAGCTGCCGGGGCGTGACGATGACCCCTCACCTCCATATAGTGCCGAAGTTAAGAATGAGATGAGCTATACCTCTATTACCCTTATATGCATTAATGACGTGAACAGGGGCAACTTTTTTTACTTTCTTACAATCTGAAATACAACCAGCCCTTTTGGGGCCCCCACGGCCCCCAAATTTCGATATCCTTAAACTGGCCTCGGATACTGACGAAGCCTGGAAATAGGTTCGTGTAACTTCTGTTTTTAAGAAAAACAAGTCCGTGATAATATGTGGTGCACAAATGTACCTGACTTTCCTGATAACGAGATCCTCCGCAGTGGTTCTCTTCCAGGCGCCGCGCAGGTACTCACAGCACAATTTGTGTGCCCTCTCGCGGATATTGCCATCTAATTGAGTCAGAGCAGTTGTACGCAGAGGCAGATGGTCGACATTGCTGTACTCCTGGAGGCAGAAATACAGCGCATTATGTGTGCGAGATCAGAGAAATGCATTGTTATTGAACACGCTGTCAGTTGCTGAGTTTATATAGCAGAGATGGCACATGAACAAAATGAGAGTATGGCGCATTCGTGGAATACTGTCGGGAGGGGGGGGGGGCCGAAGTACTGGGAGAAAAATCCTGTTCCAGTTCACCCCAAATCCTAAATGGACGGTCCGGGGTCGAACCCGAGCCTCTGCGGTGAGAGGCAGACGGCTTACTCCCTACTTCTGAAGAGCATCATGACATTTAGGGCAGTCAGGCAAGTTCAAATACCAATCTACAAGTTTCCTTGAGGCCGGAAGTCATTGTTTTCTTCCCCCGACGAAGGTGTAAGCGTGCTTACGATTCTGAAACGTTACGTAATAATACAATAATCAACATTTTAAAGTTACGCCGCGTGGCGACTATCAAAAATTTCAGCTTTCTGTTTTCTGTGTGCTAAGTAATGAACTACTGGAACTAGGGAACTAGGCATTTGAAGTTTAGTTCTGTGGATCGCTACCGACGGGTTGCAAACCAAAATGGTCGGAACTTCCTTCTTCCCCGACATGTGTACTGTATTGACCTTGATTTCAGGCTTCCGCCGCGATGTTGATGTAATCTGTGGTCTTTTGGGTAATTACACGGCGTCGTGTAATTACCCAAAATACCACAGATTACATCTGTACTGTATTGCTCTCTTAGGCAGTATAAACTATTTTCACTGGCCCCATGCACTCTTACAGTCGCCGCAGCACTTCTTCGCCAATCAAATGTTCAAACGGAAGGCCAGCAGGGAGTCACTTGTGTAAGAGTAGTGTCATGTTCTGCCTTCCCTTTCCAGGAATTGTTTATAAACGAATAATCTTGTTTTCTGGGACGTGATGTTGTGTCGGGCGAGTATTGTCCGATGTTTCGAATGACCGTAGTGCCTACACCTTCAGGATCAAGCAACCCAAGACTTTTTGATCCTGAAAACGAAACGTCGAGAACTAATCACCCACTGAAAGCGTCACATCACGGTGTCAGGACCAATTATACACCTTCAACGTCTTACACTATACCAAAAATATTCAGCAATAGTAAAATTACTGCAGGTTGAAATACATTCTTTCAACTTGGACTGAAGGTAATTGAATCTGAATCTGCCTTCGTTATTTTGGATCCCGTCATATTTATTTTTTTTTATTTAATCGGTTGTCATACGCTTATTCAAATTCGAATTATTATCATTTTCCACTTCCTTACGCTGTCCCCTGTGTGCGTCTTCATTTATACGCAAACATAAATAGGCCTACTTCTTGATAACATCTTATCTGTCTCTCAACCGGCTCCATTCAGAGCAGAAGCCCAACTATTTATGCACGAGTGGTAACTACTATAGCACCATAGTCGCGTGGCTATGGTCGAAGTCCGGGACCGTGACCCGGACACGGCCGTGACGGACGTGGCTGGTCTGCTGGCTGCATTCCCAAAGAGATTGGATGAGTTTTCTCGTGATTGTCACGTTACAAGCATGAGGGCATGAGTCCAGGATGGAATTACGTCGTGTAAGATGTGGCAAAACACAAGCTTAATACGATTAATCAAATGCAGTCTTACTGTGTAGAAGCTTAGTCATTAACTCTTTAAAGATTAACAAAAAAGTGAAATTATTATTTTTTGTCCAATGCTTTCCAATTTCTGAAAGCGCATTGCTTTTGGGAGGCTCCCAGAATTCGCCCCTTTGTCCGTCTGGTAAGAGCAACATGTAGATGAAGAGATTATGGAGCATTGGTGGAATGTTAGTGACGGGAAAACTGAAGCACACGGAGAAAAATCTGTCTCAGTGCCACTCTGTCCACTACAAGTATCACATGGACTGACCTGGGATCGAATCCTGGCCTCCGCCGTGACAGGCCGACGAATAACATTGACCTGAATTATACCTATTTAAATATTTAGCTCGTACCGCACAGTAAACACACCCCGTTTCAGTTATATAAACCAATCAGTTAGCGCTGTGTCTGGAAATAGTTGCTGTTTGTTCTGAGATCCATACAAAACACATAAATACGCTGTGTGGGCAGAACGTAGAATTGTTGAATGTTAAACCGGTGACACATAAAGTAACCACTGGGCCTTAAGGGGTTAACAGTCAACGTGAAAGTCAATTAACTTGACAAAGAGCACGAAGCCTGTAAGGTGGTCAAACGTAACAAACGACGTATTGGTCTACTGGTCGTGTGAATGGTTTAAGACATACAAGATCAAATTAGCCGAACACCAAAGTGCATCACAGGCACGTCGAGTGAGTTTAACTCTACGAGATTTATCTCAGCGGTGCTGCTGTGAAGCTATGGCGTTGGCCGAGTAGTTATGGACGTTTCGAAAGATCTAGTACACTGATGGCAGCCAGTATACTCGTCTTTGAGTCGCAACGTGAGGGCACGAGCTTCCTAATTCTATACGAAAGCAACGCGATATGGCACTGACCTGGTCCATGTCTGGTATGGTGTTTTCGTCAGACGAAGCGACGCTCCCATTGAATCTTTCCGTGTAATGCGACGCCCCTTCTTCCTGGAAACAAGGACACAGTTCAGCAACACACAGATTTTTGTACCATAATGGTGTAACGGCAAAGGATTTCGCAGGACAATTCTCAGAGTCCATGAGGTTCCTGTCGAAATGAACCTGAAAACGCTAACTGTACGACAGAAATATGAATAAAATATCGACGAGTCTCTATGAGAAGAAAAGAAGGAAAAGCAGAATACTGGTTAAATAAAATTATAAGTAATCTAAAAAAACTTGTGGCTCAAATCGTACAATACGGAACAACACACATTCAAACAGACGCGTTCCGATATATACAGTGTTCATTATACGAGGCTGCGTAAGCCCAGCGTAAGAGCTGAACTAACCCAGGCCTGCTCGCTTTCGGCAGCATGTTCGCAGTGTAATACTTAGCACACCTCGTACATATTATAACATTTTTTTTTCTGTGGGGCAACAGCCCAATTCAGGCCCAGGCCGCCTCATTGTTGAGGTTTCTAGATCACACACAATTAAACAACAACCCGGTAGGACTCCTCTGAACAAGTGATCAGCTCGTCGCAGAGGCCGCTACCTACACAACAAACAAAAGAGACAAACATCCATGCCCTCAGCGGGATTCGAACCTGCGATCCCAGTAATAAAGCGGCCGCAGAACTACGCCTTAGACTGCACGGCCAAAGGGATCGGCTTACAACAAAAACATTTCAGTCAAAATATCTGTACCAGGCAGCTGTTCACATTTAAATGCTTTAGTTCAGAGAGGCGGTAGGCACTGCGTCACCCCCGGCCCGCTTGTGGCTCTACAGCCTTTCCTAAGTGGCCCGTAGAGCCTTTAGTAAAACATAATATTAATGTACTGACTATATTAATGCGTTTAAAAACCCCCTTTGTGGCACTTGGCAAAATCACTCGTGTCTGAATGGCCTACGGTTAGAAAAGGTTACGCACCGCAGATCTAAAGAGTTTTCTTTGGCCTGTGGGACGAAGGCCTCTACATGCCACCGCGTGGTCTCCAGTGCTCATCACGGTGGTTCGTCTAGGCGTGCACTGTAGGGGAGAGGGGGGATAGTTGGCACACTTTTCACGTTATAATTTTTCACATTTTCCCTGTACATGTTAAGTTGAATATAGCGGCACGTATGGTTAGCAACACCCTTGGGCTACAATCTGACCTACACAAATTTGACGCTATTCATAAGGAATAGGAGGGAGAGGCTTTTGCCCTAACCTCTGCACGTGTGCCAACCTGCCCCACGCACGGGGTAAGTTGGCATATGGTAAAATACGTGGAAAATCAAGATGCCAACTTTTCAAGGCCAAGACATAACAGACAGTGATTAATATAATGTTTTATGGAACAAACGTGTCAGATAGGGGCACACCAAAGGGGGGGCTACCAGGCTGCAGCCCCCCAAACACCCCAAAACTGAAATTTAAAAACACAGATTTTGTGAATACGATGATATCAAGGGTTTTACGTGATTTATCCTGCAGCCAAATTCAGCCACTGAAATCAGCTGATGACTAGTGCATTAGAATTTTGAATAATAAATTAATAAAATTAAAAAACAATAAGATATGACACTGTGATTGAGTCATGCAACATGTAGTTATATTTGTATGTATATAAATGCAGTTGCTGACAGTGTTATGTTGTACTCATGACAAGATTTTCATAACACAATTTTTAAAATCAAACACAAATTATATTCAGCCTCAGGGTCAGCCCCCCCCCCACCCCCCAATGAAAAATTCTGGTTGCGCACCTGGTGTCAGATACAGGTTGTGCGCAACAACGAGGTGTTATTATGGTAATAAAACAGTTGAGAAACAATAGAATTTCGGCCCAAAATTCAATGCATTTACTTAAATTGAAAAAGGAAATCAAAAGGAAAGGTAACTCAGTATGGCACATAGCCTACCACCAGCAATTCTAAATGAAAGTATCCCAATCCTATGAGACTGGTAATTTAAGCAAACACAGTTGGGAGAGCCATCAGTCCATTCCTCAATTGACCGCAACTTGCATTCTGTGCACTGAATCCACATTTCTCTGGATGCGCGAAGACAGTAGAGGTAGGAAGTATCCTCGAAGTATTCTTCGTCTGTGTCGCCTGCATTTTTTTTTTTTTTTTTTTTTTTTTGTATTTTTTGCTTTCTGCTCTTGTAAATCTCTCTTTAGATACGTGACACGCTCCTCTTTCTAATATCTTAGGCCCAGTTCTTCTCTCATTTGCTCCGAGCCTTCTGTTGTACTGGTGTCAAAGCATTTTTGACAGAGGTATCAGCCAAAATGACAGTTATTTTCTTGTTCTTGTTTACATTCTTGCTCTTTTTGCGTACGGTTTAGGAAGGTTTCGAACGTCCTCTGGAGTAGCAGGATGTGTGCAACTTTTGAAGCAGAAGATAATCATTTGGGAGAATCATCAAAATTGCAGGAAGTTCACTGTTGCTACTGGAATCTGCAGCCTCCATAGGAGGGGCAGCTATATCTGCAACGTAATCTTCCATAAATTCCTCATTTTGAAAGATATCGCCGCTGAACAGGTTGTTGCATACATCTGTTATATTACGGATGTTCCTTACATTATATATATATATATAATAGAAATTGAGGCAACGACATTGCATTGATGCAGTACCTTCTGTACTTTGTCCGTATCATCGGACCTTATCACTTGCTTATTAGTACTTTCTCAGCATACGTGTCTTTGTATTCGCTTTGCCCAATGTTTGTAACTGCTTATCTGTTATTCTTCCTGGAATTATGGAGCCCACCGTGTGACTCCTTGCAGACGCACAGTCACATGTGGAGGAGTAACGACTACTCCTACGCACAGATCACACACAAGCCTGTCTGATAAAACCTCTGACGCCTGAAAGGACGCATTCCCGATCCTGCCGTTGATCCAGACAGTCTGTATAAGTTGTTGCGAGGCCTTCCCGGCCTGTTTTCTGTAAATACGGCCTATTGTAATTAAAGTGCCTGGAACCTGGTACAACGAGTTTGTTTCAAGCATCCGTCACAACCTATACGAACCCTATGCCGGTGGAGCAACATCCACGATACGCCCCACCGGCCTTCTCCGAAATTTCGGGGATACAACAAGGTAAATTCCAGAAAACTGGAATCCTGCTTTGGTATTTGCAGTAAAAAGAAGTCAGGTGCGAAGGTGTGTTGACGACACAAGGATTGTCATGTATTTCACTGTTGTGCCTGTATGGTTAGTTATGCAGGCGTCATAAGCTCGGTTCACATACGTCGTAAGCGATCCGTTGACAGACCTGTCAAGAGGCTGGAGTTACGGCTGCAGTGTGGAGGGAAGTTGAGGACAGTCACGCCATTCTGCTTGCAGTAGTCTATTGCCTTATGTCCAAATGCGAATCATGGTTGTCTAGCAACAGAACTACTGATCTCTCTTTAGAAAGCTTAGCATGTGCCACGAAACGTTTTACATAGCTTACAAAATGCTCCTCCGTCATCTACCCAGAGCGATGGACGGTACGTTCAATGACAGTGTTGGTGAGGTGGTTTTACCTCACCCTGCCTTACCCTTTTGCAGTATCTTGCCCAAATACGAAAAGAAATCTGAAATCCTTCGCCGCTTTCCTTGTTGACCGTCCACGTTTTCGCAGAGCTCTCACAGCTTGTAGCAATAATCCAGACGTGTGTTGCTCCTATATGACCTCTTCTTGCAAGTACGCATTATTTAGCTTCTTAAACCGGACAGAAAAAAATCACAATGCTAAACAATTAACGAATGAGATTCTGATCGACAGCGGGGCAAGTTGACACAGTGAGCCAACATGCCCCACGTTGAGTGTGCCGACCTGCCCCGTCGCCACCTTCTTATGTTTTAGAGTGTATCATCCTCAAACAAAATGGAAGTTTACAATTCTCTCTAGCTCCAATGTTAGCCAAAAGGAGGTACCATTCATGGGTGGCACAATGTCACATGTAGCTGTAACCAAACTTCAAACACAAAACATTTTATAAAGCGATAAAAAATTACTTCCTGCGGTGTACAAAATAAAACACTACACCACACTTCAGTCATAGCTCACAAAGCGCTGACGCTTACTGACCGCTCTCAGGAGAAGTCATTGAACAGTACAAATTGACAGGTGTTGCTATCCTGCGCCATATTTGGGAGTTATGGCCATTTTGCCAACTTACCCCTGTAGCCAACTAGCCCCTCTCTCCCCTACTCTACCGCTAGGGCATTGACACCGTGAGATCGAATCCCATGCAGGGAACGGATATATGCGTTTTAGGTGTGTTCGCAAAAGTGCGAAAAGCGACTATTAGCTTCGTCATGTCCGCCCGTCCGCATGGAACAACTCGGCTCCCACTGGACAGAGTTTCATGAAATTTGATATTTGAGTATTTTTTTTTCGAAAATCTGTCGAGAAAATTCAAGTTTCGTTAAAATCTGACAAGAATAACGGGTACTTTACATGAAGAGGTACGTACATTTATGACAATATCTCGCTAAATTCTTCTTAGAATGAGAAACGTTACAAATAAAAGTTGCAGAGAAAATCAAAACACATCACCCCCCCCCCCCCCCGCAAATCGTGCCATTTCTGAGAAAATGTGGAAAAATGTGGTAGAGGCGGACAGGCCACAGATGACAATATAATAAGACACATGCGCGTTGCATGCTGGATAACTACGGCTACAAACACACTCAGAATATGCAATACGTCTTGTTTTTCCGTAGCAACAACAGTTACGCGAACGCGCCTCAATGTTACGTTATACGTACATTGCCTGTCTTGTTCTATATTTCTGCTGTTCTGTGTTATACAGTTCTTGGGGCGGGCCGATCCCCTGTCCACGGAACCCTACTATATGCAGGGCTGGCCCGAGGCACGTGGGCGTCCCATGCAGGTTAATAATTTGGCGCCCCTTCAAAAAACCATATTCTTTAAACTTTTTGTCGGCCTAGGACAGGGCTGGCTAATATTTTTGAGGGCGCGTGTCCAAATTGCCGATAATTTTCGGAGAAATTATTTCGCGTGTGGAAACCTGAATTTAGTAACACCATATTTCCGATCATTCCAGTGACGTCTTAGCGCCACTTATATGTTGGCACCCCGGGCAGCTGCCCCGTAGTCCGGCCCTAGGGAGTCTATGCTATAAACTGAATAATGCGAGGTCTTGGGCCACATTGGCCTGTAGCGCCAACGGTTTCTTCAGCAGTGTTACCAGTTTGAAGGCATTTCCTTCCACAAGCTTCAAAGCAAAATAGAGGGAAGTTTTACTGAAATAAATCCAAGAACGTGTTCTGAAGGACGCATACCGATATGTCATGACGCGCTTGTCAGCGCTTAGTTATCACTGCGCTGAGCGCAGAGTACATATGACACCTTGACTACGTTACAGTGATGCTACACACGTGGTCGTAACTTGGAGATTTGGACGGTTTTGCTGGCAGGCGTGGTGATAATTTGTGAGGTCCCTTATCTGTCACTCACGCAAGGACACAGTGATAACTGTTAAGTTATTAATGTACCGACTGGGTAGTACTGACATATAATTTGCGAAGAACAGAAGAAATGGTTTAACTGTACTTCAAAATATAAGGTTTTCATTATATGACGCTGCGTACGCCCGGCGTAAACGCTGAACCAGTCTAGGCCAGCCCGGTTTTTGCAAGCATGTTCGCAGCGACATAGTTTGAAAAGCCGTCTTCATTTCGTGATTCTTCTGTGAAGCAGTAATGTGGCTGGGCAATGAGGTTAAGTAGCCAGTTTTTGTTGAGGTGCTATGGCAACAATTTCACCTCCAACGAAAATTATATAGTGTAAAGTGTTACCCTTAGTGAAAATGAGCATTTCAAAATACACTAAACGAAGCAGCCCTCAAAACGAACGTAGATAAATAAACGTCGAATAAATCAGGCAGGTGGAAAATAAGAACAAAATAATTGTGCAAGAATGCACATATGTATCCTTTAAAATCAGCAGGCAATTCTGTAACCACACACTACAGCGACAGCAGCCACAGAGAAACAGGCATTGTAGAATGTTGGACTCTTCAAAACGCCTTACAAAAGAAAGTAGAAAACTGCGCATTTAGCAAGGAACACAAATCTAGGAAGCCGTGTATGCAGGGAGGTCAATTACCTGATATCCAAAAAAAAACTCGTGCGATTCATATATATCGTGTTGCAAACATTTAATTGGGTGTGGTGGTCGGCGAAAGCAGTGACAGGCCAAAACAGTTGGCACCACTGAGTCAAAAGACAATTCGTAAAACACAAAAGCAGTGAAACCCAAGATGTCTGCCAACATGAAATGCAAAGATTCGGTGAATACACGGCCAACACCCTTGGAAGCCGAAGTTTAGGATTCAATTAGAAAAGACAAAACAAAAGAAAGGTTCGGCTTTACAGAAATGGTTTCAATATTGTTAATAAAGGTAAGCCTTTATGCAGACATGGCACATGACACTGAGGTGCAAGATGTAAATTGCTTAATTTCGGATCTGCTGTAGCAAAGAACTTGCCTGGTTTAAACTAGAACTCGGATGACCTTAACGCAAAATCAGCGATATGTCGCAACAGAAAAGTGTGTGATTGATTGGAAACCACCAATGGTAAAAAAAATGCCATAAACATACGTTTCCAATTAATCCTGTAGTTCTAATAAGCTTAGGTGACAATAGTTAAGTATGTAAATGTGACATCAATGCATTACTACTACGCCATGGACACGTAAAGCCTAATGCAGTTCAAGCTCCGGCTGTTTATAACCCCGTTTAAAGCCTGACAGAACCACTACATGAAGGCCAAAAAGTTAGGCAATCGTCATATATTTCTTAATGCGCTTGTAAATAAAGACCCAACATCCCTGCAAGTGACAGAATTTCGGCCATGAAATTCAAATGAAAAATTTATTAACTGAACTTGTATTTAGCACGCTTAAACCAATCCAGAAATCCTGTAACTTTGTTGTTTCGCTCATACATGAATAATGTTTATTTAATTTTAAACTTCAAAATTATTATCAGAAGCAAAGAAGGCCTATTATATCATTTCAGTTGAACGAACAAATTCAAATACGAAAACACCACTGAAATCCACATTACAGTCCGGAGCGTAGTTACAAATGTCACCTTTTAAATAGAGTGATTTAGCAATCAGATATTTTGGTGAGAAAAGAGCGCACCTCACAAGTAGTGATCTCCGAGGTTTTGTAACTCATCTACTGATTAATTAATGTCACACTTTTAAACCAATCTGTTGACCAATGGAACAGCTAACTAGCAAAAACTAGAAAATTCTCAAGTCTGACAACTTAGCTAACTAGCAAAAACTAGAAAATTCTCAAATCTGACAACTTAGCTAACTAGCAAAAACTAGAAAATTCTCAAATCTGACAACTTAGCTAACTAGCAAAATCTAGAAAATTCTCAAATCTTACAACTTAGCTAACTAGCAAAATCTAGAAAATTCTCAAATCTGACAACTTACTAAACACTACCATAGGCGGGAGTGGCCAATTCGTTGCTACACTGGTTAATAAATTACGTAACAAATTAGTTAATAAATGTACCCCAGTTTTGGATGCATATTTTTCCAGATGTGTGCTTCCGATTTTGTACCCCTCACTGGTCTAACGTCAATCTACGTAGAAGGCCTATAAATTTACTGCAGTACAGAAAAAGAATATAATGGGGTAAAAATATTATTGTTGGTGAGGCTAATACACAGCAAATGCAATACACTGTTTATAAGAGTAGCATTTAACCAGTATCTACGCTTACAATGTTTAATTGCCATGTACTAAATCGGTAAATTCCGATCTGAGCTTAATTTGAAGTAGAGGCCCCTGCCGACAGCAGCTATTAAATTACGCCGACAAGTATTAGTGCAAATTTTAAATAAAAACTTCTTACGAAATGAGGCCGAAGTGGATAACACCTCCATGTGTTTACTTAACGTACTTCATAAAAAAGAACGTATATAAAGTCACCGGTTCAAACATAATTACTACAAACGGGACATTTTGCGTATTGTACGTAATAAACAGTGGAGTGATACATTCATTACCTCTTCATTTCCGATGTCTTCGGAGGACCCGTCGTTTGACGACACCATGATGTTATGTCAAGCACTCCAATTTAATCACCAGACATAAACAATAGTCACCACACAGATACGAAAGTGTTATCTTGCCCTTTCACATCGCAACGACTGTACACTTTATACAATGCAAACAGCGGAGTACACTTGTGTCCTTGTTAACACACGTATGAACGATAATGACTACTATAAATACCAATACGTACGATATGCCAACACAATAGCGTCTAGCAGTTTGTAACGAGTAACGTTAGACAAGTACCGAGTGCTGTGAGCATACACTCTCCTTTACTTGATTGGTTATGTATTCATGAATGTTGCCCTAGCTGTATGCGACGAACACCAACGTGCACCTGACCTCACTGCTCCGACGTCTGATCAATAGCCACGAACCGTCACTGCCATCTTACACCGGAGCGGCGCGAGTTTATTTCTGTCTTCTAAAGTTTCATGCGGGGAGACATTAAATAATGACAGGAACAAAAAAGAGATTAGCGGCTGCAGTAGTAAGTACTACGGAAATGAAGGAACTTTAATATATTTGACAGCCGTGTCCGGCCAAAACACTAGGTGAACTAGGCGGTCGCCTAGGGCGGTAAAATTTGGGGGGGGGGGGTGACGTCAGACAGCGAGAATAAAGCACTTTGACGACTAAATTTCACAAAACTGACAATAAAGTCTATTACTTTATTTTATATTTCAAGTGTGTAGTCATAGATGAGGTTGATCGTGTGGAGGGGGGGGGGGGGGGGGGAGACAAGCCTCAGTTTCGCCTAGGGCAACAACAAATTTCTTTAAAATCCGTCCAGTGCCAACAGAGCTGTTCATGCGGACAGACAGACAGACACGAAACAGCTAATAGTCGCTTTTCGCTACTCGTATTTTGCGAACGCGTCTAAAAATGGATGCGGCAAGTTCCTTCGAAATGTCGGGCCATATCTACCAGTTACACGGCGTCACGCACTTGACAACACTAGTTTTCGTCAGGGAACCAGTGATCAATTTCACTGTTTAAAATCACCGTTATTCATATACAAGGCAATTCCAGGGGAACCGCGGTGAATACGAAATCACGGGACTGCTTGTCTTTGATCTCCAGTAGCGAGATCGTCACACTGAGCTTCACAACAATTGTCACTGCTCACCATACTGACGTCCGGTATGAATCACAGTGAAATCCGTAACTTTACCTGATATTTTGTATACGTACGAACTTTAATGAACCTGAATGAGAGAACATACAATGTGGATATTTGATAAACGGGTACTGTTGAGATTATTTGGGCACAACACAGCGGAAACAAGAGGACGTCGGAGAAGGCAGCAACGTAATGAGCTTAAAAATGCGTACTCTTCGGCAGATATTATTGGAGTGGTCAAATCAAAAGAGTGAGATGGGGTTACCATTTGATGGCACACATGGTAAAGGTGAAAATGCATACGACAATTCAGTCGGTGAACCACACGTCTACGAAGGGAACAGTGGTAGGCTCTTCTAAACACAGTAATGACCTTTCGAGTTCCACACATTGCTGGGAAATATTGAGCAGCCAAACAACTATAAGCTTCTCAAGTATAACTCTACTCCACATTGTTAACTTCAGTCAGTATACGGAGTCTCCAAAAGAAAGGCATCGAGACCGGTTACAAATGTCCATTACATCAACAGGGGCGTAGCTGTGGGGGGAGGGGGGGGGGTGCAAGTGGTGCAGTCGCCCCGGGAAGCAAAAGAAATATTTTAAATGACAAAATTTGTATGCGCTCAGTGAGTTGTAAATTATTGAGCCAAATAGAAGGAAACTTAATAAATAAATGTGATTTAACGGTTCGTAATTTTTGTTAAGGGCGGCCATTGTCACTATTCGCCCTGGGCGCCAAATACGTCACTGTACATAAAAAAATATGAAGAGCTAGACTGAAAATTAGCAATTAAAATATATTCTTCTCGCAACTATTATTTATACATGTTACCTGGAAGGTCCGGAAAAATGTAAGGGTCAGGTATACGCACCAATGTCTCCTTTCCGAGCTTCAGCCTCGATTTCCTTTCCGAAAACTTCCATCGCAGTGTCATCGTGTCGCTGCTTTCTGTCCGCGGTCGGAGCCTAGACCTACATTTTATAGGAACTGTTGACACTGTCTTCCACGACCCTTGACGCACACTACACAACACACACGGGCCAACTGGCACGATAAAAAGATCGCTGTTTGCACGTCTCGACGTCACAGACTGCAATGGCTTGTCAGCGACTTGCTATCAGGTAGGGTCACGGATAAGACATTGTCGGGCAGCCACATGTTTCCAGTATGGCCTGACTAAGGGAGATCATTTCACACATGCCGCTCGCTTCATCCGCACCTCATTCGTGCGGAAAACTTCACACTTTCCTGGCATTCGGAACAATACAATATCCCAATGACAATACACGTATGAGCTACACAGGTGCAGGGCGATGAGATTTTACTGCTACCTGACGGCTGAAAGGAAGCCCTTTAATGTACGTTCCAGTACTAGTAGCTCTTATCCGTGACGAGTGGTTCGATGTGGTTATCAGCCTCTGGTCCACGACCCAACATTGTACAAAGCATTCCCGTTTTGTGGTTCAGACACAATTTACAGTGTATAAATTCTTAACCCATGCTTACACAGCTTTAAGACATCAAATTCTCTCGATTATTTAGGGAGTAAACAATCCATTGGAAGGCTGATGCAAACCTAGGATTAAAACTCCCTAAATCAAGAACTGGAATGAAGTTAAATAGCATATGTATCCCACATTTAATCAAATGAATATTAAAATTGCATGAAGCTTATGGAGAATTGCATAATGAAAAGCCTGCATAATGTTGTGTAATTACACACAGGCTTTGTTTTACACCTTTTTACTTCAACACCACTCACCAATTTACACCACTTCTTAATTTACGTCCTCCCATTTTCAGTGTAATGCTTTCTGGCTGGTTTTATTTCCATTTACTCAAGTCTTTTCTTCTGTTACAGGAATAACATTTTTTATTTATACCCACTTTTCCAGCGACACAACTAGGGTGTAAAACAAGGCCTTTGGGAATTTTGTGCTCAAACTTTTTTATTATTTTCAAATACTGTTATCCCCCCCACCCCTCACTAAAACAATTTGGAATAATAATTAGAATGCAGAAAGTAATATTATTAATACAAAAATATCTTATTCACATTTAATTATTGTAAAGAACTATTGTGAGTTTGTGTGACAATTACTGGATACAGTTATATGTTCATAGAAAATATATATCTCTGCATTAATTAGAATGTTTTTTGCTGCTGAGAAAGTGTTCATCATCTTTTACTTCTTATTTCGTCAGCACGTACTCTAAAACAGTGGACTGAAAGTGATTGGTTTCCATGTCTCTTAATGTGGTGAGGTAATTATGGGGTGAAAAAATTCTCTTACTTCATCAACAATTTTATAGTGGTGATAACACGACAAAGAGGAAAATTATGCAAATAAATGCTGTTATTGCAAACCTGCTTTTGACTGTACAGCCAAACGGTTCTTAGTTATCTAAAGCCATTCCTGCTATTAATTACAATCAACAATATGACTTGTCACAGAAATGTCGCGCCTATAGCTGTCATACAGATGTCACTTCCTGTAACTGTATGTCCCTTTCCTGACGCATGTACTGATATATTCATCTTCTCCATGAGGGCAGTCATCATGGTCATCACACAACCATGCTTTTGGAACACAGTATGGCCATTCTCCTTCAGCCAAGGAATCATAGCACTAAAATCATATACAGAAATGTAACAAACTGTTCCCTTGTTTAACAACACAAACCAGACAGTCAAAAAATTTGTGACGGAATATCTGGAAATCAACTTCAAACAACCTCTCTTTCAAATTCAAATATTAATTGAGTTACATGGGAGAATGACATTATCTGCATCATGGAATATGTCTTTATTATTAAAAAAATCAGAAGTGATCTGATATTTCATCATCAGAATGAGTTAGAAGACAGCATGATGGATATTCTCCATTGGATGTGTTATATTCAAGCATGCACCCCGAAGTTTTCATTGGGGGGGGGGGGCTGACCCTGAGGCGATATGCATTTTATGTTTGATTTTAAAAACTATGCTATAAAAATCATGTCATAAATATAAGTGTAACATAACACTGTTTGCAACTGCATTTACATATATACAAACATAACTACATGTTCCATGATTCACTCACCTAATTTAAATCACAAGGTCAAATCTTCTTGGGCACTTTAAGTTCAGCTAAGACTTCCTAAAGTTTTTATATTTTTTAAAATTTGAATGTACTAGTCATCACCCAGTTTCAGTGGCTGATTTTGTCTGAAGGGTAAAATCATGTAAAATGTTTTACAGCATAATGTCTACAAAACTACAGTATTTTTTAAATTTTGATTTGGTGGAAGGGCTGCAGCCCTGCAACCCCCCCTTTGGGTGTGCACCTGGTTATATTTGACATACTCTACATTTTTCTGATCTCTTAAGGCAATTGGTTGCCATTACATTGGTGGTCAGCACATTAAATAACTGTGCATACAATAACACACAACTGTGTAAAGACTAGCTTCACTTGTCACGCAAGTACCAGGTTCAGCAGCCTCACCTGAAATTCAAATTCAGGGTGGCAGTCATTGTGTGATGGGTGGTAATCACAGTCATACTCATCAGACCCATCAGAACAATCGTAATCTCCGTCGCACACCAGTTTGCGAGCCATGCAGTCGCTGCCATCCCTACAGCGGAACTCACATGATGAGGGGCAATTATCTGGATCTTCATCCGACCTGTCACCAGCAACAGTCCAATGTTATAAACAAAGATATCTTGCAATAAACTTTATAGGAATACATTTTAATGTGAAGCTGAGAAAACTTTTACTGCACAAATGAACTAGTTCCAGTATTTTAATGTCTTGACTGCCTGTCGTGATACAAGTGATCATGTGCCAGCAGCAAAATTCGAATCTCAGTGGATCAGGATGTCGGGCTCCACTCCTCATTTCTCGGCAACATGTCACAGTATGTAATTTTCAGTCCTGCAATATGGCATATCTTTGTAAACATGTCAATAATAATGGTATATTCATGTAGAAATCATCTCTAAAAAATTAAAAATAATGCATGTTGAAATAATGGTAAAATGTTATGTTTCTGTGTCTTACAGCTGTTCTATATATCAGACAAAATGTTTCTACTTATTTTTATTAAAATCACAAAATTCATAAAAATCTTGATTTCATTACCCATTTTGTATTATGTTTTCAAAGGTGTGTCATGTGTGATAACTTGCTATTTGATTACCCACAACTTATTCAGGATGTCACAGACATTTATTAAGTACTAGTGTTAGGATGTGTCAGTATTGAAACACACTTGAACTGGGAACTTTCAATACCAAACTTTTCAAGCCAGAATATATGACCTTCATGCCAGGATAAAAAAAAATTAGGGTTGTAGACCGTTTGAACCATTTTAGTGCTAGCCCTCCAAAGCCTTCATATGCAAGAAACATGGGCCTTTCTTCACAAAGATTGTAAAGTCTTAAGGAAAATTGTTCTATGCACCATAAATATGACATAAAAGTCATGAATCTTTTTCTTGTACTTCATAAATACTGGACAACACTAATAGTTCTGATTTGTTTTCGTAACACACCATTCACAGAAATAAAATACAGTAAAACCCTTATTTAATGAATTGCTGGGGGATTAGAATATATTTCACTAAATCGAGGTTTTCATTAAATGGAGGTACATTGTTTATATGGAGCTATTGTCGGGAGATGAAAAAAATCATCACTAAATCCGGGATTTCACTAAATGCGGGAACATTAAATCGGGGTTTTACTGTACTAACTTTTTTAAAGTGAAGGACTCAATTTTGATGTAAATTTTTCAACTTAATTTGTTTCTACATACTTCTGCTGCATGTTTTTAGTTGCAACAGTGAACATTAATAATTGTTCCAAATTTTTATGCACTTCTACAACAGCACTATTTGCAGCAGACATCACTTAGGATATTTACGCTGTGGGAATCATTCTCAGTGGAGACTCCTCTCACACTTGACATACTCTTCTGGATCTTTGCCTTCTAATTGGTCCATGTTTTGTTCTCTTAATACACACACACACACACACACACACACAACAAACCTTTTCCTTCTCAGCAGGCAGTTTTCTGACGTGTTTTGAATCAGTTTCTTCATTTCTTATGCCTGATATTCCAGCTGCACTGTTCTTCTCTTGTAGCTACTCTTCACTCACTGTATCAACAATTTTTATTGCTTAGGCCAATCTTGACACTGGTTTACTTCCAGCAGGTATGTTTACTTTACAAATAATGTAACTATTCAGAACCATTCTCGAAAAAATATTGATATACACTTTCTGCCAGTATTTTGCTGTTCTCCTTTCCTCAAGATACAACGCAGCATCCGATGTGTCAATTCCCCCATAAATCCATATATATTTTTATCATGTCTTTGTTGACCATGTCATACACGAATACGTTGAGAATCTTCTGCCTTGGTGTGAGTGGACAGGAAAAGCACAGGAAGACGTAGGGACCATTTTTTTAAACAAAAGGCACCAACAAGAACTGGACCTGTGCAACAACATTTCTTCTCACCAACTTCAGACTTCCTCCAAAAAGGGTGGGGAAGAAATTTCCTGTTTCTTTTGATGGTTCCTGTCACATATGTACTTAATTTGAACAAGTCTTCAGCAAGTAGGACTGTCATAAAAAACTGTCAATGAAAACATGTTAGTCCATGCAGATGAACTTACCATTTTTAGTAACTTCATTAGAACTGTGTGAGCTAAGCCATATTTCTGGATAGCATCATTATCCTCTGTATGTTTTGATCCCCTGTATACAAAAAAATGCCAAGCAGTAACTTGTTACTGAATCACACAGCATCCACAGTTTGATCCCCCATTGATGATGGTGTTTGTTGGGTAAATACTGCAGCAATTATGTGTGGTTCTTTGTGCCTACCAGGCTTTCATCCACACTAAGCTGTTCATGTTCCTGTAATGATGGCCAAAAACCCTGTTGGCATGTTCTACAAATGGCTGGAATTGTGCGCAAGGGTCATAATCAAGTTCGTCCGGTGCAGCAAGATTCCTGTTTTCTACCACATAAAAAAAGTCAGCATTACTTGCAAATGGCCTCTGGGAAACATGTTCTGGAACCAGGGACAATACTGTGATGGAGTAGTGTACCAGTCAGATTCTATGGGTGGTTGTCTGTGTAGATCCATATTTATTAGGCAGGCTATAAATCCTTTTCACTCTGCAAAAGTTAAGTTTTTCCAATTCCTTGCCATGGAGTCTGTATGAGACTGGAGAAATTTTTTGGTGTAATTATTTGTTTGTGTTACAAATTCGTCTAGAAACTGCAGCTGCATTGTAAAAAAAAAAATACAGAAATAAGCTGCTGTGGGTGCAACCTGACGAGACGCATGCTTCGCCCCTTGCAACTCATTGTACTGGAAGGTGGTTTGCGTCTGAACGTCGCCATCTGCGACTTCTTTCCAATCCCTTCCTTCGCTACCATTGGTAATGTCAGAATCTGACTCCTCACTCTCACGTGACGAACTACACCATACCTTGGACTTTGTTCAGGTACAGGACTGTTACTGCCTGGTAAGGATTCAAAACTATCGTCTGACTCGGCAAATCACTGTCACTTTGAGAAATAATATGTGCATTTTCCTTGTCTTTCACAATTCTTATCATCCCGCACACACGGAACCAGAAACTTTAATGCCCGCACTACACACGTGCACTCAACACCACTTTTACGTGCCTGCTACCATGTCTGCTACTAGCCATTACTTCCGATTGTCGAAATCAAAATAAATATCACTTAAACACCTATATTCAATTCGAGATGCAAACGATTAATCAATCAAAATATTACAAGCTTCCAAAAGTGTATTTTACTCTTGTCAGTAGTACAGTCAAAACCAACACACACACTTGCAACATGTGATCAGGCTACCGGTTTCAGCTCAAAGAGCCATCATCAGGCCTGTGACAGAAAACCATGAAAATCAAACTCTGTACATTTTGATAAGAGGAAAAACTCCCCCCCCCCCTCTTTTCTGTTTACAATTATATATATAAAATGTATATCAATATATAAAAGTGCTGCATAAGAGAAGTATATGTTAAAATGTAAATATAAAAGATGTAAAATATAAAAAACACATAAGTATAAAAATGTGAGTATAAAAAATAAAAATGGAGTCAGACCATAAGATGTGGATGTATGTGTGGCAGTGCAAATGTAAAAAACCAGTGTCAATCCTGTACATTATATACGGACCTTTGTGCGACCGGATAAATTGGTCCTTCAGGTAGATCACTTGTGTACACTTTTCTTGCACTCCTGGTATTTTATGTAGTGTCCATGCATTAATGGAATTCTAGGTTTTTATTTTGTGCAGATACTTTACAGGAGTTTGCATATTAGGCACGTATTTTCACTGTTCTTTTTGCTACTTTTAACAGTACTGCAGTACAGTTGACTGTAAACATATGATCCAGACACTAACCCATCACCGCAGTCTCTTCGGCCATCACACAGGAAATGTGCAGACAGACATGTTTTGACACCTTGCACTATACAGTACAGTTCATCATTTTCACAGTTACCACATTCTGCCTCGTCCTCACCTCCTGGAAACACCAAAGTTGAATTATGGAAAGTGTGTTTGAAATAAACCATTTTCATCATATTAATCAAATTTAAGTCAATACCCAACTCACAGGGCTGATATTCACCTAAAATCTCCTCTAAGTATGGAGCCAGCTGTTTATATAAAATATCAGTCAACTTTTATAACTTGAATTTCATAATGGCACTCCTCTATAATTATTTCATTCCAACTTATAATCCATATGCATCAGGTAAACTATTTCAGTGTGCCCTTCTGCTGGCACAGCCTCCCTTATCCATACTATTTCTGTTAATACATGCATGTCTCCCTACCGTCCCCAACCCTCCATACTTAATTAATTCAGCATATATATTATCTTCTTCTGGTACTTCTTAATTTGTTATGTATCTTCTAGGTTCAAAAATTTCATTCCTTCTTGATAGGTCAGTATACGATTCAGCCACATGAGATACCATGCCCTCTACTCTGTTTCACTGTGATTATTAAGTAGTACCATAATTTGCTGCCTCCTTCTCTTCATTCCTGCAATAGCCTTTCCAATAATATTATCATTTTATATTCCTTATTTACCAGAAATCCTGGTCAAACACAATATCTATACTTCCACTATAGAGCACAGTAAAATTCCATGCATCCATTATTCCCTCACCTTTCCACTTTCCTTTTCACTTCTTGAAATGTCCCAATATCAATACTACGTTTCTCTAGTTCTAATTTGAATTTGTTAAAGCTCCCGTCCAGAATAAACCTAGAACATTCCAAACAGTAAGCAAAACTCACTATCCTTGTAACCATTCCTTAGCTGCTTTCCTAAATTGTCCATTTGACATGCACTATCAGGTTTCTTAACATGTACTGTTCTCCGAGGTAAGGTTAGCCCCATACTCAATCACTAACCACAAACTTACACTCACCTGACCTCTACCTTCAACCTGCATAGCATGCATGACCCTAGCAGAGATTACATCCCTGCTAGTGAAGCAGGCCAAGTGACTAAACTATGTAACACTCCCACCCCCGTGCACCCCACCACCCCCTACCACATCAAGATAGTAGGGTCCCTAGTCTGTCCATATGTAAACTGCATGCTAAATCAAAGACCATCTGTTTTGCAAGCAGCAAATACTTACCTTCACAGTCAGTATCTCTGTCACAAACCCAATGAAGTGGTACACAGACATTATCATCACAAGGGAAGCCGTCAAATTGACGTCCATCGTCTCCACGACATATAACAACTTGTTGTGGACCGTTCAGTGTACTCCATCGTCTGTTTTCTCATTTCTGGTACTAAACTCTTGGTGATATTACCACTGTAATGAAGCACAAGAAAGCTACGAAGAAACACTGGTATTTCAGCTAGTGGTAAAGTCCTAATATAAACACAGTAGTTATTACCCATTGCATGGATACAGAATATCAAAGTTGTGAACTATCATCATCATAATCATCACTATTTTGGTCAAATTACTATTATATCACTTACTCATGTAGTGATCAGTATTAACTTGAATTATGTACTATGCAATGGTTTACTTTTTAGAGTCCTATCACCTTCATGGACTTGGGAGTTCTGTTAGACTTTAATTAAGCCATATTTTTATCATCAATTAGCTACACAATTTCTCATGGTTTAAATATTAAATAGGCTGGGTTTTATTCATTACAATACATTACATTACATTGCTTTTTCTGACTCTCGGTCAGGTTTTTGCTTTGAACTGCAAACTTAGACAGCCCAAAGTTGTGTATGCACCTGTTGTCCTAAATTCCATTATTCACTGATTTATCTAAATGTGAGAGAGTTCAAAGAAAATTTGTACCCTTTTGCTATAGCAGATTTTTAGGGGCATATGTGAGAATTATGGAAACATATCAGGCAGACTGAATATTTCAACACTTCATTTGAGGTAGCAGTGTACTGATGATGTATTCTTCATTATACCTTTAAAAATAAAGTGGATTTAAATTTTGTTTCTGATTTTTAATGCACTCAGAATTAAGCACATTGTAACTCCATTATGCTTGTCTGTTAAATCTTTACCTAATTGAATTCAGATTCAGATTTATTTATATATCCAGCAATCCTCAGAGGGTACAATAATCCGCACCATGGGATATGGAATTCATCAAATAACTTCAAATAACATGCAATATATTAAATATATACAATATTCTTAAGAATATATTAACTATATACTTAACAAGCATAGCCATAGGCTTTTGTCAATAAGTGACGATATCCACACAAAATAATTACAATTGTACCAATAAGTATAGATGACAGAGTATCAAAAACTATTGAACCACCCTCAACTTCAAATGTGTTTCAGTACAGGTACACAGAGATCCCTAATCTACTTCACTTCTATTACAGAAAGGAAAGTTACTCACACAAATCTGGGAACAGACACTCCAAACTGAGGCACTTCTGTCTGATGCTGTTCTGTGTATGTGTCTGCATGCTGATCTGTATTAACATGGTAAATGTCATGAGGGACAGGGGAAGTACTGCCCAAAGTTGTGACTAGCAAAATGAAGAAGAGAACTGTTGATACTGTCATTTTGTGGTGATTACTGACACTACACAATGATCCTTAAAAGAAGAGAGAGAAAAGCATCTGGTAAAAAAACTGTATTTATTAAAAAAAATTAATTAAATTATTTGTGAAAGGAAGTGATACTTCCCAGATAGTCAGTATACAGAATGGCACACTTGAAAGTAGCCCTTACCAATGCAGTCTCTGTTATTAATTTGTAGTATTACAACAATATGTGCAAGTGCCACAATTAAAAATATGCTCACATTATGGACACTGTGACTTAATAACAATATGTACTATTAAGTGTTTCACTCTGTAGAATTTAATGGAATACATTTACATACTTCAGTGAGGACCAAAATTCTGAGTAATGTAAGTCAGGAAGGCACAAAATGTCAGAAGTCACATTTAAATCATAATTGCTACTTAGATCTTTCAATGAGAGAGTGACTGGAACATTAAGTGTATTCTCACATCATAAATACCATCATAATCACCACCACCACAGTTCCTATTATTGCCACTGCCTTTACTACTACTAATACTACCAGCATCATATACTACTACTACTACTAATACTACTGATGGTGTGGTTATAATAGTAACTATTATCAAATAACAATAATGACAGCAACAACAATGGTAATAATCACAACAATGTTGTACTCAGAATCATTAACACACAATACAGTGTAAATATTTAGCTTTAAAATAAGTTCCAATACCTTCACTTTGAATTATGGACACAAATTGTATCACAGTGCAGATTTGGTGTGTGACAACTGCACACAAAGTACTGAGACAGGTTAAAAACAGCAATGGTCTGTTGGGTGTGCCTGAAACTGACAAGACGACAACAACCTCTCCACGTGGCCCAAGCACAACTGCACTGCTACAGCACCTCCCAGCATGACATTGGAGACCTAAAATATAGGATGACTAAAAAGTTACCAATTCATTTAGTTCAAACACGTGTTTTTATAATTATAAAATATGATCTTGTACTGTCAGATTTGAGATGCCCCAGTTAATGAACAGTATAGGACACTACACAAAACATAACTTCATAATCTTCCATCAAGTGACATCTGAAGATTTTCACATGTCAACCCATTCAAACTTAAGCTTTCATTTATTTTCTGATGCTAGAACAAAGTCACTTTACATAGTCCCCATGGGACCTACTTGTACACTGTCTTGCTAACCTTAGCTGCTGTCTGAGGGCTCTAACATAACTATTCCTTCTCCACTGTCCATTGATAACATGTTTTTTTACTATACACAAGCCTATATTACTATATTCTGCCCCTAAACAGACTTTATATTTATACTCACATCCTACATATGAAAAGTGCCACACTTCAAAAGGCCCACTACATAACCTACAAAAGGTCTTTTGCTGCATGTATTAGACAGGCTCATGACCATCCAAATTTACAATGTCTGTATACCTCAGAATAAATAATGCAAGTATGGAGGATGTAATAACCTGTCATATAAACACAATTTCTATAATTTTTGTGTACAAATAGCATCATGAAATACACCACAAACATCTTCCACAATTACCTACTTACCATTCACATCATTTACCCATCCGATTACTCGTATGTACTATATATTATCCGCATGTGAACTAATACCAGGATCTGATATAGCAGTCAAGTGACCAAATGTATGCAAATCAAAAATTAAATTAACTAATACGAACAGACTCACGTTTTGCAAAATTGAGTATTGAAACATAAAATACTCTTGTTTAGTATTAATTTTGTTTGCAGGTTATGCACCGTTCATCACTTTTCAGGTCACCCAGTTGCTAGTGCTATATTATTGTTTTTATAAGAATGGTAGGATGACAGGCATGCAACTGGGTATTCAGTCTGTAATGAAGAATACGAACAAAACAAGAACTTCTTCTCTTGTCAATATCATTGACTCTTTGGCCACAAAAGGATTCCAATCAACAGCCAAGGTCAACCAAAATCATATCAAGAAGAACAATAGGAAAGAAAATGACCAGTGTAAAATGCTTGTAAACCCAACATGTCCAGTGTTCTGGCATACGTGAGATTTGTTTTTAACATGCCTTGTGAGGTTTTTGATTACAGAATAGTCTATTGTGTTTCAATTCCATAGTGCAGGAGATAAGAACCACTCAGCTGGTCAAGAAATTCTCTGCATTTTATGGAACCCAAAGGCTACACCATGTTCAAAACAGCCTACCACTGGACCTTATCCTGCGACATGTTATTCCAGTCCACACACTACTGCTTTAATACCTATATTAATATCATCATCCCATTTGTGTTTAGGTCTTCCAAGTGATGTCTTACAATCAAGCTGTCCACTTAAATTTTAAGTACAAGTTATGAACCTCCTAATAATGCATCCTTCTTCACTACATTTTTATTATTAGTTGACTTTCAAATACATTTCTTTGGATGTGCCTGACAACACCAAGCTTTTCTCCAGTGCACATCCACCATATTGCTAATGACTGCACTTTATCTATGCTATTTATTATGATTTGAAAGGTTCTTGTCTTATCCATGTTATTTATAGACTTTTGATCCTACATACAATCTCAGTCTTGCTCTCCCACCAACCTCAGTTGTGCTTTCCCATTTGCATTTAATCTCATATGTGAGGGTGGCTAAATTCATCTGTTCAGTGGCATTTTTGGGAGTAACTTCCTGAGTGCTATTTCCTCATTGACATGTGGTCATTTCCTATTCATGAGCTCCTCTCTCCACCTCTTGAGTTTCTGGACATTGCAACAATACGTGGGATTCGCTCTCCTCCCCCGACTACCTTCTTATTTTCTCTTGCTTTTGTCCAAGTATTTTCCTTAGAAACCCATTCTCAAATAACCTCAGACTGTGAGTCCAATTTTCATACTACACAAAACAAGAAGCATAAGGAATAACACTGATTTGTTACTGACACGCTCTCAAAGTACGTATAAATTATTCATCTTCATATTATGACCCGGTGCTGCATTCTGATCACAAAACATCAATATGTTCTTTGTTTTGTCTGCAGTTTTTATGTGTTAATTTTGCTAGCACCTCATTTCTGTGTTTTTCTTCATGGTATTAAATAAATGAACATCACTAACACAGGCCAGAAACATCTGTCCTGTTTGTGGTTTCAATCCCGCCTGATTATCTTGAACCTTTCCAATGGCATATTCTAAAGCAAAGTTGATAATCAATGGTAATAAAGCATTTCCTTGTTTTGACCATCTTGATTATATAAATAAATAAATATATATATATATATATAAATAAAATGAATCAGATAAATTTATCTACATACGCTTTACTACAGCTTTTTTCTTGTTTAGTCTATTAGTTTTGTGGATGCACCAAATTCAGTGAGGATGTTGATTATTTTGTAACGTTTATCTAAAGGGTTTCAGTTAATTAGCTACTTCTACATTTGTCACACACAAGTGTTCAACTGTCACATCCCCCTCACATATCGTAGAGTTACGATACCCCAGTGTGCACAGTTATTATAATCTAATGCTTAACCCCTTGAAAACTACTTTCAGTTCCACCCTTCCTGCACTTGCATCTACATTTAAATGTCATCAAATCCCTGCAGTTATTTTTTTCCCCTATTTCTAGATTTCATTTACTGTGTATTTGTAAATCAAATGTACTCTTGGGGCAAAGAAATAAACTGAAGTGCACAAGGCTGTGGTCTGTCAATAACAAGATGAAATACTAGCACACTCTTAGGAGCAAACTTCAAAGCACTGCACAATCAGACATGACACAGCTGTTCGGATAGTGGCCAACCATGTGTAGGAGATGGTATGGTAAATTTAATAAATTGCAGAGGTTATTTGACATTCAGTGTGAGGACAAAATCATGTACAGTTAATGTAAATGGATGATGGTATTTTACAAGCATTCACTATAAGGACAAAGGAAAATAATTTTCAGAATCCTCAGTCAAAATGGACATTGCCATGGCCAACATTTGAATCATGAACCCCCACAATTATATCACACGCATTACTGCTGAGACTACCTTTCCAGCCAAATGTTGTATACTAGATCATTATCACCCCACTTTCAATCACACCTACATTACAACAGAACAGATACAAATCTGGAATCCATAACACAGCAGTATGAAGACTGCAGACATCAAAGCAATAACTGTACTGGGAAAATAATTCATTTAAGAGAAGAGCAAGAACTTTAAAATTAAACCAATTCAAAACACTGAGCTTTATTATTTTCACTGACTCTGAATTACTGTACAAGTTTTTGAATTTCACAAAGCTGAATAAATTAAAATGTACACAAAATACGGAAACTTCACTGAAACGTATTGCTCAAACATTTTTAACTCCAATTATCACAATATAAAAAAGTAATAAATATATACACTTTACAGTTTCTTCTGTGATGTTGGCAACACTTCAAACTGACTCAGATAACTCCTGTTGTAGATCCAGGATCTTCACTTTTGCTCTCAAGAGAGAAGGGTGGAATCCGGCAGTCAAATGTGTAGCCATCCTCTCGCTCCATGCGAAATGTACCCCTGCACAACATCAAGAAACTATCCTAGAGGATTTTACGTTGCATTCATCCTAGAGGATATTTACTTTCTACGGTGCTGGAATAAGGACAGTTAAGACACTGGCGCATGCGTGTGTATATGTGTGAGTTCAGCATACTTTCTTATATTATAGACCTGCAGCCCTAAAAACCTTGAGTTATTAATGCTACATTTAGCTAATGTAAACTTATAATACAATTTACTCCCAAAGAGATATGATGTACTGCAACCTGTAAATGAGATTTACTGGGAACTCAAAAATGTTGCTTGTTTGAAAAGCTCTGTCTCATGTAGTATTACTGTTGCAATATGCCAATTCAAACTTAATTTCTGGACACCAGTATAGTATACCGTATATTCTCGAATCTAATCCGCACTCGAATCTAATCCGCACCCAGTTTTTGGCGACTTCTTAAACGAAAAAAAGTTAGTTCGCGATTCTAATCCGCACCTTTCCTTCAACCACCCCTTGCCCACGGGGCGACTGATTGAATAATATTGGATGTTACCAATGCGTTAAAATCCGACGCTACACCTGTGGCCGATGAGTCATACCGATAGAGGCGGGGCCTTTCTCAACAGACGTGCGCAATCTCGTCTGAAGCCAGCTGATCTTTAGTTGTTGAAACGTGGGAGGTGCTTGTTCCAATTTGTCGTGTACCGTAGTTATGGAAGAGGGACACCTGAAATCTAAACGACTCTCATATACGGCAAAGTTCAAACGTGAAGTTATTCGGTGCGCAGAGGAGAATGGAAACCGCAAAGCCGCTGCAATTTTTGGAGTTGATGAAAGCAACGTTCGACTATGGCGGAAACACAAGGCAGCGATCAGCGGGTGTGAGGCGTCACGAAGGAAATTCACTGGACCCAAGAAAGGACGATTTCCTGAAATTGATAATGCAGTATTCACGTTTTTTCAAGAGAGACGCAAGACTGGACTGTTTGTGAGTTATGATCTACTTCGCGAGGAGGCGATAAAGAAGGCCACATCTTTGAACATTCCTCGAAGTCGTTTTAAAGCCAGTAAAGGATGGGCCATAAGGTTCATGCGCCGAATGGGGCTGGCGTTGCGGCATAGGACGACAATATGCCAAAAGCTCCCAAAAGATTTTGAACAAAAGTTGTTGAATTATCAGCAGTACATCATCAACCTTAGGAAGACGGAAAATTTTCTGATGGGGAAATTGCCAATGCCGATGAAACGGCTATTTATCTTGATATGCCACCAAACTACACGATGGAGAAGAAAGGTGTAAAGGAGGTACTTTTGAAAACCGCTGGATGCGAAAAGCTTCGCCTAACAGTGATGCTGGCAGCAACTGCTGATGGGAGAAAACTACCACCCTTGCTAATTTTGAAAAGGAAGACTTTACCCAAATCAGAGGCGTTTCCAAAGGACGTTATAGTCAGGGTCCAGGAAAAAGGATGGATGACGGAGGAGCTGATGTTGGAGTGGCTGAAAATAGTATGGAGTCGTAGGCCTGGAGCCTTCTTAAATCAACCATCAATGCTTGTCCTTGATGCATTCAAAGGGCATCTCACTGATTCCGTGAAGGACCAGCTCCGCAAGATGAAAACTGAGCTTGTTGTCATTCCGGGTGGAATGACATCAGTGTTGCAACCAATGGACGTATCCATTAATAAGCCCTTTAAAGACAGGTTGAGGCAACAATATCTGACCTGGATTGCGGATCCTGCCCGTGAGTTAACAGCAACTGGAAAAATCAAACGCGCAGCTCCTTCAGAAGTGGCGCGGTGGGTGTCGGCTGCATGGAAAGCCCTCCCGGAGAGCATTATCGTCAGATCTTTCAAGAAGTGTTGCATAAGCAATGCTTTGGATGGAACCGAAGATGACATTGTATGGGAGGACGATGTTGAAGATAAAGATGATAGTGACTGGGTGGAGAGCACGGATAACGATTCAGTTATGAGTGATGACGGCGAGTCTGATGAATAATAAATTATAATAATAAATAATAAAATAATAGATTATTGTATTGTATTGTTCTTACGTTGTTTATTAATTACGTTATTGTTATATTGTACAGCAGCTCAATCATTTTTCCAAAATCCAGCTCTAGACCGCGAATCTAATCCGCACGCGAATCGAATCCGCATCTGATTTTTTAGCCCTCTAAAACTGTAAAAAAGGTGCGGATTAGATTCGAGAATATACGGTATATTCTGACCACAATAGTGTAATTCCCTCTGGCTTTGATTAACTTGTTAAATCCTCTCCCACATCAGGCAGCCTGCCCTAGGAACACTGATCACAATTTTTACTGACATTCCTCATTTATAAATTTAATAAAAGGTATAACACATCACCTGTAGCTTACACAATTTACTAAGTCATATAATATCATAATATCACTCACAGATGGCAGCAACCATCTGCATTTTGCATAAAATACCCTCATAGTGACCATGACCTGTAGCACAAGAATGTACATGTATTCTTATAACACAGATGGGTTCAGCACATATATATCTGATATATCTCACCACATGTGTCCACTTGGTGCTTGCAAACTGACGTGACTACTGTACTGGAAAGCAGGTAAGCTGCTGGACAGAACAGGCTCTTGGCCCACCACCCCACGACCTCGCACTGTCTCTAATGTCCCAGACAGACTGAATATCCTCCAGTGCCTCTCCCGCAACTGCACTGTCAGGTCCCCCAGGTTTTCCAGTCGGATGCAGTACCGCCACTGTCAACATCACACATCTATAAAGCAACACTTTATCATCAAGTGAACACATCCTTTAAGAATTCCTCAAGGTTTAGTATACAGACAAGATATGAAAATAGTTAAAATGAACTCATATGCAAACAGTTCTTACCAAGTTATTTGTTTTTCATCACTATAACCTAATCGGTCAAAAGCATAACATGTGACAGCATTAAAAAAACTTAAGATCTGTAACTCACAAGTTAGATGCAATAATTATTTACAATGCTAATCTCTTTTTTAAGTGTGTTATTTAACAATACTGTCAATTGCTAAGATTACACGGCCTCAGTGATAAATTAATGAATGAGTACAGAGAATTGGTGTAACAATACCGCCAGGGCAAAATCAAAGTATTTGGAGCAAAACCTGTACCAGCGCCACTTTGTTCACCACACACACAGAGAGAAAATTCATAATCGAGTGTGTGTGAGAGAGAGAGTCCAGGACATTATTGACAAACTTCATCATTCACGATCATCTAAGGAACAAATCATCATAAATGGTGAAAATTCACAGCAGCTTCATATGAACAATTTAAACTGAACAGGATTGTGTACTTAATGTCAGGACCTAAGCCAACCACAAGGTATATTCCAACATCTACATAGTGGTAATGCCTTTAGATATTCTACTCAACTAAACCCAGGATAGTGTAGCTGGTATAGTGACTTGCTACAGGCTGAACAGTCCAGGGATCCAATCCAGGTTGGCGCAAGATTTTCTGCTCCTGTCCAGACTGAGGCCCACCCAGCCTCCTGTACAATGGGTACTTGGTCTCTTTCCAAGAGGTAAAGCAGCCGGGGCATGGCATTGACCACACACCCCCATCTAGCACAGAGGTTAAAGAAAGAGTAGAGCTATACCTATCCTCCCCCTCCAGACCTTTATGGCCTGATCTAGGGTGAACTTCCTCATCCAAACAGATGTTTGGACAATTTTTCACCCCAGCTGAAATTTGGAGGTATTTATTTACGTTTCATAACACAGACAACAAAAGAGAGACTATTCTACTTTCACTTTTAAGTTATTGCAGAACAATGCTGACAAATTACACAGAACTGAACAAAATAAATTGCAAACATAATGTCTATATACAGACACAGACCCAGAACACAGAGGTAGCCTGTGATTCCCGGCAACCCATGTAGAATGGAATCACTGTAACACGAACATTCTCTGTTGTCTCCTTGTGAACATCTGACAGCTCAAGCCATGGGTGATTCTTCTTTTGCCATGCACGCAGTGTTTCCTGTGCCCCAAATGGAGGATCTGTAAATAAAATGATTGCAATGAGAACATACACATAAATTATGTAATCACTTACCTCAAACGATGACAATGAGCAACAATCCAGGCTGCTTATTATTTCCTACTGACGAAATCCAAAATAGAACATTACTATTACTTATTCAAACTTGTTTTTTAGTCTCTCAGGTACAGGTAAAATTGTCCCTGTGCATGTCATGAAGGCACTTTAAACTTCAGCACTAGAGACACGTGAGTGGTCAGCCTTGTACCCTGGATGCTTTACCCTCAGGGAAATAGCCTCCAATACCCACTGAGGAGAAGGCTGGTGTTAATCTCTGATTGTTATTTCCTCTTATTCTACCTTTCTATGTTAATGGCAATAACAATATAGCACTACGATTCAAGTATTCTGGGATGTTACAGTGTGTTGCCTGGTAGAGAGTTAATGATGTTTTTGAGGAGCATAGTGCCTCCAAAATGTTGGTAGCTATTTACCAGCCAACACAGCATAACATCCCAGAAGACTTGAATCATCACCAACACTGCTGTTAGAAACTAAAATCTTGCAAAAGAGTACTTCTCATATAACATGCATTATGATTGGAAATTGTTCTCAAAGATCAAGTCCAATCATATGGATAGTGATAACATTTGTACCTTTGTCTGGATAGTACATGAGGAACTTGTCAAACAACTCATGCTGCAAAGGCTGCTTCTCTGTTGTAGTGTAAGGAAGAATGTCCTCATGAGCAACATAATCCAGACCTGGGATTGCATACAGACTACGGCTACTGTCCTGGTTGCCAAGGAACGTCACAGCTTCTGTCTGGGCCCGCTGCAATTAAACAACCACAATACAAAAATACTTAACTGTTTGCATTAAATATACCACATCTACAGCTCATCATGAGACTGATGGCTTTGAAATATGAGACTGGTATGCTATGCTTTCATCAGAAAAACTAAATGTAAAAACAAATCCTGGCTCAGAACAATGCAGCACCATTCTTGATGGACTACATGTTACAGGACTGTATTGTTTTGTGAAATAACATGAAACATAGCTGTAAACAAAGAGTATTTATACATGACACTTGCTTAAAGCATAAGTCGCAAAGGACATATTATCTTACTCTGACACCAGTCACGTGCCAGGTCAGGGTTAAGATTCCAATTTAGGGTCAAAGCTGTCTCGCCATTTGAAAGCCCAAAATACAGAGGAAATATGGGCTCAACTGCAATTCACCCTTCCCTAAGCTATCTACAGATATGTGCACCAGTACCTACAATGTAAGGACAGTCCCTGGAGTCTATCAACACCTGATAGAATGTATGTGTCCGCCCCTTCACTTCCTTCCCAACGTGATTAAAGTTAGCATCATCTTGGCTGCAAACAAAACCAGACACACAATGAACTCCACAGAAATGAACATGGTAATTCAGAATACAGAACCAATACTGATGAACAAAGTTCTCAATAAATACCGTTTCTAACAATCCAAATTTAATATATGCTAATTCCAAGGTGGTATAAATGTATGCCTAGTTACACAATATTAATTTCTTTCGCCATGATGTAGTCACAGTGAGGGAGAACAATATTCTGAGCATTAAGAAAGAGGTTCATTAATTGTAAAATATATAAGAACTTTCAAATTCACTTTTTATTTCATATTTAGCATTTACAAGTCTTATAGGCTACACAATTGCAAGAAACATCAGAAAGCTAATATTACAACTTAATTCTCCAAAACAAACGTAGGACCACTTCCTGCCCATAGTGTATATTTTTGTGCTTGATAAAATTCATTGTTGTATTGGAATTTAAACTTCTCAATTTTACATTTTCAGTATTTTTAATATGGCTTATTTTGTAAAAGAATAGAAGAACATTCTCACATATTCCTCCAAACAAAATTGGAATAACACACTTCATATACTTTCACATATAAATATAAAAATAAACAATTTAGAACGCCTTCAAGAACTGAGGAGAGGGGGAGATACAATTTTCTCTGTGTAATGTACAGCTACACAATTGCAAAAAACATCAGAAAGCTAATAATACAACTTAATTCTCCAAGACATAGGTAAGACACATACCTAGCTCTCTTGTTAGGTATATCCCTGTCATAGACTCTCGCCAGCCATGGAAATAAGACCACTCCTCGATACCCAAATACTCGATGTAGAAACAATTGTCCAGTGTCATATTTACCCTGAATTTTAGGCGTTTCCAATCTACCAACTTCTGCTAATCTGAAATCATAGGAAACCCATTATTTTATAAAATAAATCTTCCTGAATACCACTTTCTTAACAGTACAAACAGCTACCTTCCATCCTCACACAAATATTTACGTTCGAATAATGTAAAATGAAATTCACGCACTCCAGTACAACATTTGTGTTCACCATAATTAGTCGCCTTCATAGAATACCAATGATTACTTCAACGCTCTTCTTGCGGTCACAGTTTCTAAAAATTGTTAAGGTTATGTGATGCCGTTGAAGCATAATTTAGTACCAACGACATCAGTTCACGAGAATCACATACACAACGAAACTCACCTCGTGTAATGCATACTTTGAACCATACATATCCGAATGGACACATCGAACAGATTTTTCTTTAGGCACTTCGTCAGTCCTACCATTAATTCCATCGCAATTAACTGTACAATCAAAACAACAACACACTGCACCAGGATCGATTTACAGTTTTGCCAACTATGTTTTAGAAGTGTCCCACATAAGCGCACATAGTCTCCTTGAAAAGAATACTGTTGAATAGAAACTGGACACGAATGATCCTTCGAAACTGGTAACTAGCTTCATAATGCTGCTTGATGGAGGTATTAATATGCAAAGCATCGTTTTTAAAGGGGCAAGGACCTCATTATCCACGAAAGTTTGACAGTGTCACATGTCATACTATGCTCTGCCCCATCATCCAAGCTGTCAACCCGGTTAGCGTTGGCGGCCCCTCCCCCTCTCCCCCTATACTACATGATGTTTGGCATCCCCCCCCCCTCCCAACACTAATCCGGAAGGAATAATTTTCACATTCCAGTTACTAATGTTGTACACAAGAATGGTTTAACTGACTGCCCGTAGTTAGCTGAGAGGTGGCTGGATTATCTCCCTGGGTAGCCAAACCCGGAAGACGGTGAAGTATGCTACTTACGAATGCCTGCAACCACAGTATTTACCTGTCAAGACTTAACCTTAATCCACACCACTGAGAAACTCAAATCCCACATATTGTTATCATGTTTGCAGACCTTTAAGCAAATTATCTTATCTGTATGAATTGTGATAAAAATAGAACCCTAACCAACAGAATTTTGCAAGCAGCTCAGCTGTTGTTAGATCGCATGGAAGGATGGAGAGTGGTGATAGAAATGTGTACGCAGATTTGCTTTCTCGTGAAGAATGGTGTGACATTATAGCAAAAAAGCTGCAGGCATCAGACTTTTATTTATTAGAAACAAACATAGGTCCGCTGAGTGAAGATCAAATGGGTTTCATGGGCGATCATTTGAAGCTGCAGGCCACAGTTCTGTTACGTGAAGGGAATCAGGTACAGAAACTAGAGTTTTTTGCTAAATCTGTGCCCATGAAAAACAAAGTGTTTCAAGAGTATGTAGAAACAATCCAAGCTTTCAAAAAGGAAGTAGGTTTCTTTTCAAACCTTCTTCCAGATTTAAAGAAATGCATAATTAAAAGTAAGCGAACTCTTGAGGATGATAATTCAAGTGCACATTTTTGGACATGCGAGTGTTATCTTTCTAAACCTAATATAATTGTTCTGGAAGATCTTGTTGCTCTTGGTTTCCATCATACCGACAGCAGAAGTCCAATGGATTATGACCACTGTATATTAATGCTACAGACTCTGGCCCGTTACCATGCTGCATCAGTTATATTTGAGGAAAGAAGGCCAAAAATTTCTACCTCCAGACAGGCATGCCAGATCATTGATACCTACCCAGACATATTCTTCGAGACTGAATGGGTAGCCACTGAAGGTCACCCAGGAAACAGATTTATGAAGGCTTCAGTAAAAGGAATGATAAGTATGTTGGAACATCTTCCAAACTATGGACAAAATTATGAAAACTTTGATGTTATCTGCAAGAAACTGCCACAGACTTTGGAAAAGATGTGTGAATTTGTGAAGCCATCTACAAAATTCAGAAACGTAGTCTGTCATGGAGACCTCTGGGTGAATAACATCTTCTTCCGATACAATGACAGTAATAAGCCAATTGAAGCACGATTTGTAGATTTCCAACTCATCAGGTACAACCCTCCAGCGAGTGAGGTCATGTGGTTTCTGCACTTAGTCACTAGGAGACATTTCAGAGAGTCGAACATGGATGTGTTTCTTACAACATATTATCAGAGTTTCTCATCAGAACTACTCAGTCATCATCTTGATGCTGATCTACTAGTACCATGGTCTGAGTTCACCGAGAGCTGTAATTTCTACCGGGATGCTGGGAGGATGGCAGCAGCATTATACTTTCAACAATGTATGATGACAGGGGAGTATCTAAAGATGATCTTCTCTGATCCCAATCACATGACTATGTTCCAGCTAACAGATAAGAGCCAATATTAATTGAATGTTACCAGAATGATCCTATTTTCAGAGAAAGAAATACAGAAGTGCTTGAAGAGATGATAGAGTACTGTATCTTAAACAAGTAGTAGGAAACATTCACTATGTTGATTCAGACATTACCATACTAAAAATCTGTATTGTACCTTAAACAGATTTTAATTTCGTAAATGAAATTCTTAGGTCATGAAAAGGTGTCATTTTTGTTTTTAGTTATTTCTTATCATGTATCCGATTTCTGGGAAGAGCTTTAAGTACAGATGTCTACATTAAATTTATTGGACATAACCTCAAAGTTCCATGCCTTTGCCATGTTTGTATGATGTATACGCAATATATTTTTTGTATTTGTAGATATGTTTATGATCTATCTCCATTCTCAATTTCATGTGCCTACCTTCTCTTGTCATTAGTTACACTACCAAACTGGAAGATAAAGCAGGGACAGACTTCTGTCCTCTCCAAAGGTTCCAAATCAGCTCTGGGGCCCACCCAGCCACCTATTCCGTCAGCACTGGGAGCGCTTTCCCTAGCAGTGAAATGGCTAGGCCATAAAGCTGACCACTCACCATTGAGTGCCAAGGTTTAAGAATGTATGCAGCTATACCTCCACTCCCCCATATGCTTTCATGGTGTGCAAAATGACAACCTTTATCTTCACCTTAGCTTATAAGTTTGTTGCCTGCCATACACACTTTTAAGCCCCGACATTAGGTGGTGTTAGTCTGTCTCCCACCTCACAAGTTCATTTTTCTAATTATAACGTTTAGGACTTAAAAAAAAAGTATGAGGGTGCAGTGCCCTCCAACAGCATAATTTCAACCATTAAACTGACACAATTAATTTCATTTTAAAATCTTACTTAAACCAAATTTTCCACTACGAATAATCAAGACTGATAAATCAAGCATTCATGCACTTTTTCCCCCAAATACTGGGTACAGAGGCATTAAAATTTGAGGGTTTATGCAAGTAATTTAGAAATATCATGGAAAGTGTCTAGGGTACCACTGCAATCAAGTGTTCAATGGCATTCGTAATATATGACATTATATTTTCATCCTAATATGTAAACTACAAGCAGCCTCATGGACAACAGCTGATACATTTACATCACACTGCTCTGATACTTGCTAGCTGCCTTAAAACAGTTAAGCTAAAGTTGGTCATTCCTGTAATGGACTAAGTTTTAACCTAAAGTAATAAACACATCAGCAGCAAATTAAACATGTTATAAACATTATTCCAAATAAGGATTATAAATATATAATAAAAACATCCAGCGAGTATGAAATATTGTATGATTCTACCTCCAAATATTAATAAAAAAGCGAATCAATGATGCCAACATAGGATACAATTTTATATATATATATATACATATGATAAATACTCATGCTCCTGCTTAAAGAATCTAATAAAACAAAGAAAAACTGCTTGTAATGACAACTGCCAAATGACATTTTAAACTCTTGTTGCAGGAGGTAATCTGGGGAGGAGATGTGCTGTTAGGTGAATGAAAAGAAGGCTGTAATGAATGTCTTGATGATTTGTGATCATATCGCAAGTAATGGTGCAACTGAAAGACAATTTTTTTGCTTCAGCGGTTTCAACCCCCCCCCCCCCCCCCCCCCCATGTATTGCCATGGGAATATACCACTTTATTAAAATCACAGTTCCCCAGCCCACTGCACTCCAAAGTTTCACGTAGATGACGACAAGCAATCTACAACACCAAAACTCAGTGAACCAACCAGTAAGGAAGAAACATCACAGGCCCACACATTTTACAGAATCAAATCTTCCAAGAGTGGCCGACTTGATTAAAACAAAATGACTTACATATATCCAAAGATGCACAACTACATTACGTGCATCATCCATGAATGCATGTAAAATTGCATCTTTGTTCAGTTACCAAACTGTCGACTCAAAACACTCTTCCAATCAGCAACTTATTACCAGTGGACTGGTAACTGCCAATCATTATGTCTTAAAGAGCCACAAGAATATATTACAACTCCTGTTTTACACACACAACTGACAAATTACAAACAGAAACACTACTGTTTCTTTCCCACAAGAACCCTTCATTCACCACCTCAGATACAAGCCTCTACCAGGCCACTAGCTCTACTACTTCCTCTCTCTCTCGCTCTCACCTGTTCCAGCCACAGCACCAGCCAGAAGGACCAGAAGGTGCGACATAGAAAGGGGAGCAAGACAAGCTAACATGTGTTCACCAATGACCAACACTTGAGTGCACACCCTACATAGCATACAATTATGTCAAAATGAATGTAATATCACCATAAGCAAAACCAGCTGCCCTTGCAGCAATGATGTAAGTAACCAAAACAGGTCACACTCAAATGGCAGCAGCACATAGTGATACCTCCAGTTTTCAACCATAAGCAAATTTAAAACATTACCTGCTAATGTTGTGAAGAAATAATAAAATTTGTAAGATCTTCTCACTTCAGCCCAAGAAATCATTAGGGTGCATCAAAATGAGGAAACCTCCAAGGGTTGGGCACGGTTACACCAGAGACATACCAAAATGGGAGATGCACATTACAAAATGGGAGACAAGCAAAAGCAAAAAAATGGATAGAAGTAATTAGAGGATATGATAAAGGCCTACAGTCAGTGCCAACAAGGGTAGATCTACCATGCACTCCCTCATAGCCGGAACAGTTGAAAGAAGCAGCAAGAAAAGAAGGTGAGGAATATATAAAGTGGAGACAAAATACGCACAGAAAGAAACGTGTATTGGAAAAGGAAGACCACAAATTTATTGCTACTAAAGATGTCCATGCAAGAGGCCTGTTATTTCCTCCCAAAACCCTGAAATGACCTTCTTATGTCCCATGGTTGGATGTTCTGAAGCAAAGCAGTTAGGTTCGCCAATACTGCAACACAACAATGCACCAGTCCCCTTGGAATTCTTGACCAAGCATAACATTCCACTGCCTCCCCACACACTTGTTTACTACATGGTGTCTTTTATTTCCAAAGAGTGTAAAATATTCAAAATGCAGTCATGTTTCAGAAAGTAATACATTTTGTCCAAACCAAGGCATGGGACTGAACAATGTACTGAGAAAAAGTGTGTGCTTTGGTGCTGGTATCACTGTGTTTGGTGAGGTAGACTCCTGTAAACAGGGTATATACATGTGGTTAACAGCTATGACTCCCAGGGATTTTATACAAAAAAGTAAAGATAAAGGAAATTATTAAAGACAATATAAACAAAAAGTAAAAACTCCACCACAACAGCCTTTTGCTGTAGGTCATTTGTTCTGGTTAGTACACATAAGGGGTTATACATGGGCCCATAAAAATTAAGCACTATGTTTGGATAATTCATCACGAGCATTTTGATGTAAATGATTTAAAAAAGCAAAGCCACAATTAATTTGCATTTCTGCAATTGCGCTTTTGCAATATACACTTATGGACGGTTCAGAGAATATCACATTATACATCACTCTATACTTCTGAACGTGATATGATTAAGAAAGTAATCTCTGAGAAACAGTTACATACAATCCATCTTGTGTAACTCTACGACTGAGGAAAAGTTAATTGCTGGAACTTAAAAATACTGATCTAGTTGTACTATAACTTTAAGTATTGTGAAACTATCTCAGAATCTTGTCAGAAGCAACATTTTAAAGAAAAATATAAAAAATTAATACACAGATATACAAATATACCAGTAAAAAAAAAAACCTTGAAAATACATAAGATGAGTTCATATTTCTTCACTTCCCATAAAAACATTACTCTAATGTTTAAATTGCTAAATTGTTCTGCTTTTACTCTTTGCAGAGTATGTGTATTATTACCAGTAACAATCATCAGAAGATCCATGTCTTCTGGGATAACAGCATGTCAGCTGGTAAAGTTATCAACTACTGACACTATAAAAAACTTGAATCTTCTGCTGTGAGAACCTCAAATCTCGCAACAATCATAATGAGTTTTTAAATGTACACTGTGGGAATGTACTGCCATAAAAAGGTAATGAACACATGGCTGTGTCATTTCCTCAAACAAATAAAACATTCTAAACATACTCTTCATGTCTTCACATGACCTGAGCTGTGGACACAGTGCTGTGTGGTGTTGTTGGGCGCGAACCAGCTATCGAATGAGTTGTGGATGCATTCAGAGATGCCATTGTTCCCATCTGGAAGGAAGATAATGTGATTATGTAAAGCAACACAGGGATCATCTGCCACACCAACTGAGGCTTTCATGGTTTTCTTCAGCAGCCCTTCCAGACAAATGCTTGACTAGTACAGTGTGGGTTTCGCCTCTGGGGGGGGGGGCAATAGTTGCCAAGTGGGGACCAGCTACAGAGCCAGTCAGTCAATCTCCATGCACCCCATCCCCACCTGTTTATGCATTCATTCTGAGGTTCTACAGCTGGGCCCCAACTGGCCAATACCACTTCTGCACCCTTTGCAATTCATTTTTCACTAACATCTTACTATTCCATGCCATATACAGCAAAATTCCTTTAATCCATCGGCTGATAATCCATCATTCTTGATAATCCAGCACTTGAGGATAGTAGTCCTTAATTCTTTTTATCAGAAAAAGCTTGATCCGTGAAACATGCAGATCTCGGAGACATGTTCAAAACAGCCTCTAAGAGTGTCTGTACACCAACCACTGTGGTATCTCCTGACCCCTTGCCTCCTACTCTGTCAACTTTTTTAGCTATGAAGACTCCAGAAAACACAGAATAGGACCCTGATGACCATGAACCAGCAGATAAAGGAGGTATCCAAATGGAACACTCCCTGATTAGCTGTGCAGCCCAAGTATAGGTGCAATGAAAAAACATTGCCTGTAAGAACTTAGGTCAGTTAGGTACAATCTGATAATCTGATAATCCAGCACCTGTCTGGTTCTGGGGTATTGGATTAATGGAATTTTACTGTAGTCTCAGATAATAACAGCTTCATTAACCCACATAATACGATTAATCACAACATCAAAATAGTGTTCACATCCTCTATCTGTAATTCCCAACAACCCTGATTAATTTTCATGTCCATAATTTCCAAACTGCAGAGCTGAAACTTTCAACAACAGTTTTATAGTAACATTTAAAAACTGACAACAGGGCCTTATGTGGGAGAAATAAAGGATAGCAAGTGATGCTGATGAAATGGTTGGTGGCACTACTGAATTTAAAAACGTGTGTGCTACCCTGTCTCATAACTAATGTGAGAATAGAATCAAACTGAAATACCAACCCTTTATTACAACTTATTATGATCAATTCTTCCAATTCAGGCAATGTCCCACACAGCATTAACTGCTTTTTATGCATTACTTTTTAATTCAATTACAGTGGTCCTTTTCTTTTTAATTTCACTTAAAATCACAAAAACAAGTGCTGTAGATTAATGATCAGCTTACCCTCAGATGAGCCAGATCTTCGAGCTTGGATAGGTCACACAGTTCTAGATACAGAGAGTACACAAGTAGCCAGCCATATACACTAGCCACTGTATAGAAGATCCACAGAACACACATCGCAATGTTGTATCCAAATATCATATCGTTCACTATTGAGCCAAATACAAATGCAAACAGTCGAAACAGTGTAAATATAGCAAAGCAGTAAAGCCAAGGAACCATCTTCTTCTCATATTCCTGCGGACAGAAAAACAAAATGATTTCCTGCAGAATGGTTTATGTAAACAAGTCAAGGTTCAAAGTATTAAATATGCTGAGACCCAAATTCCTGAAGCCTGTACGTTTCCCCAGATTCCATTCAGTTTTTATGTAAATGGTAACATTTTATTAAAAAATCACTACCTAAAAATTCACTCACTAATCAATAAAATGCTGATAATTTAAACCCTTACAGGATAGGTCTGGATGTCCATCAGTAGAATTTTATAAAATACACTTGAATACAAACAGAACATTTATTATTTCATAGGTAACTGATTACTTCTTTCAACATCACAAAATATGTAAAACAGCTTCTGAAGCAAGTTACACATTTGCCCATTGCTCCCCAGATATACAGGATCACGTTGGAAGATCAGTACTTTGTACTTACTTTCCTCAAAGCAACGATGAGGATAATGCTTGTGACAAATACTGCAATTCCACCAATGAGGGAAAACAAGGCAAACACAATCAGTGCATTACGGACTGAAAAAAAAAACCAAAGAAAAACACAAAGTCAAGCAAGAAGTCAACATTTTGCAAGAAACTGGTATATGAGTAAATCTGTTGGTTGCCAGCATATTCTGTTTATATCATTAATCTTTCGTCATGTGAATGGAACTGCTTTTGAAGATACAAACACTGCAAGTACTGTGCCACTAACTCTTGCTTGAAAACAATACATATCATTAACACATTCTCTTCTAAGTATAAATTCCATCAACTGGCCAGTTTACCCATAATTTCCCAAAATCAGCCACACAGATTCCAACAGTGATTTTGACATTACATGCCATCTACTGGCACTCCTCAAAGCATGCAAAACAAGGGCAGACAGCCAACAGTACTGTCTTTGTTAAAAAATTCCGTAGAAAGACCTGAGTGTGTTAGTAATAGAACTGTCTGGGACCAACAGAAAATGTGTTAATATAAATTCTTTAAAATTATCACACGTTACAGTAATCACTGAATGCAGTAATAATCAATGACACAATGAGGGTCCAGCACACACACATGCCAGCAGTTATCTCTGACATCTGTAAAAACAGTATAGTAGCAACCAATGAGGGAAGCATAGTCTGAACTTGTTATGAAGAGCAGTCCACTTAAGTGTAAGAATATTTGCTGACTTCTGCAAATAAGTACAACTCCTCTGTGCTAATGGAACATTTTCACTCTGAAACAAAATTAGTCTATGTATTTTTCAAATCCTAGATGTGAAAACTTGTGATTTGTACTAAAGCTGCTTTACCATGGACATTTCCCACGTATACAAATTCAAAGCTGATAATGTAATATCCATAATGAGTGGAGCCAGGTGCAGCCTGGGAAAGGCAGTAGATGTCAAACATTGCTGTGAAAATTGTGAACAGACCCAGAACCTGAAACATTATGAAGCAATTTTGTTACTTAATTACAGCTACAGCACAATGACATCAAATATTCATTTATTCAGAAAACTAATCAGAGAGGGCTGTTATAATATAATAATGAAATGTAATGAGCCTCCTATAAATAATCATATCCTGTGTCTAGGGTAAAATTCTATTTGTGATTTCTATTACAAAACATGAAAAAACATATACATAGTTCCTCTACATTTTCTTCTTGGCCAAAATGTTTTTAGTGACTTTTAATTTGTTTACTACACAATAACAAGTATTAAAATCACATACCATGCATTATTACAGTGTTACTAGTGTTTACGACTGCACATATTCTAAGTACAACAGAATACATTTCATGTGCAAAAGTTGGGCAAATAATTCAACTTCAATGGGAGGACTGTCCTAGGGATAACAGTCACTTCACAAAGTTTCATTCATATAAAATTGTTTTACAGTGAATTTTGAACAACATGATCAAACCACAGAAACCTCTATTCCTCTAAGACTAAAAAAGAGAATAGCACTCAACTCAAGATGCTCTTAGGCCATGCAGAGCACCATTTTCCTCTTCAGTAATTACTGTACTTCTCTGGCACTTTTTCCAATATAAAAGATAGAATGAAGTTGCCCTTGTGCTTAACGCAACATCATGCCACAAAGACATGTGAAGATGCAGTACAGCTCTATGCATTCTTAATGTTGGCACTAGATGGAGGTTAAGTTGTCAGCTACATGTTTCAGCCTTCTTCCACTACAGAATCTTAAAATTTTCTTTTTCATTTTCTTTCTGCATCCAGAATTAAGTTTTAAGGTTGTGTTATTTAATAACACTATCAATTACTAAGATTATATAGCATATGTGACAGATGAATGAATGAGCATACAGCATTAGTGGAATGATACTCACAGGAAAAAATGAATGTGAAATCTCACGGGGTCAGAAATAACTAACAGCCCAGTGGTAAAATCCTAACTGAAATTCATGTTTGGTCAACAAATTTAAGCATATGTAGCCTGGAAAGCAGACATAATATGTCCCCATTCAAGTAACAACACAGACTTACCAAGGAGAAAACTCCTGTCACAAGTGCCCCTCTCTGAATATCCAACACAATGGCATCTTGCAATATTGGCTTCTGATACCATGGTATTCTAATAGACCGCATTGATCGAGATGATTTCAGGTTAGCTGATGATCTTGTGGTCACATGGGAATACACTGATGGGGTCCCCATACTTGGTGTTTTCCTTCCAAAATTCATTTCTGAAAACTGAAAGAAGTTTCAGTTTATGTATGTAAGGGTGCCTCGACCTCAGACAACGAAGGCCAGCCCCATACACGAGCCTACTAAAAGGCTTGACACAAGACACAACAGACACTGGCCTATGCAATGTCAGAGAATTCAGTGCTGTGTGTGTTCGGCAAAAACAAACAAACAAGAACAAAATACAAGTGTCAAGAATGCAACAAAGGGTTGTGTGCTACCCCATGTTTTGAGATACACCATACAAAACTGCATTTCTGAGGAGCAACTGACACTAAAATTGAAAAGCGGAACACACAAATGTAAGTAAATATTACTGTTGTAATTACTGAACTGATATTTTTCAGTAGTGTCTTATTGATGAAATAATGGGGGGTGAAGGGGTTGTGGATTATACAGAAGGGGCTGTAAGAAGGAAGAGAGACTTGTCGGAAGGTGCTTTATGTGCGTGTATTTGCTTCACTTTGCCAATATGAGGAACCACTGCCTGGAGATGTACATAAATAATTCGTGACTCCTGGAAAAATCGTAAGGATATTAGTAGGAAAAATTAAACCTCATTAGTGATAATTTTAACTACAATTAAATTTCACACAATCTTTCATGCCTGTACAAGCCTTTTAGACAAATATTGTGAAAAAGGGATGTGTAATTATAGAAAATTTAAAAAACAACATGGTGTTGCGGGACAATGTGTCCCGTTCGGACGTAAAGGGTTCATGTATAACAGTCCATGGGATAAACTCAAGAGAAAGAAAGATTTACTTGTGCTGTATGTTCAACACAGCTGAAGATATGGCAGATGGTAGGGAAGAACTACACTGAAATTCTTTTAGGGTTAATAGGACGTCCACCTGGATCGAGGGATAGGGTGCAGTACGTCCATGTCATAATTTAGGTATTAATTAAAATTTCTATATATGGCATAAATCGTTGTAACTTACCTAGCTCACTTCATCTGACAACTAATTCGATTTAATTTACAATTACAAATCATTCCTACTTACGGTGCCAAACTACAAAGTAGACCAAACCCAAAGTGGTGAAAAGTAAAACGTTATCTGCCCTGTTTCCATGAATACTGACGGAATACACGTGTTGTCGTTATGAAGTGACTTGTATAGAACAAAAATACGTAAATAATATGCCTTGCATAACCTCACACACAATTAATACAAAATACCTCACTGGTCTACAATTTAACATTTATAATTCCACTCCATCGGCCCTCATGGCGTGGACAAAGATAACTTAACCGTCATCTTGGAATTACGTGTCTTTTCCAGCACAATTTACTCTAAATCTAGATCGCATCATTTCTTATTTAACACAGGTTTCGAATTACCAAACATTCTCGCAAGCGAAAGCAACTGTCCACTTTACCTTGCTTTTCACTTTTCAGAGTATAGTGCTCCACAGACACATACACATGCACGCACACACACGCACTAAGAAATCGTTTCCTATTTCCGAAGTACTCACTAAACTACACTACCAAATTCACTAACTATTGAACGTCGAATGTCATTACAACAGCACATAGGTGTGGCACTTAGGTTTCAAAGATGGGTAAATGATGTTTCGAGATATCGGTTCCGTGTTGGTTAGTGATCAGTTGCACGGGGGAGGTAATCCGTGGTAGTAATCTATGCAGACAACCAACATACATGGATAATGTGGAATATCCCTGCATATCACTCTCGCACTCACTGTCTCTCCCTCTCTCTCAAACACACACACACAGAGTATAAAACTGATTATTATAAACGGTATATCCAGAGTCATGTTTAAAAAAAGGTGAAGGTGAAGTTAACGACTTGAAATCCAGACGTAAAACTGTCCTGGATAATTGACAGAATTATTTCAGTCATGAAATCACAAGCGAAATATACATCCAAACATTATCGCAACTCGCATCGCATACACAGCAAAGCTAATATCAGAATATTAGCATAACACTATAAAAAGCCTGCATTTATCTCTTCTGGAAACTAAAGTACAGTTACGCGGTCGTGTTGTTAGTCCTGTTTATTCCTTTTGTCACATACAAAAGAGAAAATGGCAGTACATATGAAGTTTATAAACTTACGGAAAGCCTCCGATTTGCTTAGATAGGTACTGTACAACACGGTTGCTGAGTTCGGTATGTCCATGAAAACAGTAGGCCATTTAGGCTAATTAAAACGTGTTTACATGAAACGTATACGTAGTACGCTACCGTGTAAGTAAAACATTCATGTCACGCATTTATTGACTTATGCAGAATGGTGTGAGACGAGATATTTTGTCGCCACTGCTTTACAGCTCTGCTTTCATTCTTTTGAAGCGCTCATATTTTGTGATACATAAGCATTAGGCACTTTGTCACAGATTTTATATTACTTCGTGTTGAAATAATAATAATAATAATATTTGAAACAAAGGGACTATGGAAGTTCAAGTCTTCTGAGATGTTACGCCCTGTCAAATGACGTCTCAAACGATGGCAGTGCCTTCTTCAGTCAGGGTAGGTAGCCAGGGGGCGAACATATTAACACGTAGCATGAACGCCAAAACACAATCTCTGTACTCTTACAACAATTAAAAAAAATTTTATAACAAGATAGATTCAAAGTTCTAGCCAACATAATAAAGGAGCCAGAGTGGCTCAGTCGGAAATTACGACTACACTGCGTGTTGGAGTGGGCTGGGATAGCGTAGTCGGCATAGCGACTCGCTACGAGCTGGACGGTCCGAGGATCGAATCCCGGTGTAGGCGAGATTTTCCGCACCCGTCCGGACCGGCCCTGGGCCCAACCCAGCCTCCTATACAATGGGTACCGGGTCTCTTTCCCGGGGGTAAGGCGGCCGGGGCGTGGAGTTGACCACCCACCCTCTTCTAGTGCCAGGGTTAAAGAAAGCGTAGAGCTATACATCTACTCCCCCTCTGGGCCTTCATGGTCTGTTCTAGGGTGAACTTTACCTGTACCTGTGTGTTGGACAGCCGAGGATTCGTGGTTCGATTCCTTGGAGGGAGCGACAGACTTTCTTGCAGTGTCCAGACCGGATGTGGGGCACACCCAGCCTTATATTCAACGGGAGTGCTTTCTCTGGGGGTAAAGCGGCTGGCGTGGGGGGTGGCTGACCACTCACCTCCATCAAGTGCCGAGGTTCAGAATGAGTGGAGCTATACTTCAATTACATTATATGCCTTCATGACATGTACAGGGATAACTTTACCGTTTATGTAACATTCCAAGCGGCAGATAAGACAGTCCACACCGCTGTGAGCGCAGTCCGATACATTTCTTCTGCAGCTTGACCTTGGTCGCAAAATACCATAACCTATTACAACATAAGTTTAACATTTTACATTTTCCGTGCAATTCTCTGATACACACAAGTTTATTCCCAACTAATCGCACATATTTCGGCTGCATACTGCAGCAATCTTCAGGGAGCCACAAGTGCTGAAGACATGTACAGCGTTCTATACAGTTTGTAAAAATATAAATGGTAAAATATTTATACATATTACCGTCATTCCGTAAGTATACAGTATTATTAAAATCGTATTATAATTATAACACAAGTATTAAAATTACGTACAATGTAGTATCCAAACATCTGGTGATAGAGGATTTTTCTCTATGCTGTACATGTCTTCAACACTTGTGGCACCCTGAAGATGGCAGCGTTTTGCAGCCGAAACATGTAAGAGCAATAAAACCAGTTGTGCAATTAGTTGGGAATAAACTTGTGTGTATACAGCATGGGGCTTGTGGCAGCCATTCTCTGAAGACTTCAGGTATCGTTTGATGGTCGTGCGGAAGCGTTCCGCATTGTGCAGTGCAGTGTTGTAACATTTTTCGATTTGGCCATAGAAACTGAGTGGTTCGAACAGCGCTAATCGTTTGGAAACACTTCCGCGAGAGCAGTACCACGTGACCCGAACGGAACTTGCCGAGAAGCAGACGACGCCCCCCCCCCCCCCACCTTGTTGCCTAGTATTCGTCTCACAGATCAGATTCTGGTCGGTCATAACCTAGGCTGTACGAGACAACACGAGGGTTGTAGTTCTTCAACAATGGAGCGATGGGTTGGACGTGTTGCGGCTGTGACGGGTGCCAGTTCAGGGATAGGGGCCGCCATTGCCAAAGAGTTGGTCAAGAAAGGGCTCAAAGTAGTTGGCCTGGCGCGGAGGATAGATCGACTGCAGGTATGCATTAAATGTATTTATGTGGGTTTCTACAAATCCTCACCGTAGTCTGCATGAAGTTTCCTCTGAACTTGTGTTAACGTCGTAATGGATTATATCGAGGCTGTGGTGAAGTCAGGGCGTCGCTCCGATAATTTTTTTAGTTTTCAGGCGTCGCTGTGGCACTTCGTTAAAAAGCCAATTATATGAAACATAGGCAGCGTGTATCCCTGCCATAAAATGTAGGATATGGAATACAAATAACTTTGTGACTATTTTATATTGGTCTCTTTATTTAACGTAACGAATTATGAGACGAAAACCAAACGCCGAGAAATTATAACAGGGCGTAACATTGTCTGCTTCATCCATAACTTTCAGTCTGTCATTGATTCATTCTTACTGGCACCTTCGAGGGACACTTTTGACATCAGATCTCACTAGATATGCACGCTAATATGAAGAAAAGTTCTTGAAAGACTGCTTGATACAACATAATAACAATAAATAATAATAATAATATAAAAGTACAAAACGTTCATCATGGGAAATACCATTACATGTACCATAAATTGTTACCACAGAATAGCTGCAAAATTATATACCCCAGAAACATGGTTTCACGTATATAATTGTAAGTACCCTGCATAAAGGTGATGATAATAATAATAATAATAATATGAGCTGGGATTGTAGTCAGTATAGCGACTCGCTACGGGCTGGACAGTCCGGGCATCGAATCCCGGTGAAGGCGAGATTTTCCGCACCCGTCCAGACCGACCCTGGGGCTCAACCAGCCTCCTGTACAGTGGGTACCGGGTCTCTTTCCTGGAAGTAAAACAGCCGGAGCGTGGCGTTTACCACCCACCCCAATCTAGCGCCTAGGTTAAAAAAAGTAGAACTATACGTCTATCCCTCCTCTGTGCCTCCACGGCAGGTTACAGGGTGGACTTTACCTTTTATAATAATAATATAATAATAATAATAATAATACCACGAGATAGCATCTTTCAGGAAAGGCCAACGCTGAAGTGCGGACAGAAACAGTACCATTTACTGCTGCCATTTTTGCCTCTATCTGTAACTACCTGAACTTAGTTTTGGATGGGGTTCCATGGAAACGAACATGCCGACTATACTTACAGTTCGACAAAAATTGGGTAAAAATGTTCTAAACGAATACTCGCAAAAGTGTTTTTTATATAATGCTAATATAAGAACTTAAGCGTATAGATTATCGTAGCTTGTTTATAATTACTTGTTTAATTTCCGACCTCCCCGTTTTGAGCCGGACGGGTCCACCTCCATATATTTACGGCAGGAGTGAGCCATTTTGTTTACCTCTAGCGCACACCGAGTTTCCAGATATATAAAGTAAACACAGACGTATACATACAAAGTCGCAGCAGCATTCGATTTTATCATAGCTTAGGCCTTCGTAAATACTGATATGACAGTTTCTTCCACGAGATTCCAGAGGGCAAAATATGAGGCCACAGTCGGAGATTGTTTGTGGCTGGCATAAGGCGAGGGAGAACATGCAGCAGAAAGCACGTTATCTGTCCTACTGAGCGGCACCTCAAGAAAGAGTGGAGGAACTTGAGCCGTACAAGACTTCCCAACGTGTGCCTACTGTTGCATTTCTAGGAGGGCAGCCAGAGTTCGAATCCAGGGACTGCCATCCACGGAGGAGGGGTTGAATGATTTCGTATCATTCAATGTAATGATTATACCTTTCGACAATAGGAAATAAGCGGTTATTGACAGAATCTTGGGGATCTATTGTATAAATTTTTAAGCCGAGCGACTGAACGCAGAAGCTGGGGGTGAAGAATCACAGTTGCACAGTAGAACCCGGTTATAACGACATCGGTTCACACGACACCTCGTCTATAGCGTCAGATAATCTATGGTACCAATTAATTCTTCACTATTAACCATAACATTATACTACTCGGTTATTACGACACTCGTTAATAACGACATAAAATATTCAGTCCCTTTCATGACGTTATAACCGAATTCGACTGTAGTTGTAAAGTGATGTTGAGCTAATGAATTACACAAATTTTTACTCAAGGATAATACAACATAATCACAACTGATGCTACATGTAACGGCAGTAGTGATATACATCTGTAGGTGCATCACAAGACACATGGCTTATCTTGTATGAATGTGACTGTGTGAACTCAGATATCTAACTCACTGTTATCAAGGTTTCCGTGTGTGATTGTTGGAGCCCGATGCTTACGCGCCTTTGATTTATATCGCCCACGTAAATTCTCTGCGTGGAACTCATCTTTCCGCCGAACTCTTAACCGGCGGTCTCGCCATGCACCTATTAACCATTACCCGACCTTTGCTACTGGCGCCTGACATAAGTCGCAGACTGGTGTGCGTGGATATGTGGGCATATATTCTCCAGTCCAGCGCCCTCTGGCCAAAGTCCTTGTCCGTAGCGAAGGTTATCACGAGGGTATTCGTGTGAATAAAATGGTTAGGCGAAGAGAGGGAAGTATACCCGATGCCGATGGGCTAACACAATCACCAACGAAAGTGACTACCATTTCGATTTTTCGGCCGTTAGTTTGTAAGAATATACAAAATCGATGGATGGTTCAACTGTTCCCAGACCTCACCGATCACTGCAGATGTCACTGCGCGTTAAAGTTACATGCTGAAGAGATATCCGAGCGAGATGAAATATACACAGTGCATGAACCGGGTTCTCAATAAACGTGGCTGCATGTAGGTAGCCTGTTGTTACTGACTTAATGAAACTGATACTTCTGTAGGGGACTGGGTCCGATCTTTCATTTTACCCACCCTGAGCAACTACGACTAACACACAACCTCGTATGTGCAGGAAGCATCCGACACTTTGCAGAACGTGCCAGGGGAGTTGCACCCAGTGCAGTGCGACATAACCAAGGAGCAAGACATCTTGGCCGCCTTCTCATGGATCAAGGAGCACCTTGGCGGCGTGGACATCATGATCAACAATGCGGGGGTCGCACACCAATCGTTCCTCGCAGGTAGCACTACAGAAATGTGCTGAGATGCAGGAATGTTCCTTTCATCATGCCCCAAGCAGGGCAGCTGTCGCACGATGTCCTGGCGGATGCGGGCCTTCTGTGCGATAAAGCTGCCCAGGGTCACGATAAAAGAGATGCCCTGTATTTAGCGATGCTTTTGAAGTGCTTTGGTAACATAAGGCCATGTAACAGGATGATTATGACTCATGTGGGAGTGACCACAGCCTTGTGGAAAACTATGAATAAACTAACAATGGCTGGCACCCCACCTAGGATGAGGAACTGGAAACCAGGCAATATATGACGTATAAATGCTACGCACTGTAATAACACACTCCGTCCCCATATGTACAAATCTAGGTGCATATGCTTTGCACATTACTTCAGAGTGGTATATTTAATACAATTATTTATCATTAAAATACTCACAGGTGTGAAAATGATCGAGAATTATGATGCGCTGCAAGGGAATTAGAAAGCAGCGATCATGGGTTCATTGAGAAAACTGTCCCACATTCTAATAATAATAATGAGGCACACTGCAATGTTGAAATATTCTTTCTTGATAAGAATACATGAAACCTCCTGCACAGGCATTTGATAGGAGGTTGGTATATATACATAGAGAAAGAAAGTACAGGACTTTCATTATATCATGCTGTGTTAGCTCAGTACTTGTCTGGGCCCACTCACTTTTACGACCATGTTTGCAGCGTCATAATTTGAAGACCCCGTACAAGTCCAATACGGGGCAAAACTACAATATAAGAATTGCTAACAGATTATCAGAAGACGTGGCATAGTTCCAATGATTCGGCATGACACAAAGTATCCAGAACGATATACACTGGTAAACTAATAACAGAAGCTGGGAAATGCATGCTACAATTTCAAGACGTTTTAAAATTCAACATTTTCTCGGCAATTATGCTATGGTCTTTAACATAAAAATAATCAGTTAACATTTTGCATATATAATATACTGTACAAATGTAGTTACATTTAGCTTGAAATATAATTTCATTTAATGTTATGTAGATGGGGAGACGTCAGAGTGGCGCCAAATGCTCGACGTTAACATTCTTGGTCTGAGCATCTGCACTCGGGAGGCACTCCGTTCCATGAAGGAGCGTAATGTCACAGACGGCCACATCGTTCACATAAACAGGTTGCTGAATATAAACTGACTGGCTAATCAACCAAACAGTAAGAAATATAATTTTATAAGGTCATAAGCAACATTTTTCAATAACTGATATATTACGGCATGCTTCAGTATTTCAGGCCACAGTTTGCCGCAGAGTGCCGCAATGTTGTATATGTATGGCGCAACAAAGCACGCTGTCACAGCACTGACAGAAGGGCTGCGTCGTGAACTGGTCAAGAGCAACTCCAAAATACGCGTTACGGTCAGTGTGAAATGAAGTTTTGTGTGCTAAGAATTACACTGTATTGTACTGGGCTATCACAAAGTCTATTACTGTACACAGAGCCTCAGTCCCGGTCTGGTACGCACAGAGATCATGGACGCTGGTCACATGCGCACAGTTACCTCACGTGATATTTTCACTGGGAATCCCTGTCTTGATCCCCAGGATATTGCTGATGCTGTGCTGTATGTTCTGGGAACCCCACGACACGTGCAGGTAATCACTAACTGTTCTTTCTCTACGCAGAACATTGGACTTTTCAAAAATTAATTATTAAAACTGATAAAAGGTTTGAGGTAGTTCTCACAGTGCTGTTGCTGAAGGTTCTGGTCTTCTGGGATGTGCTACTGTATCAATGGGTGAGCAGTTAACGATGTTCCAAAGGATAATAATGACTTCATCTTCAGTGTCAAGCAGTCCAAGGCACTCTGACACTTCAAAACATTCGGAACTACTCGCCCAATGATGCAGGATTACACCACAGCAACCTGGAATCTTCAAAACAGACTTTTATTAGATGCAAAACAAAGTGTGATGCGATACTTGTAAACAGTGAAGTAATACAATTACAACTTATTTCAATGATTATAATATAATACCTTATCTATGGGTATAATAATGTTGCTTCTGTATGTTCCAGATACATGAGCTGACAATTATTCCAACTGGACAGAAGTACTGACTTTAATCACAAAAAATGTCCACATCTCTGTTATTTACACAGCAGTGATTTTATAAATCTACAAATAAATAATCCTATCAGTAGAACAGAGTTTTGTAATAACCAGAACACTGGCTATGATTTGTTCCTTCTAACGTATGCATTTCAACATTCAATCCTTGTTAATTTCCTTCAGCCAGTCCATTCATACCTTCCTTATCTGATGTTAACGTGCGACAGCTTATCATTATACAGCCCATCACTTGTAGAGGTGCAAGCCATGAAAAAACCTCACATTCTTCTATGAGCTGAGATACAGAAATCAATATGTATTACTGCGAGTCTTCCGATAGACTCAAAAGGCATAGCTGCGTCTACCAGAGGAGGTTTTGGCAACTTCAATACTGTTATAAATTTTACTTTAGCTGGATCCTTTCACTGCACTTTGGTAACTGGAATTCTGCAATACCTCTTGCAAATTGCAAGCATATTCAAGCTTTATATGAACTGAATAAAATCTCTTGGGCTGACAGCCCAAAAAGATTTTATTGGATTCTGTCACTGAAAGCTTCAACACATATATCGCTATAAACCGTGCGTAAAATATTACAAGCAATCCTGGGGAAGTGCACTTCAGAGCACAAATAAAAACTTAAAGTTTAGACAACCATTCTATTAAAAGTGTTTAACATCAAGAGATGCAAACTGCTTCTCATCTCTTTTAAAAAATGCCTTCCAAGAACTTAAATGAGATATGATTCTAAATTAAAGTAGGGCGGTATTGTGGTGTACTTAGAGACTTCATGAGGGCTTCCTGTGAGCCACTTTTCAATGCCCTGCCCAATTCAGGCTATAAAACAATCTCCAAATACTTTGCAGAGATTTCCATCTTCTGAGTGGAAATATTTAGGGAGAGAAAATGTTCAAGTTACAGTTTCAATAACATGGTTAAGGCTCTCATGGTACATGTATCTACCAACATGACAAAACATCCATCCTCCTATCAATAAATAGAATTGTAATCATTTCTTTTTCACAATATGCTTATAAATTAGTATGTGTGGGGCATAAAATGGATTACACAATTTAGACAGTCCTCCTGAAGCCCTCAAGATCAATGAATTTCACCTACTGATTCAGTATCAGTGTACTCTGAATATGCTTTTTGTTATGCCATAGTTTACATCAGTTACTATTACTGAAAATTTAATGGATCAATAACAATGAAAATTATCTTTGTTTAAACATACACCATCTCTTAACCTGTGTATATCTCATCACAGACATCTTGCATTTGTTTTCATTTAACACACACCTTCTGCATTTGGAACTCCATCAGTATATGTCTGAACACTTCAGTGCCTCAAAGAATGACTTCTGATACAGTCCGCAGTTTTGATGCTCAAACTGCTGTCGTGCTTCATTCACAATCACACAAACGAACAATACTTTTTTACTGTGGGGCAAGAGGCGAGATCCCAACGCTTCGTGGGTCCCCCACAGCAACAGGTCCAGTCTCTAGATTCTTTAACAACTGTGATAACCAGTGTTTTGTTGATTTGTCATCCTGAAGACAGTTGGCAAATGTGGCATCCCTCAGTTGGTCTGGCAGGCACTGACGCAAGGCTTCCCGTGCTCTATGGACAAATATATGAAGAAAGTCCCTCCAGGTAAATGCCACAATAAGACGCTGGTTAGGTGGTAAGTGCTTTGTTCCAAATCCTTTCTAAATCATCATTCCCCCAAAACCCTACCATGCCATTATAATATATGAGCCAGGAGGTGTTGTAAAATATTGCCCCCCCCCTCCCCCCACACTACCAACATGATTGTAAATGGCAAAGTCAATGATGCATAGAGAAAGCATATATGATCTACTGGAGTGAACAAGAGTGCAAGTATTATACTGTACACGCTGTAAGATGCACTGGAGAGTAAAATGCAGTTTGGATATGAAAAATATGAGGGACAAAACCCTGATATACCTTCAGACTATGACAGGTGTGCACGTGACAGACAGCATTTTGCGAGATAAACAGCGTGACCTATACTTCAGAAAATATGGCAGTCAGGCCAATTTCAAAATGAAAACGGAAAGGGAAAAAACCCTCCATCAGGAAAGCCACTTCCTCTACTAAGATCCAACCACATTTCTCGCAAGAGGCAGACAGACCTGATACCGCTACATCAACCAGCTTTGTGGTTAGTCTTCAACCAATATCCAATGTAATACTTGGCAGGGGATTTACATGTTCAACACCAGTACTTTCAATACTCACAGATTAAGCAGTTTTAAGTTCCAGTACAGTGGTTCCTCACTCAATACAAGACACCTATGGATAACCTGCATCGCTCAAAATACATGTACTGTTGCGACACTTAAACATTTACACAGTACGCATTGTGTTAGCTGATGATGCCAGCTTCCACGGAGGTTTAGTGAGTAACCGCCAGTGTTTATCCATGTGCATTTAAAATTTTTGGTGTCTGCAATTCTTTTCCCCACATATTTAATTGTTTGCAACTGCGTATAGCCAAACTGTCCTACACAAAACTGAGCTGGGCAATAGGATACTGTACTTTCCTTGCTGTCATTTACAAATGGTCCAGGGAATAAGAAAGAGCTTGTTTTGAAAAAAAAAAAATCCACTTTGAGAAGAAAGAGTAAGAAGAAGGGGATAAACATTTTATCAAAGTACAAGTGATGTGTAATCCATAAAATAAAATCCTGAATTTCTTAACTGGCTTCTTAACACAACTGAAATAAAATCCTATATATGCTGCTGAGACACAAGATCACATGATGCACACCACACTTAGAAACCATTCCATACTAGACCAGGTATAAAGTATGCCTACCTTGGATTATCTGAAAGCCTGAGATAACATCTAACAACATGCTTCAGAAGCCGTGCTGATGGGTCTTTGGCCAAGGACAGAACCATCTTGCCCTGCAGTGAAACAAGTAGAATCAGACACATTAGTAAAGTTTCACACTACTCCGTACTATCCATTAAGGAAATGCAACATATTCAGTACACGGCCTTACAGCCTTACAATGTCGAGCACCCACCAGCGCCATACCTCCAGCAATGCAACATGTTAAGGTCAGGGTACGTCACGCAATTTAAAGTATTTGTTGCTACAAAGACTGATTTTGGTCTTCTGTGATATGATACCAATATACAAAAGTGAATCAAAAGTAAAGTAAATGTGCCTGTAGCAGAGCTGCGATCGACACACTGCGAAACCTAGTAGTTTTCTCAATAACTACACACTGGGCACTTGTGTCAAGTCAGTGTCAGGTTTCACTAGTGTTATGTTTGTTTACAAATCTTCTTTAAAGATGGCAGCACCACTTTTGATTTGCACTGTAGTACAACAGCAAGCTGGGATCAGTTTTTTGTTGTCAGAATGCGTTAAAAACACCTGAAATTTATAGGAGAATACCAGTGTGATATGGTGAACACTGTACACTGAACACAAAAAGCATGTTCTCTTGTTGCACGATAACACGTGTCAGCATTCTGCAGCAGCTACTGTCGAAGCAACCAGACAGATGAAATTTGAACTACTACCACAACCCCATACAGTCCAGACTTAGCTCCATTTGATTATCACATGCTTGGACCACTAAAAGAAGCCTTGTGTGGATGAAGATTTGCCACTGATGATGAAGTTAAGAACAGAGTGCATACATGGCTTCGATCACAACCAAAAACTTTCATGGCAGATGGGACCAGAAGGCTTGTGAACCGCTATACAATATGCATTGAAAAAAGGGCGATTATGTTGAGAAATGATATACTTTCCATTTGTGACAGATGTTGCACACAAAGTAATTAATAAATTCACATTCCTTTTTGACTCTGCCTGGTACTTTGGTAGGAAGTTACTGATATTTCAGAGCAATGCACCACCTCTATGTTGGTTGTGGTAGTGGTCATAATAATACCATTAGTGCACTTTGTGTGTCCCTCCAAGGCAGCTGGCATAGGAGCTTTATCACACAGGAAATCTGCATCTGCCAGCAATTTACAGTTTTTTTTTTCTACCCTGCAGTTCAAACTACTTCATTTGATAGAAGAGTCCTGGAGTGCTCTAAATTCATGGCAGATGCAGGCTTCCTATGCGATAAAGCTGCCATGCTCAGGGACACAATGAAATGTACATCCTGTATAAGGTTAGGTTATGTCATTCAGAATACAACTACAACAAAATATTATACAGTGCAGAACTAACCAGTATCATGGCGACATGTGAGAACCTGTCATAGGTTTGGCAGATGTACGATAGACCGCTGTCATCCAGTAAGATCTTCTGCAGAATAAAAGTTGCCACAGTCTTTGAGAGCTCAGAGCCACTTTCCATGATACGAAGACACAGAGGAATGATTTCAGTCGTGAGGAGGAAGGTTATCACCTCTTGTTCATCAGTCTGCAACACATATGCACTAAGGTACAGGGCACGTCTTTATTGTGGGACTGCATGCTGTACAGCCAACAACAGTGTTCCTGTGTGCTGACAGCTAACACCACCAGCTCTGCAGTTCTGTCCTGCATTAAAAAAAAACACTGCATATTCTGGATACTACATATGTTGGAAGACCCAGGTATTGTTTAGTAATTTATATGCAGCACACCTGCAGTAAGGAAACAAAAACAACAATAATATAGTCTATAAGAGAATTTAAGTTTTTTTTTATTAAATCTCTTGCTACATATCATTAGCCACAGAGGTCTTCTGGTCCTGTACATTTTTCAAAACACTAAAAATCTGAAAATTAAGTGCAGAACTTGAGCCTCTTGTATACTAATATTCTTCTGTATGCAATAAGGACACAAAATTGTTCCCCTAAATCACAGTGACCCTCACAAATAACAGCCATTGCTATAAATCTGGTAAAACTTAACACTGAAATGGGGCTGGACCATGTGGAAATCTTTTAAATCCTGGATTCTCAATGTCCACTATCCTCAAAAGTGAACGTTAAAACAGCCAAACTAAATATCAGTAGTTGGTAAGTTCCTTGTAAAACAGTCCTTCCTCCATTAACTAATAACAACACACTTAGGTCACTACTTGCCTTAACGAGAGCACCTATCACACCAAGACTGGTCAGTCGGAGATACTCAAAAGGTCGAGTCTTGCTGACTGTGTGAAGAAACGGGTACAGGAAAAGAGGGACATGAGCCTGCAGAAATGCAGAGCGAGTCTCAGGATGTGATGCAACACACTGTAGAAGGGCCAGAGCATTGCAGACACGATTTGATTGGTGTGCCGTTAGGGTGGCTGGATTGATTGCAGGGTAGATGTTGACAATCTCCTGCAGGAGAGCTGCTGTTGTACCAAACGTATGCCACAGCAATGGTGCCAAGTCAGGCACAACCTCTCGCTTCTTACTGCAAGAACAGCACAGACTTAAATTACCAAAACATACAGCCTGTTGTTTCCTTAGCAGACACAGGTGTCCTCTGTTTGTGACGTGATGCTACAGTGTGGTTCGCAGGGCCACAAACAATTCATACTGAATAAATAATGAACAATCTTGGGTACATGGGTTAGCATTTCACTGTGTTTGGTTTTGTGAAATGAACAGCCGAGGTTCATTCTCAGAAAGGGGGCAGCATCGACACTTATAACCTCATATATCACAACAACCGCCAACAGCCTTCAGATGGAAGTTTCTGCCAACAGCTGGAAAGCTGAACATATATTTAAGGGTTTAAAAAATTCAAATAACTTACTTTATGGTTTCACCACATAAAAGATGTAATGTTGGGCCAAAGAATAGGGGCCACAGAACATGTCTCAATTTTTGCTAACAGAGGCACATAGGTCTCTTCCAGCAATATGTTATACAACGTTCAGGAAGTTTCAAAATTTTCTATACTGAGGACAAGGAAAAAAGTTCCACAGGTAGTACGGATGAGGGCACTCAAGGTTTCCCCCATTCTGCCTACTATTGTATTCCCCTGTGGCCCAAATTCACCAGCCCAAGGTATCTGTTAATAGCAACGTTAATGCATAGCATCACTAATAACATTCCTGTAAACAGAATGATGATGTCACTGGAAGGAATGCCAACAATGCCAGATAACATAACAGCTTAAAGGTGGTGGTGGACAGTGTCAATTGATGGGCCTTCTTTCTGTGGTTTCTGCATAATAAATTTACATTCTCACAAAAAACAAAAACCAAAAAAAACCCCTCGTTCAAAGTTATGTATATGAAGCAGCCACAAATACCCATTACCATGCAAGTTTTTAGGTTAATTTAATTAAATGTGTAAATAAATTAAAACTAGATTAACCCAAAATTTGCTATGCATAATAGAAATTGTACATAAACATGAACTTTACAACAGTTGACATAACACAAATGTGCATTGAATAAGCTCAAATAGATAAGCATCATACTATAAATCTCTCCACACAATATCATGAGCACTGCTTAGGAAGTAAACAAATCTGATGACAAGAAATAAAAGCACTGCAAGTATTCAAAAGAACACTCCAGTGACCATAACTGTAATCGTGAATTCAAAACACCTGAGTTCTTGCAGCGCATTTTCCCTCGTTTCAGGGTTTGACAGTTCCACAATCCATTGATAAATCTTGTCGCGGTCCACCGACGACTGCAGGTTAGCAGGACTCTGTTGGGAACTCATGAACAGCTGGGAACAAAAAAAAATATATGTATATAAAAGCTTATTAACATTAGTACTCGTTAATAATACATAAATATGCTTGCATATCTGTGTTGCACAAGGAATAAATTAAAGTTAAAATTAAAGCCTGGTGTACGACTCAGCGAATTCATTTATAATAACATGTAGGTTTTAAAACATTGCATTTTAAGAACCATTTAAAAAAAATAAGTTAATGATAATACTGAAATGTTGCATTATTCACACCGTACATATGTACACATATCCCATGTGACTGAAGGCCTTACCTCCCTTCCACAATAATCTTCAAAACGGACACCGACGTATTGTACGTACTACCACGGATTACCTCCCCCGTCTACGCGACAATTTTGGACATCAGAACTGTCAACCTACGGGCCACAAATGTCGAACTGACTCTAACAACCACGGATTACACACAATACACCCACAGATAAATAACTCAGAATTGTGATTGGTCAAAACTGTCGACAAGATCACGTGCTAGACCATTGCGGGCACGGATTACAGGATTCTTCCGTAATAGTGGTACCACAGAAAGCAGAATCTATTGTAGTAGTATGTAAGGATGCCGTCCCTGTTGTGTGTAGTTTTTGCCGCGAAAATACGTGACATACGACGATAAATGTGGGAATAATTGGCCTTCACGTATTTTTAAATGGCCTGCTGGAGTAGGGTTGGATTTAAATCCGTAACATTCTTTATTGCAATCACTAAGCCTATAACATATGTTATTGTAACTTCAATTTAAGATACTCATGAAAACCATTATAAACGCACTTAAAATAATGTTCTGGCCGTGAATGGACGTAGTACCGCCCTCATGATAGCCAAGTTCAAATTTGAGGCTATAGAATATAATTTTGCAATGGCAAATGAGGAAAATCTTGGGATGGTAAGACTCCTGATGGAGCTACTGAAGGTGTTGATATACCACTGGTCAATATAACACCCATGACTATCATTGTGAATATTTGAGGGAATGTGCAAAACTACAAACATCATTAAGCAGGATTGTCAATGTAATGAGTCAAGAATCTAACCAATCACCCCATAGAACATAGGGATGTAAAATCTCAATTTTAGAATTTACATATAAAAGCAATGTATGTCATTTCCATTGTTATTTGAACATATGGTTTAGGTCCTGCAGTTATACTCTGGCATTTCTACAAAGTTTCAACAGCGGCAGGCAGTTTGAGCCTCAGAAATGCTCACAGTGGTAGAACACATTATGAGGCTTAGCAAAACATGAAGATTATGGTGTCGTGAGATTCCGTGACACTTTTGGTGTGGTGTTTCAAGTGCTCACAATCAAGTGTAAGCAGTATGTTATGTCTTGGAGTGTGTGCATAGTTTTGCAGATATTACAGACTGATTTCTGAGCCTTACAAAACTTTGCTACAACAGACTCTTCCAAACACCTCCTTGACTACCCTAGTATCTGGATACTAATAGATCTATCATTTATTTGTCTGCAGGGTAGAATATACTGCATACTCTGCACTTTGTGTAACAGCATATACATTCTACTTACTGTACTATGCTCTATGCTTGAAGCATATTCCAATGCACTGAATTTATAACCACATTGTTCAATAAAATCTATAGTGTTATGTCTATACAAACAATGCGGTGTTTACTTTGAAGTGTTCCTCTCTAATCTGCCAAAAAGCCAAATCTAACACACTGTTCAAGCAAGGGGAGCATTGCTGAACTAGCAAGAATATGATCTTTCCTTCAAAGGGAAACAACACACAGCATCAGACACTATGATAAAATGAAACATTAAAGAAATGGTGTTTGAATGGTAGGGGTGTTGAAGGAATGTGTATGAAGTAATACACATTCAAAACACAGTAACATTTTATACCAATCACATATTTGATTAAATTTGTTTATTTTTAAATCTTATTATTGATGGTTTCTACACCATTTATAATGGCAAAATATAATGGTAACAAGTCAATAAATTTGTTAAGAACAAATAAAACAAATGTAATAAATTTATACACATGAAGATAAAACTGTTATTATATGTTGGACGTGAAAGGTGGTTAACCATCACCAAGGATTATACTTGTAGCACTATATGTTGCTGCAACATTTTGGTCAATGTAGCACTGCTAAAGTTCTATGATTATTGAAACACTGTGAGCTTCCCCCACCATGCAGTGCCTACTTATGTCAATGGACAGTATAGTGATATGTAACTCTGACAGAATAAATAACTTAACAATCTTTTCTACCTACATTATAATTATTGTAAAATGTTAAGTCTAAGATGTCAAATTCTAGCTTTTATATGATTTTTGTTTCTATATTACCTGCTGCTTTAAATCTGCACAAGACAAACTACTTATTAGCGTTTGTTCTGATATTTATATGACCCATTCAGTGAACTGCTATGATAACTGATTTAAAGAGATAAGTTCAACTAATTATCACTACAGTTAGAATTATCTCAAATATCACAAAATTTGTGATTGAAATCGTATAAATATTTTATACTATAAACTATATTTATCAGGCAAAATGGGAAGTGATTCAACTACTAACCTACAAACTTCAAACAGAATGTCATTTCCTGTCGACAAATTATTATCTGAAAATGCGATTAAAACAATAATCTAGCTGAATGTATCGTAGGAGCTGTAGGCCAGTCTTACAGGTACCACTCACAACTATCTCACAAACAGAACTCAGAAACTGATTTGTTTTGAAGATTTTGTCAAACAGCTCTCTCTCTCTTTTTTGTTTGTTTGCATCTGTCACAGCCTAGATATTCCATGACATTATGAAGTGTCATCAGAAGGTTCTGGAAGCTAAGGTACTTCTCCCTTAGACTACAAAGATGAGATTCAATATAAGCAGTAAAAAACAGATTTCAAGCTACCATACGGTTGTGAATGAATGAAAGAAATCAATATCATAAAATTGCTTAACTTGACATACAGTAGCCAACATATAAATTTAAATGTCATGATTACATACATCAAATTATTACATGCATTCAAGTAACAGAATTTCATGTAGACAGTTATTAATGTTGGCTCTCAAAATTTTGTTAATAATAGTATTAGTGCTCAAATGGCCGCCTTTGATTTGACACATGTTAATTTGTTCACAATAACAAACCTCAATATGTGAGGTACAATGCAAGAGATTTGTCACTACTTTGGATGGCATAGTTACTATATTGGATTGAAATAAAGCATCAGAAGTAAATGTGTAATTGCTCATCCCATTACAATTCAGAATTCACAGATTATTTTGAAGATTACAGGAAATGAATTATGTAATGAAAGAATGTAAAGTGACCTGACTGTAAGACCAGTTATGTGAATTCTTCATGGCAAACACTGGAAAGAAAGTTGCATATCATGATATAAAAACACTAGCACTGATAAAAATAAGGTGAAATTAATTCAAAGTTACACTTATTCACTTTTCTCACTTCACTACACGATTATGCGTGTTACTCATTTAAATATGTCAGTTGCCTAGAAGACAACTGGTGAACTATTATACAGGCCTTGAACTTGGCAATAAACATTTTATGTTTTCAGTCAGAATGATTTCCATATGACCACTACCAAAATAGCAGTGAATTATACAATATCAACATTTCTTAAGATAATTACGTACTAAAATTCTCTGAAGACACTATCAACGAAGACAAATGAGTTCCTTTTATTACATATTACAGTTCTCAGAATATCACAACTCGAATATTAAATTATAGTTTTTATTTGAAATGCCACATATCCAGATATGCAAAAAGATAAGACATGGTGACAGCATGGTTGCTACTATCGTTCATTTAAATAGTTAACAAGTGCCAGTGGGTGACTAACAATTGAGAGCATCATTAAAAATCTCAAGCCACACTAAGTCCAAAAGTAAAGTCCTTTTAATACAGGTCGGACAGCATCCATTCATCAACCACAGTTTATTAAAATTTATTTGAAGTAATGTGAATTGAAAAGTAAATATTTGCCATTATTGTGGAACATTACAAAAAGTCAGTCCTTAAAAACAACAACCATTAATCTCATCAAGATTGATTCACTTATGGACTTGGTTTATAAAACTTCCCATTACACGGATATGACAGGTGATATGGCATTGATTTCTTCAGAAATTCTTAGCTTGAGAATGTGTAAGTCTGCCATATGTATTTGCAACATTCTGCTTTTCAAATAGTCCCATAAAACGAAATAACAAGCTGACAGATTGGACAAATTAACTGGCCAAGAAACATTACTGTAAGTGCTGCTATATCTTAAAAACGTCTCTACAGCTGACCACAGAGCCATGTTTTTATTACATGACATCCCTAGCTGAATGCAACAGTACACATAGTAGTTTCATTCTTTCTCTGTGGTGCTGTCTGATTACTACATAAATGAAAATGTTGAATGAAGGCTGCCATAGCCTGTATAAGCAGGAGTCTAGTAAGTGGCCTACCCACATCAACTAGAGTATGGCTTGGTTGCTGGGTCAAGCTGAGCAAAACAGTGGTAAGTAGGTATGTATGCCAGAACATAAAACTTGACTGTTTGACAAGCATTAGGTTTATATTACAAGTGGTTGTGCATATCAGAACATTAGAGCTTTACTTGAAAAAGGTCTCTCACTCTTTGTGGACTCCATCAACGCACAACCATATGAGTACCTAAATTCATCTACATTTAATATGTATATTATGAACTGTTTTCAGGCTGCTTATATATATATATATATATATATGGTAAAATGTTTCATTTTGTTCAACACACATGTTTAAAAACATTTAAAAATATGAATATAAATTTAACAAATTTAAACTCAAGAAACTAAAATTGCAGTATACACTACAAAACATAACCTGGAAAATCAAAATTAAATCTTTTCAAAGTATAAATATGCAAAAAAGAGAGAAAAAGAAGTGTGGATTCCGGTTCATGAGGTATTAACATTAACTTATTTTCTTTTATTTTATTTATACCAAAGATAGGAAGGAGCTTACACGTTAAAGGCTGAATATGTGTTATGGAACCCGAAAAATGGACATTCACATTAAGTAGAAGTGAAGTGATCTGAATGTCTACAAGAGTGATTAAAGCAGAGTTAAAATATGAATGAACAATAATGGGCTTACAGTTATAAAAAAGCAATCATATTGAAATGGCAAGGACGAAAATACTCATGAGCTTGTTATTAGAGACATAACAGTGTTGATATTATGTATATTATCATAAAAACAGGTTATTCATAATTTCAGCTGCACCTGTTTCAAATATTGAGACAAGATGTTTTGCATCATTTATTATTAATTTACTGTGTGGATGTGATCAATTACCAAGCCAGTACTCTTTGGTTATTATTGTGATAAGTTGTTATTTTTAGTTAATATTGTCACAAGAAGTCTTTGCCCAGGATAACTAGATGCAAAGATATTATGTAGATTCATAAAACTAGTAACATGTTATGAAAACTTGATACTGAAATTTACATCATATTTAAAATTATACAATCTTTCCAATCCTATTTCACAAGTATTGTACTAAACATATTTATAAACACTTTTATTTATACCATGCATTTTATCATACAAGAAATTTGAAAGCAACTTACGTCTTCCATGGATGATTGAAGTTCTGTAACATTATTCTTGATCTTATCATTATGAAATATGTCCACTTGTACAGACAAACACTTTTGCACCTGAACCTGAAGCTAGGACTAGAATCCTGCAGAGTTAATGACTTTAATGTATTGTGCAATCAAACTCTGTGTAATTGAAGTTGAGATTGTTAAGTATGTACACACTGTGCTATTTTAATCAAACTTCATGCTGAAAAAGCTTTAAACACTTTTTATACAGTTGCCTGTTACATGTAAAATCAAACTGATAAGAATTACACCTCCAATGCTGCAATTTTAATCTATGATTTGATTTTTATTATATTTTTCTATTTGATTTTGTTATATTCTGTCTGATCCAATGATAAATATTCAGACAGGATGTTTTACAAGCACAGAATGTAATGCACATTAGAGATGTAATATCTGTCTGTAAATTTGTGCCCCAAAATGAGCACCAAACAATACTGCAATCATACACATCTAATCCCTAAATATGTAACCATGCGGAAATTAATGTATTTTCGCTCAAACAGGAAACTAGAATGGTTTTTTATTTTTCCAGTGAGCAACAGTTGGAAGCAAATAGCTGGATTACTTAACTGTGTATATTTTGAATATTTCAAATGATTATTGTTTTAAAAAGTTGAATCAAATATAAGGATTGGCTAACAGTATAATTTATGATCATGCAGTTATTTAAATGTGGTTGTGTTATAAATATTTCACTAGAACAGAAGCTAAAAATTGTAGAGTATCTATATATTATTATGCATTACACTAAGACTGATATGTTACAAATCAAAGTAGGACAGTGAGGCATATCTTCCTTGTTTTTTGTTTATATAGCAATGAATGTAAATGCATTACCCAAAACTTTCACTGTTTAATAATTTCAATAAAATTTTGATTAATAGAGTGTATTTATTCATATCTCACATCTGTTGTTAAACTGTGAAATGGGGTATTTTGAAATATCCAAACACTTTAAAATAAATAGATTAATATTTAATATCTCATCTATGAAGATCTTAAAATTCAGTACAGGTTACCTAATGAATAGATTCGTTTTAATCATGTTGATATTTTCAAATCACCAGTCAGGATTACCAGGTTAAAATTCAGTGCAGGTTAGCTAATGAATAGATTCATTTTAATTGTATGGATACCTTCATCACCAGTCAGGATTACCAGTATTTACCACAAAAGAAAGACCATAAGCTTCAGGAAGTGTGACAATTTCTTTTAAACTTATTTACATGTTTAAACTTCCTTTATAGTGGACAGAATTTTCTACATAGAGGTTTCCCTCAGCTTAAGTGACAGCTGAATTCCTAAAAGTCATTGCATAATTAGAAATTTTGCTTCTTGGGCAAGTTTTTTTCCTGTCATGAAAAAATAGATCACCTTGATGTTTTTATGTGTGTTCACCCATAAAAATTTTAAAATAGCTGAATGATATCCACGAAATTTTGTATCAGCAGTATGCTATAGGAGGCTACCATTCCAATGCTGTTTTTTTCACTTTCTATAATCAGAATAACAACATCAGTGATGCACGACCTTGTGATGTGAGAGCAAGAGAAATACTAATAACACTTACTTTAGGGATCTGAAATGATGAATGGAAATAGATTTTAAAAATCTGCAACATGTTAAGGTAATATTTTTGTAGAGCATTAATTATCAACTTTGCTGCCTTATTAAAATTCACTTCAGCTTCTTTCTTATGGCAAGAGTCAAACATTTTTGCAAGGCATGTCACATGCAGTATGGAGATAGAACATAACTATATGTACACATTATATATAAAACACTGTCTTTCTACAAACATACTGATGATGCTAAAGTTTTGGCCTATATTTGACAAATTTAATGTATAGCCTACAGAATCAGTATATCACTAGCAAGTTACTTTAAAAAGCATAATAAAATAATAGTAAAAGCAGAGTAATAGGTCTGTGACTAGAAATCCTTGCAGAAAGAAAGTCTGTTTAGCTGGAGGGTGCAGTCCCCAAAAACAGTTAATACCTCAAAGTATAAAACTACTTTGATGAATTTTAATTTGTTTATGTTTAGTATGTAATAAAATTGTCCTACAAAATCTGCAGAGGTTATTGCCTAAGCTGTGAGATGTTCATGGATGGTCTTTCCTCATGTGTCTGAGATTTAGTACAGTTTTCCAGTGATGCTGCTTCCACTTACTTGTGGTACTTGGTAGACATCACACATTCCTCTCACAGGTCTGTTGCATTGCTACTTGGGCCAGGACTTCACAGTCCCTTATAGAATTCCATACATATTCACGTTCCCCAACTTGTCTGAACATCCAAATTTCTCCCCCCAGATACAGGTATGCAGTGTGAGAAAGACAAGTCTTAAAACTTTAGGTCTGTTATGAGAGACAACAGAATATTGTATGATTAGTGTATATACTGACAGGCCTGTGATGTGAATACTGGCTGGAAGCCTATTAGAAATCCAGTCTGTACATCAGACTGTATATTTTTCAACAGAAACATAAAGAAGTAACCCTAAATGACGGTAAAAAGTCAAGAAAATCTTGTGGGTGGCATATGTGGCCCAAGCCTCCCTTGGGGGTGCTGTATTTGCACAAAGAGGGGCTTGATGTTCAATCGAAGGTCATAGGGGGCACAGTTCCTTTGTTTCAAGTGTTCTTGTCAACACAAAATGAACCCAAATTTGCTGCAACAATACAGATGCTTTCCCCTTTCCTAAAAGTAGGGAGTAATTTATTGGGCCCTGGTCTCACCTGTTCAGATGGTCACTAGCCACCACTGCAGGAACATAAGCTTTACAAGTTTTGCTTGGAATTCCTTATTTTTGTTCTTCCTTTGGTTTTACTGCCTTTAGTTTCCACTGAAAAATATATAAATCAGTTAACTTTACTACCATTCATGGTAGGCCTACACTGAAGCCAATTTTCATTTGTTTTAGACAAACAGTGTCGTAATCTACATTAAAAATGAAACTGAGGAAAATTGGCAGAAACTGGTTTGTCACAAAAAGTCAAATTCATCTAAGCTGTGAAATGTCTGTAAAGAAAATGGAAACATTAATCATATAATTCCAGTAAGCCTTCCAATTTTGGAAATATATTCAGATATTGTTTACAGTTATCTGCATACACTATAACTTTATTTTACTTTACAACATATTTCTGTCAAAAAACAGAAGTATTATTTCAGGACAGAACACAAGAACTCTTGAATTTAATATGAAAGGTCACAATAATGAGACAGAACTGAGATTTGTAAAACTGTGTGTCATGTACAATTATAATTCTGAAGAGTGTTACAGGAGTCAGTCAGCTTCCTAGACAGAAGAACCTGATGCATTTCTCACCAAGTCTGGCCATAGGGAGTTACTTTATCTTCCGCTATGTAACTGTTCCGAGCAACAACATGCAATGAGTCATTCACTGTGTTATTTCCTGAGTAAAATGCCAGATGTTATAAACACACTGCAATGGGTATTGGTGTACGATGGCTACAAGAATAGGAATTTTGTACCTTAAGTGAACAGGAGATATGAGCATATATTGCAGGATGTTACAATTGTCTAGGCACAAACATTAAATAAATTAAGACAGACTGATTTGTCCCAGGACAGACAGTACCAAATCAAAATAGTGAGTGCTCACCAAGAGAAAAATGCTAGACCTGAATTAATCTATCTCACATACAAGACAAGGTGTCAAAATTGTCAGCAGAAACAGTCAAGAAACTCACGGAGCTGAAAACGTATAATATAATGGCAGTGCCTGAACTGCAAATTAGTTGCCCCACTAACACAATGGAGTTATATTAATGTATCCTTCAGCCTGTTCACACTGGTCAAATTGACTCTCTCTAGCCTGATTTTTCAATTCTCACAAGGCCTGTTTTCACTAAGATAGTAATGTAAATTCATAAAACAGTACATACTGAAGTTCACACAATCCTAGACTTGCACACTATATTCCGCTGTATTATTCCAAAGCTGGTGTTTGTTGCAGTGTGAGCACAGACAAAATAATTAAACTGATATTTTTTTATGACAAAATTAATTCTGAAAGGTACGTGGAGCAGATACTCCACCCACTTTTCTGAGCCGCCAGCAGTTGAATGCCATGTGCATTTTTCCAGCATGACTCTGCTGTGCTTATGCATCAAGGGCATCCAAGGACAGGTTGAGGGGAGTGTTTAGGGACACAGTTATTAGCAGTTGTTTGTGGCAAGCACACTCCTCCCTCACTTACAGTGTGACTTATTTATGGGGCACATGGTTGACAGATAAGATCCTAACACAGTTGAAGAACTGAATGAAAATGTCCAAACAAGGTTTCCTTTTTATCCAAGATGTCTGTAAAAATACGTGAATGATGTAAACTTTTTACGGACGTGCCAGCAATGCATGAGGACAGGGAGAATTTCCACCTTCTTCTGTAATCATGGTCAAGTTTTATGTATGATGAGTTTCAGGTGACACTTGTTACTTCTGTTAGCAGTGGCAGGAAGTAAAGTAACATGGTCCAAGTCTCACTGGCTGAACGTGGTGCAAATAGTGTCCAGTTCTTCTGTTTGACTTCTCATCAACTTGTGTAACACTGTACAGAATCCACTCTGCACCATATTATATACTGCAAATTACATTCACATAGCATATATTTCTTATTAAAAATGTACTTCATTATGTAATGACAAACATAATTCTGTAGCATGCCCCGATTAATTATTTATTTTCGGTGCATTTTATTGTTTCTGCTCCTGATATCTGATCAAGATTATAAAAATATTTGTTTCAAAACTGAAACTGGCAAACAAACTTCTGTATGTTTTAATTTAATTGGGTTCATTTTGGTATGTTACACATGAAGTAACTGCTGAAAACTGTGCAAAACTTTTAAAATTGTGTTTCAAAGCTACTATATACACAGTTCATGTATGCCTTTAAGAATGGACCTGTACAATGAGTACTGAATTCATTCATCTAAGTGGAATAAAGTTCAAGCACAAAAGCCCAACAGAGTCTGTCTATGTAGCAGCAGCAAGAACAATGGCTGAGACCAGGCATTTTGTCTTTTCCCCAAGCATAATATTATACTGCAGGGTTTCTTCATAATAATTATATTCATAAAGTAATTTGTCAGTAAATAGGAATAAGTAGTGTGTACATGCAGAATTTTAAAATGTAATCTAATAATGTATCCAACCTGTGGAGTTACAGAAATAAGCATATCACGTTTAGGTAAAGTACAAAGTTGCTTCCTTCTTCAGTGCACTCAGACAGATGTGGGTTTAATGTTGTCATTTCCCGCAGGGCTGCAGGGCTTCTCCTCCTGTCACTGAATCGTGCAGAATGGCAGCTTCTGCTCGCGAGCCTCTTCTGGAATTGAATCTTCTTTTGGAGAACTTTCGCCTGCAGCCCCATTACCCCCCATTGGTCCACCACCAGGGGGGCACACTGATTGTCATCTAAGTGCCAGGGTTGATACCAAGGGTGGACGAATGGGTTTGTTGTCCAGGATCCTCTCAAGTTCATTCATCGTGTTGGTATTCAGCTTGGGAACCAGCTGCAATACAACAGGTTCAATGATTAATTGCCTGCAGGCTTTTTACAGTTTGTGGCACATCTAGCAGAAGGACCATGAATGGAGAAGCATTTGAACACAGAAAAGTTACACACTTGCAAGCATGAGAACAAATGTCAACCAATTCTGAAACAAAAGGACAAAATTTAGGATCATTGTAGACGCTAATTAGAAACAAAGAACCGAAGTGGTAACATCTGTTTACTCTCTGAAGGTTTAAGCATTCTAATAAATTAAAATAATTATATAATTATAACTGCATAACTTTAAGAAATGAATTTGAAGAAAAATATGATCATCAGCATACCAGTCCTTGGGCTGAAAGTAACTTTCTTGTGGCATTATAAATTTATGTACAGCAAAATTCCGTTAATCTGACTCACACGGGTCTGGATAGGTGCTGAATTATCCATGATGCCGGATTGTCAGATGGTACTTCTACCGACCTAAATTCTTACAGGTACTTTTTTGTTACTGCTTTTATACTTGGACTGTAAAACCAATCAGGGGAGTATTTCATTTGGATATCTCCTTCATCTGCTGGTTCAGGGTCATCAGCGGCCTCGTCTGTGTTTTCTGTAGTCTTCAGAGCTGAAGAAGTTGGAGTAGGAGACATGGGGTCAGGAGATAAAACGGTTATGTACAGACATTCTTGGAGGCCTTTTTGAACATATCCCTGAGATCTGCCTGTTTCATTGATGAAGCTTTCTTTTCTGGTAAAAAGCGAAACTTCCACTCTTGGGACCACGCTCCTCAAATGCTGGGTTATTAGGATTTCCAAACTGTTGGACGATGGATTAAAGGAATTTTGCTGTACATTACTTTAATAAACCTTAAATATCTCAAGATTTTAGGACTGTGAATTTGTAACCGGAAAATACACTTTCGTAGTTTCTACCTGGAAGTTTTTGTTAAATCATCCACTTCAAGAGAAAGAGCTGTCCATAGTTCCTTCAACCATTTTACAAACACAAACATGCATGCTTGATTACACACAATGTTCCCATTCTCAGTATATTTCAATAAACAGTTCACAGCCACAATTCCTGTACCAAATATGTCTAAAATGTGTCCTGTGTGCAGCATCACCATACTACAAAGCAATGCAGAAAGGTACAAACAAACAATATATTGAATGGGATTCCTGTAAAATAAAGAGAAGCAGTCTGTTCAAAACCTCATAATATAAGGAACCCAATATGAACAAATTAACTGACCTGCAGCAGAATTAACTGGAAAATGAAGAGTCCTGCAGTACCTCTTATAAAAGGAAATGCAGTAAAATCAAAATTAACACATCAAAACGATTCAATAACAGCAATATGAACTTTGTTAATGAATTGTAAATGGAAACTCGTATTATGTTTGGTGTCTCAACTGACCTGCAAACTCTGTATGCTTTCATAAAGCTGCTCGACGGAAGCGGCACCCAATAGCAGGCACTGAACGCTCTCATTCTTGAGGCACCATGCGATGGCAAGCTGAGACACTGTACAACCCAGTTTGTCTGCCAACTGGGAGATATCACGCAGCTTCTCCTGTTGCCTTCTAGTTTCCTCTGGTTGCAGCCTTTCCTTCAGCCACGTGTAGCCCTGCACAGGTCATGCAGTAACTAATGCAATATACATGGATACAACTGACACAAGTATATGTTATGATGTACATGGAGATGTTGTGAATACAAGAAACTGTAAAATTTGATGAAGTTGCCAACATAATGTATACGTTACCCAACAGATAACTGAGTTACCTGAACTGTACACAATGTTTAGATGTTGTGATCAAGGATATCAGTAGTTTTAGGAAAGTATAATAAATTATGATGCTCTGGTTCAGATTTCAGCAAATGGGCACAATTTCAAAGACCCACTAAATACTGGCATATTCCAAATTGTTAGGTCAGTAGACTAGTAAGGTATTGGTAGAGCCAATAGAGAGAAGAACAAATACAGAGAGGAATGGAAAGCCACTCCACTTGCACTTACCTGTACATATTTTTGAAAGGTGTTCCTTGAAATCTTGCAAACCTTGCTGATTTTTGTATTAATTTATTGAAGGTAAGAACCATATGCTCCAAGTCTGATCTTCCTTTGCCTGTCGCTGCAGGAGTCAGACTTTTCTTTTATATTCTGTTACATATTCATCATTTCAAGAGATGCTTCAAGTACAGGTTACTGATCATGACGACAGCCATTTTAGGTCACATATCAGTTACTTTGTACATTGAGCGGTTTGAGAAGAATAGACAGGGGCGTAAGTGTGGGGTGGGGGCAGCAAGGACGAGTTGCACGGCTGACTTGGGCAGCAGAGTCTGTGGGGTGGCAATAAGGGCGAAAAAAATAAACATTTTTAATGAAAAGTTTTGGTTTTCTAGGCTTAAAGAATTTCAATTGAGCCAAATTAAAGGGTATTCAATAAATTATTGTGATCTTTTTTAAAGTTTGTAAAGTGCCAAAAATGAATTGTCATTTAATTTCAGCTTCATAATTAAGGGGTTACTATCCTGGATCAGTCAATACCGAACTTCAGTTCACCTGAAATTTTGTGTAGGCCCTAATATGAAACGTTGACATGTACAGGCATGATCCCCTACCACATCCATTCCCTTCATTCACTCTTTACTAAGGATACATAAAAGTGGATGAACTTATAATGCTACACACAGCTTTCCTTTATGAAAAAAGGAAATGTTACAGAATCTGAATGGTTATTGTCCCTTACCTCTTTGTTGGCTTGTTGTGTTTCGTCTTCAGTCCAACTGAAGGAGGAGTATTTGTTCTGAAACACACCAAGTGCAGCTTACTGGCTTATGTACCCGTAGGGGATAGAGCCAATACTGTTAATCTGCAGTGGAAGCCCCTCAAGTTTCTCTGCTTTGTGCACAGATCTGTGGTGGTGGAGTGCGGAAGTTGTCAAATTCTGTATTAAGAACTGTATGCCACACAATATTTTTAAAGTTCAGCATGTCAGTTTACACCTGTTTAGTGATATGAAGTGTACAGATAATAACATAAACAGAGGTGTCTGAGAGTGAATCAGGGCCATCAAAGTCTGAGACACTTCCCTTCATCAATACACAAACAATTAGTTGCAATATAGAAAGCAGTTCATCAGTTTGGTCAGAAAAAACATTGAGTACTTCATTAATATTTAAGAGTACTACTGGCTAACAATTACCAACAGTAACCATACTGGTTGCAAAGCATGTACTTAATTGATGCCCTTCAGCATAACAGTGAAAAAGCATAAACATCTGTCTTTGGAATGGACAAACAATGAAGTTGTTCCCCATAAATTAACAAAAGAAATAAAAAAAGAATCCATGTACCAAAACCTAATGCACATGCGTGATGAACATTGTGTTCAGGCTTTACACATATCAGATAAAAGCGACAGAAGAGCAAATATATTTTTTTATTCAAAACATGAAAAAAGATCAGTTTATGCAGTTGATAAAGGTAACAGAAAGCATGTATTTTCAACTATGCATATTTTTAACACAGTCTACAGGATAAGGCACAGCCAAAATGTTGTGGAAGAATAACTAGAACTGAAGACGAAAAAGTGATAAGAGCTAGAGATCTCTTTAAATCTGTGGCAAACTGCTGTGTTCACTTCCATACTGCAACAAAGTCAGGTTTCTGTTTAATAACAGAACAGGAATCTAAAGTACATATCATGACAGTTAAAGGAAGTGCAGTCTGTAGAAACGTGGCAATGGTTAATATTTTTGTTACATAATACTGACAGTATGTAGAAATTAAGCCTCTATTCAAAAAAGGTGATAAGAATAATAAAGCTAATTTCAGACCTATATCCCTAGTAACCTCTTTTTCAAAGGTCTTATATGCTAGACTTTATCACATACACAGTACCACTAGTAACAACATATTGGTAAATGAACAATTTGGATTTAGAACTAAGTTGTCAACAGCAAAGGCAACTCTCAGTTTAATTAGTGAAATTTTAGATGCGTTAAATAATAAAAAAAAACGGTTGGTGGTATATTTTGTGATCTAGAAAAAGCCTTTGACTGCATTAATCACAACATTTTACTTTCCAAATTGGAATTCTGTGGAATAAGAGACAAATTTAATGACCTAATTAGGTCTTATCTTAATAACAGAAATCAGAAAAGGCCACTTACAATTTAATTAATGAAATATTAGAAGCTTTAAACAACAAAAGAAAAGTTGGAGGTATATTCTTCGATTTAGAGAAATCTTTTATGTTAAACATAATATTTTATTATCTAAATTAGAATTTTATGGAATAACAGACAATATATATATTTTAATTAAATCTTATCTTGAGAACAGATATCAGAGAGTGATACTTAATGATAAATGTTCTAATAATAACATTGATTCTAATTGGTGTACTGTTAAGCATGGTGTACTGCAGGGATCAATACTAGGACCACTGCTATTTTTACTGTATATAAATGATATACCTAAAGTCACAATTAATATGAATTCAGATGTTAACCTTAAAACAATATCATTTGCGGATGACACAAGTGTAATTGTCAACAGGCCCAATTTTTTTTTATTTGGAAAGAAATATTAATATGGTTTTTAAAAATATGAACGAATAGTTCAATGCAATTTTACTTTCCTTAAATTCTGATAAAACGTATTTCATGAAATTTCAAACTAAAAACCACTCTCTTAACGAAATGAATATTACTAACAACAACAAAATAATATCAGACATCTCTAATTTAAAATTTCTAGGAATCATAATTGATAACACATTGTCCTCGAAGTCATATTGTTATGATTGCTCCTAAATTAAGCCAGGCCTGTTTTATAGCTAAAGTGATCAAACTGTTTTTATCACGAGATACCCTAAAGATGATCTATTATGCATACTTCCACGCCATTATGATTTATGGGCTAATATTTTGGGGAAATTCCTCACATAGTGGAAATATCTTTAAGCTACAAAAGAGAATCATTAAAATAATAATGGGAGCCAGACCTAGAGATTTTTGTAGAGAACTTTTTAAAGTTTTAAAAGTATTACCTTTAACATCTCAATATATTTTTTTTAGCCCTGCTTGTTGCTAACAATAAAAGTTTATTCAAGGAAAATTCCGAAGTACATAACATTAAAACCAGGAATAACTCTAATCTTTTTCAACCATCATCTCATTTAATGATTTATCAGAAAGGACCTTGCTATTTTGACATCAGGGTGTATAATAATCTTCCCTCCAAAATAAGGAAACTATCACATAATATTAAACATTTTAAAGCAGCTCTTAGGGAATTCCTACAAATCCATTCTTTTTATATTTTTAGTGGAATACTTTGATTACAAAATTAATTAATTTTCTTTTATATTTCTATTTATATACATTGCATGTTTGACTTGTGATGTGCTCATTCGGTTATTTGGGCCTCTGGGATGAGCATTTTATATATGTTTTGTGTTCTCTGATGTGATGCGCTCAGTCGTTCTCTTGGGAGTTGTGTTTTGTATGTGTGGTTGTTGGGTGTTAAGTTTCTATGACTTGTATTGCCTGTATTGTGTTTTGCTGTTGTGTTTTGACTTGTTACATATCCAAAGGCTCTAAAACAATCTTCAGGAACCAGCGAATTTATTTGTAGACTTTGGTGCAACAGTGGCAAGACTTGCCTTTCTCTACTGTAAGGGTAAGGATTTACCAAATGTTACTTAGGATTCCGGTTAGAAGTTAAGTCTTAGCTTTATTATTCTCTATTTTCCTAGGATTGAAAGAAATATAGGAATCTGTTAATTTATTTAGAATTCTGGACTTTTTATAACCAACTGAATCTATTAATAATTAGAGATTTTCCACTTTCTTGATCACCATGAAATGCCACGTAATCACTCAGATGCCATCAGGGTAGTTTTCCATGTCTAAACCTGTTGGTCATGAGACTGCTCTACATAGTTAGTAACACTGAAGTAAACTGTAATGACATGCTGAGCTGATGTGCTTGTCTACCTGTTAAACTAAAAATTCCTGTATTACATTGTATAACGTACAAGAAAACTTACAATTATAACATTGGTTCAAATCAAAAGGGGTAATTAGGTAGTCTTATGTAACATAAATTTTAAAAACTAATAAAGGTGCTTAAAAATCAGGATTCATGACACCCTGTTGTTCATACACTGAGGTAACACCATTGGAGTGATGTGTAAAGGGAACATACTGGGAAGGAAGAAATATTTATAAAAAGAAGAAAGGAAGCAAACTGAAATGCGCACTGAAGTAGAAAGGGAATTATTACTAATGCAGAACTGCTAAATAAAAAAAAGTAAATTAAGTGATAAAATATAAAGCATGAAGGACAGAGGCCTAAGTGGGAACCTGATAGAAGACAGCAGGAAGAAGACATATATAATTAAAGGAGAGAAAAAATCAAACATAAAGTGTGCAGAGAACACAAGTTGTGGCATTTGGAGAGTTGCATGGTTTGAAAACTCATGTCAGGAAGCTGCCCTAAGTTGAGTGTACCTTGAAAGATGAGCGCCCAAACAAAGGAACTCCTCCATCCTCCACCTTTCCAGAAACAAGACCCATGGTGAGAGGGGACCATGCCATTAGGCCCACACCTAAGCAAAAGCAATTCAAACTGTCAAAAACAACACAAAGCTTTATGTTGCAAACAGGGGTGTAGCTGGGGGGCGAGGCAGCCGAGTGGTGCTACCCCGTGAGGCAGCAAATATGTTAAATGCGAAAATCTGATTTTCTGCATTCAAAATTTTTTTAAATTTTGACAATAATAACAGGAACTTCAACAAATAATTGTCATTTTTTAAAGTTCATAATTTCTGTTAGGGGTGGCCATTGGGATTACTTGCCCTGGGTGCCAAGAAACCTAGCTACTCCACTGGCTGCAAACAAATCATGTGCTTTTTATATCTTCAGAAAATCACACCAATCAAGGCTTCCATGATTAAGCCCCAATTCTGATATGTATTTCCAATTTCGATTACATAAGCTCATTGGACTTGAAAAAACTAGTTCTCCAACAGCTGAACTTACACACTGCTTACATTCTAAAGTGAAGCTGTAGCTGATGGCACTGCACCTCCTTGTTGCAGACAATTCAGTGATGGAAGTATACAATCATGCAATTCAGTGTTTCCTTGTACCGCAGAGTAATGCACTGACTCACCGATCTTGTTGTACAGTTCTGGCATGTAGAGCTCCGTCTTCTCACGACAGAACATGTGGTACTCGGACTGCTCTGAGATGGGTGTTACACAATTGAACTGTCTGCAGTTGGTGTATGCCTCCATTATCTCAACCGGTGTCCATCGTGCTGTGCCCCAGTACATGGCCCATCCCTGACTGATCACGTGGTTCATCGCCCGCACCACTTCTGCAGCAAGTAAAAGTTCCTAGCTTCCACACCTTCAGCTACGTTTCATATTTAATTAGAAGACGACACCAAAAATGTCATTGAAAATATTTTATTTCCTTCCATTCTGCCAGTACCGTATTCGGTACAACGGCTCGCTACTGACTGGAAAGTCCGGGGATCGAATCCTGGTGGGGGCGAAATTTTCCGCACCAGTCCAGACTGGCCTTGGGGCCCACCCAGCCTCCTATACAAGGGGTACCGGGTCTCTCTCCCGGGGGTAAAACGGCTGGGGTGTGGATTTGACCACCCACTCCCATCTAGTGCTGAGATTAAAGAAAGAGTAGAGCTATATACTCGCCCTCTGGGCTTTCATGGCCTGTTCTAGGGTGAACTTTATCTTTTTTTACCTTTACCATTCTGCCAGATACTTGTAGAACATAATTTTGAGTACAAAGTTTAGAAGAAATTTGTACTGTAGCTGATAATAAGTCTTGGAGAATGACAAAAGCACTGAAAAGTGTCACTGTAAGTCCCTCCTACATTCTTTCCAGTCCACCAGTCATAATCACTACATGCCATTCAATGATTATACAGCTCCATTACATAGTAAACAACTCTGTAAGTGAAAAAATCTGTACCAGTAAGTAACCCTGTTATAAGCCAGTTCAGTGTATTATAACTACGTGTGTATATGTATGTGTGTGTATGAAGATTTCAACAGAATACGTCAATACTTTCATGATGTTATCTGTACCACAGATGGTATGGTGACTAGGCTACAGGCTGAACGTGCAACCAATCACTGTTTGCTTACTGACAGGAGCAAGAGATTTTTCTTTCCTCCAAAACATCTACGACTGGCCCTGTGGTATACACAGCCTCCTATTTAATGGGTACTTGGTGTTCTTTCCTAGGAGGGTAAAGCGGCCGGGGCGTCAAGCTCACCAGTCACTCCCAATCTAGTGCCGAGGTTAAGAATGAGTGATGCTATACCTTCACAACCCCATATGCCTTCATGGCATGATAAGGGACATAATTACTTTACTTTGTCTATCCTATGTGATTTAATTAATTAGCAGATGAAAGTATTAATACAATGTACTAACACAAAGGAAATGGTAACTAATCTCTTATTATAAGAGCAGGTATATTTGGACTAACAGTACAAATTTTGATATAAATGTCAAACTCTTTTATTTGAGATTATAAAGGTTGAAACAATGTAGCCTTTTACCTTCCATTGGGCACATGGGGTCTGCCTTGTGCACAATGACGACATCAATATAACCAAGTTGGAGTCGTGCCAAGGATGCCCGCACTGACTCGATGACATGTTTCCGGGAGAGACCGCGCTCATCTGACCTACAAGGAACAGGACAGCAGGTCACTTGCTGCAACACTTGGATCCCAGACACAGTTGGTAATACACTGTTTAGACGTAGGAATTATGACCATCTTGTACATCTGCAACATTTATGGATAGCTTGAATTTTCATGCAAATGGGGATTTTAGAAATTGGAAGATGTACATAGTGACTGATCTGTAGAGTGATTCTGTAAGGGTGGAACCACTTTAGAATAAGAGTAAAATCTAACTTGGAAGGAAGATCACATAACATTGGTATAAGGCATGAATATCTCACAGAAATGCATCCACATGTGAGCATGTTTGATTTTCAAAACTCAAGACACAAATTCAGACCTTGAACTTGTGGGCAGAAAAGTAACAGTCCCTTGGATATGACACAGGAATAACAGGCTGTCTTTTTTAAGCATGTTATTTATGGCACTGACAATTGCTAAGGTTATACAGTGTCAGTGATGCATGAATACATGAGAATGGAGCATTGGTGGAATGATACTGATGCGAAAACTGAATTACTCAGAGAAAACCCATACCAGTGCCACAGTGGCCACCACAAACCCCACATGGATTGACATGAGATTGAACCCTAACTTCTGTGGTAAGATGCTGGCAACTGACTTCCTGAGCTGTGGCATAGCTGGCAACAGTCCACAAATGAGTTTCAAAATTTGAATCTATTAAGGAGCTCAGAGAAGTGCAGTGCAAGTGCCACAAGTGGCTTGAGCTATGTCAAACCAATATTCAAACTCTTACCCACACATCGTGTAGATTGGTTGCAAGAAAAGCATTTGTGCTTCCATTATGCATGTCAGAACAACAGTAGTAATTCCATACTAAATAACTGCAAGTCAGAATGTCAGACTTACATCAAACTTTTATCTACATTAGGGCTACCATACATCCTCTTTTCCCCGGAAAAGACCTTTTTTTCGACCCAAACATTTCCTTTCGGCCTAGTTTTTTAAATTTGTAAAAATGTTCGGGTTTTTGAATATTTTAATGGTACTAAAAGTGTAAAAAATATTTATACTATTTTTTAAAGAAACACATAATAATAATAATAATAATAATAATAATAATAATATTTATCATCATTTTCCCAGTCAAAACAACAAGAGTTGAGCAGTTGACTTTCGGAATATCTCGAGAAACTTCAGCGCGAAAATTCTGAACGAATTGAACCCAGTCAAAACACATTTAAAAATATCTCATTTTGAATTTAATACTCCCTAAATTTAAAGAACTACTAGCACAGAAACACTGAGCCTGATTTTTTAATTAACAGAATTAGGAATATTTACGTCCTCTTTTTAACCGCCTTCTTCGCGGATCTTTTATACGATTAATAAGTGTGAAAACTTTTTTTTCTTGCGGTGGATGTATGGTGACCCTATATTATGTGTATATTCTACCTCCGTATAAACACAACTTGTAAAAATGTGTTCTGATATTTACACTCCTGCGTTCTTGGTTAATTTATTACCATCACACAATATCTCAGACATCACCTGCTTCTTCAATTAAGATGATGGTCTCAGTAATCGTGGATATATTACACGCCTCTTCAACCCAGCCCAATTTGAAGTACTCGCAGTGTTGCTGCTGCCTTCCAGGATGTTATGCTGTGTCGTTAGATAAATAGTTTCCGACATTTCGAAGGATCGTAGTGCCTTCATCTCCCTTCGAAATGTTGGGAAGTACTTCCCCAAAGACAGTATCATATCCCAGAAGACATGAATCTTGCCTTATATCCCGTTAATAATCTCGGAATTTAAAATTCGCAGAGAAATAGTAACAACTTCTCTAAATTTTGACATGGTATGAGTGTTTTTAGGCGGATTTTCAAAGTCGCTGAAATCGACTGTTTTACGTTAGTGAGAGAAATCGCCATTTGCACGCACTTGGTGTTCCAGTAGATCTTCGTGGTGACAATATAAGAGCTGCGTTTCCAGCCTCGCCGCTGCAGAATTCGCCCCAATTCCACCTCAGCTCGCACGCCACTGTAAGCCTCCGATATATCGAACACGTTAATACCACTGTCGTACGCCAGTTGGATCACCTCCTCTGCCTGTTCCTCTTTCACTCCGCTCCCGAATGTCACCCATGTCCCTGCAAATCAAACTAACATTACTAATAGTGTCAATCCTACACGACACCAAATCCGATGGAAACATCAGAAGTTTTAGACGCAGTTGTAGGCATGCAGAGCGTGTGAGTAACCTTTCAAGGAACAGGTTTAAATTGCCAATACACCGCAGTGGCCCAGCGTTAAATGCCAAGTACACTTTTCGTCGGCATTGTGCCACTCGTCATTACATTTTTTTTAGAAACGGATTTTTAAAGTCAGTTGTGAGCAACTTTGTGGACACGAGGGCCAAATCAAGAGATCAAAATGTTTACAGGCCACATTATAAATAATACATATATGTTTACTTACATAGCATTAAAGGTAATAGTGTCAATAATTGAGCTCTAAAACTTATTTGAAATTAATCTTTAAAAAATTAATTAATCAATTGTACAGGATTTGAAAATAATTTTAACCAGTAAGTCCTTACTCATGTCTTTTTTTTTTAAACAAAATTCAGAGTAAAATTAACTGAGCACATATAAATAATTTTGTATGCGTTAGACGTCTTCTTTCTTATGCACTTGTTTATTCACTGATCACCGCTGTCCAAGAAAAAAGAATTTCAACTGAAAAATTGACACTGCCTATCAGTCATTTAAATGTTAGTATCTGGAGATATACGATAAGTTGTAACACGAAGACCGCTCTCTAATCTTTCACAGTCGTGTCGTTTCTGTATGAATTTTTTACAATATTCGTATATATATATATATTTTTTGGGGGGGGGGGGTTCTGAAATTATATTGCGGGCTACATTGCAAAGGTAGAAGAGCCGCATTTTGTACAACCCTGGCTTAAATCATCATTGGTCCTTAAAAGTTTAAGTCGGCTCGTCTAGTCTTTTACCAACTGGAGAACTAGTGTCCAGATTTTCATGCAATTTGGTATTAAAAGTTGTAATAAAAATATATACACATCCCAGTTTTGGTTAAACTCTGACAACAATAAAGGACAATTTACATGAAAACCTATACGCGTTTAGGAGGGTAGCGAACGTATTTCACCAAATATTTTTCGGAGTGAAAAGTGTTTCGAAAGAAATCGGTAGAGAAGAAGGTTGTTAATGGTGTAAGGGAGGTGTGGGTAAAACGGATCTCCCTAATAAGATGGCCACCTTATGTTATTTTTTGCCGGAGCTGCAATCGGCAAGGCTTGGAGCCTGCTACATGTGTAGTAGTGCACTGAGACTAGACACAGAGAGTGGATGAGCTTGTACCAAGACAAATTTTTTTTGTACGATAAAAACTGTTTTTCTTCGTACATCCCTCTAAGGTATGTTACAACGCATTTTTCAGATTTTCATTTAGAACTTACTTAATACAACATTTGTAGTATTTATGGAATGAACATCAGGCAGCGAGCTAAAACACGTAGGTGTTTCAAACTGCTCCAAGATAGCTAAATTGACATTATGCATATTTCTCCTGGAAATATGCGCTCAGGGTAAAACGGCCCTGCAGCTGGCCGCTTTACCCTGAATGTATGATGACTGTTTTGATTTCAGTTTCAACCATTCAAAAAAAAAAAAAAACGAAAGCGGAAACAGCTGTAGTTATAGTATGTAGGCATTAGCAAAGCTATTTGGTTGAGGAGAAGGGGGAAAAAAAACGGGAAAGTGACAGACCTAGTGGGAAGGCAGGACTTGAAGGGTAGGGCAGAGGCAAATAAAAAAAAATCCATCTAAAGAATATTAGAAAAATCAGAGAGTACGACGAGGGTTGAATGAAAAGCAATGCCTCCACCTTTTTAACTCGTCAAAAGATGGCAGCACAGACGCGCTAAAACTTCTGGCACGTATAATAAAATGGATTTTCACAAGGAAAATGTCCCTGACACTGCAGCTGAGCATGAAACATAAGAAAGTCAAAATGCAAATGAAGAGGAAGATGCAGAATGTATTTTATGCCGAGAAACCTTTTTGAATTCTGCTAGCGGTGATAGATGGCATTGTTGTATGTATGAAGAGTGTGCTGGAGTTGACGCACTAACTGATGAGTTCTTCATACGTGACTCCCGTTCTCCTTAAATTTTAGTTGCATATTTAAGATAGAAGACCAGCTCGGCATTTATGACATTTTTGTAATTTTTATAAGAATATGAGGTGTACAACCAGATTTCAAGTTTATGAAAACAAATAAAGTTGTCAAATTTATACAGTTAAATTTCTCCATTATATTCTTTTAATTATGTTCCATTCCTTTAACAGAAAATGTAGCGGTCCGTTTTATCCAGGGGCCTGAGTAAAACGGCCATTTTGTAAGGTTTCAGGAAAGTTCAAATTTAATATAATTGTTTTAAAGTATGCAGCTTTGATTATTAATTCCCGCAACTACTACTCTTGACTCACTCCTCGTAGTGCCAAGGTTGCGAATGGATTGGAGCTATACTTCCACCTCCCCTCTGTGCCCTCATAGGCATGTCATGGGGTGACCTTTACCTCTAAGACTGTTTAGTTTATGTTACTAAAAGCAACCAAAGTGTAGTTAAATGTTAATGCCGTTTCACAGATATCTCCTTTATATCGTGACGCAGTACACAGAATTTTTCATGGGTGTTTCTTTATTTCAAAATTTTCATAAGGTTTCACGATACACGCTAAATGCGATTTAATTTAGATAAACAGAATTATACCATTCCCTGCGCCGGTTTTCACGAAACTCAAAATGCTTTACAGCATTGCGTGTAGATCTCTTAAGCCCAATTTCACCCAAATCGGACAAGAAAGAAGAAACGTGGTAAATACGGACATAAATTAATTTAGGCCTAAGACCCTAAATTGGTTTTTATTAGGCCAACTTAAAAAAAAAACTCACAATCCCTCAGTGCACTTTTTGGTTTTCTCCAGTAGCGAATTTTATTCAAATCGGAGGAAAAATGTAGAACATGCGGGTAAAATTTTGTTTACGCCATTAAGTAAAATGTGACTTTCACAGTACCGATTTTCACAAAACTTATAATACTCAACGACATCACGTGAAGATCTTCTATACCGAATTTGCCCAAATACATAAAATAAATATGGAAAGTGGGGGTACAAATTAAATTACCCCATTAAGTAAATTACGACTGTCACTAAGCGGATTTTCACGAAACTCACGCTTGCTCAACGGCATTTCTAAAAATCCTACCATACCGAATTTCATGAAAATCCGACAACAAACGGTTTAGTCACTGACATTAGGTCGGAACGAACGGAAGGACATGGTATCCACGCAAGACTTTCATGTGCAATAAACTTTTTCCCGCAAGTCTTGCAATTTCCTAAATAATCAAACAAAAGTGACATTACGCGCATTGTTTGTGCATTAAATTCTAACAACGGTCTTGCCAAACACGTATGAAGATTACTGGACATTCTACGGGATTTTGAGCTTAATATGGACATATCACAATTTATTGTTGATGGGTAGCCTGTGTAATCTATTTTTATTTTCTTAAATATAAATTAGTTTGACAATGTTTCAAATTAAAGGGCGCATTTTGTGGCGTGAGCCACATTTTGTAGCTGTTTTACAGAAAAATAATAATCAATCGAAGGCAACCCAAATTAAGTACTTTCGACAATATGTGGTATAAAGTCCGAATACCAAATTTCAACGATTTCCTTTTCGTGGTCCTGGAGCTGAAGCATACGGACGGACGGACGGACGGACACGGACACTTACCAAGGCCCACATTGGAGACTCTGAGACCACTCTTTCCGAGGTTCCTGTATCTGAGACCCGGCGTAACGGACGACTGTCTCGAAACTAGGGGGCCATGGTTCGACGCCGTGAGGGGCGTCTGATGCGACAAGCTCTGCAGAAGTTGCTCTTTAGTCTGTGGCGTGCCTTGGGTCAGATGCTCGTTCGTACTCTGGAACTCCTCCATGCAGTCGAGACTGGCGATCGGGGCTCTGTAACTGCAATAGAATGGAGATATTAGCACTCTTATTGAGCAACCAACTGCCACACCCACAGTGAAATCGTTCAGAGACACTACCTGTCAGCATTTACGTAAAGCTAATCTTTTCCAGACAAAAAATCAGCACATGTTCATTTTTTAGGTAATGATATTTTCCTGCAGGGTCGGCCTTAGGCCGATTGGACCGATTTGACGCAATCGGTCCCCGCGCTTACGAGGGCCCCGCGCCCATGGGGGAAACTAAACAAATAATGTTCGACTGATTGCTGGATTAAAAGTGAATAAAAGATAAAAATGGACCATTTTAATTTTTCATCCTAACTTTCGTTAATATACCAAAACGGTAGTCCTCTTTTTGTTCCGCACAATAACTTTTAGGGGCCCGCCACAAGGATCGCAATCGGGCCCCGCGTTTGCTTAGGCCGGCGCTGGTTTCCTGAACGAATGAAAGTGAAGTACATAAATTGTTAAGATATATGTATGGGGATTCTTATTCATCACCTTATTCATATAGGCTGTTTCTAGTGATTATTTTTGTGAATGTACATTAATAAACAGACTCTTAATTCTGTTCTGAATGAAGAAACAAAGAAAAATGCAAAATAACTCTTTTTATTTCCAATTCAGAACTAAGGTGGGGCACACGCAACGTTGTATAACGAAAACCCTGTAGCTTAGAAACCTTATTAATATTTATGTAGTGAAAAACATAATATATGGAACTGCTCTGTGGTAATATTTGCAGCTCATGGAACTTGATATATACAGAAGCCATTACTATCGGAGATGTAACGCAAAACCAAGCTACCTAACACCGAGAACGGCTGCAACGAAGATGGCGGTTTTGAAGGTAACTACGAAGTGTATCGAGTTATCCGTGGTTTCTAGTTAGGCGTGAGTAATAAAGATGGCACGATTAATATCAGATGTCCTGAAGATGTATCAGTTGGAAACGAAAGACTTGCACTAGTTCCGAAAGTGATCAAACGCAAGGGATTATCAACACGTAACCGTCACACCGCAATTCTGTTTGGTATTACTTTCGGTTATAAAAAAGAAAGGTAGACCTGTACTTGAAGAAGAATAGGTTTTTAGGGTGAGACATAGCGTTGTAATGCATAAACAGACATATATTTGAGAACCAATTGTCTTCTGGACTTCTGGACCATCGTCAGAACCTTTTAGACATATATCTGTTCTTATGCTCATATATATATATATATATATATATATATATATATATATATATATCTTCTGATTTAAACAGACAAATGTGTGTAATTGTTTTTGTTAAGGATCTTGATAATTCTAGGAGCCTTCTACACTATTTATCTTAATTCCAAAGTGAATATCTGTCAGGGAAGAAAGTACAGTGATACCTCGGCTAACGAAGATAATTCGTTCCGGAATCACATTCGTTAGCCGAAACGTGAGCAACTTTCTGCTTCCCTTGGGTTTGTCGCTTACTTTTTTTGGTTGGTGGGTCTCCCCTATGTGATGTGGTCAGCTCATTTCTTTGTCACACACATACAGACGGAAAAGATAAGCTCCTGGAATGGCCCGACCGTTCATGTTTGCTGCTTTATGTTAGCGCGAGCATCCACTAAAACATTCGTTAGCCGAATCCATATTCGTTAGCCGAGTCCGAAAAACAGCGAAAAAAATCTTCGTTAGCCGAAAAATTCGTTAGCAGGATCACTCGTTAGCCAAGGTATCACTGTAGACCTAAAGTGTTTTATCACATTATAAGTGCTACACCAAAATGCCACATGATTTTAGTATATTATTTTATATACAGTGTGTCCACAAAGTCCCTTCGGGGGTTTGAAAAATTGTGGCGCGCAAACAAATTGAGCTAGCCACATGCGGTTTGCGGCAGATTACAGTTAAACTCTGGAAGTTTTTTTTGGCTGAACAAGATGGTGCTCCACCTCTTTGGAGTATGCAGGAACGCGCGTACCTAGTCAGGAAATTTCCAGGAAGATGGATCGGCAGAGACGGTCCAATGCATTGGCCTCCACGTTCACCAGACATAACACCACTGGATTTTTTCCTGTGGGGTTATGTCAAGAGCAATGTGTTCCGAACACCAGTTAACGGACTTGATGACCTGAAGACCCGTATCAGGAATGCGATCTCGGCTATTCCAGCGGACATGCTCCACAGAACATTGCAAGAGCTCGAATATCATCTGGACGTTCTCCGTGCTACCAAGGGAGCCCACATCGAGGTCTACTGAGGTCAGTAAAAAACTTCCAGAGTTTCACTGTAATCTGCCGCAAACCGCAAGTGGCTAGCTCAATTTGTTTGCGCGCCACAATTTTTCAAAACCCCGAAGGGACTTTGTGGACACACTGTATAATAGAATATTTTAACTCTTAACACAGTTTAGGCCAATATACAAAGAAACCTATATGAATATCTGTTAGACCGCTATCTCAGTCACCTTTCATTTAGAAATGTGTTGCATCTAAAGAGATTTCTCTTATATTTTTACGCTTGTGTCTCACGATGATTTTACAAAAGCCGAAATACGTAGCACATTTTGGACAATAAAAGATATGTATGTGCCTGGGAATAAGTTTGTCTCTTTGCAACTCATGCAGGTGAGCAGGCCTAATTGCGGATCAGAGGAAGTGTAATGACCATTGTGGAATTTGGCGCAGGATGTACCTACAGAGTAAATCTTCATAACGAATCTGTTGGTACAGGTATGGTGCATGTCACTGAAATGAATCCCGAAATCATTTTCACTGAAATCAAAACTAGAGCCCTAAACTGTCTTGTTTGTGCCACAAGAATTAAAAATTAAATCCTACTCTAGGTTACCCTATCGTAACCTATCGGACACTGTCTTAACCTGACGTAACGTAATCTAACCCATTCGCACTCCATGTTACCCTATCCTAACTAATACTACTGTCCCAGTTTACCCTCTAGTATCGTAACGTGTTCTGCCCTACGCTACCTATCATATCTTGGCCTATCCTAGCCTAAAATGATCTAACCCAATCCCACCCCTTATGTTCCTATCTTAACGAATCCTAATACTGTCCCACTTTATCCTATAGTATCGTACCCTGTTCTGCCCGTTGACACCTACTGCATCTTGTCGTATCCTAACGTAACCTAATCTAATCCAATAACACCCCATGTTACCCCATCCTCACTCTTCCTAATACTGTCCCAATTTACCCTATATTATCATACCATATTCTGCCCTATGCCGATCCCTGTGGCCGCGCTGTCTAAGTCATGGGTCTGCGGCCGCTCGCTTACCGGGATTGTGGGTTCGAATCCCGCCGAGGGAATGGATGTCTGTCTCTTGTGAGTGTTGTGTATTGTAAGGTGGAGGTCTCTGCGACGAGCTGGTCCCTCGTCCAGAGCAGTCCTACCGTGTGTGGTGTGTCTAAAAGTTTGTGATCGTGAAGCCTCGAAAAATGAGGCGGCCTAGGCCCCCAAGGGGCTGTCGAGCCATTGAAAAAAATTCTGCCCTATGCTACCTATCATAACTTGTCCCGTCCTAACCTAACATAATTCACCTAATGTAACCCAATCCCCCTATATGCTGTCCTACTGTAAACCATTCCAGCCTCTCTGGTTTCGTCATCCACCTTAGGTACCTATAATAATTCTACTAACACAATATCTGTTAATATAATGACAACCAATATTCTGAAGACAGGAATACAGCGACCTCATACCAACAGCGATCACGTCAGACAAGGAACAATGTCCGACATAATGAGTTAAATTAATTAGTTCAAACTCCGGTTGCCATGTATTGACACAGCCGCAGTATCAGAAAAATGTTATTTTGACGTACAGTTTGTGCCAGTGTGTCAGAACCTTCCTACGCGCTCAGAACACGTGACAAGTTTCTGCCTTGTTTCACCACATAATTCGATTTTAAGTTCCCCAAATTTGAACGTAATCATCTCAGTCAAAGGGACACTTCAGTGTTCCTAAGCGCCAGGATTTACGGCATTTCGGAATGCTACAATTATAAAGCAGCGGTATTTAAACGGCGTGCAGCAGGAACCAGGGGTTCTATGGGCGACTTTCAAGGGTTCCACAAGCACATCACCTTTATAATGAAATTTGTAAGTGCACCTTTGAGAGTTTCTAATTTTAAATCTATTATCCTCTCCGTTTTGTTTCGTAACCGGCACTGATTTCATTTTCAGTGTAAACCACCAATAACAAAATTTTGTTTTTCAAAGTGTACTAAAATATTTTATTTTTTGAAACAAAATTTTATATTTTAAAAATTTTATCCCATTTTTGTACCCAAAAATCACATTTTCACTTTACAAGTTTCCGCGAAAATTCAGACTTATTTACAGGTTCATATTAGTACCATATCGACATCACACGTCATTTGATGATCCAAAGGCCGTCAGCACTGACTGCCCATCCCATTCGTTCACTTAACAGCGCTGTTTGAACAGCCGGCTGTAGCAGTAACGAATGAGGAGATGGAGATAATTTGGAAGGAATCGATTGTCAAAGCAGAGGTCTAAATTTTAAACCTACTTGAAGATAGTATTGAGCCAGTAAATAGGCTACTGCCGATGACTGCAGCTGATTCCCTGGATTACACAAGCGAAGCAGACGCACCGTCTAGGAAGAAGCCCTTTCCTGACTGTTCAGTCGTGGCATATTAGCACTAGAACAATGGGGTTTGGACGACATGACCAGACAAACACACGTACACACAACCACTCTCAATAACTCCATGGAGCAGAATTCTTCTTGAGAAGCTAAGAGTTCCTCCGCTAGTCAAGAAATTCCCTGCATTTTATGGAACCCGAAATTTCATTACCGCATCCACAAGATACCGCCACCTGTCCCTTTCTTGAGCTAGATCAATCCAGTTCATGCCCCATCCCACTTCTTAAATATTAATTTTAATATTATCCTCACATCTACGCCTATGTCTTCCAAGTGGTCTCTTTCCCTCAGGTTTCCCAACCAAAAACCTGTATGCCCATTTCTTCTCTCCCATACGTGCCACATGCCCCGCCCATCTCTTCTTGATTTTATCGCCCATATATTTGGTAAGGAGTACAGATTATGAAGCTCCTCGTTACGTAGTCTTCTCCACTCCCCTGTTACCTCGTCCCTCTTAGGCCCAATATCTTCCTCAGCACCCTTTTTAGAACACCCGCAGCCTATGTTCCTCCCTCAATTTCAGACGCCAAGTTTCACACTCCCAATGCATAATCATACAGAGACTGCGGCATTTCTCACGCTCAGAAAGCCATATTCGTGGCTCTCTTATAACAATAAGCAAGCCAGGGTGTGTCCCACCTTATGATACGGCCACACTTGTGACTATTGATTTACCACAGGGTTATTTCCTTTATCGTAACCCCAGAGCAGGCTGTAAATATCGATTCATAAACACAAATCTGTGATAAGGCAGGAAGGCACTTAGGCGGCAACCAACATTTTAAGGGACTTTGGTTCATATATATTGCATAATTTGTAAGCAAATTTAGCAAATGTCTAGTTCCAGAAGCGGCTTCAATAGAAAACGGAAAATATAATCATTGTTTGCTAATAATGCTGTGAAAATCGTGATATACTAGAAAGTACTAAAGACAAGCATTGGAATTTGTTTTCCAAATGGGGTAACAGCCCCTCGTGGGCTAGGGCCTCCTCATTATCGAGGCTTCACAATAACACTCAGACACACCACAATCGTTAGGACTCCTCTGGAAGAGTGATCAGCCCCCACACAGAGACCTCTACCTGCCAACACACAACACTCAAAACAGACAAATATCCATGACCCCGGCGGGATTCGAACCCACAATCCCAGCAATCAAACGGCCGCAGACCCACGCCTTAGACCGCGCGGCCACTGCGATCGGCTTGCATTGGAATAGAACTATAAAATTAAAAATAAAACAAGTAGTTTGCAAATCTACACACCAGTACGTGTTCGGTCACTTTCATCTGAACGAAGTGCAACAAAAGCCAACTGGACTTCACAGATCACAGTTTTCATAACAAACTGCGAACATGACGCCAGCTGTAGCATCCACTGTGTTCCAGAGATAGAACTGTACACGTCTGGAGGAAGCTTGGTGTTTATTATGGCTCCTTTGAGTAGAATAGCCCATCTCTGTCACAGCAAATCCTTAAAACAAATAGGTTCTTGTAAGACCTTATGGCGCCATTTTTTGTTCGATTACTTCACCTGTACACAAGGAAAGCTAAACTAATAGAATCACTAGCGTCACGGCCTGCTGCGGATAAAAGAGATAATAATCATGGTCTCCATGCACGTACCACATTTCGCACATCATATGACGCGTTTATTTCCTGAAATATATCCCCCAAAACACCGTGCTCATTAACACTTAACATAAGTATGCTAACAAATCCGGAAAAATACCTTTATAATTACGGAGTGCGTCTTATCACTGGTAGCGTCTTATGAGGCGGGGCATAGGGTAATTTAAAAGTCGCAGAAATTGGGTTTAACATACACATATGTGCAATGGCCGTTTATGACTGTCAACAATTGCACAAAGTGGTGCGTGTCAACCATGGCGCAGTTAGCATTACATGCGCTTACCCACAATTCGATAAGAGAAGAAGTTTTTATAGTAACCACACTGGGTCTAATATAATCATGCAGAAAGTAAGGTTAACTGAATGTGTTTAAATGAAATCTAAAGTAAACGCAGGATATTCAAACACTTGCCTGAAAGTTTCCTATTCATAACATTCTGAAACAAGAAATATTATCCGCGTTTATTTTCAACATTTTTTAGAATACGTCATTAGAAGCGTAGCCGATCCCAGTGGCCGCGCGGTCTTAGGCGTAGGTTTGCGGCCGCTCGCTTGCTGGGATTGCGGGTTTGAATTCCGTCGGGGGCGTGACTGTCTCTCTCCTGTAAATGTTATGTGTTGTCAGGTAGAGGAATTTGACTAGTTGATAATGTATCACTTTCTCGTGAAGGCAATTAGTTACTGCATACTAAACAAAGTCGACTTAGCCCACAACAGGATTTTCTGTCTTTCTTACTCTGACCTATTCTACCTACTCATTGTACGTGTAAAAGGTTATTGTTGCGCCTGATAACACTCAAAGACACACACTAACACACACACACTCACAGACACAACACAGTCGGTAGTACTCCACTGGACGAGGGATCAACCCGTCGCAGAGACCTCTGCCTGCCAACATACAACATTCACAAGAGACACACATCCATGGCCCCGGCGGGATTCGAACCTGCAACCCCTGCAAGCGAGCGGCCGTATATGGTTTTTAATATGTAATTTCTCCCCTCTTTTGGATGTAGATGGAAGCACGAAAAGCAAAACAGAATGGCAAGTTACTGCCAGAACTTGCTATTTCACAGGTAGCGTTGAACAGCATCAAGTGCTCCCTTATGAAGACCGTGACACCAGGACAATTTTAGCCCCACTGTAGAATATCTCGCACTTTATAATGAACAATATCTTTAGACACACTTCCCCTCGGTTTAACAATCCTCCTACACAACACAAGGGTTCCAACCACTTGGGAATAGCTTACGTAGGAATAACAAGTACTTGGCCATTGTTAAATGACTCGACTGAAAGTATATTCGGCAGATTTTAAATCGATAAATCGATAAGACCTCAAATAAAAACGTAGTGAGAACTTATCGAAGAAGTTTTTGGTCTCGAACACGTTGTCAAGGCGTGCAATGATATTTCTTGTACTTGTGACATCCAGGTGTGATATACAAGCATAACATAGAGGAACAGACGAAGTCAGAAATATATTTTGTAGTGTTTTAATGTATATTATGCAACATGTTTCGGCTTTAATAAAAAACCATTATCAGGCACAATAGAAATACTTGTATGCGTTTGCTCCTTCTGCACTACCCAGTGACATGTCTTCATTTCAAAACAGGCAGCCACGAATGGCTGGTGTTCAACTTACTGCACATGAGGGACTGTGCTCAACATAAGACACGTGCCATAGTCAAGAGGCGAACCTGTGATTCTTTTCAATGAGATATTTGTATTTGTTTCTTGATGCTCAATTCTCCAGTAGCGCACAGTGCTTCTCCTGTTTCTGTTTTGTCTTTATTCTTCTGTAAACACACGTGCCATGATTTATAGACTACAAGGAATGAACATAAAATTAGCGGTCACTTTAACCCCTAGGAAGTTACTTTGACAACACGTTCTGTAAGTTCTATTTTTGTTACAAGGATTTGCCCTATTTTAATGACCTTAATAAAATTTATACCTCAGAATAAAGTTCGGATACAATTCTATGTTCTGCACAACATATGCAATGTCTGGTTTCAGCAAGGTTTTTGCTTCATTTAAAATGTTAGAACATGTAAAACCCATATGCAGCGATATAACGTCGGACTCCTCTGCTTTCCTGAATTCAGTTCTCATTCCACAGCCTGCTCGATATTTTCTCCTCTTAGCGCACATCTCTCACACCTCGTGCCCTTCTCTTACCCTCTTTCATCACCAGCTCTGCTCGGTTCTGTGGGCAAGTAGTCATTTCTTCCAGACAAGCACCTTTTTTTGGGTTCTAAAATAATTTATATTCAATTTTGACTTCCAAACTCCTACCCAGAATTAGATTATTTGAGGCCTTTTGACACCATGCACTTCTGTACCGTTGCAGTTCGGCCAGTTAAGGTGCTGTGTACTGAATGTACCGGGTGTCGCAAAGACATTTGACACTCGATGTTTAGCAAACAAAATTCCGTACACGCGATCATTTTGATGACGATAGACAGATTTGTGAGACAGTATGTGCATGGGTTCCAGGAACACTTAGATGATGCGAACATACAAGGAGGAAGCTTTGAGCATTTGAAATAGTCAATAAATGTAAGTACTGTGTCAGTAAACTTCATGTACGGCCTTTTCGTTAATTACCGAGTGTGAAGCGACAATTGCGCCACACTGGACATTTTGTCCTAGACTGGGAATCTATTAAATGCGCTATTATTTTGTTTCGTGCTTAATATTCCACCATAAGAAAAGGCACATAATATTCTTGCCATGAAGGGGCAGCAGCTTTTTAAGTTCTGCGTAATTCTTAAACTCTCTTTATATTACACTGTAGTGCCTTCCTTCATCTTTTTGTCTTCAACACACACGTACATCTACTGTCGTTGATCCATCCACTAGATGCGGCCGTGACGTTTACACTCCCTAAACAATGTGCGATGTGCAGTATACATAGGAAGCCGACACGAGCCGAAAGGCACAACACTGCTCTATCGCATCACCATGCGGCCGTGACGTTACACTCCCTAAACAATGTGCGAGGTGCAATATACAAAGAAAGCCGACACGAGCCGAAAGGCACAACACTGCTCTATCGCATCACCATGCGGCCGTGACGTTACACTCCCTAAACAATGTGCGAGGTGCAATATACAAAGAAAGCCGACAAGAGCCGAAAGGCACAACACTGCTCTATCGCATCACCATGCGGCCGTGACGTTACACTCCCTAAACAATGTGCGAGGTGCAATATACAAAGAAAGCCGACACGAGCCGAAAGGCACAACACTGCTCTATCGCATCACCATGCGGCCGTGACGTTTACACTCCCTAAACAATGTGCGAGGTGCAATATACAAAGAAAGCCGACACGAGCCGAAAGGCACAACACTGCTCTATCGCATCACCATGCGGCCGTGACGTTTACACTCCCTAAACAATGTGCGAGGTGCAATATACAAAGAAAGCCGACACGAGCCGAAAGGCACAACACTGCTCTATCGCATCACCATGCGGCCGTGACGTTTACACTCCCTAAACAATGTGCGAGGTGCAATATACAAAGAAAGCCGACAAGAGCCGAAAGGCACAACACTGCTCTATCGCATCACCATGCGGCCCAGGAATCTGACGTTCGATCAACATTAAAACACACAAAAAACACCTGGATGCCTACTTACAAAAGAAACTGGCTCATACCAGGAGAACTTTGAAGGGAAATCGGTATTCCCTAGCCGGATGTATGGAACATTTCGTCACAGGGCAAAATCAAATGAGGAAGCAATGCCAGCTGTCAGACGCTGAGAGCAAATCAAGCTTTAATGCTATGTATCGGACACTGAGAGTCCCCGATATGGTTCAAGTAAGCCGAGTGTGACTGTACTGACAAACCAGGCGTTTTATATAGTGGGATGTTACGCTACAAGGACTGGACATAACAAGCAAAGCACGGGAGCCGAAACGTGGCTAGATGAAGAGTGGTCAAGAATTATGGAAGTTGTCGTGGCAAAGTATGTATCAAGAATTTGTTGAGGGATATTGTAATTGAGATTCATTAAATTTTTAAAGCCTAGCGGTAACGTTATGCATCGCCATGTTTGACATTCATAAATTCTACATTCTACCCACACAGCGCATTTATGTGTTTTATATGTATCTCACAATAAACAGCGACTTTCGTCTTATACGTTATTAGCTGAGTGGTTTTTGCAGCCGAAACTAAGAGTGTTCACTGAGCGGTACGAACTGGGTATTTTAAATAAAAGAGATTACATTTCGTCGTTGAAGGGTTAATGTTATCTACATGATAAACATTTATTTTGCGCTTGGGATGTAGTAAACCTTTAAAAATTATAAAACACTAAAACTGGTGGCGTTTTATATACTAACAGACTTTCTTTGTCGATTCCCGTATCACGTCGCTTAAAATTTAATTATGTTGGCAAGGGTGCGGAGTGATTTAATAGTTACACACGTTCTGGTATAACCTACACCCTAATACCACTATCTAATTATTACCAAGCAATGAGTCGCAAAACCCTCAATCTGAATCATAAAAAAATACAAAATAAAACACTTTGTGTGACTTCTGTCTTTGGAAAACATGGTTAGAGTGGTTGACGTTCTACAGTTTAGTACAGAGTGTCTCGGACGACGCCTTGAAAGTTGCTTCTCGCGGCGACAAAGCATCTAAGCAGAGGATGACTGGTGACAGATTAACTATCCATTAATGGCAAGTAAGCCCTGTCATTGGACGAGATATTTCGGTTATTAAAAGGCAGGCTTCTAACTGTAGTTTACAGGCAACCTGTAAATCGCTAAGCCATGCTTCCAACTAAATGGTCGTATAGACCGAAAAACTTAGCATTGTTGAGCATTGTTGGATACGATAAATTGCTGTCTTTGACGGTAAATCCAAACAAATAACGATTGATTTATTATAATTACAAGAGGATAAACTCCATCAAAATAAGTGCATTTTTTTAGACTCCAATTTTTAGGCAAAAGTTATATTTCTGCATATTTTATTCTTTAAATTTTTGGGTAGCAAGCTGGACAACAGACGACTCTGGACTGAATGGCGCATGCGTCCAAGCACACAGACAGTAAACCCAGTAATTACGTTTGATTATTACACGGTTACCTAACAGGATAATGTGGATGCGCCTTCCACGTACGGCTCCCAGGCGTGATTTAAATAGACGACGCTCAAGACGAATCATAATTCGAAGGGTAATAAAAGTATTAATAGACTTAGCAAACCACTGGTGCACGGAGGGGCGCGAGGAAATATCCAGCAATTCTTCCCAACCTATTGCTACCGGCACCAAAAAAAAATCTTCCAATATCGTACAGTTCTATATACCATTTGCCTTACCTCATCCGCTGTTAGAATCTATAAAGGCATCTTATTCACTTCCAAGTACAGACACTCCACGACTTACGCAACAGTTACGTTCCGAAACGTCTGGCGCAAGTCGAATTTTGCGCAAGACGGAACTGAGTATGCATATGGTCAAATACATGCGCATATATAACGAAGTCCAGCTGGAATCCAAACACGAACACACTGGAACCTGACTGGCCGCAACATAACCGCCCAGCCGCCTGTGTTATCGCCCAGCAGTATTCTTCCTCCACCTTCATCTCACGGCGCTTTCATTCCCACAAGGAAAAATTCGGCGCGCGTTAAAAAATCTTGTTATATACATTTATACTTATTTTTTAATAAAGTTGCTTAGGCCTGAAATTGAGTAACTTAAAAGTGCGTAAATCGGGGAGTGTCTGTGTAAGTTTGATAGCAGGAATGATTTAACCTAATAAGAAACGTCGAAATGTCTAAGCTTCGAGGAAGACCCTGAATTTATTTACATTTTGGATGTGTGATTGGTCGCAACGACCGAAATTAATCTTAAAATAATTAAATATATATTTTATTATAACGACAACATGCTACATGAAGATAGGAGCAAAGCCAAATTCGAAGCGTTGTGTTCAGCGAGCAAAATGAAGCGGCAGTTCCTCCACGCAATTCCAGAATGTAACATTTTGACATTATTCTTACAACTACTGTGACACGTCATGGAGCATGGGCGGCTACGCTGCGAAATGAAGGAGGTGGCCCCCAGAATGAACGGACAGCTATGACAACAGCATTGAGCAACCAGTCGCCAGGAGGTGGCCCCCAGAGTATGAACGGACAGCTTGCAACACATTGAGCAAGCAGTCGCCAGGAGGTGGCCCCCAGAGTATGAACGGACAGCTTGCAACGCATTGAGCAAGCAGTCGCCAGGAGGTGGCCCCCAGAGTATGAACGGACAGCTTGCAACATATGAGCAAGCAGTCGCCAGGAGGTGGCCCCAGAGTATGAACGGACAGCTTGCAACACATTGAGCAAGCAGTCGCCAGGAGGTGGCCCCAGAGTATGAACGGACAGCTTGCAACACATTGAGCAAGCAGTCGCCAGGAGGTGGCCCCCAGAGTATGAACGGACAGCTTGCAACACATTGAGCAAGCAGTCGCCAGGAGGTGGCCCCCAGAGTATGAACGGACAGCTTGCAACATATGAGCAAGCAGTCGCCAGGAGGTGGCCCCCAGAGTATGAACGGACAGCTTGCAACACATTGAGCAAGCAGTCGCCAAGGCCCAGGATGACGGAGCTTGCCCCACCCAGAGTCCCAGAGTATGAACGGACAGCTTGCAACACATTGAGCAAGCAGTCGCCAAAGGAGGTTGGCCCCAGAGTATAGAACGGACAGCTTGCAACACATTGAGCAAGCAGTCGCCACGGAGGTGGCCCCCAAGAGTATGAACGGACAGCTTGCAACACATTGAGGCAAGCAGTCGCCTGACGGCAGATATACCGCAATTCCTCCAGCTCTGGGATTGAGTGCAGCTAACATCTCGTAACTGTTACAAAATATCGCACAGTTTTGCGGGCTTGCCGTGTTCTTTTGTGCATGGTAACGAGCATTTCGGGTTCCACTGATACTTCTCAAGAAACGTTCTCCTACGTGAAGTTACTCTTTATTACACTTCACCAGACACGACACGAAAGCAACAATCTCCGTATGTCACAAATGACATAATTATTAACACAGCCGATACACAGCACTGACAAATTAAGTAAAGGTGTCCGTGTGTATGTCAAGAGGCGTGTGGGGAGTGGAAATCTAGATCCACGTTTTCTTAAGCTTGGTAATAGAGTAATATGATTTCTCAGTTTCACATACTAGCCGCTTTAACTGCAAGGGGAAAAGCCCACCGTACCCACTGAAAAGGAGGCTGGGCTGGCTCCAGAGGGGCTCTGGACATTTAGAAAAACATAAAAATATTTTTTTCCAGTCACAAATCTAATCACGAGTCATTGGTCGTCCAAAACGAACTGTTACAAGCGCGGAAAAAATAATAAAATAGTTCATTTATAAAACCTACAAATGAATATCTGATATACGTAACAATAGAATTTGTTGTTTATTCCTCATGTTTCGGCGGGACTCCGCCGTCTTCAAGGAATCTATACACCAATATAAAAAACTCACTAAAATAAAATAGATTACAAGAATAACACACATTATATTGTAGTACTTGTGCAGCTAAATTCAAGTGTAAGGTCTCATAAACAGTGATTAATATTCCATATCCATATTATAATACATTAAAACAGTAATGCATATTACATCGTATTGATTGATGCAGTTAAATTAAAAAAATGTCAGATCTCGTGAAATATGGTCAAATTTCTATATGTTTGGTATATCATTGCAGCATTCGTTATTGCATACAAACATCTAATCTTGTTTCTGATCCATTGTACATCTTGATCCTGTATTTTCGGTCGTTGTGCTGTGTAGGACGTGACTTGTTACTGTCAAAATCATAATAAAATGACCATAACACACGACTGGAGGACTCGTGATTTGGAAAAAATTTAGTTTAGAAATAATCTTCTATTAACTAAACACAATTGCTTTCCGTTTATAAACGATTTCATAACATTTAATTTGCAAAATATTTTTGTGTTTCATATCAGCAATTAAAAGACAGTCTAACACAATTAGTTATTGTCGGAAAACATCTTGGATTTTCAATAGAAGTACATATTTTGGCCCTAATGGCTCACGTACAAATTTTGACCATAATGGCTCACCGTCATGCTCTTGTAAGATGATAAGAGTCTGACGATGATCCATCAGGGTCGAAACATGTAGCTACTTCTATTGCGAAAGAAGAGATATTGTTTCCCCCCCCCCCCCCCCCCAAAAAAAAAACTAGTTTCGTTAGAGTGTTTTTTTAATTTCTGAGATTTCATAACACCTTGAAGCGCAATGTTTGTGACGTTAGACAATGTACAGGAATGCAGCAGCTACGCTCATTCAGGACAGAAGTGCCATTCATCCCACTTGAGGCAGGACAACTGCACATCAGCCTCACTGCATGACACTGTCACACCCTGACGACGAAACATGCCACGGACTTGGCAGTGACGACACGTGTCTTCAGGTTCCTCGCCAAAGCCCATGATGCACAATGTCACTAGTTAAAATTAAAGTGTCACAAATACTTGTGTCTCATGTCCCGTAAACAAAGATGTTCAGCTACACTGCCATTACCTGCCACATGAGGTTTGAAACAGATCAGCTACCTTCACGTACCCAGCTTTTGTTGCAAGAGCAGTAGGCTTCTGAATAAATACTGTGAAACTCTTCTGTTGTTTATACTACGTTGATCTTTTATGTGTCATCCTCAATGTTCGGTCCTTCTTGTAACTGGAATTACTCTACATAACGGAGAACACTTGAATTAGCTGAATTTTGAAATTCTTTCGCTTGTTTTCACAAAGGTTTGCCACCCGAAAAAAAGCAAAGCATTCACACTTTTTTGTTTCCATTGCATCGAAGGTACGCGGATACTACTACTACTGCTACTACTACTAATAATAATAATTAGTAAAGGTACAAAACATTGAAAATGGAGAGTAAAATTGCATGTACCATAAACTGTAAAAATAGAATAGCTACAACACTATATACCCTAGAAACATGGTTTGTTTAAGGTATACTTTTGTAAACACCCTGCATAAAGGTGATTAATAATAATAATAATAATAATAATAATAATAATAATAATAATAACGGTTGTTATACACAACAAATTACACGACAGTTTAAAACTGCTTAATCTTCGCCCTGCTCTACATATTCCAATGCACAAAGCAGTAATACTCAATACATGTCGTACAGTAAAAACGTTTTTGGCAGAACTGTGAATAAGAAGTGCTGTTGTGAGAGCTAGCTAAACTGCTGTGCAGTAAGCAAAGTGGATGATGATGATGATGATGATGATGATGATGACAATGATGATGATGACGATCATAATGTTTTTTTTTAATGGCTCGACAGCCCCTTGGGGGCCTAGGCCGCCTCATTGTTCGAGGCTTCACGATCACACACTTAGACACACCACACTCGGTAGGACTCCTCTGGACGAGGGACCAGCTCGTCGCAGAGACCTCTACCTGACAACACACAACACTCACAAGAGACAGACATCCATGCCCTAGGCGGGATTCGAACCCACAATCCTAGTAATCGAGCGGCCGAAGACCCACGCCTTAGACCGCACGGCCACTGGGATCGGCGATCATAATGATAATTATGATAATTATAATAACAGTAATAATCAGAATGAACAGGAAACAAACAAACAAAGTAACTAAATAACCAACTCCAAGACTCAGATACCTTCTTGAGTTTATAACACAGGAAGTGAACCTGAATGTGCCACCCCATGAAGGCTACACGAGAGCAACAAAAGGCATTTTAGGCCTACTGGCCCAAACTGCAATTGGTGAGTGGTAAATAAGCAGCGTAATGCGTAGCATGTATGCTGTCGCAACATACAAGGAATACGTTAGCTGCGTGAAGACGTCCCCGCGCTTGATTCAGTACCACGGTACGAAGACATGTGGCGGAATGGACTTGTATCTCGAAATAACACGGAGGTGAGTGGTCAGCTTTAAGCTCAGGCCACCTTATTTTACAGAACGAATTTAAAAAGGGGCTGTTTGGACCCTAGAGCCGAACTGAAAGCAATGACATAGAAGCGGAATATTTGCCAATGTCTGGAGCTGAACCCTGGCTCTTCAGCGCGTAGTTTAACCGCTATATGAAAGATGAAATATCTGAATATGTAACGCGGATACAAGATACAAGGTACATGATGTAAATGCAGGAAATAATGCTCGATTTGTATACGTTTTCCTTTTGCCGATCCCAGTGGCCGCGCGGTCTAAGGCGTTGGTCTGCGGCCGCTCTCTTGGTGGGATTGTGGGGTCGAATCCCGCCGGAGGCATGGATGTCTGTCTCTTGTGAGTGTTGTGCCTTGTCAGGTAGAGGTCTCTGCGTCGGTCTGATCACCCGTCTGGAGGAGTCCTACCGAATGTGTGGTGTTGTGTCTGAGTGTGATCGCGAAGCCTCTATAATGAGCAGGCCGTGGCCCACTTTGGGCTGTTGCGCCACGGGAAAATAACATATTTTCCTTTTGGTACTTCACACTTTTATCACTCAGTTTATCAGTGATATAAAGAATCTCGAAATAATAAGTTAATATTACTTTATGCAATATATTTGTCATGGATCTTCTGCACTAAGAAAACACCGACGATGGAATGAAGACATTAAAATGCAGAACAATTGGCTGAATTGAACATCAGAAGTATTCATATTTGTCGCAAATTCGTACTGTAGCCGGTAATACACGGTTATTGTTTTATAAGACAGTTCGAATCACTATTTCATTCAGACCGTTTCGCGTGATGGTAGGCAGCGTAGCGCTCGCCGATTTTCCAATCTGCCTTGGGTCTAGGTCCACACATTTCATTTCAACACATTACATTTAAAAAGAAGTTTAGTCAGCATATTTAAAGGGGCTTGAAATATCTCTCTTCAGCTCAAAGACATGCATTACATCTAACGATCATGTCCGTTACAAGTAAAAATTTTATAAGTCAAGTAGGTTGATGGTGACTAAGGACAGTTGTCAGATAAAATAATGCATATATACTTCGATAACGGTAATAATTATACTAAAAATGCTGCTCAGAAGAATAGTTGTGCTAAGGTTTGAATCCAGAGAAGGTCAGCGTAAAACACAGTTGAAGTGATGACGGTGATGGTGATGACGATAATAATAATGACAACAAAAACAGTGCTGATGATGTGTCGGTTTGCTACTGACCTTTACTGACACTGGCAACAGATGTCTGCACGTCCTTTGACAGGAGCAGTCTCCAACACGACCTCCAATAAAGTAAGACTTCATGAATGCACACCCCCGTCACTATCACCTTCTATCTTGTAGCATACCACGACAACTTGCCCAACAACTTTTCATACCCAGCGTGCACTTACCTCGAACACACGACTGTCTACATCGCGCTACCATTCACTAATGCGCGGCCCCCTTGCTCGCCGGCCTGCAGGGTTGTAGAGAGGGGGTTCTGTTTTGCTTCCGCGTCGCTAGAGCGCAGCTACGACATAAATGACAATGCCTGCAAGCATAACTCCTTACGTCATTTCCCAAATGTGACATAACCTCAAAAATGATGCAGTCAGCAGCAAAATGCTGGCCATTAATGTACCTCACCTTCACTTTACGAAACAGTATGGTGCATAAAACAATAGTTTTACAGGATTATGGCCATCTGAGTTACGACACTGTCCCCTTAAAGGCGGTTAATATCTGCTAGACTGCACAGTGCTGCAACACAGAATGTAACAGTCACTGAAACAGATATGGCAGCATCGACGAAATGAGTGTATTGTGGCTAATGGCGAGTGTAGACTCTAATGCATTGTGACTATTGACGACTAAAGACGAATATAATTTAGTACTGTTACTGGCGAGTGTAGACTCTAATGCAGTATGACAATTGGCGTCTATCGGCGAGTAGTGTAGTATGGCTATTGGCGAGTGTAGACTGTAATGCAGTGTGACTATTGGCGACTATCGATGAATAGTGTAGTATGGCTATTGCCGAATGTAGACTGTAATGCAATAGACTATTGGTGACTATCGACGAATAGAGTGTAGTATGGTTATCGGCCAGTGTAAACTGTAATGCAGTATGACTATTGGCGACTATCGACGAATAGATTCTAGTATGGCTATTGGCGAGTGTAGACTAATGCAGAATGACAATTGGCGACTATTGACGAATAGATTGTAGTATGGCTATTGGCGAGGGTAGGATATATTTTCACGCGGCTGCTGGCGACTATCGACGAATAAATTATAGTACGTCTATTGGTGAGTGTAGACTGTAATGTAGTAAGAATACTGGCGACTCTCAAACAACACAGAGAGGACACTACACATACTTCCTCACGGATAATTTGGAAAGCTCTCCAATATAATAAAAATACCTCAGTGGGCGCTGAAATCTCGGGCGACACTGGCACACAGCTGTCGTGCCAAGTTTCGTGCCAATTGCCAAGGCTGCTTCTTGTGGATTAGAGTTTCGGCAGCCAACAGCAGAGGCCTGAAATATCTCCTTCTCTGTTTGGATGATGAAAAATCTCTTTAATGTATTTTGGCCCCGCCTCTCAACAGCAGACAGACACTTCTGTAGTAAATGCTGCTTCAGACCGCTATTATGATAGTACGCTGTTTGAAGCTCTGACTAGCCTGAATGGCAAAATTCGAATTCTCCTTTTTTTTTAAGACGAATTAAGTAACAACGGAAACTTGATATGCGCCAGCCCCCCCCCCCCCCTTACAAATTATTGCCTAGTGATTATTCATAAAAACACATGGCTATTTTCCTATCTCCTTTGACACTACGAAACTTATGCATGGGGAAAGGTGTTATTAAACGTTCGTGGCTGCTACATATACCACTAGACTTAAACTATAAATTTTCCATTTTGTTCACAGAGTGCATTTACGGGCATTATGTGATTCTGACAATAAACAGGAAATATTTCCGTTAACAGTATCAACCGTTTGATCTTTCTGAAGCAGACAGAGTTGTCTGTGATTTACGAAATTAATTTTTAAATATTATTTACTTAGATTTCTTCTTCAAAATGATCCAACAAATCCAAGTACCACAAATGTATACAAATTGTGTCTATAAATCGTGCCGCGTGGTCTGACCTAATGCACGTGAAACTTGTGTAAGCTTATACCAAGACGGAATTAAGAGGTATAAGTGGCACGGATGTAAAGCTCCGCCTCTGCTTTCTGCCTTGACGTCAGTTGTCACGCGACCATAGCCACAGATCTAAGACCCTGAATGTTTGTGCCGAATTAATACATCAGTACGCATTCCGGGAATCAAAATCCCGGCATATAACAGACAATCGCGTAACTAGCTACACAGCCTGAGAAATAGATTAAGTTCTCTTTTAACAAAATGTGTTTATAATAGCACGAGGTTACACACACATACGTAAATATATTAAAGAATCATTAATTATTAAGTAATTTACACAAATAATACAACCTTAAAAAAAGTACATTTTACAGTACAAGGGTTGCAGCTTTCCAATAGGAAATATAGGCGTATTTTATTGTTCAATAGCCAGCATATCTCGTAGTATTTATTTAGGATAAACAGTTTTATGATTTTTACAGAAAAAGAAAATTGTTATGGAATTCAATATTATCAATAAATTGATTTAGTTATTATTTTTAATCTTATTGCTAACATTTACCCACCTATCAAAGATACGTATGTAAGGAATCTAGTAGAACCAGTAAACCGTAAAGGTAATGGTAAAGGTCAATCTATAGCACGACACGAAGACCCAGAGGGGGAGTACAAGTATAGCTCTACTCTTTTCTCAACCTCTGCGCTAGACGTGGGTGGGTGGTCAAGGCCACGTTCTGGCCGCTTAACCCCCCGTTACCCATTTTACAGGAGGTTGGGTGGGCCCCAGGGTCGGTCGGGAAGGGTGCGGAAAACCTCGCCGCCACCGGGATTCGATGCTCGGACCGTCCAGCCCGTCGCGAGTCGCTATATCGACTACGCTACCCCGGCCCACAATAGAACCAATTACATCAAACTTATCTTGCTAGTTAGAAAAAAGATAAGTTTAGTGTAATTTGGATCTACTATATTCTGTGAACATGTAATTGTATCCACTTGCAGCTTGTTTCAGAGATGCTTTCTAGAAGTCTATAGATAGCTGAGGCACTGTAGTACTGTATTCCCATTTAGCAAGGTGCCTGTGATGTGTTCTATACTGAAGGTGCCGAGTTCAATTCTTATGTGAGGTCTACCTATGATACTTGTTATAAATATCGCCATACTTTCGTTTCATTTGAAGCGACACAAAAAATTATTTCACTGTCAGAGGCTTCAGCACCCAGGAGGCTTCAAGTTATTTTCAAACTACGAAACTGGTCTCGTGGTGTTTATGCGACGTCAGCTGGCAACAGTTACCGGCTGCATCATTGTTGCTGGCATATTACCCCGCCTTCTTGGCAAGACGCCTGCTGTGACGTCGGTTTCAGCATTGCGGCGCGCATTGTTGGGTCAGGGCATGCGTCAATATCGGTCGCCTCCTTCAAGTTACAAATTCCGCGTTGGGCCCTGAGGTCATCTCATCGATCCTCGAAAAAAGTAAATGAAGACGAAGTCCCGGCATGGGACGCTTATTATCTCCAGATATAAGGCAATTAATTTATGGCCTCTTTGGCTTAACTTACGATGACTTATTCCTGAGGAAAGTACCCGTACGTTAAATGCATTAAGATAATATCTGATTAATACCCGCACTTGTACTAATTTGGATGCATCACTTCATATTCATTTCGCCAACCTTACTATTCCGGTAGCGAGTAATGCTACCAAATTAATTGAGGCCGAATAGCATCCGGCCTAAAAGGACTACGAATATTAGTACCAGCATTCTGGTCTAAGAGAGGTTATGAGTGTGCGGGGTAATAGTACGGATAAAGTAGCTCAGGTTAATATCCAATGGATTTTTCTATCGGCGGTGTCGAAACGTCGGGATTAGCTACCAGACAGATGGCCATTGCACCACATGGAACATATGGACAGATGCAGTATAGAGATGGCCACTGCTTTGTATGAAACGTGGACAGGTGGGCCACAGATATGACCACTCCACTGCATGGAATATATGGACAGATGCACCACAGTGATGGCCATTGAACTACTAGATAAGGGATATGGGCACAGACACCATAGAAATGGCAATTGCACTGCAAATAACATAGGGAGCGAGGCACCATAGAGATGGCCAATTCACTGAATGGAACACAAGGGCACATACACCATAGAGATAGCCAATTCACTACATAGAAGATATGGACAGAGGCACCAGGCACATGGCCACTGAACTGCATGAAACATATGGACTGAAGTAACAAAGAGATGGCCACAGCACTGCATGGAACATATGGACGGGAGCAACAGAGGCCACAGCACTGCATGGAACATATGGACGGGAGCAACAGAGAGGTGGCCACAGCACTGCATGGAACATATGGACGGGAGCAACAGAGAGGTGGCCACAGCACTGTATGGAACATATGGACGGGAGCAACAGAGAGGTGGCCACAGCACTGCATGGAACATATGGACGGGAGCAACAGAGAGGTGGCCACAGCACTGCATGAACATATGGACGGGAGCAACAGAGAGGTGGCCACAGCACTGCATGGAACATATGGACGGGAGCAACAGAGAGGTGGCCACAGCACTGCATGGAACATATGGACGGGAGCAACAGAGAGGTGGCCACAGCACTGCATGGAACATATGGACGGAGAAACAGAGAGGTGGCCACAGCACTGCATGGAACATATGGACGGGAGCAACAGAGAGGTGGCCACAGTACTGCATGGAACATATGGACGGGAGCAACAGAGAGGTGACCACAGCACTGCATGGAACATATGGACGGGAGCAACAGAGAGGTGGCCACAGCACTGCATGGAACATATGGACGGGAGAAACAGAGAGGTGGCCACAGCACTGCATGGAACATATGGACGGGAGCAACAGAGAGGTGGCCACAGTACTGCATGGAACATATGGACGGGAGCAACAGAGAGGTGACCACAGCACTGCATGGAACATATGGACGGGAGCAACAGAGAGGTGGCCACAGCACTGCATGGAACATATGGACGGGAGCAACAGAGAGGTGGCCACAGCACTGCATGGAACATATGGACGGGAGCAACAGAGAGGTGGCCACAGCACTGCATGGAACATATGGACGGGAGAAACAGAGAGGTGGCCACAGCACTGCATGGAACATATGGACGGGAGCAACAGAGAGGTGGCCACAGTACTGCATGGAACATATGGACGGGAGCAACAGAGAGGTGACCACAGCACTGCATGGAACATATGGACGGGAGCAACAGAGAGGTGGCCACAGCACTGCATGGAACATATGGACGGGAGCAACAGAGAGGTGGCCACAGCACTGCATGGAACACATGCACAGAGACCCCAGTACAATTTCGACACGTTTAGCTGTCCAATTATAATGCAGTTTTGCTCGCCATTAACAAAAGCTCTGTCCGGAGGCTGCAACTACTTTTCAGACTGCCATTATCTTTGGAGCAATTCCTTTGCCCACTCGTCACATGATTTGATGCAGTGGCGTGTTACGTATTTCTCGTTCATTTCGCGGCATATGCAGGGAATTTTCTCTTTACTCTTACGTCCAAACCGACTTCGAAATGGCTGAATTTCCATTCCGATGTGTGTCTGGGATATCACGGAGGAAAGAAAATTACCACGAATCTTCTTCAAGCATCTTTACTTGCATGCTCCCCCATGTGCCTTCATAGCAGAATGCTTAGCCAAACTCTGCCTTAATTCATCTTGGTATGTTCTGCTGTTTTCGGGACACAACTGCTCTAGAAAGTGTCAAGATGTAACAAATACCTGCTCATACATTGAGCCCTTTTGTCACATCTTTATGGGAACGAAACTTCCGGAAACGCTTCTTCAGCTTCTTCAGTGTTTCCACATAGACGTCCGAGTTGATCGTTTGGCCACTGGGTAACACGTCTATGAGAATGACTCCTCCACAGTCCCAAAAGACTGTCGCCATGATCTTGCCGGCTGAGGGAACTGCTTTAAACTTTTTTCTTCCGAGGAGAGGTAGTATGATGCCACTCCATGGATTGCCTTTTCTTCTCGGGCTCGAAGTGATGAATCCATGTCTCATCACCCGTGACAATGGTGGATAAGAAATCGTCACCCTCAACCTCGTAACGAGCAAGCAACTTGGAGCAGATGGCCTTTTTTTTTTGTTGCTTGTGCTCTTCGGTTAGGTTTCGAGGGACCCATCGGGCACAGACCTTTGAATATCCTAAGTGGTGAATGATTTTTTCGACGCTTCCCTTACCAATACCGAGTACAGCGGCGAGTTCCCTGGTTGTGATTCTCCGATCGTCTCGAATAAGACTGTCGGCTCGTTGCACTGTTGCAGGCGTCACAGCTGTTGATGGGCGGCCCGAGCGCGGGAGATCAGAGTGCCCGTCCTTGTTCTGATGACGCCAATCGCTTCGCCCAACGGCTGACGATGCTTTTATCCACTGCCATGTCTCCATAGACCTTTCTTAAGCGCCTGTGAATTGATTCACTCGTTTCGTTTTCTGCCAAAAGAAACTCAATTACTGCTCTCTGTTTAGAACGCACGTCACTTGCAGACTCCATTTTGAAAGCTCACTACTGCGCTGCTATCCAGCGGGAAACCTTGCACCTATGTGCATAAACGCGGGACACTTTAAAGATACAGCACACAAAATATAATTTTTATCCAACAAAATTGGGCCGAGAAAAAAATGCGTTGCATCACTTTCTGGGCGCAGTAATATTTGCGATCGTTAAAGGAATGGCCGTAGTGTCTATGAAGTTTTCGACGAAAAAGAGTAGTTTAACAAGCATTATCTTTATGCTAGTTCAGTACGCCTCCACGGTGCGGCAACTTCTCTGCCGTGGCTGTGACGCGTGTAGCCTAGACAGTGTTTGTCAGGGTTTCCTTATAGCAATGCTGCAACTGAATCAACGCACGGAGCAAGGAAGTCATACAGAGGCGTCCCACCTCTGAACACAAAATTTCTCCCTATTTTCTTGTTGTAAGTATGTCTGTGGTATCATTTCATAAGTGTGTTCATCCGTGACTGTCTCCCTTAAAACTTTTTTGAGCCAATCGACTGAATTTTATGAGACTTGGTAAGAACATTGATGCTATACAATGCCCGAAGTTTGTATTTTTCAATCTTCTTAAAATTATACAGCCATGGCTTCCGTGCAAACATCTGAGTTGGAAAAAACTAGAGCCACATAATGTACGATCACGAAATGCGGTGTCACAATAAATACTGAAGAAACTTCACAGCTTTCGTTGAATTTGTATTTTTGCTTATGCGAAACATCGAAACGGGTGGCCATGTGAAATTACATGCATCTGCCTGTTTCCTGGCGACAATTAAACAGGCGAATAAATTACGTACATAGAGACTGTTATTGTGAGCTACCAATTATTTAGAATGCACAAATTCAGCTCAAGGGCCGTAACTGCTCTGCTGCAGACTAAAACAGCCAATTTGCCATCCCTTCGACGTATTCCTTTCATCTCTACCTTGCCTGATATCTACGTTTGCTAGACGGACGAGCGGGCAATTCCTGGGAACTTTAAGAGCGTAAACTTTTCTGTTTCTATTATCCCTCGCTCCCTCTTCCACACACTGGGTTTGTTTGTTGTTTCTTTGTTCTTTTCTTTTCCCTTCCTCTTCTCCACTCGTGTCAGCATCCAGAACTTCGTAAACCGTAAACATTTTTTCTATCGAGCAAAATGCGTGACGTCACTAAAATAGGCCTGTCTCTTATCTTTGAAAATACAACTAACTCAACTTTTATTGTTCGTACCGTGCATTTTCATTTGATCACACATATCTGTCGTTGCCTTCCATAGGTAAACACAACTTCTGATAAACAGTGGCCCCACAAAAATCAACAGAGAAAACCTAAATTTTACATCTCGAAATTTTAATATGTACCATTATTTTTTGTTTTGTGATTTTGTGTAACTCACGATACGGGTCCCTGATGATGGTTCCATAAAAGGGAACCGAAACATGTTGGACTGATTTTACTGTAAAAAGAAGTTATGTTGTATAATAAATAAGAAGTGTGCATTTTGTTGGTTTAAAAATTGTGTGAACAACTAACTCGGTATATCTAGAAGCATGGAAGACGTCACAGAGAAATCAGTACGCATGCGCAGTACTGTCACCCCACGAGCTGTTTTGTGGAAATTCTCGTGCTTCTAGATAGAGTGAGCCCAGTGTACAAAAAGGGTCGGATTTCATTTTTCACGCTATTGACCTGGAAGTGACGGGATTTTTTACACACTCACACAGCCTCCAGAGTAGAGTCTCTCACTGCTTAAACAAATATCAGTCTTGAACTGAAGGCCTTCATAGCCACGGAATTTGGGTTCAGACTCGCTGTCTGCATGCCACTGAACAGCTGCGTGGTGTATTGGAACATTTTGCAATGATACATAGATTAAAGTTTCGTAAATCCAAATGCTCAGAGCCTACTGAAATGTGTGTAACGAAATGTGGCGTCAGGTGTACCCGAATTACAGAATGCTGTGATACCAGGTGACACTGGATAAACATGAACCAAAAGCAAATTTCTGTCCTTCTGTCTGTCTTTGTCGCAGAAATCCCAATCATCGGACTCCCTAGAGGTCTTTAAGTAATATATTAACAAATATATGCACTTAATGAAATACATTCACAAGTATAAAAGTCCTACATGTTTCTGGCATCTCGGTGCCGAAACATGTAGTAGTTTTATACTTCCGAATGTATTTTATTAAGTGCATAAGCTGGATAATGTATTAATTATAAGAATATGTACAGTATGAATAACATGAAGTTCGTAAAAATCTATTAATTTTAGTAGGAAATAAAATGTATTTTTAGGCAGGCAGGCACACGGACGGGCGGGCACCACCTCGCAATATGCATTAATTTAATGTACTTTATACAAAGTACGCACACAAGCACAAGAACCCTTGTACGAAAAACTCGTCGCAGTACTTAACCGTTTATTTCTGAAGGTATAAGCCAGTTCTGTATAAGACCTTCACAACCGTCCCATATCAGGACTTTCTCTCCCGATTCCTCGGGTCCTAGCCATAAAAGTGAAGTATTATCAATATTCGAGCGTAAAAATGGACCAACATTTCAAACACACAAAAATAAATTAACACTATACAAGGATAAATGTAAAGGTTTCCGTGCACTCTATTCAGCATCACGCCCTGAACACCGATGGGAAGTTAGCTGTAGGCTTAGGTTTCTACGCACTAACCTAGACACGATATTGAGTCTAGTGGCCAACTTCACAGGCCGGCAGATTGAGTGCCCAGAAAGAACTCCGTGACCATTGCACGGTATGGGCAACGAGCGGGTCTGGGCACGGTACTTATGTCGCTAGTCCAATCTGTGGTTTGTCACTATATTGAATGAGACTCGGTTTCATAAGCAACACCATGTTACAGTTACACCAGTGTTTAGGAGCTGGGATGTGAAGGAACGTGTGTCTGTTAGCTCCGTTCGTTCTGGGCTCAACAACATGAGGTAACACTTTGGCCGTTTTATCGCCTGGAAACAAATTTCTTCTCGTTAAACAGTAAGTTTCTTGGACCCCAGAACCCTTCTGGGTGTGGAAGTGGTTAAGTAAAAATATTTGTCACCGTATCTGGATTAACCGATTAACTTACAGTTCATCACTTTTCTCACCAAAGACTCCATAATCTGCTGGTTCTTAGATCAATTTTAAACTGCTGTGATTTGCAGGGCACGTGGCACGTTTGAGAGAGAAAAGAAAAAATACAGGGCTTTGGTACAAAACCCGAAGAAAAGAGACCACTTAGAAGACCTCGACGTGATGGCAGTAAATTAAAATGAACTTTAAAGAAATAGGATGGGAGGGCGTGAACTTGATTCATCTGGTTTAGGATAGAGACAATTGGTAGGATTTTGTGAACACGGTAGTGAACCTTCGGGTTCCATAAAATGCGGATAATTTGTTTATTAGCTGAGGAAACACTAGCTTCTAAAGAATGATTCTGCTCCGTGGAGTTAGTCTGATATAATTTGACAACAAACTAGCTGCTTATAGAACCGTACACTAAATTACCTCGAACAGCCTTTAGGGGTAAGCAGTCCAGAATGTTTAGAAATAAAACGTTCAGATGAAGAAATAAAACTTCCAATTACAAATTTCTCTTAGGCCCCATCATGCAGAGAATAATCGGAACGTACTTACTGCAGCAAATTCCTGGAAGACTCGAGACATTTGTGCTCAAAAAGCATGAAAGACTTTGCAGGTTGCGTCAATATACGTAACGAACACGAGGAATCTGTCAGCGGAAGGTAACCCAGCAACAAACGTGGCGTTTTGGTTCCAACTGTGACGAAAGAGAAGTAACAATGCTGCCATCTAGGGAGTATAAAGGGGTAACGTAGTACCTACGAAATTCTTACGCTGACCACTAGAGGCAGCATTGTGCGACCAAGCGTAACAAGGAATATCCTAACCGAATGTAAGGGGCTGAACTATAGAAACGATAGCAGTGGCACGTAAAAGCCTTGCTCTATAAGTGCATTAAAGCGCTGCTATTGCTATATGAGATGCATTTTTTTCAGTTCAATGAAGTGATGAAGTTACTTTTTCTTCCTAAGGCTTTTCGGCCCGTTTCCTCGCCATGGCATCCTTTGTTTTCTTCCTCCAATCACTCTAATATATTGTCTCTGCCCGCAAATTTCTCGTATTGAGGAATTTGGCGAAATCATTCGGCACTTCGTCTTCCATTCTATTCCTCGGCTTTCCAGCTGGTCTTGTTTCAAGACTTCCAGAATTCATTTTCAGATTCTGTTGTCGAAAACCCTCACTACACGCCCAGCCAAATGTAATTTTTCAACAGACATGCATGTTAAAATAAATGTCTTTACACAATCATTGTACCGTACTATTAATTTATATTGGTACATATATTCTCCGAGGGAGTTTTCGCTCAAAGGAATCTATCACTTTGTGACACTCTGAGAAACTTTCATGTATCATTCCCACAAAAAAAAAAAAAATCGGATGAGTGTTGTAAATAACAACCCTGCCTTAATTACTAATACGGGTAAAACTTTATCGGTTAATTAAAGTACTGACACGATTCATGGAGGTACGGTTATTTCTCAACAACAACAACAAATATGAGAAAGGAACACTAAACTTCTAACACAAGAAATACTGTAAAGGCCGTGCCACAATTAAACAACCCCCAGCACCCCCCGTCAAACAGTTCTAATACCACTGTAATCATCTCAGTATCTCGCAAGAGCGCCATTAAGTACACGGCGCTATCGAAAAAGTATAGCCAACTTAACAAATCATTTTGAAATAGCCTATAACGGCAATATTACAATAAAGTTAGTTTCACTTTACACGGAACCAGGTAAACACATCGTACACAGTAATAGTACCGTATTGTAGGCACACCTAGGCTATGCAGGGTACATAAAAGAGAGCACTTTATACCACGCAGGTGTTTATTGTTAAGGCAATTGGTACAGCCCACATTCATCGTTCAAGCCATATGTAACGCATTATAATAATAGTGAAAACAACAAAAACAATGAGAGTAGCAGTAGCAGTAGCAGCAGCAGCAGCAGCAGCATAGCAGCACCACCCACCACCACCACCACCACAACAACAACAACAACAACAACACCCGCCATCACCACCAATAACAGCAACATGCAAAAAAAAAATGAAAAGAAATGAAACCATCTTGATCAAATCGAAATAAACTGCAGTGTTACCAGCATGCACTGAAAGAGATATTTTTTACCTACAAGCAAAAATTAAAAAGCTCCGGTATAATAACTTTGACAGAAAAGAGAATAAAGTATTTCTAACGAACCAAATACGAATGTGTGCTGGTGGCAGGAAACCCAAGACTGGGAAACCAAATACAGAAAAAGAATTAAATATTTATGGATAATCACTTGAACAAGCCAATAATGCATACTAGGCACAGAACAAATGCGTATTTATAGGACATGAGAAGGCTGTCCAGTGCAGCCACCTTTATGCGGGGTTTGCTTAAGGCGAGCACAAAACCAGAATGCACCGTAACTAGACAAATGTGTGTTACTGGATGAAGGAACGCGCTATATTTGTCACAAAACTGTGGCTGAACAACATCGACGCCATTCTACCACTCTCTAGTGCTTACATACCGACGTATCATCGAAAGGTCCTAAGTTCATTCCCAATTAATTTTTAAAGCACAAGGATATAACAATTTGCTAGCACATTTATAACCACTCACGTGCAGGAGGATCGCCTATATAATAATAATAATTACCATGGCTCAACAGCCCTATATGGGCTCAGGCCTCCTCTTCCCGAGGTTACTAGGTCGTGCGCATTCGTGGCAGTTGGTGGCTGGACAACTGGCCGCGCTACTGTTCTATCGATCCTTATGTGACCGCCAGAGCCATCTGGTAGGCAGTCAGGAGACTTGGGTGAGAAATTGGGGTTGAATTTTGCTTACGAAACATTTCTATTCATGCCCGTAAGGTTCTTTTACATGCCGTAAATCTACGACATGGGACCGAAAGGAGGATCGCCTATACTTATTTTTATTCATATAACAGTAGCAGCGAGAGGTTTTAAGATCCTCTTCTCTAATTACCAACAAGTCAACTAAAAATATCCCTGTCTTTTGGTGGTGTATTTGCCCTTGCGCTGCTAAGTGGGGGAACAACTGGTTTACTTGCAGTTGTAGTTCTCGATTTACTGAGCTAGTAGTTGAGGAGCCCCGTGACAGGTGTTCAGTCCCGACCGACGATCGGTTTGGAAAAAAACAGGATGGCCATTATTTAGGTCTGACGTATATTTTTTGTGGACAACTTTACCTTATTTTCGAAATAGACAAAAGAAGTTGGCAATAAATTTCCCAGGGTTGTTTCTCCAGCATGAACATTTCTTTGTATCCATTTTTCGTACAATGTGTCGTATTGGGAACAATAGGGATCGGACGAAGGGACGGATGGATCGACAGACAGAGAGACGTAGCAAACAAATGGCAATAATAACTTTCGGATGTTGGGCCTATGTGTTACATTGTGTTGTATTTATAACAAAAAATTTCTCGTTGTATCCAGATTGTTTGCGTTGAAGGCAGCAGGACACCAAACATGAGCAGTATTGAGAGACTGACAGGCCTGAGTTTTAATTTTCATCTGTTAGTAACATCAATGGATCATTATTAAAAACAAATTATTTTCGGTTATGAATATTTCCGTGGAGAAGTACATGAAAATTCTTCGCTCGGACATACTTCACGATAAATGTGATAGGATAAGTTGGTTTTGTCTTTTGTTGCTTTACGTTTTGGTGAAGTTTTTACGACCCGTGCTGTTAGAGACGGGATTTTGATAGGTAAGCACAAGCGGACAGTACATATCGACCAAACACTATGCAAACTTAATACTGTACATCTTCCGTGCAGAGAGATCCTTCGTGGTGTAAACATAGAGTGGCAATGTGCACGATTCACGTGGTGTAAAAATAGAGTGGCAATGTACACGATTTACGTGGTGTAAACATAGAGTGGCAATGTGCACGATTTACGTGGTGTAAACATAGAGTGGCAATGTACACGATTTACGTGGTGTAAACATAGAGTGGCAATGTGCACGATTTACGTTGTGTAACCATAGAGTGGCAATGTGCACGATTTACGTTGTGTAAACATAGAGTGGCCAATGTAACACGATTTACGTGGTGTAAACATAGAGTGGCAATGTGCACGATTTACGTGGTGTAAACATAGAGTGGCAATGTACACGATTTACGTGGTGTAAACATAGAGTGGCAATGTACACGATTTACGTGGTGTAAACATAGAGTGGCAATGTACACGATTTACGTGGTGTAACCATAGAGTGGCAATGTACACGATTTACGTTGTGTAACATAGAGTGGCAATGTGCACGATTTACGTGGTGTAAACATAGAGTGGCAATGTACACGATTTACGTGGTGTAAACATAGAGTGGCAATGTGCACGATTTACGTGTGTAACATAGAGTGGCAATGTACACGATTTACGTGGTGTAAACATAGAGTGGCAATGTACACGATTTACGTGTGTAAACATAGAGTGGTAATGTACACGATTTACGTTGTGTAACCATAGAGTGGCAATGTGCACGATTTACGTGGTGTAAACATAGAGTGGCAATGTACACGATTTACGTTGTGTAAACATAGAGTGGCAATGTGCACGATTTACGTGGTGTAAACATAGAGTGGCAATTACACGATTTACGTTGTGTAAAAGTAAAGATGGCAATGACACAATTTACGTGTAACATGATGGAAATGTACACGATTTACGTGGTGTAAACATAGAGTGGCAATGCACACGATTTACGTGGTGTAAACATAGAGTGGCAATATACACGATTTACGTCTCGATCTCATTTGAAGAGGTTTTATTATTTCAAGATATCTGCATGCAGAAGATTTCACTAATTGTCTCGTAATATAATAGTTTTAATATAATTTGTATATAACGCAGTACATACATGTTTTAATGGTCTGCTGTCATTACATATTTTACCATCTACATATCGCTCATGAAAAGGCAATTTTTTTTCTAACCCTCACAATCCAACTGAGATTCCCGCATTACTAGACTGTTGGGTTACAAACACACTTCCGCCAAAACGTTTTGTCCACACAAAATTGTTTGTCCTTATATTTCCCTAAAAACATAACATGTTTAATTGTTGGGCTATTCAGGCTAAGGAAGAAACGGTGCTACAGGGCATGATTGATAGGCTAATTGAAATTGGAAGACGCTATGGAATGGAAATAAACGTGGGAAAAACTAAGGCTGAGAATCTTAAGGCAGCCATACCTAATAAAATATATGACAGATCAAAACAATTGGATAATGTGGAATTTTTAATTATTTGGGTAGAATGTTAACAAATGATGCAAGGTGTACACGTGAAATTAAATCCAGAATTGCCATGGCAAAAGCAGCATTCAACAAGAAGAAGACTTTTCACTGCAAATTGAACTTAAATTTAAGGAAGAAACTAGTAAAGTGCTACATTTGAAGCATAGCTTTGTATGGTGCTGAAACGTGGACACTTCGGAAAATGGATCAGAAGTATCTGGAAAGTTTTGAAATGTGGTGCTGGAGAAGAATGGAGAAGATCAGTTGGACCGATCGTGTGAGAAATGAAGAAGTATTACAAAGTGTCAAGGAGGAGAGGAATATCCTACATACAATAAAAAGAAGAAAGGCTAACTGGATTGGTCACATCTTGCGTAGAAACTGCCTTCTGAAACACGTGATTGAAAGAAAATTAGAAGGAAGGATAGAAATGACGGGAAGACGAGGGAGAAGACGTAAGCAACTGCTGGATGACCTTAAGGAAAAGACAAGATACTGGAAATTGAAAGAGGAAGCACTAGATCGCACCCCGTGGAGAACTCGCTTTGGAAGAGACTACGGACCTGTCGTAAGACAGACTACAGAATGAATAAGTATCGGTCAAGTTTCTTCTGTCTCCTGTAAAACTGTGTATAGGTGTGTTACGCAAGAATTGCTCTTTCATGAGCGATAAGACAAAGTTGTATAACAAAGCTTATATGTTTTTAAGTAGCGACGCTCCCTGAAGATGTCTAAAGAAAATAGCCGAAACATGTAGGAGTGTTTTATATTCTTAATATGCACAATTTGTTGGATATAAACTTGTTCCAAGAATTGTGCCATTTATCACACACTAACTTTCAAATAGTACAGGGCCCAAAATTCAGAACCTCTAACGCCAAAAGCGACACTGGACATAATACTGCGTCTGTTCCTCCCACTTGTCATCCGTGCAAACAATATCCGCAATATTATCCGCTTGTTACGACCAGATATTTTCCTGAGCATTTTGTTTCCATATACGTGTATTTGTAATTATTTTCCTGGATTTTCAGAAGCAATTAAGTACAGTTTAATAGAGTAAGAACAAAGCATGTGGTTTGTCCCGTGATGAAGAGTGATGAATATTACTGGGCAAAGCGCTAAAATATAAACCTGTTATTAAACTGATGCTGTTAGATCAAGCTTCAAACACTGCTTACAGAAGAGTGTTCACACGCTACGTATCGACTGCAGCGACAATCAATACGAGCGGTTAGCCACGGCTGCAGTAACTATTACAATTTAAAAAATCGCTACTAGGCTGCGCTGTGGGCAATTTACTATTGAAGACTGGGGAAAAACTACATTTCGAGATACATGCAGCTTAAAAAACTTCTTCAGTCGCACATAGTACAATCCTCACCTCCCACAAACTTCTTCAGACACACATAATTCATTCCTCACCTACCACAAACGTCTTCAGACACATAATTCACTCCTCACCTCTCACAAACTTCTTCAGACACACATAATTCATTCCTCACCTCCCACAATTTCAAACCCTTCATTCCACCACAATCAACACATAATTCATTCCTCACCTCCCACAAACTTCTTCAGACACACATAATTCATTCCTCACCTACCACAAACGTCTTCAGACCCACTAATCCACTCCTCATCTCCCACAAACGTCTTCAGTCACACATAATTCATTCCTCACCTACCACAAAAGTCTTCATACACACATAATTCATTCCTCACCTACCACAAACGTTTCAGACACACATAATCCATCCTCACCTACCACAAACGTCTTCAGACACACATAATTCATTCCTCACCTACCACAAACGTCTTCAGACACACATAATTCATTCCTCACCTCTCAAAAACTTCTTCATACACACATAATTCATTCCTCACCTCCACAAACTTCTTCAGACACACATAATTCATTCCTCACCTACCACAAACGTCTTCAGACACACATAATTCATTCCTCACCTACCACAAACGTCTTCATGACACACATAATTCATTCCTCACCTCCACACAAACTTCTTCAGACACACATAATTCATTCCTCACCTACCACAAACGTCTTCAGACACACATAATTCATCCTCACCTACCACAAACGTCTTCAGACACACATAATCATCCCACTCACACTCTCACAACATATATCTCACTTCTTCAGACACACATAATTCATTCCTCACCTACCACAAACTCTCTCAGACACACATAATTCATTCCTCACCTCCCACAAACGTCTTCAGACACACATAATTCATTCCTCACCTCCACAAACGTCTTCAGACACACATAATTCATTCCTCACCTACCACAAACGTCTTCAGACACACATAATGCACTCCTCACCTCTCACAAACTTCTTCAGACACACATAATTCACTCCTCACCTTCCACAAATGCTGTCCGTTCAAACTTTATTTAATTTCCAAATTAAAGTGTACAATATTATCATGTGTCGCACATTTCTGGACTTTCCTGATAAGAACACAGAGGTCAAGGCTTCCGTCTTATTACTTCTAAAACGAAACAAAAATTATAGCAAAAACTAGACGTTCAAAAATAGGTTCTAAAAGAAACTGATGACAATTACTTCCTACTAAGCTCTACCAACAACTTTGAATTGGTATACTTACTTGTAACTTGTTGTGACCTGTACTGCGCTTGAAGTAGTAAAATAAAACCTAATATCTGTCGCCAGTACCAATAATTTAAATACAGAAAATTCTACATAATTTATACATGATTTCATAATCTGTCTGCACACCACATGTTCCATTTATATAGTTCAAGCAGGTTTTTAAACACAAATTTCATAGTTTTAAATATTGAAAAGACAAAAAATGTCAGCTTCCTGCATTGTGTGGCACCAATGTCTTTACCATTTCAGAGTTTTGCATGACCACCGTGTTTGGATGCTTGAGGACAGGTAATAAGTGTTAGTTGGAGGGAGGTTTGAATGACACGACATGCGTACACATTTTAAAGAAACTCCGTCAATTAGTTCAATTGATTTGAAGGAACAAACACACGTACATAAGCCTTTCATAAGTAAAGATTGAGTTGGGGAATAGTGATGAGATAAAATTTGGAACTGAAAGATATCAAATAATAAGAGTTGGGTAAAAAATACGTAAGAAAGGTTTAAAATTTTTTTTGTTTCCCTAATGTGAATAAAAGAGGTAAAGCAATCCCATTACAGACTTGGACAGGCCCTTAGGGTTGAGGATGAGGCTCCCAGATTTCTAGACAATCGGCACATGAAGGTGGTAAGGTTGTCAGCCCTACGCACCGGCCGCATTTACCCCTCAGGAAATATTCCTGGTACTCATTTCTGTTAGAGGCTGAGTCGACCCCAGGGCCATAGTGCGACCGGAAGGATTATGCCAATGAAAAATTCACGACACCATCGGGAATCGAACCCGCGACGTTCCGGCTTGTAGCGCAGTACCTCAACCAACTGCGCCACCGCGTGCCCAATGTGAATAAGGAAATTAAATCGTAAAACGGACTTGTAGCACGGGCAGAATAAAGCAACGTAGGCATATGTCTTGGTTTTGGAAACTTACGATGAGTAAGAGAGAAGACAATGTTAAACGGGCCCTTAGGGAAGTTTTGAGGAAGTAGACTTGACGTAACTGGCTAATGACAAGGTCCTACTGTGGTATTTTGTGACTGTGGCGCTGAACTACGGGTCACTGTACGAACAAAGGTTTTATGTTCGACCGAAAAACCTTGTACGTGTCACGCAAGGTTTAAGTTTCCGCTCAGCCCCCGATGAGAGTGGCAGCCAGTGTACAGCCTGCATCGATCCTACTGAGCAGCAGGCACCAAGCTCAGTGGGATTCAGAATGCAAATTTCTCAGCTTAGCCACGTTAATTCTTTAAACAGCACAGAGCACACAGCAGTCGCGCAAAGTGTTCTTTTTTTTTCGTGAACTAAGCTCTTCTATACGAGATGTCAGACTTCCGCCGCTCTTCTGGGACGTTGCGTCGCGTAACCTCCCAGAAGAGCGAAGGCCTAAGCTCTTGTCACTCACACTCATTGTCCTTCAGCTCCGTAATATAATCCTATTCCTTCTTTCTTATCATTTCCTCCTGATTATTCTCCTTCACTTTTTCCTTGTTCCATTCTACTTTTCTTTGTTCCTCTCCTCCTCGATGCTACTGATGTACATCCTGTTTCTTTTTCATATTCTTATCTTCTCCATCACTTCGTTCCTCAATCCGTTAGTCCTTCCTCTTGCACTCCTCTTAATTATACGACGCCCTCCCCATGCCCCGCGGTCTACGGTCCTGGTGGAATTTCAGAGAACCTCTTCTAATTGCGAACTCTGAAGTTCTGACAGGGATTAAACTGGAGATTCGAGTCTTCTAGGTTTGTAAGACGTATTGACTGGAAAATATTTACCGGTACTTCGTAGGATCGCAGTGCCTTCACCTTCAGGGCCAAGCAGTCCGGGAAGAGTAAGACACTTCAAATCATCAGGGACTATTTACGAGCTGACATGACGTAACTTTCCAGAAGTCTTGAAAATTCAGCAAGCACCGCTCTCAGCACCTCAAATACCATGTTTGTTTAAGATGTACACGTATGTTGGCCGTCCAGACACGCATCTTTGTTCACAGAAAATTTATTGCTATTACGAAGGCACGTGAAAAACTAAAGCCAATTTTGTCAACATTTTTATATGATTTCTGAGAAAAATCACATAAATATTAGACATATTTTATTTTCTACATAATGGTTATGTTTTTTAATGCATAAAGCCAGAACAATCCACATGTTTCTTGATTCAATTAGACTTCAAACGCACTTTCATCAGCCGTCAGTCTACAGTTGTCCCGAACACGCTGATCGAATTTGTTCTTAACACATTTTACAGTAGCTGCGAGCGCACGAACGCGCATCGCCAAGCGTCTACCAATATTTGAGCCTTTCCAAACACTCGCACGCCTTCAGTGAACGTGAGTCATCCGTCAGTGTTCCAAGTTTGACTACAGGCTCTCGTCATTTCGTGCAGCAATCGTGTTAAAAGCGTCATATTTTTATCAATGCCAAAATATACTGAGAATCACCTGGCTGTGAGGCAGGGAAACTTCATGTCGTTTCAAGTCTCCTTATTTTCAATTCTGGCGTAAGATAAAACCGGCTTTGATTTTTATCATTGTCTTATTTCCTTAGACAATTGACCGCATTAACAGCAACAAAAGGAGACATCTGAAATAGGTGTTATTTGTATTTCAAAACGTTTTATTTCGGAAATACGAAGGAATGATAATAGTTGAAGTACACAGTAACAAGAACGAAACGTCCCTCTACATGTTGGAATTTCAAAACAACCAGCAGTAATGTTTAAATTCTCCTGCCAATTCAGTACTTCATCAGCTAAGTTGTATATCGAAACATCGTTGTGAGTTTTGGCTTAAGGGATGTCTATGTCCTCGAAGAAAATCTCTAACATTAGAAGTGTTTTAATTTAGCGCGAAATTAAGCCACCAAACACGTTGCATTACTAGTCAAATACCGGGATTAAGTCACTGCGACTGTTCTTGTTTGTTACTGAACACCGATCAAAGCCGTCAGATCTGTCTCCTGTATTATATCACTAACAGTGCGCAGGCGACGCCCCACATACGCAATATTTCGAAAAAGCAGTTGCATAAAGCGAAAAAAGTGTGGTACCCAGTCTGGGGCAAACGGCCCCACACGTTACGATAAGGAATCTGCAGCGTGCAGCAGGTAAGGGGCACATGAGGAATTACATACAAGATTTTAGAAATTGTATTAATAAAGAAGTCAGAAAGGAGAATGATATTAAAGGTGGTTTTAGAGAAATAGGGGTGATATTGCAGGATAGAGCCGATCCCAGTGGCCGTGCGGTCTAAGACGTGGGTCTGCGGCCGCTATCTTACTGGGATTGTGGGTTCGAATCCTACCGGGGGCATGGATGTCTCTCTCTTGTGAGTGTTGTGTGTTGTCAGATAGAGGTCTCTACGACGAGCTGGTCCCTCGTCCAGAGGAGTCCTACCGAGTGTGGTGTGTCTAAAAAGTGTGATCGTGAAGCCTCGAGAAATGAGGCGGCCTAGGCCCCCAAGGGGCTTTCGAGCCATTGAAAAAAAAATTGTAGGATGGATGCGATTGGTGTAGAACACGGTCCAATGTAGAACATTTGTGCACACGGTAGTGAAACTTCGGGCTCCACAAAAGGCGAGGATTTTCATAAAATCTTAGCAAATTGCAAGTAATGCTACTGGTTAATTCGCTGAATTTGTAAACGGTAAGGTTTTGTACTCTTGGGATGTGTCTGTGTGAAGTAACACTGTGTTATCTGTCAGAAAAGAGAACACTGTATAGGCAGTATTATTCCTTCTCTGTCGAACGAACTGGTGACGACATCGTCCTGAAACAAGTGACAGACGCTCGGTCTAATACGAGTCGCTATAAGTGGACCACGTTTTGTTCTCTGTCCGATTGCGAAAAAGCATCTGGACAACCGCCAACAATAAGGTTCAGAGCATGCAAGACAGGCATACGTAGTGACAACTCCGGCTTATCTTCAACCGAAAGACCCACTGAATAGCCCTCACGGCCGAGAGCACATTGGCAAATGGGTAGTTGAATAATGCTGTAGAAAGGAAGCAGAGGATCCTACACAACGTTATTCAGATCTGTATTATACACCAACATATTATATCTCATAGTTAATGTAACTATCGAAATAGAGCACGAAGTATTTCATTTAGCCAGAGATAGGAACCTTATGAGGTGCATAAGTCACAAGTTGTGGGTTTTTTTTAATGGCTCGACAGCCCCTTGGGGGCCTAGGACGCCTCATTTTTCGATGCTTCACGATCACACAATTTTAGACACACCACACTCAGTAGGACTCCGCTGAACGAGCCCGTCGCAGAGACCTCTACCTGACAACACACAACACTCACAAGAGACAGACATCCATGCCCTTGGCGGGATTCGAACCCACAATCCCAGTAAGCGAGCGGCCGTAGACCCACGCCTTAGACCGCGCGGCCACTGGGATCGGCTGTGGGCTTTACGGTATAAAAATACAAATTATTTTAGTTATATTTTAAAAAATGCCAATTGTAGAACAAATAAGCACACGTCAATATTCATTCCTTCACTCTGCAGTCTGTCTTAAGACAGGTCCGTAGCCTCTTCCAAAGCGAGATCTCCACAAGGTGCGATCTAGTGCTTCCTCTTTCAATTTCCAGTATCTTCTCTTTTCCTTAAGGTCATCCAGTAACTGCTTACGTCTTCTTCGTTGTTTTCCTGTCACTTCTATCCTTCCTTCTATCTTTCCCCCAATAACATGTTTCACAAGGCAGTTTCTGCGCAAGATGTGATCAATCCAGTTAGCCTTTCTTCTTTTTCAATATAGTATTCTCGGGCGCACAGCCGCGTCAACTCGTTCTTTTTATTGTATGTAGGATATTCCTCTCCTCCTTGACTCTGTGTAATACTTCTTCATTTCTCACACGATCGGTCCAAGTGATCTTCTCCATTCTTCTCCAGCACCACTTTTCAAAACTTTCCAGATAGTCTCATCTATTTTCCGAAGTGTCCACGTTTCAGCACCATACAAAGATGTGCTTCAAATGTAACACTTTACTAGTTTCTTCCTTAAATTTAAGTCCAGTTTGCTGGTGAAAAGATTCTAATATAGCCCGTAAAAATGAACGGACCCTCACCCTATAACAGGGTACACTATTACGGAGAAAGATACAAATAAATCAGTCAATAGATGGCGACAATTTGCTGACTCGTCAGATAGACTTGGAACGCAAAATCAGTAAGGATAATTGAAAGTCCCACGTATATACAAAGACATAAAGTTATTCATAAAATAATTTAAAAAATTACTTTAAAATTAACACTTTAGAGCCAAGTGGTTATTTTACGCACCATCAAGTTTAGCATACAAAAATTCTACGTTCTGCGTAGGGAGTGGATTTGCGTGGTGCCTTGTATGGCTCTCAGAACGAACAGCGATTATTTTTCTATACAGCATTAACTGATTGTTTTCTATGGCCAAAGCAGAGTGTGATTACTGCGCGGTACGATCTGAGTCTTTAGCTGCAGGTCAGGTTAAACGTAGACTTCAAAGGATTACACAAATGAATTTAGCGGACGGAATGCGAACTCGCGACTGACGAGGTAGAGATATAAACATCTGCACTCAGCAGACATTACTTACACGGTCGGTGGAATTGAGAACAGCAATGTTTCCGATTATCTGTCATTCGCTTGACCGAGAGTAAAAGTATGCAAAATGTACACATTTCTGTTTCTGGAATCTTGCAATGCCGCAATGTCAATTAGCTACCTGTATTGCATTCAAGAACTAAGTTATACAGTGCGACATTTGAAGTTCTAACAACTGCACTGCTGGAGAGCGAAGTCTTCCGGGATTTTGCGCTGAGTCGCTGGACAAATACTCCTACTTCCAGAGGTTTTGAAGGATCGTAGTACCTTCATCTTCAAGGTCAAGTAGTCCCAAGAGAAGTGAAACTGCTTGATCCAAAATATGAAGGCACTGAAATATTTCGAAACGTCGGGGCTTTTTTACCGTAACATCAGGAACACCTAAAATCTGTATTACAGAGCACACCCTGAGTCAACTACATCTCATAACCCGCGCAACCTGTACTGAACTCTATTCAGAGATAACACGGTCTGAAGATAACAAATTACTTCCATTTATTGCACCCCCATGGAAGGGGGAGCAAATTTTGATTTACGCAGATAAATTCTTTTTTTTTATTATTATTATTATTACGGGTAACGCGCTGTTGAATTGTGAAAATGACGAAGGATGTGTGATGTCGGCAGTGTAGGCAATCAAACAAGGTTTCTGAAATGGACATTCCACAGCCTTGTTTTTCTTCCTTGGATCTAATCAGGCGTTATTTCAAAGTGTCTAACCATTAGCATCAGTTCTTTGAAGTCATCAAACAAGGGAAATGAAGGCTAGCGAAGCGTAACAGTGGGTACGTTACTAATTAAAGGTGTACGCTTGTATCAGAACACTAAAACGAATCTCCTTCAGGCAGCTTCTTAAGTGTTCGAAAGAATTCCTGTAAGCCTACTATATGCATTACAAGGACGATGGAGAAATTTCCTACCTTAAAGGAGTTAAAAAGCCTTGACATAAAAACCATCCTAGAAAACACGGACAGGATAACACATACGGTTATCAATAACGAGTTACAAAAGGCGTAACATTGTGTACACAATAAAAATAAGCGCCAAGTACTAGAAATCCGTTCTTGTTACGACGACATATGTACTACGTAGTAACATAAGAACAAGGCCGTGCCATGGCTCAGGCGGTTAGTCGCCGGCCTCTCACCTTGGAGGCCCGGGTTCGATCCCGGGGTCAATTCATGTGGGATTTGTGGTGGGCAAAGTGGCACTGGGATAGGTTTTTTCCCCCCCGAGTAATTCTGTTTTCCCCTGATAAATGCCGTCTCAAGGCAGTCGTGCCAACTTTAGCCACCTTCATATACTACTTAAATATCACCAATGAATTAAATATTCCTCAGCTGGGGAAGTCACTCCTCTTAATACTGGCTATAATTTGTACTGTACACGACATAGCGCTTAAAACACATCGAATTTGGAGACGTAATTTATAACATCCTTATGTCACTAGTAGGGTGACAGGCATTTTTCCGGATACATATTCATCCATTTGTTATTCTTGCTTATGCATTTACAGCCCCCGGTCAAGAAGCAATAGTCCAACTGTACTGTTTCGCAGAGACATTGATGGATGAGCAGCGAATTCATTAAAGCTGAGTGCTTTGGGCTTTTCCTTACTGAAAATGAGGACACTTTGTCACTACGGACATAATTACTGTGTTTAGAGCCTGAATCTTATTTCTTGCTTCCAATTAACTTCTCTTTCATTCTTTATTTAATTGTTCGCATTTTCTTCATTCCCCCATTCCTACTACATTTATTTGTTCCTTTTATTCCTCATTCTCTATTTCCTTGTCACTATTTATGTTGATGTTCGAATAATGACAGATGTCTGAAGATTACACAGGTTTGTCGCGGTTATTGTAAATGTGAAAGATAGTCACTTGGCTTTATCGTAACACACTGTCCTTATTTTATGCAACCACTTCAATACCGAGTAAAAGGACTTTCCTACTGAGTGCTCCCAGATTTCCGAAAGACTTTGCTTCAAGGGCCATTCCCCAGGCTTCTCCCTTTGTGCTTCTGGTAAGAGCAACATTAGGTGAAGAAACGTATGCAGCATTGGAGTTTTTTTATCCCATTACAGGCCTGAAAAAGCCCTTACGGTTCCAGAAGGTTGAGGCTCCCAGATTTCTAGACAATCGGCACATGAAAGTGGTAAGGTTGTCAGCCCTACACACCGGCCGCCTTTACCCTCCAGGAAATACTCCTGGTACTCATTTCTGTTAGAGGCTGAGTCGACCCCAGGGCCATAGTGCGACCGAAAGGATAAAATAACCTAAACTATATTTACAGATTCAGTTCGTACCGCGCAGTAAACACAACCCGTCTCAGTAAAAAAAAAAACCCCAGTCAGTTAATGCTGTATAGCGAGATAGCCGCTGTTGGTTCTGAAATATGTATAAAACACAGAAACGCACCATGTGGGCAGAATGTAGAATTTGTGAAAGTTAATCTGGTGGTATATATATAGCAAAGCAAGGGCTATAAATGGTTAATAATGTCCTTACTACACAGCGCGAAATATGATGGGGATTGTGAACGATAAATCCGGAAGATCTCAAAGCATCCGTTGAAATGTCTCAGATTATAACACAACGTGCTTAGAAGGAATAAAAAAAAAAAGCCTTGAATATAACTGTATCACAGTACACGGTCTTAGGGCCAAGATTCGATTCCCGGAACATTCCAAGCAACAAGGCTTTTCCCCTACTCTTCTTGAAAAACGAAAATTTTTCGCTGCACCTAAAAAAGCACGTCGCATTAAACACTTACGAGGAAACGGAAATTTAATTCCATGAGTCTTAATCTCGGTACTAGAAGCAGGTGAGTATGGAGTGCCTGTACTTTCGTCAGATGTGACACTTAGGTTTCACTAGAACTACGTTTTGTGGATATAAACTTTTGCCCGACGGGACAAGGTTCTGCGTAAAATATAGTCTGGTCACTAGACCATAGACTGGCACCCGAAAGTAATAATTATAATAGGCTGGGCACACACACAGAATATATACAGTTTAGAAGACCCCACAATTTCGGTAGACTGGACTCTTACAACATGGCTTTATCACGAAAGATGGAAACGTAGCAGCACGTACCAACCAAGCAAATGAGCAACTGCCTTAAAAAAAAATGCCTTTCAAAATTTCAGGATCTCACGGCGGTATAAATTAAAATTACGTTATTTTGGAATGTCACAGCATGTATTTGTGTGAATAGGTACCACTGTTTCGAAGGAATCTCTCTCCTCCATCGTCGGGGTATAACAGGCAAGTTCATTTCCCTCAAATGTAGTCTTATGGTATGATTCAACGTCTTTCAAGAGTTGCCACTGTCATGGTGCAATAAAGAGAGGATCAAAAGCAGCAGATATTCGGGGTAATATCTATGGAATAACACAGGCCTGCCAACATCCCCACAGACAAGGCGGCGAAAGATGAACCTGAAGGACAACAAGATTTCTTAACAGGATTTGACGTTTAGAAATGAATGTAGCTCGCTGGATAACCAACAGCTGCTCTCCTCAAAGGATAGCGCTTCTGTATATCGCTTTAACTTACGGATTTTCTTTGCAGCTGTCAAGTGCAGAATAAATAGATATGAAAAGATGCGACGATGATAATAACAATGAAACATCAAATAAGGTGATAGACAAGTTGATGTTTTACAAGCTTGGTTAAGGAGAACAGAAATGTTACAAAACCAGGGGTTATGTGTAAATTTCAATATAGCGTTGGAAGTGCAGACGGATAGCAGCCAATACAGCATGGCACAGAAATCCAGTACAGTACATGACAAATGTTAGTAACAGAATCAGAAGTACAAAAAAATACAGTCTACATTTAAGAAGTTTATAAAGTCGTAGCACTCTAACTACGCATACAGCAGAGTCTTTGAGAAGCTAAGAGTCACTCAGATGGTCAAGAAATTTAAAGCAATTCTAAATGTACCTACACTTAAAAAAAATCGTTCCAGGGGTTTCTATTCTGATCCCGGTAAACGAATCCACGACCTTACCTCAGTTTCTTAAAATTAATGTTTCACATTATCACCTTCTACGCTAGGCCTCCTAGGTGGTCAATTTGCTTTACGCTTTGTAACTAACATACTGCATAAGCCTATAAGTCTCTTCTGACAAAGTCCTACGCACAATGCCAATCACTTCCTTCTTTACACCATTTTAACAGGCACGACATATAGTACACATTATGAAGTTCCTTATACGGTCGTCTTGTCCTGCTTCCTGTCAACTCCTCTAACTTAGTGCGAAACAGTCTGCTCAGTGCCCTATTAAAAACACTCTCAGTGTAAGATATCAAGTTTTATAATATTTGTATTTTAAATCTTCACATTTTTGGACAGGAGACGAAAGGTATGTAAACAAGCCCCGTGTCAACAGTGCCGTGCAGAAGAACAATACACAGGACAATTGGAAAATATCGAATCGGTACTGGAGAGAAATAAAATAGGAAAGCATACTGTTCCCGCTCCTTGGCAGAGAATCAAACCTGGAAACATCAACTAAATTACTCCTCTACACCACAGCTATTCGGTCTATTGTAGCCTATGCTGCACCAGTTTGGTGCTCTATTAGCAGATCCTCATTCAATCAGCTCCAAGTGCTGCAAAACAAATGCCTACGCATCATTGGAAATGCACCGAGACGTACGCCCATACCAGAGCTACATTATGAACTAGGGGTCGAGCACATCAGGACGTACAGGCTCCACATCTCTGTTCGCTTCTATGCCAAATGTGAAGCACACAATAATCCCCTCGTTGAGAACATCGGACGATATGATCTGTCCGACTGACATACTATGTACAAACGGTACAGCCATAAAAGACCCAAACATGCACTGTTATAATTAACCAAGGTACGTAGGTATTGTTTTTCTTCGGCACTTTTCACTACTATTACGAGGTGGGACATCCCAGTAAAAAACCAGGATGGAAGAAAATTCTGTAACAACACGTCATGGCAATTGGTTAAAGGAACAATTGTATTTAGATTACTGTGTAACAGACTATGTAACTGTACAGAGAAATAAAGAAAGAACTTTTTAAAAAAAGAGGAAAGCATGTTATTATCGGATGATGCATGGGTTACAGTAAGTAGAAACTTACATAGCCAAAGTAACAGGTGTTGGTGTTATGAAAATCCCTATGCAGTACATGAAGTTTTGTTACATGATTTCCAGGTGCAACGAGTGGTCGAAAAATCAAAAGCCCAATGTTTTTTAAACAAACAAATACCATCCGTTACGTTAAATTAATCCTGACAAAATTCTTTAGTGAAATAACAGACGAGGAGAGACTAGGACAATCGACTTTCTTGGAGGAATTGGACATTCTTCGAAGAGAATTTGTTAATATTTCAAGGCAAGAGCTTCACCATGCGCCGAGAAATATGCTCAGAAGTTGCGGAGGTTCCTCAGAAGCTGGAGGTTGGTAGATGGGACTGTGCTGTGAAATACGGTAGGATAAAATGCAGGGTTAACACGGGCTCTAAATTGCCGGCGGATGCAGCCTTCCTATGCGATAAAGTACCCGCGACAATTGCCGTGCTGAGAAAAAATAAAATATACGCCCTGTGTATTATATCTGGCACTGTATAACATACGACCTATATCAGATGAGGTATAAATACGAATCACCAGTAATAATGGTGTGCTGACGAAACAGTCGAAGCCGACGGCCCTGACCTAGCGTGACCCGACGCGACCTGACCCAGTAGCGGCGCGGAGTCGCCCGGTCTGCGGCTGATAGATCAATATACCTGCGTTAAGTCCGTGGTCATCAAGCAGTTTGAAAAGATGACAGCTTAAAGAGCCGTAGGAACCTTTAGCAACTTCGCAAACTCAAACGCACTGAATATTACAGGGTATGTAGAATTTAATTCGTAGAATCTAAGGCGTATGTTGAGCGCAATTTTTTTTGCAAAACAGAAAATTACTTTTTGGTTTAGTTCGGCGGTACAGATCACGTACCTCTTCGAGAGGTGGCTGCTACAAGGCACCTAATCTTAAATGTGTATCCTCTCGTCTCAACTTTTCTACGTAAAATGTGTTTGAATCTGTGTCTTTAATAATCCACAAGCCATAAAAATAACATACCATGCTAAACTATTCTGTTTGAAATTTCAATATTAATTTTAATTTTCTCAATTTTTCGTCACTCTTAAAGATAAAAAAAAGCAATCCCATTACAGGCCTTGACAGGCCCTTAGGGTTCCAGGAGGTTGAGGCTCCCAAATTTCTGGACAATCGGCACATGAAGGTGGTAAGGTTGTCAGCCCTACGCACCGGCTGCCTTCACCCCCCAGGAAATATTCCTGGTACTCATTTCTGTTAGAGGCTGAGTCGACCCCAGGGCCATAGTGCGACCGAAACGATTATGTCAAGGAAAAATTCCAATGACACCATCGGGAATCGAACCCGCGACGTTCCGGTTTGTAGCGTAGTGCCTCAACCAACTGCGCCACCGCGCGCCCCTACTCTTAAAGATAACGTTGGATAAGAAACAAACAAAGAATAAAAAGGGATTTACATAAGTTATGTACTAATCCTCGGCACACTGAAAGTGTTCTGCTGGAGATGTGAATGTTTGAGAGCACAAAACAACACGCCTACTTAGCTCAGTCTTCATATTTAAATGGAACTGCAGTACCTTGCAGTAAAGTGTCCCAAAAATATTTGTCCCAATATTGAGACCCAGCAACAGCTGTTCCGCTGTCAACACAAGCAAAATACGCATGCGTATCGATTAATAACACACGGTTATTTGGTTACGGAGAAAGACAGAAGATATAAGGAGAATGACGGAAGGAACGAAAGAAGGAGAGATGTACAGAGCGAAATGTGAGGAGGGTATAGAGATAGAGAGAAAGAAAAGAAAACAGGGAAACACAGGAGGAATGAAAGCATGAAGGCATAAAAACGCTAAGTATTATTAGTGTAATAGCCGGGAAAACTCAGTCGGAATGGACGGTCCGGGGTTCCAATCTCGGAAGGGACAATATATTTTTCTCTTCTCTAAAACGTCCAGACCGACTATGAGTTCCATTCAGCCTCATATTCAATGGGTACTGGGGGTTCCTTCTTGGGGTTAAAGCGGCCGGGGCGTGGCGTTTACCACCCTCCTCCATCTAATGCTAAAGTTATGATTATTCTGCTCCTCATATATGCTTTATGTTTTTACGTATTACAAGTGTGCTGGAGGTTGCGAGTAAGCTTATTACCCTGTCGTCTCTAACATCAAAAGCATAGCTAACCGTTCTGTGTACAGTACAGATGGGCTAATTCGAGTGAAATGTCAAGTGCTTTCTTGCACAGCAAATTTTTAAAATCCTATCTCAACTGGATTCAAATGCCGGGCATAATAATGCCACTTTATAAATGCTTCAAAGGTTTCTGACCGAAGAAAGTAGTGTAGTGTTTGTCACTTCTGGCTTCATTATGGAGGACCTTCGCGTTTAATATCCCACCCTCAGGTAACAGCACCTATAAGTATAAACGCCAGTGTAAGTATATTCGCTAGCGATGTTCATTCGCGGTCACAAGGGAAGAAGACACGAGGAAAACGTTGACAAAATATAATGCGTGATGCGGTTCATATTCTGTCTTAAGGTAAAGGAGGGAGAGGAAAGAAAGGGGAAGAACGATGAGAGGACTGACAAATGGAAGGGACAGGAATGCGAGAGAAATGAAACGATGTAGAGGTAAGAAAGGGGTAAATAAACGGAAAAAATGGATAACAGAAGAAGTTAAGAAAGAAATTATTCAGTACGAGGGACTTAACTTGCGCATGTTGATAAAGAGTCGAGAGCAGACGGCAGATGTCCTGCGATTCTTTCGTGTTTTGAGGCCAGGCCATAGCGGAAGAGGACGAATTAGTGCTGCAAAGTGTTTCTCGGCCACTGTATGTCCACATTGCTCCCACATCGCTCATACAGAACTACACATTATCATCCCATAGCAAATTTCCCCACTTTCATAATTTATAATGTCGTACATAAACATTTCATCTTCACATAATTTGGTTGTTGTAGCAAATTGTGGCTGTGCACAAAAGTACAACACATAACACAACTGAAAACGTGTTTATTAGAGATTCAACATGTTTCGGCGAGTTGCCACAATTGCCGATCTAATGAGCACGAACGAACTTTCAGACTATAAAATAGGAAATTATACAAAAGTATAAATTAGATCTCTGAGGCCCGCCGAATCGTGTTGAATCTTTAATACATAAGTTATTAAAACGCACGCAGTTGGAAAATTATATTATTGTTTTCTTACGCGTTTTGTCGACCCGCAAGGATTATTGGACGAAGCAAATGTCTTACGATAGATCTGCAGCCAAATGAATTTCATAAAGCGACCACAAATTTCTTCAGTCAAAGCGAAACCTCTAATTGGTCCTACGGTGACAAAGTACAAAAACACGAGGAATTCCTCTCTACACAACGTCAAAGGTTTCATTAGATAAGTGTCCATTTTGCGGGTACCCTCACATTATTGAAGCAAATAAATTGAATTCCTTTCATTCCACAGCTCTGTGTGTCGAACGAGAACAATGCAGTGACGTCACGTGACCCGCAGGGCGGCTGTTTCCCAGCAGATACACAAATGACTGTTCTGTAAGGCCATGTCCGTTGCCTGAGGCAGACGTCAGCATATTTAATTAAAAGTGATGACATTTCAGAAATAGACTACTACCCTATATATCATTGGACATCACAATACTCTCATTTTATAGCAATCAAACAAATAAAACTAGAAAGACAGATCTAAAGAGCTGCCTCATATACCCTACTGAACAGACTGGTGTACGGACCAACTTCAATCAGCGATTTACAGTGTTCAAATATTAGCCTAGCCGCCTTTTGAACAAAATGTCTTTCTATTTCCTCGTTGCTCATATGCTCAGTCTTCTGTCAAGTGCCTCACCGCTCGGCCACCACAAAGGCGCCCAGTTTTGTAGTGTTGCAGTCTTCTTAATGTGACACGGACAGCAGACGTATAACAAAGGCTGTCTTTATGTTAATACATTTTTCTCTTTCTGCTCTTTCGCGGTCTTGCTCCTCGTTTACTTATTTTTCGCAATCCCTTCTCCTCCTTTGCTTCTTCTTCTTCGTCTTCTTCTCCTCCTCACCTTCCTCTTATTTCTCTTCTTCTTCTCCTCCTCCTCCTCCCCTCGTTCTTCCCTTCTTTACTTTTCCCCTCCCCCTCCTTTTCCACTCCTCTTCCTCTTTTACCCCTTTTCTTCTTCCCTCCTCTCATTAATCTCCGCTTTAACCTCCTCCTTCTCCCATTCTTCTCCTCCTCACCTTCCTCCTATTTCTCTTCTTCTTCTCCTCCTCCTCCTCCTCCCCTCGTTCTTCCTTCTTTACTTTTCCCCTCCCCCTCCTTTTCCACTCCTCTTCCTCTTTTACCTCCTTTTCTTCTTCCCTCCTCTCATTAATCTCCGCTTTAGCCTCCTCCTTCTCCCATTCTTCTCCTCCTATTTCTCTTCTTCTTCTCCTCCTCCTCCTCCTCCCCTCGTTCTTCCCTTCTTTACTTTTCCCCTCCCCCTCCTTTTCCACTCCTCTTCCTCTTTTACCTCCTTTTCTTCTTCCCTCCTCTCATTATTCTCCGCCTTAGCCTCCTCCTTCTCCCATTCTTCTCCTCCTTCACCGCCTATTCTTCTTCACCCTTCTCCTCTTCTCCACTCCTCTCCTTAGCATTCTACCCCTTCTCCTTCTATGCCCTGCCCCTCACAGTTATATGTTCATTCAAACAACAACAAAGACAAGGCTTGTGAATCAAATTTCAAGCGATGTTCGTGGCTGGTCTTTGGCAGATATTGATGCAGAAGCATTTGAAGGCCTAGACATTTGAGGAAGTGTAATATTGTGTTAGCACACACCGTGCGGCTTTCCGCATATTTACTGTGCGAATGATTCTGTTACAAACTTCTTGCTACGTGGTGGTCGTATTCATTCAGCTACTCACTCAAAGTACTGACAGCTACTTTGTACAAGGATCACTAATGCTCGCAATGATGTATTTATAGCGCCCTGCAATTAGACGCGGGTCGCTGAGCTTCACGTCCGACACACGCATTGCAGTGTAAGTTAAAGGGTTGCCTATGTAGGTAGGCGTACAGTACTCTTCATGAAAACACATTTACAAAAACAAGTTACTCCGGCGGACTACAGGTAATGACTTCCCCACAGACGTCGAGTGACTCAGGTTCAATCCCTGGCAGAACAAAACGTTCCACTGCGCTTTTAAGTCAAAATAAATTTGGACTGATTTTTGATGGCGAGCTAGATCGAAATTAGAGGGACAGAAAAGGGTTTCATTTACTTGTATAGCAGGGGTAATAGTAAGTCACATCGTAAAGAGACAGGCAATGTAAGTATAACGTAACATTGAGGCGCGTTCGCTTAACCATTGTTGCCGTGGGAAAGAAATAATATTACATATTCTGAGTGTGTGCCTGTAGCCTTAGTCATGCAGCATGCAATGTTTATGGCCGTGTTGTATTGTCACATGTGGCCTGCAGGAGTACTAGATACAAAAATAAAAAAAAATTATTTTTTCGGTACTTTTTCAGGATTTACTAACTCCATGGATCAAAGTCATTCCTGAGAAGCTAACAGTTCCTCAGCTAGTCAAGAAATTCCCTGCATTTTACGGAACCCGACGGTTCATTACCGCATTCACAACAGCCCGCCACCTGTCCCTATCCTGAGCCAGATCAATCCAGTCCATGCCTCCCCATCCCGCTTCTTGAAGGTCCATTTTAATATTATCATCCCATAAACGCCTAGGACTTCCATGAGGTATCTTTCCATCAGGTCTCCCCACCAAAATTCTGTATGCATCTCTCCTGTCTCCCCTACATACAACATGCCCTGCCCATCTCATTCTTCTCATTTGATCACCAGAATAATATTTGGTGAGGAAAACAGAACATGCAGCTCCTCGTTATGTAGTCTTCTCTACTCCCCCGCTACCCCCTCCCTCTTAGGCCCAAATATCTTCATAAGCACCCTATTCTGGAACAGCCTAGACCTATGTTCCTCCCTCAAATGAGAGACCAAATTTTACACACATAAAAGACAGGCAAAATTATATTTTCGTATATCTTCATTTTTATAATTTTGGATAGCAAACTGGAAGACAATAGATTCTGCACCGAATGATAGCAAGAATTTAATTACTTCAATCTGCTTTTAATTTCTTAATGAATGGAATTTTGATTTGTTAGACTTGTTTCCACATATTTGAAATATTTCGCCATGTAAAATTCTAAAATGTAATGGAAATAGGAGACATGGGATACACTGAAATTAGAAGCAGGCGAGTAAAACCCAAATGCGAAAATAACTGAGAAATTTAAGAAATAGGAAAATAAACTACTGTTCCGCCTGTGGACAAGCGTCACGCAGATGAACTTCATTGTGGGGAGGAACCTTACAGTGTCACGGCCCGTCTCTCTTCACTTCTATGTCAAATACCGCTACAGACAGTCACGTCCATCCCGTAGGTTCCGGTATTGAGATCTGCTAGAGTCATGTCTTTAGCAGTTTCACGATCCGCAATATACAGGGTGATTCATGAGATGTGGAGAGTAGTGAAGGATATGATTGTATAGGCTTCTATGATTAAAAAAGGTTCACATAAACCTGTTACCGATTTTGAAAGGTTATGAATTTATGACCGATTTAAACTTAGAATAAAAGGCAAGGATTATTTAAAAAAATATGGAATAAAATAATAACAGGCATATTGCCAGAGACATTTAACGTCTAAATTTAAGTTACTGCAAAAAAATGCCTTTAATGTAAATTGAACTGTGCTTAAAGCAGGTTTCCCGAAAATCCCACCCCTAGCCGCAAAGCACCTAGTCGTTCTGTTGTGAATAGCGCGCGTGGAAATGCTAGACCTTAGCCTAAAATATGCTTATGTCGCCCGCCTTTCAGTGGCGCAACAACGATACTTGAAGTTCGCGCATGGCGGGTAAACAGACTTCATAAGCCGTGACGCGGCATTCTCAGGAATGTGTTTACGAGAATTAACACGATAGGCAATGTATGTATAACGTAATATTGTCGCTCTTTTGAATCCTGACAGTCTAATAACATTTAACTCGAAGAGAGTGCTTTTATGGCGACTTAATGTAGCCGGCAACAATAAAACTTACTTAGGTCTTCACTTAAAGTGTACGATATCTGTACCCGATTTTAACCAAATTTGGGATTTACTCACAAATTTTCATAGAAGTCCCGAATATCAAATTTCATGGAAATCCTTCCAATGCGAGTCAAATTGATACACATGGATAGACCAAAGGATAGGAAGACGGACGGACAGATAGAGGTAGAGACAGACAAAGCGAGAGACGGAGAAAAACGACGAAAGAAATCGTAGTTTTTTTTAGCGAATATTGGAACGCGCGTGGAACACCCACAGCGCCATTGCCATTGACAATAAGACCCATGTCGGCAGGAACTTCATAATATTCACAAATTATAGATCACCCTGTATGTAGATTATAATATGGCACAATTTAGGTCCTCGCTGTAAAATATCACTGAAACCTTAAAGCTATTTCTCCCTTAACACTGCGCAACGGAACACAAGATGCGTTCCTCTGCATGAGGTGCTAAGTCCTTTAGAAGCACAAACTCTTATCGCCGTCGCCAAAATTTATTTCGTCATGACGCAATATTTGCATGTCAACATTATATTTCGACACAATTCTTGTCTCTCGAGTTACCCCATTCTATGATATTCTCCAACAACAGTTTTAGACAATTCTATTTTATGCCAACGCGATCACTATCTGCTATCCAATCAACATATCATTACATGGAACCAAAATATTACATACACTATTGGACACAAGATTCAAAAATTAAAGAAGACAAGCACTGTACATATGAACGTAACATCGAGGCGCGTTCGCGTAAGTATTGTTGGCAAAAAAAAAAGCAGTAAGTATTACATATTCTGAAAGTATGTCTGTAGCCTTAGTTATCCAGCATGCAAAGCGCATGCGCCATATTATATTGTCATCTGTGGCCTGCCTGGATCTACCATATTTTTCCATATTATCTCACAAACGGCACGATTTTCGGAAAAAAGTTATTGAACATAAAATGTGTATTTATATTTTCTCTACAACTTCTATATGCAACATTTCTCATTCTACGAAGAATTCAGCGAGATATTATCATAAAATACATAGGTCTACATGTAAAGTACCCTTTATTCTTGTAAGATGTTAATGGAACTTGAATTTTCTAGACAGATTTTGGAAAAAGCCTCATATACCAATTTCATGAAAGTGCTTCCAGTTGGAGCCGAGTTGTTCCATGCGGACGGAAAAACAGACGGACAGACAGACACGAGGAAGCCAATAGTCCCGTTTCGCAATTTTGCAAATGCCTAAAAAAGGAAATTATTATTCGATGAAATAATATTTTTCACTCTATACACAAAAACAGGAAAGCGAGATATGCAAGATAAGTGGAAAGAACGATGGCGAAGATGAGAGACAGGAATGTGCTCACTGACCCAGTTTCAAAAATAGGAAGGTCCACGTGAAGAAATCAATATTTGGAAAGAGGGAGGTGAAGACCCGTACCATGTAAACTGAACACACAATACTGGCAGCAAGACAATTCAGTGAGAAGCCAGTCGCTATGTGATTGTTGTGTCTTGGGCACTGCAGCCTCAAGATAGGACGTGAAGAAGGTCTGTCCTGGCTAGCGGCTGATTCTGTCACAAGAAGAAAACGCATTGCTTGCAAATCTCAGCAGGATTGTATAAAACGGGAGACCTAAGTAGCATGTATGGTTGAAATAAAAAAATTTATACAATTCTTGGTCAAAAACGTCTATGAAAATAGTTTGCGAGCCCTAGTCACAGGTGACTCCGAATTACACACCATTGAAGCATCCATCAATTTTATGTTACTGCAAATCGCGGTTTATGACATTCTACAATCTCGTTCTGCTTGTTACTCAGTCTTTATGCATGTTTCTTGTGTACAGTTAAACACGCTGCTTTACCTTATGGCAGGGTTGCACACACCTCGAGCGCCTGCGACCTAGGTTTCTTTTTACACTGGCGCCTGATATTTGTACATCCTCAATTTGGAATTGTCTGACGTCACCATTCTGGCGCCTAGAATTTTGAGGTGACTCCCAGATTTTGGGAAAATTTGTGCACGCATATATTATGGAAACTGCGAAGGTACGTATGGCATTACAGAAAATTAAACCCTGTATTGTGATAAAAATGATTATTTAAAACTATGTGAAGATTCAATGTTTAAAAAACCAACAAAATGCACTACACTTTCAGTTTAATATGTATTAATTAACCCCTACATACGTTTCGGTTTTACGCAAAACCATCCTTGGAGGTTCAAACCGAAACATATGTAGGGGTTAATTAATATATATTAAAGTGAAAGTGAAGTGCATTTTGTTGGGTTTTTAAACATTGAATCGTAAAAATGCACGGTGAGACTAACATAAAAATATATGGATTTGTTTAATTATTTCATTCAAGGTTTATATGAGCCAACATAGAGTTGTGGGTATACAAGGCAGGTTGTAAAGACGTCACGCAGACTGAAAGGGTTTAGAATAATGATATTTTGTGTCTATGGTGATGAAAATTAAGCTTAAATAATATTAATATGTCTTCAAGTTATCAAATAACTAACCGCTGCTCAAGTAACACCCTGTACCATGACGCTAGTTCGCCAGTGTCTGAATGTCCAGGTCAGCAAATCTCCTTAACTAACTAACTAACTAAATCCGTGGAGCAGAGTCCGACTTCAGAAGCTAAAAGGTCCGCAGCTAGTCAAGAAATTCCACGCATTTTATGGAATCCGAAGGTTTATTACCGCATTCACAAGCGCCCGTCACCTGTTCTTATCCTGAACAGCAAATCTCCTTGTTGAAAGTTAATTCCAAAAATCTTCTACGGTACGAATCCTTGATAAATATAGAATGTCAATAAAGGAATTTTGGCCGAGTTTCTCCATCTTTCTTACTCACATTCACAACTTCAATGAAACTTCAACTTATAGGGTTTAATACTACCACAAATGTCACGATACAACGTACAATAACTATTAAGTTATTGTCATTACAAAAATATTTCGCGCGGTCGCCATGTTGCCCAGTTTTATAATTAAATAAATAAATAATGCCCTTCAAATTTGTACGTGTTTTACAAAGATGTATATTTAATGTTGTTTTACATCTCAAAATTCTGTGTGGCAGACATCTTGGTACAGCCTATACAAATCTGAAAGAACTACCATGTCCGAGGTACATTATAATGTTTCTCTAAAACATGAAATATAAAATTTTAATATACGTACAAACATACGCAGCTTTAAAGGAAGATGTATTTTCTTTGGGGTCCGTAAAATGTAAGAATAAGCTCTGTGAGTCCCATGTTTTGCAATATTTCGGAATGAAAGACGCTTTCTTTAGAACCCTTTAAGATATTAACTGTGAAGGAACACATACCGATATATTGTTGGAATAGGGAATGTTTCTTCCTCCTCGTTGTTATTGTTGGTGTCATTGTTGTTGGCATTGTTGTTACCAAGACTGCAGAGGACGATAGAAGACATTGTTACAGTTTGTTTCCACAACACATTTAATGTGCACGGGTGCCTAGGCAACAGCAGCGTGTCAGAAGGTCATCCATTGTCTTCGCCTTCAACGTTCAGGAAAGTCTTCGTCTAACAAAGATATGTAACTTTTTACTGTAGATCGGTAAAGTTCGCTACTTTTTAGCCACAAGCCTACATAGATAATGTCCGGTTTAAAAAAGCACACCGATTAAAGAAACATCAGTTTGTCGCCATAAAACGTTTTTGAGCTGGTTTCATAAGCATTTAATTATATTAAATTCAAATTTTATAAAACACTTTACTCGCAGTCAACAATTCTTAAGAAAAAAAGGCTATCGCAACTAACTTGCACTGGTTAGTTAACCAATGCTTCTACGAGAAAGATATTGACTCTTCCTTATGAAAGTGTAAGGTAAGTCACGAATTCAAGTTATTGTCTAATATAAGTTCTGAAGACACTAGCTTAATAAGACTTGTAACGTAGCGATGTTATTGACACGTTATATTCTAATAGCACCTGTGATTATGAAGCATTTGGAATCTTATTGCTCGTAAATTTACTATGCATTTATCAAAACCTAATGAAATAGCATAGTGCTTTATATATTTACGTGCATAGTCGTTACGGTGTTTATTAACTAAAATTTTATAGTAGCAGTCATATAGTGTTTATGGTGTCATGAACTGAAGGCTGTGTGACCATAGAACCAAAATAAGTAATGAATACAGCACAACCAGTTATCTTCTTCTCTCACACATCAACAAAATGGTGACAGTCCGTTCCAAAAACTAGTTCAATTCATTCAGTAGCACCAACTCTTCCTTTAACATGAATAAAAAATAGTAACACCAAAATCAGCCACAGAAAGATTAAAAATGGACTATACAAAAAAATAATAATACGACGAATCTTTCCCACTAATATCTTCACTTCCAGGCTCCTTGCTTGGATTACGACCTTTCTCCTCTCTCTTGAAGGCAGCTTCTACCTGCCCGCAATGCACCCAGTCGTTGCACGCTGCATACCGTGCCAGCCACCCGACGCTAGATCCTACCAACAGTCCACAGCCAAGCGTCCGTCTCCCCCCTTGTCCCGTACACTCCCCCCCCACAAGGCGACGTCGATCTGGCGTAAACGACCGAAAATGTCCGAAAGTCGGTGGCATACTTGGTAACAATGCTAGGACAGAAATTAGGCCATGGTGTCGTAATTCGTAAAGAGGCCCGAACACTTCATATGAACTGAAAATCAGTGACTAACACAGGACTATGGCTAGAAACGAAGTGATAGGAAAATATATCTGCTGAAGTGGTGATGATGAAGAGTGCTAGCTTTTCTATTGTTGTAATTATTATGATATTATTATTTTATTATTATTATTATTGGGGGCCCGAGTAGCGTAGTCGGTATAGCGACTCTCTACGAGCTGCAACGTCTGGAGTTAGAACCCCGGTTGGAGCAAGAGGCTTTATCTTCTCCACACCCGTTCACAGCGGCAATGAGGCCCGCCCAGCCTCCTCCATAATGGGTATTGGGTGTTTTTCCAGGGGTAAAGGGCCTGGGAGTGATGTTGACCACACACCTCCATGTAGCGCCGATGTTAAGAACGAGTAGAGCTGTACCTCTATTATCCTTCTACACCTTCATGGAATATTACGGGGGTTACCCTTATTATTATTATTATTATTATGCCTGCATGTAAATAAGTATTGATTTGAACTAAATTACTTAAGTTATTTTTTATATTTAGAAAACAATGTTTTTTTTCCAGCAAACACATTTTATATAACTGTGCTACTTTACTAGTGGCTTTTCTCTCACCACTAAATCTGGCTACTTTCTACCCGTATCAATACCTAGCCAACGTCAAGTGTCACCTCCACACAAAGTACGCATTAATGTGTTGATGTATTACAAGCAAAATACCTACTATTGATGGCCCAAGTGCAGTGATTTGTCAGGGACACGGACGTAATTCTGTCAGCTTGAAGATGGAGGCAGCATGTTCCTCCCAAAAGTGTGTGTCAGCTTATGATCCCCCCACTGGCTTCTAGACACTGGCAGTCTGATATAGGTGAAGTTACGTACATACATGCCTCGGCTGTGTGACAGTTCACACCGGCTTTCAGACAGTGAGAGTAAACTATATACACAGCCTGGCAGTCATAAACCTCCAACTATTGTATATAAATTATTCCAGCAGTGAACTGATGAAGACCACAAAACACTTAAGTCAGGATAAGTGGTACCACGACTGGTATTTGAACCTGATACATGCAGATACAAGTTGGCTGCACTAACATGTTCTGTATTAGTTTGAGGGAGCAATATCATACTTTTTCATCTGTTAGCAACGCCAGTATGCAGATGTGACTTAAAATCAAATGTATCTGTGTCTTGAGTGTAATGTAGAACTGCACCAAATTCCTTCATAACTCATTCAGTGATGGCAGAGTTGTTACACTGGGACACTGACAGGCAATACAAGAATTATCTTGAGGTGCTTTTGCAAACATATCTGAAAAGAAACTAGAAACATTGTGTAGAAATAGTCATGATGTTGAAGATGATTGGCGGTGATGGTTGTGGTGACAGTGGTGCTGTTGTGTTTGCAGGTCTTGGGAAAGTAGAGGCTCCAGGTGACATTGAACCCTCCCTGACCACGTGTACACACCTCGTGTATGGATTTGCTGTTATTGATGGTGGCAACTACAAGCTGGTACCTCTTGATGAGTACCAGGAACTGGACTCTGGAAAGGGTTACTACAGGACTGTGACGTCACTCAAGAAGCGCTATCCTGGCCTGAACATCCTACTGTCTGTCGGAGGTCAGGCTGACTCCGTAAAGGAAAAGTATCTGACTCTGGTATGTGAACAGTGCAAGCCACATTTGTATGATACTGTAGCACATTGATATACAAGCACATAATGCATCACAAATTTGCAGCAGTATATCAGTTATTGTTGTGCCATTCATAAAGATAATGTCAAATGATCATACAGCTCCCAATTCTTTTTATTTCCATAATTAGAAGTTCCAGGAAGAACTGTGTTTAAATGCTTCTTTGTAAATAATTCTGAAATTAAGACTCCCACAATACAATTATCTGTCTTTTGCAAATATATTCTTCAATACTTGACAACTTGTATCGCTAAATTAACTGCCTATCGACTGGGTTCAGTGGTAGAATTTCAAGTTAAAGGTTAACGCTTGTTGTTTTTTGTTTTGGTCCTGAGTTAAATCGTCTTGCTTTTGTTTGCATGTTTGTTTGTTTTCTTCTTGTACTTGTGCTGCATTTGTGATCGAACATTATCCTACACCACGTGTAAAACAAGTGGCATTCTCTGGGGACAAGGTAACAACATAAGCTACAAAAATCTTCAGGGAAGCAACTACCAGTCTGCGCCCTCTTAAAGCAGACACTATTTTCCTGTCAAATTACTTATCATAAGTTTTATTGGTTTTAACATTTTATATTGACATGTATATTGTAACAGCGAAGGATTGAGACCCCTATCTAACCACGCGAATATGAAGTTGCTATTGTAATTGTAATTTGATTTATATTTATGGCCTGAAGATGATCACTTAGTGGTCGAAACATGTAGCCGTGTAACTTGTCTGATAAAATGTAATCAGTAGTTGTGTTGATGGTGAATGTTAAACACCTTATCATTAGGTTGTTTAGTCAGCAGACAGTTAATAAGTAAACAACTGAATTATTATTATTGTAATAGCAGTAGTAGTAGTAGTAGTAGTAGTAGTAGTAGTAGTAGTAGTAGTAGCAGTAGTAGAGACACTATTGTTCATCACATTCGTATTTTTATTAAACCTCACGATTTGACTAGTGAAAGCAGAAAGCTAAACATTTACGAAAATATATACGACTAAGCAAACAGCCCGGAAAATGGCGCATCCCAAAATATAGTACACAAAATGATTAGTTGCGTGTTTACTAAGCTTAATTAACAGTGGAAGTAATACAACGGGAAGTTAGCAAAGCCTATGATATGAGATTTCACCCAAAACTGTCAAATTATTTAACTGATACGTAATGTAAATCTGGCTTTATTGTGGATCAATACGGTCGAAACTCGGGATATTAATTGAGTTATGATCGAGATGCAAGCAGAAAATCATGTAGTTCTTCATACAGAGCTATCTGTTGTCAAATCTCCCAGAACAAAATTTAATAAAAATCAATTTAGCAGTTCTCGGGGTTTTACACGCCTATAGATGGACAGAGAGAACTATTCTAAAACGCATTTCACAGGACTGCTAGAGCGCCTAAAACGGAAAACATTTTTGACTGTAACAGTTTCCTGGAAGTCCCCATTTAGTTAATGCATACAACGTTTTATAATTATTTTTCGGTACGATAAACACCATGAAATGTTTCGTAATTGAATCTTTACAAGGCAACTACTGTTCTACTTTTTAGCATTTAAAAAATACTAGCAAAAAAGTGAGTTTACAGTTAACACGTTAATGGGCCAGAAATTGTCGTACCCAGTGGTTTACACTCTCTCTTATATAAAACAATAATATGTACATTCATGCACGCATACGCACATAACATTGGAAGGTTATTCAATCCTTATGTACAGTGTCATCTTTAATATTGTGCATGGAAAACGGATTCTCCGTCTGTTTTTTGACTTCAAGTCTGCAAATATCAGTAATAATAAACCAGGTAAATAATTCTGTATGCAGTGGCTTAAGAAAAACCTTCAACATAACAGATTTCTTTAATCAACTTAATTTTTTTAACAAACATGCTACATGTTTCGGCTTGACATTAAGCCATCTTCAGGACACAGTTACATCCAAACGTAGAGTAAATACATAACCACATACACCTTTATATTGGTTAGTAACTGAGACATTAATTTACCGTGGCCTGAAAATACCTCAAAGTCAAGTCGACACATGTAGCCACATTTGTTAAATTAACCTGTAGAATGGACTGGCTCAGTCATGGTCTTAGTTCGCAGTCAGTGAACTGGGCCATAAATGCCAATGTAAATCTATTCAGCAATCCATCATCGGGAGCCAATTTGTCAGAATCACTAGCGTCTGGTAAACGGCTCTGTTCAAGAAAGGCCTCTCATAGATATACAGCATCAACAACTATTTGCTGTCCCCAATTTAGGTACTGTGTACCCCTGCAAACCGTACAAATTTTACGCGGTGTTGGAGACGCTGCGTCACTACTAACGAGTTGGAAACAGAAGATACACGGACAAAACACACACAACAACAAACACAAACACAGAAATAATGCGCTGACACCGCTCGACTTGGTGAATTTCCTGCTCTACTGACTTCAAAGCGGTACTCTGCAGGGTTAAGGTCAAATTACTTGTACAGACGTGTTGCTGACATTTACAGCGACTATGTCAGTAGGCTACAAATTTAATAAGAGCGGAAACGTAGAAAAAATAAATAAATAGATTCTAACGCATTGAGATTATTTAATGTGCGTGTGTTTTTGTAATGTGCGTGTGTTTTTTCCTTGTATTGTGTATGTGTGTTTTGTAAGGTGTGATGTTTTTGTAAGGTGTGGATGTTTTTGTAATGTGCGTGTGTTTTTTCCCTTTGTATTGTGTATGGGTGTTTTTGTAAGGTGTGGATGTTTTTGTAAGGTGTGGATGTTTTTGTAAGGTGTAGATGCTTTGTAAGGTGTGGATGTTTTTGTAAGGTGTGGATGCTTTGTAAGGTGTGGATGTTTTTGTAAGGTTGGATGTTTTTGTAAGGTGTGGATGCCTTTTGTAAGGTGTGGATGTTTTTGTAAGGTGTGGATGTTTTTGTAATGTCGTGTTTATTTCCTTGTATTGTGTATGGGTGTTTTTGTAAGGTGTGGATTTTTTGTAAGGTGTGGATGCTTTTGTAAGGTATGGATGTTTTTGTAAGGTGTGGATGCCTTTGTAAGGTGTGGATGTTTTTGTAAGGTGTGGATGTTTTTGTAATGTGTGTACGGTGTTCTAATGTGTGTACTTGTATTTCCTGTATGTATTTTGTTTTGTAATTGTGTATAGTGTTTTGTTTTTGTATTTTGTTATTTTTATGTTATATTTATATGTCCATTTGTATTGTGTGTATTAGTGTAAGGACTACTGCCAGCGGGTGAAAACCCAATTGCAGTAAATATTATAATAATAAATAATAATAATAATAATAATAGAAAATCTGCTGTGGAAAGAGCGTAATGACAGCAGAGGCAACACACTACATATGGAAAATGATTCTATTGACAAAGACGTAACAAATATTTGAGATTTTACAGTGCAGAGACATAAAATCAATTTCCTTTAGGCCCATTATCTCGTTCAACACATAAAATATTTCAGATAAATTTAATAGGCCAAAAAATATGTCCCCATTTGTAAGAGTTTTGCGATGTTACACCGGTTATTGGTTGTCAGTCGCTCTTCTCCATATCTGCCGGTTTACTGCCTCTTCAGGCATTACAAGTTTCTGCTTCATCAGCCTTTCCATCTCCCTTTCCCACTTCATTTCGGGTCTATTTTAGTGACACAGAAAGGTCTATCCAAAGCCGTATGTACGAAGGCCCGCCTTTCTACCATATGACGAATAAGTCGAATTTAAATCGCAAAACCTAATTTGTAAAATCTACATAAAGATATATTTCCGCCAGTGCAGCAAAAAAGCGTGAGACTCCGGCATCCAGCAGCTGCAGCATTGGAAGCAACCGAATTGTGTTTGGTATACGGGACAATGTGGAGACTGGGAATTCTGGGACTTCGACTGACGTAAGCGGAAACACATTCTGCTGTGTGGGGCTGCGAACTTAGAAGAGCTTTCCCCCTCTCCCTCAATCCCCAATCGAATTACTTCCGGTATTTCTGTGATCGGAGCTCCTAACCAGGGATTCGAAGTCAGCTGTCTTCGGACCTCGTGCATTGTCGGCTGAAAATTGATTCTGGGCAATACGGAATGAAGGAAACTGGAGAATGTAGCGAGTCTCGTCAATACACCAGGTGTCCTAAGACAGGTTACGTGTGCCCAGACATAATGCAGCTAGTTTGGTTAGTGTGGCTTAGATGCAGATTTGGGGAAATTTAGAGTCTTTTTACTAGAAATTGGGAGTCAGTTATCGGCCAGGGAATTTTTTATCTCTTTGCTGTCCTGAATTATCGGAGAAAGAGAGAGAGAGAGAGAGAGAGGAAGGGCAGACAGGATACATTCTGTTGATATTCCTATGCTTTCAGTGTTTTGATTTGTTATTTTGTTTGTGTGTGTGCTGCCACTTCGACTACCTGCAATGACATGTTTTGTATTTTTGTTGTCGTTATGTTGTTATTAAAGTTTTTGTTAACCTTTTAAATCCCAGTGGTTTCTTTATGTGCCGCGAAGTTCCACAGAAATAAATTCTACGTTCTGCCCACACAGTTTATTTATGTGTTTTGTATGGATCTCAGAACAAACAGCGATTATTTCACTGTACAGCATTAACTGAATGGTTTGTATAACTGAGACGGAGTGTGTTTACTGCGCGGTACGGATTGTATTATGTGTTTTGTGTTGATCTCAGAACAAACAGCGATTATTTCACTGTACAGCATTAACTGATGGTTTGTATAAACTGAGAAGGAGTGTTTTTTTACTGCCGCGATATCGGACGCTGATTATTGTGTGTTTTGGGTAGGTTGTATCTCAGAACAAACAGCGATTATTTCACTGTACACATTAACTGAATGGTTTGTATAACTGAGACGGAGTGTGTTTACTGCGCGGTACGGATGTATTGTGTTTTGTGTGATCTAGAACAAACAGCGATTATTTCACTGTACAGCATTAACTGATGGTTTGTATAACTGAGACGGAGTGTGTTTACTGCGCGGTACGGACTGTATTTATGTGTTTTGTGTGGATCTCAGAACAAAAAAGCGATTATTTCACTGTACAAGCATTAACTGAATGGTTTGTATAACTGAGACGGAGTGTGTTTACTGCGCGGTACGGGATTTATGTGTTTTGTGTGATCTCAGAACAAACAGCGATTATTTCACTGTACAGCATTAACTGACTGGTTTGTATAACTGAGACGGAGTGTGTTTACTGCGCGGTACGGACTGTATTTATGTGTTTTGTGTGGATCTCAGAACAAACAACGATTATTTCACTGTACAAGCATTAACTGACTGGTTTGTATAACTGAGACGGAGTGTGTTTACTGCGCGGTACGGATTGTATGTGTTTTGTGTGATCTAGAACAAACAGCGATTATTTCACTGTACAGCATTAACTGATGGTTTGTATAACTGAGACGGAGTGTGTTTACTGCGCGGTACGGACTGTATTATGTGTGTTTTGTGTGGATCTCAGAACAAACAGCGATTATTTCACTGTACAACATTAACTGACTGGTTTGTTATAACTGAGACGGAGTGTGTTTACTGCGCGGTACGGACTGTATTTATGTGTTTTGTGTGGATCTAAGAACAAAAGCGTTATTTCACTGTACAAGCATTAACTGACTGGTTTGTATAACTGAGACGGAGTGTGTTTACTGCGCGGTACGGACTGTATTTATGTGTTTTGTGTGGATCTCAAGAACAAATAGCGATTATTTCACTGTACAGCATTAACTGACTGGTTTGTATAACTGAGACGGAGTGTGTTTACTGCGCGGTACGGACTGTATTTATGTGTTTTGTGTGGATCTCAGAACAAAAGCGATTATTTCACTGTACACATTAACTGACTGGTTTGTATAACTGAGACGGAGTGTGTTTACTGGCGGTACGGACTGATATTTATCATTTTTGTGTATTAGATTCAATAGCGTATTCACTGACACATTAACTATGGTTTGTATTAACTAGACGATATAAGGACTGCGACGGAGACTGAAATTTAAAATGTGCTTTTTTGACTCCAAAAAAATTGCTCTCATATATTCCTGTTCTCATTACTACTTTTGTATAACTGAGACGGAGTGTGTTTACTATGCGGTACGACCTGAATATTTAAACGTAATCCAATTTAATTTTCGTCATTAATGCTGCTATCGTCACACCTAACATCTTCATATATTTTCACCTTCATACTAATCCTATCATAAGGACGAGCGGGAGAAGCCTTGTAACCTTTAACAAAGTGATGCTCTTTCTTTCCCCCCCCCCCCCCCCAATATAAAATTGCCTCTCACTACTTCCTTGTTCTTCACTTCCTTCTTTCCTTCTCTTCGTCTTTCGTCTTTAAAAGGTTAATATTCTGTGTGGTATTTTTGTTTAAACTTCATGTCTTGGTGTTGACTCTTTGCTCCAGAGGAAAGGAAGGGAAGGGTGAAAGGTAAGACTCCTACGTCCTCGAAGTCCATGTCCTTGCAGCAGGAGGTTTAACAACTGACAGCTGTTCCCGACTGCTTTGTCGGATTGTAGTCGTGCCGTAACTAATCACGTCAAAAGAAAACTTTGGCCCAAGCACCATGCTGTTATGTCACGTTCTACATAAAACTGCCCAAACAAAAGCTGCATACTCTTCGAAGACTTATTACGACGGGTTTGCATAACTTCATGACACTAAATTAAGTGATTTTTCTACAGTCGCTGCCACCTTACAAGTTCGCGTGTCCGTATGTCGTTATTACTGACAATCGACAACAAACAATGTCAACGTCGAGGCTACTTCCTACACAGCATTTCATCCAACCTCCAACAATAATTTGTATATGAAACTAATGAACGTCACAACAATTAAAGTAAATATCGCAAAGAAGTAATTTGGAAAGAGATGCACTGAAATGGATTTAAGTTCCGCCACAACTAAATAACTCCTAAATGCAAACTGCCTCTTGAGAAGTTAATGGTTCGGCAACTAGTCAAGAAATTTTCCAAATATTTTGCAAGCCTAAGGTTCATTACCGCTTGCACAGCAGCCTGCCACTTGTCCCTATCCTGAGCCAGATGAATCCAATCTACGTCCCCATCTTCCTTCTTTAAAGTTCAATTCTAATACTATCCTCCCCCTGCGCCTAGCTCTTCGAAGTGATTTCTTTCTTTCAGTTTTCCCCACCAAACGCCTGTATGCATTTCTCTTCTCCACCACACGTAACACATGCCCCGCCCATTGTAATCTCCTTGATTTGATCACCCGATTAATATTTGGTGCAGATCATGAAGCTTCTCAATACGCCATTTTCTCTACTCTCTTGTCACTTACTCCACTTTAGACCCAAAGATCTTCCTCAGTACCCTATTCACGAATACCCTCAGCCTATGCGTGATTTCAGGCTTCCTCTGCGATGTGGATGAGATCTGCGCTCTTCTAGGATATCACGCAGCGTAGACTGGCAATTTTCTACCGACGTTTCGGGACAAACTATCTGTCCCATCTTCAAGGGCGATGTCTTCTTGGACTTCTTGACCCTTGTTCTGAAACGTCGGTACAGAAATACCACTCTACACTGCGTAATATTCCAGAAGAGCGCAGATCTCACCCTCAGCAATTGTTCTACCCTTAATGTGAGGGACCAAGTTTCACACCCCCCCCCCCCAAAAAAACAGGAAAAATTATAGTTCTGTATAGTTTAATCTTTTTATTTTTAGGCAGCAAGCGAGAACTAACTCGCCACGTCACTCTTATTATTACAGCGTCCGCAGGTTTATCACCGTCATCACAAATTATTTTTGGTCTCACTTTATACCCTTTCGGTATCGTGTTCTTAAAACACGAGCGACTGGCCCAGACACTACGTCACAGCGTCGTGTTGCGACACAAAAAGGAGTTGCTATCTACTGATCTCCATCGAGCATAGGTCATGTCTGAGACTCTGACGTTTGGTCCGATGGTCACGTCACCCACATTTAAACACATATAACCCGAAGCATTATAAACGCAACCTATCCTGAGCCAGCCGAATCAAGCCAGTACCTTCACATCCAGTTTCTAACATGAGTTTCTGTATTATCCTGCAATTTCCGAAGTAGTGCAGCACATCTAATTTCAAATAATTTTTTTTTCTCCCAAAATTATTATCGGAAAGCTTCTATCACAAAGGGCAAGTTCCAAACAGTGATTGTTTATACGCCTCATTGTACAGTTTCCATTCACATGCTACTTTGCCTGTCTCTGACCGACGTACTCCCTACAATTTATTCACAGACGCCTATTCTAACGTAACAATAAATGAAAGGAAATGTGTCACTATTCGGTTGGATAGTGATTACTAACACAGTGAAATTGACAATAAAGTCTTGAAAACTGCATTCTTCTGAGATATTATGCGGCATAGTGTGGTAGATTTTCACCGACGTTTCGGGACAACGTATCGGTCCAATCTTCAAGGGTCAAGAGTCCGAGAAGACCCTTGAAGATGGGACCAATACGTTTTTTTCGAAACGTCGGTAAAAAAATTATCACGCGACGCCGCATAATATCCCACAAGAGCGCAGTTCTCATCAACATCGCGGCGGAAGCCTGAAATTAAGACGCTAAAGACTTGTTTATGGTTATGACAATGGATGGAATATTTAGTGTTTTGAAAAAATGTGTTCAATACTTCTCTAAACGTAATAAACATGGCTAAAATTGAAGTCCGTCTTATTGTCCGATCAGTTCAATTCTAAATGTTATGTTGACATTGGCCCACATGACGAGTCGTTCTGCAGTACAGATGGCCAGTTCCTGCAATATTTCTGTTGCAGTTGGCACGACGATTACACTAACTTGCAAAGCAAACCGTCTGCACGACGATTACACTACCTTGCAAAGCAAACCGCCTGCACGACGATTACACTACCTTGCAAAGCAAACCGTCTGCACGACGATTACACTAACTTGCAAAGCAAACCGTCTGCACGACGATTACACTACCTTGCAAAGCAAACCGTCTGCACGACGATTACACTACCTTGCAAAGCAAACCGTCTGCACGACGATTACACTACCTTGCAAAGCAAACCGCCTGCACGACGATTACACTACCTTGCAAAGCAAACCGTCTGCATCCAGCTGAAAACGATTTAGAGATACTGATTAAGCGAAAGATTTCTCGGAAGCTAGGCGGATATTTTTCAATTGCTTTCGCGGACAGGCAGCGTGTAAGTGAGGTCTTCACTCTTCTGCGATGTTACGCGGCGTAGATTGGTAATTACCGACGTTTCGGGATAATATATTGGTTTAATCTTGGGGTCTCTTGAAGAAGGAAGAGACATGTTGTCCCGAAACGTCAGTAAATAAGTACTATGCTAGGCAGCATAACATCCCAGAAGAGTGAAAGCCTCAATGACACCGCACTGTAAGCCTGACACTGTGCAGCCTGCGAGGGAGCAGATAAAAAACATGGCGCATGGCTCCTCTCTTTACAAACTTTACAATAATTTTTCTCTAGTTCTTTCTTTTTCTGACGATTTAATTGAAGATATGCATACTTATCTTCTTCTCTTGGCACTGCAACTCTTTGAGAGTTTTGGCCTGCTCAACAATTCTCTTCAACGCTTCTCTATCCATAGCCATCTTATTGCAATTATAAATCTTCATTTTTCCCAGATCCGCTTTGATATCTTCCTCTCATCTTGACCTCGGTCTACCATCTTTCCTACTGCACTTCGTCTCCACTCGCCTATTCTTTCCACCGTCGTTTCTTTATTAATTCTTACAATACGCCCAATTCATCTTATTCTCTGTGCTTTTATATATCTAACTATATCTGTATGCATGTTTCGCAGATCTATCCATTCATTCCGTAGTCTGTCTTACGACAGGTCCGTAGCCTCTTTCCAAGCGGGATCTCCACATGGTGCGATATAGTGCTTCCTCTTTCAATTTCCAGTATCGTCTCTTTTCCTTAAGGTCATCCAGCTGCTTACGCCTTCTTCCTCGTTTTAACCATCATTTCTATCCTTCCCTATTATGGACACTTCCATTTCATTTAATGTATTACACATTTTGTGGAAGATTTCCGATGCTGGGTCGATCCATCGCAAACCTACTGACATTCACAACATAAACCTGGACACACATCCTTGTACATTCCCAAAACCACTTGCACATTTATTAAATTCACTTTGCCAATAGTGTCTGTCAACTATTGCGCATTATTCCGCAAAATTATTTGGTTTTAAAATTGTCACGAGTAAATTACACGATAGGGGGCACGCGGTGGTAACAATCGAAACTTCCCCGTAATTTAAAATAAACCTTCTGTTTCACGAAGATAATGAATGCAAAAATAATTACTTTTTGATGACTCAATACACAGCATCATAAATGGTCACGGCTGTGTCATTTTTTAATACAATTTTTAATAACTTTTAACAAATTAACAATGTTTTGACTATTTTGTAACACATTTTTACAGTGTACAACAATTTTATGAAACAATGCCACCAGCAAAGTACACATTCATGGATCATAAATACATTATTATTTAGCCTCTTCTACATGTTTCGGCCTCCTCGGCCATCTTGAGGGATACCATTTAATACTAAAAAAGGCCTTCAAGACTATTATGTGTAGAAGTTAAATAGTAAATGTATTTGTGATCAGTAAATATGTGCTTTGTTGGTTGCATTGCTTGATATTTTGACTAATTTAAATGAGATTAATTGATAAATAACTTTTAAAGTTTATATTTCAATTACTAACCAATACGAAAGTGTATACGCTTATGTAGTTCCTTCTATGTATAAATGTTAAAGTGTCCTAAAGACGGCTTAACGTCAAGCCGAAACATGTAGCCATGTTTGTTACAAGAATTAAAATTGATTGACAAACGTCAGTTATGTTGACCATCTCTATTCACCCATTATAGGCCTATATAACTAACACAAAATGATGGCCCACATAAGACAAATTTGTTTGAAATAATAAAACTGACTTGTATTCAGCAGGCGCCGTGCTCCAATCGCTGAAGCCGCTCTTCGCTACTCTTCACAAAACATTTTTGATTAATGTTTCAGTTGCTATATGTTTTAAAACCATAATTAAAGCAGCACTGAGTAATAAAATATCAAAATCTAAAAAACACTTCACGAACACTCTCAGTTTATACCCTATGGAATTGTCATAGTCCAACCAAAGACGTGTCGCCTGACAGATCTCAGTGGCGGAACATCGGTTAGTAGTTTCTGGATCATTCAGCGCTATAGGTTTATAATCTGTTTAACCAAAACTTCTTCAAACGATAATCTTTTGAGTTATTACACAGAGTAGAACAAGTCTCTTCCGACGTTTCGGAGGAACGTGCGGCCTCCATTTTCAAGGCGACAATCTGGTTAAGGTGTATGCTGAAGTGACAGGGAGAAATATTTCGATTATAGAGGAAGATTTCAAGGATTGTGTCCAATAATAGCTATGGAAAGGGTAAGAGGTAATCAATCTTCTACCGTTGGTATAAGGTATACGTCCTACGGCACCGTCGGCAGCAGATGTAGATTCCCTTCCCCAAGCCCTATCTCTGGGTAGTCAAAATCCTTGCAACCTTCCTATATAATATACACACTGCCTGTACCCAATTATCATTCATTTAAACCAGTGCTTCCTAAACCTGGGTAAATTACCCAAAATTGGGTAAAAGTGGTTTTTCTTTGGGTAACGACACACCTCGGAATACACATTAAAATTTACCGTAAAAGTGTAGAAGAAGAAGTACTCTGAAGAAAGTGCAGTCAGTGTGCACCGATACTCTAAAACAGTCTAACAGTGGCATTATAATCATCAGCTGGGACCTGGGTGATGCAATATTCATGGTGAATAATTACAAAATTTTTTGTGGCTGCTAAAATGTTTAGAGATGTTTAAAATAAAGACATTGCATCAAACATATTGTTTGCTTCCTATTTTTTACCGATCTCTCTTCACTTGTCAAACATATTTTCTGTGCAGTTAGTGTTTTACCTACATTGGGTAAAAAGGACTTTCTGATAAGCGGTTTTGGGTAATGAAGGAAGAAGTTAGGGTAGCAGTGATTTAAACCAAATAAATAACCCTGAAAATGGAGACAACACGTTTCTCCGAAACGTCGGAGCAAACCTTGTCCTAAAAGGTGTAAGAACTCAAAAGATCATCGTTTGAGCAACACTCGCCATCAAAATCTACAAACGTATATGAAATAACGTCGATAAAAACACACGAAGTCATAATTATTCATGAGTCTTCATAAGCGTATGCAGTTGATACAGCAGTACGCAGCTGATGGAGCGATGTGCGGGCTGGCTACATCTGCTGCACGCCGCTATTGATCCGGCACCCCTCTCCCACAGCATTCTTTTACAGCATCCCAAAGCAAAGCCGGTCCGCCAAAATCTGCAAACTTGCAGCGATGTCACAGCAGTCAGCCTACAGGTTTCTGTTCGTCAAGTATGCGTTTGTGCCTCCTGCTGTAGCGAGTTTTGTCCGCTTTTAATGTGGCTAATCTTCGGTTCACTGGTTTCTTAACGGCCAGGGGCGGAAATGCTTTTCTGAATGTCTGTAGATGGTAAAGCAATCCCATTAAAGGTCTGGACAGACCCTGAGGTTTCCACGAGGTTGAGGCTCCCAGAATTTGTACACAATCGGCACATGAAAGTGGTAAGGTTGTCAGCCCTGCGCACTGGCTGCCTTTACCCCCAGGAAATACTAATTTCTGTTAGAGGCTGAGTCAACCCCAGGGCCATAGTGCGACCGAAAGGATTATGTCAATGAAAAACTCCAATGACACCATCGGGAATCGAACCCGCGGCCTTCCGGCTTGTAGCGCAGTGCCTCAACCAACTGCGCCACCGCGTGTCCCGCGTCTGTAGATGATTGACACAAATTATGTGGACCTTGGGAGTGTGCATCATACTTGTATAGCGTCCGTGATGCATGAATGAGTATGGAGCATTGGTGGAATAATAGTGACAGAGGAAAGCAGAGATACTCGGAGGAAACCCTTTCCCAGTGTCACTTCGTCCACGACAAAATCCAACATGGACCGGCGTATGACTGAACCCGGGATTCGGCTGTGAGAGGCCGACGAAAAACGGCCTGAGTCATGGCATGGCCAACTTAGAAGATTTGAGGTTCTAACAGCGGTTTTGATGAAGCTGCAATTCCCCTGGTGTGTTACGTCATGTCGACTGGTAAATGGTTAGCGACGTTTCGAAAGCTACACGTCGGTAAGTACCAGTCATCACCCTAAAAGACTTAAACATGCATTCTTCTTGAGCTCAGGAGTTGAAGATAACTGCCAGTAGCATTGCTCTCTGGCACTACATCTACAGCGTTTATACGCCTCTGTACCCCTGTTACCGGCGCCATCACCTTGACGTGTTACATGGCGTATGATGACAGGACCACGATTTGTTCTAACAACTAAATATTCAGAAAGCGGTTCTTCAAAGAAATTATCTGATCAACAAATAAAACCATACGCCCTTTTTCAAACCGAAAATTTATTTAGCGTATTTAAGAAAACCTGCTACTAGTCCATAACCTGAGCCAGATGATTCCAATCAATACCATCACACCTTATTTCAAATAGATTTCATATTACCCTCCCACCTGCGCCTCGTTCTTCCGATTTGTCTCTTTCCTCCAGGGTTTCAAAATTTTGTATTCATTTCTCTTCTCTCCTAGCATTTTCCCGGTGACAGTAAGAGTAAGTAGACCGGAAACCGGACAAAAAGCGGAATACGACGTTGTAAAATAAACCATCATATGACAGACATGTGAATCCAAAATTAATTTCGGAATAGTATTCTTAAAACATGAACATTCCAGTTCGCTTTATTGGCACAGGATTAACGTGATAAACAGTGAATAAAGTTTTCTCTCTCTGTTGCATATGTACTGAAACCAAATTCATCGGTAAGTGAAGCTCAGGACAGCATATGTCGCCGTCACTAATTTGAATACTTAATTAATCAGCTAAAATGTAATTTCGCTACAGTACGAACGGATATTAAACCCCTATTGGAGCAGTAAAGACGACCCAGCATCTGCTGTAGGACCTCGACATGTTAAACTGTCGGGATGGGTGTACGTTGTTAATTGCACTTCAAATGTCTCGCTGTTTGCCTTCTTGATTTTAGAACTACGAGCTCAGTGTGAGCACTATCATTTAAACAGAAATGGGGTCACGGTGAAGCACATGATACCATTATGATTCCGAAACCTATCTGCCATTAGCATCTAACACAGCATAAAACACATTTTATTAGACGTGACTGTGTCAGTTATGTTTGTTTCAGAGTACATTTAACGACTGTTTGTTAATAAACTCAATACCTTGGAGAAAAGTCAATTTTGAGAGGGTAATAGTCACCAGCTCAAAAAGCCCCCCCCCCCCCGCACCCGAACATTTTTCACCACTTTCAAAAGTATACGCCACTGATTCCTAACATCAGCGAAATGAATCTAGTCCACGCTTTACTTCCACATTTATTCAATATTCGTTTTAATATTATCGTATCTGAGAACATGTCTCCCAAATGGATTATTCTACTCATCTCTCCCATTCCTACTACATGTTCCGTCCATCTCGTCGTACTTCACTTGGTCACCCTAATATGTGGTGAAAAGTGAAGCGCATATGGCCGACTCTTGACTCGAATGTCCTATATTGTCAGCCGGGCCAAAGGATAGTTTGGGGAGTCACTTCTATTGCCGGATACGTCACGTTTCTCCCGATTCACAAATCGTGATCCACGCGCTACGTGAATTCTGGAGACGGTGTGAGTGGGTACCATGCGAGAAACGAGAGACAACCTTCAGAAAGCTGAATGACATAGAAGAGACAACCTACAGCGCGCTGAGTGGCAAACAAGAGACAAACTACAGCGCGCTGAGTGGCAAACAACAGACAAACTACAGTGCGCTCAGTGGCAAACAACAGACAAACTGCGCCCTCAGTGAGAAACAGGAGAAAACTACTGTACACTGGATGTGGAAAAGCCATATAGTACGAACGACAGTCCGAATTGGGAAAGTAAAACTATATACAACGTATTTTATGATGAACACGATAAAAGAATATTAGAATTAATAAAGTACTTTTAATTCACACATTTATGGAATATAATATGGACGTATACCCTAGGATTTGTAAGAGTATCTAAAATCGCAGCCTACTCAAAAGGGTCAAATATCGTATATCACTGATGTGCTGCAAAACGCCTGAATAGTTCTCAGAAACACGAAGCTATCAAGATAAAACATCGGTCCAAACATTTCGGACACAAAGCTAAGATCAACAAAGAAATACAGGTACGAATATAACGCTTTTGTCTGGCAGTTCAGTTGTGATTATTTGACAGGCGAGGTTTCAATACTAAGGCTTTGTCATCATTACATGACGATGTTCATGCTATGTCAAGACCGCATATCCGTGTCTATACCACGAGAGAACTATATATCAGTGTTCATAAATATCTTATTGATCAGGAATGCACTAGAAAAGCAGAAATCTAAATTAACTACACTACACAACTTGAATGGGCCAATATCTTAGAAACCTTAAAATACATATTCAAAACCGAATCAAACTGTACCGTAATTTTCTCCTTATGGTCTATAACCACTGTATATGAGTCACCTTCACGTCCAATTAATAATACAGAATTCTAACATTTTAAGTACTTTTCAGCTAGGATTATTACAGCTCCGTAATGAGTGCACGTTTCTCTTGACATTTTGGAGAACTGTTAAAGGCAACATAAGCATACGGAATTTAATAGCTGCAGGGTACAGTGGCACTGTATGGTCTGACAGGTGGGTACCGTGCAGCAACACACAGACGTCACCATCTACCCTTGAAAATGGAGGCGATATGTCACTCAAAACGTCAGCGTAGTAAGTTAATAATAATAATAATAATAATAATAATAAAGACACGTTCCTGTGGCTATCGATGGGAGATCTGAAAGCAGAAACTGAACGGAAAATAATAGCAGCACAAGATCAGGCATTACAAACAAAATACCATTCAATAAACACATTACAAATAAAAACAGATAGCAAATGCAGAATGCGTCAACAATGTGATGAGACAGTAGAACTCATACCATTAACATGCCCAATATTGGCAAAAGAACAATACATAAAGAGGCATGATACAGTGTGTGCTTAACTGAACTTTAACATGTGCAAGGAAATAGGGATAAGATTAGACAATAATCACTGGTATGAGCGTGTACCAAAATTAGTAGAAACAAGTCATGAAGGCGAGGTAACCATATTATGGAATTTACAAGTGCAAACTGACAGAACCGTCCGTAACATTAAACCGGACATCATAATGCGTGACAATGAAAAAGGAACATGTATGTTAACAGATGTTGCAATTTGATGAGACAGAAATGTGATTAAGGAAGAATTCGAGAAGATTCTAAAATGTAAAGACCTTACAATAGAGATAGAGCGACCGAGGAATGTAAGAACAAAATTGATACCAGAAATCATATGGACAAATGGAACCATCTCAAAATCATTGAGAAAATACCTGAGCAATATACCGGGAAAGCACGAAAGCAAGGCACTACAGAAAACAGCCATATTGGGCACTGCACACACAATTCGCGAAATACTAACATAAAAATACAAAACATTGAACTGGGAAATAACATTTCATGTAGCGTAAACTGTAAACACAGAATAGCTAGAAAAATATACCCTAGAAACGTGGTTTCTTTTTGGTGTGTAATTGTAAATAGCCTACATAAGTGATAATTTCGGGGGGGGGGGGGGGGGAAACGAGCGGCAAAAGTGGTGATATAGCAGCAGTTGCATCATACCGGTTGGTAGAGTACATGGATTCCTCATTGCCTTACTGGGGCCCTGAGTGACGCTTGTAATGTATGTTATAGTTATATAGTGCAGTAAACTCGAATGTGACATCCAGCCACGTCAAAAAGTTTCCAACGAATAACACCGACTTGCACATCTATAGCTTTGATAAGTGTGCCACGCTACTTCGATATCCAGTGAACTTTGTCCGAAGCTGCTCATTTCAGTGCAGCAAAGATCTGCGTTGACTTCACGGCCATCGGCAATATTTTGTAACACTAAACTCCGTACAGGTAATATCTTAGCAGAAGGGATATTCATTAAAATTTTATCTGAGATACGGCGTCGGTCACACAGCCTCAAACCACCGAGAGGAAAGGGTATCAAGTGCTGCGCTCTGGTCTCATTTATTTGATGTCAAGCGCACTCTCTTGAGAATCATCTGAACTACATCACGTACATCGAGACCCGTGGCGCTGTAGTTCTATTTGAATGTACTTACAGCACTCACAGATGGCAGCAAATAATTAAAGTACTCTGCAGACGTGTGATTGCGTTTGAAGCTCAAACCATGGTACACACCCCGGAATCTGGTACCACGTGCATGAAACATTTCTGTACGATTATAAACCAGTTAAGTCCGCGTCTATACCTTCTCGCGATGGCAATATTTCGAATAGATAAGCATGGTTCCACACAACACTATTTACGTAGTTACAAAGATAATCCAGGTAGGTTGATTTAACTATTTATTTGCTGTTATTCCTCCTTCATTATACTAGCTAATTCCATACAGTTCTTGAGAAGCTAACATCCACTCAGCTCATAAAGAAATTACAGGCTACTGGTGCCTATCCTGAGACAAATGAATCAAATCAACACCTTCATATCTTAGTTAAGGAAACTATTTCTAATAAAATTCCACAAACGGAATTTATACTCTCCACTAAACACTGTTTTATTACGTTGGTATGGGGGAGAAGAGAAATGCATGCAGGGTTTTGGTGGAGAAACCTTAAGAAAAGATATAACTTGGAAGACTTAGTCGCACATGGGAGGATAATATTAAAATGTACGAGAAGCTTAAAGAAAAAGAAAGGGAAGTGGGGGACTGGATTCACCTCTTTTAGGATGCGGAGTAATGGCGGGCTGTTGTGAGTACGGTAACTAATTTCCGTGTTCCATTACATTTTCGGGATTTCCTGACTAGCTGAATAACTATTAGTTTCTGAAAAAGATTCTGCTTCATGGAATTAGTTAGTTGTTCAGTTATTAATTAGAGCTGGCTAGCCAAGCAACCGCCGTGCCAACGCTGCTTGTTTGAAACAGCTGCCACTGTCTACACGATAAGTCACTCTCTTTCTGTTTGCACACACCGTCTTGGTATTATTTGGTATTTTTCAAGTTTTGTGTGCATGTGTCTGCGTTTGTCTTTTCGTCCGTCCGTCCATATCACCTGACCAAGGTTCAGCGACGCGGGATTGATGTTAAAAGTTACAAATGCCCTTGAAGCGCGCCAAATCTTAGTTCCTTTTCACTCCCAATTGTTATCAACACACACAATTTCCCATGCAGTCTTGTAAATTGGAAACAATATTAACTCCTTTCATTAAAGCGTCTTTTATTTCTTACAGAAAAGTGTCCTTAAATACGCCAATAAATATATTACATGGATGGGACGGTACGAGTGCTAAATTAATTATAAATCAGACTGTACCGCATGGAGATAATTAAAACAACAACAACAGCGATAAAAGCAACAATAATCTGCAACATATAAAATCACAAGCCATAAAAATTTTACTTTCAATTTTTTTTATTTTATTTATTGAAGGGCCCCGCAGCAGATGCTACGGACGCACCGCAGCCTTGAAGGCTTATTGTGCAACCCTGTGATGAAGATAATGAGGGTTTTTTTCTGCTTTTCCATTTTAATGGAAAACCGGTGGAATGAAATTGACAGGTGAAACCGAAGTACTCGGGGAAAACCCTGTCCCAGTACCACTTTATCCACCACAAATCCCACATGGACAGATCCGGGATCGAACCCGGGCCTCCGCTGTGAGAGTTCACATTCTAAGAATTTATCTTGCCAATAAATACAAAAGCGCGTGGCGTAACACGTTAATTGAATTTCGATGTTGGGTTATAAATTAAAATTTGCGAAAAAAATGCATCAGTAGCAGTAGCAGTAGCAGTATCAGTAGTAGTAGTAGTAGTAGTAGTAGTAGTAGTAGTAGTAGTAGTAGTAGTAGTAGTAGTAGTAGTAGTAGTAGTAGTAGTAGTAGTAGTAGTAGTAGTAGTAGTAGTAGTAGTAGTAGTAGAGTTAGTAGCAGTAGATCGGTGGGTGGAAAAGGAATGTCAGTTATGGATTTTGTCTGCATCAAAACGACAAACTCCTTTAGTTGCACTGATCATTCTTTTGTGCAGTATTGAACTGCGCAGCTGTCGAGCCAACTACTGAACTACACACTCAACTACGCCCTCACACAGAGGATTTGAGGTTTTCAGGCGGTGAAAATTCAAACTGTATTCTTATTGGTGAGGATACAGTGTAGCTTTTAAGTCAGCTACTCTGTGCTCTAAAACATTAGTGCTAATGCCACTTGTGTCCTCAGTGTCTCCATTTAGGTACATGCGTCATCAATTTGTGCTTTTTCGACGGCGCGGTTATTATTTTAAGAACATGTATTTACAAGGTGCGTCTGAGTGTATACGCAATTCGTTTCCTGAAAACGAACACGATAACGTACGAAGAAAATCGTCACTAAACTTCATAAATTACAGCTGAATATCATATAGAAAGCCTCATTTTTTGGCTTTACACCTTTCGCTGCCCAAATTAATCGCCACAAACTTCCAATATCCTTAATTCACCCTTTAAAGCCTGACACTAATACGAATCATATATAAATAATCAGCTCGTACCGCGCTGTAAACAGACTCCGTCTCGGTTATAGAAACCAGTCAGTTACTGTTGCACAGGAAAATAATCTTTCTTTGTTCTGACGACCATACAAAGCCTATAAATAAACTACGTGGACAAAACTTAGAAATTTTTAATGTTAAAACTGGTGGTATATAAAGTTACCACTGGGGTTTACAGGGTTAAGTGTGAATGAATTATATTTAGAAACATTTTTCTGGGTGTGAATATTGTAATAAATCAATAATATTGCAATACAAAACATATAATGCCATCTTTAAATTTTTAAATGCCTACCACATTTCACATTATATTCACCGTGCATTCTGTCTTATACAATAGCTTTTATTTCAACCAACACATGCACTACATCTTTGTCGTCATATACATCCCTACATATGTTTCGACTACTTATTAGTCATCATCAGGGGGATCAAAGTATATAAACACAGACTACACATCCACTATAATAGTTGGTTCACATTCAATGTTAAAATAAGATGAACTATGTTCACTATAAAAACATGTAGCATGCTACTTGTTTTTATAGTTGTTTTTTAAAATAAAATAAGGTAATAATAAAAATAAGATTTTTTTAAATAAATGCCTATCACATATTTTATAAAATTACTTATTTTTTAAAACACCCGGCAAGGAACACCGTCACCAGTTTCGTCGATGAAGTGTATCTGTTTGGGAACATAACCTTCGATTGTTGCCTAAGTTCCTTGTTTTAAAAGACACGATCCTGTCCGTGATGCATAAAACAGGCTTACCAATTACACATTCACTTTATGCACAATTTGCAAAGAACTCAAAACGAGAAAGAAGCTACGAATGGTAAGAATTTTTTACGATCGATTCAGATACTCTTTCCGCGATACTGCTGACAAGAAAGAGCCGAGTAAGAGACAAAGTGTGTTCAACAAAGCCCTGAATTAGAGCTACTTAATTTTAAAGAGCGATGCTGTCGGTAAACACTGACACGCTGGCGCTTGATGCTGACATCACTTCCGGTTATTAATCATTTCGGCTGGCAGCGTAGCGACGCACCTATAATTTGCCTGTTCCTTCACTTGAAACGGAGACGAGCATTAGAGACTCAAATTTCGTTAGTAAACACTGAGGTAAGTTTGTCACTGCGCCTAAACTCCGTGCCATGGAAGCGACAAGAATGTGCAGGCAGAGATGAAGGATTGCTTAAGTTTTATCCACGCAGTCAGGGAAAAGTATGCTTTGCCTGTGTTTAAATGCACGTGTTCATTCTGACCGCTATGTCCACGTTCTTTGAAGGAACATCTGACCCAAAGTAATGTGATAACACTAGATCCTTGTCGGTCATGTTTTATAAATCGTTTAAAGAAGTACGTAAAAGAAAAAGGTTGTCCCTGTCCACGCCATGAAGGCGTATAAAGGGGGCAGAGGTATAGCTCCACTCAGTCTTACCCTCGGAACTAGATAAGGTTCCTGCGAAACGTCAGAATAAACTTATGACCCTACACATTGTTATAACCCACAATATTGTGATTTGAATTGATCTCACAGTTTGTACGCACTTCAACGTGGAGTGGGGAAAACATTTCAGTTCGAATAGAGACGAGCCTATACCGACGACCTTCCCGTTATGAATCAGGCGTCTAGCCAACTCGCCAATGACGTCCGCGATAGAGAAAGTGCGGACGGACATTTCAGAGTTACCACGTCAAGTTAGACAACGTAATTATTAAGTTATTGTCTCACCATTCGTGTAGATAATGCAATTCCAAAGCTAACTGTCCACATTTCAGTGCCTATAGATGTATGATATTGTAACTTCGCCGTGAAATTAAGCTGTAGAGAGAGACAGCAGCGTCTACTGCATTCCCAGAAGGACCTACGGCGAAAATATCGTCTTATACCGTCTCCTGTCGGCTTGATATATTTGCTGAGAGGGATCTCTGGCTCCACTTGTGTATCATTTGTTCCGCCCTACCCATACGATGCAAGGGCATGCTTCAAGACACGTGTATTTTTGTAATTTATGCCGAAGTTTGGATGAAATGTCTGCACTGACACACGCACTGACACACGCACGGTCAATGTGTCACAAAGCAACGCGCGGTATTAAATTAAAAAAAAATAATATAGAGGAAAATTCCATCCCAAACGAATTTAGTGGCACTGAAATCATAATTACTTATAAACTAGTATATATTAACATAAATACAGGCGTGATAATTACATCTGTTAGATAAAGAAATGTTTGTAGGGTAATGTAAAGATGGTCAGCAGAAGTATCGGCAAAGCGATGTAAAAATGTTCAAGGAAAGTGTTAGTAGAGTAATGTTAAATCTATGAACATGTGTCGGCAAAGTAATGTAAGGATATTCGACAGCATTATCGGGAAAGCGATGTAAAGATGGTCAACAGAATTGCCGGTTAAGTAATGTAAAGATAGTCGGATTATATGTAGCAAGGGGCAGCAACCGTTGTGTTAAACTACTAAATGGAATAATCTACGTAAGGTTTTTAACCACCCTGTGGAAAGATTCCAGTCCAACTTAACAGTGATATAAAAGTACATGATAAAATGATAAGGCGACTGTAACACGAAGAAGTACTGACCTACACTAAAATACTGTACTGTGTGTGCGGTCAGTGTTAAGACTTCTGAAACAGTACAGCCAACCTTGAACAATGAAAAGTTGTGCTTTCTTGATCATCCTGCCTTCAACCGACTCATGAACTTTGCACGCGCATTTCGGTGGAACTGCGCCAAGGAGATGGATTATTTGTTTCGTTTTGTCTGGCCTTCAAGAACGTCTTTTGTATTGCTCTTTATTTGTCTTTATCTTTGTTTCTCTCCTTGAGACAGTGGGAATAGGGTTGAAATGTAATTATTAATGCACACAAAGGAACTTCGTACGTTGCAGGAAAAAACAAAAAAAGACTTGCTATAAAAATGACAATGGTGAGTTTCACAGAGTATTAAGTATTTTATTTACAAAAATAATGGAATATTCAGGTACAAGTGAAAATTGTAATGCATAAGGAAATCTTCGTTTTTCATTCTTTATCTCTCTTGAAATAATTGTTTGTGCGATAAACCAATTTTTAAAATTATCTTAACGCCCTGTCGTGTAATTTAGCGGTTAAAGCAGACTGATATGACCCAACACGAAAATCATTTCAAACTAATTATAAAGTTAACATCAAGTCTCTTGTGAATCCATCGAGCTGTTTTGGAGATTAAAGGTGAAGATGCAAGGAAGAACGGAAGGACAGAATGACAGACAAAATATTTCAAATGCGCATTAACTTCCCTGAGAAGAAAGCAAAATAAATGGCTTGGCTCAAGTCGGTAGCTGGCAGATTACTTTCTCTGACTCGAAACACACAGAAGTAAACAGAAGAAATGAAGAGATGGGTTTGATGCATACGTTAAAATAGGAACCTGAAATCCGTCACCACGTGTTCTTACTGCCAAAAAGTAAAAATCCATAGCAGCAGCAGACAAAACTAGCATTACTTACTAAGCGTTAGAAAATGTTGCGTTCTTTGTAAATGCGAATTCTGTGTGGAAGAAGCGTCTCCATTAGTCACTAATACTAAGAATCATCTGAAATTTGTCTTCAGATTTTATAACTACACAACTGCATGATAATCAGAAATATTTTCATGAATATAAATTTGTTATATTTTATTTTTGATCTAAACTCTACAAAAAAGTTCCAAATATTTAAACAGTGCACCATATGACATACTATCTTTACCAGTGATTTTCTTAATATTTTCCGTGTAACCATATAATATACGACCATAACTGATTTGACAAAATTGTTCATTTATAAAACAAGCTAAATGTACTTATCACATACACAACATTACAGTCTTTCATTACTTCTACATGTTTCGGCATATAACTTTGCTTGTACTACTGCGTATATAAGTGAATTAATTGGTTTTACAAATAAATAATATAAATAGAAGGAATGAATAATTTCAAGGTGATGTGGCAAAAATTGAGATCTCATTTACGTTTACAGTTGTACATTATTTTTTCTTGTAGTTGTCTTCAGGCTAAGGATGGCTTAACATAGCCGAAACATGTACCTGCGTGTGGATTTTAATAAGTGTTGTGTTAGATGGTTAATTATTGTTGTACATACATACATACATACGTACATAAACACACAAACAACGGGAAGAACCATATCGAATTAAAAATCGCCTTGAAGAGAAATGGATATCGATGTTAAAAAGTTAATGCACCGGGTGAAAGGAATGCGAGATTCAATTTTTCATAAACTGAATGAAAGCTAAACCCTCTGTCCCTGTGCACTAGTAATTATTATCGTCCGAGCATTCAGCATATTTCCCACCTCTTGAATCGCTCTTTAAACCGGGCCTTGACAGGCTATAATGGGGTTCTCTACCTTCAATTCCCTCTGAAATTTCTGTAATTCCATGATTATTGAATTGACAAACCCCTGTCACTGCCACTATATATAATACGTGGCGCATAGAAGGTTATAAATATCAGGACTCAAGTCATCTGAAACGCAACGGCACGTAGATTGCTAAATAGTTACAGATGTGTGGACGGATCTTAGTGCTTTCATCTTCAGGGCCAACCGGTCCAAAAAGGTGCAAGGTCAATTAGTCCCTGCACAAACAGTGAAGTTATACGGGGTAGAACAGTTTAGCTCAACCCATTCTTAACCTCGCCACTAGATATAGGTGACTAGAGAGCCTCACGCTCCGGCCGCTTTACCCAAGGGAAGAATCTCCCGATACCCATTTATTACGAGGTTGGGTGCGCAGCCCCAAAAAAACAGCAAATATAAATTTATTTTTCATATGATACGTAATTTAATCTGCACATTTTTTTTAGCAAAGCATAAAGTATTACGAATTTATGAGGTGATTCTTGACGTACCATGAATGTACTTCGCATACCATGGGACATCTCCTATCACGCAGGGACTGCCCCCAGAAATGCACCCTCGAGGATTTATGGCTTGCAAATAAAGAAGGATTTGACGTAGCCCAATACTGGGCAAAAAATCTTTAATTCAATGGTCCGGACACGATAAAGAAAAGAAAGAAAATACTTCGCATGCCGTCAGACTGACCAACGTAATGTGACAGAAAGCTAATAGCGGAGACTTGAAATATGTAGAAGGTAGTAAAGGTTGAGGTCAGTTTCCCTGACCACAGCATGAAGGCGTACAATGGGAATACAGGTGTATCGTCATCCAGTCTCAAACTCGGCCCTAGAGGGAGGTGAGTAGTCAAATTCAGATCCCAGCCGCTTTACCCTCGGGAAAAAAAACTCCGGTACACATTAAATAGGCGGCTTGGTGGATCCCAGAGCCCCGGCCTGGACGTTTTTGAGAAGAGAAAAATCTCTTGCTCCTGCCGGGATTCAAACCCCGGACCGTCCACCCCGTTACCTAGTCGCTATACCGACTACAAGGCAGTTTATATAGAAATGCCAGTCCAGCAGTTGGACCTGACGGAAGTTACGTGCTTCAAATGGAACGTAAGAGGAAGATAAGCTAAATAGGAGTTTTATATTTTAAAAAAAAGTTCTTGAATTATTGTTCTTCTGTATAATTTGTAAATAAAGTATTCACGACATTTACATCTGACGATACTCCAGCTTGTGAAGCTTGCAGTCTGTGTACTCCATCAACGAACTTCGCGTTTTACGTTTATTGAATCCAGAAAATTCATTCTTATGGTTACTATTATTACCACTATTCCTGTCGCTATAAGGCGGGCAGAATACTCGGAAGGCTGGCCAGAAGTATAAAATAGAACTTTTAATAATCCCCTTAATATTTTTATTTCTTGGCGAAGACCCTGTGGGCTGCCACGCCAGACAGGATATCTCGTGTGTGTGTGTGTGTGTGTGTGTGCGTGCGCAACCAGCGTAGTTGGGTAGTCAGTCACAGAGCCTTGCATCACGGAGGCTCACTGGCTGCTGGTCTGTTCTGTTGCGATATATTTTAACAGAGTTTAAATCACATTTCAAAAATTTCTTGAAACTTTAATCTATTCACTGAATACTCTTAACATTAAATCAGGTGTGTACAAACTGTCCAAAGCTTTAGGAGCCAACTCAAAATTCTAGGCGCTAAAAGGGTGATATGAAGCAAGTTCCATACTGAGAACCCAAAAATGTTAGGCGCCACTGTACAAAACGTAATTGCCACGGCGACCCGGTGCCCGGGACTTGTGTACCCCTGTATTATGTTTAGTTTCTTAAGCCAAATTTGAGGTTCTCGTAGCCGTGCTGATGAAGATTCAAGTCTTCTGGAATATGATGTGTGCTAGATGTTTCGGAGGAGCTTGATTTCTCCTTCTTCAATATCTAATTAGTGGCTCTTTTGTCAACTAGGAACTTGCTTTGCCTCTGGCACCCCGTCCTAAGGGCGTCCTATCTACTCTCGTTCGTGTCGAGTACACCATTCGATATGGGCCGGAATAGCTCAGTCAGTATAGCGACTCGCTACGCACTGGATGGTCAGGGTATCGAATCCCGGTGGGGGCGAGATTTTCAGCAACTGCCCAGACCGGCCCTGGGGCCCACCCAGCCTATTGTACAATGGGTACTGGGTCCCTTTCCCGGGGTAAAGCGGCCGGGATGCGGCGCTGACCACTCACCCTCATCTAGCGCCGAGGTTAAAGAAAGAATACAGCTACACTTCTACTGCCCTTCTGGGCCTTCATGGCCTGTTCTAGGGTAAATTTTACCTTTACCTTTACAACCTTCAATAGGGGATCAGCCAGGTTGGCTTCGGGAGGCATCAACCCGACAAGACGACCATGGCTCTTTACCAATTTACGTGTTTCGTATAATTTCCCCTTTTAAGGTTCAACCTAACGCAGCACTTTATTCTCCAACAACCACAGTCTACGATCTTCCTCCAGTTTCTAGCGCGCAGTCGCATCAGGACAAGAAAATAGCTTTTCCACTAAAACAAACCTCGTGACAACGCGCAAGTACCTCTCTCGTGTGTCTCATGACCACGTCGATGGCCACCATCAGCTACAGTTTTGATTAGAAGCCGTATTTCTCCCACTTCATGATGGAGGTTGCAAGGCCGCGATACCAGCTAAGACACAGATATGTAAATATTCTTGTGAATTCCCTCGATTCAGAAACGAAGGCGCGAAAAGATCTGGATGTTAAACGAAAAGTAAAATGAAGTAACCACTGGGCTTTGATCCAGTGGTTACATTTTATATCATTACGTTTAACATTAAAAAATTCTACACTGCGCCCACATAATGCATTTGCCTGTTTTGTATGGACCTAAGAAAGTACTGCGAATTTTGCCCTAAACAGTTTAAACTTGTTGGTTTTTGTAAAGGGAGATGGAGAGTGTTTACTGCGCGGTACGAAACGAGTCTTTAAATTGAACACATAACCTTTCGTCTTTAAAGAGTTAATGGGTTAAGCTTAGTTCTTTCCGATCTACAGTGAACGTTGTCGGTTAATTCCACATCGGCATAACATGAGCCCTAATACTGTGAAATGAGCCCTAAGTTACAGAAATCTGAAGTCGAAATGTCTTCATGTGCATCAAGATCGAATCGCAAAAAAACATAATTGTACAAAACAGAGGTTAATGCAGATGTCACTGTCATCTATATCTTTTATTTAAGACAGATATTAAGTAATTTATATTTGACGAACTACAACGAAAAATTAATTTATTTCTCAATAAACTGTCACTTTGTTACGCCTAAGAATTGTTATCGTTAAGGCAATAAATACTGTATGTGCCACTAACAAGTAAAGTCCAACAGAGTGTAAAAAATTAAAAGCGAAAATTTTCAAGCTGTTCACACTCTAGTGCTAAGCAGTAGTTCGACTTCCTTAGCTTTTTCAACATTCTTTTTTTAACCTTGAAGCATTAAGTTATTAAATATAGCAGGTAACCTACAGGAATAAGTGACACTGCTCTCTTGATTCTATAAAGAGACAGGCACTGCACCTGTCAAAGCGACAGAGAAAACTAATTTATATCACTGTGTTCCAAATATGAACAAGTTTATCGCATTTGTTTTGTAACCAAAGCTTCCATTTCTGTGCAGGGGTAAACCTGTCCATTTTAATTAACTGCAAATAAAGACAAACAAAGGACTGGCCATCAATTTTCACTTTCAAATGAAGTCAATCAATAATTAATAACAACTGGAGTTCTCCTCGAGCTCTCGTTTTGTCACGACAGACTGAGCTGCACATAGAGTGTCATCCCAACGGGAAAACACGGGAATTGCATGTCAAGTACCGATATGATACGGACACAAGGCACTCTGAGCAGGGATAGCAGATGGGAAGTGGTTGCACCAGTAGGATTAAGGGACACCAACACGAGGATTCAGGTCTTCTGGGATGTTACGGTCCGTCATTGGATGAGAGTTTCCCGAAGTTTCGAAAAACGCAGTGTCATCTTCAGTGGTCAAGCAGTTTGGACACCTTGGCCCTTGATGATCACGACACTACGTTCCTCCGAAACGTCGGTAACTCTTCACCCAACAACACAGAGTCACGTCCCACAAGACCTGAATCCTCAGCAATACCGCTGTGAGAACCTCAAATTTCCAGAAGACAACAGCCCCACATACTCAGTAATTTGTAAGGTAACAGACCATCAGGCCATGAAGATGTATGGCGTTTTGGAGACATAGCTATAAGCATTCTTGAATTCGGCACTACATGGCGGTGAGCAGTTCGCTTCAGGCCTCAACTGATCCCCTCCCCCCCCCCCCAAGAGGAATATCCCAGTACACATTGGCTAGGAATGTAGATGTGCCTCACAGTCGGTCTAGACGTTTTGGAGAAGTGGAAACTTTCTTGTTTCCGCCGAGAATCAAACTCTAGATCCTACGTAGTCAAGCCCCTAGCTTAGTCGTGACGTCACCTTAACCTTCTACGCTTCAACTACAGTCAACATGAGATATTTTTTATGGCGCAAGAGACCCATAGTGGGCCAGGGCCTCCTCCTTGTCGAGGCTTCACGATCACACTCAGACACACCACACTCAGAAGGACTCCTCTGGACGAGGGATCGGCTCGTCGCAGAGACCTCTACCTGACCAAAAACAACACTCACAAGAGACAGACTTCCATGCCCCTGACAGGATTCGAACCCACAATCCCAGCAAGCGAGCGGCCGCAGACCCACGCCTTAGACCGCGCAGCCACTGGGATCGGCTAACATGAGATATAGCAACTTTATGATTTACTGAGTACTTATTTGTGTTGGTATAACAAGTCACTGAATACTTACCGTTATCAAGCTTTATCGAAATAATTACATTATTTATATCGGTTTATCCTAATTACAAACCGAAACGCTGATGCAAAATAATAGACAATGCCGAGATCGTCGTCCTTTTGGGGCGCTGGGCAGCGTAGATCGTTAGGTACTGACGTTTCGGGAGAACCATGAAGATGGGACCGATATGTTGTCCCGAAACGTCGCTAATTAACTACCAGTCTACGTTGCGTAACGTTCCAGAAGAACAAAGATCTCATTTACAGCTTGGCGGTAGCCTGAAACCACGCAATAAGCACAGCTGTTTATCACTATACATATTTGTCGTAATATATGGAATATTTTAAGAACAGATTGTTTGATTATACTAAATCGTGGCTACGGCTTATAGTTTGGACTAACAGATAAAATGCGTTATCCAAAGCCCCCCTTCCCCTCGCTACGTATTGTATTGAAAGCTCCCTTATATGCTGTAATATGTGTTGCAGTATGTGTGTTTTGTTGTTTTTGTATTATTTAATGTGTGGGTGTTTTTGTAATGTGCGTGTGTTTTTTTTTGTATTGTGTGTGGGTGTTTTTGTAAGGTGTGGATGTTTTTGTTAAGGTGTGGATGTTTTTGTTAAGGTGTGAATGTTTTTGTAATGCGTGTATGGTGTTCTAATGTGTGTACTTGTATTTACTGTATGTATTTTGTTTTGTAGTTGTGTATAGTTGTTTTGTATTGTTACTTTTATGTATATTATATGTCCATTTGTATTGTGTGTACTAGTGTAAGGACTACTGCCACCGGGTGAAAACATTTGTATTGTGTGTACTAGTGTAAGGACTACTGTCACCGGGTGAAAACATTTGTATTGTGTGTACTAGTGTAAGGACTACTGTCACCGGGTGAAAACATTTGTATTGTGTGTACTAGTGTAAGGACTACTGCCACCGGGTGAAAACATTTGTATTGTGTGTACTAGTGTAAGGACTACTGCCACCGGGTGAAAACATTTGTATTGTGTGTACTAGTGTAAGGACTACTGCCACCGGGTGAAAACATTTGTATTGTGTGTACTAGTGTAAGGACTACTGCCACCGGGTGAAAACATTTGTATTGTGTGTACTAGTGTAAGGACTACTGCCACCGGGTGAAAACATTTGTATTGTGTGTACTAGTGTAAGGACTACTGTCACCGGGTGAAAACATTTGTATTGTGTGTACTAGTGTAAGGACTACTGTCACCGGGTGAAAACATTTGTATTGTGTGTACTAGTGTAAGGACTACTGTCACCGGGTGAAAACATTTGTATTGTGTGTACTAGTGTAAGGACTACTGTCACCGGGTGAAAACATTTGTATTGTGTGTACTAGTGTAAGGACTACTGCCACCGGGTGAAAACATTTGTATTGTGTGTACTAGTGTAAGGACTACTGCCACCGGGTGAAAACATTTGTATTGTGTGTACTAGTGTAAGGACTACTGCCACCGGGTGAAAACATTTGTATTGTGTGTACTAGTGTAAGGACTACTGCCACCGGGTGAAAACATTTGTATTGTGTGTACTAGTGTAAGGACTACTGCCACCGGGTGAAAACATTTGTATTGTGTGTACTAGTGTAAGGACTACTGCCACCGGGTGAAAACATTTGTATTGTGTGTACTAGTGTAAGGACTACTGCCACCGGGTGAAAACATTTGTATTGTGTGTACTAGTGTAAGGACTACTGCCACCGGGTGAAAACATTTGTATTGTGTGTACTAGTGTAAGGACTACTGCCACCGGTGAAAACCCAATTGCAGTAAATAATAATAATAATAATATCAGCACATGCAGTCAGCGCACCAAAACCGTTTGAGTGCACAAAGCACCACGGACTGCCAAACAGCCACAGTTACCCTACCAAATAATTAGTGTCGCGCAATTTCATAACAAATTGATTATCCGTCTAAATTGACATTCCGCAACCCGCTGCATCCATCTGGCTATACAAAACTGTCAAACAATGAAAGTACACGTAAATATGTGTACATGAATACACAGTTACAAATTTTAGCGGCCAGTGAAAATAAAGAGAGGTGAAGAAGACACGGATAAGAAACGTAATAGTGCGTCATTCTGTGACAAGCCAACGCCATTTCGACAGTGGAATTCTCTGGACATAACCCCAAGCAAAACAGTTTAATGAAATGTTACATTTACCGTGACACGTGATGCAGATCAGGCATCACACGTGTATTGAGATGTGTTTTGACATATTTTCTAAACTCTATATTTAAAGTCCGACACATGTGCAATATAATCACACTATTTGTGCACTTTCACCGTCCTACATATTTCGAGCCCCTAACCCGGGCTCATCCTCAGGGACACATTATCCAAAATTGCACACTAGTTACATTAACTGGTACAATTATTTACATGAGTTCTTTACAATTGTTCCGATACACTGTTTAAAACACATAAAAAGTTAAAAATTGTGGTTGTTGGTTGTTAAAAATTGTATTAAAGTTAAACAACCAACAACCACAAATTTAACTTTTTAACTTAAAGTTAAAAATTGTGGTTGTTGGTTGTTAAAAATTGTATTAAAGTTTAACAACCAACAACCACAAATTTAACTTTTTAACTTAAAGTAAAAAATTGTGGTTGTTGATTGTTAAAAATTGTATTAAAGTTTAACAACCAACAACCACAATTTTTAACTTTTTAACTTTTATTTGTTTTAAACAGTTTATCGGAACAATTGTAAAGAACTCATGTAAATAATTGTACCAGTTGGTGTAACTAGTGTGCGATTTTGGATAATGTGTCCCTGAGGATGAGCCCGGGTTAGGGGCTCGAAACATGTAGGACAGTGAAAGCGCACAAATAGTGTGATTAAATTGCACATGTGTCGGACTTTAAATATAGAGTTAAAATGTACGGAATTAATAATATTAAGTTTCTAAACTCTCTTTGGAACTGATTTATTTGCTGCTTTGACATCAGTTTGTTTTGTAGAAGAGTGTTTACAATTACTTGACAATATTATGTTTTCGAAAATATCCCGAAGAAGACGGGGACCCCGAAAACGTAGAGTTTCTAAATTCAATTAATTTGAACGTATTAAACCATGGAGAAAGTCCAAAACCTTAATGAACAGTTATAATAATAGATGCTTCAAATTTTCATCCATAAAAATATGTGACATAAATGGCAAAGTTCCAGACACTTTACGGACAAACGTGGCCTGGCATTCAAATAACTTTAACAGAAGTGCAACTTTCCTTTTTAAAGTTCGTCCCTACAAACATGAAATACCACTCAACGCTGCGTAATTTCCCAGAAGAGCGCAGATCTTACCAAGTTAAAGCAGGACAACCTAAGAACGCTGCACATTAACACCAAAGCTAATGTGCTTGAATTCTACAAAATTATGCATTTACCTCCTTTTAATTTCTGGTAACAACACATTTGATAGGCCAATTTCGCATTAATCCATGACAATTTAAAGGCAGGATCTGCAGGTACCTGCAGGTACACTTTCTTACCAGCGGCGCTATAGGGAGGTCAGTGGTTCACGGCACCGTACAACGGTAGGGCGAAAAATTTGAAACTTTTTTATTGAACTTGGTTTCACAACTTAGAGCAGATTTAGATGTATAATTATGTGTTAAAACAGCTGACATGCGAACCAAATTTAGGTATCTTTATATATATCTTATGCAGACAAATGTACACTGTTTTATGTTATTTAACACAATTTTTATTAAATGCTGCCCAACATGTTTCTAGCCTATATAAGGCTCAACTTCAGGGGCTCTTTCGTTGAAATTACAACAGCTATATTATTGGTATATAAAATTCTTAACATGCCGTTAGATAAACTTGGTTATTGATGTCTGTAACAGTCATTCTGCTTTCACTATAGATTTGTTTGAGGCCTACCAAACAAATCTATAGTGAAATCTAATATATAGTGTATCTATATATCACGGACCAGGAAAGATAACTGTAAGCTGCCTAGCGCACACCGATGTACACTAACGTAGATGATGGAGGGTAACAGGTCGATACACAACGCCAAACCAAAACAATTTGAAACGCAGAGAAATTTGGTAAGATGTAAAGCGGTCAGTAACACATACAGGGTGTACTGATCACAGCTAATCCAGAACAATATTACGGCGCGTTCGCATAACCGTTGTCGTCATGGAAAATCAAGATTTCGCGCTCTGCGTATTGCTGAGCCACAGATGTCACTGTTAACAATATAAACATTTTTAAAGTACAGTTTTGAAAACAGCAACAATACATTTTTTGTATTGTTGAACAACTTGTCGCTTTTAACAAGATAAAAATGCTTAATAATACCACGGAAAAGCAACAGTGTGTTCCCTTCACGCTGTTGTCGAGCTACAAAATATTTCGTACTGCTGTCAACAATAATATATATATATATACATACACACACATGTACTTTGTTCTTCACGCATCTGCCCGATACATTTGTCCTATTTTGGCCAAATTTGGATTTTCTCAAACAGATTTTCATCAGTGTCTCCAATATCAAATTTCACGGAAATCGGTCAAGTGGGAGCCGACCTGATATATGAAGACAGACGGACGGACAGACACCACGAAGCTGGTAGTCTCTTTGCGCGGCTTATGCGAACGCGCCTCAAAATTTAGAAACGACAGTCAAACCGACCTAAAATCGAGACAATGTGATGAAATGTCCAAGCTCTGAAACGTTAGGTTTATAAAGTGAGCCCGAAAAAGCAGTATTTCAAGCTCTTTCCATGTCAGAAGAATTTTATCTCGAAATTAAAAAAGAAATAAGCTCAGAGTTTTCGAGAACAGGGCGCTGAAGGAGATATTGTGTTCTAAGAGGGATGAAATAACAGGAGAATGTAAAAAATTACATCATGAGGAGCTTCATAATTTGTATCGTTCACAAAATATTATTCGGGGAATCACATCACGAGGACGAGTTGGGCGGGACAAGTAGCTCGTATGGGGGAGAAAAGAAATAAACACAGAATTTTGGTGAGAAAACCTGAAGTAAAGAGGCCATTTTAAAGAAAAAGTTAGAGAAGGGAAGATAATATTAAAATATGTTTTAAAGAAGTAGGATAGAGATGCGTGGACTAGATTGATCTGACTCAGGATGGGCTCTTCTGGACCCCGTAATGACCGTGTTTGTTATAGCAAGTATGGGGAATTTCTTAATTAGCCGAAAACCATAAGCCTCTCAAATAGGACTCTGCTCCTTGGAGTTAGCTAATTATGGTCTCGAATCTAGGGACTTGTGGGGCACCAAATAGCTGCCACTTCATTATGATACTTACGGTATCGCCACACTAATTAGTCTGCAGTAGATTGGCCCTGCTGTACGACAGCTACCCTTGCTTTGTGATGCCACAGACAATGGACACAATCCAACACAAACTGGACGCTGAGTGCATTACATCACTGTGCTGCGGGAAGTGCCAAGCAGCACGCAGAGCTGCCATGGCCATGAATATAAGCTAACGAGAGCCATCAGTCCTAAGTAACAAGCAGATGGCTGTCACACAGTGACGAAACACGTACGCAACGACCGATGTTTACAACCTCGGCTCCATTTTTCTACTCTTTACCCTATTGTCTTCCTCAAAACTGGCGTTTACCGTTACAAGCATCTGCGTCACTTGAATCTAACAAACAAACAAACTATCTCACCACGGAGGCCCGGGTTCGATCCCAGGTCAAGTCCATGTGAGATTTGTGGTGGACAAAGTGGCACTGGGACAGGTTTTTCTCCGAGTTGTCGGTTTTCCCCTGTCGATTTCATTCCACTGGTGCTCCATTAATTGTAAAAATTGGTAAAAAACTGCTCATTCTCATCATCTTCATTGGGGTTGCACAAAAAGCCTTAAGGCTGTGGTGCGAGGGCCCTTCATCACAAACGGAAAAGAAACTAACTAACTAACTAAAACCAATTAATTAACTAACTCACTAAACAACCAACAAACAAATTAATTAACTATGTAATTAACTAAGCAACCAACTAACTAACTAAATAACAGCATGCAGCAGTGTCCTTCCTGAGAGGTTAACAGGTCCCCAGCTAGTCAAGAAATTCCCCTCATTTTATGGAACCCGAAGTTTCATTACCGCATTCACAACAGCCCGCCACCTGTCCCTATCCTGAGCCAGATCAATCCAGTCCATGCCTCCCCATTCCCACTTCTCGAACATCCATTTTAGTATTACCCTCCCATCTATTTCTAGGTCTTCCAAGTCTTCCAGCGTAAGGTTTCCCCATCAAAATGTTGTATGCACCTTTTCTCTCCCCATATATATGCCGCATGTCCCGCCCATCTCATTCACCTCTGCATCCGGCTTATAAAGGTTGAAGCAAAACTTTCTGTGGCAAATAAAGTGTACACGTTTCGAGCTACGTGGGCAGTCTAAACATGAATAATTACACAGCCATTTGTTACACATTTATACCAACACAGATGCTAACCGTGCCATATTAAATTAGTCAGATACACCGTCACTCGCGCCCTCACCTTATTTACAGTGTCCGTGTACAGAAATAATTTACGTGTAGAACTTGTAAGTATTGTCTGTGAAGTAATACCTGTAAAAGGTAAAGTTGTCTCTGTCCACCTCTAAAAGGCATACAGGGGGAGTGGAGCTATAATTCCATTCATTCTTAACCTCGGCGCTAGGAGGTGATTGGTTGACTTCACGTTCCGGTCGCTTTATCCTTGCTTTGAAGAAATTATAACCTCTTCCCCTTGTTGAGATTCGAACCCTGTATCGTCCAGTATATAGCTAGGCTTAATATGGATTTTGCATGGCCGCAGTGTCGTTTCTTACTGAATAAAATTACAAAAAATATTTGGACATTCCCCCCCCCCCCCAAGATCCAGTAACACAGAACTTAAACAGCTCATACTACGTGAAAATAGCGTTTTCTTTTGTGGTGAAGGGCCCCGCAGCACATGTTATGGACTCACCGCAGCTTTGAGGTTTATTGTGCAACCCTGTGATGAAGATGAAGTTTTTATGCTTTTCCATTTTAATGGAGCACCGGTGGAATGAAATTGACAGGGGAAAACCGAAGTACTCGGGGAAAAACCTGTCCCAGTGCCACTTTGTCCACCACAAATCCCATATGGACCGACCCTGGATCGAACCCGGGAGTCCGCGGTGAGAGGACGGCGACTAACCGCCTGAGCCATGGCACGGCCGCAGGTAGCGTTACTTCTTTACGTCTCAGAATGTGAATGACCGCCATATTTGTATTACTGTTAAGGAATGAATATGCTTCATCGTGCTGCTTCATGAGTTAACACCCTCCAACCGCCGACACTCAGAAACACCGCCGCGGTCGGTGTTGGATGATTTTTGTCCCTATTTTTGTGAATCAAGTCGCGCGTTAATGCCAGACGGGAAGTTATTCTAAACCGTTGGAGGGCGGTCAACGGTAACACGTCATCTGCCGTCCATTAGCTGCAGAATAATAACAAATGGAAGAGAAAGAGGACATGAAGATGCAAACATCAAGTGAGGGCCACGTTAATGTATTTACATCGCTTCAGTCATCAGTCATGGGAAGTGAAGAAACGCAGTTTGTGTTTTGAAACGACAACTTTCTGCTGTAAAGAGGTCCAACTCCACAAGTCAAGAACTGTACACATCGCGCGCCATGTCTGGCGTCCTCGACCCTTCTTCTATTTATCCACTACTTCAAAAAAAGAAAAACAGAAAGACTTAAGTAAAAAAGTATACTGGAAATAGAAACGTGTTTCACTTTTCTCTACGTCCGTTCGAAACATTTTTCGCTGCGATAAACATTCAGTGGGCTCACCTCTCTGTATGCACGCTCAAACATAAAATTGTTACATCGAGATAAGTTGCAGTTAGTCTCAGTGTTGGTGATCCCGCTGTAATTTTGTCTCCAAATAAGGTTTTGGCGACGTAGTAACCAATTTCCAGTCTTCTGCCACCCCTACCTCCAATTCCTCTCAAATCATTCTTGTTTCCACAAGATTATACTCTGACTTGGTGTAAAGCTGGTAACTGAAGAGTCATGTGAGCTTCATTTACACACCTTCTAGTGGTATCTGTATGTACAGTAACAGCGCACTATGATATTTATTGGTCTGGTGTTGATGGGTCACGGAAAGAGGAAACAAAGCCTTTTCTGATAATCCGTAACTTTAAAAAATCCGCAAAGGTCGGCGGAAACCGAAAATGGTTACGTCACAAGACAGCAAGTAGTTGTTAGAGGACTCTCCACCACCAAACTGACAATTACGCAAAGCAGCCTTGACACCACGCCTTCTGCGCAGTTCTCGGCAGACTTTTGAATATGCTTCTAATGTTTCTTCCCAGACGATGTTGCTATATCCTACAAGTGTTTTATGACAATTATACTAACAGGGAGTCTTAAACATGCTGTTCCTATTACAGTTCTTCACACAGAAGACCGAGTCGCCGGCAACAGCTCTTCCGGACACAGGTGACTTGTCTACCGGTGCCCGGCGACTACGAGAAACTAGTCTTCGTGACAATAGAACATATTCTTACCATCTCTAAAAATGAACTCCCAGTACAATACTACAACAGGAGCTTACTGCTGTGTGGGCTCTCATGGAATTGAAAAAGGTAAACGGTAAAGCAATCTCATTACATGACTGGACACGTCCTGAGGGCTCTAAAAGCTTGAGACTCCCAGATTTCAAGACCATCGGCATATGAAGGTGGTAAGGTCGTCAGGCCTAGGCACCTGCCACCTTTACTCCCCACGCAATACTCCTGGTACTCATTTCTGTTAGATACTGAGTGAACCCCAGGGCCATAGTGCGGCCGGAAGGATTAGGTAAATGAAAAATCCCAATGACCCCATAGGGAATCGAATCCGCGACCTTCCAGCTTGTAGCGCAGTGCCTCAACCAACTACGTCACCGCGTGCCCCCGAATTGAAAAAGGAAAATAATAAAAATATGAGTTCACCTTATAATATGTGGCAGGCGAAAAAGAAAAGGTTTATTTTTGGCTATTTTTGGAAATCTAAAGAGAGAAAAAGCGAAATATTTTAAAATTATTTTATAATATCTATGGTCTTTTTGAAGAACTGTACGAGATTACTAAATATTTTCTACGAAAGTAAGACAAGAATATGAGAAAATCAACGACGTCCAAGGGGTGATAAAACAAATCAACTATTCGGTGTTGAGTATTCCGCTTCAGAGTCTCCATGGAGATTTTCCTTTCTCATGAAGCTCAAACACAAATACGAGTGCTGCCATCTCCCGTCAGTCGCCAGTTTTCAAGCCACGAGAGAAGAAACGTGAGAGTAATTCTGTCGATGGGAGATGTCACGCGGTCAACACAGTGAAAAACCTGACTGCTGAGCACTTACTGTCAGTCGCAGGAAGACCAGTCGCCGGCGAAAAAGTCCCCCGTGCGAATGAGACCTTAAATGTCACAGTCTTTTCAGACCTTGGTGTAAATGGTTTTCGCGAAATCCTTCTTCATATTCGACATACATTTGAATCGAAAATTTCGCGAAACCACTGCTGAGAAACACTGGGCTACGCGGAAAACATTGTAGAGACTAGGAACGAAAGGCCGTGAGGTACTCACATGGACTGTAGCGACCCTGAACTGCATTCACTCTGTTGGTAATACGGCGCCTCAAACAGATGCTCACGTGGAAGGAGATGACAGATACGTCTTAACTGCTGATGATGGGGTTCAAACTGTTCTATCAGCTGCTGTTGTTGCTGTTGCTGTTGCTGTTGCTGTTCGCGTTGTTCGAGGTGTTCTCTTTGTTCCCTGGCTTCCCGTTCTATTTCCCGCTGTTCCCGTTCTAAGGCCCGTTCGGCTCTAGCGTGGGCGCGCTGCTGGTGGGCTGCCTAAAACAGTGGCAGAGTAAGACTAAGAATTATGATTCAGATACGCATTTCTGTGCCATTCTTGCCTGCGATTGGAAAATTAGTTGCTGACTGTAAAGAAACTGTGATGAAACATTCAGAACTGACTAGCTGGCATCATATTTAAGAGAATACGTTTTGTTCCTGCGAATTCGTTTACTACTGCCCGTTCTCATTCATACAACTCTTTGTCAAAGGCATGGCTTTACGGACACACACAAGTTCTTTGCATATGTACAAAGTACAGTATGTGTAATACATGTAATTCAACAGGAAACCAGAAGGACATGACACATATACTGCCTTCGGTGAGAGGGACCCTGTACGAAAATGAAGCACGGAGTCTTAACTCAATGCAGCCAGAACCTTCATGTGTGTACAGGCAATATACTCCCTATGGAGCTCCTAAGGGTTCTGTACCGGGGAGCTGGAAGGTTCAACACACGCTTACATACATCACAGACATTGCCCTCAGCTAGTTTAATCCACTTAAAATTCTCACATGGTTTGCCTGAAACCCTTCTAATGTTATACTCTTCCCTCTTCTCATTATCGGTGTTACAAATGATACCACTGAGCACTGCAGCTTTGTCGCACAGAAAGTCTAAGTCCCCCGGGATATCACAACGGCCACACTCAGGCACAGGATACTGTACGTCAACACATTTTCCGACATTAACTACTACCACCTTGTTTTGTTGTGCTATAAATAGTACTGGCCTATAGCAGATTATGAAACAGTCAACATTTCAATGCGTTATTATTTCGTTAGCTTAAAAATTACAAGGTTGTGTGACGTTCTTTTGACTACCATAAAAATAGATCAGATTTTCCCGTATTTAAAAGGGACAACCAGTCAGTCGTTTTGAAATGCTAGTTATGTGCATTCCAGAGCCAGTTTAATAGATACTTATGGGCCTTTTACTGACTTAAATGGCCAGCAGCATGGAAAATGTCAACTCATAAGCGAACTGTTCACAAATGTATCGGTCTGCCGAAAGGAATTTATTATTATTATTATTATTATTATTATTAATTCACAACTTTTGAATAATAATAACTGCCACTTTCCTAACTGTCTGAAGATATTTCAATAATACAACAGTATAATGCGAAAACGTGAGATAAAACTAACAGCTCCAACACATTTGTAGTTGGAGTCAGTATAGAGCACCGCTGAGAGTGCCTGCTAGCGCTCTTGAAGCGTCGTATGAAGACGGAAAACCTTCTGTACAGATCTAGCTATCGAACAAACGTGCAATGGTAAGGGTAATCCTTTAAAGTCCAATGGTTACAATGTTCCACCAGGTATAAGGTTCAAAAATTTTATGTCCTGTCCATGCAATGTATTTATGTGTTTTGTATGGATCTCAGAACAAACAGCGATTATTTCCCTGTTCAGCATTAACTGACTGGTTTGTATAACTGAGACGGAGTGTGTTTACTGCGCGGTACGGACTGTATTTATGTGTTTTGTGTGGATCTCAGAACAAACAGCGATTATTTCACTGTACAGCATTAACTGACTGGTTTGTATAACTGAGACGGAGTGTGTTTACTGCGCGGTACGGACTGTATTTGTGTTTTGTGTGGATCTCAGAACAAACAGCGATTATTTCACTGTACAGCATTAACTGACTGGTTTGTATAACTGAGACGGAGTGTGTTTACTGCGCGGTACGGACTGTATTTGTGTTTTGTATGGATCTCAGAACAAACAGCGATTATTTCCCTGTTCAGCATTAACTGTTTGGTTCTTATAACGGAGACGGAGTGTGTTTACTGCGCGGTTCGAAATGACTCTTTAAATCTATTTCAGGTTAGTCTTATTCTGTAAAGCGTTGAATTCAGGGAAGGAGGTTTGCTTAACTTTTAGTGTCTTCTTCAAGACAAATAACCAAATCTACAGCAGAGGCTGCTGTTTGTGCAAGCAAGTGTTGATAACACTTGCATTTGTGAACAACCAGTCTCACTGAGTAGGCTAAACAAATACACAAAACAGAAAAGACAGACGAAAAACTTACACGTCAGTCATTCGACTGATCACAACAAGCGTCACACTTGACGTCAGTGCAGGCCCAACGGTTACATTACTGAGTTGTTACGTTTAGTCACATACAAACATAACAAATTTAATTTTGGACAATGACATCGCGTTTTGTTTACGCACCACTAGAGTTAATTAAATGAGGCTTTCTATCGTAAGCGCAACAATTTATTTCTGCATACACAGAGGTCGTTGCCTGCAAAACGTATATGCCTTTAACGGCAAATTATTGCGTTCATATTGAACACTCTCTTTTTAATGAACCACAATTATGAAATTTATTTTTATTAATGAATCTAATTTTTTTAATAGGCCTACAATTTGTATGAAATAATTATTTTACTTTTAAGAGTTCTGATTGGCTTTCGTGACGAAAATCGTTCCAAAGCTCCTACTGCTGCTAATGAAAGTAAATCTAAAGTAGCTTGCACAGTGTAAAGTCTACACTGTGCGGCCTGCAGAAAAAGATCAGGTTGGCAGTGTGCTTCAGCAATACCGCTGTGAGAACCTCAAATTACCTCTTGACAAGCAATATCTTACAATTTACGAATTTCAGTATTACAGAATATTTGTTTGCATCTTCCACGGCCAATAATTTACGTGTGAATGAGATTAAAACTCAATTTATTTTCTACGGAAAGATGAAGAAATTACTGGACAATATAGACTGTGCTTAGTACTGCAGAGCGGGCGGCATGATCGGTCGCTAAGCATCATTTTTGTCGTCCGCTCTACAGCGATCATTCCGGCGGTAAAAAAAACCCTATCTATATATTTTACCGAGGGGTTACAAGCGCCCTTGGCAAACGATACATCTTGGCGACTAACACATATAAATCTCGTTAAAGCTGTAAAAATGCCCACTTTCTCACATTCCAGACTCGTGCTCAATTTCTACATTGCGTACTTAATGTGAGAGCAGTGAAGTCTTTCTCAAATACTTCGGTTTAACAATCAGTCTTCCTACCATCCATTTAATATGCACATCTGCACGAAATACCTGATCATCCAACATTCGAGTATATAAGACCTATAACCTGGACTGGATGGATTAAAAATAAGGAAGCAAGTCTCAGAAAACACGTCCATAAAAGCGTGTTATTCTTTTATCACATGAGGAACACTGCATTACTTCTAGTAAACTACTCTGGCACACCCTGTAGATACTGCTTAAAAACTGAATCTATATAAACTCTCCCCCCCCCCCCACTCTTCTCTTATTCTTTTAACCCAGAATTATTACATGGGTGAGCAGCCCATGATAGAAATCTCAAAGGTAGGTACAGGATGGTTAGTACCACGGTAATTAAAACACACTCATGTGTTTTCTAAGTGGCATTTGAAGCAACGGCTTTATCTATTCGGTCCAAGGCTAACTACGTAACAGAATGGAGCACAGTTCTTCAGAAGATACCGGTTGGTCACCTTGTCACGAAAATATTTCGCACTTTACTGAACCCCAAGATTCATTACTTCATCAAACAATGTACCAGTTGGTCACCTTGTCACGAAAATATTTCGCCTTTTACGGAACCCCAAGATTCATTACTTCATCAAACAATGTACCAGTTGGTCACCTTGTCACGAAAATATTTCGCACTTTACTGAACCCCAAGATTCATTACTTCATCAAACAATGTACCAGTTGGTCACCTTGTCACGAAAATATTTCGCCTTTTACGGAACCCCAAGATTCATTACTTCATCAAACAATGTACCAGTTGGTCACCTTGTCACTGAATATTTCGCTTTTTATGGAAACCCAAATTTCATTACCTCATCAAAAAGCGCGCATTTTAAGTCTGGCCTAATGTTTTATCCCGCACTCAGCTACCGCCCCCTGGCCACTGTCCGCCGCTACTCTTCAATATGTCCCGCACTCAGCTCTCGCCCCCTGGCGACTGTCCGCCGCTATTCTTCAATATGTGCCGCACTCAGCTCCCGCCCCATGGCCACTGCCGCCGCTACTCTTCAATATGTGCCGCACTTAGCTACCGCCCCCTGGCGACTATCATCCGCTATTCTTCAATATGTCCCGCACTCAGCTACCGCCCCTGGCGACTGTCCGCCGCTATTCTTCAATATGTGCCGCACTCAGCTCCCGCCCTCCTGGCGACTGTCCGCAGCTATTCTTCAATATGTGCCGCACTCAGCTACCGCCCCTTGGCGGCTGTCCTCCTCTATTCTTCAATATGTCCCGCACTCAGCTCCCGACCCCTGGCGACTGTCCGCTGCTACTCTTCAATATGTGCCGCACTTAGCTACCGCCCCCTGGCGACTATCCTCCGCTATTCTATAATATGTGCCGCACTCAGCTACCGCCCCCTGGCGACTGTCCTCCGCTATTCTTCAATATGTCCCGCACTCAGCTCCCGCCCCCTGGCGACTGTCCGCCGCTACTCTTCAATATGTGCCGCACATAGCTACCGCCCCTGGCGACTCTCCTTCGCTATTATTCAATATGTCCCGCACTCAGCTCCCGCCCCCTGGCGACTGTCCGCCGCTACTCTTCAATATGTGCCGCACTCAGCTACCGCCCCCTGGCGACTATCCTACGCTATTATTCAATATGTGCCGCACTCAGCTACCGCCCCTTGGCGACTGTCCTCCGTTATTCTTCAATATGTCCCGCACTCAGCTCCCGACCCCTGGCGACTGTCCTCCGCTATTCTTCAATATGTCCCGCACTCAGCTACCGCCCCCTGGCGACTGTCCGCCGCTACTCTTCAATATGTCCCGCACTCAGCTCCCGCCCCCTGGCGACTGTCCGCGGCTACTCTTCAATATGTCCCGCACTCAGCTCCCGCCCCCTGGCGATTGTCCGCCGCTACTCTCAATATGTCCCGCACTCAGCTCCCGCCCCCTGGCGACTGTCCGCCGCTACTGTTCAATATGTCCCGCACTCAGCTCCCGCCCCTGGCTACTGTCCGCCGCTACTCTTCGATATGTTCGCAGTTGATCTCCCTCCGTCGTCGCAGGCTGTCAACTCCACCAGCAACGTAACGACGCGCCATGCTGTACCAACTAGGGACCCATTTAACACGGACTCCTTTCAGTGCTACATGCCTCAAACCTCACGTATATAATTGCATCCTGAGGCTACACCAGGACAGTTTTCCTTCACCAGCACTAAAAGTGGTTTTTGTAAGGATATTCATTTGTCCTACTGGATATCATGAAATGTGAGGCGGTTTACTGCATGGGGATACATAAGGAAAGCAAAACGGTTGGCTCATACACTAGAGTGGTTGCTTCCTTGCTACATCTAATGACTGTTCATCCCTATTTTTTTTCCAATAGCTCGACATCCCCTTGGGGCCTAGGCCGCCTCATTTTTCGAGGCTTCACGATCACACTTTTTTTTAGACACACCACACTGGGTAGGACTCCTCTGGACGAGGGACCAGCTCGTAACAGAGACCTCTACCTGACAACACACAACACTCACAACAGACAGATATCTATGCCCCCGGTGTTTTTTTTTTTTTGCCTGTTCGGGGTTTTTCCCCTTTGATCCAGTTTTGTACTGTTTAAATCCTTTTCGTCCTTCATGTCACTTTACGTTCCATACTACCGTCCTTACAACAAACACAACACAAACATCCATGCCCCGGTGGGATTTTTTTTTTTTACTAATTCCTGGGTTTTCCCCTTTGATCCATTTTTGTTCTGTATTAATCCTTTTTCGTCCTTTCATGTCACTTACGGTCCACAACCGTCTTTTTACAACACAACACAAACATCCATGCCCCCGGTGGGATTCGAACCCACGATCCTAGTAAGCGAGCGGCCGCAGACCCACACCTTAGACCGCACGGCCACTGGGATCGGCCGTTCATCCCTATAATTGGACTAAATTTCAGCAGATTGACCATTAGTCCAGTCCTTATTCTTGTCAGACCTAGGAACGAAATTCCTGTAGTTACAGATATGCCAACCTGACCGTCTCAGAACACCACTTAACCATCGCTCTATCACGCACACAGCTCTTCATAACTACTGTAAACGTCTCCCTGAGTTATGAAGCAGACACAATGGAGTCGTGCCTTATTACCTTAACACTACCCGCAGTATTATATGGACTCAGTGACAAGGCGCTCTCAAGCAAATCGAAAAAATATAGCAAATTCGGGGAGAGGGGGGGGGGGGGGCGGTAATGAAATATTTCAATCGCAACAAAATAATGCAATGAAGAAGAGAGTTTCACAAAAACGAGTAGGAAATACCAAGTTTAATGTTACTCACTATAGGAAATGTAAAATATACAGCGTGGCGCAAAAGTCACTCGACACTCCATGTCTAACAACAGAGTGTCCGTGTGAAGTGACTTCTGGGCCACCCGGTACAGAAGGTACTTGTAAAATATAACACAAACAAAATACATAAAATAATACACATACAAGAAAATAAAAACTTAAATAAAATATATATAAGGCACTCGTAAATGTGATATAAACGAAATATATTGGCTAATACACGTACTATAAGAAAACAAAAGTCATACAAACTGAATAGGACTATATTTAATCGAATTGACCCTCAGTGGCAAAAAAGGAGGAACGTCTGTGTGTATCTGTGTGTGTGTGTGTGTGTGTGTGTGTGTGTGTGTGTGTGTGTGTGTGTGCGCGCGCGCGCGCGCTCCAGTCAGTCAGTCAGTTAGTCAGTCAGTCATTGAGTCCCTCAACTTACAAATCCGAATCGACGTACAGATCACATCACAAAAACACAAATATCTGCTACTTTACTATGATACTTCTCATGAAGCTAAACAAAGACCCTGTGTATATTACAACACTTTTAGTTACATCATTGCTGACAAAGTAAGCTGAAGTTTCTCCAGTTATGATAACGGTACGTCACAGTAAGCCAGCCTGTAATAACTTCGAAGCTTTCTTTGCTCTTAATAGAAGGTATGGAACATCCTAGTTTAGGAACAGCCGTGGAATGTGGCAACAGAGAACTTCCCTTCGTATCACACAGACAGTTTTGTTGTTGATGTGTCAACTACAGAAACAGCCTAGATTCAAAATTCACTGCTTCTTATGGTTGCTAGGAAACAAGGCATACGATCTTCCGGGAATTCTGAGATCTTAATTATAGACACAAGTGGATCTCTACATGCAGCACTCTGTGACTACAACAAACGAACCTTTACGCAGACAACTTCATATTCTGAAGATATTCTACTCTATTCTGGGACACGACACCGTGTTATCTGCTAAAACAATTATGGCAGTTGTGCAGAAAAATATTGCCTCCATCTTCAGCTAGAAACCTTAAGGCAACAGGTTCCTCCGAAACGTCAGGAAACATCTAGTTGACTACGCGGCTTTACATGCAAAAAGACATTACGCTATTCTTAAAGAGTCATGGCCATAAAAAATTCAAATCTTTCACCTTTACTAAAAGAGGTAAAATTTCCCTGTACACTCCATGAAGGTACACAGAGGGCGTAGAGGTATACCTCCACTCATTCTTATGGCACTAGATAGAGGTGAGTGGTCAGCTTTATCCCCGGGAACGAACACCGGTCCCCACTAAATAGGAGGCTAGCTGGGTCTTAGAGCTGGTCTGGATGTGTGTAAGAAAAGAAAAATCTCCCACACCTATCGGGATTCGAACCTCGGACCTTCCAGCCCGTAGTCTAGTCACTATACTGACTACGCAACTAATTTATACATGTTCTTACGTAACACTGCATCGTACGTGGTTGGATAGAACTACACGCTGGTGTTACGCACCAACAGCCAGCGCCACACGCACAAAACAGAAGGTTTAACGCATCCACAAAGTGGACGTACGTACATTCAAGTTTTACAACACGCGTTTGAACATTACGTTTTTGAGTTAGAAACCTGTCCCCACTCAAAACGCAATATTAGTGAAAAATTTTTCTGATTAGAATAGACCTATATTGAACTATCATTGAAAATAAAATGGAAGCTCGAGTTTAAGAGAAGACACTCACTAGCAACAGCAGCAGTAGAAGTAGCAGCAGCAGTAGTAATGGTGGTAGTAGTATCAGTAGTAGCAGTAGAAATGCAGACATACTTTCAACTACTTTCGCACCAACTTTTGTATACACCCGGTAGATACCTGTTGTGCGTGCTCCGCCCGTGCCAGCGCCTCTGCCGCCTCTTTCTTCTCTTTCTTCTCTTCGTCGGTTTGGGAGCGGCTACTCCCGCCCCCAGGTGGGGGGTAGCTGAACCAAAACTGGTGTGCCAGCTTTGTATTGCTTTCGTACCCCTGCCCAGTCTTCTCACGTCTGAAACAGTACAAAGTAAATTTTACTATATGGAACTGGTCAGGAAATTGAGGTATGCATTCAGCAGGTTATAATTACCCCAATAAATAAGAATATTTTTTTGGAATCATTCTCTATCTGGACTTAGTCCAACGACTTGTATTTAAAACGGAAATTAAAATAAGGTATGGGACCCACTATCCGGCAACCTTGGAAACAAGGTCCTTCCAGATTTTGGTTTCTGTACATACATACATAAAATATGTAAATCCCACAATTCAAAGGTTTACTTACATTTCCTTTACCTAAAAGTGCTTGAAGTTGAAGCGTAATAACGAGAGCCAGAACTATATTCTTTGTCATCTGAAAAGTCTACAAACTTTTTAAACGCGTATTGCAAGTTTGTATTGCTCTTGTGAATGCAGTAATGAACCTTTGAGTTCCATAAAACACGGGGAATTTCTTGACTAGCTGATGACCTGCTAGCTTTTCAAGAAGGAATCTGATCCATGGAGTTAGTTAGTTAGTTAGTTAGTTAGTATTTCAAGTTAATGCTTTCAAGCATTTAAGCTCATTTTATTTTGTAAAACCCTCATGTACTTTATACAAGAACACAGCACCTTGCTCGCAAATAACATTTTCCAGTACCTTCATACGTAATTCTGTTAAACTAATTCACTTATGAACTGAAATGTGTTCCTCTTCATTTGTCTCTCCATTGGTCTCATCGTCTTTCTCCACACTCTTAATGAGAGGAACAGCCATGTCAACTATTTCACTCTCTGTGACTTGGACAACAAAGAAGCAGCAATCTCTGCAATAAACGTTCGTCTTCTTATTTTCAGAACTTTCAGAACTTGTACTTGGCCTTTTAGACATATAAAGGACTAAAACTGATGCAATATAAGAAAAACCAAATGGCTGTATATATAATTCTTACTAATCCGACTTCCTAAACCAAAAGTAACACAAATTACAAAATAATTCTATAACCTGTGCAAGCACGCTGGCTGCTATATTCAACATTGGCGCCTCTATCGAAAGGCGATTTTTTTTTTAAAAAAAAAAAAGAAAGAACTTCCGGATTTCAGGACCTTCCGGGTTTTGACTTTAAACACAAAAAATGGACAAAGTCCATATCATGGACGTTTCCAAATCAGCTATATCGTCGTCAGAACCACCGTGAACTTGAATAAACTGCTTGATATTCACAATAGACTGTCACTGACTCTGCTCACTTCATGCCTTGGCAAAACGTACGCCTACATAAATTATTTACTTTACTAGCATAAACAGTAAAAATAAAATGTAAAAGAAAGGATAATATTAGGATTTTAAGGAAATAGGATGAGAGTATGTGGAGCAGCAGCGTCCAGTAGCGGATTCTTATAAACTAGGCAATAAACTTTCGAGTTTCATGAAACGCAGGGGATTCCTTCACCATCTGAGTGACCATTACCTTGTCAAGGATTGTGATGCAGGATATTAGTTTAGCTAGTTAATCCTCGAACGTCATTAACTTGTTAAACTTATAGTTTTATATCAGAAGGTTGGATCGATAGTGTGAAAAAAATAAGAAGTATTACACAGAGTCAAGGAGGAAAGGAATATCCTACATACTCGTACAATACAAAGAAGGAAGGCTAACTGGATTGGTCACATATTGCGTAGGAACTGCCTTCTGAAACACGTTATCGAAGGAAAAATAGAAGGAATAATATAAGTGATGGAAAAGCGAGAAAGAAGACGTAAGCAGCAACTGGATGATTTAAAGGAAACGAGAAGGTATTGTAAATTGAAAGAGGAAGCACTAGATCACACTCTGTGGAGAATTCGCTTTGGAAGAGGCTATGGACCTGTCGTAAGGCGGACAATGGAATGATGATTGCCTAACCACGTCTACATTCCACATCATATATCTTGACTTGAGGTTTTCCGCCAGGACGAATATAAACACCACAGACATCTTGCTTTACGTCAGCATGTCTTCCAACTATGTATCATACCTCACAACCATTTCAAGCGAAGTTCTCAATTTTTCTCATTTTCGAGCAGTTCTCCCCTTCATGTTGCTTTAACTCTTTCCAAATACCTACATGTTATAACTGCACTGCCGAACTTTCAGAATATGTCATACGCAATAACAGATAGTTCGTTTCCTGAAAATAAGCCCATAATTGTGTTTTAAATAATAACCGTCAAAGAACATACGCCAGTATAAGCGGTATCTTATGTACAAGTGCTCCACCTTACTGGTTTCCATTCCATACTCTTGTACTAACCAACAATGCACCTTTCATACCCCTAAGTGTACTTTGTCATTTATTATTTGAAAAAATATCTGAGGTGCACAGTGTGTCATGAATGAATTTCAGCTTTGAAATATTTACCTCGACTCCAAAATTAAAAGAAAATAAACCGTAAGCCCCTGTTGTGATAATTTAAAAATGAACTTGGCCTTAATATGGTACTATCCATATAGCGAGGCTAGCAGCAACTACAAAGTAACTATACAATTTCCATCACCACAGATTTCGACTACGCTATTTGTTTCAGATTGAACTGAAACGTTCAAACCATCGCCACATGTGTAACAATTAACACAAGAACTGTTTTATTCTGCATGTTTAGGTGAGTGCATGATCTACCTTAGTTTCAAATTGCATCTGTCTAGCCTGTCGTTCATTAGCTGTAGATGAATATACATGAATATACATGAATATACATAAAGTTCTCTTGTACCTGATCACCAAGTTGACTGACATAGGCAAGACAGTAACAAAATAAAGGTAATGTACTTTTCAAAAATCATTTTTCTCCACAAAAATGTAAGAACCCTGCGTTAAATATTAACAGAAGATTTCAAAATCACCACGATGGTATTGCTAAAGATAAGAAATAGGAATTATGAAATGTCAGTATCCAGCGGCATGATCTCTTAAGCGTCCTCAGCGTTGTGTCAATTATGCACAAGGCATACGTATAAATGTAACATTTAGGCGCGTTCACGTTACCATTGTTGCCGTAGAAAGGCAATAAATATTACATAATCTGAGTGTGTGTCTGCAGCCTTATTTATCCAACATGCAAAGCGCATGCGACGAATTATATTGTTACCTGTGGCCTGCCTGACTCTACCATAATTTTCCACATTATATCATACACGGCACGATTTTCGGAAAACATTATTTAACACAAACTCTGTGCTTTGATTTTCTCTAGAAAATAGTCTGAAACATTTCTCGTTCTAAGACGAATTCAACGAGATACTGCCATAAATGTGCAGACGTCTCTATGTAAAGTACCCGTTATTCGTGTCAGATTTTAATAAAACCTGAATTTTCTAACCAGATTTTCGAAAAATACTCAAATATCAAATTTTATGAAAATCCGTCCAGTGGAAGCCGAGTTGTTCCATGCGGATGGACAGACACACAGACAGACTAATGCACAGACAGACAGACAGACAGATAGACAGACAGATAGTCAGACAGAGAGAGACATTATGAAGTTAATAAGTCACTTTTCGGAATTTTGAGAACGCGCCTAAATAACTAATATGTATCCGTCAAACACAAGATATATTTGTTACCGATAACCAGCAGCTACATATTTCGGCTTTTAACTAAGTCTTCATGGCCTATTATTCTTTAGTTCAGGACCGAGACATATAGCTGTTTGTTCTCTGTAACAATGAAACTTTGTGTTTTACAGACACGTGGTAGTTTTTATTTTATTCAAATCCGTCAATTGGTTCAAAAATTTCATTATCATAACCTAAATACAACTTTCCTTGTGAAATAAGCAGACTGATAACAAAATTTTTTGAAGAACTAACCTTTTCATGTGCCCTTCAATTATTTTTACCAATGCGCCTTAAAAATTCCTGAGTTCCAAAGGACAGAAATAGAATGCAATTGTGTTACAAAACCGTATTTACGTAATCTAGAAAATTTATGAAGCAAAGGATTACACAGTAAATCCCAATGTTTAACGCTGTTTTATTTGTAATGTTATGGCAAGTTCAATTACCGATGTTTAGCGGATATTGAAGTTTCTGGGCGAAACGAACTGACAGCTGACGTATTCAAGCACGATGTATCAAGATGCAGACCTGTTTTGTTACAGGTTCAAACCTACACACACACACACACACACACACACACACACACACTACATAGACAAGTATCATTACTAACAAATTTCACTTATCCACACAAAAACGAGACTATTCCAATACCTTTCGGCTACTTCTTATAGCCATCTTCAAGGAACACTGACACAAAATGGATATATATTGAGTTAAAACTTAACTTCGTCGGAAGTAAATGATAAAATACATTGTAAATATAAATAATAATAATAATGTGTGGTGTTGACAAAATATACAGACTAAAATCATACAGGGCTCAAATGAAAATCAAGTGCATTCAAATATCTGAAACTGATAAAATTCACTTCGAAATATTTGAGTGGTAAATTATATATATATATATGTACGTATATTCAAGTTGTGTACACCACGAAATGAGTATAAGACTGATATCTTATTTGCACTACAGTTCAGCACAAAGTGTCGGATAATGACGTACACAGCTTCACGATATACAGGACTTACCACTCAACAGGTTCGGAGTCAATTTATCAAATTTATATATATTTGGATGCACGTGATTTTGAATACTGTATAATTGTAATGTGTACATATTATCAACACCACACATGGATATTGTAATAATATATTTAATGTATTTTACCGTTTACTTCCGACGAAGTTAAATTTTAACTCCATATATACTCTGTGTACAGCATTACACCCTGAAGATGACTGTAAGAAATTGCCGAAACATGTCTCCCCGATATGCGGATGAGTGAAATATATGGTTTAATTTGTTGGTAATAGAACTGATTTATGTACATCTATTGCAAAGAAGATGTAGAGAATCAAAATATGTATATCTTAGGATAGGAATCTTATTTACATAACCTTCGCATTAGTATACATTATTATTTATAGTTTATTTAATGATGTTGCCAGCAGCTCAGATTGTATAATGTCTGACCTCATAGTGTTTAGTGAGTAAAGAACTGAAAGGAATGTGAAAAGAAACAGGGCGAGCGTGGTCGCATTTCAGGATATATCCAGGCATTTTCCTGGATATTTACATTATTTACATTACATTACAAGAAGATATTTACATTACAAAAGAAAATCATCAGAATTATGGTTGGTGCGCATCCTAGAACTTCATGCAGAAGTCTATTTAAAAAACTAGAGATTTTGCCTGTTCCATGCCAATATATATTTTCATTAATGAACTTCCTCGTTGATAATCAATAAAACTTTCAAACAAATTCATCAATACACAGTAGTAATACAAGCAATAAGCACCACCTTCATAGACCAATTGCCAACCTATCATGCTTTCAGAAAAGTGCATTCTATTCTAGTATCAGGATCTTCAATAGCTTACCGTGTAATATCAAAAATCTTAAGAATGAAAAGGCACAATTTAAAGCAGCACTAAGAAGATACTTAAATGCACACTCCTTTACTCTGTAGATGAATTTCTTATGAGTACTGTTAACCTATAATACTGACGTCTAAGACTGCACATAGAATGTTTAAAGCATTTTGCAATGTACATTTTTGTATGATTTTGTATGTTATGACTTATTCCACATCCTCTGGTCTTGTGACAAAATTATGGATCCATGGAATGTATATATGTATGGATGGATGGACTGAGGAAAACCATAAAGAACTTAATTCAGTACAGTTAGTAGCTCGGCCGAGATCAGAACCCGGCACATTGCAAATAGAAATCAGAGAGATTACAGCCTCAGCCAGCCTGCTTTGTACAAAGTTTGCATGAAATATGATGACATGCATGTCGTCGAGAAACTATGGACAGAACACCGCATAGTAAAGAAATCAACAGGCAAGTTATAAGACTGCTCACAATCAATCGCCCCTGCGCAATAAGGAATACTGCTTCAATTCTCATGTTGTCCAGCAATTTATATCCGTTTTTCTTTGCTTGGTTTTGGCACATATATCGGCTACAGAATGATCCTTACAGCTTTTCAAAATTCATGAATAATTTCTGCATGGTTGATGCTCTAAAGCTTAATTGATTGATAAAGTAATACGTTAAATACTCATCACAAACTAAATACCTAAAACAATAAAATGTTAGAATAGAAAATTTATAAACAGAAATAATAAAAACCAGCAGGTTTCTCTATGACAGATTTTAATAATGTGCTAAACCTTAAAATATGTAAATAATAAAATATTTCGCATATTCTTTGGGGGAGGGGGATCATTCTACCCAGGGGTACATATTCATCAAGTTGCATAACGGTATTGCATGGTCACAGGAAGTTGCGTGCATTTAATTTGTTTCGATGTTGTAATTAAACCATGAAAAAAAGTTTCACACCTATATCTATTACTTTTTAGTGTCGGAATGTACAACCAAGCGGACATCACAAAGACATTCCAATGCAGAACATTAAGAGGGAAAAGAAACATGACATTTGGCTCAGAAGCAAAGAAGAAATGACATCTTGCTGACGTCATGTCTTTCTTAAATCAATTACTGGATCAGTATAAAAGAGCTGGAAGTAACCCTAAAGCGACATTAATGGAAGATGCTGAAGATATTGTTTGGGGGAAAAAAGAGGAAGAATCTGAGGAACGCAAACTCACTCCTTCACAAATTACAAGTTAAGAAAAACAAATTTGCGAACATTATTCGAGGAATTAATTCAGTGAAACATTTCTGTAACGTCTGTCCAATTTACGACGCGCTGTAAAAATGAATGACAGACACCATTTTGTGCGCCAGAAAAATAAACTTGTACAGTTTTGTTTGGCAACTCGGTTCACCCTGAGCGCGTGTTGGTAGCTTGCCGCAGCGGCTGGAAGTAAGAGGAAAGCGATGAGCGCTGCGAGTGTTTCAACACACAGCCAGGCGCAGCTCTCAAGAGTTGAAATATCCGATTTGGAAATCAGTAAATGAAGCCCCCTACTTAAAAAGTCTCCTCACAACATTTCATAAAGGCACATAGAGAAGCTGAGGTATAACTCCACTCATTCTTAACCCTGGCGCTACTTTGTGGTAGGTGGTCAATGCCTCGCCCCGGCCTCTTTACCGCCGGGAAAAAGCTGCGGTACCCCTTGTACAGGAGGCTGGGCGGGCCCCAGGGGCGGTCTGGATGGGTGTGGAAAAGAGAAAAACCTCTTGACCACACCGGGGTTCGAAAAAAGAAACGTCCAGCTTGTAGCGAGTCAAGGCTCCTAATAGGCCTATATTATTGTCACTGAAGTTATGTCGTTCTGGGAAGGAAACAGCGGGTACATTTTCTTACAAATGTGCAAATAACCATGAAGAAAGTCCACCCCCTGCAGATGAAGCACTCAGTAACAAATTGTAAATTCCGTGCCGTTACGAGATAAAACTTGACCGTTATTAACAATTTTTTCTACAAAAATTAAATCAATATCTGTCCAAACACGACTAAATCCTATTTATAATATAGAACTACATGTTTCTACTTATCTCAGGTCATCCTCAGATTCACAATTGGTCTTTAAAATATAACTAACTAACAAACTCCATGGAGCAGAGTCCTTCTTGAGAAGCTAACAGGTCCTCAGCTAGTCAAGAAATACCCCGTGTTTTATGGAACTCGAAGGTTCATTACCGCACTCACAAGAGCCCGCCACCTGTCCCTATCCTGAGCCTTTAAAATATATTGAGGAAGATATATACATTACGTAAGTCCATAAAACAAAATTAAAATTATTAAAATTGTTATGGCCATAAACATGGACAGCTGTGTGGATAGACGTTCTACCACATCTCTTACAAATACTGCTTACAGATTTCACTTCCGTTGCTATTGCAAAATTTAAAAAAAAAATGTTCGTTAAAATTTTCTTCTACTGCACAGTAATAGTATACAGCGTGGAATGACAAGCAAAATTATGACGAGTTTCAAGCACATATATATATACTGAGGTCTGTCCGAAGATATTCTCTTGAAGGAACTGAATAACATCTCTCGAATTGGATATTGGCAGAAGGCAGACCAAACGCCTCTTCGGTACAGCAACGTGATCGCTGCATACTTCCGAATGTCGGCCCTGACTGCTGTTTTTGTTATCTGCCTTTATGAACTGAAATGCGTCGACGTATGTCGCTACCGCCAGTATGGAGTAATGGCTTGAACTTATCATATTTACCTTGTTGCATGATACTGAAATTCTCATGTCAATTTTACACGGTCGCAGCCATCTTGGTGCTGTTGAGAACTGCCGAGATGGCGTGGCCTCAGTGACACACTCGTCATTCTGCGCGGTGCTGTGCTCCGTGAACAAAATTATTACGGCAAATTTGGTAATAAATACAGGGTAAAATAAAATGATAAGCAAGGCCCTTCATTGCTCGTAGCCTCACATGGACAATATTAAGTAGCGATATTTTCTTTAAAAAAGGTAAAGGTAAAGTTCACCCTAGAACAGGCCATGAAGGCACAGAGGGGGAGTAGAGGTATAGTTTCTACTCATTCTTTAACCTTGGCGCTAGATGGGGGTGGGTGGTCAACGCCACGCCCCGGCCGCTTTACCCCCGGGAATGACCCAGTACCCATTGTATAGGAGGCTGGGTTGGCCCCAGGGCCGGTCTGGACGGGTGCTGAAAATCTCGCCCCCACCGGGATTTTTTTTTTTCCTGTCCGGGGTTTTTCCCCTTTGATCCATTTTTGTACTTTTTAAATCCTTTCGTCCTTCATGTCACTTTACGTTCCATGCTACCGTCCTTACAACAAACACAACACAAACATCCATGCCCCGGTGTTTCTTTTTTCCTGTCCGGGGTTTTTCCCCTTTGATCCAGTTTTGTACTGTTTAAATCCTTTCGTCCTTCATGTCACTTTACGTTCCATGCTACCGTCCTTACAACAAACACAACACAAACATCCATGCCCCCGGTGGGATTCGAACCCACGATCCTAGTAAGCGAGCGGCCGAAGACCCACGCCTTAGACCGCACGGCCACTGGGATCGGCTGATTCGATCCCCGGACCTTCCAGCTCGTAACGTGTCGCTATACCGACTGCGCTATCCCGGCCCACGATATTTTCTTTAACAAAGGGCATTTCCTGTTTACGGTCCATGCAGTTGCATCCTTGCTCCTGGGTTCAAGAAGACTTACTAAATATAATTATGACGTACTTAATCGAAATCAACATCATTATAATCACCATATATATAACATGTGTTGGACGAAGTGGCTGCTATAGCCAATCCGGCTTTTCCTCTTTGACTTGAAAGCACGAAAAGTGTGTCCTCCCAGTGGAGTGCTGGCCAAACACAGGGAGCAAGTCTAGTGGTAGGGTTGCTACCTTCAGAGCCTCTCGAGAGGCTTAGAGAAGAGCACTTCCTCTCTCTTCCGGATGTTATAGTTATACCGCTGATACTCCGTCGTCAGAGCCTCGTTTGTAAAAACAGGGTGTACTGCGGGAAGGCAATGAAGACGGCTGAGTAGGAGTGGCTATGAAGATAATTATTAATGACAGTAATAACACGCTGGGAAAGAAACTAACTATCACAGCGTTGTAACTCCTGTTCATGACTGAAGTCGGAAAGCTCATCGAAAGCCGATGTACCAGCACTTCATTAACCATTTTAAAGCCCAGTGGTTAATTTATGTACCACCAGGTTTAACATTTAGAAATTCCACTTTCTTCCCACACAGTGTATTTATGTGTTTTGTGTGGATCTCAGAACAAACAGCGATTATTTCCCTATACAGCATTAACTGAGTGGTTTTCATAACTGAGGCGGAGAGCGTTTACTGCTTTGCCGTGTCATATTCAGGCGGTTAGTTCCCAGGCTCGCACCGCGAACATATGGGTTTTCTCCCATTGCAGTACACGTTGCCCTTGTGGTTGACAAAGTGGCATTCGGACAGGACTTTCTTCGATTCTTCGATTTTCCTCTGACATTCACCATTCCAGTAGTTCTATAATCATTCATCTATCATCCAGGCGTCGACAATGGGCCCAACAGAGGTCGAATTTTCACACAGACCGCATCACCATACAGCACGAGAATAAAGACCTCATTGTAGTGAAGACCATCCAAATCAAAGTGCAACAGAATTATTTTCAAAAAACGTCACGTTTTACAAAAGAAAATATATAAGTCCTTGCCATTGGAGCCGCTACGTACAGCCAATCTGCATAAATAGGCAACACATAAATGAGGCCCCATCTAAGACAAAAAAGTAATAGACATTTTGAAAAAGCGTAAAGTATTAGCATACTTCAGTTAAACACAAATCTGCTAGTAATATGCACACAAGGAATTGAAACTATAGCTATTCCAAAATTAATAAAGTACACCGAACACAAAATTTACTATGGAAGAAGAAGAAAATCAACGAATCATTTACTAAAGCAAAGAAGTTACCTTTTTATATGCCGCCACTGATATTCTAATCCAGAGTGTTTGTGTACACCAACACAAAAGACACGGAAAGAATTCATTATACGACCAGTCGGATAGAAAAAATGCCCCATAGCAGGAAGAAAAAAGGCATAAACACAAATCTAAGAGGATTCAAAATCCTAGCATAAAATTTAAATAGGAGAAAGAACATAAACCTCAATGACAGGGCATGTAGCACGTTCATATGCATGAAAAATAAAATAAAACTAGTAATAAAATTTCGGTTGACTTCACAAAGCAGCTCGGATAAAAAAAAACAGCAAAGAAAGCAACCTAAAATCAAAATAGACACCGAAGGATCTATAAAGCAGAAATTGCGTCTATCAAAATCTTCATTAAGCTATACTGGACACAAATGGCGATAGTTGCGTCCTGGCTGTAAGAAATATATATACACTACGAATATATATACACTATAGAAAACACGATATATATACGTATGTACAAGATGCCCCAGTAGCATATGACGATTTTCATATCGCTGTTGTGCGGAATCGGGTTGAATGCAAGAAACAAAATAAATAAATAAATAAATAAATAATGAAGGATCAGAAGTAAAATGCCACTTAATATATGGTGTTTATTTTTTGAAGAATTATATCTCATCAGCTGTCTCCTGGCATGCAATACAGACAACTGTACAGTGACCGTAACCTCGGCAGGATACTGAGCAGTGCTGAAGACGTCAGACCTGCATTCCGACGACGTCGATGGTGAGCTCTGATTTCAGCAAGATGGTGCCACAGCACACACAGCACGTGAGTCAAATAACTGTGATAGCCGTGTTTCCTGGACGCCTCATCTCACGTTTTGGTGACATCGCCTGGCCAGCCAGGTCATCTGACCTCTTTGCGCCCTACTTTCTCTGAGGAAACTTGGAAGCTAAAAGAGTATGCGCAAAATACCTCGCACGCTTGGGGACTTTAAGGAGCATACCATGGACGAAATTAGAGCCACTGATGAAAGATCTGTTCCGAACAATTACGGTTAATTTCCGATCACGACTACAGGAATATATGCTTGGCAGGGAGAACACTTACTTAGGAGATGGAACTAAAAATAAAAAACGTCATATATTAAATTGAATTGTACTATGGCGATTGTACTACAGATTATCCGTAAGTTTTGTGTTTCTTAATTCCACCAAATTCATTAGAACAGCAAACTGAAAACAGTCACATTCAATGAGCATTATAATATATATATTTATATGCAGTCGAACTCGGTTATAACGTCATGAAAGGGACTAAATATTTTGTGTCGTTATAAACGAGTGTTGTTATAACCGAGGAGTATAATATTATGGTTAACAGTGAGGAATTAATTGGTACCACAGAATATCTAACGCTATAGACGAGGTGACGTATAAACCGATGTCGTTATAAGCGGGTTAGTCTGTATATATATAATATATATGCACACACTCAGGCTGTTACATGTGTGTTGTATGTATGTATGATGTATGTATGTATGTATATATGCACGTATGAATAACTGTATGACTGTATGTATGTATGTACGTATATCTGTGTATGTGTATGTGTGTATATGTATGTATGTAAGCCTGTGTGTATATATGCATGTATGTATGTATGTACGTATGTACGTATATATGTATGTATGTAGGCACGTACCTACGCAACACATCCTGAGTACAAGACCATCACATTGAGAAACAACGCAGAAAGGGAAACTGATGGACACTTTAGAAAAATTTTACGTTTTTATGAATAAAAATCAATACATCCTTCTTCAGGGCACACCCCCGTCTTCGAAGAGCTAATAGAACTAACCGACAACAGCATGACACAACATAATTATGCTATGACACTCACCCAGATCGCACGGAGCCACGCCCCACAATATCAGGTAAGTGCACAAAAACACTCACACTTATTACGTACAGTGCGCAACTTTAAATTTACAGACGTGTCAGCAGCAATGAGCACATACCGAAGGGCACCACACGACTGAACAATATTGGTATCCTTACAGGCGCAAATATGATGCAGGCCTGCAGAAAGACCTGTGTAAGGCTAAAAATAAAAATTACAACTAACTAAGAGTGTAGAATGTTTTATTCTGGGACATACAGCCATGCAGTCTGTTACAAATTCACTGATATTTCGGAAGAAATTTCTACCTTCTAAACGTCGGTAAATTCCTATAAGACTAGACGGCGTCACTTCTAATAAGACACAACCGGATCGCTAGTACTGCAAATCTCGTAGGTTGACAGTTGGTTACAGACGTTTCGGACAATATATCAATCCCGTCTTCAAGACCCTTGATTGGACCGACAGGCTGTCCCGAAACGTCGCCAAATACCGCCAACCTATGCCGCGTAATATTTCAGAAGAGAAAACATCTCATGTATGTTTATTGTCCGACAAATGTACACTTTTACTCACTAATAATTTGTGAAACACATTCCTACATATTTCGAACCTTATCCTGTTTCATCTTCAGGAATTTCAGTATTTTAAATTACACTGTTTTTTACGTCAATGTTACAATTTATACACTGGTTAGAACTGCTATTCTAACCAATGTATAAATTGCACCATTGATGTAAAAAAATCTGTGTAATTTAAAACACTGTAGTCCATGAATTTGAACCAGGATAAGGTTCGAAACATGTAGCACTGTGTTTCACAAATTAATAGTGAGTAAAAGTGTACATTCGTCGGACAATGAACATAAAAAAGACAATGTACGGAATGAATAATATTAAGTTTTAAAACATCTCATATTTGGACCAATTCTAACGGCAAGAAATTTTTTGTAAAACAGAGACCACCTAACTACACGTTGGAACAAACACATGTAATCTGCAGCTTAGATAAGGGCTGAAGCCCACGAAAACCGGAATTCAAGCTGAGTTACTCTGAAGAATGTATCCGCCATAAATGTAAAATAAACTGAAGGACATAAAATAAAAACTTTTTTCTTTTTTGCCGGGGTGGTGGGAAGAGAGGTATTGTACTAGCACACACTGTCTATTATGGTGAAATGCTCAGTGTTTATCGCCGTTTTCGATTCACTGACGTCCCAAGAGCGTGTGCAGCTACCACCAGGGACTACACTAGCTGCAGAACGTCACAGCAAGCGAAACTTTGGGCCGTCGGTGCAAAAAAAAAAACATCGATTATACCGCAAGCCAAGGCATAGAATTTAACCCCAGTGACTGGAAAACAATTAAGGCAGTTTATTGTACCAAAACCAAGCGAGCTATATGCTTCCGCAAACTGATCCCCGGTGACAGTTATATTTTTTAAGTCTTCCAGGACAAATGGCGTTTAAAAATGTCATAAAAACGAAGAAAATTGTCTTGGTGTTTTCTTCGGCAGCGCGTCAATATTTCGGAGTAAGGTTGCTGCAATTTATGAAGCAAAGGAATATTTATTGAGATAACGGGCAGAAAGGCAAGTAAATTGAAATATGTCAAGATATTTCTTGCAGATTTCCCAACAAGACATTCATTCAGGAGTTGTCTGGTTGTTACGTGGTACAGGCAGGTACTAATGTATAGCAGAAGCATTTTTCCATCCCACACCAGAACAATATATACATATATATATTACATATAAATTTAACTGAGATCATTTCAATAATAAAACAGACATTCACCCTTCATAGCATTTATTTCGATAAGGGTTTACGAATTACCCATCTGTCTCCCTATAAGAGTGCTTCACACCCACGAAGACCGTGATGTTATTGTCTGTTGTAATTTAGGAAGATTTCAAAGTGGTTTCTCCCCTTCGGGCCTTCCAACCAAAATTTTTTATTTATTTCTCAATTCTCCATGCGTGACATACGCCATCTCCTTTATTTAAACATAATAATATTTTTGAAGGGTATCTTGTTTCATCTCCTCATTACGCAGTTCTCTCCAGCCTCCTGTTACTTCATCCCTCTTAGACCCAAATATTTTCCTCGCCACCCCTTCCTCCAAAGCACTTTGTCTATGTTCTTTCTTTAACTTGAAAACCCACACTTTGCACAGTAGAAAACAATTCTCCCCTTCGGGACTTCCAACCAAAATTTTTTACTTATTTCTCAATTCTCCCATGCGTGACACACGCCATCTCCTTTATTTAAACATAATAATATTTTTGAAGGGTATCTTGTTTCATCTCCTCATTACGCAGTTCTCTCCAGCCTCCTGTTACTTCATCCCTCTTAGACCCAAATATTTTCCTCGCCACCCTTCCTCCAAAGCACTTTGTCTAGTGTTCTTTCTTTAACTTCAAAGCCCACGCTTTGCACAGTAGAAAACAATAGGTTAAATTCTTTATACATGCTGTCGTATTAAAATGTGTAATCCAAACTATTTTATTAAATATTCAACTGCAATCGCCTTCTTTTTTTTAGTAAAACTTAAATTCTTACACGTAGGTTTAATTTCATGTGCACTGAGCAGGAAAAAAAATGTTTTTTAGACTAATGCTGTAGCCAGACATGAGAAGAGCATATTATGTCATGTGCCATTTTCTTCACCAAACATACCGTTGCCGAGAATATTATTGTCTCATTCTACAATAGAATTCATTCGCCACTTGCCGTGATTTGTACATTGTACTTTGTGGGAAAATCATTGCAGTAATTGGCTCCGTTAGCTAGAGGTCTCGCGAGTGAAGTCACGTTTTTACGTCAAATCGCCCGTAACAAAATGTTGGGGGGGGGGGGGTCTACGTGGTCGGTGTTTCTGTCACCCTGAGAGAAACCACAAATGCGAGGATGCTGCGACGTTCAGCTATCATTACAGCTGTGCAAAATAATTAAGATTAAAGGAACTGGGGGCTGCGTAAAGCACAGTTACGTTGCACAGCCCACGGCTTCCTGCTTTGCAAAAGACCTACATACAACAGCTACATTGCAATACAAGATACGTACATTGTACTTGGTTATGAGATTTCACATGCTTTTGCGGATCAACATCGTTATACTCGTATACTGCACCACTTCAGCTACCTCGCGCCACAAATGCCTACAGAGCCAGCTTAATTAACCGTTAAAAAACCAAGATTAACCTGAATTATAACCTATTTAAGCCGATTCCAGTGGCAGCGCGGTCTAAGGCATGGGTCTGCGGCCGCTCGCTTACTAGGATTGTGGGTTTGAATCCCGTCTAGAGCATGGATGTCTGTCTCTTGTGAGTGTTGTGTGTTGTCAGGTAGAGGTCTCTGCGACAGGCTGCTCCCTCGTCCAGAGGAGTCCTACCGAGTGTGGTGTGTCTCAGGTGTGATCGTGAAGCCTCGAAAAATGAGGCGGCCTAGGCCCCCAAGGGGCTTTAGAGCCATTGGGAAATAACCTATTTAAAGAGTCAGCTCGTACCTCGCAGTAAACACACGCGGTTATAAAACTAGGTAGACAATGCACATATAACGCTACAGTGTGGTGTGTCCCCCTAACGAATGTTCATATGGCAACACAAAAATACATTACATTTGTACGGTTGACGTAAATATGTCGCTGTCACCAATGTAATAATATCCAAAGCACTGCCATGGAAGCACAGAAATGCGTTATCTGTGTTGTCGCGCTTCGTACGTCTCTGCCAACAACACGAAACACACGTCTTCACGTAAAGTTCCTGATGTTTTTGTCCGATTATAAAACATAAGCAGGTTCTAAACAGATTTTTCGTAAAAGTCCCGAATATCAAATTTCACGCAGATCCGTCAAGTTGGATAGCAGCTGATACATGCGGACAGACGGGCCGGCATGGTGAAGCTAATACGTGCTTTTCGCGACTATTCAAACGCGCCTAAACCAGTCAATGAATGCTGTACATAGAAATAATCGCTGTTTGTTCTGAGATCCAAACAAAACATTCAAATACACTGTGTTGGCAGAACGTACAATATGTGAATGCCGACCATAGTCGTACACATAGTAACCAGTGGGCCGTAAAGTGTTACTAATCCCTGCTGATGTGCCACCGTTCATTCAACACCGTCATTATCTGCCTCGATGTACATGCAATATCGGGTTCGGTACCGAAACTCAGGACGCCCCAGTACGAAGTGCTTTGCTTCATCAAGTTTCTCAGCCAAAATTATCTTCTTCCTTCATCTTTCACCCCCGCTACGTGTACAGCCAATCGTGGCCTTATAGATTACACTAACCTACATGGCAGCCGCCAGTCCCAAAACACTGGCACTATTCACTCACTTATTTACGGCTTATTTAAAGACGCTGACACAAAGTATGAGGGCGAATGGCGAATAACGATTTGGAAAAACACAGAAATAAAAGGCCGTGGCCTGTAATGAGATTTATGACATTATGCTACAGGAACTGGAGCAGACCACGGAACATTTCAGTCATGACAGCCGGTATCAGGACTGAGATCTGAATCCAGGACTAATGACCAGTGCACTGCACTCTTGCACGACATTCAGTGCGGTAGGAAAGAAAGAAGAAACATGAAGCAAAGGAAACAGAACCGTCTAGATTTATGAAGTACAGTGAAAACGTGTTAGTGGAAAGAAGTGACATCACTTAAAAGGGTACGACTTTTTAGACGTGATTTGAACCGTGACGACGGCAGGAAGGCGTCAAGTGTCTTACAAGTACCTGCTTGATTCAATCTTCCATGAATTTGCATGACCTGCCATCTGTGATCCAAACACAGAACCCGTGTAAATGTATCGATCAGTCAGGAGAGACTGCTCCACACATACAGAAAATAAGGCACATTGAGAAAAGGTCCAAACCGCAAGAATGAGTACGAAAAGGTAGTTCCGCAAGTAAACTGCATGACGTGGAGCCTGGGTAGGTCGTGTAGTCTTAATTGGAGGGACTAAACGTGTTCCAGGATGTAAGCAAGTTCCAGGATATGAGGAAGTTCCAAGATGTGAAGAAGTTCTAGGATGGGAGGAAGTTCCAGAATGTGAGGAAGTTTCAGGATGTGAAGAAATTCTATGATGGGAGGAAGTTCCAGGATGTGAGGAAGTTTCAGGATGTGAGGAAGTTCCAGGATGTGAGAGAAGTTTCCAGGATGTGAAGGAAGTTCCAGATGTGAGAATTAGGATGTGAGAAATTGGGGAGAAAGTTCCATGACTTGGGACAGTTCTCAGTATGTAAGGAAGTTCAAGGATTGAGGAAGTTACAAGATGCGAGGAAGTTCCAGGATGTAAGGAAGTTCCAGAATGTGAGAAAGTTTCAGGATGTGAAGAAATTCTATGATGGGAGGAAGTTCAAGTCTTCTGGGACGTTAATTCGAAGTACTGTTTGACGCTGATGATAAAGGCAGTGCGCCCCTCCGAAACGTAGTAAAAATATGGATATTATTTTATATGACAACTGCAGCTAGTCACATCCCGTCGACTCGCTCAATTTATAAAACATCGACGTGCAATTAACAAAGTGTTTGTTGGATACGAGGCGTGTCTGCGAGCCGACGGCAAACATTTTCAGGACCTTTTTTTAAAATACGGCGAATAACAATCTAATATTGACTCTAAAACCCGCACCACGAATCACTGTAAAATTTGAATAGAAGCGAGCTGCGCTGCCTGCCTTCCAGCGAAACGTAATGCGAGTTGTCAGATAAAATGATGCCCCTACATTTATCAGCCGTTAAGTCGTGGCATCCGAGGAGACATGAATCTTCAACAACGCGGCTGTGCGAACCCCAGAATTCGGTTCATTGATTTGAGGTCCTACTAGAAATTATATGCAGGAACGTGTCACTAAATAATGCACTTATTAACTTATAATGCCTGCTAGGCTTACCAAATAACACGTATATAAAATTAGACAAGTAAAGTAGACTTTATAACTACTTCCTACAATTCTTATATTAAGACATCACGTAATGTTGCATAAATTATAATTACAATTTACCACCAACACAACTAATTATGTTGCATTAAATGATATTACAGAAATGTGTGGTTATATGTTTCGACCAATTACATGGTCATCTTCAGGATATTCGAAAAACATAAATTCGAAATCACAATTGCGAAATTCATATATATTGTTTGCAGTTGTGCTTTTGAATTACTTTTTCTTCGAAAGGCCTGACGATCACACAATTGGTGAAAGCATGTAGCCACATATTTATATTACATAATACTACGTAATTAGGTGTGTTAATGGTGAATAGTGACTATGTATACTTCCTGAAAATCATCTTTTTATAATTAAAGACGAAGTTCTGATATTCGTGCGTATTTAAGTAAGAAGCAACGCATAAAAAGTTCGTTCTTCTCATGGGCCCCAACACACGCACCACGTATAAGTAAGTTGTCCTCTAATCCACCTCATTTTATCTTTCCTCTTTAAACAGACAAAATAATCTCCTCTCTGCTCGCCCCAACATATATAAGATAATGCGTGAGCAATAAATTGAGCAAAATTGGTAAACGACTGACGTAGCATGCCCAAAAATAAATACTTGTCACACGAGCGTAAGCTTATAATACGGCTACATTAAGAACACAGCAAATCTGCAGTCAATTCTATATTAACCCTTTCCAAGCCAAGTTTTCCAATACAAAATCATTCACTTGTGTCACACTTTTGACATAATTTATTAATTCGTTTGCCTCATGTGTCAAGAAAGAAACAGATGTGTTTATTTCCAGCAACAGTTTCACATAAAGAATAAGCGTGGATCAAGATCGATAGAGTGTATCTCGCTTGTAGCGTGGAAGTGAAGACTATGGAATTAATGGCTGTAGCGTTTGATTTGGATTACTTGCATTACAGCCGTGTTAGATGTGTTGCCGCAATACTGGGCGTGTTTGTTCATTGGACGAACTTGATACACCACAACATTTCCGAAGTAGGATTTGTAGTTCGAGGATAGACGCCTTAGGATACTCGAACGTGGTGACATTTCCCAGGAAACACTCTAAGCCAAGTGGCTGAAATGTAAAGCTGCACGGGGGGGGGGGGGGGGGGGGGGCGTGAGGTGTTGTTTATTTTGAAGCGAGAGCTGTGTAAACTTCGCACGCTGAATGGACATAAATCAACGTGGCATGAGCACGTAGGAGATGTTTAAATGCCTTCAAGTAACTAGGAAGGGTTTTATTAACTGTGACTTGCTGATTTTCACTGAAAGCTTTATTATGAAGTACGTGCTTGGTAACGGATCATGTCCTCCGCATATAATGACAATTATCTTTCTTTTAGCGCATGTTAGCTAAATCACAAAGCATAGGCCTACATGTGGCAGAGGACTAAATATAACATCAAATAAGCAATAAAGTTATCTACCTAAGAATAAACACGTCCGCTTATAAATTCTTAATTGTGTGCAAATGAAGATGAAAATTTACAAATATCGCAGTAGACACCACAAAAGTGCGTTCAATTAAGATGTAGATTAAGAATTAATTTTATTCCCTCCGTGCAGATTACGCTTTAAAATGGCATTGAAATATCACCTGCCGCAACATCAACTGTAAATGGGGTTCGCAGTAGGATACATCGAGTACTTAAGAGGAAAGTGCGAACTGGCCTTTCATACCAGTAACACTAGGCTGAGGTTGTTCTAGAATAGGGAGCTGAGGAAGACAAGGAAGAAAGTAAAAAGAAACTGGAGAAAGTTTCAAAATAAAGGGCTTCGTAAACTCTACTCAATATGTCATCCGCGTAATCAAATCAATAAGGATGAGATGGGCGTCGCATGTAGCAAATGAGGAGAGGAGCATGCAAAATTTTGGTGGGGAAACCTGAGGGAAAGTGACAACTTGGGAGACCTAGGGGTAGATGGGAGGATAATATTAAATGGATCACACAGAAATTGGTTGGGAGGGTGTGGACTGGATTGATCTGGCTCAGGATAGGGACGAGTTACTGGCTGTTGTGAACACGGTCATGAATATTCGGGTTTCACAAAATGCGAGGAATTTCTTGACTAGCTGAGAAACTATTATCTTTTGAAGAAGGACTCTGTTCCAAGGAGTTAATTAGTTAGTTAATTGGCTAGTTAATTAGTTACAGGGAAGTACAGGGATGGAACAGATGGTTCGTGGGCCGCAACAACAAGAGAGAACGACGCTTTTTCCTGTCTTTGTAACTCCGCAGTGCGACACATTGTTAACTCCGCGGCTCTCCTCATTCTGATTTGCGGTGCAGCCCCTCCAGGCGGTAACCAGATAGGCTACCTCGACTCAACAAGTTTCCAGTGTTCAGGTTTCCATCGCGACACACATGTTTGTGATGACACTGCAGCAAGTCAGTAGGAAAATACTGAAAGTTCCGTCACATTTTGTTCATGAAGCAAGGAGCAGTAACGAGACCGATCAGTCAAAATTAATGTCAGCCGAAATATCCTTCACGAGACGGCCATAATTTTTACCACACAGAATAATGACAGCATTGTCAAATTAGCAAGTACATATTTCATACAAAACTGGAGACAAGCCCACAAATACCAAAACAAAAAAATGAATCAGTAGAAATGCATGAAATAAGACCTAACAACAGATAGGAATATATTATTTTCTACTGATTATTAACATTACCAACCGGGATATACGGCGACGATTAAAAGCTGTCGGTACCAAATGTTTTTGACGGGCGTACTACCGAGTAAACGTAAAAACTTAGTCTAGTGGACAAGACACACTTAACAGATACACGTACAAACACTCTGTCTTCTTTACAGTGCATACTGCCCTAACACGTGTACAAATAATTCATTTTTTGACAGGGCATACGTAACGAATACACGTACAAACACATCGTATTGTTGACGGGGCATACCGAATGAATACACGTACAAACACTTCGTATTTTGACAGGGCATACGTACTGAATACACGTACAAACACTTCGTATTTTTGACAGGACATATTGACCGAATACATGCACAAATAAACTGTACTGCTGACAGGGTATACTGACCGAATACAGGCACAAACAATGTCTTGTTAACAGGACATACGTACAAATAATTTGTATTTTTGACAGAGGATACGTACCGAATACACATCACTTTGTAATCTGTCTTATGATAGGTCCGTAGCCTCTTCCAAAGCGAGTTCTCCATAGGATGCGATCTAGTGCTTCGTCTTTCAATTTCCAGTATCCTCTCTTTTCCTTAAGTTCATCCAGTAGGTATTTACGCCTTGTACCTCTTCTTCCCATCATTTCTATCCTTCCTTCTAACTTTCCTTCAATCACGTGTTTTAGAAGGCAGTTTCTACGCAAGATGTCACCAATCCAGTTAGCCTTCCTTCGTTTTATTGTATGTAGGATATTCCTCTCCTCCTTGACTCTATGTAATACTTCTTCATTTCTCACATGATCGGTCAACTGATCTTCTCCATTCTTCTCCATTCTTCTCCAGCACCACATTTCAAACCTTTCCAGGTATTTCTGTTGCATGAGCCTACACCTTCTTCGCTTGACACAACGTATTCTGCACATTCAGTTTTCTTGACAAAAAACACACAAAAACACTCAATCATTGTATCTATTTTAATGAGTCATAATATACGAGTGCTTACATAGCCAGTTAAGCATGTCAGCTCCATCTACTTTATACATACAAAAAGCGTTCCTCTAAAATACATGCCAGTTTTAACCTCATATTTCACAAGTGGTTTCTTTCCTTGATATTTCCCGACAAAACATTTGTATGCACTTATTATTTACTTGATAGGGTGTGTATGTTTTGTGGCTTTTCATATCACACAGAATATTTCAGAATGTTCTACTGGCTCGTGACGTATGACAGTGAAACACTGTTGCTCCAGCCTGGCGAATGTACGTAATTATATGACGTCATTTGAGCCCCTCCACACAGGCATTCTTCCGTACCACTTGATCGGCTTAACCGAGTTTTGGTTTAGCCGACCGTATCACGGCTGCAAGTGACAGATATTGATAGGTCCGCGAGGTCAGTGAAGACTTGCTCGCTCCCTGGACTGCATACAAACAACAGTCTTAGACAGGCGAAAAGGAGTGAACTGCGTAAACACCGCTTTACATTTGTCTTGGATTTGATTATACTAGAGTGAGCAAAAGTCACTTGACACCAGACATATATCGAGTGTCAAGAGACATTTGCAACAATCTGTATTTTCCAGGCCCATTAGCGACCGCAGTACCAAGGAACTTCTCTCCTCCAATAATGATATACATGTACCACATTCCATGCTAAAGAGTCGCTTTTGAAAAATGTGATAAAGGTCGACTGAAAGGCCGTGTAGGAACTACGAAGGCCGAACAGCACGTTGCTGTAACTCCGAGACCAGTACTATAAGTGGAACATGGTGAGAGACCGAAAGATTCTGTACGTAAATCACTCAGTTCCAACCCGGCGCTTATTGGGAGGATAATGGTATTGTGTTCGGAATATCGTGTTGGACTTTGTATGTTGTCTAAGTGACGTTTCGTGTGGACCTACAGGACATCTCGCGAAGAGACTCTGGGTGACTTTATCATTAAGAGGCGGACTCACATCTATTATCTTCTAATTACATAAACAGTGGTAATGATTAAGATCGAACCCGGGACTTTTTGAGAACTAGCTTAGAACGATAACAACCAGACCATTTTAAAACAGATAATTAGTAAAACTTCCGTCAATATAATGGCAAAGAAACGTGGCGTGTATGAAGTAGGATACTGCAGACTACGGGAAATATCAAGTATAATAAACCTATTGGAATAATAAAACAACGACTATCACAGAAAAATAAAACAATTCACAAAAATAATCCTGCACGTTTAGGAATATTTTATATCCTAACCTATGATCCAATAACCCAGGAACAAATTCTATTCCCGGACTCGAAACATTTCAGAAAAAAACTCTTCTAAATTCGGAATATTAGTAATTTATTTTAAGAAGTCTGACAAATAAGCTACTTAATGTAGATTGTAATGCAGATGTCCTTGCCAATGTTCACTGTGACGTGGCCGCATTATGACCCAGAACCTTAGCAGATTTAAAATTACATTACAATGAAAATTTCAAAATGAAAGTTGACAAACACCTTGCATAATGTCAAAAGGAGAAAGCATTTAATTTCACTTTAAGCGTCAGCTCCACAATTTTGCGTGACTTCAGAAACTGAGTAGAAAGTACGAAATGTGGCTATCAAAGAAAGACAGTGCGCGCTCAGGTCCTGAACTTGACCGTTCACCACCAGTGCAAATACATATTAGTTACCGCGCGCCGTTAAGTTGACGTAGTGCCGAATAATAAATTTTTTATAAACCGTCTTTCACATTGGCGATCATGCTTGCTAAAGACATGAGTACGCATTAAATTTCTTGTCAGATTGAAGATCACTGCTACTGTAACAATCTATTTGTAAGGTGAGGTGTTTGGACAAGGGAGCATACTTTCAGTAGCCACATTTTGGTTCTTCCCGAGTAAAGCCTGGAGATAGTTCCACAAAAATCTTCAAGAGGGACAGCCGAGATTCTAAAACGTTATCTCCCGGCTACTAAGAAGACTCGTTACAGCTTAATGGCTTGGTGGATTTTAACAGTAACAAACAAAGGCATGTTTCCTTACGCACTGTCGTGATCCCACTGAAACAAGCACCTGTTGACTCCCCATCGGTGTAACACAGCAGGGTAGCGCTGTCCAGCAGCGAAATTAGAAGTATATTCACTCAACATTTAATCTGAAACTCAGCAAGATTACGGGATATCTTGGTAAAAGTGTTTCTTGGCCTTTCTCCCAATCTAAAAACAAATTCCCAAATAATGTCGCCTCCTTTGAAAACTTTTCTACTTACCACAACACTTACGTCATATTCTATGCCATAGAACTACTGCAGCTGAAAGAGCACAGTTAAATATTATTTAATAGGACTTTGGTGGTCATGGCAGTGGATATTCGTAATGGCCTCAGCAGTCTCCACTAAAGAAACAAGGAAAGGTTCTCCAAGACTATGACAAAACCTGTACAACAGCAACATTGGTCGAGGTCAGTGCTTGGATGTGTGCCCACGTACCAATATTAGCTGTCGTGCGACTTGGATGGGTAAGCATTCGAGATCGCATTATGTTCAGCTCTAAATCACCTGAACTAATTCGCAGCCGATAGATTTATTCGGGGTCGAGCACAATTAATTGCAATTATATTCCAGCAGGTGCATAACCGATATTGAATTTCCGTCACTTCGACCTTGAAAAGAAGGGAGTTCCTCCGAAACGTCGGTGAATTTAATCACACTCACTTGAAACCATGGCCATAGCACTACAGTAAACCTCTATATAAGCCAATGTCTTTCATAATTAAGTAAATACTTCACTAATAAATTCCAGGCAGCCTGTTCCTCTTACTTAGTCATACACTTAAAACAAATTTACCGCATTTTATGGAAGAAGAAAGTTTATTACCTAGTTTACAAAAATCAGGAACTGGCTCCTATTCTAAGTCAGACCAATCCAGACGACACAATCACAAAAATTTGCTTTATGATTAATTTAAACAGATTCCCATGCCTACTCCCAGCAAATTCCATGTGGAATCTCCCTTTCAGTTCCTCAAACTAAATCTATATGTACATTACTAACCTTTCATGTGCATTCTACATGCTTCGCCACTATCCTCCTCCTTAACTGACTCTCCCAACAAAAACTACCCAAAATATACAGTGGGCCATTTAAAAATGAATTTATAAAAGTTTATTTGCCTTCACATGTCAAGAAACGCGACGAAGATTAGATTTGTCAAACAAATCAATGATTGAGAAACGATGGAAATCAGAGGAGCACCGCAGGAATAGAGAAGACACTGCTGCAAGTATAGTGTGAATATTGCTGTCAGGTGAAATATTCAACATGGCTATATGCGCGCTCATTTCAACTGATCTGTCACACTTAAGGTTTGAATAATAGAGGCTTCCTGCACACAGTTCCACATTGCAGACGAAAACTACGAGTTGAATAGAATCGAGCAATTCCAACAGCTGTGTGAAAGGAAAATATACAGGTTAAATGAAAATTTCTGGGAGAAAGTTTTAGCGTGGACTTTCAATCAAAGGATACAGTCCATTTAGTACGGATAGCAAAGAACATACGTCATTAATTACAGAATTTATTCATCAATCCCTGTGTACGTTTTGCCATATTGTCACTTAAAAGTATTCAAAGGCTACGTATAACATAACTTTCATATATATTACCGAAAACGATTTAACCACATCTCTAACCCTAAACCTAGGGAATGATTCATACAGAATCTAAAGATGTGTTTATCGTGTCCCCATACAAAATTACGTATTGTTTGCAGCCATGTTTCATTTACTTCTAAATAGAGGGATGAAGCCCTAAATAACCAACTCCGTGGAGCAGAGTCCCTCTTCAGAAGCTAACAGATCTTCAGCTAGTCAAGAAAATTGCCCGCATTTTATAGAATCAGAACGTTCATTACCGCATTCACAAGAGTAAGCCACTTTTCTCTATCTTGAGCCACATCAATCCAGTCCAAGCCCCATCCCACTTCTTGAAGATCCGTTTTAATATTATCCTCCCATCTACGCCTAGATTTTCTAAGCGGCCTCTTTCACTCTGGTTTCCCGACTCAATCTCGGTATGCACCTCTCCTCCACCCCATACGTGTCAAATATTCCGCCGAGCCCATTCGACTTGATTTGATCACCCAGAAATTTGGTGAGTAGCACACACTGAATTTGCAAGACTGTCATTTCGTTTAGCACTCCACAAAATGTTTACTTGAACCAAAACTACGCAGTTTCGAAACAACAAAGTTGTGTTTCCTCCAGCAAGGCGATTCGCATGACTACCATGTTGGTGGTAATCGTGGTAGAAAATTAGAGGCACAATCCAGATGAAAAGGTTCTTAAAATCTATTATTTTATCGGAAGTTACAAGCTAGAAGCAATACTAGATGTACTAGGAAATAAATGGAAAGAAAATTGCTCCGGCAAGAATCGGATATTCTTCACCTACAAAGAAAGTTACGACCACATTACTAAACCATCGACGAAACACGAGTTTGTGAGTATTTACATAAACTTGACACGTAGGTTCACCGCATATTTTGTTGCGTTTCGACTGTGCTTGTTCATCGAACGGGTTTTAGGAGCTGTCGCAAACATAAGATGTTAACAGCCTGACTACAGACATAGACATTGTTTCGCTTACAATGCTATTCTGTTAGATAATATGTTAGGGGTAAGATGGGTGTCAATGTAATCTCATTCCATAGAGTGCATGACCTATTGTTAAGCCGCTTTTCATTCGGATTAGGGGTTCTTACGAAGTCTTTTTTACAAAAAGCTCATACACGTTTAAAATAATAGCATTTAAAGAGGATGTGTTTCGAAATAAACAATTTCCTCTTTAAAATTAAAATCAGGTTTCCTTTCACAAGCAAGTTCTCCTATGAAGCAGAAATTGTGCATATCTGTTTGTCCACCCGAATTATTTTTGTTTATTTGCAAGACAGCATGAAAAGCCAGCACTTAAAAATTGAAAATCTATAACAACCGAGTTTATGTAGCGAGACATTTTGCATACCGTGTCCTAGGAAGAACCACAGCACTCTCAAAATATTCATATGGACCACTGCACTTTCCAAGTATTCACCTGGACCACAGTACTCTCTCAGTATTCATCTGGACCACAGCACTCTCTCAGTATGCACATGGACCACAGTACTCTCTCAGTATTCACCTGGACCACAGTACTCTCTCAGTATTCACTTGGACCACAGCACTCTCTAAGTATCCACATGGGCCACAGCACTCTCTCAGTATGCACATGGACCACAGTACTCTCTCAGCATTCACCTGGACCACAGTACTCTCTCAGTATTCACTTGGACCACAGCACTCTCTCAGTATCCACATGGGCCACAGCACTCTCTCAGTATTCACCTGGACCACAGTACTCTCTCAGTATGCACATGGACCACAGTACTCTCTCAGTATTCACCTGGACCACAGCACTCTCTCAGTATGCACATGGACCACAGTACTCTCTCAGTATTCACCTGGACCACAGTACTCTCTCGGTATTCACTTGGACCACAGCACTCTCTCAGTATCCACATGGGCCACAGCACTCTCTCAGTATTCACCTGGACCACAGCACTCTCTCAGTATCCATATGGGCCACAGCACTCTCTCAGTATTCACCTGGACCACAGCACTCTCTCAGTATGCACATGGACCACAGTACTCTCTCAGTATTCACCTGGACCACAGTACTCTCTCAGTATTCACTTGGACCACAGTACTCTCTTAGTATTCACCTGGACCACAGCACTCTCTCAGTATCCACATGGGCCACAGCAATCTCTCAGTATTCACCTAGACCACAGCACTCTCTCAGTATGCACATGGACCACAGTACTCTCTCAGTATTCACCTGGACCACAGTACTCTCTCAGTATTCACTTGGACCACAGCACTCTCTTAGTATTCACCTGGACTACAGCACTCTCTCAGTATTCACCTGGACCACAGCACTCTCTCAGTATTCACCTGGACCACAGCACTCTCTCAGTATTCACCTAGACCACAGCACTCTCTCAGTATTCACCTGGACCACTGCACTTTACCAGTATTCACCTGGACCACTGCACTCTGTCAGTATTCATCCGGACACAGTGAAAAACTATGATAAGCCACAGTCGTAGTACTCGGTATTACGGCTCAGATTCGAATTACATAATTCCCCAATACAATTAATGTTATCGCTATGATAAATTCTTTGGCCTTACTCACGAGTTCCTCTGAGTCTTGTGAGATGTCTCTCAGTGATAATTTTAGCTAATTCAATATTCCGGCTATACAATGCTTCCTATTTGCATATTAGAACTTGTCCGGATTACATGGGTATTAACCGAACTTTGTACATACACATTTCCATCGCCCTTTGAACTTTTCCCGTCTCTACCATTTTCAATATCGTTAAAACAAAATGGACTTCTATTGTCGATACTGTCAGTAAGCGAGATGTTTAGAGCCACACTAAATCCTCTGTTTAATATTCATATCCTGCAGTACCCAGTACAGCTGTGGAAGCAGTACAGGAATACGGAGCCCAAACTGGGATTTGTCAAGATTTATGACAGAATGTCTATAGTTAGACGTCTGTGTGTGTGTGTGTGTGTGTGTGAAGAACGCTCCCATTCAGGATCTATTCGACCTTCCAGGCTTCTAACAACACCATCGTGTAAAAATGTGCATTTGTTAAAATAATTATTTAAGGTAAATTGGAACGGGTCAATATGGGAACACTGGTCAAAGTCTATTTAAAGATACTCCAAAAATATCTGTCTGAACGTATTAAGATAAAACTATAAAATAAACGGCAGCCAAGATAGCGTACTCATCAGCCAGCAATCCAGGCCTAAAAGGAAGCAGTATGATTAACTACATGACAGAGGTTTTTGCCTTTGATATAATCTCCTCGGCTAAGCGAAACATTCTTTAAGCGTTCCTCTTCCGACTGTTTATGCTACAGTCATTCTCGGCACGGCACTCCATCACTTGTCACGAGAAACGTTTTCGTTTGATTTCAGTCCAATTATTCACCACTCTCCGTAACACATCAGCCCTCTTACAAACCTGCCGGTTTTTTTCCGAGAAAAAAAAATTATCTTTACATTACGCAGACTTATCGGTTTACTAAAAAAAATCCATTCAATGGACACAGGTTAAAGGTAAATTTTGCCCTACAACTAAGCACCATCTCTTGAAATATCCAAACATTCATAACATTTTCCACGTTCAAAATATTATTACACTTAAAATACATTTCTTTTCATATATTTCAGTCGGTATAATAATTAGGCCAGTGGTGCAAAACTCCCGGGCGCCAGGTCACCATGGCGATTAAATTTTATACGGCAGCGTCTAACATTTGTAAGTTCTCAGTATGGAACTTGCTTCATGTCATCATTTAGGCGGCTAAAATTTTGAGGTGGCTCCTAGATTTTTTAAAAATCTGTGAAGACCTCTGAACTAGGCTAAAAGCTGGATCTTAACTCCCTGCAAGGGAAATAAAATCTCTCTTCTCTAAGAAGTCAAGGCCGATTCTGGGGCCCACCGGAACTCCTATTCAGTGGGTACAGAGATTTCTTTTCCGGAAGTAAAGCGGCCGGAGGGTGAAGCTGACCACTCACCTCTATTCAGCGTCGAGATTAAGAATGAGTGAATCTATAATTCTAAAGGTTCGTTTTCACGGGGATAGTTTACGAGCTGGTAAGTCGAGCTGGCAAGCAGGTTACCGGATAAGTTTGTATTGCCACTAGGCCGGGTCAGTTACTGGTAAGTAGGCACTGCTGTCGGACAATGTGGGAAAACGCTGTTGATGAAGTGGTTGATGCTTCTATTGATCGTCAGCTCCTGCTCCACTTTTTTTGGATCTTTCAATCTTCACGTTCTTTATACTTTTTATTTTCTTTCGTAGAATATCCACACCTTCGACAGCCACATTATTTTTTAATAGTTCGCCATTAGTTTTGACATTGCACTGTCGCGTTTAGTTTTATTGTTGTAGTCGGATGTTCCAAAGACACTCAAAGTTCTCGTAGACATCTAAAAACTTGACTTCCTCAGTATTCCACTTGGACACCATTTTTAATTATGTAACAATGCAAAACAACACGTGGAGTCAAAACAAGCTATAAACATAACTTGACACTAGCCGCAGAGTGAGCTAGTACGTGTTGCCACGGGGTTCTACATGCCCGCTCGTAGATCATGTGACCGGTAACAAGACAGCAAAGTAGCCCGGTCGTCAACTCTAGGTGGCCCTATCCGGGTACACGAGTAAGTAGATAGTGCGGCTGTTGCTACGGGGCAACTTCACTTACCGCTCGCACTAGTGGCTCGTAAACTATCCCCGTGAAAACGTACCTTAAGCGTTACGGCCAACTGGCTCCCAGGCTATATCGCAATATTTTTTTTCAACCGCATCCTCGCAAACATATGACAGGTGTTTACTTTTAACGATATTTAATGTTAACGACGTTGACAGAGAATTTAACGGCAGTATTTACATTTGGCTCATTTTATAGTTTAGACCCCCCCGTCCAATTTGCAAATTTAACATTTCACAGACAGCAACAATCGCAAAAAATTATATAAACGTCTTAAGGATTTATTGTACCCTGCCGAACATTTATACTCGGCGCACACAGCAGCAACGTGAAGGCTATATACAGAATGTTCCAAGTTAAAGCTTCTCCAATTTCCATAAAATATCAGCCAGCAGCATAGATAACCGGTCGGGGGGGCCCGTGACTCAATAATCAAGAGGCATCCGGGAATCAATAATTTGGGCCCCCCCTACAATTATTAGCGAATTTACTCTCAGATCTCATTATAGGGGAAAACAACAGAATCGATCCGAAAGAGTCCAAAACAAATTTCAGTATTCTGTACGTTTGGGGGCTCCCCTTGCAGCGGAATCTTCAGGGACCTTATCCACGCCACTGCTACCAGCCGACAACATTTATGGAATACAGTTACGTCATTCCCTAACAGGATGGCCATGTAATGTAATGCCTGTACAGGCAGCGAAATATTTTTGCAAGGTCCCCGTCGTCTGTCTCATCCTTGACCCTGCAGGTTTACAATTCACTGTTCAGTGGACAATTTGCAAAAATGGCAAAGTGCTACTGCGGATTAAGGAAGTAAACTTTTTACAATAATTTATAAAGCTGCGAAGATCGTGAACAGCCCTTGCCGAGATTCGAACTGGGCAACACCCGAATACAGGTATGTAACTTTAGGGTTACGAAGGAACCAAAAAATATCTGTCAAACACAACATTTTTTATTGAAAATGTAATTGCACTTACATGTTTCGGCTCTCTTTAACAAATCCGCAGGCTGTACATATTTTATAAAGCAAGAATTTATAGCTACGTACGTACAGCCGAAACACGCAGCTGCAATTAGATAAAAAATTGTTGTCTTTGACGTATAGTCGTTGGATTCTTTGTATAAGTGCCGCAATTCGATGACTCAGGTCAAGATGATATCCCTGTATTTAGTGGCTAGGTCATGGTTTATTTAGTGCCTGATTTAAAAGTCCATTATCTGAAACACCAAGCAGGTTAGTGTAGCGGTAACTGATTTTCGAGTGCCGTTCCGAATGCCGAACGAATTAGACTAAATTTTTCAAGATTTTACTCAGCCTATCCTGACGAATTCCAGCACTGAAACTCTAACAGACAGCAAACTTGCAGTTTGCTACTCACCATTGACAAGCAGCTTCCCCACGGCATTTCACAGTGTGTAACACACACTGCTACAAAAAGCGCTGATAAATTATGTAAGACTCCACAGACCAACAGAAAATCTAATAAAGGGCAAACTGTTAGAGAACTAATTTCAAACTAAATCCAATTTAACTACAGACATTTTAACGTCAACTCTCCTCGGAAGAGCACAATGGGTGGGAATAACTTAAAACAGAGATTAAAACTAGTAATAAAAAAAAACACACGCAACCAGCCCCTTACTCTCTCTATGGATGTAATTTATGTACATGCTAGCAAATGGGACCTTAAAGTAAAATTTTGCCAAAATTACCTTCCCTCCTGAAAGGCAGACAAACATACGAGAGAAACAAATGCATTTAATAATTCAAAAACCTTTATCAATTAAAATGACAAAAGTTAGGGTAAAGAATAATTCGTTGGCAATATTCCTGGATATATTTACAACCGTAGGCAAAGTGATCGTTGGCAGCTTTCAGTAAATTAGGGCAGACTACACTCGCGGAGTCTATAAGCAAAAGCTGCAGTCGGTGTTAATTTAAAAGTTTTGCAAACTATGCTGAACCAAGGAAGAGGGAGTTGCTATCGTGTGCGTTGACATGGAAACTGGAGATAACGTGACTTTAGGAGACGCAGTGTCATAATGGCACTTAAAGGTGAAATATAACAACCGAATGTCGTTAATATTACCATGAAAATGCAACTCTCGCCACTTTCTTAATTCTGCCCTCAAATATTCCATACGAAATGTCGAACATGATGAGGATAAGATGCAAATAAATAGCCCAAATCAGGTAAATGTGCTTTATCATAGAGATTACATCAAATTTGAGGGCAAGAATATAAATGATACCAGAAATTCGCATGGTAGTTAAGGACGGAACCATTACGCAGCATAACGCTGAAGTCACGTGACGTTAAAGGCAACATGTTAAACACCGAGTGCCAAGTGACTTTTGCGCCACAGTGCATGAGAGAAACATACTATGTTACCTATTCTTCAGTCAGTACTGCAGTCCCAAACTTGCCGAAAAATGTTTGATTGACAGCGCCGTTAGAGTTACCAAGCTCTATTTACGGGTCCTCCAACTTCATAACCTGCACATTCAGTTTAGTGAAGATAATGAAGCGGCCTGAGGGTTTGCAGTGCATAGAAGAGGAAAAGGGAGGGGGGGGGCTGGCTGTGGAAACAGTACTATACACACATACTACGCACTATTTTAATTACCTCTAACTGATACTGTTCAGCCGGGATTAGACGGCGCGTGGCTCGTCCAGTGACGTGACGTCACTTGCTCGGCCAACAGATCGGAACAGAAAAGACAATCTGGCTACACGACGCGGCGCAGCTCGGCAAATGGCGGACCAGCGGCCTTGCTCGGGTAGGTTCGGCTCGGCTTGTGGAATAAGTCATGTTGTTCTATAAACTTAAAAATGCCATCGTTTGACCACTCCATTCTAGCCAATACCAATTGTGGGACAGAAAGTTTCACTCTTCGCGCACCCGACAGCAGAAAACAAAGACCAGACCTAAGTGTATACAGGCTTGGACGAGACTGGCTTGGCGCGTAGACTGCAAGCGCCGTGTAGCCGCAAAAGCTGCCCGCGCCGAGTCTCTTTGAGGATCGTGAAAAAACCGCTTTTGAGGCGATCCAACAAGTCTCGCTCCACTAATCACACGCCGCGCCGCGCCAGGCCGGTTACACGGCGCGTTTGAATACGATTCTTTGTCAATGACGTCAGTTATGACGTAAAACGAGCCGAGCCACGCGCCGTCTAATCCCGGCTTTAGAATAGTGAAATGTAGAGAGTTTACAATGGGCTGTCATGCACCTTAGTTGCCAAAACACGTAATGCCTACAAAAGTTTTGTGTGGCAAAGGAAATTATGATACAACATAAAAAATGATGTAATGGGAATAATTTGCGAGGTTTGGAAATGGAGTCGACTAGCACAGGATTTATGTCTAGTGGCGGGGTATAATTCAACAAATATATATGCTGATTTCAGGCTTCCACTGCGATGTAAATGAAATCTGCACTCTTCTGTGATATTAAGCAGCATTGAGTGGTAGTTCTGTACCGACGTTTCGGGACAACCTATCGGTCCCATCTTCCGATTGTCAAGAAGATGGGACCGATAGGTTGTCCTGAAACGTCGGTACAGAGCTACCACTCAACGCTGCGTGATATCTCAGAAGAGCGCAGATCTCAAGAATTATACAGTTTCGGAGCTGTATTAGCTGGGAGTTTGTAGCTGTATCAACAAACTGTACATACACAAAACATCATAAATTGTTACTTATATTTGTTGTCACAAAGTTACTACAGTCTATATACTTCATGCTTTAAGCTTCTGCCTTGCCCACAGTTCGAATTCGTGTTTTTTTTTTCCGTCCTTCTAGCCGACGCTGAGAAAGTATCCCAAAAAGAAACGTGACCTCTTATTTCTGCTTCTCTCCAATTCACAGATATCTTTTCTCCGCTGGCTCTACGGTGGGTTCCTTCAGGATCAATTTCCGGTCGTCTCTATCCCTAGCTTTTTCTCCAGCCTCTAACACCCATTTTCCTCAAATCATTTTTAACATCGTCCAAACATCTCTTTCTTGGCTTTCCAACGGGCCTTTTATTCTTAAAAACTTTCTTCACAGTCAATATATTCCATGTCCCAATAACCATCACATTATTCTTTTTTCCTCGCCTGGTCCGTTCAGGCAGATCCACCTGGCTTGTCTTTATTCCAGTTTCCTTAATATTTGGTTCATTTTCCAGGGCGGGCTCGTTAGCCACACCCCTAACTCCCAACCTGGACGACTAGGGTATCCTTTTTAGTCTGGGTCATCACCCTTGACCTGTCCGGCAAGGGAGATCCTTCACAGATCACAGGGTTATAAAAAAGTAAAGCTGTCCCTGTCCATCTAATAAAGGTGTGTAGGGGAAAAAGAGATATATCTCCTCCTCCGCGATAGGAGGTGAGTGCTAAGCATCACGCCCCGTCCGCTTAACCGCCAGGAGAGAATCACGGCGCCCATCGAATAGGAGTATGGGTGGAGCCCAGAGCCGGTATAGACTTTTCGGAGAAGAGAAAAGTTCATTTCCCCTACCAAAATTCGAACGCCGAACCCACCAGCCCGCCGCCAGTCCATTCGCCATTCGACGCATGTTAGACAGTTGAAAACATTTTCCTTATAAAAACCAGTTAATTATTTTTATCTTCCTATGTTATTTTATTCTACTTTTTTCCATGGCGCAACAGCCCCCAGTGGGCCAGGACCTCCTCATGACATCCCGGCGGGATTCGAACCCGCAATCCCAGCAAACTAGTGGCTGCACATCTACGCCTTAGACCGCGCGGCCACTGGGACAGGCTTTTATTCTACATAACATATGAAACTAGAACAGCGTCTTTTAAATATCCTAAAATGAATCACTCAGGATTATGAGATGTTTTCATTCCATAAATCAAGTCAACATTTCCTTTCAAGAAACAAACGAAAGGTTAACATATTTTTAGAGCACATATACGTCGGCATGTAGACCAGCATCGCAGCACACGTTATCTGAAGTCTGCGAACTGCATAACTCCCAGGCTACCATTGAAAAGTTGACTGGGCAATAAATGCTTGCTGAACCGAAAGCTACTTCCTCACCCCGCAGGTACGAATTATATCGCAGAGTGGAATTACTGCCGGAGAACAGCGTCTCTTCAGAGGGATAAACGAACCGTGTGACGTAAACCGCACCCAGCAGGGTAGCTCGGCTACACTGCACACCAGCTAGGCCCACTTGACTTCTGATCCAACCCACTGAGCGGGTTTACATAGCAGTCAGGAGTTTGACGATTAGTACCAGGGCCCAAATGTTGTTTCTTGTGACAGTTCGTGGGTTTACTCAGCCCTCCATGCAAAATAAGAGACTACACCTTCAGCAGAGACAGAGAAGTCGATGGACTGGACTCCGGTATGCGCAGAAATTAACTGGTCCAGAGCCTCCAAACCAGTGGCTACCGAGCACTCTTTCTCCGAGGAATAAGACAGCCGGAGTATGAAGCTTACAAATAACCTGCAGAGACTAAAAACCCGTCCACCTCCACCTCCAGTTCCTCGTACGTTTTCTTTAATTGACCTCTGGGTAAACTTGAATTCACTGAATTACAAATCGAAAAGTATGCGATATTTCACTTATCTCTTCGGGGTATTTAACAACACAATCTCTGCATATTTCACTCATCATCTTTTGTCTACAGCACTTCGTTCCGTGCCATAAAATAAAAAAACTCAGAACCCTTAGTCTGTTACTTTTCGTGATTTCACTGCCAGCTCTTCATATTCATGCCAAACTGGTACTTTATAAAGTAATCAAGCTGAGAATTGAAGATTCAATTCGTCCCATTTTGTTGCCCCCATCCTCAGAGTGGCCCAAGAAGTCTTCTTGAGCTACTCTGAGGATAGAGGGAGCAGAGCCGCCCTAACTTCGATAAATGTACACAAAACTACAAGGGGTGACAGCCTAGCATGCTTTTAAACTTCATATACAAATGTGATGACAGCAAAGATAGATATTTTTAAAGGACTTTGATTTGGTTGATGTAATAAATACAAAAATAATAATTTCTAGATAGCTTATAATTCTGCATTGATGGCAATGTCCTTTGTTTTTAATTCCCTCTCAAAAATTATTTTAACAGAAAACCTATCTTTAAAAAACTGATAGTGTTGCCTCTAACAGAAGCCATGAAAAGCTAACATATTTCATGTACTTCCAGTGGCCTCCGCTTGAAGAAGCACTGTCAGTTTCCAAACGGATGACATTAACGGAACTGATGTACACAATCCAGCCAACATTGCAATTAGGCCGTGTCATGGCTCAGGCGGTTAGTCGCCGGCCTCTCACCACGGAGGCCCGGGCGTCGGTCCCAGGTCAAGTCCATGTGAGATTTGTTGTGGACAAAATGGCACTGGGACAGGGTTTTCTCCGAGTTGTCGGTTTTCCCCTGTCGATTTCATTCCACTGGTGCTCCATTAATTGTAAAAATTGGTAAAAAAAAACTGCTCATCCTCATCATCTTCATTGGGGTTGCACAAAAAGCCTTAAGGCTGTGGTGCGAGGGTCCTTCATCCAACAACAAAAAATTGCAATTCTGAATCCAAATAACGAAGACTGCTCCGAAATAAATGAAGGGATCGTGAATATTTTAATCCAAGACGAATCCAGTACTTACTACAGGGTAGACCCAGCAGATTACGAAGGTAAATCGCGCGAAAAGCTCTATCCTATTGCGTTTCTGAACAGTTTGTCACCATCACTTTTACCACCGCGCACACTAAACCTGAGAATTAACACTATTGTCATATTCTTTATTTTGCAGCTCTTGCAAACTTTACAGCATGATAAATTCCCGACCAAAATCGCATTTACTGCGACAATCAATAAGGCTCAAGGGCAGAAGCTGAAACATGCTGGAATATATCAATCATCGCCTGATTTTTCCCTATGGCCAGCTCTAGGGGTCATTTTCCCGAGCCTCTTCGTTTGAAAAGGTCACTGTTGGAATTATTGAAAATTATAGATTGATAACGTCAAACACGGGGCATAGAGAAGTGTTTTGAAGTTTCAAATATACAGGGTATATACAAAAGAATGGTGCGATTTCAATGGTGAATAAAGGGAATCCGCACCATTCTTTTGTGTATACCCTGTATATAAATAAATTTCTGTTGATTAAATATTTTTTCAGCGTGCGAATTATTCGCACGGGTAAAACTATTATATAAAATCCAGTTCCTCGTGCACACAGAACACGTGTCCTGATCACATGACACAACGTATGAAATTCACCTCTCACGCTCAGTTACATCCGAAGTCATGCCAAAGGTAAATATATTAAAATTAAAGTTAAAAAGGTACTGCCCATCCAATTGACCTTGTGCTAATGGCCAAGGAAGAAACGGTGCTACAGGGCTTGATTGATAGACTAATTGAAATTGGAAGATGCTATGGAGTGGAAATAAATGTGGAAAAAAACTAATGTGATGAGAATCTCAAGGTAATCATCTCCAATACACATTATGATAGGTCAAAAGCAGCCGGAGAATAGAGAACATTTCGTCTATTCGGGTAGCATGAAAACAAATGATGCAAAGTGTACACGTGAAATTAAATCCAGAATTGCAGTGGCAAAAGCAGCATTCAACAAGAAGAAGATTATTTTCACCAGCAAATTGGACTTAAATTTAAGGAAGAAACTAGTATAATGCTACATTTGGAGCATAGCTTTGTATGGTGCTGAAACGTGGACACTTTGGAAAGTAGATCAGAAATACCTGGAAAGTTATAAAATGTGGTGTTGGAGAAGAATGGAGAAGATCAGTTGGACCGATCGTGTGAGAAATGAAGAAGTATTACAGAGAGTCAAGGAGGAGAGGAATATCGTACATACAATAAAGCGAAGGAAGGCTGACTGGGTTTGTCATATCTTGCGTAGAAACTGCCTTCTAAGGCATGTGATTGAAGGAAATATAGAGGGAAGTGTAGAAGTGACGGGAAGACGAGGAAGAAGACGTATGCATCTACTGGATGAGCTTAAGGAAAAGAAGGATACTGTAAATTGAAAGAGGAAGCACTAGATCGCACCCTGTGGAGAACTCGCTTTGGAAGAGGCTACGGACCTGTCGTAAGACAGACAACTGAATGATCAATGATGATGTCCATCCTATTGTGCCCACATACACATCGGTTATTATGCTTCATGATGTCATTTTAATATTGAAAACTACTGCTTAAAGACGCTGTGTCCATGTACGTCTTTGAGTCGGATCTCATTTTCAGTACTATTTAGATTTCGAAGTTATTACAAAGTTAAATATAGCTCATTGCTTCCATTGACGTGAGTAACATCATGTTACAGCGTACTCACCGAGTACAATGACGTATTTAGCGAATATTCGCACGTGTATGAAAATTCTGCCGCGGTAAAAATCTAGCTATTGCCACCTGTGAAACTGTAGTGTACACTTCAGACATACAGCTACAATGTCGCCGATAAATCTGGAATTGTGACTCGCCGTTTTTTTCCAAAATCAGTTCCTTTGCTCGTGCTGCCTTCACAGCCCATCGGTGCAACCTTCGTCACGGATGTCCGTTGGACCATTTTCGAACTTTCTGCACAATTTTCTGACATGCTGCACCGTGATTACGCCATCAGCACACACTTCTGTCAATTGGCACTTGCACAATTTTCTGACATGCTGCACCGTGATTACGCCATCAGCACACACTTCTGTCAATTGGCACTTGCACAATTTTCTGACATGTTTCACCGTGATTACGCCATCAGCACACACTTCTGTCAATTGGCAGTGAATATCGCGTGCCCAAGTTTCCAAAGTCGTTACTACTGTACATTAAATTACCCAAAGACTAGCATCTGCCTGACTGACTCTTGCATCATCTGTTGCATGTTACTGCTGCTACAGGTGCTACCTTACACCGAAAAATACAATGCCTGCTTGACACAAAATGTAACACGCTAGGTAACATAACGTCTTGAATATGTTCCCTATTTGGTGACTGCCTTCAATACACTTGTGAAGTCTCGTCCAAATTCCAGCACATAGCGCGCATAAGTCCCTAGGAGTAATGAGAGATCACGAGGTATGCATCTTCATTGCCCAAAAGCGGATTTTGATAAGCCTCCTAACCGCATACACCTTAAATTCCTTAAATTCCGCGGCACACTATGCCCCATTTCGGGGTCAGGCATCTTAAAACACTCACGTCGGGCGTTCGGGGCATGAGCGCATCTTCAGCGGAGCTCAGGCGTTTTCTGCTAAATAAATACTATTCTAATATAAACTCACAACTGTCACATATAAATACATTTTACATGTTATTAGGCAATTTAACGTTTAAACGCACAACAGAGTATCGGGGTGCAGACACTGATAAAAATTTTACAATTCAGAAGTAACAGCTCAGGAAGGTACCCCCATTTATCAAGCGTGTAAAATTATTGTCGCCTTTATGAAATTCTTTCCCGCCGTCATGTTTTGACGGGCACTCGCGCTGCACGGAGCAGCACTGCTGCAGACGATCGATAGGGGCAGACAAGCAACCAACACTACGCGATGCCCCGCACCGCTAAAGGTGAATACTGTGTTGTGACAAGCAAAGGGTGAAGTGGCTGGAGTGACGGCACCCTGAGGATTCAAGAGTCTCCGCACACATCAATCATATTTATATCGAACTGCTGGGACATGAGACGGCTCATGATGAAATTAAAAACTTGCCGAACTCGGGGGAAAAAAAATTCTATCCTTCAATTCAGAAACTTACAATTTCTCTTCTATGACATGCGGTCACAAAATAATTTCATAATGTAAATATTTTTTTCTATGTTTTAATCTCTAAAAAAGTGTTCTGATTTAATTGTAGTTCTGTACCACTTCTTTTCCCACATAGTCCAAGCCCCAGTTGAGGCATTTAATCTATCGTGCAGCGAAAGTTTCTATTCTTTGATAAAAAAAATATTTCATATCCTGTGTCATCAGCCATCGTGTCGCAGTTGGTTTCACCCTGCGACATCCGTAAATCTGTGGCCGAAAAGACTTTGTTCTAGCGCCGAATCAGGGCTGTAAGCGAGATGTTACTGGCTTCTTTACTTCCCACATTATACGTAAAGTAATCTTACGTTCTGATCGGCCCAAGTACAATCTCACAACGTATAGAGGATAAACGAAGCATAGTGCTAACTGCTTATACTGCCATCTGCGTGTGACAATCTAAGAAACAGTCCGTTGCAGAGCGTAGTGTGGAGCGGAAATGGCGTAACAAAGGAATGAAGATAGTTATGTGGTGAGGAGCTTCGTAATTCGTACTTTCGTTTAATGTTATTATAATGATCGGATCAAGAAGGGTGAAATGGAGAGGAAATGATAAATACTTAAATAGTTTTAGTTTAAAAAGCTCACGTGGGAGATAAAAACGTAGATGGAAATACAGTATTAAAATTGAGCTTAGAGAGCTAGGATGCGAAGCTGGAGGCTGGATTCAGTGTCTGGATTCCGTGAAATTGCAAATTCCAAAAACAGCAAAAACGTTTTTTTGAGCAGGCAGTACATTTTATTGAAAGTCCTGGACCATGGATTCAATATTAATAAAAGACGTAACAAGTGCACGTAACACAATATTGCTTTTCTATCAGATTTATCCGAAAGACCCAAGCACACCAGTTCCACCAAATTCCTGCTTCACATCTGCGATGAAATACGTTATAATCTTTTAATATTTTACGCTAATAAATTAATCCTTCGCCACTAAATTACAGCCACTGCCATTTACATTTGACTGCAGCGTTACATTACGCAACAACAAAGAGCATCAAATATAACACGCAAAGCTGTTCCTCATGTGCGATAAGCCCGACGTCCTTCTGCATGACACAAACAATTACCATAAAACAGGAAATACAGTAATTGGTATTACCGCGTTCTGAGCTGTGACGCCGTATATCCTGCAAGAAATTTCCCCGTTCCCCGGGTTTTCATATAGAAGAGTTGACTCCATGTTCAAGGCAAAGGTAAAGCAATCCCATTACAGGCCTGGACACACCCTTAGGGTTCCAGGAGGTTGAGGCTCCCAGATTTGTAGACAATCGGCACACGAAGGTGGTAAGGTTGTCAGCCCAACGCACCGGCCACCTTTACCCCCCCCAGGAAATATTCCTGTTATTCATTTCTGTTAGAGGCTGAGTCGACCCCAGGGCCATAGTACGGCCGAAACGATTATGACAATGAAAAATTCCATTGACACCATCTTCAAGGTAGAGGAGTAACATAAGCATGTTTCTCTGTTACACTAAATTTCTGGTTAGAATTCGCATTTAAGTCTATCTATACTTTACTAAACGACGGTTAAACTGAAATTCGTAAAATTTACGCCCCTTGCGTAATTACTGTTATTTAAGAATAGCTATAGTCTTATTAAAAATTTAAAATAATATGCACAGAATAATCGCACATTTACTGGCATATTCACATTTTCTAAAAAAGAGTAACTTCTAGACCAGAGTATACGCTACAGTTTCTTCTTCAGCCATCACCGACAAGGCTCAAGAAAGAGTTCGACTGAGGAAAACGATCTTGCTGCGAGGAGAGACGGATTACGTATCACCGGACTAAATATGGCGTCCGTCCATAACTCCGGGAAATTAATATAATGCGGTGTTTCCAACCTCAGCTCTAAATGTCAGATTTAACATCCACACAATCTGTCCAAAAAAATTTCGCGGCCCTGCGCTTGGTAGTGGCTAATTTTAACACATTGCGAGGGTAACATTACAATACGGACACTGCGAGTTTGCTGAAAATTCCAATATTCTGGGACCCTAGGCCTTCCAAGAGGAGTCTAAAAAGAATCCCTGTTCTTGGAATAATTGACCATCAGATGAAGGAACTAGGTTCTTTCGAAATGTTGGAACTATTTACCCTTCGATAAGGCTAACATTCCAGAAGACTTTACCTTCATACTCCGTCTCGACAGATCAATGACCACACCACTAGTAATATCGTGACACACTGCCATGTACTATTAATTACCCTACACTTTACTCGGCTTGCACTTCAAATCATACAAAGGCCCACTTTTGCAGAACATCAAACCCGTTTAATCTTTGAGAACAATATGAGAACTGTATACCTTGTAAAGGATTATTCCCCACAACCCCTAATTTTCCATAGGCCGTGGGCCTCACTAAACACGGTTCTGTCAACCGCGTGTCAATTTAATACTAAATGTCCACTTCCCGAAGCCGTAGTCTACAACTGCAGACATCGTTTGAACCTTCAGAGTAACTGTTTGCAATATACTCCCCAACAGTAACAACAACAACAACAAATTTGAAAACCAAACTCCATCAGCTGCTGCGTTGTGCTGTTGGTACTCCTGTTTATGCGGTTGGAGTTTCATTCTGATTTTCTGTTAGCCTTTCCAGGGAGAGGCTGGGAGAGTAAGGCTAAATAGATAACAACCTCTTCCTTCCATAACATCCATAATTCAACATGTACAAGCATTCACCTACTTTGAGCAATTGGAAAGGCGTCGTTACATAAGCTAAAAAATCTAAGTGACATTAAATAAAAAAAAAGAAGCAGAATTTATCATATATAATTTCAACGTATTGCACACGGAATATGTACAATATAGAATAGAAACAGGATCTTTCATGTGAAGATACATGTCACATGTAGTTCAGAAAGCATGGTTAGAAAACAAAAAACTTAGAGCGGTCCCCGGTAATTCAATTGTGCCTTTCGAAATATCACCCGGAGAGAAGCAAGTGGCTTTTCTCAGTAGGTAGAAAATTGTATTACAGCCTCCAGTCGCCCCGCCGGCAACGCGACGTGCAGTTTGTCACCGGTTGATCGTCTCCGTACGGCGTCTAACCAGATACGGGACGCCACATAACGGCGTTGTGAGTGCACGCGGAAGGAAGGCTCTGTTAACTGACCTGTGACAATGTTATGTGATGGGGGATTGGATTGTTTTCTGTTCGTTTAAGTGGTGATATGTAAATGAGGCTCTTGCTACCAATTTGAACGGTGAACAGGCAAGATGTGTGAGGTTCTGACAGAGGTGACTGTGAAGATTATCGTCTGCTGGATCGTAAGGCCGTGCAGTCTGGTAACACTGTGCACACATTTCAGAGGATTCTGTTACATCCATCATCAACTACAGAGCAGACGATCGCTTTACCGATCACTGTACATGTTTCAGCCCCGTGACAGACCCATATGCTTTTTTCCATATTGTCGCCGTCTTGCTGTAGCCTATAATGTGAAGGAAGAATTAAAGTAACAGGTTCTACATAAACAAACAACCAGGAAGTTGATGTGTTTATTATTATTATTATTATTATTAAAGTTCAAAACTTTGCCCGTCTCTTTTGGATATTACTGGTGTCCGAGTTCTTCCTCGTAATTTTAGAAACTCCTCCCTGTTTACTGCTACTTGTAAAAACTCTCCGTCTGCTAGATGTGTTTCGGCTGCTAACCGTGTGTGCAAAGACTTCGATATCTTTAGGAAGACCATTACTTGTTTAAAACAGTTTCGTGGCATATTTTAATCGAATTATACATATTATTCAGGGTTTAGGTTTTTTGTCTCAGTATTTCGTTTAAGTTGCTATTTTTCCTATTGTTGCTATACTGTTTGTTTTAATTTTATAATACTCATTCCTTGCATTGATAAATAACATTTTTCACAACCAACTAAATATATTGTGCATTTAGTTGGTTGCGAAAAATATAATCTTTTTTTTGTTTTGTCTGTTTAGTGCTTCGTTTCTGTGTATTTGTATTGTTTTGTGTTGTATTTGTGTGTTTGTGTTGGCTTTATAATTGGCACTTGTGTTGCTAAGCCTGCACGTTAATAAATAACCATTTAATTGAATTATTATTATTATTATTATTATAAATATCCACGCCCTCTTTATAGCACAGTCACAATATTCGCGCGCAACTCCACGGCGTCTTTCATCGGTCGTATTTTCAGAGCAAGCCAAGCGTTAGCTTCATCTATCGCAGTGCTGCCATCTCTATGTCCTCTGCTGTATTATGAGTTACATTCCAAGGTCTTTCTTCACCACCAGTTCGCATCTCACAGGAAACACGCATCGATTGAAAACATTTTTTCTTGGGCCTCAGCGCGTACCTCACAGAGAAGTCTCTCTCTCAACCTCTATCATAGCACTGGAAATAAGGCTCTGAACTCACTGGTAACAACGGCAAACAGGGCGGGACTCACTCAACCACGCCAAAGATATTGGGTAAGGTAGATCTGCAATTTAAGGTAGTACAGTTAGCTATACGAGTGAAACCAAGGAAGCTGGCTCTAGCGGTATAGTTCGTGGTTCAGCACGGGAGGAAGCCTGCACAGTCTCAGCCGTAAGACAGGTTTCTTGTTGTTTTGGCCAGTTCGTCCCGGATAATGATGAGCTATTGCCTGAAAGCATGGCCTCGACCGCTCTATTCCAAGTCCTTTACAGTTTCATACTCACTACGATCCCGACGCTATACAGTGAGACACTGTGAGCGTCATTAAATAAACTTAAATAAGCTAATCAAAATACGCACATATTTATGTCTTTCTCTCTGTAAAATTGTGAACATCTACAAGATGGCTTGATTTAAGCCGAAACATGTAGCTATGGTTGCGATTTTAAACAGTAACTGTAGTTGAACCCGGTTATAACGACATTGGTTTATGCGACACCTCGTCTACAGCGTCAGATATTCTGCGGTACCAATTAATCCCTCACTATTAACCATTACATTAATTATACTACTCAGTTATAACAACACTCGTTTATAACGACACAAAATATTCAGTCCTTTTCATGACGTTATAACCGAGTTCGAATGTAGTTACTTTTGACGGTTAAATAAAGGAATAAATATATATGAAATGGAACATTCTCCAAAAAACCGCAGCTTATGGTTTCAGTTTTTTTAAAGAGATTAAGGCAAACGCAGACAAATTTCGGTACATCACGGGAGCAGCTATAGCTAGGAACTCAAAAGTCTGATATGGCCTATATTGAGAGTTTGTGCCTGAGGCTAGACACTTGGCATTTGGTATTCCCACCGTCTGCAGGAAGGCAAGTGCTGCGGTGAGGACACCTTCAAGAGAAAAGGAAGCCAAAGTTTACTGGGTCGGCTCTAAGCCGATATATTTTTCAGGTCATATAAAAGAAGAAAGGAGAAAGCAGAGACGATTCTAGAATAACATTGCCCTACATTGATGAGTTTCTACTCGACGCCGAGAAGGCGTTCGTTTTTGGATGCTCCCGGCATTACTTATGAGGCGCAATATTTATAGAGAACCGCTAGTTGTAATAAAAAAAAAGGGCCTGCTTGGCTGCCAACACAACTGGCTACAGCAATGTGCAGAACAAACTGTGACGTTAACAGATGACGTTCTTAGTTTTGACTGCAGCGAACAAATTTAAAGAATCACAAGGTCGCCCATTCGGTACGACTTGACATTGAACTCAAGTGTCATCTGTAGTCTAGCAAACTGGCCCCTCAGATAATTGGGGTCCAATTATTGTGGAGCCTGTCCACCCACTGGGCATGCTTCAATATTCTTCTGTTGTTATTCATTTCTATGTTACATCCTGCCCCTCACGTTTCAGTTCTATTTTCTCTTTTCCTTCTTTCATTCATATTGTAGTCTGTCTTAAGACAGGTCCGTAGACTCTTCCAAAGCAAGTTCTTCACAGAGTGTAGTCTAGTGTTTCCTCTTTCAATTTCCTGTATCTTCTCTTTTCCTTAAGGTCATCCAGTAGCTGTTTACTTCACCTTCCTCGTCTTCCCGTCATTTCTATACTTCCCTCTATCTTTCCTTCAATCACATGTTTTAGAAGGCAGTTTCTACGCAAGATGTGACCAATCCAGTTAGCATTTCTTCTTCTTATTGTATGTAGGATATTCCTCTCCTTCTTGACTATATGTAATACTTCTTCATTTCTCACACGATCCGTCCTTCATACTTTTCATTTCTTCTTTCTTCAATATTCACTCCTTCCTACTTCCTTTCCTTCTACTGCTCTTCAGTATTTCCTTATGTAGCCCTGTAGAACTAGGCTGCATGCTACTTGGCTCCCAGACAAGGCAGGAAACACAGAAGAAACGATGCTTGTGTAAAGTGTGCTAGTGTTTGTACATTCGCCTTGGTGATCCGGATGACTTCGTCAGTGCAGTTACTGAGGACGGTGGCAAGTGTAGCGGCACAGTGACTGTCGGAACCATGTGCATAAAGTTTGTAATCGTAAACATAAAAGGAGATGGCTGCAGATATGACGGTAATGCAGCTGATTTTGTTTAGAGACATAGATACTCAGTACATCACCACGTAATCTACACTCTGTTACCAACGGACTACAGTTCATACACAAAATGTCTAACACACATGATGTAGTTACGTAAAACATTAAAACGCAACTTGTGAGATTTTCATAATTATAACACAAGAAGAAATGCAAATTTGGTTATCGCAAAATAGCAAATGCAAAAAAAATTAAAGGCCTGTTGGGACTAACAATCCCTCAGGTCAGCTTATCGCACTAACAACCTGAATGCATTTCTCGTCCACCTTTGCGTGCTATATGTCCCGCCCATCCAAGCTTTATATTTAAATCTGCCAACAACACCTAGGTTAAGATTAACAATTATGTGGATTATCTATATGTAATTTCTTCCTCTCTCCTATTAATTTCTCTCTCCTACGCCCAAATGTTCTTTTCAACAGCCTATGTTGAAATGTCGTCAATGATTATCACGTAGTGGTCATTTATGTTGTGTCGTAACATAATGTTAGCCACTGGTATCACTCTATATACGTAACAAATTTTAGTATCTACTCCACTAGTTTGGGATACGTTTCGACATCAGAGTCCCATCTTCATGGCTTTAGTATATTTAGAAAATATGACTTCCCTGTTTCAAATATATAAATCAAAATGTTCATATATTTTGTTGCTAAAATGTTTCTGATAATAAAATTTATTCTCATTTGATTTTCTATATATTTCAGAAAACACAGCCGACATCTAACATTTTATCATTTACTCATAGATACCAGTTTCAGGATAAAATGCCATTATCAGACGTCATCACACTGAATATAAACATTAAAAATTATTATTGCAACACAAATGTTTAAAAATCGTCACTAAATAAAATATTAACACTGCATAGCGATAAAATGTGGTTGAAATTGAGAAGGATAGTCTTATTCGCTGCTTGGAAGACCCAGGCGTAGATGGGAGGATAATATTAAAATGGATCTTCAAGAAGTGGGATGAGGGGGGCATGGACTGGATTGACATGGCTCAGGATAGGGACAGGTGGCGGGCTCTTGTAAGTGCGGTAATGAACCTTCGGGTTCCATAAAACGCGGGGAATTTCTTGACTAGCTGAGGAACTGTTAGCTTCTCAAGAAGGACTCTGCTTCACGGAGTTAGTTAGTTAGTTAGTCTTATTCGCTGACATATCTAACGTTATACGTTATTTCGGGGTGAAATGCTAAAATTATATTCAGTGAGGCTATTTCGCCATTGCAATAGCAATTATTAATTTTTATATTTATAAATCTATGGCTTGATTATGGCATTTTATGCTGAAACTGGTAGCGATGTGTAAATGATAAAGTATTAGAAATAGTATATGTTTGAAGCAAACATAGAGCAAATCGAATTAGATGACCGAAAACGTGTTGCAAAAGCAAGGCAGGTTTAATGCAATTATTCTGTTAGCAATTCCTGCACATTATCTGCAGAAGGCCAGAGCTCCGGCCTTGTGCAGGAAGGGATATAATTTGGGGAAGGCCGCATAATAAGTCATACACTAACCCTGATAATGTAGACGCAGCCGGTCACCGAAACTTTGGTGTACTTGAACCACCTAAGGCGGCTGTCAGCCCGAGAGGGTTTCGCTAAATTTAGACGCCGTGAAAGCTACAAGACTTATAAACTTTCTTGGTTTTTCTCATATGCAGGGCGGCGAGACCTGTATTGCGACTCGTGTTCAGTCAGAATGTTCCTTCTACTTCTTTTCACAAGATTTATCTGGGTGTAACATTCCAATGAACTATTGTATTTTAACGAGACGTTTGAATTTGATTTGTGGGTGTTGTAACAGCAAAGTTAAGTTTTTACGAAGTTCGTATTTACTGTACGCAGAACGCCTAAAGCGAATAGTAAAGGAACGCAATATTCCCGTTTGTATACTTTGAACTTAACGGATTTAAACTTTCACTTTTTCTAGCCCAACAATATTCAATTTTATTTTAGGAGTTCCTTATTCACTGCGCAATCTGCGCCAAAAGTAGGAGCTAGAATTTGTTGCATAAGACTTTGAAGACTGAATTTAATCTGAAAGTTTATTTACAGGTTCAGTTCGTACCTCGCAGTAAACATGCTTCCTTTGGGTTCACAAAGACCGTCTGTTAATTCTGTGCAGGGAAAGAACCTCACTTTTTTGTAGGAATCAAAAGAAACATGTGAATATATTCTGTGGGTAGAATATAGAATTTTTGAATGTTAAAATATGGTGGTAAATATAGTGACCACTGAGCCTTAAGGGTTAATCAGACTGCTCATTGGACAATTTGAGACACCTATTTGATGTGAGGACGATAATATTAAAATGAATTTTACATAATAAGACTTGGGTATGAGGAATTGATCTGCCTCAGTATAACGACTATTTGCGAGCGGTTGCAATGAACTTCCGTGTCCGATAAGAGATAAGGAATATTATATCATCTGAGCGAAATTTTGTAGACCAAGAAGCATTATGTTTCATGGAGCACATTAGTTAGGCACACCCTTAGTATCAATGTTAAGTACAACTCATAACTCACCTGACCGCGGAGTTGTGTCCTCACTGAAGTGCACAGTAATTAGTCTTGAGACCACAGACTTTATACGACTACCCGGACACGTCCGTCATTATCACTGTCGCCACTGTCTGGGAATGCAGAGTGTTCACTGGTCACTCGAAAATATGGTGGTCCCCAAGCGATATATCCACATATTTAAATTAACTAAGGACCGAAACTAACCTTCCAATGAAAATTTTTTTTTCCTATGGCTCGACAGCCCTATATGGGCCTGGGCCTCCTCGTTTCGTCGAGGTTTCATGATCACACTTTTTAGACACACCACAGTCGGTAGGACTCCTCTGGACGAGGCACCAGCTCGTCGCAGAGACCTCTACCTGACAACACACAACACTCACAAGAGACAGACATCCATGCCCCCGGTGGGATTTTTTTTTTTTGCCTGTCCGGGGTTTTTCCCCTTTGATCCATTTTTGTACTGTATTAAATCCTTTTGTCCTTCATGTCACTTATGTTCCATATTAGTCCTAATACAATAAACACAACACAAACATCCATGCCCCCGGTGGGATTCGAACCCACGATCCTAGTAAGAGAGCGGCCGAAGACCCACGCCTTAGACCGCACGGCCACTGGGATCGGCCTTCCAATGACATTGGGGTCCCGAAATACTAAATTAAGACTATATAAAACTCTAATACGACCCACAATACTCTATGGGTCACAAACTTGGACAATGACCACGAATGCGATCAGAATATTTGAAAGGAAGTTTGTAAGGAAAATATATGGACACGTAGAAATTAGAGAACAATATGGAGAATAAGAACAAAGGTAATATTACAAAGCGAAAGTATTGTAAAATTTATAAAATACCTCGGACTCAGATCGTTTGGTAACGTTGAAGTAATGCAAAACCAAAGAATATCAAAAACAAATTGCAACAGCTACAGTGGAAAGAATAAGGAAAAGAGGAAGCGCACGCAAAAGATGGAGAGAAGAAGTTGAAGAGGACTTAAATATAATGGGAATAAAAGAGAGGCAGGCAATGGACAGAGACCATCGGGAATGGTGGAAGGTTTTATTGAAAGCCAAGAAGCCAAGGTCCACAACGGACTGTAGTGCTTGTGGAGGAGGAGGAGATGAGAAGGATGAGAAGAAGGAGAAGAAAAGAAAAGAAAGGGCTTTAAATTCCAAATACTGTCCAGGACGGAGGGTGTTTAATCCATAGAGGCTGACAATGAAGCACTGGTTCTTATATCACTGTGTTTCTCAACCAAAACTTCCAGACTGGCCCTTGGACCCATCCATCCTACTCAGAGGGTACTGGGGGCTCTTTCCTTGGCGGCAAACCGGTCGGGGCGTGAAGCTGACCACGTATCTACATGCAGTGCCGATGTTAAGAATGATTGGAGCTATATCTCAGCTCCTCCATATGTTTTCGTAGCGTGCACACGGAGAACTTTAAATTTGTTCTACGTCGCCGTGTTTCCAACACTAATCACTTCTTCAAACAACGAAGTTCCTTAATGACAGCGGAACTCAGTGCACCTGTCGTCCACAGAACGTGGCACCTCAGCACCACTAGCATTTTTAAAGAATCCGTAATAAGCTTGAGACTCAACAGGTGTAGCCTATGCTGCCGTCCTGTTGCGAGCATTAAAGGAAAATCTGCAACCGCGTGACACCACTCACAGTCTCTGACTGCTGCTCCTTATTAAATTGCGAACAGCCACATTTACCGCCAGAGCAGTACAGGAGCCATAACTACATGTAAGATTTGTCAAGATCGGATAGGAAGAAGAGGAAAAAGCCCAATGATAAAGAACCTAATCGTCGTTTAATTTTCTTAATTCCCAGCTCAGATTGTTCAGGCACTGTCACAAAAAATCGCAGAGAGGCGTACAAACCACAGTCTAAGTCAAATAAATGTTATCACCCATAACCCCATGGAGTACAGTCCCTTTGGGAAGCTGAGATTTCCTCAATTAGTCAAGAAATTCCCCACCTCCCAACTATGTTCATGCCTTAAAAGCTAAGATCTGTATGCACTTCCCTTTTCCCTTATCCGTGCCACAATTTTATCATTCTTATAATAATGAGCTGCTCTACAGACAATGTAAAGCCAAAAAACTTTTTAATTATTAAACAACAAATGCCCACAATTTTCACAGATTCACAATAATATTACTCTGAATCTGTGACAATTGTGTGCATTTGTTGGTTAATGGTAAAAAAAATACGGAGTTATAATGCAAGGAATGGAGAATATAAAATTCGCCAACAAATGTCTTGTGATTGTCAAGAAGCAAAGACCCATCCCAGAGACTTTCTCAAATTTCCGAAGAATGTCACATTTTCAAATAGACTAGCCTTTCTTCTTGTTACAGCAGCAAAAAAAATACATACTTCTGGTCTGTCGTTAGAGAATCGAAAAGACAGAGTCCATTAGGCTTCAACATTACAGCATCCCAGCACTTTCGCTCTACTTGCACTTGATGGTTGAGTGCCTGATACGATTCTGACCAGGCCGAAAGGCTCACAAGAAACCGCATTTGAAGTTGCTGGGTGAGCGGGAGGTGGGGGGGGGGGGGGGGGAGGGGAGCTATGCTGCTTTCATTCTCCATTTTAGTCAACACAGCGCCGAAAATTCCCATTTATCTTCCAGCACAGAGAGGAGCCCTGCATCCAGGCACGTATCAGTGTTTGCTGCTCCGATCAAAATGGCCACTCAAAAGGATGAAATTAACACGCTTCTGCTTTTGCTGCTTCTGGTCATCAGTACACGATTATTGCCACAATATCCGTTTTATTGCTACCGTAAGTTACTTGTTTCTATGATCCCACCTACATCTGTCTGCCACGTGACATGTTCCATGAGAGGGTTTTCAGTAAAAATTTAATATTCTGAATATCGGATATTCACGCACAAAGAGAAAACAGCCTGTTAAAGCGAGCTTTCGGTAAGCACAAAAACAAATAAAAAACAAAAATAGCTCGCCCTTATAGCGACTAGGCTAGGTGCTGGGTGACCGGGGTTCGAATCCCGGTAGAGGCTAGACATCTTTCTCTTCTCCAAAACGTCTATACCGGCTCTGGGGACCACCCAACCTTCTGTTCAACAGCTACAGGGGTTATCTCCCGGGGGTAAAGCGGCGGATGTGTGATGCTAACCACTTACCTCAATCAAGCGCTGAAATTAAGAATGAGTGGAGATATACTGCTACTCCTTCCAAATACCTTAATGGCGTGAAGAAGGAAAACATCATACTTTTACACACTTCCATTTATTTATCAGTCTGCCGTGTGACTTTCATGAGAGGTTTCCCATTCAAAATTTAACATTTTGGAAACTGGATATTCACCGCACCAAAAAAGAAAACGGCCAGGTAAAACTGCATAGTCCGGTAAGTATACAAAAATATGCTCGACTTCGACAGTGCATTGTCACCCGCATCCATTAATATTTGGCAGACCAATGACATTTACATAAACATGTCGCCAGCATACATTTATCTTCACTTCTATGGCATAAAGGCCCATAACTTCTCGTATTCGGTACTGTATGTGTAGACCGCCACAACAAAAGACACTCACGTTAGCAGAGAGCTCTGTAAACACGCGTCCTCTTCTAACAACACGAGAGAAGACTAGGTCTTCCGTGATCCATGTGCATAGGTCAGGGGTCAGACAGCTGTACGCTTTTACCCATGCACAAGCACTCTGACACCTGCTTAACACACACGAGGAGAGGTTTCACAACTCTAAACTCATTATCTTCTGCTTGCCACCCCATCCGGCGTCACGCGGACAGCTCGTGACACTCGTGACACTACACCCGGCATAAACGTGACTAGGCCAAGTCACCTGCCTACGTCTTACAGTGTTTCATGATTAACCGCGCACTGACAAAGGAACAAATAAGAAAAGCAAAGCGTGAATACAATTTCTAAAATTAAAAACCCTTTGTTTCTTCACCAACAATTTTCGACCTTTTAAAAAGTTACCTCCAGGACGACTTATTTGGAAAAACATAGGTATTAAGTACCAATGTTTACATCGTCAAACTTTAAACAGCTAACTACTTTCTATACACATACACAACAACATATGTACATTAATATATACGGCATTTCGCGCCTCATAAAGCACTTTCTTATGCTGTTACAGAATGGCTATGCCTTTCACAAGTAGAAAAGAACAAATGTATTAGAAAAACGTTATTATTTTGAGCTCCGGCCTTGTGCAGGTATAGCCTGTAATCTGGGGTAGGCTGGAGATAGAGACGGCCTCTGAAATGTTGGTTTATTTTAAACACCTGACGCGGCTGTCAGCCCGAGACGATTTTATTAAATTACATCCAATTTATTTCCCTGCTTAGAAAAATAAGATCTGCATCGAAGTGACCGCTTATGCTCTACGTAGTCATTTTTCCATGTCAAAAACAGAACTTCACAGCGTAAATAACTGAACGCCGTAGAAATCTTGAATAAAGTAAAGAAGGACGTTCGATATAATTATGTACTTTGCTGGCCATATGCAAATTTTGTCTTGGTCTCTCACATTCAGGAAGAAAGAATAGAATAGGGTGCTGCGAAAAATATTCGGGCCTAAGAGGGATGAGGTAACAGGGGAGTGGAGGAAAAAGCATAATGTGGAGCTTCATGATCTGTACTCCTCACAAATTATTCGGGTGATCAAATGAAGGAACCGAGATGGGTAAAGTATGTGGCACGTTTGGAGAAAAGGAAAGATACATAGGGGGATTTGGCTGGGAAGCCTGAGGGAAAGAGGGCACTTGAAAGACCCAGACGTAGATGGAAGGATAATATTATAAGGGACCTTAAAGAAATAGAATAGAAAGGCGTGGACTGGATTGATCTGGCTAAGGATAGGGATAGGTGGCGGGCGCTTGTGAACACGACGATGACCATTCGGGTTCCATAAAATACGGGGAAATTTCTGACTACCTATGTAACTATCAGCTCCTCAAGAAGGACTCTGCTGTATGGAGTTAGTTACGCAACTCTTTAATGTGACAGGCAGTAAGCCTTCAGCAGCTGACAGTAATTCACCAGTACGAGGAATCCCTTGTTGCTCGTAAAACCCAAGTCTTTGTCGTTGTTTACACAGCCCCATACACTGGACTCTGTCCTGAGCCAGCAAGTGTCTCACCGCATTTATGTAGAACCAAGCAGTGCGATATGTCCCATATGTCCTAACTAAACTTTATTTCAATAAAGTGAGTACTGTTCTTTGTAGCTGTGCGAACATCAGAGTCGTTGAATTTAATTGTTGCACAAACACCTGCTGTATCGAAAATGTGAGATTTAAGAACTTGAATATTATTCGTTCCGCGCACTGTGACTGCAATCACCCACATACACCAACAAATACACACAATTTATATAAAATCACGTATCATCCATATACATGAGCTCTCCTACGTGTTTAAGCGGTAAATCGCCATTATTACAAAGGAATATAAAATAAATAATCCAATTCACATACACAATGTTAAAAATAAATAACCTTTTTTTACAATGGCGCAACAGCACGTAGTGGGTCAGAGCATCCTCAGTATCGAGGCTTCACGACCACATTCAGACACACCACACTCGGTAGGGCCCCTCTGGACGAGTGATCAGCCCGACGCAGATATCTCTACCTGACAACACACAACACTCACAAGAGACAGACATCCATGACCCCCTGGAGGGATTCGAACCCGCAATCCCAGCAAACGAACGGCCGCAGACCTACGCCATAGACCGCGCGGCCACTGGGATCGGCAAAAATAAATAATAATAAATATACAAACGTGGATACTACTGAAAATGTAATGCTGGCATACTCTTGAATAAAATTCACTGATGTTCCGCCGTTTACACTGTTTGTGGCTACATACACAGAAACATCTAGCACCGAAGTTTTCGATGCAAATTATCAAGTGCCTGTACCGCGTATTGATGTGTCTTGTGTTCAAATCAGTGTTCTGTACACAAGTACACAAACACTGATATGAAATGTGACTACATTTTTCCGCTAAAATTAGCCAATTCCAGATATTTCTCAATCAATATGTACCCACAGTTCGCAGCAGTTGATAAATATAGCTTGTTATTTTATTTTTGTAACAGCCGCGGTTGTTGGATTTTAGAGTGACTAATTTCTACTTAGTTCCATAGATGCAAGACAAGGACGGAGAGCCGCCCAACAGACCCTACCTCCCTATTTTGCGCCCATTCCGTGCACAGAATAACAAACGCGATGCTCACACATCGCCTTGACTTCCCGCATTAGATCCACTCGGCCTGTCAATACTGGATCTAGTACTTCCATCCACCCGTTTATTTATGTTTCCGTCGTCGAGGTCCACAAATCGATGTGGCCATTGCTATGAACGGCAGAAATAAATCCCCTTAACAGAGTACCTTCAGCAGGGTTTAGCCACGTGCAACAACACCCGAACAGTGCAGGTGAAGCCGAGTCAAAGAGGAGGTTGCCGTTCTTCTGCCTTATGAGGCGGCGTCAATGGGTATTGTGACGCCGTGTCATAACACAAAATAACGGAAATATCGACCACACCGCTGCGAAAACCTAAGAAGACAGGCAATGTACGCATAAACTTAACACTCAGGCGCGTTCGCATAACAATATTTACCGTGCCAAAGCGATAAGAATTACATACTATGAGTGTGTGCCTGTAACCTTAGTTATCCAGCATGCAATGCGGATGCGCCCTATTATATTGTCATCTGTGGCCTGTCTGGCTCTACCATATTTTTCCACATTATCTCATAAAAGACACGAATTTGGAAACCGAGTTATTAAACATAAAAAGTGTGTTTTGATTTTCTCTAAAACTTTTGTTTGAAACATTTCTCATTCTAAAAATTCAGAGAGATATTATCATAATGTACTTAGGTCTTCCTGCAAGTACCCGTTATACTTGTCAGCTTTAATAAAACTTGAATTTTCTCGACAGAATTTCGAAATACCTTCAAATATCAAATTTCATGAAAATCCTTCCATTGGAAACCTAGTTGTTCCGTGCGGACAGAAGGACGGACAGACAGACAGACACGACGAAGCTAATAATCGCTTCTCGCAATTTTGGAAACGCGCTTAGAAACTCTGGGTCTGATTTCCCCGCCTTCTGGCCCTTCGACTGAATCGACGGCAATGGGCACAAACAAAACACTGTTAAGTTTTCTGTCATTTAATCCCAGGGTTCGTTACCGTGTTCACAAAAGTCACTATTGATTTCGTAAATTACAAGGAAAAAAATTTTTGATTTTATTCTCATGATCATTTCGTCAACGCTTTAAAGCCCAGTGGTTAGTGTACATACCACGAGGTGTAAAACAAGACAGTATAAATCTTGTCCACGTAATATATTTTGTTTTTTGTATCATTTTTACTAAAAACGGACATATTTTCCTACACAGCATTCGCCGACTGGTCTGAGGAAAGCACATTTTATTCTCTGTGAGGTACAAACCGAATGTTTTTACATAATGTAGATTAATTTCAGTTTCAAGTACTTGATAAAATCTCCTCGTTTGGGTTATTGGATGACCGTAAATAAAGAACGAAAATGACGAAAACCGCCAGGCCCGCTTTTAAAGTACTATCTCACGCTGATCGAGGAAAATCATTAAAATCATTTTTTAATTGCTGAGAATTGAGCCAGAGACCTCTCGATTGTAAGGCAGGAATGGTAAGCACTGTGACACGTGACATACGTGTTCACAACGTTTTGTCTCCGCATCTCTTCTTTTCTATTAAGTTTCAAATCACAAGCAGCACACACAGTACTCCATACCGCAGAGCGAACAGCGTCTTTTTGTTCCGCAATATTTAATCTACCAACAGCGAGGAAGAAAATGCATGTCACAAAACACCGTTTAACACAATTTTTTCAACTAAAACAGTTCGCTAACAGTAAAGAAGGAAGCAGGAATCGTCATGAGACACCGTACGAACAGAAATATTTCATAAGCATTCAACGACGATAAAAAGTAAATGTAAATTTCTCCCTAGAACAGGCCATGAAGGCCCAGAGGGGGAGTAGAGGTATAGCTCTACTCTTTCTTTAACCCTCGCACTAGAAGGGGGTGGGTGGTCAACTCCATGCCCCGACCGCTATACCCCCGGGAAAGAGACCCGGCACCCATTATATAGGAAGCTGGTTGGGCCCAAGGGCTGCGAAAAATCTCGCCCCCACCGGGATTCGATACCCGGACCGTCCAGCTCGTAGCGAGTCGCTATGCCGACTACGCTATCCCGTCATACTTATCTGCAATATACCCGACATGTTTGCTGATCCGTCGGTTATAAAAAAAAACGCTGTTCTAGTCCAAGTTTAGGACGCAACAAATGAATTAGAAAGACGGGCATTAATAACAAGTACATAGCCAATTATTTGACGAAAAGAATCACGGGATAATTGGATATGTTATTCGGTCATTTGCCTGCAGACAAAATATTTTTCCGTATAACTACGCTTCCTCAGCTGCACAGGTTATATAAAATGTGCACTCTTACTTTATATTACACACACCGTGCACTTCATCAACTAGTAGGTACTGAAATAAACAAAACAGTGTAGTGCATTCGTTGGTATGTGATTATTAACTAGTGGACTCTTACGTTTAGCATAAATAAAGGCTTGGAAAATGCAGAAGACAGCAAACAGCTGACTACAAGGCACTTATCCAGTACTTTCCTCTTAACAATCGAGGAAACATACAACAGTGTGGGTAGCAGGCCACAGGGTCGGTTTTGTTATTGTTTATGTACGGATTATTTAATGATGCTCTTATGTTCGTCGGTGGGCCGGTATAGCGTATTCGGTATAGCGACTTGCTACGAGCTGGCTGGTCCGGGGATCGAATCCAGGTGGGGGCGAGATTTTCAGCACCCGTCCAGACCGGCCCTGGGGCCTACCCAGTCTCTTGTACAATGGGTACCTGGTCATTCCCGAGGGTAAAGCGGCCATGGCGTGGTGTTGACCACCCACCTCCATCTAGCGCCGAGGTTAAATAAAGAGTAGAGTTATACCTCTACCCCCCTCTGTGCCTTCATGGCCTGTTGTAGGGTGAACTTTACCTTTACCTATACCTTACGTTCGTCGTATGATAAAGATAATTAGGTCTAATAAACATGTGCCTATGTGGAAGGAAGTGTTGGTGGCTTCATTTAACGCGCTATCCCGCTATATTGTTTGGAAGGGCAGAAAATATCCATAAAGCATCAGTATAACGAGCCTCGGGAACGAGGTTTGACACAGGACCTCGAAAATATGAAGGTACAGTGCTAACACGTCGATCGTGACGTCACTGGGGCGAGAATTAAAGTCAAAACATCCGAAATACCAATCAGGAGGGCCAATAAAAAGAAGGCGACATCCGGTAATAACCTTGAGAGGCTAAAGGAAATTTGCAGTTCGTGAGGGCAATCAGTATTTCGTCAAGATTCGGGAATAGAGCGGTATTCGAGCTACAAGTGACTTGGCAACGAAATGGAGTCACTGATGGAACTGAAAGTAAATGTCGGTCAATTTCAGAGGTGGTCGCTTCAAAGCTCGACCAGCGTTATGGCCGAAATTAAATTCAAATTTCGCTTAAGCCCTGTGCTGATGCTGAAAGCGAGTGACAGTTACCTCGAGTTTGGCGCCATTGTAATGCACTTTTAATGTAATGCATTTAAGCTACATTCGGAATGTCCCCCCCCCCCGAATACTTTACGCTGATCTCTGTCAACATGAGCAGGGAGGGAAGTCATTAGCGAAAAGAGTAAAAGTGACAGCATTCTGATGGGAAACATTGCCATTCACTGCCATGGGATTTATTGACGTAATATCATGTCGAACTTTACAGTTATCCCAAAAGATTTATGACTGACGTCTCCTTTATTGGGATCTGCATAATTTTACCGTATACAGGATGAGCGAAAAGTCCCTGTGCATCCGTGCAAGAAGGATGCCACACTGTGCTGGAAAAGTCCCATACAAAAAAAATTAGGCAGCATGTGTGACCTCTGTCACGTATTCCCAAACTCCCTCCAATTTTGAACTGTCGGCATACTACTGTATATTAATATATACATGGGGACTTTTCGTACACCCTGTATTTTTCTCTAAACCCTTCACATTGAATTTATCTGCGCAGCAAACAGCAAGTGGCCGCACGGTCTAAGGCATAGGTCTGCGGCCGCTCGCTTGCTGGGATTGCGGGTTCAAATCCCGCCAGGGGCATGACTGTCGGTCTCTTGTTAGCATTGTGTGTTGTCAGGTAGAGGTCTCTGCGAAGGGCCGATCCCCCGTCCAGAGGAGTCCTACCGAGTGTATGTGTCATTGAGTGTGATCAGGTGCAACAATAAATCTCTACACCTAAAATGCCTGGGTAGAAAGAGATCAGACTAAGAAAGAAAAAGAGAAAGAAAGAAAGCAAACAGCAAACAGACGTTGGACTGGACCAATGATTCCTGCGCAGTCAAACTCCAGGAGCCACCATACTATAAAAGGGCTGCTACTGACCGGACTGAACAACAAGCTAATTAAAATTATAACACCTTATTTACGAGGTGTGCCTCCAACTCCAATTTCAAGCATATTATCATTATTTCCTCGCGTTATACAGTCTTTCACACAGGTCATAAAAATATAATTCGTCTAACATAAATTTATTTTAAAAATTTCTATTCGTCTTACGTATTATATACTTTCGTTTTTCCTGTTTTCTTCGTAATTACATCTCTGGTTTGGTTGACTGATAGTGTACAAGGAGCCGATAAACACCGATCGACATAAGTGATCGATATACGCCGATCGATATAAACATTTGATATACATCGAATAATATAAGCCGACAGATATAAGAGATCGATAGGCATCAATCTATATAAGCGATCGGTACACACCTATCAGTATAAGTGAGCGATATACATGATCAATATATGCCGATCGATATAGGCGATCTATATATACCGATCGATATAATCAATCGATACAAGCGATCAGTATACACCGACCGATATAAGCGATAGCTATACTTCGATCGTTATAAGCAAATCTGTAACGATATATATAAAAGATCGATATACACCAATCGATATGCAATGATCGAGATACAATTTTTACAAGCGATCGATACACGCGGATCCATATAAGTGATCGACACGTAGCAATAGATATAAGCCGATATACACCGCTATTTGGAACTGGATTTTTAGAGTCCCAAGTTTTCTCGTTACTTGGCAGATGATGAATAAAGCTAACACCATTGGATGCTCTGATATAGTAGATTTTACGTTACTTGTACCGTACAGTTTTAATTATATATATAAGTTATGCAGACAAATGTACACAGTTTTATGTTATTTAACACAATTTTTATTACTAAATGCTGTCCAACACGTTTCTAGCCTATATAAGGCTCATCTTCAGGGGCTCTTTCTATTATTATTATTATTATTATTTACTGCAATTGGGTTTTCACCCGGTGGCAGTAGTCCTTACACTAGTACACACAATACAAATGTTTTCACCCGGTGGCAGTAGTCCTTACACTAGTACACACAATACAAATGTTTTCACCCGGTGGCAGTAGTCCTTACACTAGTACACACAATACAAATGTTTTCACCCGGTGGCAGTAGTCCTTACACTAGTACACACAATACAAATGTTTTCACCCGGTGGCAGTAGTCCTTACACTAGTACACACAATACAAATGTTTTCACCCGGTGGCAGTAGTCCTTACACTAGTACACACAATACAAATGTTTTCACCCGGTGGCAGTAGTCCTTACACTGGTACACACAATACAAATGTTTTCACCCGGTGGCAGTAGTCCTTACACTAGTACACACAATACAAATGTTTTCACCCGGTGGCAGTAGTCCTTACACTAGTACACACAATACAAATGTTTTCACCCGGTGGCAGTAGTCCTTACACAGTACACACAATACAAATGTTTTCACCCGGTGGCAGTAGTCCTTACACAGTACACACAATATAAATGTTTTCACCCGGTGGCAGTAGTCCTTACACTAGTACACACAATACAAATGTTTTCACCCGGTGGCAGTAGTCCTTACACTAGTAACACAATACAAATGGACATATAATATACATAAAAGTAACAATACAAAACAAACTATACACAATTGCAAAACAAAATACATACATTAAATACAAGTACACACATTAGAACACCATACACGCGTTATAAAAACATCCACACCTTAACAAAAACATCCACTCCTTAACAAAAACATCCACACCTTACAAAAACACCCACACACAATAAAAAAACACACGCACATTACAAAAACATCCACACCTTAACAAAACAATCCACTCCTTAACAAAAACATCCACACCTTACAAAAACACCCACACACAATAAAAAAAACACACGCACATTACAAAAACACCCACACATTAAATTCGTTGAAATTACAACAGCTACATTATTGGTATATACACCAATAATATAGCTGTTGTAATTTCAACGAAAGAGCCCCTGAAGATGAGCCTTATATAGGCTAGAAACATGCTGGGCAGCATTTAATAATAAAAATTGTGTTAAATAACATATACTGTGTACATTTGTCTGCATAAGATAGATATAGTAGATGTGCATGTCACATACCCTCGCACTTCCGCTGTCTTTTTTTGTCTCTGTCAACGGAAATATACATTCACAAGGCCGTGGTAATAAATACATAAACAAATAATGTCACTGTTTCAGTGCAGTTTATTAAGAGGCAGCACGGCGGAAAACGGGACATTTTCGCTAGTTCGTACATAAATATAGGAAGGTCTAGACATTTCTTATCTCACTAAGTTCTCGATCAATTTTAATGCCGATAATTTGCAGTGAGGTTGCCCTCTTTCAATCCCGGCCTGGAAATCGCCTGCCCCAAAAAGTCCTCTTAATTTTCCTCATTATAGACAGTTATATATCAACATCGCCGATCCCAGTGGCCGCGCGGTCTAAGGCGTGGGTCTTCGGCCGCTCGCTTACTAGGATCGTGGGTTCGAATCCCACCGGGGGCATGGATGTCTGTCTCTTGTGAGTGTTGTGTGTTGTCAGGTAGAGGTCTCTGCGACGAGCTGGTCCCTCGTCCAGAGGAGTCCTACCGACTGCGGTGTGTCTAAAGTGTGTGTGACCATGAAACCTCGACGAAACGAGGAGGCCCAGGCCCATATAGGGCTGTAGAGCCACAGAAAAAAAAATATATCAACATCGTACCATTTATCCCTTTAAAATCTTTATAAAGGATTTAGGATAGAGTAGTTGGTATAGCTACTAGGCTACTGGCTGGAATGTCCATGGTTAGAATTCCAGTATCGGCCAGAGAATATTCTCTCTTCAAAAGCTCCAGACTGTCTCTGGGGACCACCCTGCTTCCTATGTAATGGGTATCGGGGTTCTTTCCTGGGAATATAGCGACCAGGGCCTGAAGTTAACCACTCACGTCCATCTAGCGCTAACCTTAGGAATGAATGGGACATACCTCTACACCCCCTATGTACCTTCATGCTGTTGACAGGGACAAATCTACCTTCTTTATAATTCGACGTAAACAACTATACCCTCGTCTGATTCCAAGCTAGTTAGGTGTGACACAGGTAGTCTAATATCCTAAGATTCAAATACATACATACCCACTAAGCATCTTAAGAAGCAACGTAGCAAATGTGTATGGATGTTTTTGTAAGGTGTGGATGTTTTTGTAAGGTGTGGATGCTTTTGTAAGGTGTGGATGTTTTTGTAATGTGTGTACGGTGTTCTAATGTGTGTACTTGTATTTACTGTATGTATTTTGTTTTGTAGTTGTGTATAGTTTGTTTTGTATTGTTATTTTTATGTATATTTATACGTCCATTTGTATTGTGTGTACTAGTGTAAGGACTACTGCCACCGGGTGAAAACCCAATTGCAGTAAATAATAATAATTAAAAAAAAACTCTTACAGTCATCACGACATGAGTCTGATATTTACTCATTCAGAACTAATTCGAAAGTAGCTATTTCTTACACGCTTACTACGTTTCTTTGGATGGACACTGGCTATCACAAGGTCTCTACCAACACAGTGCACCACAGTACACAAATAGTGATGGGCCATTTCACTGCATACAGGGCCACAACCAGCTGAAATAATTCCGCTGTAACCGGCTACATGTTTCTGTAACATATAATGCATTACGCAGTCTTAACGTCGACTACGTACCTTTGATGAGAGGCGGCTCGATGTTTTCAGGTCTGATGATAGCAGCATTTATTCCAAACTCGAAATCTGCAATAGGATTAAGATACAGACGGTGATTAATTATATCGATCATGTTATAGACTGCTAGTAACACGACACGGTGACGACTGTATCAACTGTCAACACTTCCTCTAACAACGAGTTCATGCAAAACACTCGGATATCACGTTTTATTTGGTGTCAGCTTTAGCCGCCTGTTGGCACTCCAGCGCAAGTACATTAAGAGTGAACTTTCTTCATTTTATAGTGCAGTTGTCAAGACTTTAAATTAAATACGATTTGGGGAATCGGGGAAGGGCACAAACTCTCATGTCATACAAAATGAAGACTCAGCCGCCAACACCTTGAAACTGAAATACCTTAAACCACTTTACATCCCCTCAACATATATAATAATATATAATAACCATGGCTCGACAGCCCTATATGGGCCTGGGCCTCCTCTTGTCTGCGCATTTGTGGCAGTTCGGAGACCAGCCGACTGGCCGCGCTGTTCAACTCAACCGCCAGAGCCATCTGGCAGACAGTCAGGAAACTTGGGTGAGAAATGGCCGCTTGAATTTCGCTTACAAGCACTACTAGTTCTATTAATGCCGTAAGGTTCTTTTACATGCTTTACTTCCCCTCCGGATTTTTATCGACCTCGGTCGGGATCGAACCCGCGAACCTTGGGTCCAGTGGCGAGCACGCTAACCACTAGTCCACCGAGATCGACATCCCCTCAACATATTTAATATAAATCACCTTACACTGTTCTCCCATCTACCCTTGGGTCTTGCACATGACTGCTTTGCAAACGTATTCATATAAAATGGTAGTCTGTACGAATGTAGTAAATCCATCCGAGCTATATGCATAGCCAATACTTCACTTAACTTCCCCTCTGATACAAGTGACGATGTCCCCCTTTATATTTCCCCTTCTTTAACAATTCTCCGCTCTACCCTAAAATATATTAACTTTTACATTTAGAATTAAATAAGAACTTGCTACGTTTCAAGATAAGACACTAAGCATCCCAGCAGACTTTCCGGAAGGGCATGACAGGGGAAAGCACTTACCTAAGGAATATCACGCGAATATTCCTGGTACTCATTTCTGTTAGAGGCTGAGTCGACCCCAGAGCCATAGTGCGGCCGAAACAATTATGTCAAGGAAAAATTCCAATGACACCATCGGGAATCGAACCCGCGACGTTCCGGTTTGTAGCGTAGTGCCTCAACCAACTGCGCCACCGCGTGTCCCGCATGAGACGGTATAAAGTGGATAAAACCCTTAAATGCAATTTTTGAAACACTGAGTAGAATGAACTGAGGCCAAAACCGAAAGATCGCCCAGTGACACTTCTACACCACTAGGCATAAACAAGTAACAAAAAGGAGTTTCTGTAGAAATGACCAGGTGTATGATGGCGAGGACCTTTCTTCCTTCCCACATTCTCTTCTCCCAAGAACTTACGAACCGATCTCCTGTCATGAAAATCATTATACACATACACGTTACACGTAACCATTAATAGAACTTGCATAAATAACATGAATTGTGTCTTCCAACATGAATCATGTTTTATACAAATGGGTAGCTGTCTAACTACAAGCTTCCATGAATTGTCGTCAAGCAACATAAAATATTTTGTGAATATATTCCTTTAGCAACAAAGAGAATCCCAAGTAATTACAAAAACATAAATTTCCGGAACTTCATACAGATATTTATGATACTGATAACTACATAGCCGATCCCAGTGGCCGTGCGGTCTAAGGCGTGGGTCTTCGGCCGCTCGCTTACTGGAATCGTGGGTTCGAATTTCACCGGGGGCATGGATGTCTGTCTCTTGTGAGTGTTGTGTGTTGTCAGGTAGAGGTTTCTGCGACGGGCTGGTCACTCGTCCAGTGGAGTCCTACCGAGTGTGGTGTTTCTAAAAAAGTGTGTAATCGTAAAGCCTCGAAAAATGGGGCGGCCTAGGCCCCCAAGGGGCTGTCGAGCCATTGAAAAACAAAAGATAATTACGTACAATTCAGTTATTAAAGTGGCCGGCTGGACAAACAGACTTAACGACTGTATTCAAAGACGCTCTGAAGCCGACTCAGATTCTTAACCAGTGGGTATCGGAGGCTACTTAGGACAGATATAGGAGGGTACTTAATTACTTACTTACACGACTTGACATGTTATACATATTTAAGAATAATAACTGAAACAACGACCGCAATATGCCTAAAACTAAACCATATAATTCATTATTTTACGCTGAGCTGAGACTCTGTCCTTGTGAATAAACGGCGTTAATGCAGACAGAGGCGAGAAAGATTCACTATGGCAAGAAAATTCTAATTTCTGCTCCACTTCAAGTTTTCTGTCATACACAGAATTTAACAACAATATGATATCTAATAATTACCTCTGCTAACCAATAATCACACGAGTTCTGCTCCAATTCTGATTGTAAATTCGCTAATTATAATTGGCGTTTTAAACACACGACTTTCGCTCGTTACGCCGCGACCGGTCGACAACATCTCCACCGCACCAATATGGCGTGTAGCCTAAACACAATATTGCAGGCGCTTAGTCAAAGGAGAAAGCTAGTAATTTAAGATAAATGCTCGAATATTGTGATACTTGGCGAGGCGTTCTGATTGCCTAGTGTTGTTGAGACAGTAAAACGAAGAAATATGATAGGTAGGGCATGCAGCTAGGATGGGGATAAATATGTAAGGGATTATGGTAGGGATAGAGGCGGCCAGTTCGAAGTCCGGCGGGGTAAATGTGAGGATGACACGAAGTTGTAACTGACTCAAGATGGCTTCTAACGGCGGACTGTTGTATAAATCGGACTCAATACTAGTAAACTAATGACAGTGGTTCGCAAAACCTGCGGCCCTGAGAGGTGTGCCATTCTACGTGGCGGTCACTGTCAGGGCCACAGTATCCACTAAGGTTAGTAACTAACTGATTCTACGAAGCAGGGTCTCTCTTGAGGAGCTAACATTTCCTCAGTTAATCAACAAATTCCCCGTATTTTATAAAACCTAAAGGTACATCACCGTGTTCACAGAATCCCACCAACGTACCTAATCTAAGCCAGACGAATCCAGTCCACACCCTCCCATCTTATTTATGTAAGATCCATTTTAAAATTACCCTCCCATCTACGTCTAGGTCTTCCAAGTGGCATATTTCCTTCAGGTCTCCCTACACTCTAGGATTTCACTGACATTTATTTTATGTGTCTTGCGGTAGGGTAGAAGTCGCACACACGTGCAAGGGTAAATTTCTTCCACTGATAAAGAGGAAACCTCATTGTACAGAAAGTGCAAATGACAGCAACAGTGAAGTGTTATGCGCTCGGAGCAAGTCCTCATCTGGCAAACCGACAGCAAACTACACTTCTGTTCTGCTAAAACCCGAGGTTTTCTTAATATTTTAAGGCAGACACGTTCAATCTTTTATGTGGTGCGGGTAAATTGGAAAATTTTTGGACTGCTTAGGGGCAACATGAAACTCAATACATAGAGTGGGAAAGGAATGCGTATAGGCCTACGTATATGTAAAGTTTTACCCGTGTACTATTCCATATACTATGTGCAATAAAAATATACTGAAAATAAAGGGAAAACTATTTAAAAATGCGACTCACAACCTAGGCTAGCACATATTTACAAAATGAACTAAAAATGTAATGTATATCTCTATAAATAAACAGCTCATACTTTTTCAAAATTGCGTCTAGACTTTGCCAGAGAAAGGGTTAACCCCATTTTTTCATTTCAAACTATCTCCACACGCAACATAACATTGCGGCACAGGCAACACTTTGCCATCAAGCTACGGGTTGAGCGCGCGCGTTGTAAGGCACATGCCAGGGTTTTGTTAATAAAGGAGCATAGCCCACTGGTCCCCACTCACACAGTCCCTCAACCACAGCGATCCCCACACAGGGGCAGAGCTTTTCAGACAATTCAATCACAGCCTCTCTGCCTTCAGCCCAGAAGTACGTCCTAGCAGCGTCTTCTTCCCAGTGCGCTAATTGTCACATGGCAGTCTCCTTCCGCCAGTAGCAATAGTCCTAGACATAAACACATCGGGACCAAACCTGTTAGCGTGAACACGCCACCTGTTGTAGTTTATGAGGCGCTGTTTGCACATTACAGCTGTGCGTTCTGCATGCAGGAATGGTTTGGCCTAACAAGAGGCAAGGGCTTGCGCTTGGCGAAACTGTCCGTCTTTAATTAGCTGCTCTGTTTCTTGGTTTGTTTGTTTACTAGTTTGTGACACAGTGTATTCTGATGCACTGAAAAGGAGACAGACGGTGACTCTCAAACGTAGTGTGTCTCTAGTAGACTTACACGACGGCACACCTGAGAGAATACTGACTTTCCTGACAAGGTCACATTTAGTACATGGACTGTGGGATTTACACACAGCGATGAACTGAAATGAGACGTTTATTTACACTGCTTCATCTTTCAAAATTTGCAGACAAATAGTTCAGAAATTCGTTTAGAATCAAGAACACAATACTACTTTTGATGGATCGCCTTTTCATAAACAGACGATAGTGCAAAAATTAGGGAAAATATTACGTGTTTGATTTGATTATACCGTTGTGATAATAATAATAATAATAATAATTAATAAAATAACACCGTCGATAACAAATAATGATATACATGTATATATATATGGAAAATTTTCTCACAACATTTTTCGGCCAAAATAGGCCATCGCCAGCTAATACCTAATAACCAAAAATACCAATAAATACTAACACTAAAAATAATCAAAATACTAGTATTTTTAATATAGTATTAGCTGGCGATGGCCTATTGCGGCTGAAACATTTTGAAAGAAAATTTCCCACATACATATATACATAAATATAATTAGTTGTGATTGACGGTGTCTTATTATTGTTATTATTATTATAAATATTATGTTGTTGATGTTAATGATTATAATGATGATGTGAGTTTTCTTTTTTCCTTCTTCTTCTTCTTGAATTACATTATTCAGTATGTTCCAGATCTCAATACATGCCTTTCAATTAAATTTTAAAAATATTTTATATACGTACTTTGCCTCTCCTTTAGGACGCTATTGATGGCGCACTGGACATAGAAATTTTCCATTCTTCTTACATATTCCAAGGCTTATCACTCACATTCATATGTGTACAATGGAAAACGTGTCCAATTTATGAAAGATGCTTGCGATGGTCACACGAACACGAACTACACAGCTGCCATGAATGGAGAGTCGTAAAGGGAAATTTTATGTCCCATTTGACAAAAACAGAAAGCAGGTCACAACAGTAAAGCATGACTTCAGAATTTTATAGCAAATGGGAAACCTGACTCCAATGCATTCAGGCTGTCTCTATCACAGTAGCAAGACTGCGCTGTGCCTATAAATGGCCTTTCACGTCTAGAAAATTCGACATTTGGTAGTTGAGAGTATGAATGCTTTATTCCACAGAAGCCTCCCTTCAAAAGACACATGGGATTTGGAATAAATACGGAAACATAAGAGAAACGTGCGGCGTGGTTTAGAGGAGAGATTAAACACAGGGACCTTAGCGAGGTAGGCATGGCAGAGAGCGAATTGTCTTTAAGGTTTGATTGATATCTGTTAACGTCTCCACGCAATATATATACTCACAAGTCGCCACGACCATGTATTCTTCAGTTATAACAGATACGCTATCGTTGTTGCGAAAAAAAAAGGTATCCCTGTGTGTACTTATCAATTGATATATACATATATAAACAAGCTTATAGATCAATCCTCACTAATTCTGTACCTCGGTAGTACGTAGATGGAGAATGGCTTCAATCTTCGGAAAACTTAAACCCGTTCTTCGAAACAGGAACCGGTATCCACTGGCTATGAGACTGGTTACAATCCAAACTACGTTTATTAATTTATTCAGCTCTTCATTTCAGCTGCATATGTTATATGATGTGGGAAAACTGTTAATTTGCGATGGGTGTAAAATGGTCGTAAACTCCTCTACAGCTTATATCCGATTTCTTTCCGAAAACACTGAATAAACAGCTATAAAGTGAAGGTAAATTTCCCTGTGTATGCCATGAAGGTATATGTAGAAACAGAGGCACACATCCAATCATTTTTTAACCTCGAAACTAGAAGGAGGTGAGTGATCAGCTTCACGTTCCGGCGGCTTTACCCTCGGGGAAAAATCACCAAGTAACCATTAAATAGGAGGCTGTTTAGGCCCCAGAGCCGATACAGACGATTTGGGAAACAAAATATTCTTGCCATTGCCAGGAATCTAACCCCGATTCCTCGGTTGACCAACCCGTAGCGTAGGCAATACAATTATTATGCTAGTGCGGCTCCCCGAAACCACAATAACCTTAGATATAATTGGCGGTCTGCGAGCACAGTAAACGACCCTCGGATCAGAAATGCTGGTGCCTGAACCGCGGCAGTTATGCAGAAAGTTATACAGCGTGAAGCGGGTGTGGAAGTTTACATTGGAAAATCTTATAACAGTATCCAGGGCGACACTGCTCAGATATTGCAGTTCGAATTTGGGACCACTTGCTGGATTCGATCCAGGGGAGTTCGAAGTCGGTGATTCTGACGGGGTGGGGGAGGCAACAGACTGTGGCATGTTCACAAGTAACAGGTCTGAAGGTCAAGACAAAGACTGCTGTGACAAAAACAGCTGCTCATGTGTCTAACCTAAATTCCTTCGCATTATGAAAGTGCATTATTGCAGCAATCTTTCCCTCGTTCCCTGCAGCAACATATGGGCTGACTGCTGAACGTTTCCTGCGATTCTACTCGCCTGTTTTTTTTTTCAGCAACCGTACGGGGTCAAAGACTATTTCCGTGTCTCATGATTCAGTACCACCTGCTAACTTTTACAAGTTTATAATTTTTAGCTATGTTATTTAAAGACGCTCTCAACTGCTATGATCATACACTGTATCAGGGCTGGCCAGATAGGCGGTCATCGGGGGCCGCAAGTAAGGAGGCAGCTTTGGCAAGAGCCACGAATTAATAATTATATTAAAATAGTTAATTAATTAACCAATCCATGATCCTTGCATTATTCGAATACATACAATAATGGTCCCAACAAACGTACACAGGTACACTAAAATGAGTATATATGCACAGTGAATTACATGTTTCGGTCAACCATGTGGCCATCTTCAGGGTTATAAAATACAAAGGTAAACCACACTGCCCTGAAATACAGTGCGGTTTGGGCCGTAAAATCATCAAGGATGCTATCTTGATTGTACATAACACAGGCTACAGGCTACAACCGTTGAAATGACCAGGCATTTTAATGTCCAAGGTGTCTTGAGATACTGACTTGTTCAGCTGCTATATCACTTAACATTATTTTAAACATAACTACTAAACAACGCAAGCAATGTACGTATAAACGTAACACTGAGGCGCTTTCACGTAACCATCCATGCCGTGCAACAGCAATAAGTAGGCTATTACATATTCTAAGTGTGTGTCTGCAGCCTTAGTTATACAGCATGCAAAGCACATGTGCCGCATTATATTGTCATCTGTGGCCTGTCTGGCTGTACCATATTATTCCACATTATCTCATAAACGGCACGATTTTCGTAAAAAAGTTATTGAACATAAAATGTGTGTTGTGATTGTCTCTGCAACGTTTGTCTGAAACATTTCTCATTCTAAGAAGAATTCAGCGAGATATTATCATAAATGTACAGAGGTCTTCATGTAAAACACCCGTTATTCTTCTCAGTTCTTAATCAAACTAGAATTTTCTCGACAGAGTTTCGAAAAATCATCAAATGTCAAATTTTATAAAAATCCATCAACTGGGAGCCGAGTTGTTCCATGCGGACGGACAGACAGGGGACATGAAGAAATTAACAGTCGCTTTTCGTAATTTTGCGAAAGCGCCTAAAGAGGAAAATTCTTCTATTTCTCCTGTCTCAAGTTTAGGAAACAATAAATGAGGACCCATTACCTTCGCCGTGTTCTTCGCCCTATCCGCAGTCTGAACGCATTTAACTAGCTCGAACCAGCAGTGCCCCTCCTTGTATTTATATCCCCATAATTTAGCGACACTGTAGGCAGCTCAGATGGTTACATTCAAAACGTGGTATAATCAGTGAATCATAAACGGAAAGGACGCGAAAGAAATGGTCGTTACTTCATTTCAAGTACAGTCCCGGCATGTCGGGAGGTACCGAGAAACTACTTGACTACTATACAACAGGATGCTCAGTATTTCCACTGAGATTCGAACCACGTATCTCCTGAATCCAAATTCTAAACGTTACCATTAGAGCCAACTCGATCGGTCAGAGCATGTCTTAAGAGAGTAGCTGAAAAATCTAAAAATTCCCCACTCTTTACAGCGATAGACAGTTCATTATCGTGGATGTATTTTAACTAGCTTTAGTACTAGCATTTCTCATTATTTATACAGCCAAATTCCAACATTAGCTGGACCTGTAAACACACGACGTATGCTTTATAGTAAACACGCAACAAGCTCACGCCTTACCAAACAAAATACTAATAAAAACAATTTTATTATCGACCTTACTTCTAACTATAGTAATTATGGTCATGTATAAGGGCTACTTCACACAGCTAATTCACATTAAAACAGGTCGTATTGACGTACAGTTGCTGTGCGGTGATGCCACGCGTGTATAACCGCGATACGAAGGCAATCTTTCTTTTTCTGCGGGTGGAAGAAAGAAAAGACGGTAAAGATGCAAAACAGGATTTTATCGCTTGGAAAAAAATATATAATATTTACGACATGGCGTATAAGTGAAGTCTTTTTGCTATATGCTGATCTGAAAAAGTGTTAGCTACATACAGAAGCGTTTTACGTCATATCTTTGGATAAACCGGCTGCATTGGAGAAGCACAATTTCGGAGTTACACAAAAGCTTTGTGAAATAATAAACCTTGTTGGAGCCAAAAGTATTAAGGCAACCACAGCAACACTACATGTTGCAGTGCTAAGGAGCATGAGATGAGCATTCAAAGCAAGGCTACGGTGATAATGCCTGTCTTTAGCTAATACACTAAGAAACTAAGTAGAGTCGAACTCGGTTATAACGTCGTGAAAGGGACTGAATATTTTGTGTCGTTTTAAACGAGTGTTGTTATAACCGAGGAGTATAATGTTATGGTTAACAGTGAGGAATTAATTGGTACAACAGAATATCTGACGCTATAGACGAAGTTACGCATTAACCGATGTCGTTATAACCGGGTTCCACTGCATTGTGTTAATATCTTGTCACCGGAGTACACAACGTAAATATATAACATAGGTACATAGCTAAAATATTAAGTAAAGTTGTCCGTTTCCACGTCATGAAGGCATATAGAGGAAGGAGAGGTACAGCTCCATTCATTCTTAACCTCGGCGTTAGATGGAGGTGCGGGCTCAACTTCACGCCCCGGCCGCTTCATCGCCAGGAAAGAACTGCGGTACCCATTGAACAGGAGGCGTGGTGGACCCCACAGCCGGTCTGGACGTTTTGCAGAAGACAAAAGTTTCTTGCCCCTGCCAGGTAACCCCACACCGTCCAGCCCTTAGCCTAGTCGCATATACCAACAGCACTATCCCTTTACCCATACATAAAATCTTAACTTGTGAATATTTCAAAGCTTAAGGTATTTAAAACAGCAGTAATAAATCAAAATTATATTGACTGCGCACATAAACAGCCGTAAGGCTAGGCGCCCACTTGCGATTTATTGCCGCCGCGACTGAAAAGTCGCAATCGCCGAAAAGTATTGTGGTCCGCACACGGCGACCAAAAAATCGCTAGTATATTTCAGTAATGGTATGGATTTCATCGAAAGTACTTGTGTGATTGCCTTATTACTCCGTACAAAATCCAAAAAAAGACGCAAACGAAAACATTGGGTGCACCCACTTATAAGTCAAAATTTTTGTCATACAGAGCAGGCCGTTTTTCCAATTCAAAAATCAATTTCTCCGTGTCCAAAACAATGTGTGATGGTGAATCATCAACAGCAGATTCGTCATCAGACATAATTCAATATCAATAACAAATAATTCAAATACAATAATTTTCAATGATAGATTTCTCTCCAAGGATTGAACTGCGACTGAACAGCAGCAGAAGCAAGTGTGCGCAGGTTCATTCCTGTCTATGTAACCCATTTTAATTCGCGACAGTCGCGTCGCTAGTAAAATAGGGCTGGTTGCGTCTTTTTAATCGCTGCTTTTATTTAGTCGCATGTGCGCGCATTCCTACTGAAAACAGTGTGTTCTATTTGTGCGACTAAATAATCGCGCGACAGAAAATCGCAAGTGGGCAACGGCACTAAATGCCACAGATATTTGATATTCCAGAGTTCAAAGTCCAGTATGCTCCCACACCACGGGGCTCCTACCAGTGAAGATGGCGTTCACATCACGGTGGTACACAAATAAGCTAGGAACATTCTCCTGTGATTTAACGCAAATACGAGCGTACACAAAGTGCACGTATGCTCCCACGTGCCGCGTCCTGATTTCCACTTCAACTACTGTAAATACCGGAACACATTCTGGCCTTTTGTGGCATGTAAGAGTCACTCAGGAATCTCTGCGTGTTCCATCGGGCAGGACAAGTTTGTAAACCTAGGCGTAAATTGTAGTAATATTAAAATGAGTCTTATGGGTTTGTTATGGAGGTGTTGACTGAATTAATGGCGATTCAGAACCGAATCCTGTGGAAGATATTTCCAGGTTGGAGAGATGACATTAGGTGACAAAACACTGTACAAATCACGTGACGTGAATCGTCATGTTTTTGCATAATATAATGAAGGTGAAGGATTCGAAATAGGTGTGTTAAGTGGGATACATGGTGATACAAAAAATAAATACAGAATTTTGGTCTGAAAACTTCAAATAATATGACAGAGGCGTGGAAGTTTATATGCCTTGATGGTGTGCACAGAGACAACTTAGTTTTTTTTTTACCTTTACCTATGTCTGTGTAGTTTTTAGACTATACGAACAACTGTGTGTGTATTGAGAAGTTTCAACATGGCGAGGCTGCGATCATTTGCGGTAACGTTTAAAGCAAAAGTAAACCTGCCTTTATTATGCAGATTAAAACTGCTCCCTGTTGGAAGAAAAATAAGCACTTCAAGCATCTACAGAAATGTTTACAATGTGAAACCATTAGAAAGAGTCATTTACGACAGGAGTAAGAGATGCAGCACACGTAACACGACGTAAGAAGTACGGAGAAATTCCACGTTGAATACTCTCTTCTGTCACTAAGTCACGGTATCTAGGAACATAAAAACGGACTCAAATTTAAATAATTCCAGATTCTGGTTGCCTGGCAACGTCTTACGCAAGCATGTTTGCATTCTCTTCGTCTGTGCTCATGTTTAAGTGTAAACAATCTCACTTCCACGGCTTGTATAGCTCAATTTACAAAGTGCATGCGTTACGTTACCAGATTTACAACAATAATGACACGACACTGACTACACGGTACTACACTGACGTTTATTCAGCTGGTCAAGATGTTCTTCGTTGTGGTGGTGATGGTGATGGTGGTGTGAGTGGAGGTGCTGATGGTGGTGGTGGTGGTAGTGTGAGTTGAGGTGCTGATGGTGTTGGTTTGGTGGTGGTGTGGTGGTGTGTGGTACTGGTGGTGGTGTTGGTGTGATGGTGTTGGTTTTGGTGCTGATGTGGTTGGTTGTGGTGGTGGTGTTGGTGGTGGTGCTGATGGTGGTGGTGGTTTTGATGGTGGAGGTGGTGCTGATGGTGGTGGTAGTTTGTGGTCTTCATGGTGGTGGTGTTGGTGCTGATGGTGGTGGTGGTTTTGATGGTGGTGGTGATGGTGCTGATGGTGGTGGTAATTGTGATGGTCTTGGTGGTTATGGTGTTGGTGGTGGTGCTGATAGTGTGCTGATAGTGGTAGTGGTTGTGATGGTGTGGTGGTGGTGGTGGTGATGGTAATGGTGGTGGTGATGGTGTTGGTGGTGGTAGTGGTGATGTAGTAGATCTGTCAACGTCTTCATGAACATCTTTCCCTGCGTCTTTTCCAGAGCCCATTAAATTCAGCTCACATTCCTCTCTGTCTGTGCTTGTAATGTTGTACATATCACCACTATCCTCCCATTTAAGTGACATATCCCTGCCATTTAAATGACATATCCCTCCTATTTAAGTGACATATCCCTGCCATTTAAGTGACATATCCCTCCTATTTAAGTGACATATCCCTTCCATTTAAGTGATACATCCCTCCTGTCTCATTCTTATTGATTTAACCACATTGTTACATGAATGGAACAAATTATGATTATCATTACACAATCCAAGATTTGAGACTATCGCAGCGGTAATCATGAAGATCCAACCAAGCATTCTGGATAATTACGCCGTGTCGACTTGTAAAGCTTTACTGACATGGGATCGTAGTGCCGTCATCTTCAGGGTTAAGTACTCGCAAAAGCTGTGCATAATTTGAACAACAACAAATTAAGTCGAGCGCAACTGTTTATTTATTTAAGCATTTATAAAAACACGCATTTCGGTAATATCCGAGCCATCATCAGTCTGCACAGCAAACTACTGTGCTTTCTAAATACAATAAGTAAAATATTAGTTGCCGTCGTCTGAATTTGTTGTTGTTGTTCTTCAAGTGTAAAAAATGCAAAGGGATGAGTAACATAAAACAGCACACAAGTTTGGCATTCTATAGATTACTTAATTCACTGTAAGTTGTAATATTTCTTCAGCACTTTATTCTCAAACAAGACTCTTCCCTCGGAGTAGGAGACTAATATGAGCACTATATAAAAACAGACAGGTAAAATTACATATATGTAAAAATTAACTTACATATCTTTGTAGAAAGGAAACAAAAAATAAAATGTTCCGAAGTGAAGTTCAGTCAGTAGGCACAAGACGGTTTGTATAAAAGGTAAATTTTACTCTATAACAGGACATGAAGACCCAGAGGGGGAGTAGAGTTATAGCTCTACTCTTTCTTTACCTTCGGTGCTAGATGGGGTGGGTGGTCAACGTCACGCCCCAACCGCTATTACTTCCGGGAAAAAGACCCGGTAATAATTTTACAGGAGGCTGGGTGGGCAACAGTGCCTGTCCGAAAGGGTGCGAAAAATCTCGCCCCCATCGGGATTCGATCCCCGGACCGTCCACCCCGTAGCGATGGTTTCTATTTCATGGAAAGTATGATTTTTTGTTACTTTCATTCTGTACGATTAACAAGTAGAATGGCATAGCAGTAATTTCATGGCTTTTAAGGTTGCTTCGTCACGGAGAAGATCCCCTGGCCATCCACTCGACACTCAAACTAATGTCGACTCCTCACCGGCTGTCCTTTCCTACTTAACAATGACAAGTCTTCATCCTAAAAAAAGTTTCTTCGACTCTACCTTTTTAAATCGGCGCTTAAGGATTACCGATGGTCAACAGAAAGCGTTCCATAAATTTCTACGTTCCATAACAACACTAATTCCAGAAGGAGTTTGAAACACATTTTTCTTTGAATTTTCTTTCATTTGATTTGGTTATCTTCCGATGTTCACTAACCAAATACTAAGGATCTCACCAGGATACGTATGCAAAAGAAACCAAGAGTTAAAGGAAAGGATCAGTGTCTGTTTCAATACAGTATCGCAATATTATATACCACTGACTGAAGAAAAATATGACAAAATTCAGGACAATGAAATTTCAGAGAAATGTTACAAGAAGGGACTTCCAGAGTACGCTGCAGAAGTCCCCTTCGACCACAGCCTGATGCTCACATATACGTATTTTAATCTACAAACATATCACAGTATGACAGCGAAATAGAGGACCCATACGATTTTACACGGTTCGAAGATTTACATCAAGATCTGGAAATAGGGTATGTATGTCTTCTTTGAAACCCTCTATTGGTGGCTACCTGTATGAATAAAATTCCGAGGATCTCAAAAATGGGCCCAAGTAACATGAAACCTAATAGGTTGTGAAAAATCGCAAACTGTGTACACCCCTAATTCGTCTTCACAATTTTCATTACAGCCATAACATTGCCACAGGCTCGTTTTAAAAAAAGATACAGGAAATGAAGACACAAATTGTAAGTATATACGTCCGTATATACTTCTGCAGAACTACTGAATTCATTCATCATTCATTCTGTAGTCTGTCTTACGACAGGTCCGTAGCCTCTTCCAAAGCGAGATCTCCACAGGGTGCGATCTAGTGCTTCCTCTTTCAATTTCCATATCCAGTACTGAATTAATCTGGTTTAAATGTGCTTTCTATAGTTAAGGATTGCTGGGGCATTTCGTTTCATATTTATCAGTATCAAACAGTTCAGTGTAGCCCACAGTTCTTACGTAATCATAATTTCTTTTTTCAGATATCAACAACAGATCGTCATCAGAACATGCCATAAGAAACACGTGTTAAATATTATTACAAAATATAAGCTGAATAACTTAGTATTGTAAATGACTACGCACTCAACGACCGGTGTCCAGATTCAGACAGGGTGGGCGTTTGTCTCCTTGTCTCACGTCCAGACCGGCTCTACGGTCTAATGGGACACAGCGGAGTCAAAGCGGGCGGAGTAAGGACTGTCCTATCGGAGCCCAGATTAAGAACGCGTGGGGATTTCTTTATGTTTAATCTGTCCTTATGCATTTTCACTGTGCAATACTTAGGCACAGCCTTTCATCTACACTTCTAACCTTTGTTAACTGAATAGGGTAGAATGTTAATCCGTATTGTTGGCAACAAGATTTCTTTTCCATACTCTGTATGTGCTACTTAACTGAATGCAAGGAAAGCGATTTATGTCCCTGTGGAGAGCAGCATCAGCATCTGCACAATCTGTCAGCTTTGTCAACTACAGGATGTTTTCATAACAGTGAAACTGCGCCATAAAAGGAGTTTTGTTTCACGTAAAAAAATTCTGTGATTAATAAGTTCTTCTTCATGGCCGGAACACAATACACGGCAACCCAAAAGTCAAGTCATCCAGTTATTAAAATGCGCAGTGAAGTACGGTTAACTGACTTTTGGGGTACCGTGTAGATTAAAAATGTTATTTCCCCTTAAAAACAGTAGCTAAATGATAACATTTATTTACCCATTTTATTTATTTTTATGGTTTATTTAACCACGCGGCTAATAACTCAGAATATGTAGCGTTTAATGGTAGGATTAGTGCATAATGAATTGCTAAGTATCCGGAAGGAGGAGCTTCAAGCTCTAACGTAAGGTATTATCCTGGCATTTGACGTCCTTCCGACCGACACCCTAACCAAGGTCTTCTAGAGTACAAACCATAAGGATGACCAATCCAACCAACTAAATTCCTGGGTTGAATGACGCCACTAAACAAGAATTATTCCTTAAGTCACTTTGTCTTATCTGTTGCTACATGTCACGTCTTTAATCAACAGTCTGTTATGAGCTGTGTCGTTATGGCAATATAAAGCGCGAGTGCCTGTATTGTGACGTCGTACATTTTGGTATTTGCAAACGTCTCGATGAAACTTATAGCAGGTTTTCATCTTCCAGCTTTGCATATCACCGTGTATTTTACTGTACAAAATTAGTAATTAAACCAACAAATACACTTTACAGGGGGAATAACTCATAATTGTCTACAATATGCTTGCTACGTGTTTTGGCCTCTCATGGGTCATTATAAAGGCGAATCAGTTACAAAGAGAAGTTACACAAATACATTATTTTATGTATCATAAAATCAATTACAAATTTATAAATGTAAAGCGTTGTTTTATCCCTGTAACTTCTTCTCCTTGTAATTGATACTCCTTGATAAAGGCCCATGAGGGGCTGAAACATGTAGCAGGCATATTGTAGACAGTTACGGGTTATTCCCGAATAACGTATATTTGTTGGTTCAGTTACCAAGATGTTACAGCGGCTTCTTACTTACACAGCGTCATATCACAGAACACCACAATCTTTAACCCCCTTGTAGCCGAAACCGAGATTTCAAAAGCGCCTAATATCAAAACCCATCTCCATGCGTGATTCTGAGTCAGCTGCATCCACTCACCGTCCTCACAACTAACTTCCCCAAGATCCATCTTCATATTATCGTCCCGTCTCGTGTTCGGTCTTCCAAGTTGTTGCTTTACAGGTTCATCACTGAAAAGGGTGTACACATTCACTTACTTTGTTATCCAAGCTGCATACCCAGTCCATCGCAACCTACCTACAGTATGACATGGCCTGTTTATGAATTACAAACACTGGTAAAACAAATGGCATTTGGAAAGGAGTACTGCAGGCAAAACCCACCACAACGGGTGCGCAAAGTGGTAAGGATGTGCCCCATTCAGTTGTTCTGACTTCAAGTATTTCGTTAGTTCTTTCTCGTATCCAGGCGAATTCCGGGAAAGGGACCACGACCGGCTCCTTCCAAATCCTTACCTATTCACAATTTATGATCATACTATCTCATTCGACCTTCAAGAAACTCAGCGGTTGAAACAGCGTTGTCAAATAGCCCAGGAATAAATCATGAACCAAAATCAAACAAGCATTATATTCGAGAAACTTACAGGCGATGAGAAGCAGGTAATGTCTGCCATCACCGCAGGAGACACTCACTGACACGCACACACACTCACTAGGTCACATGACAACATCATCACAACATGTGTATTCCCGGGCTGTGAACAGCTACAGTGCTACTGTGCGACTGCCAGCCGCCCGCGCGCTGCTCCTGCCTGCTGCTAGATCCAGTCCCACCCGCATTCCCCACCTCCACCCCTTTCCATCAGTCCGCGCCGGTGTTCCATCGATGGGCGCATTCCAAGCAGTCTCACGTCCAATATCGAGTCGTCGTGCTTTTCCCCAGTAGCTAAAATAATGTACTATTGCTTCCTTTCCGATCCTTACCAATTTCCCGTTCGGAAATCTTCTTCGAACTGTGCAACAGACACGCTCGCAGCAATCAATGCGCGCACACACAATTCACATCTCAGCAGCAAGCAGGTTGGTGGTGCCCCAGATAAACATTCAAGAGGTTTCCACTTCGAAACTCTGCCGGATTACCAAGTACTTTTCTTTAGTACTTTTAAGTGGGGCGTCCCAGTGTGACGGCGATATACAGATGTAAGGATAGTAGCCGTCAGTCACAACTAACTCTTTTTATATGTTGTATAATTTTACTGCAACATGTTTCGGCTCACATTCAAGGAGCCATTATCAGGCTGACAAGATACCGAAGAAAAATTGTTATGTACACCACCTTATATTATTTTACATTATCCATGTATACAGTTGAGATTCCAGCTTCACAAATATAATATAATATAATTATAGGATAAGTATAATATAATTTCAAATTCTATGGTTTCGGTTTATCACATATTTTATGATATTAATGAAGTTGAGATCTTAACCGTATACCCGGATAATGGAAACTTATATAAGGCGATTTATATAACAATTTTTCTTTGGCACCTTCTCAGCCTGATGATGGCTCATTGTATATGAGCCGAAACATGTTGCAGTAAAATCATGCAACATATAATTGTTGTGATAGACGGCTGCTATCCTTACAACTGAATAGTTTTCCTTAGACGCAACAGGAGAATGCTTGGACAGATCACGACGGCCATCTTACAAAACCGCATCTATACACTCTTTAGTTTAATCCTCCTATTTTATTAAAAGCTGTATAGCATTTACAGTTGAAAAATTTGCGTTACGAGTCTAATAATGAGCCAAACAACAATCAGTCCAATATGATACAGCGATATTTAATAGTCTGTCATTCGGAACAGAACACAAGACGATCAGTTCTTATCATAGTGCTGACATCACCATTCTGCAGCTAAAATACAAGTAATACATAAATTATAGGCTGTCCCTTTTATCGTGCCCCTTGGCACGAAAGCTGTCACAGAATGTGCTGGCAGATGCAGGCTTTCTATGCGATAAAACTACCGTATTCTGGGACACAATAAAAGAAACATCCCACAATAATGGCCTCAGTCGAGTATCTGATCACTGGTTTGAAGTAGTCTTGGCCTTTTTTTCCACACATCTCTGTCTACATACAATTCATAATCACACAAATCTCTCACGATCGCTTACTTTCACACATTTACCCGTCATCATTCTTAACCCTTTGAAGACGCTCAGTAAACACACGCCACCAGTTATAAAATCAGTCAGTTAATGATGTAATAGCTGTTTGTTCTGAGATCCATAAAAGTAAAGTAAAGTTCTCCCTAGAACAGGCCATGAAGGCCCAGAAGGGGAGTAGAGGTATAGCTCTACTCTTTCTTTAACCTCGGCGCTAGATGGGGGTGGGTGGTCAACTCCACGCCCCGGCCGCATACAAAATATAAATAAACTGTGTAGGCAGAGGTAGAATCTCTTTCTTTTTTAAACCTGGTGGTATATAAAGTAACCATTGGGCTTTAAACGGTCAATCATTCTCATATTCCTAGCAGTAAGCAGCGTCGCTGTGCCAGCTGCAGGCATAACACGTGTACATTTACCACAGCAGCATCGAACTGTGCGTTATAAAGAACACCTGCACACCTCAACAGCAACACCTTAAACAAGTACAAAGAAGATAGCTGAGAGGCAGACCGCACATAGGATTCTCATTCTGAAGTCAACTGTCACCTTCTGCCTTCCAACAAGGCACACTCTTCGATCCTCGACCAAAGCAGCTGCTGTTCATAATGTCACTCATGATTTTACTCGGCACTATGTCACACGACAATGGAACACACACTAACGTTATGTAATATTAAATGAAATAGGCCTCTGTCAGTCAAGTGTGACTAAAGAACCCAGACCAGGTGTGTCTAGCTCAAGGGCCGAATACGGCCCACGGCCACACTTGCAAATTATATATATACGCCTACATATGCTATAAAAATTGCACAATAACTTAGGCCGTTAGGTATGCCACGAATTGTGATTTCTACATGTGAGGCCGGCGAACCAGCACACAATAACGCTTGTGGACCTTTCCCAACAAAGGTTGGACGCCCTGATCTAGGCAAATAAGACAGGAGTAAGTCGTGGCCTATTGTAGGCACTCTGTCAGAATTTGACTCAGATCCAAATGTAGCATAGACGATAGGCGCTAAATAATTCCGTACAGCGTCATTAAACAATATATAAACGATAGGAAGGGCCTGCTGCCAGATCGACTCTAAAAATACTAAGGCCGTGTCAAGACGACATTCTGGGCTTACACTGTCACGTACATTTGGGCGTCTCTCGATTGGAATAAAATGCGTTAAATCCTTAGGAAATGTAGCAAAGTGCAGATACGTCACATGGGAAAGACAGCGACTTACGAAGGCTAAATTCTTATTGCAAAGAATTCCAGTTCTACAACTATCTTGTGTTGTTCATTTATATCGAGGGAATGCAAGAGTAAAATCCAATTTAGTCCATGGGTTAGCTCGTATGTAGTTAGTCAAAGGCTGGAATTCTATTGGAGTCAGTGCTCCTCCATGCTTTTCAGTTTTAACGCGTTACGTATAGTTGTTACTTTCTGGTAGTGGCGGTGGTGGTAGTAGTAGTGGTGGTAGTAGTAGTGGTAGTAGTAGCAGTAATCTCTTTTAGGGAAAACTGAAGTAGGTAAAAGCGCTGAATGCGTTACGTTGGTCGTCATGAACCACTGCAATCTCTTTTCTTACTCTATAAGCATAGCTGCTAAAAGAGAAGTTTTTTGCATGGCCGTTAAGCTGTTGTTTCACATACCTTGCCGTAATTTGCCACACTTGTAACCGATCTGTCATCGCACATATACGTCATTTCAGACCGTATATAAAACGTCACTCCCACGCAGAACCGGCTCTGGACACCAGCAAAGCAAACACGTGCCTGGAGTCCACATTTCCACGGGCGGCATTCAATGAGTAAACCGGGTGGAAGTTGTTACATTTCACTAACTACAAATTCTCTTCATTTCGTTTTTCTAAATTTTAAGCAGTCCGAAAAAATTTATCAAAAGTGCAGAGAAGTGTGGATAAGAACAGAGACAAAAAAGGTGGCACGGGGGGGGGGGGGGGGGGGGGCAAAAACCATGGAAATGGTGGTGCTCCCACCTCAAACGTTCGTGTTTCCCAGCTGGTATGCAGATTTGCCAACATTGCTTTCTTTCCTTGTGCAGACTCAACAGCCCCATGAGGAAACAACCAGACAACAAGACACAATCTTTATACAAGCTCTATAATCGAAAACTGAGGCACAGTGTTTGTCTCCTAGGTCCTATTCCCGCAGTCTGTAGTCCGAAAATCGACCAGCAGGCTTGTCATGGTTTATCGCAATTCGTCCAGGCAAATTGTGTTCATCATTCCGTAGTCTGTCTTACGACAGGTCCATAGACTCTTCTAAAGCGAGTTCTCCATAGAGTGCGATCTAGTGCTTCCTCTTTAAGTTTACAGTATCCTCTCATTTCCTTAAGGTCATCAAGTAGCTGCTTACGTCTTCTTCCTCGTTTTCTGTAAATTGTTTTACAGTATTTTAAAATATGCCTCGACTACTGTCTCCATATCTTGCTCTTGTCAGTGTCACATCCCACGCAGTATAACGTAGCTATATCCGAGGCCTATGCACCCTTGCTTCAACGTTAAAATCTCCAAATTCTGCCCACAGTGCATTCGTTTCCAACGACTCGCACAAAAATGAACAGCGATTATTTCCCTCAAGAGCATTAATTTATCTGTAATGGAGATGGAGTGTTTACTGTGCGGCACGAACTGAATCTTTAAAAATAATTTACATGAACAATAATATATGTTCATGGTGGTTGATGTTCATATTTTGCAAACCGTGGAATACCTGCCCCAGCAGTCTGCCGTCACTTAAGCCCGTTCATTCAAATAGCAGCCTCACAAATCCTGTCGGTAGATCATTGCGTAAAGCTAACCATAGACTCAGGCAGCTCTATTCCATCCTTAAGATTAACATTAATATATCCCTAACAATTCATAAATCACTAATCATGTCAACACCATTGTCTGCAGCCCCTGTCTGGGGAGGGGCCGCCAGAACACGCTTCAACACGCGCCAACATAATGTGTTACAAACAGGAACTATAAAATCCAGAGGACAAACGCCTATTGCGGTTTTACGAGAACAAACTGGCAAGAAGACTTTCAGAAGTCATGCCAGTAGGACAACATGCAAATTATACTAAAAGTTAGTTTAATGACAATGACCAAATAAGTCAGTTTTCCCGGTCTGAAACCGAAGCACAATTAGCAGAATATTTCTATGCAAAGTAAGTTTCTGTTTACCTGGTTATTCAATTATTTTTCGAGGATGTATCAACTGCTGGCTCGGTCGGCTAAAAGTCGGATGACTGTGGCCACGTAATTCCTCTCTCGGCAGGGACAAGAGATTTTTCTCTTCTCCAAAACGTTCAGACCGGCTATGGTAACCTCGCAGCCTCCTATTCAATGGTAAGAATGAGTGGAGCTATGCCCCTCGTCCCTCCGTATGCGATCATGGTGTGAGAAAAAAACAGCTTTACCTATCTTTTGCGAGAGACAGTGTCCAAAACACTGATCCGCAGTTGGGAAGAGACGCAGGTGCAGGTACTTGGACGTGATCAAGTGATTTGACTGACACACCTTAGCACAATGTTCCAAATAATCTTTATATCACAAAAGTCAAGTGGTATACTAGTATACAAAATTGGCTGTCTACACTCCAATCACGAGTAAATTAAACTATAAAATAACACATTTCTACAGTCTCCTCTTTTCTCTCCACTGCATCAAAATGGATCTGATATGTTTCCATTCCTTTGTGCGCAGTCCTGTATTTATATATCTGCATACATTTAACAACAATACTCCTTGAAACTTTTGGATGGCATGAACATTTCCAGTTGTTGCAGTCCTAACAAATTAACCCTTTCAATTGCAAGTCATCTCCTCTGCTGCGTTATACAGACACTTTCATTATTTGATAACAACAGATTGGTTTATGCAAAGCATCGTTATGTTCTTGCGTCTGTCTTCTCATAACAGATGCTGAACCACAGTTTCATGACATATGGTACAAACATCATACAACCAGCAGTCATCCCACCTTTTTAAATAATATTCCTGCCATCAATAATACTAATATGGACGCCGAAACCTTAGAGATGGGAAACAATACCAGTCTCACTTAGTGAACTGTCCTCAGTTGTGTCATAACGATATTTGGTACGTACTTTGTAAAGGACAAACTTCATTTTCATTTATAGGGTTCATCAGAACTTGAAGCTGACACAATGTATCAATTGATTTACTCTTGTATTACATTAAACATACACCAAATTTAAAAAAAGTTAATGCTTCAGGTTAAATACATTTGTCAATAAGATACTACTTTCTTAAGGTAGTATTCATTTCAGAAACTAATACCTTCGCATGCTCCGGTGACAAACGAACTTCACTTAACACCATAATTGTGTATGCTATTTTGAACAAATGTTGTAGTGGGTCTGTCACTCTGAGGGATGAATGGAGATTAATACTGTTTAAGAACAAAGTGCTATGGAGAATATTTAAATGTAACAGATAATACATACAATTTTCATGGTAAAAAGTACATAAAATATCTTAAGAAGTTGTGAAATGCACGCATGGCATAACACTTCTACACATTCGCTTGCTTTCATTCATCTTCAAACCAGAAAGACTCATGGTAAAAGTGCAATTATTTTTCATTCTGAAGAATATTTAGCAAGTTACAATCAAGATAAGGGCAAACACACACAGAGGTGTTTACACATGGTGACATTTACTGTTGTCTGACTTTAATTACCACTGAAATGAGTTGACAAATTAGTACAACTCTTCGAGTACCAAATTTAATGAAAATCCATTTAGCAGTTCCTAACCTGTCACAAGGTGATCAATGGACAGACACACATGTTGAAGTTAACAGGTGCATTTCTGAAACGTTTTGTTGTGAATCTACAAAAGGAGCCTCACAGTTCTTTCTCATTACATAGAATAATGAATATTATTAAATTAAGCTGGACAGTCACTTTAAAAAATTGTTGTAACAGTTCCGTTATATTTCACTTACTGAAGGCAGTGCTAATATTGAATGGACTGTGTTACAAAGAGAAAGCACAAGGCATCAGGACGTTCACACATAGAACTTACAGAAACTGATGGATTGATTCTTGGGATGTTTAATGATGCTTTTTAACTTGTGCAGGTTATATATTTTGATCATTCCTGGTGAGCGGAAGGGTCATGGTAGGAAGCCGCATGGTGCAGTTTAAGGTGCTGTTCTAGAGTTTGCATGAGGCAAATGGTGGAAGCTATTAAAAGCTCAGTTTTGAATTTTGTGCAGTGTATTTGAATAAATTATTTAAAGAGAAAAAGATTCACAAAATATGCATTTCTTTCAGAAAGAAAAAAATTGAGATGTGTATGAAGCTAATCAGGGTACTTAAACAGGAAAAATTTTACATTCATACAAGACAGTCAGCACACTTGGTATGCCAATCGGCACAGCCAGCCTGGTTAAAACAGAGGTACTCAAGTATACACATAAAAGCACATAATAACCCCAGAGTTGCATAAATTGAACACATAATGAGAAAGTAATGTCTGTCTGTCCATACATTTCACCTCCCAAACCCTTCACAAAGTCTAATTCAATTTTGTGTGGAATGTCTTAAAAGTTGTCAGATAAATTAGAAGTTCGTACATAACCTCAACTTTACATGAACTTTAATGTAACCAGTAAAAAAACTCACTCTTCAAAAATGGTCCATCATATAAAAACTGATGCAGGACATAAAATACACATATCTCATTAAGACAAACAATTATTATTTTAAATGCTTTCAGTAGGGTATCTCTTTAATTAAATAACAGATAAGAAAGAAACCATGGTACCTCTTGATGCTGAAGACCGTGACAAACACATTTCAAGTGTATGTGTACTTGAAACTAAAGGACAAACTTTTCACTCACGAGTACATTTAATCTTGGTAGCACAGCAGCACTTTGTTTTGTGATATGGCACCTTCTCTCAACAATCAGACCCCTCAACTTCCATACAATGGACGTAAGTTTTCAAGGATTTTGTTGCTCATATGACGGTCTACATCATTCTTACACCATATGAGATACAAGTCTGTTACAACATTTGTCCAAAACATCCTACACGATGTAATAACCCACACAACCATAATTTCCACAATACACAAAAACTACAGCTAAACCCTGACATAGCAGCCACTGTTCATTCACCACAATTTGTGGCGGAATAGCGAGGGTGGCAGTAAATCGAAAAGCTCTATAAGAGGGAATTTCAATTCACACACTTCAATTGGCACTAAGGGAAGGTGCTGCTTTACTGGTTGGCGCTATATCAAGGTTTGACTGTATCTCAACAAAATCTTCATGGCACTGAGATTTTATTGAATTCTTCTGCCATGAAACCTTCAAGACATAAGTACCATCTGTTGACTCCTGCTAGTAGCATATCATGACCTATAAAATGACCATGAGTGATTGTGGAACATGGTGCTCTACCGCTGCACTTGGCATTGTACCAAAGCAGGTAGGATCAATGACATCATTTTAATTCCCCAGAATGCCACTGAAGGGGTTAAAAGCATATTAATATCAATTCCAGTTTTGCCTATCACAATATCATCTCCTCCTCATAGAGGTCATCTTTCCAGTATTTACCTGAAAACCATCTGCAGGAAATGTAAATTCAAAAATCTATAAAATATCACCCACAGAAAATGCTCAATATTTCAAGCTTTTGGGTTCTTAATACTGTTCAAATTCTTTAGGCAAAGACCAGATTTTGTGTCTTCCTTGCATGCAATAAGATGACATGAGCTTACATAACAAAGATTGCATATACCCTCCCCCCCCCCCCCCTCACACACACACACAAAATATCAATGAGCTCCATATATACCAACAAACATTTGTGTAATCTGTTGGCATGTAATGATCCAACTGATACATTTGGTGTCCTAACAGTCACTTTACAAAGCTACTGAACTACTTAACTGTGATTATTTTTTTCAATTTACAACAGTTGGCAACACTGTCATTACACTAACTCTTGTTTCTATCAATTTCTCGACATCTCATCATCACTTTCTGTTGGTGGTTGGCCATGAATAAAGTAGTGTCTCCCTGGAATGTGAGTGTAAGATCAGTAAAGAGAGTAACATACTGCCCAGACAATATTAAAATGGATCTTACAAGACATATGGCATAATAATGTGTGTGTACTGGGCTGATCTTGTTCAAGATACAGTCGATAAGCAGAATCCTGTGAACAATGAACATATGGGTTCCACAAACAGTGGTAAATATTTTGACTGTTTAATTTAGCTTCTCATACAAGTCCCTGCTACATGCATGCAGCTAATACACTACCCTACCATCAGTACAAAAAAGAAAATTTCATTTCTTGTGACTAACATTTGCTGTTTGTGGTTCATCCCACCTCACTGCAATGACCACTACAGCATACCAAAGGAAATCAGCGTTTACACAAAAAAGGAGTTTTTAAAAAGGCAACCCAGAAGGACAGGACACCATCAGTAGCAGAAGTCCCACATACGACCATGCTACGGCCCTCAGCCAAGACGGGAAATATGTTAGCATAAGCACAATCCATGTCACAGCCCAACAATGCATTTCATATGCAGGAATGGCTTCATGAACTGTGGGAATTGTGGCCATGGCATGGCTCAGGCAGTTGGTTGCTGGTCTCTGAATGCAGAGGCCTGGGTTCAATTCCGAAGCAGTCAATGTGAGATTTGTGGTGGACAAAGTGGCATTAGGACAGGTTTTTCACCGAGTACTTCAGTTTGCCATCGGTCTCACTTCACCAACACTCCATACTTGATTCATTTATCACTGGTGTTGTATAATTTCAGCAACACATATAATCATTAACCCTTAAAAAAACCAAGACACTGAATTGTGCTTTGTGCAATTCTCTGTCCTTAGCTAGGCTTTGATTGCCTGACAGTAACTTCTACTCACCTGACAGACTGCTAACTGGTCTAATGTAACACAGTGCTAATACATAACGAAAGAAAATCACATTTACTACAAAAACTGATATCTATTTAATGCAAAAATGATTAAAAAAAGCTGGTTATGTACCAGAAGAACAGGCACAGTTTATTTTTACATCTGAAACCATACCACTGTATTAACATCTGTACAGAATGTTCCAAAACAAACTAACAGTTTATTTTCTTTGTACCTGCACACTGCAAAGAAACAATGAAGTTGGATGGCAGCAGTGTTTTCAGTGAGGTTTGCCCTTTTATAACTGAATTTTATGCCAGTTTCTAACAACAGTCCATCACAATGAGCAGGTTGTTGCCAGAGCAACGTGCATTTGTCCTGTAAGGCTGGCAACTTGGTCAGCCAGACACATCATTTCCACAATGAATGACACAGTTACCCCATCACGAGAGAGTATAATTGTGCTGGGTGAGAAAACTTTGATGAACTGGCAGAGTGCATGATGTGAAACATGGCCAACCTTGCAAAGTTCATACACAAGAATACATCACAGATGTTATGGATTCTGTGAACAGCCCACAATGTTCCATTTGGGAAAGCACTTTGTTCAAAGTGTGGGATACTGAATGTGTGAGCAAAAGGGCCCCACAAAAGATCATACACGGTTGAAGTGCATGGGTCACTACAGTGCCCGCCCTTATGCATTCTATTCTAGTCCATTTGAAAAATGGCAGAAACACTCAGCATTATACCACAAGTGGCAATAGGATCTGAAATTCCAGCCATCAAAAATTAAAGGTTGTTCAACAGTTACATCAAGCAATAGAACTGCTCATACAAGTTTCCGCAGAAAATCTTGCATGATGTTGAAAATGATGAGCATTTGGTAAAGACATTACTGATGTCAGGCAAAGTACATTTTCATGTAACAGGTTATGACAAAAAGCATAAAATTAGGTCTTTGCTCTTCTGGGATGTTATGCAGCTTGACTGGTACCAATCAATGCTGCGTAACATCCCAAAAGAGCAAAGAGCAAAGACCTCACTTACACTGCAGTGGAAGCTGGAAATCATGCAAAGCATAAAATGCATTACTGGTTTGACATAAGCCCTGAAAGAGCAAATAAACAGCCATCACACTTTGTGAAAGTGATGGTGTGGTGTGTCATATCACTGTTTGTAACAATGGCTCAGTATTTACATGAGAATCTTTGAACTGCCAACAAAGTAACCCTTATATCTAACCAGCACATCAAAATGTTGCAAACATTTATGGAACCTGAATTAGAGAAACCAGATACTGTTCAACCTGCATGACAAACTATGCATATTCTACACATTACCAAAAAAAAAAAAAAAACACACACACACACAAAAAACAAAAACAAAAAAAAACAATGACTTGCTTTAATAATATTCCATTTTCAACAACACAAATCAGTTTAAAGACTGTCTGTATACAAAGAATATTAATTTCTTCATCCAACATTCAGAATTACTGCAGAAAGTCACGTATGACTTGATCACACAATTAATGTTCTGTTACTAGGACATCGGTGAGCACTTGAAGGACATCATTTCAAGAAATAATGTCTAATATCAAAAAGGCAAAGTCACTGGGCTGTCATTATGTTTCATGTGCCAGATTATGTTCATAAAATACATATGTACTTAATTTACAGATCCATCTCTTTGTTCTGGAACCCCTGTATATGCAATAGCCATCACATACAATATATCATACAATATTTTACAGCCCAAAATTTTTCTACCACTTAGGTTATCTTCACAGATCTTTTATTAAACATATCTTATCACGGTTTACAGTACATACATCATAAAATTTTAACAAATGTTTTATGTGGGACCTGTTTCATTAAATGAGAGAATAAAATACAATGTGTCCTACAAAATTATAAAGTGGTAATTATTGATCTTCAAAAAGTGGGATGGGGAGACATGGACTGGATTGATCTGGCTCAGGATAGGGACAGATGGCAGGCGCTTGTGAATGCGGTAATGAACCCTTGGGTTCCATAAAATGTGGGGAATTTCTTGACTAGCTGAGGACCTGTTAGCTTCTCAGGACACACTCTGTTCCATGGAGTTTTATATAGTTAGTTGGTTAGTTAGTTATTGTTGTAAAAATTAAAAAATTACAAAACAAAAACTTAAAAACTAATTTGTGTTAGAATGAATCCCTTGTCATTCAAGGGTAAAAGGAATTATTACATTAGGATACCGAGATGAGTACGAAATTCTTACATCTTTAATATAGCAGGATTAATTCCACAAGGTCTCCAGCTTCAGTTGCAGGTAGCATTAGCAAGCCTAGGCTTATGTTACAAGTCAGAAAAGTGCACAAAGTCATGTGCACATAGATCAGTGTGTTTCTGCAATCGAAGCAGTGGAGGTGCCACTATTCATCTGCTCACATAGTAGCTAGAATTATGTGATTGAGGCAGTAGGACCGTAGGGTTTGTGACACTTGCACTGAAGGTTGTCATGCAAAATGATGGTGACTTTGTAGACGTAATCATGCTATACATTGTACTTAACCATTCTGTCATGGTAGCAATAAAACTGATTAAATTCCAAATGGTTCTGACAGTGGCATGGGCTATTACATTTTGGATGACTTGGTTTATGGACTCCGTCCTTATCATGTATTAAACAAATACAATGTATCAGGAACTAGATGCGTTTGTGTCCATGAGTGCAGAAGCACTTATTCAGTTTCATCTGATGGAAAGAGCTGGTCTGTCACTGGAAACTGTGTGTCAGTTAACTACCTCTATATATGCAACTGATGCAGGATGTCCAATGACCGAGGATCCAAATGAGTAGTTGCCTCCCTGCCCTTTCACCTTAGGGTGGGAACAAATCCAGTTTCTGAAATGTTATTTTTATTTACAAATACAAGACAGTGCAGAAAGTCCAGGAACCAAGTAATCCTCAGTTCAACAAACCACTAACACACAAAAAACTATTTATTTTACTAACAAGTAGTCTTGACATGGTCAGTAACATGCATCAACTTCAAGGAAACAATTTATGTAGAACAAATTAATCTAACACCCATTGATGGTATCCCTACTTTCGTGTAGTGGTGGGGCTTGCATGGTCAAAGGACCCTGAGAGCTATGCTGGCAGGAGGTTCTCCCATGCCAGACAGGTCAAAGGTGAATGACCCAGACTAAAAGGGATACCCTGGTCCTCCAGGTTGGGGGTTGGGCGTGAGACTGACAACCTCACACGTAAAGAAAGGTTTATGTTGAGAGAACTTCAAAGATGCCTGAAATGGGACAAATAAGCAGAAGACAGCCTGGCTATGAGGAAAAGGACTCGATTTTTGGCACATTGAATGTCTGAATACTGTTTAAAACAGGAGCACTTATATCTTTGCTCTCCCAATTAAAAGAGTAGAGGCTCAACATAACAGCACTACAGGAAAGAAGGTGGCAGGGGAAGGACAGGGATGCATTACAGGTCCTAGGAATATGAGGTTGGAGGAGACGAGCTGCGATAGAGAAGAATGGAGGCACCTTTTGAGGGAGGCTAGGGGCAAGAAGAGGCTGTAGTGCCATACATGGATGGATGGATATTAATTTAACACTTTTACTTCTTACTTTAACAATGACAGTCACATACACATTGATTTCAAGGTTATAAGGAATATGACTGTAAATTGTCAAACTGAATAAACCACGAAGATGGCTGTTCAAGATAAAACATTTCCTTGTCCATGTAACTACGCCTATTAGTACAATAAATAGTTGTGAATATTGACAGTTTCCTGAACTCGACACCTCTTACATATTTAGCCTACCACCTTGCAAGAACATAACTGTCTTTTTCACTGATCAGCTGTAATCGTTCTGATGCCAATGGTCTATAGCAGTGGTATTCAACCTGGGGTACACGTACACCCAAGGGTACGCGAAGACATCTTAGGGGGTACATAAAATTACAAAAAAAATATATTATTTCATGATAAACACGAATAATCAGGGCCAGATTTAGGGTTAGCCACAAGAGACCCAGACGTAAGGAAATGCGATTTGAGAGCGCCATTTTTTCTCTCTCTCCCTCCTTTATGCGATTCTTATCTGGGCTGCTAGTTTTATTTTCTTCCACATAGTGCGTTGGAACGTGACTGAACACTATTGGGCGGGATTAACGTTTTCCCTAATACTGTTTTTCACTTCTTTTAACCATGCAATGAACCTACTTCAAAATATTGTTGGGGTAATAAACAGACGCACTCCTTCATATTACCTTGTTCTTTGACAATTGCCGCTGCCATTATTTAATAGCTTGATTCTCCTTTTTCTCATTCAAAACTTATTATTTAACACATTATTTTGGATGTAACTTATTTAATTTATTTAAGATATAGATTATAGACTGTGTATAACTTTAATTAGGCACCAACAACTTTGGGGTACAAAGTTGAAGAGAAACTATATCTGGGGGTATGCGAACAAAAAAGGTTGAATACCACTGGTCTATAGTGTATAGACCCTCCATGTCTTCTGCATTTCATAGATCTTAAGCATGACTATAACCTGCTGTTCTACAGGACAAGTGCAGCTAAAGAGTTATCTAAAATATAAAATCCTTTTAAATAATTAAATTCCCCACTTATAAAACTGTATTTTACAGTAAAATAATGAAGCCCTCATCTTACTCAACATTAAATATCAGTATTATGTTGTACATCACTCTCATCCCAGTGCCCTAACATAATACAGCAACACCTTTATCCATTAACAATTCACAATTCATTCTAATTTAAACTCACTCAATGTTGCACTCACAAGTTTTGCAAGAACTGCAATAATTTCACAAATTTAAAATATGTGTATTTGATTTTCTTACATAATGAAACAGTACCCAGAAAAAGCATCTGATTATAGTCCCAGTTTAATTTATTGTGAGTTGCAGAGATATAAGAGATGTTAACTTTCCAGTAAGTACGTCCTTGTGATGGATGAAGTTTGAGGAGGAAGAACGCTTTTCACACACTGAACAAGGCAATATTCCATCATGTCAGGGCAAGTTTGTCGGATGTGGAAACTGTTTGCTGATATCAGTGAAGAACTGTCGCTGGTCCATACTGACACGTGTCTGACAAGGGAAACTGTTGGGTTGAGACATATCTTCACATGTTGTGGAAGTCACTCTGTTTGTCACAGCATGCACTCTTGTATGACGAGTCAAACCTCCTGACTGAGAGAAACTTTTTAAACATACTGCACATGAAAATGGGTTTTCACCAGGATGAGCACGCCGAGTGTGACGACTCAAGTCGCCCGACTGTGAGAACCTCTTCAGACAGACAGTACACGAGTAAGGTTTTTCACCAGTGTGGACCCTTGTGTGCCTTGTCAAGTCACCTGATTGAGAGAAGCTCTTACCACATACTCCACATGAAAAAGGTTTCTCTCCTGTATGCACCCGTGTGTGTCTGGTCAGATGAGCTGCTTGGGTGAAACCTTTCCCACACACATCACAACTAAATGGTCTGTCCATGGCATGCATATGATTATGACGCAGCAGTGGAGTGGTGGTGGTCTGCGTACCCTTCATACACACGACACATGATGAAGGTCTGTCGGCCATGCTGTTCCTTGTGGGGCCTAGTGGAAGAAGGAAGTCTTGCCACAGCTGTCGCACATGCGTTGTCTCTCCCCAAAATAGTGACCTGTTTCGTGAAGTATTGTTTGGTGGGCTATGCTGGAACTCACCCCACATGTGTAGATGCTCTCCTACTGAACTGCTTAGGTAAAATGTCTGAAGTCACAAGCAGTCTTCAGAACACGACATCTGAACCAATCGAACAAACAAAAATAACACGTTCAAGTGTGCCTACATTTAGAATTTCCAACATCTTCACTGAGTCCACAGTAAAGACCTGAGAACTTCCAAACGTGACTTTCTTTGCAATAAGTTGTCATTATATCAGAGATGTGTGTTTCTCATAAACTGCTTTATTACATATTTCTTAAAACACGGTATACACCTTTTTAGAAGAAATATGCAGAAGTTGTTATAATGCTGTAAATTCATTTTTTAAATGGATTCTTCACAGTACTTCACTAATGACATGTCAAACAACAGTCTAACCTAAAAATACTAAGTTAAAACTTGTATTGCTCTCAAACTGTTAGGTTATGTTTGATTTCACTTATCATTACTCAAATAACATGCACCTTCTTCCAAGCAAAATAGCTGACGAATTGTTCTGCTCTATCTGTAAGTTCGTAATTCGCACATAAATACAAGCCTTGCGACTAACGGCGAACGCTTTACAAATCGTGTCATTGTACAATCAAAACAAATACTGTAGTACAATCAAATAAGCCGTGGAATTATGGAAATGAAAGTAGTACCCGATCCTGTAACGTCAGTTACGTGAAAGAGCATAGAATAATGCAGTTTTAAAAAGTAAACCTAAGCCATGTAGCTATAAACATCATACATGAGCATAACTTCCCTAAAGTATTTACTTTGTCACACTACCAACCCTGGCCCTTCACGTCCCATATTCCACTCTTGATGTATACACCCTTTCACGATGTTGCACGATGTTTCACGAACACAAGCTGAAGGAGTATGGAAATATCAGAGGAATTCGTTAGAACCATAGATGTATACCCGTAACACGAGTTATGTGCAATTTGTCGCTATAAAATGGCCATGTAATAAGGCAAAAACGGCGACGAAGGTGGTTGAAGCGGTAGCCCAGTCGGTGGCGTTTGTCCTTTCTCGTGAAAGGCTAGAGACAGATTACCATTTACGAGTGTACATTACTGGGTTAATACATGGGTTGACAAGGCTTCGGCCGAAAACATTCAGACCGTCATTAGGTCATTCGTTCATGTACAGTATAGAAATACTGGAAGTTTCAGTAGTTACAGATTCATGTTGGCAAGGAATGAGACTTCATTTATTTTACATCCTCACATTTATTAAAACTAACTCAATTAAAATGTACTCGTGTTGAATGTTATTAGTCAAATCTCTGTATAAAACGTGATTTAAGGCTTCTGTAATTATTGTCTTGGTCGTGTATACAAAAATACAGGTTGTACGTATTGTAAAGAGCATGGAGAAACTTGTATCTTGCAGGTGGCTTCAAACATAGTCTTCATGGTTTATAATATTCTCTCGAGTAAAGGACACCTCGCCTACGTACAGCACAGTGCTGGGTTAACCGAGGCTCCTCACTGCAGCACTGGAGAAACCACTGACTAAAGTCCTGTCGCCTGGGCTATTTCTCTGGGCCCGTTGCCTGAACTTTTGCCGATGATACGGGTGTGGCTATTGCGGATGCATGTGTGGCATGCCCTACCTGGTGTGTACTGGTGGAGGGTGTCAGCAATCGCCCTCCAGACCACCTCCTCAGTCCTTGGATTGTGGACAGTCCTCCCCCATCCACAATCATGTCTGTTGACATCAACGCAAACATTCTGTAGTGTGAAGCCACCAGTTCTCTTCTTCTTCTTCCTTCTATGGGCCCGTCAGCATTAGCTCCGGACGCACCGCAGCCTTAGGGTTATTGTGCTAACCCTTAGCCTTTCAATTATCAAGTCTGAAACCACAGCCGTTCCTTGATCAGGTTCATCGAAGGTGGAATACTCGAGTAAGAGTGGGGTCTGTTCACACCCCACTACTTCTCGCCACCGCCTTCTCTTATTTTAATGAGCTGCTTCCGCTGCGCTCCCGACAGTCGCCTGGTCTGCAGTTTGGTCATAAGACACCTGCAGCCAGTCTGTCCTCATCAGAAGAGACAGCGAAAGGCTCAGAGCATACAGCCCCAATATCAAGTTTGTAGCCACAGCCGCTCCTTGATCAGGTTCATCGAAGGTGAAATACTCGAGTAAGAGTGGGGTCTTTTTACACCCCCACTACTACTCGCCACCGCCTTCTATTACTTTAATGAGCTGCTTCCGCTGCGCTCCCAAGAGTCGCCTGGTCTGCAGTCTGGTCATAAAGACACCTGCAGCCAGTCTGTCCTCATCAGAAGAGATAGCAAAAGGCTCACAGGTTCATCGAAGGTGGAATACTCGAGTAAGAGTGGGGTCTTTTCACACCCCCACTACTTCTCGCCACCACCTTCACTTACTTTAATGAGCTTCTTCCGCTGCACTCCTGAGAGTCGCCTGGACTGCAGTCTAGTCATATAGACACCTGCAGCCAGTCTGTCCTCATCACAAGAAACAGCGAAAGGCTCAGAGCCTACAGCCCCAATATCAAGTTTGCAGCCACAGCCGCTCCTTGATCAGGTTCATCGAAGGCGAATACTCGAGTAAGAGTGGGGTCTTTTCACACCCCCACTACTTCTCGCCACCGCCTTCTCTTACTTTAACGAGCTGCTTCCGCTGCGCTCCCAAGAGTCGCCTGGTCTGCAGTCTGGTCATAATGACACCTGCAGCCAGTCTGTCCTCATCAGAAGAGATAGCGAAAGGCTCACAGGTTCATCGAAAGTGGAATACTCGAGTAAGAGTGGGGGTCTTTTCACACCCCCACTACTTCTCGCCACCACCTTCTCTTACTTTAATGAGCTACTTCCGCTGTGCTCCCGAGAGTCGCCTGGTCTGCAGTCTGGTCATAAAGACACCTGCAGCCAGTCTGTCCTCATCAGAAGAGACAGCGAAAGGCTCAGAGCCTACAGCCCCAATATCAAGTTTGCAGTCACAACCGCTCTTTGATCAGGTTCATCGAAGGAGGAATACTCGAGTAAGAGTGGGGTCTTTTCACACCCCCACTACTTCTCGCCACCCGCCTTCTCTTACTTTAATGAGCTGCTTCCGCTGCGCTCCCAAGAGTCGCCTGGTCTGCAGTCTGGTCATAATGACACCTGCAGCCAGTCTGTCCTCATCAGAAGAGATAGCAAAAGGCTCACAGGTTCATCGAAGGTGGAATACTCGAGTAAGAGTGGGGTCTTCTCACACCCCCCACTACTTCTCGCCACCACCTTCTCTTACTTTAATGAGCTGCTTTCGCTGCGCTCCCGAGAGTCGCCTGGACTGCAGTCTAGTCGTATAGACACCTGCAGCCAGTCTGTCCTCATCAGAAGAAACAGCGAAAGGCTCAAAGCCTACAGCCTCAGTATCAAGTTTGCAACCACACCTGCTCCTAGATCAGGTTCATCAGAACTCAGCTCAGAACTTACAACTTGTATCAAGTCTACAGCCTCAGCCACTCATTGATCAAGTCCATTAATTACTGTGTCCATTTTATTCCCACAAGTAATGGGGAAGTAACAGTCACCACCCGCAGAGCCCCTTACGGGTGGAAGGCATAAATACAACGGGGTGCTGCCCGGTTCCCCGAGGGGATCGTAAATGCACTGCTGTTTTTCCACCCCAGTGCCATGCAGTCCTCGGCACGATACCTCACACCTGGACTTGGGTGAATAGGAAGGATGTTATGGAAAGGTTATTGGTTGAGACAGGTTGTTGCAGAACACACTTCGTCTGGCCCCTCAGCTGAGGCCTGCCCGGCTTGTGAGACCCTACCAGTAGCTAAGCTACCGCCAGTTTAGCCCCCAGCTTCTTTGGGGCACACAAACCCTCACCGCCCGCACGGACAGTGCTTCGTTAAGGTAGTGTCCCCTGGGAGGGATGCCACCAGTTGGGAAAACATTCTTGATATAACAGCCGAGCCATCATACCTTTTCCATTTCTTGATCCACATGCACGAAGCACATCTCTCATTTCATGGCATGTATACACAGCCACTGCATTGCTAGTCACTCACACACTAATGCAAACAAGCTCACAAAAGAGATGCGAGGGCAGATTATGGGCTAATCAGAAACTTAATGTTGAAGGGTCAAGTAGTGCACTTTAATGCTGCCAGATCAGCCACGCAGAACCATGCTCAGCAGCCCTAATTACACAACTACAGTCCAAGACTAAGGTGCAAGTTTATTGCTAACCCTTCAGCGGCAATGACATTTCTCTGGCCTGCATCTCAGTGATCAGGCAACTGAGCCAACATTAAGACTGATTTTTTGGGGTATTTCTTCAACCCACCTATAAACCCTACAAGTTTGTGTGTTATTTACATACACCCTCTATAAAATGTTTGTTACGCTTGTAATTACCTTGAAATACATGTAAAGTATTGTTTTTTTTTTTCAGCAATATGAGTTGGAGTTGGCTCTGATTAAACAGACAAGCAATCCATTCATTTCTTGTCTATGTGAGGTATATGTTATTTGGGTCATGACACACTGCTCAGTGTTAGATTAATGTAACAAAACAGAAGTGCACACAAGGCTTTTTCTGCTGTCAAGCAAAAATGGCATCCACAAATTTGTACTACAGTAAGATGCAGGAAGAAAGGTGAGGGAGCTACATTTTTGCACAGAAGCAGGCGGTGTAGTCCGTACACAGCCTGTTGCACTAGACACTTGGCAGTGCTGTCAAATATGAAGATATTTTGTACATAAGCAAGTGCTTCTGCCAGCAAGCATGTGATTATGTTCCTTGCTACAGTACAACTGCAGCCACCCACCTTCATTCCTGTTTTGTCTAGTATTAAAAAAAATAGGTGCATAGCTAGCAACATCTGACATGGGTCCTCCAAAACTAAATATTGAACTACAGACCAGCTGCTGAAGCTCAGGAAACATTCATGGCCACACTGAAAGGACTATACGCTGCCAGCAAGCATACATGCCAATTTTGTATTGAGGACGATATTACTGTTAATGTGCCACAAATTGAAATTAACTACACAGATTGAAAACTCGTGGCAGAAGAAAACAGCATTTACTGATTGAATGAATGAATGAATGAATAAATAAATAAATACTGTACATTGTTAAAATGAAGAGACTTTTTAGAAAACAAGGATTTTTCTGTTTCTCAGATCATTCAAATAATATGTGTGAATACGAGTTGGAAGGTCAGCAGAAGAAGAAACTGCAAGGTCTTATACCTGCCCCACACTGGCTCCAAGAATCACACCATGAAGGTACACATAGGGTACAGGGTACAAATCTCCTTCTGTTCATAATCTTGGTACAAAGAGAGTCAGCGTCACATGCCCTGACTGCTGGGAAAACAATCACCAGTATCCAGTGGTGAATTTCAGAACTAATAAAGAGGTAGCGTCACAAAAACATGTAAAAACTCTGGTCCACAATTTACTGGCCAGGTATGACAAACTGAAACCACTACACAGAACCACGCAAAAGTGACCCAGGATTTTAACCACAAACAGTATAAATGTGAAGATACAGTATTTTACAATTACACAAAAACACTCAGTAAAAAATGATAAGTGTGCAATCTGTTGTTATAAGATAAACATAACACTCAGAATCTGAATACACAATCTTAAAAGTAACCCTTTTCCATACCCCATTCACCACAATTTAAAATCCATGCCATTTTGCTGCCCCACAAACATCATTTGTGCTCATCTGTGAATGTCCTGGGTGTAAGAAATGAGAAAAAATAACTGTCCAAAATGGTGTTGACAAATCATTGTCTAGTTTATTGTCTTCAACATGTTTTAAGTTATTAGTCATCATTTCCAATAAAAGGGATATTTTTACATAAAATAGCATATTTAAAAACAAGGAAAGACACATATTGCGCTGATTATGTAACAACATTACGAATCATAGCATACAAAAGCGATGCAACTGTTACACTACATGGTGTAGAGTTTCCGAGTACATCCTTACGATGTTACTCCAGAAACAAAACTAAACGTAATTAAACATACTTCTGTTTCCGAAACTTTAGTCACATTCTTGTATGCTTTGTTCTCAAATGCATTAGTTATTAAAGTCCAAGGCTTACATTACAGAAACTATACACAGTTTTAATGCTTACAAAATGAGACCAAATAATGGTAGTGATGTCCATACTCATTCCTCAGCTCCTTGTTCAAGGTTATGGAATACTGAGCAAAGTATGGCTGCAGGCAGTGGTTAGTAACACTCAGTCTTTCTGAAGGTCATTAATCCTTTGTGTGGGAATATTGGGTCAGACCCAAGACAATGTGATCAGTACTTGGCAAATGTCTGGCATGTAAGTACTTGATTTTCTTGGGGATATTATTTTTACTGTTATTCACAAACTGCAAGGAGGGAGCCTTCCTGTATTATTTCACTAGCTTGGGGCAGCTGTTTACTATTAATTACGTTTTTATGGTCTTGGATTTTGAAGAAAACGGCAAGGTGAAAAAGCCATAGTACAAATTTAAATTGCCAGCACTGTACCAATGGACCATTTACATGCCAACACAATGGATTAACAATGTTCCGGAACTGCTGGGTGGTCCGGCTGGAATGGCTGCATGTTTGTGCACACCTCAAATGGAGTACTGAGAAACGAGTCGATGGAAATACTCTTAGAAACCAGCTAACACATTCATTACCTTCTAAATAAGAAATTGCACAGAATAATGAAAACTTTATTCTTACATACAACACTCTAGTTTAGTGTACAATGCACGCTATAGACTTAAGTTAAACACCTCTGGCAGAAAGAAAGAGAATATATGAGAGAAACATGGCAGCACAAACTCATTACAAGGAAACCGAGTTATGGCACGCAAATAACTACATTTCATAGCACCTGTGTGTACCTCATCAACCAAAATAAAAAATATACATATAAAATTGGAGACCAGAATACATTGGCAGTAAATTCACATTTCATATGTTATTTCTAACATATAAATGCAGTAAGAGGAGGAATTGCATTCGGGGCTCCGGCAGTCAAATAATTTGTCCTAAAGGCACCAATACTCAAGCAGACTACACAAACAAAGGAGCAACACACCTGTTGAATCATACTTATTGCCTGTTACTGTGCATCACAAATGTATGGGAGGACTTGCTGCACTACCAGGAGAATTTTTCTTGTGTTGCACCCTGCCCAGAACTCACTTTTTATTTCCTGTGTCTATTGAAGTACACATTCCCAGATCTGTTTATCAGAAGTAATGCAAATGTGTAACACTGAAGTTTTTATACAGACTCAACTGCTGCAGACTGCCTCAGTAATACACAAACCAAATGTGTGGTGCCAGGTTTCAGCTAGTTTCAGTCTCAAAGCCCTGTCCATAATGATATGATGATAGTTGAGGTGGTGGTGGTGGTAGTGGTGGTGGTGGTGGTTGTAGTGGTTGTGGTGGTGGTGGTGGTGGTGGTGGTGGTGGTGGTGGTGGTGGTTGTGGTGGTATTAATTTTTTAAGTATATTACTAGGTATCTAATGTAAAAAATAAGCTATGAGTCACATATAAAAAATACTTGGTTGAAAAAGATACACACCAATATATATAAAAACATAATGGGATATAACCACACAACTAGTATGGACACCATCAATGTAAGTCCAGACTGTGGGAAGAAATTCCCATCTGTTAGTTGACAAGATGGAAACTGTGCTGCTTCTCTGTTGACTCTGTGGTTTCATGTTTCACATGTAACTTGGTCTCTACTGTGGAAATCCCACACATGAACACATTACTTGCTTACATTTTTATTTTGAGTAGCTTCTTGTTTTGATTGTTTATTTATGCACACGGCCCTCTAAACTTTCCAGCACATTGTCAGCAAAATCAGGGTCACTGAAATCAAAACACACATATATAATTACCACTACTGTTGCCATGTTGATAATGCTTTAACAATATCTCTACATATAATATAAGACTGGCATGCACTGGCACTAAGTTTCTGGGGCAGGGCTGGTTACAGGGACAGCAGCAGCAAGCACAAATATGTTCCATCTGTGTATTATTTTGCAGCTTCGAGGTTTTTCACAGTGGTGTTAATGAGGAATCCAGTCTTCTGGGATGTAATACTGCATCGTTGGGCAAGTGGTTCCTGACATTGCGAAGGAATATATTACCCTCATTTGCAAGGGTCAAGTAGACCAAGAAAAATGCCCCCGAGGATGAAGGCAATATGTTACTTCGAAATGTTGGGCATCATCCATGACACAGTTCATTAACATGTTTGAAGCACCAGTATCTGAGTTGTATTTCCTTTTTACATTTTGCCTGTTATATATTGCTGAATTTGGCTCTTTTAAGATAGAAAAAGGTACATCAGTTACATGATGAGGATTACAATAGCAGTTTAGTGCAACAACATGTACATGTACAGGTCTGAGACAGTGACACATATTTCACATGCCATGGAGTCACTATTTAATTTGAAGTTCATACCACGCACACAAAAATAAGTAAATAAATATATATATATATATATATAACCCTTTTGATAAAAATGCATTTTATGAAAATTTGTTACTTTAGGCATATTCGGTAACAAGTATAATACTTCAATACATTTACTGCATTCACTGGTGACTTAAATAATCACAGTTCTGCATTCAATTAGAGTTTCATCTCAAAACAGTCACAGATTCATGAACTATATAAAGACAATCACAGATTCATCTCTTTTCCCCACCTTCCACAGGATAATTTGGATATAGCTATATAATTTTTTTTTTTCTGTCACACAGAAATAAAGTTTACACTTCCACACATGTATCTAAATCCCAGTTTTATATAATTCTGAGAGTATTAAACCAAAAACAGTCCTGCATGTGGGATGCTGCCTGCATACAGCAAAGGCAAAATTGAATGTGGAACAGAATAATGAATACATTAAATAATAAACTGCTGTGTAAAAATATGTAACTGAAGTAAATGCACAACCTTTAATGACAATATTGGATGACGAGGGATGACTACTACTACTACTACTAATAATAATAATAATAATAATAATCCTTATTTTATGCTAGAAACTCCAATTTTGCATGAGGCCTTCTGATCTCAATAAATACTGCACTGCTTCGTATACAATGTCACTATACACACCTTGTGTTCATCAATATTAGAAAGAGCAGTTGATGTCCAAGTTGCTGGCACATTCATGTTCACTGGAGCTTATGAAGTAAAGTGAATGGTGAAAATCTTGTAAGTTGAAACCGGAAGAGTGATAAGCACAGGTTAAGTATCAGAGTCAGCACTGAAACTGCTAGTATCTGTGCACTGGAAGAAACTTTCTGAATTGGTGGCACCACAGGTGCTGGGTGGTTCGTTTCACTTGCAACATTGGTGAAAACCAAAGAAGATGGAATCCAGCGTGTTCTGGTTATTGAGGTAATGAAGTGCACGTGCGTCATTAGTGAGAGACAATAGCAAGAGAGAGGTTAGTTCCAAGTCGCATGAAAAAGAGACAAACATATTGTTAATATGTAGAAAACACGATGTGTTGCACGCACTCAGTATTCTTATCCCTCAGCTATTCACAGGTAGTTTCTAGTGATGTGTGACAGCCCGGACTTTGAAGCACAAAATCTGTTGCAAATGTTTTGAAACTTCTCTCTTTAAGGTACACCCACAGATACAAAAGCCATATGACACAGTTATGCTGTGCCATGCAATGCACTGCACTGTGCCTACCAATGTACCCACATTCACATATCCTTACCAGTAATACATTATTCACAGCAAAGCAAGAAAACTAACATCATGATATCACTCATTTAGGACAGCCTAAGAATGTCAGTGTTACATTTCTTCTATGTTGCAGAATTAGCGTTCGGACTGCACTGCCTTCCAGACAAACATAAAATTGGAACTGAATTGTTATCATTTTCTTTATGTTTTTCAGTTTAGCATATAAATTAGTTATTCCCTGGAGAAACATTACAAGGGATTACAGGATGAACTCAAAAGAACTGCACAGAGTTGCAGTCCTATAAATTTTGTGTTGACAGTGTTACAAAATTTAAGATTGAACCAACAGTACAATACAACTTAGCTCATGGGGTAGCATCCTGGGGAGCTTGTATTTGGATGGTATGATAAGACACTATTTCAGACAGAATCACTTTAATGCTCTCAACTCTACGCATGTTTGTTGTTACTGTAAGTCACCATCTTTTTGGCAAAGATCTTAGTACACTGAACTCCCACTTACCAACAGCAACCACAGTTGAGTGCGGGAATGGTTAATCAGCTGGTCAATCCAGAAAAATAACAGTTAAAAGGAAAGTAATAAAAATGCAGATCATCATCATAATCACAACAATGAACATAAAAACAACAACATACAAACTGCTTCCTCATGTTTATAATTCAAATTACTATTTTAAAATCGAAAATTGGAATTACATGAATGAGACTTTACTACATTTACACATAATTCCATTTAATGTAAAATTCACTATTCTGCAGGGAAACATTAACCACAATTTCACTGTCCATAAGTGTTAGCATACAAATTTGCACATACGTGAGTGTTCGGGTCCCTATATTCCCCACAGAAGTGTTACACTGGAATACTTCACTATCAGTCCAATAAGTGCTTTTGCGAATATTCAGACAGTAGTATTCAGTGCCACTAGCTCTCTTCAGTCATAAAGAATACAAAAGAATTCCATAAAAATCACAACAGATTTACAGAATCCAGATAAACCACCAGTCAATGTAACGAATACAGCAATTAGTGCAATGATAAACATTATTTATTATAGAATCACAGTTATAATTTTTTTTTCCAAGAATTTTTCATTATATCCCAAAACTGACATTATAAAAAAATCTAGCTGATCTATCTGTTCTCTGATACTAAACTGCTTAATGAACATCCTAAACTGTATCCACTGATCTGCATACTTTGACATTTTCCAGAAGCAGTAACTCATGAATCTTATGAATGATGTTATTCCCATTTGGATTTTTGGATGCAAGACCAGCTCGCTCACAAAGCCAAATGTGGTCCATGAAATGACCATGTTTTCCAGTTCCTATGTTGTTCCAATACAACAAAGTGTGTTTTGAAGTTCACTAAGGCCAATGGATGGGATAAGTGGTAATTTTCCTTCACCAAGACTGGGTACATTTGGTACAAATTGCCACGCAGACGTATCACCTTGCAAGTGCACCCACATGTTGGTTGTGAGTTTTAGATTTTGTACAGACCTCCAACTAGTGCAGTGATGACTCAGTCCCATGATGCTGAAGGTCAGTAACAGGTGCTCTACTGTCTCCCACACACTCTTGCAAAAAGGTGTTAAAACACTAAACAACCAACCAACCAACCAACCAACCAACCAACCAACCAACCAACCAACCAACCAAGCTAGCTCATTTTTATACACAGAGAGTTTAATGCTCAAATCAAGTTTAATAACGCTTCCCTAAAATATTTCTTCAAGTAACAGAGTTCTCTTGGGCTACCAACCACATCAGATGGTTGAAGAATCTATCTGCCTTTCAACTACTTGACACACCTTACAGCCCGAGAGAGTTTATTGCCTTCAGCTGCTGTGCAAGCTTTGTATTACATATTGCTTCATACCTTCCCTTAATGTAAGCACTGAGGTTTAGAAATGTAAATAGAATAAATATCACTCCCCCAGCAATATGAAATCTTTAACTATGTACTTAAGTTTCCTTTGTTTTTTATGTTCCATATTTTGGCCGTATACAGCGTGCTGACTCGTCTAGAGGTACGGTTTACCTACATTCTCATAAATGCTCAACATACTAAAAAAAAAATGTTGAACATAATACATAGTATTGACCTCAAATTCTATAAACTTCCAAGTACTTTTCTTTTCTTGATTATTTACCAAGATAAACATAATGAAGGCTGCAAGAAAAGTGACACAGCTAGAATCACTGTTCTATGTTTACATTTCTCAGTTACATGATTTCATAAACAGCTTACCTGGTGCAAGGTAAAGCATTGACACTGTAGAGAGCTTTCTCTCTGAAATTCAGCCCTGGACCACTTGATTCTTGAATAAGAAGAGAGTGGATACAGCCAACAAAGCCACGCAAGTACTTTCCACCCGTCATGCGATCAAAATCTGGTAATCCACCTACAGCATCAACCAAAGAAAACACAAATGTAACACTGACTTGGAATGAGACCTCCATCAGACTTCAAACTGCATATCATGCTGATAAACTTCAAATTCTGGCAGGTCATCACTACAAAATTTGCATTTCCCTTCCTGCAGGCCAGATTATGACTTTCTGGACTACTGTAAAACTGAAGAAAGATTTCAGGTGCAAAAGTCACGGACTTATGTATCCATTATGACCACACCAGTGAAGTTAAATTTGTTGACAAAATAATGGTTTGAGATACATGTCCAAATAATGGGTTAAAAAATTGGTCAAATTCATTGCATTCCAAGGTAGATATTTTGAAAAGGGATGTGCCAATATTGAAAATTCAGCACTTCACAATGCTGTTTGTACACCTGTCTTACTGCTTTTTGGGAAGTTAATTAATATATCAACCGTGTTTTAAGTGTTATGCAAAATATGTTCCAACATTTACTGAAGCTCCAACTTCAGAATAAGAAATATAAATATGATAAATTTCTTGTCAAGTTCTGTTATTATGGTTTTATGGCTTCAGGAAGTGCACACAGCTTCTATAAGCATAGGCATACCCACTCTGTTGTGGTCTCACCATGGAGTTTGTGTCAATAAAAGGTCTGAGATGAGTTGTGGTAACTCTTACCAATATAGATATTGCCACGAGTATTCAGCATCTTGAGAACACCTTGGCTCTCTCCAAACTCTGTAATACTGTCTAGCTCAATGCTGCCATCACTGGCCTGTCTCTTCAGCACCACATGGTGACGCTTTCCATCATCAACCCTCAAATCTACTGGGGTCTGAATCACAGCTGGACCTGACCCCAGTTCAAAACTGAACTCTAGTATGCCATCCACAACTGCAATCACAACATACTTATGCTGATCACGTTCAGGTCTGACTTTCACCAACAAGATTCAAAGGTAACAATACAGATTCCACACAGAAAAAGAAGTGCCAGATGACATACATACATGTTCCAATATTTTACAATGACCTAATTGTAATTACAAGTAATTTAATTGTAATTTTAACCTGAAAGTAACTGTTGATTTCAACAGTGTATACACAATGCAATAAATAACTTGATGCACAAGCCTGATCACAGTACGGCCATACCAAAACACGCAGTGGAACAAGGTCAGAATAAGCTGCAAATGACTGTAATGTTCTAGACACACCTATGTCAAACAAAAGTAGATAATCTGGCTGTAATACATAACCAGTGATTAACTTATGTATAAATCCTGGCCAGTGATTTTGTATAATTGTTGGTCACTATTCATAACAGCCACAGTATTCTCACTTACACTTTAATATACCATATTTCACGCCTCACACGACATTTTTTCCTGAAAAATATTCCCACAAACCACCCTGCATCTTAACACCGGATGATGAATTGCTATGGAAGTAGGCTAGCAAATCTGCAACAATACCTTGTTACTTATAGGGTGCGTCTCATAATGAGGGAAGTATGGTATATGATACCTGGAGGTTCAGTGCTGTCACCACAAAATCTCAAACTAAATCAGTTAAGTTCACATTACAACAAATCTCTGTCAGACATGTTTCATTATTATGCTGCCACATACAACTATGACTCTGAAGTGATCTCTTTCTATGTGAGTTTGCTACAAAAATGTTACACAGGTTTCCCCATGCACACGTCTTGTTCTTCTCACACTCAAGAAGTAGCAAGTGAAAAGTGGAGAGTTAATATGTCATTTATTCATTCTGCTATTAGTTCCTGTCCTACAGATACTTCAGGAATTATTACTTTGCATGTATCTTCCTGAACACTTTGTGCTGTAATGTGGACATGACATGCACCATACAAGTTTCACCTCTATTTTCATACAATTTTCCAGTGACTACTCACCCGCTAGAGCAACATAATCCTGCTGTGTCCTCCCATCAGTGTCTGGTGTCTGCCCATGCCAGAAGATGAGTCCATTAGGTTCAGTGGTGGAGAACTCAAGGGTGATAACTTCATTCTCTGTGGGTGTCTTGTGGGGCAATAAAGAGTTGCTCAGTTCGATGTAGCCATCGCCCTGGAAGCTGACTTCCGACGAAAATTCTGCAGCTGTTGATAATGAAGTACGTCTTTTAATGCATTTAACATACAGACACCATAATCACTTTTATTCACCGATATAAAACTTGAATTAATGAAATGGTGAAAGGAACACAGACATGCCCTTTTATGCAGTCTTAATACTCTGCGTCATATCATTCAAAGAAAAAACCTTTTTTTAAGTGTCAACATAATGTTGAAACAATAATGTAGTACATAATGAGAATATTTAGAATTCAGAACAGCAGTTTTAGGAGAATACCTGCACTGGTCACATCTTCAAACAACCTTTTACTCTATGCCATTGGCAGTAGTATAGAAATGACTAGCATGCATGAAACACCATATGACAATGAGACGTACCAGTATGTGGAAATGATTCTTGAAATAAGCTGTAAGCTTCAAATGACCATCTGACATTATTAGTCTTGATGACCTATCACCCCCCTTAAATATGACATGGTTAAACTCAACGACCTATTATTCACCTTGAACAGCTGAGACAGTCAGTCTCAATGACCCACCATCTTCCTTAAACATCTGATAAAACACGTTTTACAAAATTTCAACCCTTGTCATTTTGTGTTGTCATCAGTATTTTATGAGACAGACAACACATGACTGTAACAAAAATTTCACCTGCTTTTCAGACTTATCAAACAACAAAACATTAGGATCCTACACTAAATGGCACTAGTGACAATTCCAAGTTATAGACATGCCTGGTCAATGCTGAATAGTTATGAAAGAAGAATGTTCTCAGTTATTCATACCAGTTTACATGACAAGTGGCCAGGTGGTTAAAACATTATTAGAAGAGGACAAACAGTGAAATTAACATACCTGAGGCACTCCTTCCTTCAAAACAAAGAAAATTAATTTAAAAGCGTCCTTCCTATTAACTGAACTGAACTTACCCTGCTCACAGTTGGTGCCACCATAGCCTGTTGGACACCTACACTTGTATGAATTGGGAGTTCCCACACACTCACCACCACTGTGACATGGGTGAAGAGCAACACAGAGATCTGCCTCCAACTCACAGTGTTGTCCACTGCAAGTGAAAAAACAGACGTACAGACTGAATGTCCAGTAAGAGAATCCATGGGTTCAAAACTGCTGATACCATACAGCACAATTATGATCCACATGTGAACATCCTTAAAATGCGTTTTAAAGTAATCAGCTTTCTGAGGAGAATTTTTGGACCTGTGAAGGAAAATTATGGAGATGCAGGAATAACACCAACCTTAAACAGCAATATAAACAACCAGAACCTGTCCAAGAAATTAAAAGTGGAAGGCTGGGATGGCATGGGCACCTAGTGAGAAAGGAAGACAGCAGCATTATGAAGATGTGGTTTGTCATAAATCCATGTGGCAAGAGAAGGTGTGAAGACCTAGGAAAAGGCGGCTTGATGATGTGGAGAATGACCTTAGGTACATAGGGAAGATGGAGGCTGAAAACTTCCATGAGGGAGGAGTGGGCTGCACCTGTTATAGAGGCTGAAGTCCTGCACGGACTGTAATAGCGAACGAGTGTGAGTGATTGAGTTTAAATTTATCAGTTACTTCCTTCACTGTGTTAAACATTTAAATGCTAATGCTGATCTTAATGTATTCACACAAACTACACTCTTTTTCACACGTGCACGTCCCTGTGAAGCCCCAGCCGACATCATTTCACGTCTGTATACATCAAACAAGTGGACGACAGCAGAACAGATTTTTAAGAAATGTGAAATGGACAGTTTTGTGAAAATATGTCAAGCCATTTCAGTTATAATTTAGACTGGGAAATTTGAACAAACACAATACATGACAAACATGCATTGCGTGTGCGTGTGCGTGTGCATGTGTGTGTGTGTGTGTGTCCCATTGAAACTTACTTAAACATTTATTCCAGCAAAAAACATTTAAACCAAAGTAGAACAGAAGAATGAAACACACTTTATGTCCAAAACATTTCTTCAATAAGTATTACATTTTCAAGATAAATAAAATGGGTACCACGCATACACTTCCGAGCCTATATACTGACCAAACTACAAAGATCTCCCAAAAATACCCATTACCTCATTAGAAAATCAAAGCAATCTAGACTGCTTTTAAGTTACACTGAAATCAGACATGCTTTATTATTCTAATGCAATGCTCCATTTCAACATGCCTTTGAAGCACACTAAAACAATGCAAGATTTGACATTATCACAGCAGTGTTGCTGGAGATGCAAGTCTTTTGGAATGTGACGCTGTGTCATTGGGCAAGTAGTTCCTGCCATTTTGAAGGGTCACAATGCACACATCTTCAGGGTCAAGCAGATGATTGTAACAATGGGAACTACTCACCTGATGACACAACACCACATCGTAGAAGACCTGCAACTTCATGTTACAACAAGTTTCACACATACAGGCTATAGTCTTCTGAGTTGCAATGTCGTGTAGTCTTATCGGTGGATATCAATGTTTCAGGGGAAAGTTCAGCCTCCAAATTCAGGGTAAAAGTGGAGGCAACATATCTGTCCAAAACTATAGTATCCACTGATGATGGCATCACAGCTCAGAAGATGGTAATCTGAATACACACTGCCAATGAAACATGAAGTCTTAAAATAAGTTGTATATATATTTTATTCTTTACAATGAATTGTATAAATGGATTGTTTATTCATTCAATACATGGCTGTGACTTCTCACCAACTAACAGTGAGTAGCTGGGGGGTAAAAATTATGTTTGTTTACTACAACAGAACACTTCATCACAGTCCTAATTGTTCAGTTCAGTAAATAGATTAACTCCATTGCATCACATTCAAGTGAACACTACCAGTTAGGTGAACACTGCATACTTTTACAATCTTGCATGTGCCAGCCATTTGAGGTGTTTCATTCATGGCAAACCTACACTGTGTGACAAGTGGCAGATTTTAATCTATATAAATTGGTCTTCCCACCTGAAACCATCTTGACATGTGCAGTTGTAGCGGCCACTGGAGTCTTGAAGTCTGCAAGTGCCACCATTGAGACAGGGGTTACGATCACAAGGTGAAGTTGTTCTATGGAGACTTCTGCTATACAGACTGCTACAGTCCTGGACATTGGCTGCATCTACAACTGAGGTGACAATGTCCAGTTTTTCACCTGACATCTGAATCTGGAAAATACACCACAATAGCAGAGTCAAAAATAATCCTGTTTCATGTCTATAACCAAAAGTATTCTGAAACTGAATAAAAGGTCTCAAATAATGACCTGAATACAGACAAACCTCAAAATATAGTTCAAATCCAGTACTTATCTCTTATGAATTTTTTCCACAGGACAAACTGTTATAATTTCTTGAAGTGAAAACTGCTCAAAAAAAATATTTAAAGAAGGGGACAGTCCCTGTGCATACAAAGAAGGAAGGATAATTTCATTACTAATCACAGGCCCTAGAAAGGACCACAACTGCAAATGCTTGGGGGGGGGAGTGTTTGGGTAATATGATACCCACTGGTCCTCCTCACTCTTCATCTCTCATCCGAACAGATGTCCTTTTCAAGGACTACAGTTTCCACCAAATACTCCTTCTGTGCCTGCATATGGGCATTCGCCTTGCTTCCATAAGCATGTGTGTAAGTCTAGATACTTTCCCAGTCCTAGAGTATTTACCCCTTTCAGGCCTAATGGTTTCCCCACTAGTCCATCTGGATCCCATCCTCATTTCTGAATCCAAGGCTCTGACTGGCAAATTTTTTTCCCCGTTTTCCATCCATTCCCCCCCCCCCAACTTCCACATGATGTGCCCCTCGCTTAACGCTTTGTTAACGAATTAATTTCTTGTCACCACCTCACACATGGTGTAGGTCTTCAGACTGTGGTCGTGTCTCTGACCAGGAAACTGACCAACCTGCCTCACTCACTCCACCAACTGTATGCTGTCATGACGCAGAACACCACAATTTGAATTTCAGGAAAACAGAACTAAAGACCCTGGAGTGAATTTAACTGGTTCAGGTTGGGATCAAATGGCAGGCCTTTGTGAACAGAGTAACAGCCCTCTGGGTTCCATACATATAGTTAATTCCTTCACCAGACAAGTGACTACAAAAATTTTCAAGGAATACCTTGTACCATGGAGTTAACAGGCTTTCAGAGTAAATTACTGGCATGATACACCCAATGGAACTATCCATGGTGTGTCTACACATTACTATTCTGTTTAATGCCCAATCATTTCACTACTATTTACACTGTTTAATTTCTTCATACAACAGGCAGCACATTTCAGAGCTGGCAAGTGTATACTTTCTAAAAATCTGAATTTTAGCCACAATAAAGATGCTTTACCTCCCTCACACAACCGTTGAAACCTTTCTTGACACCAACACCATCAGAAAGGTGAATACGTTGCTTGTCAAAACCTCCAACATAAAGTGGAGTCCTGAGGTTGAGGCCACGTGTTGAACCAGGAGACTGACCAACTACTGGAGCATCATCATCAACTGTAATCTGCCCTTCTCGGAAATTACGACCCACAGAAACTGCAGTCCATTCCCCTGGCTTCACCTCACGCTCACTACGAATCACAGCTGGACCTGTTGATGAATTTAATCTTCTTTAAAACTGTGCCATGTAAGCCTTAAGACAAACTTCACTGTATATTTCCATAATTTTTGTCACAGTTACATGCCGCAAAAATGTTTAACTTTAAAACACTTATCCTGTTGACATCAGTACAGATATTCAACATATTCTTTAAGGTCACTAACTGTACCTTAATCTGGAAGTAGTACATACACAGGAAAACCAAATCCAGGTTCCAGTTCTTCAGGTGTTCCCACACTTAGGGGACTTCTGTACAGTCCCAGCCAAAGTTCCTCAATTTAGTGTTTCTCATTCAAGAGTTTACCTGAATTTTACACATGGAGCTTCAATCCCTACTCAAGTTTCTGACCTCACTTTAGTGTTGAAGGGGAACTGTGTGCTCTGTACGGGTGTATCAAGTTTCCATTGTTCCAGGTCATCAACTGCATTGCGCACATGCCTGCTGCAATGCTGAGGCAATGGAAAGAAGTCCCATGGATAGTGGTGGATGATAATATTCCAGACCTCCCACTCTCTCTACTGTTAAATTCCACTCCAGCCTCTTCGTATTCTGTATCAACCAGTCCAAAGTGCTTGCCTGTAGTGAATATTATCACATGGGTGGAGGGACAGTGGCGATGACGTTAAAAAGGGGCCAACTGCTTCAGCTTGTTGAAAGGCAGTTGTTAGTTTTGAGACACTGTGATGGTACCTTAAAATTGATGACGCTAGCAGGCAGTGACTGACTCAACTAGACAGGGAATTCCTGTCCATCCAATGAGCATGCCAAACAAAATCAACTCCCAATTTCCTGAATCCTGGATCCATTTCACACATTATTTATAAAATAAACTTGAATACCATGCTGAAACAATTACTTGAATACTTCTTGTACTGCAAATCCATTCCACTGCTGCTGTCATAAACAGACTACAACAGATAAATTACAATTAAATACAAACTAACCTGAGCCGGTGTCAAACCTAAACTCCAGTCGCTTGTCTCGAATTGCTAGCGAAGTGAAGTCACCCTGACCATCTTCACTCTGAGCGCAGTACATCAACAATCCATCCTGTGCATCTGCAGCATTGAACTTTAGGGCCATTTTTAACCTATAAAGAAACCACGAAGTATGATCATCATGAAACCTTTCACCTTATCCAAACAAAAGGAAGAAGATCTAATCATAAGATTACCTGCGAAGAGCTTTGGGTGTTGGATAGGACACGTAAGCACCATCTGCAAAGGCTGGTTCAGATATTTCAATGTCATTTTCACAGTGTACTCCATGCTTGCCAAATGGACAAAGGCACTCAAAACCTTCCTCTCTGTTGATACAACGCCCAACACCACATGCTCCTATAAAACCAACAGTGCACTGATTATCAGGTACGTAACGTCTACACTAATACATATATTTGTGCAACTCACCCATTTATCACATCTTCCAGAAAAATGTTGGGATTGTTCCTTAATGCAGGCTACCACAGGTTACGACCATTTCCTTTCACATCCTTTCAGATTTATCATTTACAATTAACAGCTACCATTCCATGCAGTATGTGCAGTTGAAGAATGTCACGCAATAATTCAAGAGTAAATTTTCACTAGCCCTACATCAAAAATTTGTCCCCTGACATCTCACTTGTTCATTTGAATTTTTATGCCTGAACAAGCAGTCATACCAGGCATCATGTTTGGTTCAGTTGATACTCTTTAATTATCACTCATCTTCCACAAAATTCCGTTCTCTTGACACATTATCTATTCTAACTCTATGGGAGCAGATTCCATACTGAGAAAATAATATTCCCTCTGCTGGTCAAGAAATTTGCCACATCTTATGGAAACCAAAATCCATCAGCACAGATTATTAAGTTCACGACACCACTGAGAACTCACCTGGGAAACAAGCCTCACCCACCCGATCACAGTTGAGTCCACTGAAGCCTGGAGGACAGATACACATGTAACCCTGCAGCTCTGTGGCTTCCTGGCAGACACCCTGGTTCAAGCACGGGTTCACTGCACAAGTCTCGCAAGTTGTGACCCCCTGACTCAGTGTGGCATCACGTACCAGATCATGATGAACCGATCCAATAATGAGGCGGCTTATGCAACCTGTAAGCCACAAAACATGTATTAGTACCTGTTCTTAAACTGAAGAAAGTAGAGTTTCATATGCAAGTATCTCATTTATACAAGTACCAATACAGAATGGGATGGACAAGACCGGAACCGTTCAGTGACTACATTATGTTTGATTAACAAAAGAACATAAATTTGAACACTACCATACAGCATTACATAGAATGGCAAAAAGAATACAGCAAGTGGCCCCTTTCCACAAGGATGCACTCCTGAAGAAGCCAAGTAAAATCATCCATCTGTTATGGCAAAGCCCAAACCTTCACTGCTTCAGGCCTCAAGTTCTTCTGGAACACACGTCTCTGGATGCCGAGGGCACACAAATCATGAGATTTTGGCCGTCATTTAAAACAAAAAACACACTGGTGGACATTTATTCCATATGGATCTGAGCACAAGTAACATCAAAATCAATGTCTCTGTCAATACTGAAATGTTACAGTGCCTTACTGTGACATTTGAGGCAACAAGTTGTTCTTACAGATGACCATCTCCAATTTACTTTCTTGCAATTTATTGAATTGTATAAATGTAGAAACATCATGCTTCTGCACTCACCCAAGTATCACCCCAAGAGTAATCGAGCTGCAGAGAGGGCAGTACAAATAATTAAACGGCCCTTACATAGGTCAGCATTTGGGGAAGGTGAACAATGCTATAAAACGGAACATGACATAGCAAATATGGACATACTGGGTGCTGCAGCTACTTGTGACCTATAACATTATCACTCTTCCACATGTCATGACCATATAACAAAATACTACCTACCAACAAAGCCTTGGGTGAATCCATTCAGTCTGTGAATGTTTCTGAAATCAGGTACTCCTCCTACATAAAGTGGTTCCACCAAATCAAGTCCCTGGAATGTTCCAAGAGCTGCTCCACTGTATGGACCCTGGCCATCAACATACATGGTGCCTGCAACCAAGTCATGCACTTATACAATGCGGCAGAGAAGCTGTAATGTTTTCACTTGTCAACAAATTATTAAAGATAATGGAATACAAATTCATGTATTACCATGTAATATAAAACTTGTACATTTTGATGCCACAGATTTCATTTATAAGAAACAGCATATAGTAGATAAATGGCTTCCTTCAACAGTAATGAACTATCTGAACATGCCTAGCAAAATAATCTGTAACTGCTTGTCTCTGATTCCACCAGTCAGTACTGCACGACTCTTGAGACAGCAACACAACACAATCAGCGTAGGTAAGTCAGGGGATGCTGGATTACACAATGAGAATATTCAGCACAGTTATTCCATACTGCTTCTGGCAGTAGGAGATGTGGCATCATCTTCCTGAATAACCTAAAATAGTAGCTAGTTGTTGCTGCAGGAGTGAAGAGGCAAGCTGGTAAGAGGAAAAGAAACATGCATGCACCACCAAACACTTTCTATCCATTTCTAAAATGTCCACAGCAATTTAGGTTACAAATGTACTTCAAAGAGAGTAAATATTTTTAAAAGAGATATAACACTGCCTAGCTATCCTGAGGTGAGCCTAGCAGCAACCATGCTGTACCAACTGCAGCTGTGTATGACATTAGGAAGCTCAAGCAGAAAGTCATCTAGTCATTATAATGTTCATTTTTACAAAACAGCTCAACAGATATGCCATGACGCTTTACAGTCAGGTACCACCTCGACTGCTCCTTGTATATCAAAAAAACTCCTGTACCCATGTAAATCCATGACAAAAGGTGTTAACCCCATCATCAATTTACTGCAGGGTACTCATATTTTTTGTAATGACATAATTATGTCTACTTAAAGCTATAAATTACAAATTTACTTCAGCCCCTTTAAGCAAGATGTGAAGTTGTAGGTAGTGTAGCTTAATCCTAGCATCTAGAACTCACTCATATAATGCACAGCATAATTTTACAGTGAACTTTATGATTTATATATACTTGTATAAGTGATGCAATACTAGAATAACAGTGTAAGGTTTTGGAATGTGGTCTAATCCACTACAGGCATGATTATTTTATCCAACAATATCGGCTGCAACATCCTGTAAGCTCCTTTATTGTATTAGTATAGCCCAAGCAGACTGCCAACACATGGCAGAGTAGCATTTCAAAGTGTCAGACAACAGCTCTCACATAAAACATGTGCCCTGTATTACACCTTAAATCCTTCTGGGAGACAGACATGTGATAGAAAACACTGCACACAACTGTCCACAAAAATTACAAAACAAAATATATGTAGTGCCGTAACATATTGTTTTGTGTAACCACGCAAAATTTATTTTTCTAAATTTTATATTGGAGTGTTAACGATAAATTTCGAATTTAAGTTACAATACAAGCTAGGTTGAGTGAGTTACACATGCTAACAACAGGAAGGCTGTATCAAGTTGCATCCTATTAGTAACAGCAACTATCTGTTGGGTTTGCATTATGCTGCTGCTAAGTGAACTAGAAAATGCTGATTTGGTAAGTTTAGTGAAGGCGTGTGAGGCCGTTAGCACCGACACGCAGTGTCTTTTGTGTACCATCTTTCATCAAGAACAGACGCAAATACCGAGTGCTTTGAGAAAAACCTAACATGAGCTCGATAGCTCTGATTTTCCTGATCATACCAGGTGAGTGGTGTGTGATGCATCTGAAACTGTGTGACATGGAGTAAATTGTTCCAATAATGTTTTCCCAAATTAAGTTTAAATTTGCAATATGATGGGTTAAGTAGAATATAAAGATGATCCAGCCTTAGTGTTGTTAGGACCCTCTAAGTAGGCAAACGCAAGTGTAAAAATGGCAACTTTAGTCCGTTATATATAGATATATATAAGTGTGTGTGTGTAGAATAGAGTAGATGAGAATATAGTTTCAATCTTAGAAAATGTAACCTGAATTCTGTCTGTGGTCTGCTGGGACATAAGCTGTAAGAAATATGAAGATCTATCCTAGCCCAAGTACCTCCACGAATAGACTGTCGTAGATACGGGAGAATAGGAATATTTTGACTGGGAATTTTATATACCAAAATCCTGTTGAAATTCTCAAATTTATGATAGCTTAATTTTGGGGGAAATTATAACAACAACCAGAGTAATGAGCCCTTTGAGGAAACTATTTTAATACTATTTGTATGAGCATAGTTAAGAGTAGTGAGACAGATGAAGTTGTTACTGTAAAACTTGGATAGATGGTAATATGAATATTTCAGCCTAGCTTAAGAATCCCAAAGGTGGTGGCAGCGAAACGTTAGGTATTTCTTTAAATAAGAAGTATTAGGTAGAATATATTTTGACGTTGTTTAACGCACAGCAGTTTTCAGCAGTCTGCTGAGAATTTCAAGACTGACTGGTGGCAGCACTACTGTAACGACAGAGTTAAGACGAAGCCAGCGGCAGACTGCAAAGCTACACTACTGATAGAACCTCTTTAGGTGGATATTGAGTTTAGTTAGGTAACCCACCTTAGGGAGGCACTACAAAATTGGTGGCATCGGTGGGACTACCCTCCGTGCCTCAACAAACAGATGGCCTGACAGTGGAAGCTGCCAGGGCATTACATATACAAAGGACTTTCTTTGTTACACATCTCACCAAATGTCCAGTACCTTGCTTCTTGGTCCTTGTCAATATGACAGTGTGCCATTCCCCAATGCGGATAGGATGATCTGACCTGATGATGGCTGGGCCAGACCCGACATCAAACCTGAACTCCACGTAGCTGTTGTTCAGGCCAAGAGACACAAAATCTCCATCCCCTCCTTTCTTCTGGCCATTGTAAAGGATTAAGCCTGTAGAAGCAGGAGGATACATAAGGCAGTGTAACAGATAGAATTTCATTTGTTATTCAGCATTGTCACTCATGTATGTATCCAAAATTTGATCAGTCTTTCCACATGCTGGTGTGTCAAACAAACCAGAACAGTGTAGTCAGTACAGCAACTAGGTCACAGGCTGGACAATCTGAGATTCAATTCCCAGTACGGGCAAGAGATTTTTTTTTCTCCAAAATGTCCACAAATGCTCTAGGGTTCACCCAGCCCTATTCAGTGGGTACCAGGGGCTCTTTCCCTCACAGAAAAGCAAAAAGTAAAAATGTCATGGATAATAATTATGAATTCATAGAAGATAATTGTTATGTTCTCACCATGAGCACTCTCAGGCTTGAAGGACACCTCGATGTTGAACTGAAGATATGCATCGGGCAATGTTGGAAGGGCCATGAAAGAGGTTGGTGCCTGGGCAAAATATGGTACTACACCAGTCACTACCAGTACAGTTGGGATGTCCATCTTCATGTCCCTATTTCGAGCTGTACATACATACATCCCTGCATCTTGTGCTCGAACATCTGGGATAGTCAGCACAGCCTGCAGACAGTCACATATGACACAGTACCGTGAAAATATCAAACGGTTGCAAGTTTTCATCGCATCTAGGATTATTCAGTCTTCCATGTTTTCATGTAATCTTGTAAGGCCAGTAATTAACATGAAAGGGAAAAAAAAAGTGTTTCACAATGTAGGTAAAACATTCAGCTTGACAGAAGTTTTGTATATGTAATACAAACAAAACAGAATGTTTGAAAAAGTAATGTAACTCTATGGTCAATTTTTACCATTAATTTATACGATTTGGTACTTCCTTCTTGTAGCAGCTTTCAATCAGCTTTAATGAATATCACTGATGCTGTTTTAACAAAGTTTCATTCATTCTACGACACTAATTTTTAACCTGTTTAATATGCTAGCACTTGGTATGGTACAGTATCTTTAGAGACAAGGTAAATACTTTCTTCCTGTTCGCACTATATATTTCTACGTAACAGGTATCCAGGTGTTATCTTCAGATTTAATTCCAACTGCATGTATCACAATAAACTTTAGTAGTCACATTTTCTGGACCAAGAATAGCAGTGAAAGTGTCAACAGGAGTGGTAAGGTACACATACAGTATAAACTGTTTTATCCAGCATCTCTGGGGCCAATGAGTTAGCAAGTATTACAGTTTTCCAGATATTAGAACGTTACACCTAATACGTATCTTAGTGTAACTAACAACCTTATAGACAGACTTAACCATTTAATCAGTCCCTTAATATCCTGTGTTGTTTTTAGAGCCACACTTTCTATCTCCTTTTCATTACTACTTCAGTAACTTGGTGAACACGTAATCTAAAAAAAAAAATAAATAAAAAAAAAAAAACAAGACAGCAAGACACAAGATTATCTTAAGAGTTCACTTACATAAATTTACCCTGCAAATAGTCTTTCATTACCAAATTTCACTTTTAAAGCTCCCAGAATCAGTTCTGAGTGCTACTGGTAAATGGAACAGTGTGATGTAATAGGTCTCTGTAAACTTCCAGTTACAGGAACTTTCCAGATTATCCAGTGCTGGACAAACCAGCTTATATACACGTTACTGTCAGCAGATGGCACTCTCCAGAAAAACCTAGTGCTACGTAGGTACAGACCCATGCAATTCAAACCCAACTCAATAAACTACTGACTGAATAATGCAGAACATCAGTTGCATACACTCTGTGTTTGTTGACTGTAAAGGCAGATGTCTCTTGTAAGTGCTACTGAGTTTTTGAAAAGTGCAGCCTGTACCACTCTTCCTTGCAAACAGAAGCTTCAGTGACTGAGGAGGCAATAAGCAAGAAACATATCAGACTAAGGATATTGGCCCAAAAAGGTGGCAGAGACTCAATGTCAATTTTCAACTACATTGTTATGCCATGCATCATGGGATCACATACAACTTCACAGCATGTAACTAACTCACATCTTGAGTGCTGGAATCCCTTGGAAGAACTCCACCTTGTTTTGACCAGTTGTAGCTCACAGGTGGTTCCAAATCTGTATGACAGTCCATAACAACCATCGATCCATATGGAGCTGTGCGAGTCTCCACTGCGGCCGCATCATGGTGAATGTCCACCAAATCTAGTGAAAGGAACAAACATTTACATAACGGAAAAGCCACAAATGTCAAGATAAAATTTAAATATCCATGCTGAAGGTCACATTCATCAATAGGTACAAGCAACAAATCTTACCACAGTGTCTGGAATGTTATACTTTGGTTTATACAACTGTGAGGGAATTTGGGTGAGACCCACAACAACAGGAAATTGGTCTGTACTTGACAACATGTCCTGTCCCTAGGGGTCTGCAAGCATCCCAAGAACTTTCTTCACATGGCAGGGAATAGGTTTTCTGTAACATGCAGCTTGCTTATGACACTTGCTATATATCAACATGTCACTTCTGTGTGCATACATCCTTTGATTTCCAAGAAAATTGCAGGTCATAAGGCCACTCCACTCAAATCAGTAGGCAATTTACTTGTAAATGCACACACAAAGGGTTCAGAATTTATGCATAAAAGAATAATAACTTTGTTAGCATAGTCAGTAACACAACATGTTCTAGACCACCAAAACAGGCAACTTAACACTGAACATTCAAATCTTCTGGGACGTGATTTTGTGTCATTTGAGTAGTTCCCATTGTTTGAAAGATCACAGTACCATCATCTTCAGCACCAATCAGTCTTCTTGCACTGCTTGACTCTGAAGATAAAGGCAATATGATCCTCTGAAACATCAGGAAGTAATTGTCCTATGATACAGCTTCACATCCTGGAAGACTTGCATCTTCAGTAACACTGCTATCCAAAACTCAAATCTCACAACAAAACACTGTTCAAGATGTCTACATCGCTAACAGTCGACTGTACTCTAAGGCAGCGGACTCAACTCGAGGGCAGCCACCTGCACTCAAAGGGAGCTGACTGCACTCAAAGGCAGCCAACAGTACTCAAAGGCAGCCAACAATTATGTGCACTTGTATTCGTCCAAATCCATGATTCTCAGCCACTCTTCCTCCTCAATGCCACATAACCCACACAGGTCAGGGGTGGTATCAAATGAACTAAGGAACAAACATCCAGCACTTCTGAGGCTCCACATATCTTCCACTTTTCTAAACCAAAAGTCTACTGTATTGTCTTCTGAATTTATGGCATGCAGTTTTGGCTTTTACCTTCTCCTTCTTATCATTTATAACTACATCAGCCAGGAATTCTCAAAAACATGATTTTGGCAACATGAATATTCTTTTATACCAAATTTGCTGCATATGTAAGTGTAAATGAACAGTCCCATTAAATGTTAACAAGAGAGAGAAAGACAAGTTACACTGGAACGCCCACCATTCTCAGGGGGGTATGGTGCAGCAGCATTTACAAAGTTCTGACTTTTCCCTTAGAGGTGTGCCAATTCTTAAAAGATCTGTAGCATTAAATAAGGTCCTTAGAAACTACTTAACATTCTCAAAACAGAATATTTCTCAATAATATGAATGAGTTAAACAAGCAAAGTGCGTCATATGCTACAAGCCTATGTACACATTCAGCAGTGAATGTGGTACCATGCCCACCATGCAAGCAAATAAACAAGTACGAATTCCATATGTTTCAATATGAACATAATGGCAACTAATACAGGGACAAAAACACAGGCTCACAAAATAGTCTTTCATCAAAAAGGCAGTTAAATGTAGACAGGCATAACAATATGGCCCGGATAGCATAGTCAGTATAGCGACTCACTACGGGCTGGATGGTCCAGGGATCGAATCCTGGTGGAGGTGAAATTTTCCACACCCATCCAAACCAGCCCTGGGGCCCACCCACCTTCCTATACAATGGGTACTGGGTCATCCCCATGGGTAAATCAACTGAGGCATGGCATCAACCACCCACCCCCATCTAGCATTGAGGTTAAAGAAAGAGTAGAGCTATACTCCCCCTCTGCGCCTTCATGGCAGGTTATAGGGTGAGCTTTCACAGGCATATCAAGAGACTCATATTAACCACGATTCCACTACTTCAAAAGAATTACAATGTAAGCACTCAATTGCTAATAGGCCAAATTTATGCACACTTACCAAAGATGACACCAGAATGTGAGAGCAGTTATAGAAATGGAGTGGTGATAGTTATTAGTGCAGTGACTGTCATGACAGTGTGATCATGATAATATACAACATTTCATTAAACTTTATCAGCTGTGCACTGCACTACTGTAATGATATGTGCATGTTCCAGCTGGCTAACAATTGAATTTTTCACTACAGAGGCTGTGTAGATCATTCACTGTCATCGTTGTATACAAGCTGAAGACAAACATTATGTAAGAAACACTTTACCTCACTGCAACACTGAACTAATAACACATGTTGCCACACAATTCAAGATACTCAGCTTCACAGCACTGAATGACCTTACATACAACTGCCTAACCAATATAATAATTATTACAATACCTCATTGAACTGAACAACATATATTTTATTATTTTACTTAAAAGGCATTCTCAGTATTTTATTCTTTGTACTTATATTAGGACCTTTTATATTTAAATTCATTTTTATTTACTTTTATTATTGGTTATTTATGTAATGGTTTTGAGCATCTTCTGATTATATTGGTGTTATCCCTGATTATGGCTAATGAGTCAAACCATGCTGGACTATAAAGAAACAGCTGACATATACATATAAAGTGTACCTGGTTGGTTGATGTTATTTCATTAAATTTGTCTACATGGTAATAATGTATTACAAAACTTGAAACTATGCTGCAGGTGTTATAAGTACAGCATTTGTTTTGGCAGGTCTACAGTTTGGTTTGTTGTGCTCCATTAGAACTCCCACTTTACACATGGCATCCATTCATTTTATTTTGTCTGCTGTTATAAAGCAATACCAAATCAAAAAATGGTTCATATAAAGCTTACAGATCTGAATGCAGAATATGTTTCAAGTCACTAATATACTTACTGCATGATGAACTACTGCATGGGCAACTCATGTATTAGATTAAAGTGCACACATCACCAACAGCTGACTACATGCATACACCTTTCAATTAAGAGTTAAAAACATGGTCATTTTTTAGTATAATTTTCAATTGTAATATCAACACTTCACATAAAATCCCCAACCCGAAGAGAGAGTAATACATGACTGATTTACGTAGTGTTACAGTCTGTTCACTTTACCTTGTATTGCAAGCACATAGTCTTCATCGTATGAGCCAGTGCTTGTGCGGGCCGTACAACGGTACACACCACCATTGGCAGGCTTCACATCAGTAATTCTGTAAGTACAAATCACAACCACAAACTACAGCTTCAGTTCAAAGGGGCTGACAGTTCTCCATTGAACCACTCAAAATAAAATACAAGTCAACCAGATGACAGGTATCCAAAAAGAAAAATTCTTATCTTGCGATGTGTTCATTACACAGACATCCAGTTTGCACCATTACAAAGGAAAGATCTCTTAAGTTTTCCTCTGACTATACCTATGTTAGCAGATTTCAAAGTGAACACACCCAGTGGCATTCAACATATTAGTCAGAAAATACTGAGAGACAATGCCACTTGTGAAATGTACACATAGATGGGAAGTTGGTATGAAAATGAACCCTAAATAAACTGGGTACACACTGGATTCAATTAGCTCATGATAAGGTCCAGTGGTATGCTCCTGTAATCACAATAATGAAACTTCAGACTCTATATAAAAAGTGGGGAAGTTTCTCACCTGTGAGCAGCTATCAGCTTCTCAAAAAAAATACCCTAAACCATAAAAGTAAATGTTTTGCAAAATGTGAAATATGAACAGTGTATCCACAAAATGGGTAGTTACTTTCCTGTGCAGAAAAATCTCATAATGCACTCCACTCAGGTACATGGAATTCAATATGGCATCACCATACAACATACAGACAGACAAACCTGCAGCATTATAAATATTGCCACAAAAAAAAAACATCTCAGGTTACATAGTACAGATTTCAAGTATTGTAAATCCAGATCAACAATAATTTTTACACCAAGTTTAACCAGGCTGTTATATAGTAACTATCGTGTACATTCTGCTGCCTTTTCATAGATTATTTTCACTAACATAAGCTAAATAACAGGCTGATGTCAGTACACCTCACCTCAACAAGCTTCCAGCAATCTGAACGTTGTTTTCTAGCCTTTCTCCCACTTTGCTCCACGAGAATGTTACAGGTGTGTCCCCTGAGGCTGAGCATCGGACATCAACAGTGTCACCAACATGAACTACATCTTGACTAGCATCAATTCGTAGGGCAAGGCTCGACACACCTAATGATAACAAGGCTGACATAAGAAAATGAAAAACTATAAGATTAATCACATGCTTAGTCATGTCCCTAGCAAGAAATGGGATCTTCAATAACCTGCTGAATGAAGTTAATTAAGCTGTCAAGTCAATTCAAATACACTGATTATTTGGAACTGAAAAAAATTTTCCCAAACTTGTCATTTTTCTATTAAATTGGGAATCAAAATGTCAGAAGCATGTCTCACAGCTGCACCAATTCAGTTACTTGTAACAGTACAAGACACAAAGTTTTAAGTACACTCTGATCCTTTTCTTACATTTGTCGTCCTGTTGTGTTACATGTAACAAACGAAATAAACTGCTGTCAACACAACTAATAAGTGTTATATCTTTAATTTGGTAACATGTTTCTACCTCAGAGGGTTATCTTTAGACCCGTAGTGTAAAATACATAAAAGAAATTGTGTGTAATTGTAATAAGTTTTGAACTGAGATCTCAATTTCACAATTTGATAAAATACATGTTGCCCTGTCAAGTCAATTATATACAATAAAAGGTTAAAAGGTTAAAATGGTTTAATGACTGTTAAAACATTCTTGAATTGTGCTATCGTATTTGATGCAGTAGATGAGTATGAAACATGGGGTTCATGGAATTTTGTTTTGCAGGTGTTGTATATGTTGTGGATTGGTTGTCCAAATTCATTTTCCTTCTTGTTGTAGAGATATGGCTGTAGATATTTGTGTCTAGTTGGTTCTGGTGTTCCTATGTGTCGCTTGTCCAACTGTTCCAGCAGAGGAAAGTTTTTTTTCTCCAGACGGTCGAGACCGGTTCTGCCCCCCCCCCCCCCCCCCCCAGCCTCCTATTCAGTAGGTACTTGGTTTCTTTCTTGGGGATCAAGCAGCTGGAATATGAAGTTGACCACTCACCTCCACCTAGTACTGAGATTAAGAATGAGTGGAGCTATTCCTCTACTTCCCTTATATCCCTTCATGCCATGCACAGGGGCAGCTTGACCTTTACCTTTTAACCTGCCCCCAGCATGACTCTACATCCCATAAGACAGTAACATTTAAAACACAGTAAAATCTAATTTCACATTTAAATACCATCAAACAACTGGACTAGAAGCAACCCCCCCCCCCCAACACACACACACCAATGTTTTAAACTGAATAAAGGAACAGCTTCCCCCCCACAGTCCAACCTTTAAAACCTCATGTTATCCATCACGCTTCACTTGCCCACTGTAAGTATCACCAAACAGAATCCTCCCTCCTACTTTGCAGTCCCTCTAACCGACACTTTACAACTCTTGCATTAGTGCTGAGTAAATGCTGGCGCACACAGGCTCAAAACACTTGACATGCCACTTCCTGGTGGAACTTCATATTGCTTTCAAGACACTCACCTTAGTGCATTAAGTGTAAAACTCAAAACTGGCAACTACACCAAAACCAGTAAACATAAAATATCTTACACACAAACAAGATTCAAAAGGTGAGGAGAAGAAAATCATCCAAAATGGTGAAGTTACAGGTTTGAGTTGCAGCCACGGTGACAGATCACATGGAACAGAGCTCTGTATCTATGACAAACAGTGGGAAGTGAGGGGCTTGGAAGTAGGAAGAGGGACAGGCAAACACAAGTATGTGGCAGTATGCTACACTACATCATTACCCCTTCCTATGTGTGGGGACAGGCAATCCACATCGATGCACTCGCAGAACGTGATTATGGGCGGGCACAACAGTTCATTGCTGCAAGGTAAGGAGTAGACCACCTCTCTCCCTGCACGCACCACCTGGCCACTTGCTCTCTCCCCTATACATCACAGCAGTGCTCTCAACATGCCGGCAAAACAGGCAGGGAAACTAAACCATGCGACTAGTGGGACAATGGCATAAGTCTGGAGTATCCATGTGTCACATATGTATCTTTTTGCATGACAATACTGTGTTCTAGGTCAACCATGATTTTGGATAAATTGCCAGTTCTCATTTTTCGGCAAAAATTCTTGTGTCATGACTGGTGGGATCTGAAAGCATGAGCTAGCCCACATAAAGCAACATCTAGAAACACAAGGTTTTCTTTACAGCCACCATCCTAATCTCACAGCAAGACAAGATTCTTGATGTCTAGAAAGTGTAAAGAAATGAACCATCAATCACAACAAACCTTTTTATTTCTTTCAGAGATTTAGTGCATTTTACAACATGTTTTGGCCAACTTGGCTGAAGCATGTTGTAAAACACACTAGATCTCTGAAAGAAATAAAAAATTTTGTTGTGGCTGACGGTTCACTTCTTTACACTTTATATATTATCACAATGGCATGTTTAAAATAAAGGTTACTCTTGATGCGAGTATTAAATATTTTACTATGTTCCTTACCATTCTTTCCATTCAGCCTAAAAATGATTTGTAGGCTGCTATTCACTGTATATCTTTTTTTTAACAGGCACGAGACATTAAAAATGTCAAAGAACGTATCAGATAAATGTATTCAGTGTTGGTGCAAACAAAAAGGTTTGAAGACATAGCACTCAATCCACTCACAATGTGAGTTTAGTGTTACGCTGCTGATGTGGCCTGTTTAAATATGGGAACTTCATTTTGGGAAGAGAGTGGTGCACAAGCTCCATCAGCATAAGAATGGAAATACTTCATTGTCTAGAGTTTTAGCAAGTGTCCAGAGTGGAAATGTCATATAAATATCATATGTGACATATGGATTAGTTTCATTTGTTGAGTTACGTTAGTAGGAACCTTTGGGTAAATCAGAATTCAAACATTAATCATAAACACAAACCATGCACAGTGCTATGTTACTTAAAAACACAATCCAGTTAAATAAAATAAAACTTTAGAATAAAACAAATGTTAGTGTTGTTAAATACTGAAGATATGTATGTGCTCATTACAATTACGTCATTATGTTAAAATTCATTACAGTACTCAGTGAATTAGTAATATTGCATATGCACTACTGAACAATTATTTGTTAACTACTGAGTACAAAATATATGTGCACAATGTAACAGATATGACATGCACATTAGGGTTATGACACCGTGCAGACTGCCGACTGCATCTTAAGGATGCAAAAGCAGGAATGTCCAGTTATTACCTGATTCTGACATTAGCAATGTGCACTAACCATTTCCTGTTAAAGGAATAACAATTCTGCACACAAATAATTCAGTCACCATTTGCACTAATGGTATCATGAGTTGTCCCTTTACCAAGCTGTGATGTAGTACAGTGGTTCCCAAATGTGCTTCATGAACTCCTTATGGACACATTAGATATCTGGAAGGACCTAAACTTTAGCCACCGCCCCTCCTGTATGTAGAATGGAAGTATTGCTACCACCCAAAGACTGCATTTCACGTATTCAGTGAACAATTATATTTACTGAATTTTCTGAGACATGCTGCACAATCTCCATTTTTTCCTCCACAAAATGATGTGTATTTCATAAAGTTATCTTTTTTGCTTCATAAAATATTCACGTTTTATGTAAAAAAAGGATTAAAATTTAAATGTCCAGCTCTGCGGCCAAAGGGCTGAAGTAAAGAGTAATTACTACTGCTTTCAACATGGTTGTTTTGTAATTTTTGGAGGGGTGATGTCTGTATAAACTGGAAATTTCAGACTTGTTTTCAAGGGATGTGAGGTGGAAGAAATACTGTGTAAAGGTTTAGTTGCATGCAGGTGAGCCAGGTCAGGTAGGCTTGCGAAGGTGGGGGGGCACAATAATAAAAAAATGTATACAATTTCATAAGGACGTCTGCTTATTATGTTCTTTTCATGAAAGAAGTCTTTGGAGAGGCAGCATTTGAGAACCACTGATTTGGCACAACATTTAAACTACCAACCAAATACCCTATCACACATTACAGTTTTAGTATGTTTTACTGATCTAGAAGTTGCCTCACAGGCAATGGTAATGAAGGTACTTACGATCTACTCTGAGGTTTATGTAGTCAGAAGCATAACCTTCATTTGTTCGAGCCTCACATATGTAACGCCCTTGGTCTGACAAGTGAACATTAGTCAACTGAAGTACATCTCCACGGATGGCTGCAGTGGCAGGAAGAGGTAAGCCGTCGCGCGTCCAAGTGATGTATGGGGGCCGTCCAGTTCCAGGAGGCACAACACATCGAAGCTGCACTGAAGTCCCTTCATATGTTGATTGGTCATGTTGAACAGCAGTGAGTATAGGTGCTCGAGTGTTTTCTGTGTGGAAAGTACAAACACACATCTTGTTTCATTCCGTCACCATAGGTCCTTGCAAATACTCATTTTCTCACTTGTCTCATCCATCATTTTTTCCTACACACGCCTTGTGAATTGTGCAGCTGTTTTTCAATATATTTTCTACTTCACTGTTCACCCAAATTTACAATGAAGAAAAAAACCAGAACAATACATTTCATACGCAGGGACATTTCTTAAGATGGCCCCATGCATTGCTCTACAAGTAGACCATTTCATGTGATAGCAGGCAGAACAGTATAGCAGCTGTTCCAGTTTGCCATGACCGGAGGTCCAAATGGTATAGTTTAATCTCTATCGTCCTACAAGACCATATGTTGTCTTTAAAATGTACTGGCAAATGGCCTAGCATGACATATGCTGGTCCCTGTGTGTTTACTTGGTAGCAATTTATGTTAAATGTCCATGCTGAGCCAGAAAAACTTGCCGTAATGTGATGTAACAACACTCTGTGGATTAACATAGGATTTTATGCACACCAGTACCTACTTTCTGGAAGACCATATATTCACCAAGATGAAACCACCCTTCATCACTGAACAGAAAGAATTTGGAGACAATTTCTAAAGCATGCACTCCATGAAGGTACCAGTTCACAAAATTAAGATTTGCTTCATGATCTGTGACACAGAATTTGTGGACTACATTTGTCTTATATGGATACAAATGCAGCAGCTGTGATGCATTTGTTGGCAGTGATGCACATACATACAATTATTGTGCAGGTAATGTAAAAAATTTTCTCGCAGATGTCTCCATTTGGCACACACGTCACTCAGTTTCCCCTCATTTGGCATGCCTTCTTATTGTCCAAAGTGAAACCTGTTACCTGAACCCTTTTCACTTATTTTTGTATTCCTGTGTGAAACTAGTGCAACTGGAAAACTGTGTCTGAATTTACGACGACATGTAACAACTGTATTCAGCTTATGTATTGGACAAAAATCTGACTTCATGTGAGTTATAGAGACCTTGCAACATCTCCAACAGCACAGTGGAAATGATCCAGCCTGTGGGCTCAAAGTATAGCTACAGTGATCTGATGGGACGTGACTAGCAATTGAGTTCACTGTAGCTGTCTTATATGCAAATAAAATGCTTTTATGTTTCAACATATAGGAATCTCTACTCACCATTCACAAGAACCTCGGCTGCAGCCTCTGCTTCACCTGCAGAATTCCTAGCTAGACATATATAACGGCCTGCATCCGACACTGCAATGCCATGGAACTGTAACAAACATTTGCTTCTGATTCCTCGCAACTGATGACGCCAAACAGCTCATGAGATTTGCGGTTCTCACAGAAGCATTGTTGAAAATTTCAAGTATTCTAGGAAGTGATACTGCGTTGCTGGGTGCTGGGCCTTTCTTGACTAGCTGAGAAACTAGCAGCTTTCCAAGAAAAGACTCTGCTCCATGAAGTTAGTAAGTTGTGGTAATTTTTAGACAGTCATATTTTATGAGAACTATACATGCAGGATCCGTAATGTGAAGAGACTAAACATCAACCAGTTGCTTCTAACAGTTAAAAGTGCTCTGAATTTGAGTGACAAAAAAGTACAGAATTATGGAAACATGCTATACAATGTGCATCAGTTACATATAACCTCACTCATATATTCATAATTATTATACAAGAAAGTACAATGGTAAAGATCATCTTCAGAGTTGGAAACATGAGGCATCACACCTTTTTTTTTTATATACCACTGTAATAAGCATAATACTTATAGATGCATTACCCGCAACAGGCCTTGTGATACAGTAACAGTGTGTGGCAGGTCGCGTCCTAGAGCACTCCACTGGATATCAATAGGCTGATCACCAGTTGCAGTGCAATGGATGAATGCGTCATCACCAGGTCGAACCACTTGTCGTGTTGGGTTCAGCTGTATTCGAGGCGGAGCTGCAATAAAATCATGTACAATATTAACCTCAAATATGTATGCTATACACTTAGTATAGAACCTAAATTTATATGAAAACCAGAAGCAAACAGATACAGGACTGACAATATTTTCTCATGGAGGTGGTAAACTTCAACAGGTGTCTTCAGTAGCACAACTGAAGCTAAATATGAAATTTGTGTTGCCACCACTTTTTTTTATTTTACAAAAGAATTACCTTATCAAACGTTTTATATTTTTTGAAGATCATGATATGGGACATCATGTTGTGATGTAAACACAAGACTAGAAAGATTAAAATTCTGTCAAACACAACTTCCTTAGCTATTCCCACGTTATCTAATGCTACATGTTTCAGCTTTTTCTACAAAGCCATCACCAGGCAGTCAAAATACTCAAAGAAAGTTGGTCTTATACAATGGAAAGATTATATTGTAATACACACTTAAGATCTCAGCTTTAGAAAAAGTGTATAAAATGGAAGCCAAAAAGGTAAAATCATACAAGTAAATTATAAAAATATGTTGTGTACTTCATGCAAGTTATAAAAAGACAAAATCATGTACTTTAATGATAAATGAAGAAAAACCATGCACATTTTGGTAAGCCTTGAGGGTATCCATTCTTCAGATATATGTGTATGCAAAAATTATGTAGATGTTGATACAACACTGAGGATACTGATTACAGAAAACCTCAGCTCTTTTGGATGGTGAAGTTTGATAGATAAGTCAGGTAAAACCCTTGCTAGTGGCAAAGGTCACTGTTCTCCTGTGTTGTTAAGGAAGTACAGATACACACACACATGACTACTCTCCATACAGTAAACAAGCATGTCAAAAGCACTAATCCTCTGTATTCTGCATACTGTTCCCATCATAATTAAGAGTTACATAAAGAATCACTGCAAAACAAAATTTTTCGAAGGTTAAAAATAACACACGACCACCTTAAGTTCAAGAAAAACACTGCAGTGTGACAACACAGTTTGGTAAATACATTTCTCCGAATACTTAACATCCAAGAACAACTGCATATACAATGGTTCTACTGAGACTGTCACTGAAATAACTATCCTTTGCAAGCACTCTTTTCTCTAGCTTTCCCCCACTTCCACAATTCACAATGGTAAATATCAAATGACATATTTGTAAATGGCATTCAGCATAACAGCCAACACTGGTACATCCAGAATGATGAAAGGTCACATGCAATGAAAGCATGTATCCTGGGCCACAAGACGACAACCAGAGACTGTCAATATCCCGCGCATCTTGGTAATGTATGACGCAGTAATACTTTCAATACTCAGCATTGTGAAATGTCTGTTCCCTCTAATGGCCCCAAGTGGTAAAAAAAATTACTCTCCATCCCTGGACTACTGTGACCTCCCAATCAAATTTCAATTCAATAAGCTTATTGAAAGAAATTGGTGCACATTTAGGTGGGAAAATGGAAGACGAAACATTTCACAAAATTTGACATCTTCAGTTATTACACACCTGTTTTGTGAAAATTCCACTGTTTGGTATACTATCCCTTTCTAAAAGTTACAGACAATATGATGGTGTCATAATAGAACATGATGGAAATTAAAATAAAAAAACATGATCCTCAATAACTCAGGAAACAACACTGTCTGGGCACTATCACTGTCACTAGATAACAAAACATGCTAATAACAACAGAACACAGACTTTATCAATCTCCTGGAACTTCCACAAACACATAGACACATATCTACATGTTGTCTTACCTCTAACTCTTGAAATTTTGTCTGCTTGTGTGAAAGAAAGCACAACAGGAACAAGACATATATCTGTGCAAAGTGGAAATATCTATGCATGTATACAGGGCCGGCCTGACATATGTGGGCACCCCAAGCACATTAACAATTTGGCAGAGCCCCGGGCAGGGTAATAATTTGACGCCCCTTAAAACCAATACTCTTAAATTTTTTCGGTGTACGACAGCACTGGCAAACCTTTTTCAGGGTGCATGCCCAAACTGTCGATAACTTTCAAAGAAATTCTTTCATGTGTGGCAACCTGACTTTACTAATTTAACATTGTCCATACCGTGTACATTCATAGTGTTAACATATATTAGTGAGTTTACTAGTTTACTGAGTTTATAGGTTGGCACCCTGGGCAGGTGCCTGGCTGGCCTGCCCTTTAGTCCGGCCCTGCATGTATATATACAGAAGTTCTCAAGTGATCTGAAATAGTGCCACAAACACACAGAATGTGCATCAAAGAAAACTAAATACTGTGGCTGCAACAATTAATTCTTACATTCATACAACTTTTGTTAGTCTACTTAATTTAATTATGCTGTGAGTAAGCCTGTTACTTCCAGTGGATGAGATCTTAGTTTCACGCACTGCAATGTCCCAAATAAAGACTGACAAACTCTTCCTGCTGCAGACATGTCCATCTAATTTGGAATGTGTCCCTTGTCCGTAGACTTTGGTATGTGGGTGTTCACTAACATGATGGACCAAGAAATTCCTCAATCATGCACATAAACAACTTAGTTTGTGCCTACAATTTTCCATTTCCTTTTATTATGTATCAATTAAAGTAAGTCATGAAGACTGCTTCTTAAAGTATTGCCTTGACACAACTCAACATGGGCCAATGCTGTCACATAAATTTTGAAGGACGTGACACCATTCAGGTACTTCTGGAATGGCTTAGGGCAGTGCCAAATCCTCATGCCATCTTCTACCCTTCACACAATGACCATCACACAAATGCAAAACTTACATTAGTGTCAATATCACACTTGCTGCATGAGCATACTTTGCTAATGTACTGTCCTCGTAGGCACTGGAGCAGGTGTTTCAAAATGAAGGGTCAAGCCTACCAAAATTTGGAGCTATGTGTGTTAGTCTGAAGAGCATGTAGAAAGACTGAGTGATGTTATCTCTTCTGAATTTATTACACATCCAGCTAGAGAAATATGATTGGGGAGACCTACAGAAAGACTGTAACTAAGTCCCCAAACAAGAAAATCAATCTAACATTGGGAAGGACAATCACCACCACCTGGCAGTCTCACACAGAAAGAGTAACAGCCTTAGTTTTTTTAATTCAAGAGTTTTACGAGTCATTCCACCACTTTGTGTACCTTGAAATGTTCACAAAAGTACCCGTTCCCCCTTGTTCCTATCTCATGAATGTAATATGTGTTCAACAAACTGTATATACACTTCATAGATGGTTTGACTCGAAGTAATGGCAAAGGGGATTCTTTCATGTTCCAAGCACAACATTACACTCAATTTCATACAGATATATATATGTATATAAAGGATGTATTTACTAACTGAAGTCCGTAAAATGCAAATTAATAACTATTTATTGTAGAATTAATTAAGTCACAGCCCAGCAAGTATTTACAGAGTCTTCAAAAAGAGAGGTGCGACCACAACAATGAATTACAATGTTATGACATACTGTGTGCCCCTTGACCTCGTTCATTTAAGGAACACAAGTCGCCTTCTGTGAGCAAGAAAATAAAATAATTACTGACTTTTATAAACACGTTCTTATAAAATTACTAGCAAAGTGTACCAAAGTGTTACACCTCTACTAATAAAACTACATTGTTAATACAAAAAGTTTAAAATAAAAGGATGCACACTTCACCAAGGCCAGACATAAAGAAGTCTGTAGATTCACTGGCAGAATTATTAGCAACCAACATCTTTTATTACACTGTTATTTACACAGATCTTATTTAAAACTAGCAAATTAGCAAATTCTAAATTTAGTCAAATACACAATTACAGATACATTTCCCACAGCGTGAGAATGTTTAGCATGAAAAGTTTTTCAATATCTTCTTTTGACTACAAGTAACCAAGAACCCTTCAAGCACCAGCCTTCATAAATGTCAAACATAAATTGCTCACCATCACTATTACTCAGCCCTACAGCCTCACTTTCTCTGTTGTCCTATGCCTATGCTTCAAAATAGATATGTGATATGTTCTCTGCGAGATTGGACCCACAATTTTACATATTCTTCAGATAAGCTTTGCCTGTGAAAGGGTTAAAAATCATCTAAGAAGGTGGGCCTTCCTTATGTAAAGCTGCATTCACTGCCAGGGAGATGTCTGTTGCTTAGAATGTAAATGTACAGTTGCTTCTAAGATTACTGGTCCTGACATATCACCACAAAACTGCACATTGCCTACAATATAAATAACTGAATCCAACTTACCAATGACTACAAGATGGGCAGTGGCAGTAAACAGAACTGTGCCAGTTGGGCCGATACCTAAACACGAGTATTCCCCTGCATCTGACGGCTGAACATTGTTGATGTAGAGCACGCCATCATGGATCTGGTGGTTCTGTGGCATTAGTGAGTTGTCCGAGCGAATCCAATTCAAGAAGATTCTATCACGGTTTCCTGTTGTGACAATAAAGAATTACTGAAACACATTTATCAAATAATGTATTGAAACATCTCTGCTGGACAATGAATTTGGACATGAAACTGAAGAAAATTACAACAACAAACATTTAAACTATAAACTACCTGTGTTTGTCATAAACATGTAAAAAAAACCCCTAGAAATTCATTTTATATATATATATATATATATATATTATATATATCTTAAACAAAAAGGATATTTGCTGCATTTTTAAGACATGCTGCATAATCTGCTTCATTTTAAACAAAATGTCGTTTATTTCATGATTCTACCTCTTTTTGTTTAAATAATACTCATGTTTTTCATAAACCATGCGCTAAAATGCAAATATCAACCTGGTCATTTAATGATTAATACTGAAACAAGAGAGCATTCATGGAGGAAGGGAGTGACAATGGTGACAGCAACCTACAGCAGAGTGTAAATAAAATCTCTGTAATGCTGACGTGTATAATAACGACCAGGCATGCACATCAGGTTTCATTGCAAAAAGGCTCCTATTTCCCATTTCTAAAATGTCATCAAGTAAGATTGAAGTATCATACTCTCTCATATTTAATAAAGCGATGAGGCACATGACACTTCTGAGGTACAATTATTGTCAGTAAATGAAGGCCCCATGTTGGTGACTGTTTCATTTTTTTTTTTTACATGCAGTAATCTATAATCTTGGTTCTGGTCTTTCTTTCTTTGTTTGTTTGTTTCTTTCTTTCTTTCTTTCTTTCTTTCTTTCTTTCTCTTTCTCTCACCTTACTGGCAACCCACACAAAATCAAGCACTAATCAAACAAGTTACTCCATTTTAACATGATCAAAATCTGACAAGCGGACAGATGGCTCCAGTCTAGTGGAGCTGCAAATAATGGAAGTGTCAATTTGGGAAGCTTCCCAACCAAGCTGTTTTCGTTCCTATCATTCAGTTGGCCACACTCACCTCTCACTCTGCATCTCATCTCTGCCCGACCATCAACTGGGACTCTGAATTCATCATATGGAAGCACATCACCACTGTCATTTCTGCCGGGTGAGTATGTGGGGTAGACATTGCTTCCAGAATAAGGGGGCTCTGATCTGCCATCATGTTCACCTGTAACACAGAATATGAAACTGCAGTCAAACTGTATTCACTGTTTGATACCAAAGGACGTAACAATGTGTAGTCTGGTACAAATTTACCCATGTTTTGCAGAAACAAGCTGCTTTGATTCCTCTAAAATGTTCATAAATTTCTACCAGACTACATGACATCAACAACCTTCTCCCACTGCTACATGAAATTTAATTTTTGCATTATTCCAATGTATTGTCTGTTTACTGTCAAAGTTCAACGACAACATGTTCAAGTCAATGTATTCATACTGAAGAGCCAACAAAACTGAACATAAGAGAAACTGATCTGTGTACGCACCTGTTATGTCTCCACGGTGTGGGAACTGACCACCAGTAACTTCATTCTCTTCTACTGTAAGATGCAACCTCTCTTCATTAGTGCCAGCTGCATTGCGAGCCAAACAACTGTATGAGCCTTCATCTGCTTTGGTGACACGAGTAATCTCATACACAGCTGTCTGTGGCAATGCACTAGTTACTGGTTCTGTGTTACTGAAAATGAATACTGTGTTGTAGTTTAAAAAGGGTCCTTGCAGTTCTAGCCCAGCATATAGTCAACTGGCAGACTTTCACTGTAGCGATGAACCACTGAATTTTACGATCTTATAATCACAGGGCTGTGGTTTCATAGATTCATCACTGCACAGAAAAGCACCACCTGGAATCATCCTTTTTTCTCTTCCTTGGAAAAGGATATGAAAAACCCTACACGGAGTTATATTTTTTCTGAACATTTCTCCTTTACACACTCCCATCTGTTCATTTGACCTAGTCTGTCATCACACAGGATTATATGCAAATACAAAGCCTATCACTGACCATGACACTGAGCCCTTCCATCATCATATTGTATCTTAGAATGCACTTTTTGTGCCCCATACCTCAGCTACATGTACAGTCCAACAAACGTCTATAGTGTCACAAATAATGTGCCTTCTGAAAAGAAAGAGGCAATGTTAAAGCACACCTCTTCTCTGCAATTCATTCATTCATTTATTTACCTTCCATAAATCCACAGACATGGAAAAAGTCATACTTAGACTTAAAAGGAAAATATAATGCAAGAGAGTGCAAAAGATGATGTACGTGTGTGAAGTCAAATACGTGTAACTGCTCACACAATGTAGTGAATAATATAAAATCAATAAATCAATCAAACCTTTGGAACACACCACCAGGTTCAAAAACCTGTGTGCAAACCAACAGAAATAAAGATAAGATGAGAAATGATAAGATAAGACAGGATATGATAATTACTAGAAAGCAAAGCCAGTTCTATGTTTTGACCATTCCACCGTCGGCTGTGGTTCTCCTGTGGCTCGGCATTCGAGCTTCACTCTCTGCCCGACAAGAACTTGCACGTCTGTAGATGGAGATACAGTAATCTTCGGCATAGAGTGCACCACCAGCGTTGCCAAAGCAGTCGTTGAACCTGCTTTGCTGTCTGCATGGCAAACATACTGGCCTGCCTCTGACTGAGTCACTTGGGTAAATCTGCAATAGTAAGCATGTAATGATATTTCACATACAAATATATGCATCAGCAAACACTTAAAATGAGCTAGATGATTCATGTCCATATCCTATGAGAACTATTTTAATTTTATCCTCTCATATATCACTAGATCCCCAAGTCATGTATTATGCATGCATTTTTCCTTGCCTCTTTGCATGCTAGATGTCTCATCCAGCCAATCCTCCTTGATTTCCTCATCCCAATATTTGATGAACAGTAAATACAGATTACGAAAAGCAGAAAACTTTTCTTGTCTACCTCGTATAATGCACTTGGTGTCAGTGAGTGAGTCACACCCTGCTTGCTAAGGATACCAGTAAGGGTGCTCTCACACTGGACACTACTTACGATACAATGTCCATAACATTGTGATATGATGAGCTTATGATATGACTCTACCCATGGTTTCAAATGGGACCTCACACAATGAAGACAACATAATAACAATATGGTGGAAAGAAGTATCAAATATCACATACATTCTATATATAAATTTATTAATGTGCCTATTAAAATAGGAAGCAAGAGTTTCAACAGAGATATCAATGTTGAAATCACCATTTCCAATACCACTGTATATGTAAGTGTGACAGCAAGGTAACAACGCATTACATGATGGCGCACTACAGAAATGACAGTAGGATGGCAGGTTATATGACATGTATGTCAGTCTGGCGCTTTCTCTGACTCCACAGGGAAATGATGCAGGTCAGACAGGACTGACGTGAAAAATTCTGCAACAGGTCATTGCTGAATACATGACACCATTACCTTAGCACTCCACCAGGTAGTTCTTCAATGGTGGATGACAATGGACGTCCATCAGATCGGGTCCATGTCACGCGCGGTAAAGGAATTCCTGCCGTAACTCGACACTGCAGCAGAACACTTCCACCTGCTATCACAGTCTGTGTAGCCTCTGGGTATAACTCCACAGCAGGAGGCTCTCGGCCTGTGCAGAAGTGTTGTTTAAGAAAGAAATAATGCATCCAGACCTCACACCTTCCACAGTAACAGAAATAACAGCAACAGTACTTAGTCTGGCAGAATATCACACACATGAGTACAGACACATTAATTTTAACCCTCCAATGATACTGCAATGTATATTCAAACTACTGGCAGGATGGCGGAGTTTTTAAATTTAAAGTACTCTAAAATATGCTCAATCAGTACAGTGCACAGACAGCAGCAACATGCGAGGAATTAAAATCAAGTACTGAAAACAGAGGCTGACACTGAAGGGTTGATCCTGCATTATACAACAGATGCAGCTATGTCTTAATAACATATTTTAAAATAAAGTACTTTACAATACAATTTTAAGCATTCTATTCCACGGTATATGTGAAGTTAAAAAAACACGACATCCCAGCGCTTTTTTCAAAAGTGATAGTAATGTAACTGACATACTTATTATTATTCACTTTATACAACAGATGTAAAAGTTGTATTATTAAACCGAAAATTCTAGCCACTTACGTTCCACTTCTACAACAGCTGATGTTACAGTGCTCCCAGCAGTATTTTCTGCAGTACATATGTACACACCTCTGTCACGTACCAGTGCATTGATAATCCTCAGAACTGGTCCTACTGCCTGCAAAAACAGACAAACATACTTTCAAACCATTAACCCTTTCACAGTTTACACAAAGTGCACGTCAATCACACAGCATTGCGCCATGTAGTCTTCCAGGTGGCAGTTGGCCAAGAAACCTTCTTCTACAAAGTTACCATAATGCTATTTAACCCAAAAGAAAAAAAATGTATCACAGAGAGATGTCTACACTACAAAATCCTTTTCACAGGATTGAAAATCCTTCATACTTAAGTAGCTGGAGTCCAGATTTTTTAGTCCAGTAACAGGCGACACAATTACACAACACAATAAATTCTGACACTTGTACAAAATAAGCAGGTTTTGACAAAAGTGGGCATGCTGATTACAAAAATGACAGTCAAAAAGTTGCTATCACATCAATAAATAACAACCGCCTAAAATATACTTGTTTATTAAATAAAAATCCAGTAACACAACCTACACCTTTTAGCAGATTTTGCACCATCAGGTAGTAAAAAAGGCAACACACTAAGAGACAGGAAATTACAAATACAAAGGATAAAATATAATAAAACAAAATCAGAGTTTGCATTGTAAGTAAGTAGTTTAGTGTACAGAGGAAATACTAATGTTAGGGAAGGTGTGCAAATATAACGCATGGATGCTGCCAACAGAGAGCCTTAGTATTCTATCCTTGACATGCAGAATGCCATTACACAACTGATGTTTAATTAGGAAGAACATAAATTCATAACATAGGAGCTACATGTGAATCCATACAGGGCAGACATTACAAAGGTGACCACTGAACTAATGAAACATATAATTCCCAGTATTCTTACATTTTTTATGACTTGTGGGAAATAAAAAATTGTATCTTTCTTAAATTCTCCAAAAACTACCGTTATTAGATTACTCTGCATCACAAAGCACCTTGCTTTGATAGGATTCCAACTGTGCAAAGTCAACCATCATATTCAAAGTAACGTACTCGATGCTACCATACCTGAACATTATTCCCTAACTGCTCGTTCAATTTGCTCCATCTGATGGTTGGTGTAGGATCTCCTGTGGCAGTACACCTCAGCTCTCCTATTGTTCCTTGTGATATGGTCTGGGTTTCTGGCTCTATCCGCACTGTGGGAGGCGGTCTGTCAATACACATAAAGTAAAGTCTTGGTTCTGTGCAGATATACCATTCACAGAATATGGAGTTCTAAAGAAACCTTATTTTATCACACAACTATCGTTTGTCACTTCCAGCAGCTACTCTAATGCATGTGAAGGCGGATGGTTGAGTGGGCTGTGTTAATAGAACAAACAAGCCAACAGGAACTGGTAATTGATAGTTGTCAGATAAAAAATGACGCTGTATATGGAACTCCATATGTAGATATGGTCATCATAATAATGTACAGCTGGAGCTGCCAACATTTTTGGGTGATGGACTACTCAGAGAAGCTTGAATCAACTGTAGATATCTACTAAAAAAGGGGCACAAACTTAAATACAGCAATAATATGAATACCTTTGTACCTTGTGTTTTCACATCATAACACTTTCTATACTAATGTTTTCATGCTCTATCTTAAACATATCTTACACACGGCTGAAAGAAGTTTGTACGCACATATGCCAAAAGCTAAAAGAAACAAAATTAGCAGTGTACGTACATTGCCATAAAAACATAACAATACGTTCCCTTTGTATTGTGGACACACATCACTGTCAGCAATATAACAAATATTGAAAGTGTTGCCATTCAAATGCAACAATGTGGCCTATTCATTGTTGTGCTACATATGCCACTGCCAACAATATAAACATTTAGGTCTTCATGTAAGATGCCGAAAATTTTTGTCAAATTTTATACACATTTGGATTTTCTCAAATGATTTTGATAAAAGTTCCCAACATCTAATTTCAAGGAAATCTGTCCAGTGGGAGCTGCAATGATACATGCAGACAGATGGACATGATAAAGCTCACAGGCACTTTCCTCAGCTATACAAATATGCCTAAAACTTTCTGCTTGCCAAAATTTAAGAGGAAAAAATTCTGCTTGAATACTGCGTACTCAGAACTTCCAGTGACATTCAAAAATACTTATTTCTATGATGCCACACTTTGCTTAAAATATCACTATATTAACAAGTGGCTGATAAATTTAATGAAAAAGGCTGAATGTAACAGAGTGCCACACAGGGAATGTGGGGGAAATAAAATCGCTCATCACCCAGCAAGGAAAGGACCTGAACGGATATGAACCTCAGAAGTAACTGCCAAGTGTGCTATCAGGAAATGAAGAACAGAAGACAACAAGGGCATCGGACAACACACATGACCCAATCATACTGAGACTATCAAATGGTGCCACTTGTTCAAGTTCCTCTGTAACTCTGAGACCATAGCTGTTACCACTTGGGGAACCCAAATGACAATCACACAGCCCAATCAAGAAGCACTGCATTTTACCTGACGTGTGAAATCCCATTGCTGCTAAATCACAGAGAATGAATGAATAAATTCGAACAATAATAAATGGTTCCAGTGCAAGGGTTGTTAATGCCCACCTCACTTGATCTACTCTAATCTAATTTAATGTAGCAAGAACTTTGTTGTTGGATACAGCTGCTACCTAACAGATTCTTAATTGGTCCTCCTCAAATTTACACAAGCAGCGCTGCTGTTATAGGTAGTCAATAAATCAAATTCATGAGATTTCAGGCTTCTGCCACAGTGTAGTAGACACCTTCGCTTATCAGGGATGTTATGTGGCATAGGTCGGTAGTTGATTACTGATGTAGTGGGACAGCCTATTGGTCCCTGAAAGGTGGGATTGATAGGAAATCGTGCAATGCTGGTAACAAACTACCAACCTACGCCAAGTAACATCTCAGAAAAGCAAAGGTCTCAAAATCTAATTTTACATTATCACCCCAAATTTACCTAGTCTAAATTCAGTTGCTTCCATTTTGTAAAATCAATGCGGAAGAAAATTTTGAGCTTCAAAACCTTCCAGCTGTACAGCTTCAGCATCCATTACACACTTGCACCGTCCTGAAGGTACCTAAAGTCAATGTGCATCCACAACGAACATATCCTGTGAGTAACCTCTTCATCCTAACACTCGCAAACTCTGCTCTCTTAACTGCTGATATGATTTCTTTGTGTACAAAAATTCTGTCCATGACTAATGATTCTTATTTCACTTTCCATAGAAAAAAACATAATCCTCTTCTGGTAGACTGCTGCCCTTGTCCCATATGACCTCCTTCTACCAAATCCAACTTACATCCTTTTCAGACCAGACCCATTATAATATTGCCCTCCCATCTATGTCTAGATTCTTCCAAGTAGTCTCGTTCCTTCAGGATACACCGACAGAACATAATTTCCAGACAGACAATCAAAACTGTAATTTCTGCTATAGATGTTTCGTTGTAAATGTCCTGTGATATCATATGCAATCCTTCCCATGTATTTTTTCTGAAAAGTGGCAGCCTCTGCTGGCCTATATACATGCAAAATTTGGATGATGTGAGAAAATGACTACAATACATGGTTAGACAGTAAGATTCCTGAAGACAAGAACAGAACATGTATGAAAGTGATCCAATATATTTAACTCATTTGAAAAAAGAGGATATGAAATACATGCAGATTAACCAAGTTTAATGAATAAAAGATGAAAAATATTTACAGCTGACACCAAACCAAGATACGGTTCCCTGATACGCCAATCAATTTATCTGCCTACCGGTTGGAAACAATGGTGACCTGGGCCTGAACCTGAGACACGGCCCCTGTGCTCCTCAGCGTTGCTGTGCACACATAGACGTCAGAGTCTGCTGGAGAGGCATTGAAGATAGTCAGAACACCATCACTTTGCACAGCGCTGGGTGGAAGGTCTCGCCCATTAGCACGCGACCAGCGAACAATATATGAGCCACGATCTTCCCCAACCAAACAACTCAGCCGAATTGTTTCGCCTCCAGGCCCTGTGTATTCTGGTGGTTCGACAGTCAGCTTAATACTGGAGCCAGCTGGTATGCCTTCTGCAAAGGAAACAATGATTTCAGACAGTAAAATATACAACTGTTGTTTGAAAAAATATACAAAAACTTCCAAGAAAAATCTTGTAGCTATTTAAATTTAGTAACTGCTACAGCACACACTCAGCACATAGTTATAAAAGAAACCTTAAATACTGCATTCAACTACATCAATGATAACGTCACAGAATCCATGTAATGCCTTGCAGGAATGCAGTGGAGGAGGAACAAAAATTACAGAAAAATGATTCCATACAACAACCAATAAATACAACTCCAATATACCTTTCAGGAAACATCCCACATATTATAACTCGGAACATAATTCATTTCATTATGGGATGTAATGCCATGTACTTTGGGACAGCCTGAAGATGGAGACAGCAGGTTAAACAGAACTGCTACTGATACCTGCCTGGCAATCAACTCAGTATCACACCCCAGATGGCACTGATCTTCATGATCACCACCACAAGAAGAACCTCAAACCTCACAACCTTACTTGCTTACAGATGCCACAATGTTAACAAAACTCACAGATCAGTTTCAGACTCAAAGCCCACATGAGTGAAATGAAGAACAAGGCTTTTTTTCCCTAATAAGAATCAATTAAAAGACCCAATTGCCCGGCCATCAAAGATACTGATAACTGCCAGCAGAAGAAACATTAATCCACGTCCAGGCAACGTTCATCAAATCTTTGGTCATTCAATCTGTCAACACTGACATAAAGTAGCGTTGATTGGGACAGCAATAAAGGACTACCTATACAAAGGAAGGGCAACCTGGTGGTATGCTTTCCAGTCAATATGCCCCAAGTTCAGTATAAGCATGATTTAGTGTGCATTTATCTGTATGTCCTCCTCTTCCCTCACCTGAAACAAGGTCAAAGGGAATACCAACCCTCCAGTATGATTCACATCACATGTTTAGCTGCAAGCCCTTCTGTTATCACCACCACCATGTTCAGTACCATCCTATCACTTGCGGAGGGTACACTTACTGGTGCGCCTGTCTGAAAATCCTGATTCCCACCTTCAGACTCATCAGACACGCAGAAGTCAGGATAGTGCAGAGGCTGACAATGCGTGCAGCTACACCTCCACTCCCCCATACATCACCATGATATGGTGCTATCTTATCTCCTCTTCTCACAATTCAAGATAAAGAACCTATGTCATTCAATACTACCACCTATTACATGTGCTGCTGAAATGACACCATTTAATAAATGAAGAATTTACACACCCACCTGTAACATACAGCACAGTGCGCTTCATATCAGACCCCACAGGATTGGTCGCTATGCACTCATAATCAGATTCATCTGACTTCCGAGCTGCAGGGATGCGGAAAATGCCATTTACAAAAACTGCCTAAAAACATCAACACAAACCCTGCTTTAAAATTCCCTGTTGCGTACTAGTTTTTGGTGTGAACAACACAGGCACAGCAATCTGTGAAAACTTTAGCTTTTTACAGAATCTAAATAGGCAACTGTTCATACATAAAGGTGATAAAACCATAGAAATACATCATCAAATAAACTTCCAATAAAATCAGAACAAAGCTCACCCTATGTGCTTTAGCAATGCATTTCTTAGCGTCTCTCTCTCTCCTGTGTTAAGACACTCAGACACCACACAAGACTGTGGTTAACAAACACCATGAACATAAATAAACCTGAAACTTTAAATGACCAACATTCACATATGCGAATGCATATGAAAAAACACCCCTAAAAATTCATTTTATACATTTAGGCAACAAGGAAATTTACTGTATTTTTAAGACATGCTACAAAATCCCTATGTTATTGTCCACAAAATGCTGTTTATTTCATGATTTTATCTTTTTCTGTCCACATAAAACTCACATTTTTCATAAAACATTCACTACAATTTAAATACCAAACCATTCGTTTAAAGGTTAAATATAAATACAGTAGTTATAATGACTCATCTGCATAGAATAATGGACTATTACAATTAGAAGCCCATATAGTGTGTAGCAATAAGAAAATACAATACATATGCACATAGTAACAGACTGAGCATGATTCAATTGCTCATGCTTTTACTCATTAATTTAGGAAATGCATACATATTAAGCATACAGGAGACTTGCTTAACCCTTCAAGACTAAGATTAACCTGAATTCCATTTAAAGATTCGGTTTGTACTGTGCAGTATAGCCACTATCTTGGTTATAAGAACTAATGCCTAGTTAAATTTCAATTGGAAAATCTTAAAAACAAACTTCATCATAAACACCTAACCTAAATAACTTGAGACATTCTAAAGAGGGAGAGAGAGAGCTATGTTTAACTGAGAAACTAAATTTTACAGAACAATAATGCACTACATGGTACAGCTATCTAGAGGAATTCTTTCCAGCAATGGTAACACTGCAATACTGACAAAAGCATATCCTCCATTGCAGCCATTTTCTGCTCCCATTCATAACTACAACACACCTTTACTGCTGACTCCTTCTGATCTTATTTATAACTAGTTGTTGACACACATACTGACAGAACTGCAAGTGTTAGCACATGTTAGCCTTTTGTAACTGTAATACAGACTTAGTTTGTCAGCTATATAATGATGAGGCCATGGAATACCTTGTACCCAAAAGTTCAGCACAACATATGGGAAGACTGCAGTTCATTAGACACTTGCCATACCTCACATTAATGCCACAGAATTTGCATGTTAGTTGAATGATTACTACTGCTTCTACATGACTTACTTCAGGATTGAGTTGCTTATTACCACCAATATTCCATCGAAGTGTTGGTGCAGGGTTACCAGTTGCTTCACAGTGGAACTCGACTGGACTTCCTTCTTGCACTTCCAAGTACCGAGGTAAAATTGTAACTTGAGGTGCAGTCTGGGTGGGGCCTACAAAATCATCTTGCTGTGAGATTATGCACATCAAACAATAATAAGAAAGAAGGCAAAATGCATCACACACTCCGCTGCTGATAAAACAGTCTTCCAAAGTTATGTATATTATGAAGAACCAAATTTTCTGTTTGTTCAAATTTAAACCAGAGAGTAGAAGGAGGAGGAAGAATGATCATTAGACCCACAACAGTAATGGAAGACACACTGTCCTATACAAGTTGCATGATGACAGTCAACAAGAACTAAAAACATTTAATTTACATAATAAAATGACTCAAAAAAGAGCAGTGATCATAAACATTTGGAGGAGATGGCACACAATACAATTTTGTAACTTGCCTCAAACTGAGAACCATGAAAATTAAAACAACTAGTAGCAGGTTGAAGGAGACCAACAAACATAAATGGAACAGACTGTGCTATGACCAAGTGAATGTAGTAAGAAAACATTTGGATTCATTCATACCTGAAATGCTGATGTAACTTGCTGGGAAATCTAGTTATGCAGCATGTAAAGAAAGTAAAATGTGTAGTCATTCCTGTTATGTGGACAACCACTGCACTGTACACACAGTTCTGTTCACCATCAACGGTACTGAAAGCCATGCTCACCTCCAACTACCAGCTCAACCCTTTCAGTAACAACAGAACGGCCATCTGAAGCGGAGCAAATGTATACTCCTGAGTCAGACACATGAACATCTGTGATAAGTAGAAGTCCTTGTCTGTCATCAAAACCTCTGTCTCTTGGTAGATCCCCACCTTCCTTGCTCCACTGCAGCGTTACAGGTATCTAAACACAAAGAGTTCTATATATATATATATATATATATATATATATATATATATATATATACTTACTGTGGTTCTATTATCCAACTAAAAATAGCATCATGGATACCCTGTACACACAACACCAGCAGCAGTCAGGAATGGAAACTACCACAAAGATGCAATCAAAGCACGAACAATTCCTTTTATAAAATCTGATGACATTATTTTCTGCACAAAAAATAATTACTACAAATACAAAAATGTGTCCAGCAGGACTGACTTTTAGAGGTCAATGCAATAATGGATTGTAGTTTATCTTCAAAAATCTATTTCATTTATGGTGTGATTTAACAAACAAAATTACGACTTAAAGTGAAATGCTATCACCGTGTGGTACTTCATACATGATAGAATGCAGGCTATAGAATAATAAAAGCTAAACCCCTTCACAATCTTAGAACAGAGTAGAGTAACGAACCTCCAAGATTGAACGGCCAGAACATCTGTAGCGAACAGTACTGCCAACATCAACAATCTGTATAGTAGGCTCCGAAACAGAAATGGTGATTGTTGGCCGAGGAGGTGGGGATTGAGTGGGGGGATATGCAGTTGTCACCCCTACATCTGAAATAAATATATCATTACTGTGAGACTTCAATGAGTTCACAAGTTCACTACCACAGTTGAAGCTTATCAGAATGCGTCTTGTAAACTGCCTAAAAATCTGCATAAGAATGCAAAAAGACTCATTCAAATGAACATATGATTACCAGTACACTGATTTACAAACTTTCTTCACATGTATGAAGGTATTCTTCCCATTACATCACCAGCTGGTTGATGCTATATCAAAACACTTCCGTAACTAAGGCTCTTTGAATAATCTTCACATCATCAATTCTAGCACAATGCTACAAATGAAACATCTCCTTCACGTTAGTTAAAGTTGTAGTCTATAAGAAAGGCCTGCTGACACTTGCACTGTTATCTTCTTCACTAAACTCTCCTTTGTGAAATGTGACAGTACAGGAAGAATGAACAGCCCAAGGAGCCATAAAGATAACATAAACCTTTGCTTTTGTAGAGCCCCTTGCATTACTATGTCAATTAAACCTATTGGGCTACATCCTAAAAACAGCTGTAACTTACTTTGGTGTGGTATAAACAACAATATCCTCAACGCAGGTAATAGTGGCTAAGACTGAAACCAGGTACCAATATAACCAAAGTACACTGCTTGACCCATGAAATAATCTTTTTGATCTTGAGGACTCAGGTTTTCTGGAATGTTATGCTGTGTCGCTGCGTGTTTCCCAATGTTTTGAAGGACTGTGGTGCCTTCAAAACGTCTGGTAACACCAACCCAGCTACTCAGCATCACATCCCAGCAGACATGAATTCTCAACAAAACTGCTGCAGAAACCATGAAACCCTGATACTTTAAGTTGGGTTAACATCTCTAAATGACAAAAATTACATAGCTCAGCAGTTCCCAACCTTTTCAAGTACAAAGACCCTCCTTAACCTAAAAAAATTTACAGACCCCACACGTTAATAGTTGTACTTCAAAACACGTATTAGATTAGAAAATACATAATGACAAAAGTACTGTGACCTCAGTAACTAAGGGAACCCATGTTTCATCTATCACAACAACTATAACACACAACAGCAGGAGAACCAAGCCCTCGTTGGTAGGGAGACTTTCTGTGAAGTCATGTGAACTCTCAGGGTCTTTGGAGTATCCCTGTGAACCCCAGGGGATCTGAGGTCCACAGGTTCAGTACCATTGATATAGCATAAACCTTTCACCCTCCACATTTTTCAAGCACTGATATTCCCTCAAAATAACATATCCTCAACATGTGGTTAATCTAACAATTTTGGTTTTAAAAAAGGTTTTATAGCTCATCATCATACATTCACTACATAGATACAAAAATTCAAATGCTGAAAGAACATATGACTTGTGTGTATTCAGCATGGGTGTAAAGACAAACCCTGTACATAAGATCAGAGGCTCTCAAGCAGGTGATTGTGCAGGTAAATACCTTCTTGGTTACAACAATATCACACAAATCTTAAGACCAAGTATATTTGGGATAGATCATGAAAGGGTCTTAATCCCAAAGAGAACAATTGAAATTACAGTTTATCACAGTTCACTAAAACAGACCTTAGACAAAGACATGACACATGGACACAGCCACATAAACAGCATCCATATCCCAAAGCAAAGAAAACATGAATACCAACATCTCCCCCCACAAATATCACAAAGGACAACAATGGCTGATCCCTGGAAAGCATAAACCATGAATACAGGGCTGAAGAAACAGTCCCCTGTGACAAATGAAATAACAAACGAGCCATAAAAAAGGACATGTCATAACGACTTAAAATTTTCAGTTTGTTTTTTACTTCCATGGGCTATTTATTTGCAGGTTCTTTTAGCATACACACACTTAAATTAGGGGTGTACAAATCCCAAGTGCCAGGTAAACCCAGGCTAATGAATTTTGTATGGTGGTGCCTAATATCTGTGAGCCCTCAGTATGGAACTTGCTGCCCCTTCTGGCACCTAAAATTTTGAGGTAGCTCCAGATTTTTGGAAATCTGTGTACCACTTAATTGGGCAATATATTCAGTGAACGTGGTCAGGAATGACATGCAGAAAAAAAGAAAACAAAAACCTTTGTCTAGCCTGCCACAGACCTACTATTTCTGTCAACACACCCAACATTTTAAACCTACAAAATAAAAAAGATAAAGGAAGAAATATGTAGACATTAATTTCCCAAAAAATAAAATGACTGACTAGATCAACACCAAGTTCAGCCCTGCATACAACACACAAGGACAACAGACACAACTACAGACAGGTATGAAAATGAATGCATCCCACATAAAGGTAAAACGGCCAGGCGATGAAGATACTGGAGTAATTACAAAGCAGAATAAATGTAAAGCTTCTTCTGCTTCCACTTCTGATTAAAAACTCAACGAACACATTAACACCATATTATGTAACAATAATTATGGACATCTGATACACGTCTCAGAGCTAATTAACATGACGCCACTATCAGTCTTCATCTGCAGACAGCCACACAAACACACCTGAGCTGCTGCCAAGAAGTCACTAAAACCATCATTAGCCACTAATATGCAACAAGCAGCCATAGCCAAAGGCCATAGACTTAATATTCTATGGTCAAAAACTTTGTATCAGTGGGTGGAAACCATCATGGAGGCTGCGGACTTCATCTCAACCGAAGTCTTGCACCTTAGCCAAAGACTCTACCTGCAGTACTGCCAACAAGGAGGTTATTTGTTAGGCCACAGTGTATATTAATGTCACTACTGAACACATCCAAACACTACACTGGCATAGCACCTGACAAACTACATCCACCATAATGGTACAAAACTGGCTGAAAGTTCAAATTCAGCGATCAGTATTTTTTTGGCGGCGGCGGCGGCGGGGGGGGGGGGGGGGGGGGGGGGGGGGGGGTTGCTAAACATATGAGTGATATTTCTGTACTGTGTTTGAAACAGGAAATATTTTTCTCGTGAAATGTGATCATAGAACATAGTATGAGGAACTTATATTCATATTTTGATATAAACAATTTTTATCACCAAAAAACTGCAGTAATTCCTGTATATAGAAGCACTCCTACATGTTCTGGCTATTATTTATTGACATATGCATGGAGTATCAACACTTAAAGATGTATACAGCAGTATTACACAGCTTTGTCAATTACAAATGGTAAAATACATAACAAAAATATGCTACTAAAACATCAATGTATAGTGTTATGTTAAAATTATGTTGAAATTATTACAATACAAGACAGTTATCAAAATCCGCTTCATCCAAACATCTTAGTGAAATCTCCTTGAGTTTAATTGAGTGGTAAAACCTATATGTTGTCATTCTGTGTATACACCATGAACAATCACTCTGTACTGACTACAAAGAGATTTCACTATTTCAAGACGTGTGGATGCAGAAGATTTTAATAATTGTCTTGTCTTGTAATAACTTCAACATAATTTTAACATAACACTATACATTGATGATGTAATAGCATATTGGTATTATATATTTTACCATTTATAATTTACAAAGCTGTATAATAATGCTGTATACATCTTTAAGTGTTGATACCCCCTGTGGATGGCTATGGACAGTATCTGAAACATGCAGGAGTGCTTTTATATTCAGGAATTAGTGCAATTTGTTGGTGATGAACTTGTTTATATGTATCAATTGCATGGAAGATGTACAATATTAAGTTCATACTTTGATGTTTGAAGTTCTTATTGTGGTAACTACAAAGAATACTATCTTCTGGACTGCACACTGTGTAGTTTGGTAGAAATATATCATTTTGTAGGAACCTACTGTCTCTACGTCTCCTACCTCCGGGCAGAAAAGATTTAACCTGAAGACAACTGTTTCACTGGTTTGATTTGACACTTAAAAATTAGTTGTCACAAATGCAATTCTCTCAACCCATGCAGATCACGCATGGTACATCTGAATGCTCCACTGAATGCAAGTAGAATGACCTCTGGAATAGCCCAACACCCCAATCCCTATACCTAACACAGAAGAAATTGCCTCACGGCACCTGAAACTTCAACAGTGTTGTCACAAAAACCGACCAATTATAGTCCACTTTTTGACAATATGCTACTCTAAGAAATTATTTATCATTCATCTGGATCTTGGTCCCCTACAAGATCTCACTGCTTGAGGTTCAACAAAATCTCGTACAAATTTCTGTTTTCCTTTGACAAGTCACATATTCCACCACCTTACACTTCTTGTTACTCACCCTAATATTACTTTGTGTAAAGAGTGTAATTTATTAAGCTTTTCATTACATAATTTCTTCCAGCCTAAATTATACTATTATGACAAGCACTTCTGTTCATTTCCTGACACCAACAAATTAGGGAATAAAGAAGAAACAAATGAGCAAGGGAAAGAAAACAAGGGAAGCTGGCAGACATCACTCAGAAAGATGACATGACAACCCAAAGCATGAAGATTGGAATTTTATTTCCATCACTGAAGCACAGGCTGGCAACAATAGACAACAGAGTGATTCTTCATGGTTAGCAAACCTGGGTGATGTATCATAGCCTTCAAGGTGCCCAGAGCAATTCCTTCTTTGTTGTATACAGTGCAAGTTACGCTCTGTGACTGCCGTGGATCCGCAGGTGGTACAAACTTTCAGCACCCCAGTCATACCTCTGCACAGTGTGGCCAACATGACCACCATTTCCACTGCCTATGTGTTGCAGTACAACACTGGGAACTTCTTCAAATTCAATAGTCATCTCCTCCTTACTGTTGTAGCTACACGTGAAGTCAACCTCTGACCCAACTGGTTCGTTAACCAGATTTGGGTACAATCTCATTTCTAGACCTGGTCATTATAAGGTAATAGTGAGAGTTATTTCGGATTAACATATGAACAAAAAAAGGTCAATTCTTAAAAGAACATGAACAACTATAATTAATGCAAATTAAAATATAATGAATCAGTGCAAAACCAAATAATTTAAACTTAAAAGAAGTTATAAAACAAGGTACACAAAACATACTTAGAAGGTAAGAACACAGTTTTATTTAAGGTGATACTGACATATGAAGCAACATAAGGATGTGAAAATTAAAGAGTGATGCTCCATCATAAAAGTGAATAAATGCAACGCGGACGAGATGAAAGGGACACGTACAGACCGATTTAAGTAACACATCTCTCCCTACAGGCACTATAAATTCCTGTTAAAACTTCTAGTTGTGACATGAGATGAAAATTTACAAAATAGTTAAGGCATAAGTAGGGAAACAGAGCTTCCAAATTAAATAAATTTAACTGATTTTTTTGCAGAATTTTTTTACCACATTCTCTTTGAATACCAGAAAACTTTAACAGTACATATAAGAAAGAGAATGAAATACATTAGAGTAATTTCCACCAGTAATAGTTTACTTGCCTTAGTACAAGATGTACACCAGTTCACCAAATTAGAAGCACAGATACTGAGAGGGAGGAAAAAAAATATTGGGCACAGTGTCTTCTGGATGTTACATAACTTACTGTAATGAAGAAAGGAAAGACCACGTACCTGTATGACAATCCATAAACAATGACAGCAAACTGTAATTCATACATAGTAAAACATAAAATCTCTGTGGAAATTTCTTTAACATTACACTATCAGCACTGCAACTTTAGGCCGTTGGGAAGAAGAGGATTAATTGTAATCTATACTAGGCATTTCAGAAGTTTCATGTACATGATCAGCACACATTACAAACACAATGAACCAACAGGACCAAAATCAAAACATATTTGGCTATGACCTTACTCAATGTAATGCACTTTACCCACTGGTATGTCAGACAATAAATTGTAGTGCTCTAATCATACACGTAATGTTCTCAGTCTGCTCATGACACTTGCAGATTTAAATCAGCATTTGAGACATGGCTCCTTCACCAAAGTAAAGAAAACATCTCCAGGAAATGAGGAAACTATATCAAGAAATCTTGAATATCAAGATGGCAACTGGGTCATGCACTGTCCTAAAGGAAAACAACTCCCGCAATTCTGGTTGCTTCTGACATAAAGCAGACTCAATTTTCTCATGTTAACAAGTGACCAGTAACTCCTTAAGCACAACAGTTACTGTATGTACCTCCTACTCTAACATTCTGTCCACACAGCAAGTTTGTACAGTCTGCATGCTTTTCAGACCAAACAGCAATGATGTCCCTGAACAGCATCACTGGTTGGTCTTTGCAATACAGACACAATGTGTTTGCTGCAAGGTAGAAAATGAATTTTTAAATTCTATTCAGATAACTTTCTGAACTCAAAGGTGTAACACTGGTGTGACTTGACACTGACTTGCCCAGTGTAGCCACCTAATGGGTAAAAAAAAAATATTTCATTTTCATACTAAGCTGTGTATTTAATGGTGAGATTTGGGGCCATCTCTCAGTAATATGCTGCTTTGGAGTGAAATAAACGCAAAAATGATCAAGGAATGTCTCTCTCACCACCTCTTAATACTGAAAATGGCTGGTGGACTGTGACATATGGAGTGCCATTTAACACATGTGGAACTCACACTTCTGCAGACATTTGGAATTGGATGCTGGCAACATTCACACTAATATTATACTGCACTTTAATGTCACATCTGTGCATTCTCATCCCACTGTCATGGGCTTTTGTTGCATCCTCCCCAACAAAATAAATGGCACTTATCTCTCAGCAGTTTCATACAGCAATGCAGTGCTCCCTAAAGTCTTCCTTCGACTGGTTATGGTTACATGGAATTCCTTCAGCACATGAAACTTGATAATCACACACACGCATACACCCGTGTGCATGCACGATACTTGTTCACAGTTTGCATGGTCACTACCAGAACACCACAGGAGCAAACATAACCACTAATGCATTAGACACTAGTAATGTTATGTCCAAGGAAAATTCACTTGTGAAGGTCATTCAGTGCCATCACTGCCATACAGAAAACTTCTGAAATGTTCCTTGTGCATTACTAAATAAGAAGAGTCTGAGACACAATATACCATCACTTACCAACGCTGTCACAGTATCGACCTGTATAACCTGGCAAACACTTGCAAGTGACACGGCCATCATAGGAAATGGAGCAACTCTCCTCCTTCCCATTGCAAGGGCACTTTGTACAGGCACCAATGACACTGGAAGAACGATCACTGAAGTCCCGGTAGTAGCCCGCAGAACACAGCTGAAATGCAGCACAGTAACTTACTTGACAGCCTCTCACAAACAATAACAACCACACATACCATATCGCCACCCCATCTCACAAGTATAAAAGCCACATAATAAGAGAAATACTGAAAGGATCACTATAAAATCGGACAGTGCAGACATACTGGAAATTTTACGTTGTGTTCACCGTGCATTTTGATAACACTCAACAATTACACCAATAAATGCACTTTATTTCTTAAGTATGTCCATTAACCCTACATGTTTCGGCAGCAATACCTCCATCATCAGGGGTTCAAGGTCACATTCACTTCAACATTCACTAATCCATTTGGTATCACCACTTATACACCACAATGTATGTCATGGAAATTATTTAAAAATTCAGTTTTGGTTCATACTGTCCACTATAACAACCCCTACTTTGCAGTCAGCTTCTACAGCATGGCTTGGCATACAAAGAACTAGTACATGAATAAAAATACAGATTTAATATGATGAATATAAACTCATATAAAAGCCAAATAAAAACCCTGTGCAATGTTGGTATCTTTAGTGGATTAGCTTTGCAACAACACATTTTTATCTGCAGTGAACAAATATCAGTGCCAACAAGACATGCAAAATTGACATGAACTCATCTGGAACACCTGTGCTTGCAATACAGGCATACACTTGTCTTGTCCTGCTATGATATCTGCTTATCTATACATTAAGTAGTGTAAATCATCATAATTACCCATTTCAGCCTAGCTGACTTATAACTGGCAAAACAGAATCCTCTAAATCATTCAGAAATCATTCTGAACACCAGTTTCATCCAAAGTAATATTTTAAAATCTCTCTATGGTCACCATTCCTTCAACTGTGATTTTCAATTTGTTCTATTCACGTTGCATAAGAACTGTCATTCGCAAAATTTGTAGCTATTTACTGCTGAATTCAAGGTATTGCCAGAGACAAAAAAATAATCAAGGAACACCATTATATTCGTTGGAGGAGTGTAGCTGATTGACTTATTGATCGATTGATTCATTGACTGAGTGAGTGGGCATGTCAGTGTGTGTGTGTGTGGGGGTACATGAGCATGTGTGCAGACACATGCAAACATAGAGGTGGGTCAGCATCTACTGCTATATGCATCTTTCTAAAATTAATATAGAACAGAATAGAAGAAGGGCAGGCACTACAGCAACCCATGTACTTCAACCATACTTGATCTTTTGTGCAGCCCTTATATTCATGCATTTAGCAGCCCCACACATTGAACAAAGTCCAGTATCCTGCTGACAGAGATTTCCTCCAAGTCACATGGCGAATTAACATAGAAGTGTAAAATCTCAAATGAGGTGAAATGAATATAAAATTACCAAGACTGTGAAATAAAGGACTTGCTAATTCATGTGCACTTTACACATCAGTCATACATAAAAACTATGAGAGAATACCAGGCTGTACAGGGACCTGTTATCAGTCCTAATAATGGTGCAGATAAAATAACACAAATAATTCTATGGCTTGGAAAGTCAAGATATTAGAATGATACAAAGGAACGAAAGTTAAGTAAACATGACAGCTGTGCACTCATAAAACTGGTAATTAACTACAAAGTGGGAAATGGACAGCAGCACACCACTGTTAATAAACAACACTGGAGCTCCACACCATGTTCCTGTGTCAAGCAAAAGTAACCAATGTGAACCCACGTACAATGACCTCTCCCCTCCTCATGGTGCTGCAGGAGTGCCACAACTGCACATAGTTTGTTGCCTGCCACACAAGACCATTCATCATGCCAGGCAGATAAAACAGCATAACACAGGCACAAATGTCTGAGCCCGGAGTGCAGTCAGATGTCTGATCCACATGTAAAGCAGTTTCCTAGACAGCTACATCATCAACCTCATTACTGGGCAGGTCCATGTGACCATGCATCCAGCAAAAGAACATCAATTTCCCTACTGCATAGAGATGAGACACTCTCAACCCAGTATTTATTCATTCATTTTACATTTCAGGGATCCTTGTAGGTAAAAAAACCTGACAGATGTGGAATTAGTCTCCATATACATATAATAAACAGTATAAAATACATATGCCTAGAAAGCATGTGTCACATTAAAACAATAACAATATTTATTAATAGCAGTGGTAATAAAATAAAATATATAAAATAAGTGCGGTAATCACACGTAAAATATAATACTAGTTGTCAAGGGTATAATAAACCAAGATCTTTAATTCTTATTGTAGTTAAAATATTCTTCCAATGAATAAAACAAATTTAAATGAAGGAAACTTTTTAAAGAAGATCTAACAACAACTCAGTGGTTGGGTGTGTGTCTATGGTCATGCTGCAAGGCACTTCAATAACATGTGCAAAGATGATGACATTGCTGACACTTTTGCTGAATGAAGAAAAGAACTTTATAAATGACACAGAGTCTGGTAACATAAACAATCTTAAAAATATGGAGGCAAGAATGAAAAAATCTTATCTGCACAGACAAAGGCACAGCCACTTGAATCTTGAACAAATAACCCATCAGGACACACAGCTGTATAATCCAAAAAGTAGTTCTGCAAATATCAGTGATAGGCAAGCACATTTTCTACCCCATATGACATGCCAAGGTAGAACTACACAGTTCCTATAGGAAATTATATGCAGCAAGCATATGTCAGTATGCTTAAGAAGGCAATGAAACTGCACATCAACATGCAGAAAGGCTGCGCTATTAAGATCGCACCTCTGTTGCAGTGGGTAGGGCAGAACAACACATGGCAAGGTGACATGGCCACATTGCCAACTTCACTGTATGATTACAAAGGATAATATTCCTCCATGAGGAAGATAACATTCTGTTGGGTTCCATGTACAGACTCTCTGATGGCTGATTCCATAGGCATCAGTGGCAAGATAAATCTTGGTGGTGTTGTCAGGGTCTTATAATGCACAGTTTGTACATCATCACAAAACCAAAAATGCAGATGCCACAGCTGATCATGGTATGGACCAGAGCAAAACACAGACAAAGCATCAATATTTTGTCTGTCCCAAGATCTACCAAACAGAGTTTCAAGACGTTTAGCAATAGTTCAGACTTAACGCACAGCCACCTCAAGTGATGTTCTAATGACAGCCTGCTGTCAACAGGAAGGCCTAGGAACTTACAGATGGAGTAAATGGTAATGTGTTATTAATGTGTGGTTTTCATACACTTTAGTACAAACTCTTACATTGACACTCCGAAACAGCATACCTCACATGAAGTCCCTCTGTAGCCAGGGGGACAATGGCAGTTCTCTACTTCGGTAACAAGTCCCTGTTCTGTATACTGGGGAACAGCTGTGTCTAGGGAGACATCACTGATGTAAGTAGTCCTTATCTGCGGGCTGTGCGAGGCCCGAACCAAGATGGCTTCAACATCAGACAAGACGGTCAGCATATCAGCTCTAGATGCTACTCTCTGTCCCGCTACCTGGTCCAAGCGACGCCATGTGCTCTCTACCAATGGTACGGAGAATGTCTGAAATTACAGCAAGTATTACTAAGTTACTTCCGATTCATGGGCCATTGTGGGACAAGCATCTTGCATTATTCACAGGTGGTAATGCTGCAGGGCAGATTCAAATCTTTCTAGAGGTTTTTCTGTGACATGCATGGGAAAAATAGCAAAGTAACTAATATCACGGAACAGTCGTACTTGAGAAGGAAATGACTAATCAGCATCTCAAAACATTTTCTGTCTTTTATGAAAGCCACGTGTTCAGTAACACATCCATTGATTCCTATCCTGAGCCAGAAAACCCAGTCCATGCCATTCCACCCGATTTATAACTTACTGTCCCACACAAAATAATAAATTTGGAACCACTTTTGACAGGAAATCCTTAAAGGAAAGAATCACTTGTATTACTGCATTTGATACAAAACAGGCAAGCCATTATAACTACATGTCATTACATAAATATAAAAATTGTCACTATGGCAGTGAAAATTACATATACAGTTTACAAAACATACTTGTGCTGATATTATGGTATGAATCAACTAACCACTATTCGATCAGGAATAAACTGATCTATGTTGGTCCAGTAAATAGAGATGCCACTGCCATAAATGATAACATCAGTGTCTGATGAGTGAGTGGCACCAGGCCAAGATCTGTAGAGCTGACTCACTGTTAGGTTGCCACCATAGGAGGTAATCTGAAACAGAAGAAGTGGAAAAACATCTGATATAGTGGACAAGTAGTTGTATTTTGTATCTAAATAAACACCATCAAAACACACCTATAAAACATATAATGATACCTGTTTATTCACAACTCTGACATGTTTCAGTTACTCATTTAACTACCATCCAGGAGGCATACAAACAAGACTATGTACAAAATTAGTATGATTCAGCAGGAGCCTTACTAAGTCTGTACATATTCTTGTATGCCTCCCTGATGATGGTCAAAAGATTAACCGTAACGTGTCTGTGCTGTGAGCAAAGATGTATTGTTATACAATTTACAGCTGTTGTAATTGTATTTATTTAAATACCACTTACCAAGTACACTGTTTTTATTTTAAGGTGACATCTCCCTGCTGTGTTATTGATTGAAACATTTTTTGTACACTGTATTTCATTGAAGTGTACTACTTCCTATTCTCAGCCACAAAACAGCTATCAAAACAGATATTTTGCTGTGATTATGATGTGACACATCACAGCTGCAAAACAATGTATTTTGATACTGAACTTGTACCATATGATGGCTGCCATCAGCAACACATGCTAGAATATCACAAATCAGATTTAAAAACTTTCCCTCTTACAGGGTCAGTAACACCGCAATCTAGCAGGAAATTTCATTACAGCCAACCATTACATTTTTTCATGATAGTTACTAACTCTATTTCCAGTAAATGCTGGAGGTAGTGACCAGAACAGGCTCTGACTGTGTGGTGTTGGAAACTCGTATCCAATTTCGTTGCTTCTCTCATTCACAGTTAAGCTTTCACGGAACACTTCATTTCGATTTCTGAAAATCAAAACTAAGATTGAAGTACATTACACATTAATAAAAAAATATAAGTTATAATACAAGTTGTAAATTACAGGCAGCTCTGACATTTTGACACTTTTTCTGAATATCCAGTGTACCAAGACTTGACATTTTAACCCTTACACATAAATAGATTTACACATTATTCCATATTTATCATTGTTTATGGAAAGCAAAAATGTGGGATGTCTCATGTGATGATGGTGTATATCTATGTATGTGTGTCTGTTGGTCCAATAACAGGATAATACTTTTTATGAAACCTGATAGGGAGGTCACCTCAAAACCAGGTTGTCATACACTTCTATTTTGCAATGTTACCAATGCAGCAGACGTAAGACCTCTTGAAGTGGGAACAATTAAGATGCTTTGCATCAGATGTCTTGATTCTGTTATCTGTAAATAGCTGATCAATAATTACCATTTCCCCAAACTAGATGACAAACACATACATGTCACATGAAAGATTATTATGCATTTAAATATACTTAAACGAAACTTGCATCGTTTAACAATTCTTCTGTACATAAAAGCACAGTTACAGTAATTCAAAATAGCCAAAAATCTGGTTGGAGCATACCTGTCAGTTAAAGTAAATCCATGAGCTGAGTCAACCACCTGCATTGGGATTTGGGTCCTGTACAGGTTGGCCTGCTGGCATGTATCTGTTACTCCACTGCAAAAACATTCCAAACAGCCCTCAATGTGCTTCTCAGACAATGAAAACGTTCCTGGACGACAACGATCACAGTTCCTTCCTTCAACGTTGGTCTGGAATAATAATAAAATTGATTAATAAGTACTGATGTAAAAGACCAAAACTGAAGACATTTTAAATAACAGTAACATGCAACTAAGAGGAGACACTGTACCAAAAATATTTTAATGCAAATACAATTGAGATCAGGGCTCAAGAATTGGGCTCCCAGCAGTCACACACAAATCAAAACCACTGTGGAATTTTCATGTTTCTTTTTAATTATTTCTAAACTGTGTGTGTGGAGAAAAGTGACAGATATTACAACCTCTGATTGGACATAATTGGCACAGACTAAAGCTTCTAACTGCAGAAAACTGACACATACTGTCACCTCTAATTTGACAAAACTGACATATCCTTCAAGCTTTAACTGCACAAACCTGACAGTTAATATAACCTGTAACTGGACAAAACTGAGAGATACTATAACTTCTAACTGGACAAACATGACATGCTATAACCTTTAATTGGACAAAAGTGAAAAACTACAACCTCCAGGTGGTCAAAACTGACAAACTGTAACATCAAACTTGACAAAAGACTCTCCCAGCAGAAGACAAATTCTGAGATCAAAATGGAAGTACTCTAAGGCAATACATTATTGGGAAATGTAACTACCATACTGACAGTGTTTTACAAGTAATACAAGTAACATATGATTGTCAATTAAAATGACAATCCTACAAATAACATAAAGTGGACAATGCTGACTGTTAAGACCATGTAGAAAACTGTACATGACACAAGAATATTTAATTCCGGAGTTATATTTATACTTGTCAACAACAGTAGTGTTCCTTGAACACACACATTTACAGCACCCATAATGCCATGGTACTAACCTTGCAAATACACTGGTCACCATCAGGACAATCAGCTCGAATGCTCCCTCTGCTGTCACACTTGCATTGGGGAAGAGGTCTGTTTGGTTGACAGTCTGACCGTGTTCCCTGTGTGGCATCCCCTACAAACCCATCCTCACAAATATCACACTCGTCACCAGTCGTGTGGTGTGCACAATTCTGGAACATAAACACACATACACAGCTATCTCAGAGCTATATGTACATACAGCTGTAACTGGAAGGAGACGGGAACAGACCAGTGGAACAAGTACAAGGATGCAATATACTCATAGTGATGAAGACCCTGAAATGAAGTTTGGATTGGGCAATGTAGAAAGGCAGACTCAAGCAAAAATGCCTAACATGTTCAAACATTACAAGACAGAAACATTGCAGCATGAGAAACAAAGAGATAGATTAAAAAAACTAGAAGAGGAAGAAAACAGGAAAAGAAGAAAGCATGGATAGGAGGAAGTAGATGGAGTCAGTGAGTAGTATCCACCAACATACTTCAACTAGATGTGGATACAAAGAAGAGACAGGAAACTGAGAAAGTCAGATGACATTTGACATGTGCAATATTGCCAACCTTATAAAGAGTAAAGCATGTACCATTGCCAACCTCATATTACAAAGCCATGAACCCTAATTTTTAGTAGTAACTTTTCAGTGGCATATTCAAGAAACAGAGTATATTCTATCTCAGTTTACAGTGGTTAAGTTAGATGTGATTAAATATTTATATCTGATATTGCTTTCAATGTTTGATCTCTAATATCATAATTTAAATACTCTGAATACCATATTAAATTAATGAGGTATATGACCCTCTGTAGAAGCCCAATGGAATTTTGAAACAAAATGTTACCACAAGTCAAATGACATATTTTAAGACACTTAAGACACCTCTTTCTTAACTCTGATGTATGAAAGTTCTTTGAAACAGACTCCTCAAAACCAGTTTCATTTATAATTCAGAGCAAAAAAAATGTAATCTGATACCTCTTATCTCTTTAGAAATGTAACAATAAAAAAATAATGTTACATACTATGCAAATTCCAGTTTCTGGATCACACTCATTTGAATGTCCATGGCAATTGCATGGTTCACAGTTCCCTAAGTAAAGTCCACCTTCAGAACGAGTGTAGCCAACATCACAGTCCTCACATGACAATCCACGGTGGCCGACAGGGCACTGACATTGCTCCACTGCCAGAGCACGAGCCTGTCCTGTGTTACGCTCTTCAGCGATGTCCAGGGACACCTGAATGAGACTGAAAACAAAATGTGACATTTAATTATCATCACAATTCATTTCTTGTCATCTGACTGCAAATAAAAAAAAAAGTTATAAACATTTATAATTATCTGTATAAAGGAGCTGCACAGTATCTATTAACTTCATCATAGTGCTTGTCTGGGGCATGAAGTTCACCACTCACCTCCAGCTGGTGTCAAGGTTAAGAATGAGCAGAGCTATACATGTACTCCCCCATATATGCCTTCATGACGTGGACAAAAAAAACTTTACCTTTTGCCTTTATAGTTCTTGCATGCCTAAGTCTGATGAGACACATTTGGTGCAAGAAGTGTAAATAAAAGTTACTTCAGAATAATGTGCTATAATTTTATCATTATGACATACACTTTTAATTCAGCTTCATTATGCACAGTTAAGGCCAAAAATAATAAGCAGATTGCCATGTTTATATATTAAGAATAGCATCAAATATATACTGTCAATTACTGACTGAAATTAGTGGCTGCAGCCACCCAAGCAGTACAGCCTACATGAAAGCCCATGGCTGTCTGAGACTGACCCATCTCTATCACAGGATATTCAAATGTTTCACATGGAAAAATATGCCTACATTACATAGACAAGCCCTCAATATGGACAGAACTGTGCTAGCATTTCTTTGAATATCCTGGAACAGAAAGATGTTAATGTAAAATTTGGTAAATTTCTGTTGTCAGAATTCAGGGAAAGAAAAACAAATTCAGAAAACATACAGATTTGAGGAAATGTAAAACTGGTTGTAATGTAACACTGTTCTTAAGGTCTTTGCACGGAATGAACAAAAAGTGCAAAGAGTCAAGAAAAATACATTATCTGCAAATGTAAAATCAAGTTTCACTGCATTCATAACAATTTCACATCTGATTCACACTTTTAAATTATAGCATACTTATGGAAAGTACTCTTATGAGATAAGAACACAACAACATGAACTGGAGAAATTAAAACATTCATAATCTGAACATACATTTCTATAACCCTCGTTAATCATGAAGTACCTAGCACAACTACAAAGTGATAACACTCACGCAGCTTCCCGTGTGTTGGTTGTGTATGTGGCTTTAATAAGAATGGCTTCCACATCAGCCAGTGCCATGATGAGATGCTCCCTGTTTGTGCTCTGGCCATCATGGCGTTGCCAGTATTGCTCCAGTATGGGCACTGAGATTGACTGTGGACGATTTGGTTCTATCTGCTCTCTCCCGAAGTACAGCAACTGGATGTCATTTGACTGTATGGAACAAAACAGGAACACAAGCAAATGTGACACTTATTGAAATGTAGAAGTTACATTTCTATCAATATGATGCATAATTGCCTCAATGACTTCCACAAACAAACTGGGAAGCTCCAATCCAATACACATGTAACAACACTATCAAAACTGAGAAGGCACTCAATTATGGAAAACGCAACATTTCCAAATATGCCTCTTGATATACCTTCAAAACTACCATCCAGCACATGAGAATGCTACAGTGTCAAAGGTCATTGCCCTATACACACACTTTCCAAGATAATACAATCTTCCTTAAAACAGAACACATTCCAGAAATTGAGTACACTAAATTCCTTTGATCCAAATTTGTTACAAGACTGTGGAAAATCCTAAAATTGTGCAATTCAATTTTCATTTAACCTTTTAAAGACCTGCATTTGCATTATGTGAATGCCTGTACAAAAACAACCCTAGAAATTCATTTTATATATTTAGCAACAAGCAAATTTACTGCATTTTTAAAACATGCTGCACAATCTCTGTTATCTTTTCCACAAAATGTCATTTATTTCATAATTTTATACTTTTCTGTTCAAATAATGTCTTTTTCATAAACCTTGCACTAAAATTTAAATACCAACCCTGGTAGGATAAAAGTTACTTAGGGGAGTCAAATGAAAACCTTGAAGAATTTTATCAGCTCATTAGTGCAGATCAGTTCAATACAGCTCTGTACTTTCCAGATAGTTTTTCATCACATTTTTTGTTGCCGGATCTATCATACACAGTACATTCTTCCAACCCATCCTGATGACTTGTCAAGACTACAGCTGCATGCGCTTTATCACTCACCTCACCCTCATATTTAATTCTGTAATGTCTTAAAATATGTTTTGAATGACTTTCAATAAACAAAAATCTGTCTGCAAATATGCAGATACGAGGAAAAGGCAGCTAGAAATACAAACACAACCCACATAATGCTGGTGACATACAGTGATATTCTGCTACTTCATCGACTTACACTGATTAGCTCAACATCAGGTGCATTGTTCCTTGAACTTTGGCCACCTGGTGTCGGAACATACCGAACTGTATAGTTCAGATAACCACCATAAGATGTCACTTTATCACCAAGGAACTGTGGTGGCAGCAGCCAATAGTACACCTAAACACAAGAAATCCGGAGTTTAAAAAATTAAATTACTGAAAATTAAACAAAAGTTAAAGGAAAAAATTGATCCTCTTAACAAAACTATGGTGAAGAGAACATTCTGTCTTAATATAAATGCTATATGTACGGTTCGCTTGAGGACTAACTCTGGAGATATTAAATTGTATACTGTTACCAAGTTACATCAATGTGACAGCAAGGCTAAATGTTGTAAAGAAATTTCAGAATATCTGAACTTCATTCAAATGGTCAGTCCAATGTTTAAATACCACAACCATATCTTCACTCTGCGTTAAGTTGTAACTTCACGAGCAGCACACGAGATTCCTGAAGTTCTTCTTCAGCCACATAATTTTGAAAAATAAAATAAATGAGGAATAAGGGAAATTATCAAATGAATACAACAGAAGACATGGGATTTTTAAATTAATGGTGCAACAATCATCATGAAACTGAACTTCCCTAGTGAGAGACCAGCAAAGTGATAAAGCCCCCCAACTTCAAAACCATCAAAGTGGTACATGCTGCCAACTCTGGGCTACTGAACATCTCAAGAGGCAGTGACAGATGCATATAGAACAATGGTGGAATTATATCAGCAGGGGCCAACCAAATATACTCACTTCATGCAACACACATGTAACATGATGTCACCCAGGACTCAGACTGTGCAGTGAGATGCCAGCATTTCAATAATATACCTAACCAACTCCTTGGAGCAGAGTCCTTCAGAAGTCCTTAGGAAGCTAATATTTCCTCAGCTAGTCAAGAAAATGCCCCAAATTTTGTGGAAGCTGAAGTTTCATTATTTTATTCACAAGAAGCTGCCACTTATGTGAGGCAAATCAATCCAGCCCTGTCTCCCCATCCTATTTCTTGAAGATTCATTTTAACATTATCCTCCCACATATGCCCAGGTCTTCAAAGCTGTCTCTATCCCTCATGTTTCCACCAAAACCCTGTCCATCTCATTCTTCTTGATGTGATCACCTGAACAAATATTTGGAGAGGAGTACAGATCATGATGCTCCCCAGTATGCAGTCAACAATTATTATATTGGCTGAAACATATATTAAGATATAGCCTTTATGCACTGGTAATCTGAATAAATGAGTTACAAAAAGTTCAACCACCCACACACAAAACACCTGAACAAGGGTGTCCGGCCTCATTTCCCAGCAGAGTATAAAATGAAACACATGTAATGAGGGCAACACACCTACAAACATGTAGTACTTACACCTGGACTGTTGCGTGAGAAGTCTTGGAAAACAAGTTCTCTTGTGTTGGGATCAACCCTGACTCCTTCTGTAATGGCTTGTTTAGGTCTGAGAGCCTCTACCAACTTGAAGTCCTGTGTGCTCCGTGTGAATGCTGGTACTAAGACTTGCTGCCGATACCAGTTGGAGCTCCGACACTCCCCTGTAACCCCGCTGCAGAAGCACTGAATGCAACCAAATTGATTTCTTGCATCCAGATGGAAGGTGTTCGGCTTACATTGGTTGCAGGTTCGTCCAGTGGTGTAGTCCTGGATGATGCACAGGAAGGTCATGAGAAAAAGGAATTCTACGTGCAACCTCATATATATAGCAAACAAACTAATTCTGTGACCATGCCTGAACTAAAAATGTTGAGTTATAAGGGCAGATTCAAGTGGGATGTAAAGCTGCCAGTAGTTCCCGAACATCTCAAATAATCACGGTGCCTTAACATCAGGAACTACTCATCAAATAACACAGCATTTACATCCCACAAGACATTAATCAAAAACACTGCAGTGAGAACCTCCAAACGTGCATGAAGTTACCAATACAGTGAAACCTCTATCCATCGTTCCTGTTACCGTCGTTCACCCGCATGTATCGTCTGCCTTATTTGGTCCCGAAATTAGCCCCATATAAATAACACTATTTTTTCCCGCCTCCATTGTTCCTCGAACTGTCGTTTTCCCGCACCAATAGTTGAAAAATCACGGTCCTGACGCAACATTTTCCCGCACTGATAGTTTTTTTTTTTAATTTGAAGCGATGGTTTAGCGAGGTTTAAGGACCGGCATGGCCTAGTATACAAGAAGTTGGTCGGAGAAAGTGCGGCAGTGGACAGCGAAAGCACAGAAGCGTGGCTGGAAAGACTGCCATCTTTGTTGGAGGGCTACGAACAACGTGATATTTACAACGCGGATGAGACGGGGCTCTTCTACAACGTGCTTCCTGATAGAACCTTGGCTCTCAAAGGAGAGTCTTGTCATGGAGGGAAAAACTGTAAAGACAGACTTACTGTTTTACTTTGTGTTAACAGTGATGGAACTGACTAACAAGTGCCGATTGTTATCGGAAAATCTCCGAAACCCTGATGTTTCAAGAATGTAAAAAAATTACCCACCAAGTACCACGCGAACAATAAAGCGTGGATGACCACAGACATTTTTTCTTCATTTCTGCGTTCATTAGACGCAAGTATGGGTGCACAAAACAGGAACATTCTCCTCTTTGTGGACAATTGTGCTGCACATCCAAAGGATACATCATTTCTAAGAAATGTAAAAGTCATACGGTACCCGGAAAATTGTACAAGTGTGCTCCAGCCCCTTGATTTAGGGGTAATAAACTGTTATAAGCAGCTTTATAGAAAACGCCTCGTGCAAACAGCTGTTTGTTTAATGGATGCAGGTAAAGATATGAAAAAGAAGATAAACGTGTTGGAAGCTTTGCACTACTGTGGCAGCCTTGCAAGAAGTAACCCAGCAGACAATCGAAAATTGTTTTCGGAAAGCTGATTACGTGCAGGGACAATCTTCAGGTGATAGTGACGTCGTATTGACCAACGATGACGACGATTTCCGCCAAGACTGGGAAAAGTTCAGTGGCATGAACAAAGATAAATTCGAGGACTACGTCTCTGTGGACAGTCACGTGGCAACCTGTGGTGTAGAAGCAGTGCAGGAGCTGTGCGTGAGCCTCGTGACGTCTGGGAGTGTGGAGCGGGAAGAAGGAGAAGGAGAAGAAGAAGCTGGCGAGCTTTGCTGAGACGCATGAAGCGCTGAAGGAAGTAAGATCTTTCTTTTATGCGCACAGCACGAGTGACAGTGGTCGTGAAAGTGTTCTAGGCCTTGAAAAATCGTACTTTGAATTGAGGAGGAGTAAAGTTTGCTCAAAACAAACGTCAATGAAAGATTTTCTCAGCAAGAAGTAATAATTATCATTAAATTGTTCTTATCTATAATTTTTAATGGTTTCCCGGTACTATCATTTCCCGTATGTATCGTTCAAATTTTCCGGTCCCCTGAAAAACGATGGATAGAGGTTTCACTGTATTACCATCATAATGGTAAAGGAGTATTCTGTTTATTTCAAGATTGGTGTACAACATATCATGTACAATGCGAGATTTGAACTTGTCACAGCAGTACTGCTTAAGATAACGTCTTATGGGCTGTTACACCATGTTGATCAATCAACAGTTAAGTGATGTGTCATTAAGATCATAGTGACTTCATACTCGAGGTCAAGCAGTCCAAGAAAAGTGCCTGGCCCTGAAGATGAAGGCACTATGATCCTCAAAATGTTGGTAACCATTTACCAGTCAATAAGGCATAAGAACCCAGCAGACTTTGATCTCTGCATGATGTACCATCATAACTGTGTTTCTTTCCATTCTACTTTGTCATACTGTTGGCAGGTATAAGCTTAAAATATTCAAACACTGCTCCTCAATAATACTGTCTGTTAGCAACCTAAGTCTTAATGCTGCTAATACAGATAAGATCAGAGTCAATTCAATCCACTTCACATTCATATAATCTTTCTTTCACATACAATGTAACTAACATCCACCTCCTCACTTATGCTTTCCAGCAGGTTTCTTTACAAGAACCACTTCACACTCTGCAGATCAAACTAAGTGGCCTGCGACACTGAAGTCAGCATATCCATATCAACAAACAATTTACATTTGCAGATTTCCAAACCACGTGTTGCTCAAATGATGGTGTCCTGCCTTTCAACATTGTGTACTATAATAAGTTTGTTCCGCCTTCTTGGTAGGGTGGATGAAGAACGTTCACCTGAACCAAACTGTCACCCTGATGACTGAGACGGCACGTTACTCCAAATCGTGAGAACAAACTTATTTCACTACATGGTGTAAGAATCAAGAAGACCCATCATTTAAGCAACAAACAACTTCACAACTTTGTAGTTCCCACACTTACCATTATTTTGCACAGTGGCAGCATGAGGAAAGAACAGGACAATAGAGAACATGCCATGTTACAATCACTATAAACAAGAACCCTGATACCTCAAATACACTACAGTCATAAATAAACACCAAGAACTAATCACTTGCTATGAGTCAACACCTTTTATAAATGAAAAGATTAGAACTATTAGGACTTCAGATTAAACCTTATATCAATAATTTCACCTGTGTGTGAAGCACAGGCACACTGGCTACAATGAACAGAAGTGTTCTGTCCTCTATACTGAGGCATGTAAATAGAGAATTAAACCATAAAAGAGAAACCATCAGACATGAACAGAAATGTAATCTCTGGGCCAGACATCCCGCTGTGATACGTAAAACAGATACATAAATTATAAGACCGTTAATCACAACTCTATTTGGACAATGTTTATTATCTAATGTGTATTATGCTTTGGCTTTAATTATAACTCGTCATCAGGCACAGATAAAAATATATTAGAAAAGAACACTTACACACAGTCCATTATTATCAAACTGATTGGCATCTCAACCTTATAATATTTTTATTAATTAAAAGCCGAAACTGTGCAAGTTAAAGTTGTCAGTAATGTAAGTATTCATGTCAATATATAGTGATAACAGGTTTTATGAAAATCAAGTAAACATCAAGTGATTCATACACAGCAATGCTTTAACATCACACACCACAATCACAACATTCTCCTACTTACTAGCAAGCACCAAGTGTATGATAACAAAGGCACAGGTCACTTAGACTTCATTCTTCCTCATGTTATACAACGGCCATCAGACACTAACAAGTTGCACTGGATACTACCGTAAGCCAAAAGTATATTTTACTCTTATCAGTAGTACAGTCAAAACCAACACATACACTTGCAACATGTGATTAGGCTACCGGTTTCAGCTCAAAGAGCCATCATCATGCCTATGACAGAAAACTATCAAAATCAAACTCCATACATTTGATAAGAGGAAAAGCTCCTTTGATTTTCACAGTTTTCTGTCACAGGCCTGATGATGGCTCTTTGAGCTGAAACTGGTAGCCTGATCACGTGTTGCAAGTGTATGTGTTGGTTGTGACTGTACTACTGACAAGAGTAAAATACACTTTTGCATGTACATACCAACAGGGATGTCTAATATTAAAACCATAAGTCAGTTACACCTACCTTTTCCTTGGCCTTACATATGACAACTTCAAAATTCTGTGAACATTCCTTGTTACCCAGATCCTCCCTAACTCTGGATTGTCAGTATAACTTAACTCACCTTACAAGCACAACGGCCACTGGCTTGGTCAAGTACTGGTGACAGACTGCCTGCTGCATCACAATATCCTGCAAGAACATTACAAACATTACGCCTCCTACTTGGCCACTTCGCTCCTGGGTTACCGTTGCTACTGTCTGACCATCTGGAAACCATGTTAATAGATTCCATGGTGCAAAGTCAACCTACAACCTTACACATTTGGAAATGACTTGGTGCATTAAGGATTTACAACACGAAGCATAAAATTAGCCTATTTGAGAGGATTTTACTTCTGTCAAATTCTCAATGTGCCAGCTACAGATTTCTTCACAGCTTCATAACACACAGAAAATAGCAAAGAACTATGATACAGTACGATGATGATGATGTTGATAATGTAATAATTGCTTAATATAAAGCAATTTTGTAAAAGAACTGTACAATTAGCAATTACATTAGGCTGCATTTTATATGCTACTTCAAAGCTATAAATTATTTAGTGATATTAATTACAGAACAAAAAGGTTTTAGAAAAACAAGACATGACATTTCGGGTCTTCTGTCATGTCTTGAAGTGTTGTTGAGTAAATACGTAGTAGGTCCAGAAGTTTTGAAGGCACAATAATCCTTCAAAATGTCATCCTAGAGAATATGAATCTTCAACAACAGTGCTGTGAAAACCTCAAATCTTACAAAACAAGCTGTGTCTACATAACAACATATTTGAGAACTTAATGCAGTCATGCATTAACTACAATAGCTGACATGATGTATGGGCCCCTGAATATGAACCAATACTTTGAAACATATCAGACACATTTAAATGACACAAAGTTTTTAACTTTTAGTTTGTTGTACTATAAAGGTGAAAGAAACGTACGTTAAATGATTATGTAACAGTGTGATTGCCAATATGAAATGTAAAATGCTACCTTGCGTGCATGAGTCACCAGGAATGAACGGGTTGCCTTGGTATCCTGCAGCGCACTGTTCGCATCTCCTGCCTACATAGCCTTGAGGACAGTCACAAGTTACTTGTCCGTCAGTGTCCAAGAAACATGTGCGGCCAAACCTGTAACAGTTCACATACACACAAAGATGTGGTAAAGTGCAATGAAGTATATGATATTTAAATTAGAATCCATGACAAGTGTGTTTCTTCTTTTCTTCTTGCTCTTATCTAGAGAAGGAAAAACAGAAAAAGAAACATATACATACACAAAAAAATCTATGAGGAATCTGGCAATGTAGATGGGTGTCAAGCAGTCATCAGGGTTTGGCTTGTTTTGTGATTCCATGTAGGGTTTTATCAAGAAAGTCTGCATGGTAAAAACATGGGTGACACACTATTAAAAGAATTAGCACTAAATTCTCACCAACATTAGAGAAAAATGTTGCTGAAACCTACAAAATGTTACAACAAGTCTGTGGAGAGGGTACAGGCCACAAGATGTTGTGTGTCAAGTGACCTAACATAACAGAGAAGTTGTTACAGGCAGTGAAAGAACTGGCCAACAGAAATATCCAGAACAGATCCAAATGAGAAACAGTAAATGAAACACAGACATGAATGGACTATTCAGAACATAACAGAAAAAATGAAAATGAGTAGAAGAAACCTGAAACTAACTACCACCAACTACCTGAACATGAACAAAGCATCTGCTGAATTGGCAGCAGAAGTGAGGGGAAGGAAACTGAGTCAGACATTTCAGCAATGGAATAATCCACCATCTGGAAGGGAAACAGTTTGTGGCAATGAGAAGTAAGTTTTCAGCATGATCCAGAAACAAAATATCTAATGGTAAAGTTCAGAATCTTGGAGAACAACAAATAAATGGAAACTAACAAGCAAAAAAGCCACATGGAAATGACGCATTAAAATTAGGTTTATCCACTTATTTTAATTAGTTCCTCCAAAACTGCCAAAAAAGATTCTATCAACAGGTTCTCATACATTTATGACAATTTATTCATCACAGGAAGCAGAGCAAGGGTGATCACGGGTTTACGTTGCTGCATTCAGGAAATAACTTTCTCTAATATAAAATACAAAATTATGATATTAATATAATAGTACACACAGACAGAACAATTTCTTCAGATTATGCTCAAATTGAACATTTTAGTTCAGGTGTGTTCCCATTAGTAGAATTTTAAAAGCTGCCCATCCATTCAGAATGTGTGGTCTAAAATATTGCACACCTTCTCTCCTTTATCATGCAAATCAAGAAGTGCAACAGACTCACTGGTTGCCAGGGTTAGTGAGAGGACAGGGACATGCTTCACATGCGATACGTGGTGGATCTCCGTAAGTTCCAGGACGGCAGGGCTCCCGATCCTTGCTGCACAGTCCCAGCCAGGGTCCTGACTGATGCCGGTTGTAACCAGGAGCACATAGCTGCAACATTAATGCATTATAGAACACACTTCTATTGTCATACAACAATAAAACTGTAAAATTGTAAAGAAAGGTAAAATTAACAGCTGTAAGAAGCAGAGTATCTTACACAAAGTGGCTTCACAACCAACACCTTCAAGCTATTAGAAAAACTGACCTCACAGGACAGCCCTGTGTAGCCAGCAGGACAGCGACATTCCTCCACAAATACTGACTTTCCTTGCCCAGTGTTGCGAACGCCCGCAGAGTCCATGTTGATGTTGAAGATTAGTGTGTTCAGGATGGGATCGTCATCATACTGAGCCCTGCCAACAGGTATGGTATGTTTACAGGCTGGCCACTGCACAATTACAGTAGTACGTGTGTTCTGTTAGCTATGGACATTCACAGATCAAAACTGCATTGCATCAAAATATAATAACATCTGTACATTTTAATAAGACTCACAATATTATAATTCTGGAACATTTGGCCAAGCAACTGGTTTTGAAGTATACAACGGCTGGACATAAACAACACCACACACACGTCTTTGAACGTAATACTGCTGTTGTATTGGACTTCAGACTTCAATCATTCAGTGTACCATAAATGATGTTCCTACAAACCTGATAACCTTCAGTGCTTATATACATTTTATGATGAAGATGTGCACCAGGATGGATCATGCATGGTATTACACAATGATGTATTAGTACATCATATTTCTATGCAAAAACGTGTGATTAGAGGTAAACAGTTAACCCATCATGGGCAGATTTTTAAATTCTGAGCAAGGCCCAGATTTTAAATTTATTATGAATTCCACACGTGTAGTGTGTTACAGAATTAGTTACACCTGTTATATCTTGTACACTGGAAATTCAAAATACAAACGTAATTTTTACAAAAGAATCCACTTACTGGTATACAAACTTTGATATAACCAGTCATTATACACACAGGTTAATATGTACTTATGATTATTTTGAATATTTTTGTACTGTTGGATTCTCCATTCTAAATAACCCCCTAATTTTGTAATTAGCTTGAAGAAAAACCAGAAAAAATCTATGAAACACAAAACGTGTCTTTTCTATTTACCCACATAACTTTCATCTGCAACATGCTTTGCACTAATATGTATTCATTAACTAATAATCGAGTTACACTGTACATGCCACAGTAGAAAGCACAGAGGTCCTGAAATGTGATCATTACCCTCTTCAATTGTAACCACAGCTGCAATGTGGCAAGAAGATTTAGTAGAACTCCCAGGTATCATATTTCACGATAATCTGTTCAATAGTTCTCAAGTTCTTACCTGCACACAGACAGACAAGCAAACAAACTGAGAGTTAAAAGGTGTGTTTTTGCAACTTGTATTTATGAACACATCATAAGGAGATGACTCAGAAACTGTAAGCAATGTGATGAGTGTTTGAATCCTACTACATACAAGTTATTATTTAGATTTGAAGTGAAATATGTTGGTACTCATTATTTTACTGGTATGTACACTTAGACCCTGTACCTCTTGCTCAGAAAATCCACTAGGATCACCAGGGTTTGCTTGTGACCTGAAGGAACTACTACTACTTCTACTACACTTATTTCATCTTTCCCATCCACCGTCACATGCCTTCAGGACCATTAAGATCCTATTAAGCACATATTTCACAGAGGAACATTTATTTTCCAATACATACATACATACATACATACATACATACATACATATATTTCACATTTCATAAGTCCAAGATACAATGGACATGAAACTGGTCATAACAAGACACAAACAACACAAAAACACACAAAACTAACAAGACAATACAGCAATACAATAGAAATGCTTTATAAAAACAACATTGTAAATTAGTTGTTTACCGTATGTTCCAAAAATTCAGCAACAGTATAAAATGAATTATTCATGAGATATGTAAACAAGTTATTTTTAAAACTGATTTTATCATTTCTAAGACTTTGAATGGTCCTAGGCAAGCTATTAAATAACCTAATACCAGTAAATGTGGTGCCCTTCTGGAAAACAGAAAGATTTGAAGTTGGCAGGTAGAGTTGATTTTTGCTTCTAGTATTCAGGCCATGAACTTCTAAACCTGAATGAAAATTATTTTGATTATCTATCACAAACAAAATCAAAGAGAGAATATATTCACATGACAATAGTAAGATATCTAATTTCCTAAAAAGACCTCTACATGAGTCTCTAGGTCCCACTCCAGACTAATCCTTATCACTTTCTTTTGTAATTTAAAAACTCTAGAAATATTAGTCGAATTACCCCAGAAGATTATTCCATACTTAATGATAGAATGAAAGTAAGAGAAATACACCATTCGCAGGGTTTCTAAGCTCATGTATATGTGTATGGGGCAATTCTCCATAAAGCAACAACAAAAAAAAAAACCCGTACACAGATTACAATGACAGCTTCAACTACAGTTTTAAGACCAGGGTATGGTTAGGCAGAATATTAAAGGTTATGCACAGCAGAAGTTCAAAACACAATTGATGTCACTCACCTAATAAGAAGATTATCAACATTTCCAAGTGTCATCATGATTTCCTCTCTTGTTGCCAGAGTATCTGTTGGCTCCCCTGGAATGTCCCCTCCTGGCCGAGCACTTCCACGTTTATACCACTCTCCATAGAAGAACCTCACTGAATAATCATTATTACGTCCCGCTACTGGCGGCCGACCAGTGTGCACCAACGTGTACCCATTGCCCTGTTCAATAATAAAATGTTCAGATATCTCTGACTAACTCTTGCAAAATAGGCTCTACTTACCCATAAACAAATTACAGTACTTTACAAGCAAAACTATGTAAGCTTTTGTACTGCATAAATCTTCTCAATTAAATGTCAATTCAGATAAATGTATGATTATGAAAATAAGATGAAAAGACATAGAAAAAACATAATATTCAAGAAATACAGAAAGTGGGGAGATTTTCCACAGAGGAAGTAAAATGGAGACAAATGAAAGGTACAAGAATAAATTACAAAAGGGCATAACATATGAAGGAATTCCTACCAATTAACTGGTATTTTATTTCGGAAATGGGAAATACTAAAGATAGAAAAATTGTGTTTATTTTAAAGTTACTAGATGCCCATATTAATATATGAAGCAGAAATATGGGCATGAACAGCAGTTCAGATCAGTTTTTAAGACGTATAAAAGGCAAAATCAAGACAGAGAGAAAACAGGAAAGAAGAAATTGGGGAGAATTTAAAGATGAAGGTCTCGGAAGACAAATGACACAATATGGTGGTATGGACATATTTTAAATATGAAGACAGAAACCCAAACAATGTTTGGAACATAAAACCAAAGGAACAATGTCCAACAAGAAAGCCTAAAATGAAAATACGAAAGCTGTCAAGCAAAGAAGAGAAAATTTCTGGGCAGGAGCATAAGAAAGACAGGGACACGGAGCAACTTTGTTACTAAGCCCTAATAACAGCGGAAATGTCAGAGGAACAATAATGTTACTTGCACTTGATAATTTGTGAAATACTACGGTGAAGTAATTCATGCAGAAATTTTCTTCTGTCTGCATCACATCCTAAAGATACTCCTTAAATCCTGCAAAACCTTATTCTGGTAACAAATTTAGACACATTCAAGGACTTAGCCTGAAATAAATGCATATGAACCTATGACTCTTTATTTTCCTTCATTCTCACAGTTTCTGAAAATAAGGTTACCTTGTAACTTAACTAACCTGTACCAACCACTATGGTACTTTCACACAAATGAAATTTCAGGTCATCAAAGCTGTTAAGACTCACACTGTGGCCTTCTGGGTTATGACATCATGTCAATTGCTGGGTTGTTACCAACACTGCGTAACATGCGGCCTACATCTGCTTCTACATACTGACTACACTGCACTCTATGAATACCCTACTACACTGACAGGCAGCTATAAAACGTAAAAATAAACTGCTGTGAGATTTGAGCTTTCACAATGGTTAGTAATCAGACTGTGGTCTTGTGTGTTGACACCATGTGGTCTTGCAGCTGGATACCAATGATTCAAATAAACATACCATTTCCATCTTCAGGGTGGAAGTTAGCCAGGTTATGCAGACATGGTGACATGGATGTGGTCACTCAGAAACAGAGAGGCACATAAGAACAAATGCTAAACACTGCACCACAGAGGACCCATTCACTGAAAGTTCCCAACTCTGAGTCTGAACATGTTACAAACAGGAGCACATGTACTTTCCACAGAGATTTATAATTTTTGAACAAAATGTTTAATTTTTAGTCCTTTAATTCTTGTTGCTGTGCATCTCTGCTCTCATATACAAGTAAATTTCCACATGTCACCTACAAACAGAGTGTATGAACTTTATATTCTGCTAATGCCAACCGTACTATATTTTTCTTTCACTAACATACAGAAGAATTGTCTGGGGAAAGACAAAATTCACATACACGCTACTTACAGACAGGATGACATCAGGTGCAGAAATTGGATTCCCCTGACCTTCATGCCTTACAGTGTACTTCAGATAACCTCCGTAAGACTTAAGCTGGTTGCCATGGTAGTTCTCTGGCATTGCAAAGTATGGGTATATGTTGTCAGGCAGTCTCTCTGCTGTATGAACCTACAGACAAGCAAACAGATCCAACATATCCTGAACATCAGTTACAGCTGCAACGCCGTCTCTGAGCTTACAAACTGCTCCCATAATATTCACCAACACCCATATTTTATGTTATTCATGCCTTGCCTTCCTAGAGGCTCTTCACACTAAGCCACTCATGTTTTATTTAAACTTCTCTCTTACAACATTTTGCTGGGCATTAACACCATTTCTCTTTTGGGAGTCTGTTTCTGCAACCAGCCAGTACCATAACAAATTCACAGATCATTTATAGATAACTGACCTCTTACTGATCTGTTTCATTTTATCAGTCACTTCAGTTTTCACACTGTTTTATACTGTTACATTTTCCTCCACTTATGGGCTACAAATTTCACAACACTTATACATGTAACTTGACAATAAATCTCTTTTTCATCAAAATCACAGAAATATTACAGTTAAGAAAACTTTTTCAGTTCATACACATCTTATTGTAACTGTAATTGATTAAAACAAGTAACTACTGGGATAAACATATGCAAAAAAAAATAATCAAATGTGTTACAGCTAAGATTACAAGAATGTGCTAACACAGTACTTTCAAAATATAAATCCATTTCCACTGATCATTTTATTTTGTGTTTGTTTTCAGTTTCCTGTCTATATTGCTAATCATTTTGCATTTTTTACATTTTGCTTTAATCATGGTAATTCTTGCTCACAACAGCAAGCAGACTTGCAGGGCAACACGTGGTCATTAATAACGTATTTAATTTCTTAATGTTACAAGTCACTTACGTGGAATCCACTTCTTTCTACGGACGGATGGTTGGCAGAGATCGGTACGGTGGTTCTGAATGAACTTCCACTGATCCTGTAGCAGGGTTCACATTCACACCCACAAGTTTATACTGGTCGAATGGGGGTGGGAGCTGAAAACAAAATTAATAATTTTATACGCTATGTTCATGAACCACAACTCTCCCACAGCCACTATTTTAAAACCTGTAAGATCATAATCAAGAATGAGCAACATACAGTTCACACCCCACACAGATAACACACTGCAACACATCAGGATGGTGTGCTGCACACCATTCCAGACAGAGAAGCACTTGTCAGGCAGCAGCCCTATTCTTATACCAAACAATTTCATACACAACAAAAAGCTGTCTGAAGTGATAAATGCAATGCTGTTGTTTTACAGTTGTATGGCACAGTCTGGACATAATACCCCAATAGATCTTCATAACAAGAGTAGGTATTTAAATTTTAGCACATGGTTCATGAAAAACACGAGTATTATTTGAACAGAAAAATATAAAATTATGAAATAAACAGCATTTTGTGGAAAATAAAACAGAGATGATGCATCATGTCTAAAAAATGCAGTAATTTCCCTTGTTGCTTAAATATCTAAACTGATTTCTAGGGGTGTTTTGTTACGTGCATTTACATTTCGCAATGCAGGTTATTTAAAAGGTTAACCTATCCAGCCACGCATTTAAATCTGATTGTCATATTATCGGCTTCTCATGCAAGACAGAGCCATTAAATCTCCTTCATAATAGAAAATCCCTGTGGTGTAACAATGAGGTCACTAAATGCTGGTAAGCACTAAAATGAGAAACACTACTATCCCAGGGAAAACTGTAAATTATTATTGTATTAATTTTTATTAATATAAATAATTTTATTTGGATCTGTGTAGGACCACAAAAATGCATGCAAAATTCAGGGAACTTTTATATGAAGAAACCCAAAATCAGGACACTACTGTGTACGCAAAAAGCAGTGAAATAATGCATTTCAAATGTGTTTCCACATCAGCTGGTAACACAATTACAAATTACCTGATAAGTAAAAAGATCAGCACTTTGGCAGTCTGTGGTAACACCAAAGCAGAAGCATGAAATACACTCAGCAGGAGACCTTGCCTCACTGTTGAAGTACCCTGGGCGGCAAACAGACGGCTGTTTGTTCACAACAAGAATGGAGTCGGGTACAGCAAACACAGAGCCTCTGTTGTTAATGGCTTCACAGCTGTAGGCTCCCTGGTCAGATTCCTGGCAACAGTTTAACAAAATGTAACACACACTTTCTGACGAGAAGCAGTTGTAAATCTGTTATGTACTTAGTAACATCAACCTTTATCTGACCAGGTTGGTATTTAAATTTTAGTGCATGGTTTATGAAAAACATGAGTATTATTTGCTCAGAAAAAGATAAATTATGAAATAAATGGTATTTTGTGAAAAATAAAACAGGTTATGCAGCATGTCTTAAAAATTCAGTAAATTTCTTTGTTGCCTACATCTATAAAATGAATTTTAAGGGTGTCCTTTGCATGCATTCACATATGCAAACACAGATCTTTTAAAGGTTACAGAAAAGAAGCAGTTATGTCCTCATTCAAAGTAAATGTTCAAATGGGCTACAGTTAGCATAACATGAAATTTAACGGACTAAACAGTATTCCAGAATTTAAAAATCCCAAAGCCAGGAAATTCCATCCAAAACATAATGCTGAAAGACATGGTTATATAAAATTTAATATTTTGGTTCCTGGAATCAGTTTGTTGCAGTATCTCATGACTTACAGAAAAGTTAGTAGCACTAGCTTTCAATGTTACATAAGTATAAAGGTGACTAAATTGATTCTCATATGCTTAGTCAATTATTTAATAAACAAATGAAACAGAATCAACGATAAGATTTATATATATATAATAAACTGCAATTAATTTCAGATGCAGATTAAATTTAGAAAATGAATTTCATTCAGAATTATTATTGTTTCTTTTCCTCTCCAAGAACCAAAAAGAATAAAATAAATAAAACTATTATTTTAACCTTTAAATAACTGAGTTGGTATTTAAATTTTATCACATGGTTTATGAATAATGTATTATTTCAACAGAAAAAGATAAAATTATGAAAGAAGTGAAATTTTGTGGAAATAAAACAAAGATTATGCAGCATGTCTTAAAAATGCAGTAATTTCCTTGTTGCATAAATATATAAAATGAATATCTAGGGGCTTTTATTACATGCATCTGCATATGTGAACGCAGTTTGCTTCAAGGTTAATTACGAATTATATGAATACGCTAACTGGTTTCACACTCTTAGGGAACAGCAGGAAATGACAGGACAACAGAGAAACTGTAAGAATGTCTCCATGTACAGAACTGGATATGACAGAACACACACACACTAAGAATGTCTCCACACACACAAAGCAGGAAATGACAGGAAAACGGACATACGTGAGGAACAATGCACTTCATGACTTTTACCCTTCAGTACATTCTGTTACGTCATTAAATGAAGGACCCACGAAATGTAGCAGACATGGAAGAAACAAAATGGGGGTTTCAGTGACATAAGTGCAGAATATATGGTTAACATAAAATGACAATGTGAAGAAAGCATATGAGAACATAACAGAGAACTGGGCATGATGGGTGGGTAATATTAACAGAACAGGATGTGATGATGTGGAACAGATTTAACTTCCCCAATCCTGGGACTCTTGATGTCAAGAATTTGTTGATACCTTAACTAACCTTCAGTTAAATTAAGTTATAGACCAACTGATGCACATTAAAACCACTTTTTTTAAGTAGCTTTATTATTAAAATTGTTAAAAATTGTACAATTTTTAACAATTTTAATAATAAAGCTACTTAAAAAAGTGGTTTTAATGTGCATCAGTTGGTCTATAACTTAATTTAATATACGAAGATGCACGGTGGCAACAGTGTGAAATTTAACCTTCAGTTGTCCAAGGAAGATATGTATTAATGTGTTACACTCAACACTGAAATAGTGACTCTGAGTACCTGAATGTCAGGACAGTTCAATGTACCAACTCCCCCTACACTTGTCACAGAACACTTGCTGGGTAGGTGTCCCCAGTTCAACCTCCACACAACTTCTGGAGTTGGAACACCAATAGCTGTACATGTGATGGTGAAAACATCACCAATATTTGCCAGGACCATAGGTGGTGGAGGTGTCTGGATATAGACAGGTGCTGTAAACAAATACACACAAATACAGTAGCTAACAGATACAGACAAAAACAGTTCAGTGTGCTATTCACATGTTTTGGTACAATCATGGTTACAGAAGGTTTGAAAAAAGACTTTTTGACACTTTACACAGAATTAACATACAAATTTCTGCAAGAAAAAGCAGCTACAGTGACATTCCAACATGAAGAATAAAAGTTGAGGTAAGAAAGACAATGCATCAGATGTTAAAAACAGGTGAAGTGTCTCCCCATAAGATGCTTTGAAGACATGGACGGGGAGTAGAGATATAGCTCTGCTCTATCTGAATCTTGATGCTAGATGTGGATGGGTGTTCAACGCCACACACCAGCTGCTTTATCCCCAGGAATAACCTGGTACCCATTGTATAGGCCGAATGGGCCCCACAGCTGGTCTGGATGGGTGTGGAGAAGAGATTACCCCCACTGGGTTTGGAACCCCAGACCGTCCAGCCTATAGTGAGTTTCTATACTGACTACACTCCCATGGTCCCCACACAATGCATCAAATATCACAACTAACTTTTAAAGTGCAAAGACCTCAGCTGGATCTACTAGACGAGGGCTGGTATAGCACAACACAACCAAACAACATCATGTTCCCACCAATCTATAATGGCTACATGTTTTCTTATATTCAGAACACTAAACAAAAAGAACACAGCATACCATTGAAATTATTAAATAAAATTTAAATATGTCTATATGTAGGACTGACTTCACATATTACAATTGCTTGATAAACTTTGAGATTTTATTATCCTTGTAACTTTTACTTAATGACTTTATACAATGCTGGTTTATGAATACCTTCATAGAATATAAATATACTAATTCCAACTAAGTATATTATATACACAAATGTACTGGCAAAGGCCTTTCTCAATCTCATACCCCCTTTAACGTTTTTAACTTATGATTTCCCCTGGGATGGCATAAGGCCAAAACTAGTAGCGATTATGTAAAAAAATAACTAAATTATAATCAAGTAACAGTTATGCTGATCATCAAAACTAACTTTGAACACTCCTGCTTCATACTCAGGAGGCTATGGACTTAAAGCTCAGCTAAGACCAACCATTCTAAAGGAGATATTTCATGGTTTTATTCATATACTCTATGCAAAGGCTAGAACAGTACCTTACAGTATATTATGATTGCATCTGTTCATACAATTTTAATTCGTTATAATGTTCGATAAAGTGTTCTCGGCAGACAGCTGCGTCAAATGATTGAGACATATATCATTATAATGTTGTATATCTAATGTGTACTTCTCATTCAGTCAATACAAATTAACCTTTAAATGACTGGCTTTAAATATAAATTACTGTATCAGTGCTATGGTATGGGTATTTAAATGTCAGCACTTGCTTTACATAAAGGGTGAATATCTTGTGTACCAAAAAAGATAAAAATTATGAAATAAATACCATTTTGTGGGAAATAAACAAAGAATGTGTAGTATGACTTAAACATACACCAAATATTCTTACTGCTTAAATATATAGAACAAATTTCTAGCGATGTTACCCTGTGATTCTGGTATAAAGGACATCCATATTCTTGACCCTACAAATTGTGTCCAGACTACAAGATGCACATAAGGCAAAGGTTAACAAACCAATACATGTCACTGGGAAAAATGTCCAACAGTTTTAAAACATGTCTCCAATGTGTTTCAGTCCAACTGGGACATTACTGAGTAGTCAAACGCAATGCAACATATTACTTACTGTATTAGTAAACATTACATAGCCTAAGAAATTACAAAGTACTGTCAAATAACCCAAGAATCAATAAACCAGCACATACAATACAGAAACAATAATGACTGTATTATTTATGCATCAGTACAGTGCAGGTGGGAAGATGCATTACTGAAATAAAAAATGCACAAACAATATTAAAACATGAATTAACACGACCACACAAATACCTTCTACAATGGCCGCCGCGAATTCTGTGCAACAAACCAATGATTTTCCAGCTCTCAAACAGAAAACTGCATTCCAAAGGCAAATGTAGAATGCTATGTGGTTGTTTCAGATACACAACCCTCTTCAAATTCAATGTGTAAGGCATAAAAATGGGCACTACTGTACTTACAACAGCCAACTTCATCAGAGCCATCTAAACAGTCACTCTCCATGTCACAGTGGAAGGACCGTGGGATACACTGATTTCTTGATTTACACTGGAACTGATGATAACGGCATGGTGAACCTGTGATACAGTGAATACAAGCCAACATAAACTCAGACATGCACAGGACCTTTTTTTGATTTCATTTCTGTGTTACAATGCCATGTTTCAGAAGCTGGTTATCTATCTGTTAAGTAAAAGAAATAAAATTGCAATCTATTCTGACAGATCCTTTAGACCAGGGGTGGCCAAACTTGCTTAACGCAAGAGCCACATACGATAAACTTCAGATGTTTGAGAGCCGCAAGACATGAACAAATATTATACACACCTTTTTATTGTTACATGCACATTTTGTTACAAAAATTCTTAATTACATTTACTCACCATGAACATTAAAATTACGTTTTAATCCAGAGGACTCTCAGTTTGTACCCGGTAAATAATTTTAAAGCTTGAAAATTTTTTATTTATCTTGTATATGAATTGTAATGCAAAACGGAGCTCAGCCAACATATTTCCGCGAGCCGCACATTATATGTCAAAGAGCCGCATGTGGCTCGCGAGCCGCAGTTTGGCCACCCCTGCTTTAGACCAACCAAAATTTTTAATGCCGCAGAAAGACCCAGCTTCCAGAATGCTGTGTTTTAACAGAAAATAAAATCATGGAAGAACTCCACAATATATGTGCAAGTGTAAAAACATGCCTTGGCACACCTTTCAATGTGATAAGAAAAAATGAAGAGAACCAATTATCAGAGTGCCCCATTCAACTGTCTTCATACATAAGTCACACTTCACACACAAAATGACTGACAAAAAGAATTTAATGTAACTTACAAGTCACATAAATATTTTAATAAATACATACATCTGAAATAGTGTTGTATTCAGACGATTTCCTCAAGTTTCACTTCTCATACAAAAATCTCTGAAGAATAAGTGTGTATAAGAAACACAACAAAAATTTCTCACACTGTATATTTTGAGTCCTGCTGTGTCATCAGCTTTGTGATGACATATCTGTATTTTCAATAAATGGACAATACTGGTGAGGCTTGCAATAGGCCAAAGCACACACTTGGAAAATATCTGTGTATTCCTTCCTTCCTCAGGGTTAAAGCAGCTGAGGCATAAAGCTGATCACTCATCTCCTTCTATTAGTACCAAGGTTATGAGTGCATGGAGACAAACCTTTACTGAAAACTTTGGAATTATTGACTCTACTTTCTCAATATATACACTTTTTATGACCTTTTTGATACATAACTTACAATACTTCACTTTGAACTTTTCAGTTCACGGTATCAATACAAGAAAGAAAGTGCAATTACACAGAACAATAGCAAATTTTGCACCACATCAAAAGGTGTGTATTATGCAAGCATAAAGACTTAATACATCACCAGCATCCCTTGCAGTATTACTGAAGGATAATAAGCAATTTATATCGGCTCAGAAAAGGTTTTTAACTACTGAATCCTTTTATTTAATGAACAAATATTTAAATAATCAACATGAGATAATGAGTGATGATAGCTCTATAAGAAAGGCATTAATAAATATTGTATATTTTTAGTTGTATATTGTCTACTTGTTTTGATATAGGATTAGTGATTGTTTTCTATAATCGTGTTTTTTATAGCATTACAACTTGTTTCCTATCCAAAGCCACATGGCACTGATAGATCAATGGAATGTACATGTACATGGTGTGTGGGTGTGGTGTGTGTGTGTGTGTACTTCCCCGTCTGCCTTCATGGTGAGCACTTCATTTACCTGAACAACACAACATAACACCTTTACCAAGCATAGTGCACAGCCATACCTGGAGGATTTGTGGCACAGCTAATTTCATCAGATCCATCACCACAATCATCATCCGAGTCACAGCGCCATGTCTTCAAGACACACTTCTTATTGTCACATCGGAACTCGTTCGGCTCACAGCCATGTGGATCTACAAAGGAAATATATAAATGTAACACAAGTCAACTAACACTTTCAGATTTTGAAAAATAAATGATTTTTGGTGCCTTGCTTTGTTTTCCAAACAATCTGGTAAATTGTGAGATCTGAGGTTCTCACAGTGGCCACTACACACACTACTGTCTTCTAAGCATAACACCATGTAGTCTGATAGACATAAACTGGTTACCTCCATCATCAAGGTAGTTTAAGATGACAGAGACTTCCTCTGAAATGCTAGTACACTTCTATCAAACTACATAATACCGCAATCTTCACAGTGAATGCTGGTCATCAGATAGATGACTGGTGTATTATTCCCACTAACAGTAAAATATTAACTTAAATTACTATACATGTCTTTGTAAGTGGTTTCTAAGATAGCATATAATTCCTAGTACCTAATTCTATTACACTCATATGTATGACATTCCACCAGCAGGCACACATACTCAGCAAAAACGTACGCCTATTGTGTTTCTCACAGAATGTCATTAATTATGTGTGTACCATCCACACACAACAAGAAAACATTCCCTTTCCGTATGTCCATGTTCGCCACATTTTACATACTTTATCTACAAACACTCCTCCACATGCATTGTGTGGGCTTGATGGTAATGTGAATAAAACAAGCTTCCATTATACAAACGAACAACACAAAACATGGTCACTGACATTAACAAGGTGGCAATAGAACTTAAAGGTACAGCTCTTGGACAATACCCAATTCAATCCAGTTCAAATACTAACAAACTACTTTCTTTAAGCCATGTTCCCATGACTGGTATATCTGACAAACATGTGCCAATTGTGGATACTTGCCACATCATGGGAATAGTACACCTGTACATATGTTGGCCACTTGTCCATTTCCCCAACTGTCGGTGAAAGTGACACAAGTCGAAAGTAATTACCAATGTAATGGGAACATGACGCTTGTTGTGTTCAGTTCTGCACCATGCACAATTCATATTAGTTGCAATAACATCCTCCACACTCTTTGTGATATTCTAGCTTGTCGCTTTCCCTGAAGTGCCTGCCAAAAATTTCCTTCACCATATCAAACACATAATCACATTAATTCAAATACCATAACATGATCAGAGATGTAATAATCATAGAGTTCCTTGTTACATAACACCCCACCTTCTTCACTTCATTTGTTGTATTCATATATCACATTCCTCCCGAACACAAATAAATAAAAATGAGTTCCCAAACAAGTAATGTACAAGATTATTTCAATTTCACCAAATGCTGCTACTCACTGCATCTCAATTCATCAGAGCCATCAGCACAATCAAATTTCCCATCACACACTGCTTGTTTGCTAATGCACTCCCCATTTGAGCATGTTGCCTCATGCAGTTTGCAGGCTGTGGGTGGACGAGTCGGTTGTGGTTTGGCTGCAAGAATGAAATGAAGTTAGCTTTCACTTACAACGTAATGGGCCACTCTGAAAGAAGTACAATTTATTTACGTGCCTGCCATACCCCTAGGAAATTCTGTAAATGTTTATGGTTTGTCCCTAACAGCAGCAGCAGAAGAAGAGTGCAACAAAAAAACAAAACACTTTTGTTACAAAATTTTTAACAACCGTGTATCAACTCTCTATTCATCACCCTTCTCATAAAATGGGCAAAACAAGACACGATTTATAATGCTTGTCACAGTCTACAAACAGAAACTCGAAATTTTACAAATTGCCCTCAGCGTCCAGTTAACAGACACTCTCGTTTTTTTAAGTACAAAGGACAAATTTATTTTCAAAATTTTTTAAACTTCCTCAGTAAATTCTGAAGACTATCATTTCACATAAACAAAGATTTTGAACAGCACACCCTTTTGATTTAGAATGAGAAACGCTACTGCCCTGTAACAGTTATTAATTACGCAGCTCCAGACACCATTAAGCAAATGAAGAACTGAAGTCACTATATCAACTGGAGTTACAGATACAGTAATGAGCAATGCAATGCAATGTAAATTATAATGATATCAGAGATGTGAACTTGCAATTCCAAAATAATATTAAGACTATCTCAAACAGCATGCGGTACTCACCAGTTTATAGATGTAAGTGAGGCAAACATGGGAGAAAGAAAAACAAAGTACATATATATACTTCACAATTCTAGTCACTACTGCGCTCAGAATACAAACTACAACACTTTATCACATAATTTTCAGAACTTCTAAAAGCCAGGTCATGGAATCAACACACACTTATTTCTACAGACCAAAGTCATGTATAAAATGCAACAGTACTTACACAGTATTAAACTTACAACCCCTTTGCATCCCTATGGGGGATGGCCAGTACTTCCAGACCTCTGGAGAGGTTTATCACCAGCAGTTTCAATAATAATTCAAAGGCATCTGAGTATGATCCCAACTCAGATCTATGTGCAAATTTTCTGCTCACAGAATGCAACCTCCATCTATACCAAACACAACATTCTTTCGGCCTAACACGGCGGGGTAACAATCTAACCAATGAGTACCCCTAACCCAGAAAAGTATTTTATACCCTCACCCAAATGGACAGAGGTCAGAACGGTCAACCCAGACCATATTTGGAGACACTGGCCCTTCAACTTCATCAGTCATGTGCTGTGTGCAATTCTAACAACACAAGCACAGAGTCCAGCTGGCCCAGTGCTACATATCCTCAATACCCATACTGTCACCCGTGAGTTGAGACCTGGCCCCTAGCCCCACAGTATCGGGGGATTTAGAATCCCCTGTTCCATGATAATAATAATGTACATCACCATGGACATTCTTTACTCTGACTGAACAGGATGTTGGTAAACTGTCTAGGCCTCTGGTTGCACTTCTCTTATCCCAGCCTCAAGGAACCCAACATTAACAGCTGACTTGTTTTGAAATTTCATAATCACACCATCACTTTTGGTGGTTCTTCCTGAATGGATCTTATGCTGAATAATACAAATCTCAGCACCAACATGATGATTATATTAAACACATCGCACACTCACAATAATACTGTCAATCTACATAACAAAGCATGGAAAATTAGACTAAGTACCTTTCAGACATCTTTATGTTTGTTTTCTATGAAAAGTGTATGTGGATGTTTAATTACTCTAAAGGAATTTTACTGTCATTATTTAGTACAATATATTATATATATATATATATATATATTCTCATTCTCTCTCTCTCCTCTCTCTCTCTCTTCTCTCTCTCTCTCTCCTCTCTTCTCTCTCTCTCTCTCTCTCCTCTCTCTCTCCTCTCTCCTCTCTCTCTCTCCTCTCTCTCTCTCTCCTCTCTCTCTCTCTCTCTCTCTCTCTCTCCCCTCTCTCTCTCTCTCTCTCTCTCTCTCTCTCTCTCTCTCTCTCTCTCTCTCTCTCTCTCTCTCTCTCTTCTCTCTCTCTCTCTCTCTCCTCTCTCTCTCTCTCTCTCCTCTCTCTCTCTCTCTCTCTCTCTCTCCTCTCCTCTCCTCCTCTCTCTCTCTCTCTCTCTCTCTCTCTCTCTCTCCTCTCTCTCTCTCTCTCTCTCTCTCTCTCTCTCTCTCTCTCTCTCTCTCTCTCTCCTCTCTCTCTCTCTCTCTCTCCTCTCTCCTCTCTCTCTCTCTCTCTTCCTCTCTCCTCTCTCTCTCTCTCTCCTCTCTCTCTCTCTCCTCTCTTCTCTCTCTCTCTCTCTCTCTCTCTCCTCTCTCTCTCTCTCTCTCTCCCTCGCTCTCGCGTGCGTACACAGACACACACAGGGGTACCCTTGTTTCATGCCCATTTGTTTTAAGCCTTTCTGCTGTAATGCTCCTGCTACTTGCCAATTTACACCACATCTTAATTTACACTTTCTCGTTTTCAGTTTCATGCCTTTGGCTGGCTGTGAGCTCAGACGCTGCCGAGAGTGTGCTAAACTCATGAAATCATGGCGTAGAACAGGGCAAGGAGGCGGCAGTGTGCTCACTGTAAACAGCATCAGTCGCCATGCACTCACTGTTCAAACTGATATTGTGTGGTTTATTTATTTGCCTTTACTGAAGTCTTTTTTCCTTGTGGTGCAACTATGCTATTAGGGATCCACTGTATACCAACCTACATAAACCACACTGACACGCCCAATCAAGAAAAAAAATGAGACTGATGAATTACACAACTCCTAAAATAACCAACATCTTACCTACCTATATTATACTGGCACATCCCTAACCTAACAGTAGCAAGAATCTCAATGGTGGTAATAGAGTGACAGAATAGTAAAGTCTGTGAAAGTGAATTCAATCATCCATGATGGTGAGAACAACCTAAGGCAACTACAGTATGGAACATTCACTGTCCACGACAAGCTACTAACTACAAACTAAGCAATCACAAGAGTGGGCTCCTAACAGCAGAGTTGAATATGGTGGAGCTGAATATTTATTCTTATGAAATGAGTGAGAAATGTAAATCTACATCCCCCCCCCCCCGTGCAGTCCCAATAAAAAAAACAGCAGAAGGCAAACTGTATTGAAAATAAATTAGACATAAGAAATTGGCTCCATAAACATGAATGCACTGACAATAACTGCTGTTCAGCCAACAGCACAGCACATACAATTTGTGACAATGTTGATCAAATCACAGAAACTCACCCTCCTCTAACTCTAACAAAGCAACTATCGCATACCCCAGCATCAACTAACCCCTCTCCCTCCTTCATCTCGAACAGAGCTACCACCAGCTTCCTGAAGCCATCTCATCCAGCATTTAACATAAGTGTACGCAACTTGTATACAATTCCTTTCCAATTTACATGGGCTAAAAATGAATACAAATCGATTATTTCTTTATTAATATCAGTAACACAATAATATAATAAGTATATGTATATACACCATATATGAAGAGGCTGTGTCATTGGTATGATTTCCCCCATCCCCTAACTATTCCATTCTTTCTTACGAGAAAATCATTTTTTATTTATGCCCAATTTCTCAGGAACACAACTGTGGTATAAAACAAAGGTTACCCGTACACAGCAAACATGAAGGGCTGATCAGTAAATAAATTAACTGAACAAAATGTGCATCACCAGATATGTAGATTGATCAGAAATTTTTGAATTCATAGTCAACATTTGCTCATTCTGCAACTTTTTATTCAAAATAACATTTTGGAATCTGTGACCACCAAGACGCTACTTCAAAGGACCAAAAAGATGAAAGTCACTTGGTGCCAAGTCAGGGCTGCATGGTGGATGTTCGAGACACTCCCATACAAATGGCTGCAATAAGGCTGTGTGGGGTCTTGGCACCAAGTGACTTTCATCTTATTGGTGGTCAAAAATGCCAAACTGATGCAAAAGTTCAAGAAGCTGTCTCACAGTGGTTCCAGTCACAAAGACCAGAATTCTGCACTGAAGGCATGCATTCACTGATAACACATTGCGATAAATGAGGGAACCTTCAGGGTGACTATACGGCAAAGTAGGGCATGGTTTTGTTTTCTCGTGAGATAAGTTAATTTGAATAAAAAGTTGCTGGATAAGCAAACATTCATGACATACATATGCATACTTTCCAATCAACCCTCAAACAATGTACATGGGCATCTTTGGACAGTTTCTGGAACTCACTATTTGTTTTAGCATACATCTACAAATCTAAAACTCCACAACATATGATATTCCTATTCTTGATAACTGTCAGCATGCACAATGATACCAAATTAAAGTAACAGTGCTATTTTTGATACTGATAAATCCAAAGTGCCTGCAGAATGTAAATTCTGTGGCTGTGTGACTGTACCTGGTCCATACACATCGTACTCAGAGTAAGGAAGAACACCATATTTTAACAGTGGGGAGTAGTCATGGGGTATGAGGTTTGAGCTGTGGGTGTATTTTGATGGGGTTATTCTAATCCTCCCAGCTGCATGCAAAAAAAAAGGGAACATCTTTAATCAACTATGTTGACCTTGATGGGTATAAAACTTCACACTCTCAGTACAAATATTACAGACTTCTAGGGTATGATGCTCTGCAGTTAGATGCTGAAGTATCAATGTTATGAGGAACCTGCTGTCTTCAGTGAGACATGTGGAGAACACTGGTAGGAAATGGGGGGGGGGGGGGAATTAGATTTGATGACCCATAAATGGCTGCTTTGTTGATGGGAAAATCAAGAACATACATAACAGGAAGGAATGTGGAGAAAAAGCATTAAAAATCCACATCCACCTTTCTTCCTATTTCAACCCCAATGACAAAACGGCCTTTTTTGGGGACATCAAATCCCATTGTTTTGCTCACAGCCCCAGTCCCAGCCCTCATTTCTCTATGTCACATATCATTCTACCCCACCTGGCTCACACTTCTACACTGAAGATGCAGAGAACAGGTTCCTCCATAATTACAGTGCCTGTCTATCAAAACACAAGGCATCACATCCCAGAAGTCTGTAAACTCAATATTCACTAATATGAGGATGTCAAATCTCATGTAGCCTCTGTACAGTCTATTACTTTCCTGACCACAGTTTCCTACGAGTAGAACAGCAATGCATAGCAGCCCTACTCTCTGTGACCTTCACATTAAATTTATTCTCTTCTTTCAAGTAGTTCACATCATCTTTTCATAAAGCAACAAATTCTGAAACTTGAAGCCGAAGTACATCCTCACACTCCTCTCATTAACACTAACCAAAATAATCCATGTGATGTGCATTTAGGCCAATGTAAACTGATTAAGAGAACAGGATTTGAGGTTCTCATAGTGGTGTTGCTCAAGAGTCAAGTCATTTTGAATGTTATGGTGGCTCGAATGATAAACAGATACCAAGGTACCAGATTACTGCAGTGTTTCGTCTTCAGGGTCAAGCAACCCAAGAAGACTGCATGCCTCTGAAAATGAAGGCACTACAATCCTTCAAAATAATGGGAACCTCTCACCCATTGACACGGTGTCACACCCCAGAAGAATTGAACCTTCTACTTAGCAGTACATAAATAATGAACTGTACGCACTACAGTTTGAATGGAATAACAGCTGACAGGATTACTTTACAAAATGCAGCAGAGTTCTGAAACAGATATGATACTCACATGGTTCCACTATCAGATGAACAGACACCTGAGCTCTGGGAGTATTTGATGGGACACCAACCGCCTCACAAATGTATGTGCCAGAGTGTTCCACCTAAATGCAAGAGAAAAAATTCATCAGAATCAATCACAGTAACGTACAATATGCTGAGGATGATCAACAGATAGTACACACACCTTACATGACTCCAAATACTCAATAAAAGAAAACAGGCCTGATATTTTCATTGTAAGAGGAACATCAAATATCACCATTAATATTCAGGGAGCTAGCCACGTTGAAATCTTTGCCTCGTGATCAGCCACCCCAAAGGGCTTTTGTGGTTTTCTTCGGACCCTCCCGACAAACACCAAGACAGTTCTGCAAATTAGGCTATGTCCACTTCCCTTCAAATCCATGCAAATTCATATAAACAAACATTAACCAAAACATTTCCTGACTGACTCATTATTTGCTACAATGTGTCTCACATTCAAGACTCCATGCAATCTAATTTAGAACAAAATCCAACACTCATTAAGAACCATATTTTAAAACCACCCCACTTCAAAAGCTGGTTCATCTTCTGCATTCAGGTGTGTGGAATATGACAGAAAACATATTATTTTGGGTCCTTCAGTATAGTTGGTCTCAGACTGTGGATACAAACATTACTGATGCCAATCTGTGACCAAGATCACCTTCAGAAGACAACATGAAGTTATTCATGTCTAAGCAATGGGAGACACAGGTAGGCTACCTGGCTAAAATCAGATCACAGAACAACCAACTTAGATTGACTCCAATGCCACACCCCTTAAGGCCACAATTCAACGATCATTTAGAAAGAAAAAATTGTCCAGAACTGGCTTCCTTCCATGTAATGCTGATCTGCATACACATACTGGGATATATAACTAGATCTAAGAAGTGATCTCTAGAAACTGAAACTGAATATGCATTTATTTTTCTCACCATGAATGTTATATTCTCAATCTTTAATCTTAAATAAAAAAAAGTTATATATTCTGTTTAGTTCCCATTTCTTTATTCAAAACTGTCAAAACTCACACATATTTATAACATACCTAAAAACATGGCAATGTTTGGACATATATATATACCTGTATATCAGGCATTTCCAACCGTCCATTAATGTCCCTTGATCCTGGAGGTAGCGGTAATCCATTTCCTCGTAGCCACCTAACTCTTGCCCTTAGTGGACCTTCGTCTCGACACTGGAATACTACCTCCCGACCTACATTGTAAAAAAGAAATACCAAGTCAACAAAAGTTTCAGTAATTTTAACAAAATTCAGACAGCCAGAGAGAGACATATTAGAGTTCTCATATAACCTGCAAGAAACATTAGCACAATGACATATATCACACAGGAAATTAAGAATCTACATACACAGCTATTATCTTGGTCCTTTATATTGGGTGGGAGTCACAGTGTTGACCTACCAAACTCTGTGGCCACCACTTACCAATTTCCAACAAAATTTCATGTTGTGGTACCAAACAAGGTTCTGTAACAAAAACTTCAGAGGACTGAAGCTGATACAAAACGGATATTGTATGCCAATAAATGTCAACTTCACTGTTAGTGAAGAAATATACATTAGCTATGTTAGCCAAAGTCAAATAACATTATTCATATGAATGTGATACACCTTTATATATACTGTACACCCCAACTTAAGAGGCCAACAGGGGAGGGGAGGATGGATCTTTCAACATATAATTTGTACCAAACTTACTGAACAGCTACAAAATACAGTACACAACTACCGATATCTTCAATATTTTCAGGTGTTTCAACTAAGTCATTTAAAACATTAATTGTATAATATCCAGTGAAAAGACTGTACATGGTGATACACTAAGCTAATTTATCACCTTTACATATTTCTTTGCCATTGCTAGAAATGTTGCTTCAATCAGATTCATCACATTCATCAGATTTCATATGGAGTTACTGCAATTTTAATTTTGTCGTCACAACAGAAGAAGATAAATTTAAAGAAAGAATGATATGCCCAGCTTCTTTGAATAAAGAACAGTGAGGTCACATTTAATGTGAGGGATGCATTCCTGAAGACCTCACATAACTCAAAACTAATTTTCCCATATGAATAACTGTACATTATGGGGGACGCAGTCTCCATGTATATGAATCTACAACCACTGTAGTGTACTTCTGCTTTCAAACATAATCACAATATATATATATATATACATACATAAACAACATATATTAACTGACAATTTTATTAACTACTGTAGTACACTGCATAAAAAAAACTAGAAAATTCATCATATTCAGACAACACTGAAGTAACAGGATATGCAACCAGCACCTAACTGGAAAGTGCTATCACCCTGCTTAATATTATGGATTCACATTATTTCAAATGTTGCACATAGAGTAAAACTTTATTATAGTATTTTTTTGTATCATACTATTTCAAATTCACATGAAATGTGACTGCACTGTACTGCTGCCCAATGAAAGGGATTACACATACATACAATGAATGTGCCATCTGTTCTTCAGGGAGGTACACAGAGAAAAAGTGCATTACATTTTGACACACAATAAAATCTGTACATAAGACATTATTTTCTATATTATTTTATTCTGCTGCAAATTTCACAAGACAGAAAAAATCAATGTTACAGCATTTACATATTTGGCAAAACAGTACAATCCATAACATGCAGCATGATATTCTGCATGGCAGAACCATTTCCACCATAACAAATATGAAGGTTGATGATGATCCTGAAGCTGCTCAAATCACGAGGGTTACAGTCAAAGCAAATCTGTATCTCAAGGTGAAAAACAGCAGGGCATGCAAACAGGGCCAGTGACAAGCCCACTCATTCATGATAGGAAGGAAAAAAATATATATATAAACTCTTGGAGCACCATATCAACATGACCTATCAAGCTCAGCCCATTTCATTCTCAAATATCACAGAATTAATGTACATTACATTAAAAAATGCTTAACCAGTGTCTGTTCCAGCACAACTTATAAAATACTGTAAAGAGTGAACATGAAATATGAAGTGTCCAGCCCGCACTTCAAAAGTTCTCTGGCTTTCACACTGAGTGTTGCTGAAATGACAGTCTTCTGGTTCATTGCACCGCACAGGGCAGTAAGTTTGTTCGGACATGTTGGAGGAACATGCTGCCAGAACTTGACTCACGTGGCTGCTGAAGTCACATGAATAAGAGAAGCACTTTTGAGAGAACAGAGAAGAATGGGGTAAAATGGAGAAGACTGTCACACAGATTTGTATAAACATCGACGGATTATGACGGCGATGATGATTACATAGGTGTATTAAACACACATGCATTTAAGACTCAGAACCATGAAATAAAAAAAGATATGCTAGAGTGGATATGAAACAGAGATTTAATTTGTTTTGGATTCTGTTATTATCACATGTCACTTATGTGAGTCTGACAGCACCATCACAATGAATTAACAACAGCTATCATTAGCCTGCTGAACATTACCTTTATGCACAAAACCAACAACCAAATAAATAAAGAAACACAAAAGTTCATTTTGTGCCATCTCATAACATAAACTCAACTTTCAATCTGGAGGATTCCTCCATCCCCCTAGTAAAAAAGACTGTGTAAAGTTTGGTGGCCATATCACCCCTTTTGACTCACCATAGATGCACATTACCAGATAGCAACCACAGTGGTCATTGACTTTACTGACAAACCAGTAAATCAAGCTGGCCTGGAAACACATTCTTTCTCCAACATCTACTGGAGAAGAAGTATGTATCTGTGCCTCCCACAGACAACTCTATATTAAAGAAATGTCAATGGTGAAAGTGTAATGTAAGCATATTGCTTCTTCTACCCAAACCTTCTAAACCTATGTTAAACATACCAACATTTCATAGAATAAGAGAATGTATTTTATACTGCCGTAACGTTAGTTTGATAGAGTTCTAAAAATGACCTGGCATCACGCATGCTATGAGGCTGCCAAGACTACACCCAACTCAAAATTATCAGTAATTGTTGTGTTTCTGGTAGAAACACAAGAAGTTATCAATATATCTTTTGAAGTGTCATTCATAAACGTCTCTTAATATAGCAGGAAAGCCTCACAGCATGTTTCATCACTAGCAGCAAAGCAGAAACTGAAATGGAATATGGTGTTCATGCATGTAATCAATGATCATGGGAACTGTGGCACGTACATTACAAATTTACAACGCATAATGAGCCAGCTAATTCATACCCTCCTTGTATCTCTCACTAATAATCCCTGTAATATTATTCTCACATCTCCTTGATTCTTCAGGTGACTACACACAAAGATGTTTATCTTCAAATTTCTGTTAGCAATTACTGCCTCACCATCCTGACCACATATCTACTCCATTATAGCCTCCATTTTATTTTGGCTTATATGACATTTAAAAAATCTATAAATCTTAATGGGAAAATAACTGCAATGTTGTCAACCACTATGACCAAACGACATCGATGGCAGATGAATGAATGTATGTGACTTACAAGACATATTATACAGTCTTATTGTAGCCTTTAAAGTACGGGAGATTTAAATCCCAAAATAGCCGCTAACGGCTGGGGTTCTTTTAGCTTTTAATGCGTTTTTGCACCTGCTGATATAATCAGTATTTCATACATTTTTAAAGATAAAAACTTTGAATAAAAAGTGTACGCTTATGAATGAATCCATCTACCCGTTACGCATGTTTCAAGCAAATCCACCTACTTTACACAGCTAAGTTGAAGGTCCTTCCCCCCCCCCCCCCCTTCTTGAAGCTTAATTTTCTAGATTTATTCTTTACAAATAGCTCCTGCTGTAAGTGGAGACCCTGTGCTATAAAATATGGAGCTGGCTGTACATCATCGTATTTCCTCAGACATTGTTTAGGTTTCAATCTTATAATGATATTTAGGTTTCGCGGTAATGTTGCCTTATCTGTTTGCTGAAGCCAATGATTTCATATGCAATCAGTGGGAGAGGTAAGGAATGAATACAGACATTCATTGCTCTGGATAGTGCAACATGGGACCAGAGGCAAATGCCTTCAATCATGATCACAGTCAGCAACTGGCTTATGCAGTGCAAGAGAATTCGCTGCTGTGTGTTTCCACCAAAAACAAAGAAACAAGATCGAAATTCAGTGCCGAGAATGCAACACAGGGTTGTGTGATACCCCATGTTTCGAGGTATATCACACCAAACTGCATGTCTGAGGACCAGCTGACACTAAAATGGAAAGATGGAACACACAAATGTATGTAAATATTACCATTGCAATTACTGAACTGATATTTTCCAGTAGCGTTTTCTTGATGAAATAATGGGGTGAAGGGGGTGTGAATTTTACAGGAAGGGTTTTATAAAGAAAGAGAGACTTGTTGGAAGGTCCTTTAAGTGCGTGTATTTTCTTCATTTCGCCAATATGAGGAAAAAATGAGAACTACTTCCTGGAGACGTCTGTAAATAATTTGTGACTGCTGGAAAAATCGCAAGACTGTTAGTAAGAAAAATTAAACCTCATTAGTGATAATTTCAACTACAATTAAATTTCACACAATCTGTTACGCCTATACAAGCCTTCAGACGAATATTGTGAAAAAGAGACGTGTAATTATAGATGCAGAAAATTTTAAAGATGACACGGTGTTGCAGGACAATGTTTTCCCGTTCGCCGTTGAGGGCATTTAAATTCCTGGGACAGTGTTCTTCCGTTTGGCTGTAAAGGGTTAAACACTTGAGAAGCCACAGGAGACATATTAAGCAATGTTCTTACAACTACAACTGCTTCATTATTTGATGCCCTTAAATTTGTCAAATTGTAGTGACCTTCAACAATTTGTTAATTAAAGTGATGACTACAAAATTATATACAGCAGTACGTAACACAGAAAATGAAGAAATAAAGAACACAGAAAATGCAAAATTCCTGCACAATGGCTTCGGCCATATTTCCATGTACTTGCATACCGCAGACACATAATGTGACCTGTAAGATATGAATGCTATACTGACAACAAAACCAAAATTAGGCGAAATTATGAAAATTTGTTATTTCAATAGCATGGTTAATCCACTTCAGATGTAATTTCAGCTGAAGCATGTTCCCCATGCAGCTGTGGATATTCCAATCAGATCCATGCACTTGGTTATGAGTTTGCATGTAGCACTGACAAACAAATGTTCACAACACTTACCCGATGAAACTGGTTGATCCAGTGACAGAAACAAAAAACAATAAATGTGTTAGATGGCAGTAAGTACACCCTGGATCTAGTATATGTTTAACAATTAACAACATTTACTTAAAGCAACACCTGTCACACCACTGTGAACAGGAAACCAGGGCTCTTGCCTTCACAGGTCAAAGTCCAAGATTACCCATACTTTTGTTTCTGAATGTCATTAGCTTCTACATCAGTTCACACATCTCACTACTTCTGTATTTGGATGACTGTGGCAAAACAGACTCGATAGAAATAACAGAATGAGTTTTAAAACTTGCTAAAACATTGGACTTGTCCATTTTCATAGCTTAAAAACCTTAAATGTTTCAGAGGCTGAATTCGCCTCAGTCTTCAGGTACAACATGAAAAGCGGATAATCTACTCTGGTGGGCCCATTAGAAACAGCTAGTCTGAATCCACGGACCATGGATTGAGACTAGCTTTCGTTGTGGGTCTTTAGCCTGTGAAAATGGACAACATCAAAACTTTAAGTCACAATTATGACCATGTACCACCATCAGGATCTTTTAAAGTTGACAATATCTGTTGGCCGCCTAAAAAATTCCTGCCATTCTGATGAGTTGCATGATTAGACTCAATAACCTTCCAGACAGAACTTGGTATGGCTTGTCTTCTGTAGCACGTTATTGTGCGTACCTGATTCCTGCTCAGTGGCTGACTAGATGTCAATTCCACTGTTTCTTTAAACTGAATTTAACACTTAAATATCAGCTTAAAAGAAGTGTTTACACCATGCTTTTTTCACCACGATGGGTAGCAATACTATTTAGTAGGAACACACTGTACGAGAAGTAGCTCAGTGTTACACAGAGTTTCACAACATGCAACAGTTATCCAGTACAATGCCCACCCACAGAAAAAAAACACATCAGCCTTTTGTAATGTGACATATGTACCTGACATTATGTTATAGTGACCTTTCATACAGCCCGTACTGTGTTAGACAATGAAAAACTTTGACACAGATAAACCTCTGTTATCAAATCTTGAAGGTTCAACACATTTAACATTAAATCCCGTCCTCACACCAAATCCCTAGTCAGTTCAATCCAAAACCCATTGCTTTAATTTCTCTAACAGTATTATTTTCTCATCGCCATCTCAATCTTCAGTGGGCAACTTCCCCCAAACATCTTTCAAATTTCTGTACGCTTGTTTCTCCTCATCTAATACAACATGTACACCTAATACATGTGTGGCCTGTCAACAATCATCCCATGTTCATTTACCTAACAATGCATATGTCACCAGTTGTGTACCATTTCATGCAGTTTCCTGCTGATGCAACTTATTTTCATGACTATCAGCTCTGTTTCACACTCACCACTGCTTCCCTCTGCAAGCATAATTATACATCCCTCACTTTTCTTTTAAAATCAACAAAAAAAAATGAACAAGTATGTACTTACTTTCGTCTATCACTTGATCTTCAGGATATGTCTTCAAGTTCAGTCCAGACGAGAATGGTGCTGGGAAAATAACATTAAATTACTTCATTAATACGAACTGGTGAGGTTTTGTTCAAAGTATTACTGTAACACCAAGTGGAATACTTGTGTCTATACACAGCACAGAGAAGATCAAATGCAAGAAAGAGAGAGACCTTTGATAAAGGCTACTAAAACTACACTGCCATGGCAACTGAACTAAGTACCCTGGATGCAGAGCAAGTGTATGCTACTGAATTAAGTGTCCTTGTCTAACATACTGCCTGACTAATGATGAAGACAGAAGTCATTACCTACTAAAGCTACTGGGAAAACAAACTTGTGTACTTTTTGTTAAAACCGTAACTGCAAAACGTAATAAAATATTACCAACAACCATTCACAGGCAGCCATGACACGTATATGTCACCTGATTTTAAGAAAACAGAATACACTGTATTTCTCAACTATTTAACAGACAAAAACTTCTGAACTGTCACCATCCAGCAAGAGAGAGAAGTGAAACTGCAGCCGTGGGGCATGCTAATACAGACTACTACTACAGGCTAACAATGGGCACATTCAGCCTAGCCTTCAGGTTAGCTGAGGCACTGAACAAAATTTCGCACCACTCGCAAAGCAAACACAAATTTAATAAGCGCCTATTGTATAGCCCACATTGTGTTCAGTGCCTCTTCAAATGATAAAAAACATTGGGAATCACTGCTGCAGCTAAGAACATATGACGACAATATACCATTAATACAACAAACAGAACACTACAGAAACCCAGTCAATATATTTACAGAATTAATTAACAAGTACAATCAAACTTAAAATGTTAGGTCTCCTGTAAGGTTTATTGTATTATAATCATGAACATCCAACATGGGAGATACCACACTGTTAACATTCTGTACACAATGGAAGGTTAATTAACTATCAATTGGATTAAATATTGTTAATCTACCATTATCTGTACAAATTCCCATTTGATGATACAGCTGAATTACTTTTGTACCAGTCTGATCATCTTCTGGTCTACATTGAAGACTAATTCTGATGTCTGAACACACTGCACAAGTTAACAATGCAAACAAATCTACTTTACACAAATACTCTTATTCACATGAACATTTCTAACTAAGCTTCCTCTCCTGTAACGAGGAGCAAAAATCAGGTACTTAGAATCTATAAAGTCCAAACTGGAAGTGATGTAAACATACAGCTGGCATCAAAATTCCAGTCACTTGTAATGTTCCCCTATTTGTCTGTATGTGGCTTTTCCCTACAGCCCATTCTATGCTACACATAAATTAAAAAAAGAAACCTGCACATCAGCATAATTTGAAGAGAAACATGATTGAGGCTAATGCCTGTTCCAAGAAGTGCAACTAGGTTCTATGGTAAAATGAGGGTGAACACTTGGACAAAGGATGATTTTTCTTTCAGAAATCTGCTGTAAAAGGACAAACACACAAAACATAAAATTATATTACAAAATACGATGTTTCACAGGACTCTACCTCAGCTCTTCTGTTTATATAATTGTAGAGCCAACCGATGAGGGCCGCAATTACAGGCCTAAACATGTTGTAGTGAATGTGATGAATAAATGAAGACACAATAATTTATAATATCAATAAACTAATATTCACTGTTCAGTTGTTTAAATATGCACTGTTCAGGACATCATCAAAACATTCAGGGTCTTGTTTATTGTAGTTACTGTTTAGTAACCTGAATATGACTGTTACTGCTTGTAGTTATGTCTCTAAAGCATTGTGAGTGTACCCAACAGCCGCCTTGATTACACCATCTACAGCTTCAAAATTGAGAACATTTTAGTAGATTATTCGGTTTGAATGAGCAGTAAGGATTCAGACAGTTATGCAGTGTGTGACTTCTGAATGCACCATAATTCTGAAAAGCAAATGACCAAGAGCCAAAGTACAGGAACACTGTCAGACAAATGAAGTCCCTGCAACAGGAATGTAAGAACTGAAGTTCCCATTGCTGAAAATCCAAAGCCACGTCTTCAGGGATGTGATGACGCGTGATTTGGTGAGTTGACCCTTCAAAATGCAGAGAAATACTCATCCAATGATACAGTGTCATATACCAGCAGACTCAGGCCTTCAACAAAAATGTAATTCAATCCAGGATATAGAGATAATTTTAACTGCTTCTGTTAGTGTCCAGATTGTTGCTTTGTGTCATACCAGCAGAAGGTCTGTAGCAGACCAACAGATAAGTAATGACACCACTCCTGGACCCAGTTTCAAATCACGCAATTTAACATACTTTTGAACATAATTTCATTTCGTAGAAGAGTACTTGTTCCACTGTCAACCAGTTTCTGTTTGAACTAGTTAAGGAAAAACGGTTTGTTACTCAAAAAAGGTAGCCACACCACTGCTTTCATTTCTTCACCATTTCTGTAACTTTTTGTCATGAGTGAATCACACATATGGTGCTGAATCTGGACTCTATGGTGGACACAGCATCACATGCAACATCACTTTGACCAAATAACACTGGAAGACATCAAGAAGCAGAATAACTCCTTTCCTTTACTTTCAGTGGTGCAGAAATCCTATCAAAACTAGTACACATATTCAGCATAGTGGAAGCATAACTGTGTGAGTCCCTACTCATAATAAAGAAATACAGTTAATACTGTTAACACACTGTGTTGATAAGTCACTTGTTATCTTCCTCTCTTCCAAGTTCTGCAACTTACAACAATCTAATTCATCGCTGGGATCAAGAGGACAATCAATCGTGCCATCACAACGTTTCCTACGGGAAATGCATGGGCCGTTCTCACATCGGAATTCTGCAGATGAACATGCCTTCTCTTCCTCTTCAGCAACAACCAATCACAACAATGAAAAAATATCCATTTTCAAATCGGTGAGGGGCTAAAAATTTGGGGCCAGTCATAAACAAAATCTTAAAATGCAATTACAAACATTAAAACAATGCTTTCAACATGTCAGTAAAACAAACACTTTTATCTATCCTTTGTAAGGATGAGAGAATTTACGTCCAAGGTGGGAGTGTTCGCAGAATAACTTCCTATTTACTTCCAGTAAGTTGGCAGAGAAACCTTAGTAACTTAATAAGGAATATGAAACATTATGCGGGGCTCGCATTGCTCACATTCACGAAGTTTTGACTTCATGGGTGGTACAGAACTGGCAAAGTATGCAGAAAATTCTGTACTTCATTGGTCTTGAATCCAAGATGTCCATTCTAGGAGGGCAGTAGCCAAACACTTAGACCATATGGTCCATGCAGTGTGGTATTAAAATGGAGGAAAATCATAGTTTTATTTATTCATTCCGTGCATTGATAATGGCTAATTTATAATAATTCATCAACAAATGCACAATCTTGTATTTACACAGTTACATTACACTAAACCATTATAAACTCCTACATTAAAATTGAAATTAAAACCAACTTGATGCACCTTCACTATTAAAAATTTTAATAGTAGATTACTTAACTCTTAATTAACCCGACATGTTTCGGTCAGGTACCTGACCATCTTCAGGGGTTTACTACATTTAGTTGCGTAGTCCATATGTTAGACATACACAAGACATGATCCCACAAGGTCTCGTCGCATATAAAGTTTTCACAAATCACTAAAAGTCACTAAAACTCATTTTAAAAAAAAAACTCGTTTAAAGAACTCTTAAAAACTTCTTAAAAACAGTCAACACCTGCAATCCTGCAATAGTTCCACCTTTGCAAAACTTATAGCACTGTTGTTGCACAATACTTTGTCATAATCACCCACGCGTCCTGCATTACAATATTAAAAACTCCTACATGTTTCGATCCCTCTGGGGTCATCATCAGGGAGTCCATACCTCAAATGATCTTGTATAAATCATTAAAAAAAACAACCAATGTTTTATAAAAGATAATTTGATGTACAGAATGTGTGATGATGATGATGATGATGATCCCACAGGAATCAAACCATGTAGCAGTTTTTAATGTTTTAATGTAACATAACTGTGTAAATACAAGATTGTGCATTTGTTGGTGAATTATTATGAATTAGAAAATCACAGTCTCCAGAAGAATTTTCACTTCAACTCCCAGCTAAATAAAATTACTCATATCTGGGAAAGATAATTAAAAATATTCAACACATGAAGCTGCTACATATTCAACACACCAAGCTGCTAAATAATACTTGTATAACAATACACAACTCCACCGATAGCTGCATGTCAAAACAGACTACATATCACTGATGAAGGATCTTTTTACTCATGAGCAACCATAGCACTGAAAGCTAACGTCTATAAGCACATGGAATTTCCAATGTAAATACTGATCTGTTAACTGTAATGGCAGTTTAAAGCATACAACTCTGAACACAACAGACAAAAGAATAAAGTGAGACACATTTCCATTACAATAACTCACATACAAGCTTGGCAATAGCAGGATATGTGTGTAAAGACATCTGCTGACGTAACTACGTACTTCCTGCATAACATTCTTGCTCTACTGAAAATACGTATTGGATTTACAAAGCATGTGCCAAGTAACAACAAAACTGATATACTAATCTTGTATCTGCCATCGCCAAAGTTATCCTATTAACAATACATGTAGCAAAGAGTGAAAGACAAAATACTTATGGAATTTCAACCATTACAGGTATCATACAAAACAACACCAGCAAAGCTATATGACTAAAATCATGTCCTCCTTTTCTGGAGGGACACCACCCACTATATTCATAAAAATGGTTCTGTTCCCATGCCTATTTATGACGATAAGCCTGACCCAATTAACCCAGCATCTTCCTATCTGAGGACAGACACAGCAGTAGTCTCCAAAATACACACTCCTTTTATTCAAACACTGGACAATGATGAAATAAAAGACTACCATGATTATATCAGATCACACAGATGATGCAGAGCACTATGTTTTATTTTGGAGCTTGATGTGTCTGTAGTATCAGTTTGGACACTCTTGACAAAAAAAATTCTGTAATTAAAAAACTGTTAAATAGCTATTATTAATAATGACTGAAAATAGATTACAGATACAAAGAAGTGTATAACAATTGCATTGCTAACAACTACTTAAAGAGAGAGAGGCAGTTTATTTAATGGTGCTGTCAACTGCTATGATTATATAGCATCAGTGGTAGGTGAGTGAAATATGCTTGAAGTTTATTCTAATATCACCGTGCATTTTTGAACATTAATATTGTTTTACACCAACCAAATGCACTTATTTATTTAAAGAACACTAAATATTCTTTAAAATATTAGATAAAAACCCCAACATATGTTTCGGTCATATGTGACACCACCTGAAGATGGCTTATCGATAGGCCGAAACATATGTTGGGGTTTTTATCTAATATTTTAAAGAATATTTAGTGTTCTTTAAATAAATAAGTGCATTTGGTTGGTGTAAAACAGTATTTTGCTTAAAGTGTTTGAACAGAAATCTGTACCAGTGTCACTTTTGACAAATCCCACATGGGTGGGCCTGGGACTAAACCCGAGCCTCTGTGGTGAGAGGCCAGCAACAAACCACGTGTTATGGCACAGCCAAACAATTACTTGAAACAGGCAGCTGTAATAAGTGACTGGTGACATTAAAGTATTGAATGGTTCATTAAACCAAAACTGCAGTAGGCTCTATCCAACCTTCAAACACTCAGTTGCAAATATGGGAAATACCCAGACTTTTTTTTTATTTTATCTCTTGCTACTGCAGTTCTTTCTCTATAAGTATGAAACACTAAGCATTAATAAAGAAGTTGTATTATTAACAGTATTTTAATACAGCAGTGTGCCAGATTGAATTTGTGGACTGTTTTTGTCACCCCTGTTTGTTACCACTGGATGTCACTGTGATTATTTGAATTTGTACTGTACTTACAATAACAGATCTAATATCAAATAATGTGAGGTCTGAGAAAGAGTGGCCATTTAACAAAATGCTCATTTTAATTCGCAGAAGTGACCATTCCTTTGCTATTAACACTACCTTAACACGTTTGCTCCTGTATCTGACCATCGTCATATAAGGTTTTTTGTCCATGCTCCTTTATCCAACAACAGTCAGAGAGGAGCATGCTACAGTAAAAAACAAAGATAGCACATTCTGTACAGGATTTTGCCAAATAGTTTCCACTATAATCAGCAGTGCCCATAAAGCCATTTTGAAACTTTCATTTTGTCCTTGAACATTTCTGTTAGTTTTGAGTGATTTCTTGTCCTTGCAGTCAGTGACAGTCAAAATGACTATGAGAGGAACTGGTGTGCTATGCAGTGCAAACTAGAAATGTACATTTCGAGTGTTAGAGTGTGGAAGATGGTGCTATTTCAGTGATAATCTGATTTGCTGCAAAGCATGCACAAAAAACAAAGAAATCAGTGGAATGAGGTGGTTCTGCCGAAAATGTGGCATTCCATTCCATCCACAAACATGTGACATGAAATGTTACACCTGAAAACAATAGTTCTTCAATCCATGCCCTCTGAAATTTTCATTTATCTATCTGCAACAGTTTAGGAGAAAATTACAATTAAATATTATCCTGCAAAATAAGTGCATAGTACAAAAAATGGTTGCACTGGCTGTTCAGGTGTCAATGAGACTGCTGGGAGCAAAAATGTTAAACAATACAAAAGCACATACATACAGAAACAACAAAAATTTGTGTGAACTATGTTTGTTCCAGGATCACTATGATTGCAGTAAAATAGAGAATAAGATACCGAACACAATCATGGAATTCTGGGTGACGACATACTAAAGAAAACAGAATGACCACAAAGCAACAATTGTAAATTAAAACAGTCCAATGTATATAAATCAAGCTAACATAATTTCAGAGCACATCAACTAAAGAAAGAGCATCCTGAAATGCAAGTATAGGAGAATATTAACTGAACTCACCACAATCGGTCTCATCTGAGAAATCCTGACAGTCAACTCTACCATCACAGATGACTGATGAAGGCACACACTGTCCTGCAGTGCGACAAGGTGACTGACCAGGAGGGCAAGTAACTGGAGGTCGTAAAGTAGTAGGAGGTGTAGGGCGTACTGTTGCTGAGAATACCATCAACACAGAATCATCACTTGCACAAATAACATTCAATGTACGTAAAAAGAAAGAGCTTTCTAACCATTATTCACACCTGTATGGGCAACAAGTTGCCCTGTTACACTTCAGATACTTTGTAAAATTGATTTTACCAAACATAAGGCACAAAACCAGTTGGTCATGTACAGAAAATATTGTAATACAATTCAAGTCCAAAAATTTACTCAATCATCCAACCTAAGTAAATGACCAACTACAAAGCAACAAACTAAACAAAAATCTCCCTCTCTGGTACTAGAACATTAACATGCAGAACTGGTAACACAACGGGCAATCACAAGACTGTACACTGTATGGGGACAGTGTTTTTCACGCCACCCACACCACCACCATTTAGACAAAGATTCACTTGAACATTACTCTACCATCATCAACTGTCTTCCTATTCCCACTTTCTATGTGGAATCACGTTTTAATTTTGTATCATACTTCTTCCTACATGTGAGCAACACATCCAGCCCACTTCTTCTGACTCACTGACATAGCGAAGCTCATTAAATGACACTGCGTGAGCCCAGCATCAGCACCAAACTATTCTACATCAGTTTGATTCAACTCCACAGCTTTACCTAAGTGGCTGACCAGTGTAGATGCTTTCTTTACCTGAAGATGGAAGCACGGCTGGCTTCTGAAATGTTATGCTTTATTAAAAATTAGACAATGGACAAAGTTCAAAAAAAGATTATGTCGGTACATCAGTTTGCTTTTACAGGCATGGTCACAGCATCATTCATCCTAATACTGGGGGAGGGGTAAATGTAACAAACTATTAATTCTAATTTCTCCTCTCTGAGGTCCATTTGTGTTTCAGCAGTGGACAAGTATCTCTTTCTCACATGCACACCTACCTACCTACCTACCTACCTACCTACCTACCCACCCACCCACTCACCCACCCTCCTAACCTACCAACCTACCTCCCTTCCTCCCTCCCTCCCCACCCACCACCTACCTTTAAACAAAAATGTACTTGGCAGAAGTATGGGCCACACAAGGATTATAGACAAAAGGACAGAAGCCTTTAGACCTGGTTGCAGGAATGTTTTAAAATTAATGGAACACCACAATACTTGCTTAGGACAATGGACGGGGCAGAAAAGTAGGTAAAGTTGTCGTGTCCACGTCATGAAGGCATACAGGTGGGGTATATGTATATCTCCACTCCTTAACCTTGGCACTAGACAGATGTGAGTGGTCAGCTTCACGCTCAGGCTGTCTGGTACCCATTGACTATGACACTAGGTGGGCCCTAGAGCCAGTCTGGACGGTTTTGGACAAGAGAAAATCTCTTGCCCTTGCCGGGATTCAAACCCCGGATCATCCAGTCCGGACAGGGCAAAGGAGTATGCAATTACAATTGCTTTAAAAATTACCTTAAATCAGCAAGTGTCAATGGATAGAAAACTTTAGGAGGAGGTTTATCTCACCAACATTCCCAGTTGTGATGCACGTGTTTCTGAATAAAGTTACTATAGGATACTCACGACAGCCCTCTTCATCACTGCCATCGTGACATTCGACACGTCGATTGCAGCGACTTGACAGACTAATACATTCACCAGATCCACACTGAAATTCACTGGATGAGCAACCTGTCAAATGAAATTTAACTTTAGATTTACAATTATTCCTCAAATTATGAATACTGATGACATGACGCTACTGCAAACCCCATGCATTCATGCTAGGAGATAACATTCCACCATTCACTATGTCATGGAGGCCTGTCTCAAAAGAAAAGTGGGGAGGGGAATGGGGAACACTTCTTCATGCCACAGTACTCGTAACATCAAAGTGATGCATCAAAGGAGAACAAAAAAATCACTCTGAACTTCAACCACAACTACTCCCTTGTTTCAGTTCACTTGTAAACACATTTTAATGCAAGACATATCATCTTAAAATTTTCTTCAGTGTTTTATGAAATTCAAACTTTGAAAGCATACTCATTATGCTAAAAATGAAACACAGCAAGAATAGGAAGATGCACATGGAAGGGGTTCATATCAATCTTTAATCCTAAAAATCATACACATAAAGTGTCTAAACAATGGATCACTACACCCCAAATGTACACAACATACAATATTTTACTACTCAACTGCCACAACTTTCAACACACATATTTTTTTAAAGTGGTGAGAAGTTACGTATATAAACAGAAATAATAAATTTAATTCTCATTTTAATCTCCTACAATACTTACTCACTCGTGTATTCATACAAGATTTCACAGTATTTCACTGCACTGTAATTCTTTTTGTCCTTCCGATCCTTTAATACAATGATGTTAAATAGTTATAAACATAATAGATATCCCAGTATGAGAAGCCAGCACTGTATAAATAATAAATAAACATCAGCCTGCAAACAGATGGCCCAAATCTACATTTCAAATATCTGTTGGATTTTGCCAAATTTTTTATAATAGGTAAAATGTACACTTGGCATGTCGTAAAACTTCCCCAAAAAAGGTCACACCATGTTGTAGCTTCAAAACACTACAGCATGTGTTTCAAGTCTTGGATCCAGCAGCACTAGGAAGCCATTAGACATGGTTGCATTCACACACTCCTTCCAGGACCTGCTGTATTGTTTTACAAATTTATTGGAGCTATCATGCAATAACCTCCATCACTGCAATCTTCGTCACTTGAATCTCCACTATATTCACTGACGGGCCTTCAGCTGATCCTTAAACTGCAAAAAGAAGTGAAAATCATGTGTCATGTAATCCAGAGGGTGCAGTTAGTGCAGAAGCACCACAGCACCTTCATCGTGATGTGCTGCCATGACAGGGCACTTCCATTCTGGAGCCTCCCACATTTTCAGATGCTTCAAGCACTATGTCCCCTGTTGCATATGGATGCACACCTCTTACTTGTGTGCAATGCCTAGCCACCTAAATAGTTAGCTCCAGCATCACATTCCTGTTACCATGATCCTGCCAGACATTCATGCTTCTCAGCAACAATGATGATTTAACACACTGCAGATAGTGGTCAAATTTCTGTTTCCAGGTTTCATCACAATTGACAACCCATCATACGAAGTCACACGCTGTTATTTTCTGCACTCATCAGCCCAAACTGACCCTCTTGCAGTCACTGAATTGTTCCTTAAGGACTGCATGGCAACTATGTACTGAAATCCCGACTTTTTCATCAAAAGCTTCTCAACGGCCTGACAATAATCAGAGTACACTGTATCCTGCAACTGTCTTACAATGTCACAGTTCCTCAGCACTGCTGACTGGCCAGCATGTGGGTCATACCGAAAAAATGTATGACCATCCATTAGCATGTGATGCCAGTCAAATCATTACAGACAATGACTCTGTTTGCCACACAACATCCAAAGCATCTGTTGCACTTCCACTGTCAATTTTCCCAATCAATGCCGAAACCTGTTAGCCTGCTGCTTCATGCAATCATTTTTTCAACTTCTAAACGCAGTTCACACTGCACACTCTTCTGGGATCCATTACACTTATTAGTCTTACAACAACCGAACAATTCCACTGTTATGCAAGGAGCAACTGTATGATGAGACGCGCACAGGCTCCGGCCTACGCACCACAATATAATCACAGTCGCCTTTGTCCCAGAGCTTTCTGAAGCCACAAATACCATAGACTCAAAATTACTGATGTAATACAAAACAAATCTATAATTAAATTCAACAGATATTGCCATGAAATTTTCTCCTATAATCGTGAGAATTTAATGAGATACACAGAAAAAAATATATACACAATTCAAATAGCAGCCAAAACTCACCAAACTAATTTAAAAGTATCTTCTCCGATTCCTGTTAATTAGAGTTTATAATTGTCCTAAAAAATGCATCTGGTCAGTAAGAATACTCCTCAACCAGCCACTGACTAACAGACAAAACTTACCTACCTTTATGCTAATGCAAAAAATGCCTATAATGCACAACACTTTACACTACATGTACAAAGGTTCTTGGAAATTCTTCAAGATGTGAATACATCAGCAATACATCACTATTAGAAAAAACGTTAACAGGGACGTCTGACAAAAAATAAAAAAAGGATAAGAGTACACTCATTCATTATGCATGATCAATAAATAATTAAAAGATAAACAGATAATACAATAACAGTACACTCAGCCATTATGCTCAAGTTCAGGGGATACATTCACAGAACATCATGTAACAGAACACAAATGTATTAGCTAGGAGAGTTGAATGACAAATCATAATAAGCATTAAATGGATGACATCAATATCACACATTATTTATAATCTTTTAATAGCCGAACTCCAAATTGGTTTTGAAAAATAATGCACTCACAAAATAATGGGGAGTTTGGAGAGGACAAGCACAAAAACAAACATGTTAGTGCATTATCATAGGACTTGCTAAGTGCTGTCTTTCAGTTCAGTGATGACCACAGACATGTGTGATGCTCTATTCGACCTTCCTTTGTAATAGTGAACAAGTATGTTTCTGATGTAGTGGAAATGAGGCATCCTGCTATCCTGCAGACATGACCCACTGCTTACAGAGGGGTCCAAATCACAATGGGGACCGATGGGGACCTAGTATTCCTCAATGTCACACACACCGTCTTTGTCACAGAGGTGAAGACAGCTAACGGCATGCATAAAAATATCCAGTAAGGAAGTTGTTAAAAGAGATTCATAAATGTCAGAACCCGAGTCTTATGTTTGATGCATAAAATTATAACAGACAAACACAAAGTGTATAATACATATAATACATTGTGTGTGTTATGTATTTTCTGAAGCAGAATGAACTTGGTTACCAAGTTATTTCTTTCAAAAGAATGCTCCTGTTTTAAAATTTTGACTGCAGATAGCCTATATTTCAATGTAGAATGAACAGTGAATACCGCACACACTGCTATTACATTTAAACAGCATCAATAACCATTGAGCAGACAAAAGGACAAGGGCTGTACAAACATATTCAATTCAGGCGGGCTGCAGTCTTTATGTAATTACAAATCAAAATTTCTCTTCACTTGTAAAGCCACACCTTAAAATCTTACCACAACCTTCTTTGTCTAAATAAGAATACACAAATGGAAATGACTACATAACTTTACCTATGATATATCCTGAAGGGTACAGGTCAAGATAAACTTGATATGTAACAACCCGCTGCATTTTGTAAGATATCAATAAATTAAATGAGTCTAAAACAACTACAGTTGTTACAAAGACAATATTTTGTTTTCCAATAAGCTACATGCTTTTATTACTTTATTGTTATTTTTTCTAATAAATATAATTGTGTTAGACTGTGTCATTTAATTTAATGACAGTAAAGACAAAGTTGCCCCTACGCTTCAGTTTATATGGGGTAGTGAAGGTACAGTTCCAAACATTCTTTATCTCAGCACCATCATCATATCCAGAAAAATCTATTATTTCAGAATAGCACTGTACTTACAAAATGTAACAATACAGTAAACTAATATAATTTCAATTTAATTTCAAAACCACACACATGTAATACCAAACTGTACAATGTATAATCCTCCAACTCTCCTTGCCAGGACAGGGCATATTACGAGTTGTAAATTATAAGAGGGAAAACACATGACTTGGAGGAGATGTGTAAATGGTTATAACCTAACCCAAACAATTCTGCTCATCGGAAAAGTCACGACAGTCGTACAAGTTGTCACATCTGCGGTCACCGCTGATACACTGCCCATCAGCCCGACACTTGAACTCTTCAGGAAGACACTTTCCACCACTATGTGGTTCACCTACATTCAAATGTGAAGCAACATTCTTCATCCAGCCTACATGAAAACACAGCACTTGCCTAACATCAAATAACACAGGGATACCAAAAATACATCACTTCAACGTGTCAAATGTTTGGCATTTATACCTTACTGCTCTACCAACTCTTAGTTGATCTGAGTAATAGAACATCCTGAAAGTACCCAATTCCTGCATAGGTCTGATTTATTTTCTGTAAATACAATACACGTGGTGCTTACTGAATTATATTCACTGAAATATAGAACACGAAAAGGTTATATAAGCATATGGCAACAGATGGCAGAAACGGCTTCCTTAATAAATCATTTGTGACCAAATATAGTAAATAACAATTATAAGGATTAATCAAATCAATGTTACAAGCAGCCTGAAGAACTACCTAAAGAAAACATTCTTAATGGTTTCCTGCCTCCCCCCTCCCTTCCCAAGACAGTGGTGGGATAAGGCACATTTAAACCACTGAAATAAGCTAAATCTGATGTATGTACCATCAAATTTCATCCCTTGCACACTAAAGACGTTACAGGCACATAAACAAACTCCTTTAAATAAGAAAGATCTTGACACAAACTTTAAAATTTCTCTCAGTTTCTCACACATGAAATTTCACTTGCTGCTACATTCTGTTTAATGCATGTTCCACAGAACTTCCAGTGTAGAAGTTATAGCAGAAATTGTGAACTTCATAACAATGCAAACTCCTATTCACTCAAAGATACAGGTTTTCTGGCATGTGATGCTATGTCACCGGGCAAGGAGCTCCCGATGTTTTGAAGGACTGCAGCACCTTCTCCTTTAGAGCCATTCTTCTTGGACTGCTAACCATGAGGATGAAGGCACTATGGTCCTTTAAAACATTAGGAACTGCTCATCCATCAACACCATGCCAGAACCTCAAATCCTTCAACCTATTCGCTCTCTAAGAATGAAACACAACAACCCAATTATTTTAACTTCCAATACATTTTACAAAATGCAAGAGATTCAAATGAACATGGTACTCCAAGAGGTCCAACCTAAGTAGTGTACTTTTCTAAACTATCATTAAACCACACATAAACTGAAAAATATATCCTGAATACAAACTGATTCTGACAATACGGCCAGAAACACTTAATATTTCTGGACTTGACCATCTGGTGTCAAGGAACAGGCATGAGCTTAGTGTGTTGAATGGAACAGCCAAGAATGTGAAAACAACAACTTTACTACTTAACAAATCAACTAAATGTTTCGGCTACAGTTTTGTAACCAACATCAGGCTGATCCCAAGAATATAAAAGGTGTGAATAACACAGTTGCAATACTGATCAGAGATCTTGGACCTTACAATGAGTTATATACTGCGCATAATATGTATATGGGGGCACGCGGTGGCGCGGTTGGTTGAGGCACTGCGCTACAAGCCGGAAGGTCGCGAGTTCGATTCCCCATGGTGTCATTGGAACTTTTCATTCACATAATCCTTTCGGTTGCACTGTGGCCCTGGGGTTGACTCAGCTTCCAACAGAAATGAGTACCAGGAGTATTTCCTGGGGGGTAAAGACAGCCGGTGTGTAGGGCTGACAACCGTACCTTCTTCATGTGCCGATTGTCTGGAAAGCTGGGGGCCTCAACCTCCTGGAACCCTAAGGGCCTGTCCAGGTCTGTAACAGGACTGCTTTACCTTTTACCTTTGATTATGTATATGAGACAGTGGGATTTAAAATGTGCAGTTATAATTAAATTATAATTAAATTTTAAAACCCACTATCTCATTCTTCGTAATATACATTACTATGTATGTTAGACACACGGTAAGGTCTGAGATCTCCAACCAATATTGCAACTGTATTATTTCCTTCTTCTTATATTCTTGGGATTGGACTGATGATGGCTACAAAACAGTAGCCGAAATATGTAGCTGATTTGTTAAATAGTTACGATGTGTTTTTACTGAAAAACCTGCATTTTTAATTTATTGTAAACACAAAAGAGATGACTCACATAAAGATTAAAAAGCTAAGAATATGACTTAGGTATCTTTATAATGTAACTTCCCATGGCCATGAAAGCATAAAAATTATTAATGTCAACAAACCCTCACCACAGTTAGCTTCATCTGACCCATCCCTGCAGTCCATTCGGTGATCACAGACTCTACGTGAATCTACGCAGCTTCCATCTTGACAGGTAAATTCAAATGATGCACATGTCTTTGGAGCTGAAAAAATAACGTTCAGTAATTGTAAAACATTATAATCACAATCAAATATGCAAGCCATAATTTTTCAAAAGTAATGTAGGAAGATGTATCTGTCCTACACATACAGACTCTTCATGATTACTGGTACTATGCAGGCCACATCCAACCCACAACTTTCTACAGTGTGACCCAGAAAATTACTGTCAACCTTCAGGTGGTTATTTACTGGTTTATTTTGCATCAAAATTGTTATGTTAGAGACCAAACTAACAACCACAGACAATCTGCAAGCTTGTATATTATCACATGCTTGCAAAATAAAGTAATCTATTAACTAACTCCATGGAGCAGAGTCCTTCTTGAGAGGCTAACAGGTCATCAGCTAGTCAAGAAATTCCCCACGTTTTATGGAACTCGAAGGTTCATTACCGCACTCACAAGAGCCTGCCACCTGTCCCTATCCTGAGCCATATCAATCCAGTCCACACCACCCCCCCCCCATCCCACTTCTTGAAGATCCATTTTAATATTATCCTCCCATCTATGCCTGGGTCTTCCAAGTGGTCTCCTTCCCTCAGGTCTTCCCACCAAAATTCTGTATGCACCTCTCCCCTCCCCCATATGTGCTACATGCCCCGCCCACCTCATTCTTCTTGATTTTATCACCCGAATAATACGAGGACTGACACAAAAAAAACGAGACTGTGTCTGTAACTATTTCTGTTTGACAAATTCAGCAAATTAACTATGATCGCCTTCAAAGTAGTTCCCTTCTGAGTTAACACACAGCTGCATACGATGCTGCCAACGTTCAAAGCAATTCTGCATGTCATTTTCTCTCAGACTGTTGAGGATCTCCGTCGTTTTTACTTTCACATTTTCTACCGATAAAAAATGGGTCCCTTTGAGCACCGACTTGATCTTTGGGAAGAGGTAGAAGTCACAGGGAGCGAGGTCTGGCGAATAAGGTGGGTGCTCCATCACAGTGATGTTTTTATTGGCTAAAAACTGCTTCACAGACAAAGCGTTGTGGGCTGGAGCGTTATCCTGATGCAAAATCCACCCGTTTTGCCACAATTCCGGTCGTTTCCTTCTCACACGTTCCCGTAATTTCGTCAACACTTCAATGTAATAGTGTTGATTTACCGTCTGGCCGCTAGGTACCCACTCTGCCATCACAATACCCTGGATATCGAAGAAAACAATCAACATGGCCTTGAACCTCGAACGACTCATGCGTGGTATTTTTGGTCTTGGAGATGATGTTGACTTCCACTGCATTGATTGTCGCTTGGTTTCCGGATCATACGTAAATATCCAAGTTTCATCACAAGTAAGGACCGAATTCAACAAATCTGGTTCATCCTCAATGCGTTGCAAAAGGTCCGAACACAATTCCTGGCGGTGTTCTTTTTGTTCATCGGACAGAATTTTTGGAACCATTTTTGCACAAACCTTTGTCATGTTCAATTCTTCCGTTAGAATTCGTCGAACACTTTCCCTATCCAAATTAACTTTCTCAGCTACTGCTCGAACACCCAACCTTCTGTCTTTTCGAATCACATGTCGCACTTTTTCAATGTTGTCATCGTTAACAGCTGTGCGTGGCCGGCCTGGGCGATCATCATCTTTCACGCTTTCTCTGCCTTCCGAAAATCGTTTGTGCCACTCAAAAATGCGTGCACGATATATGCAATCTTCACCATAAGCCTCAGTCAATAATTGAAAAGTTTCCGTCGTGGATTTCTTGAGTTTAACAAGAAACTTGATGTTAACTCGTTGTTCACTTTTGCAGTCCCGACATTTTCCGTCCGAGGGTAAAAACACGCCTATATTTGAAGATGCGTCAACTTGTACTAGGTGAAGCGATCGAGCTGAAACTTGTAACACTGTGACAGGACAGATCATGTTCCATAGCCGTATATTTGTTTCATCCCCCCACTCTTGGTTCCAGAGCTATAGGGTTAGTCTCGTTTTTTTTGTGTCAGACCTCGTATTTGGTGATGAGTACAGATCATTAAGTTCCTTGTTATGTAGTCTTTGCCAGTCCCCTGTTACCCCGTCCCTCTTAGGCCCAAATATCCTCCTCAGCACCCTATTCTCGAACACGCTCAGCCTATGTTCCTCCCTCAATGTGAGAGACCAAGTTTCACACCCATACAGAACAACAGGCAAAATTATACTTCTGTATATCTTAATCTTTGTATAGTAATCTATTACAAACAGCAAATTCACCATAAAATTTATGAATTACCACGTCCACTTCATCCCTCAGTAACCTGTCACAATGTCACACTTCATGAATACTGTACACTTGAATGTAGGTAATTCAGACAGACAGGTTACATTACATGTGGAACAGTGTAACTAATAAACTACTGCAGACCGACATGCAAAATATAGACTGGTAATGATAACTACAGAAATTGCAAATCTATACAAGTGGAAATTTGAATAGAAGGAGACCACAGTGGTAATTACTTCATCTATTATCTGTATAGCAACAAAATTTATTAAGGCAAAGTGCGCTCACTAATTATACTAAAACTTGAACTTCCCAGCATGATGTACTTTAGGAATTTGATAGGTCGGATGATCAGCCATGAGGCTGGAAACAAGAAATACATAACAAATTTCAGCTTCTGCATACTTCCTTCCACTACCATGGTAAAGCAAGTATGTCACAAAATAGAACACTACTTACCAGAAAATGCTTTGATATGGCACACATCAGAAACGTTAATTGAGGTTGATCATGCTGGCTACAATTACACACACACTATCACAGACATTTGTTTTTCAATTTATGCAAAGGGTTCTGAAAATCTCTTCACCATAGCTGCAAAGTATACTCCCCTCTGCCTTTGCAGTACTTATAATTTTTTTTTATACACACACAAAATCAGGCCTCATAGATCTACTTGTGCTAGGTTTATCACACAGCTGCATATAACACCCAATTAATCTCTATCTGTGCTAAGTTTACCACACTGTTCCATATAATATCTAATGAATATGTCAGTATTTTCAAAAACAATATCTACAGACATTAACAAGATCCACATTCTATGTCACATAACAATTTATTTTGTAGGAAGAAACACCCCCCCCAAAAAAATTAAATCTGGTAGGATCTTCAGGTGAAGTAGCAATTAGATTTGGACCAAAATGGACAAATTAAACTCATGCACCAACTTTTAGTACAGAACCCAAAAACCAAGCTTCATCAACATGCAAACAGACACATCCTCTTTATAAATTAACTTCATACAATTTGTACACAAAATGATGACAGTTCAATGGGCAGAGTATCAATATCACCTACATGCCTCTTTCAGAACAAAGAAAGTCCCTTACTTGGTGGTGGACAATCAAACTCATCAGATCTATCTGGACAGTCAGCAGTACCATCGCATTTCCTGGTGAGAGTGATGCAGGTTTGGTCCCTGCATTCAAATTCACTGCTAGAACATCTTGGAGCTGAAAGAAAAGTCCCCAGACATGTCAACTGCAAAAAGACTAAGTAGAAGTGGAACTAATTTGTCTGTTCTTTCACTGCTGAATTTTTGGACATATATGGAATAATGAATATGAAATTTGTAAAAGATTAGCCGTGTAAAAATCACTATTCTAGGTTAAATACTTCCCAACATACAAGGTCCAGCAACACAGTTCTAGGACTTACACTAGCATGCAAGTATGGCTTGGCACATACACCACATGTAGCAAGTTTCATAACCTCAATCCTAATGATCCACCTCTTTAATAGTACCCCTCTCGTTTAACAAATATTAAGTCCTGTAAGTGATCTGTCTGAATAATATTTTCCACTCAAACTTCTGCCAGCACATACATTATTTTTCCATGTAAAAACATGTCACAAGGAAAAGGAAGAAGAATAAAAAGGTACTCACAACATCCAACCTCATCAGAATTGTCTTGGCAATCACTGTATCCATCACATCTGAAGGCCTCCGCTATGCATAATCCATCATTGCATCTGAATTGGTTGCTTAAACATCCTGCATGCAGAAATTACAATTCATGAACACCCTGTGTGCATACAATTGCAGTCAGAACACAACCCTCAAAAGGACAGCAGAACTATAAACATATACACACCCCACAATAATATATGAAGCGTGCAACAACTTTCAAGATTTTATTATTTAAATAATTCAGTGACAGTTGAAACTGGGTGCCAGTTTACATAAATAATTACAGGCTAATATTTGGTTTTATACATTCTAACTCTCTCTACATATTCTAAAGTGGTTATTTCTGATGCCTGACCTTAACACATCTACCAATGCTTGCACAACACTAGATCAGCTTAACAAGGGTCAGACGTCCAATGATGAATGGATGTCTGATCCTTGAATAAGAGGCCACTGCAGTCTTGAAACGTTGAGCAATAAACACCCAGTGACCCAGCACAATTACCTAGAAGAACAAAGCTTCTCCTCAGTACTCTTGAATAACACCCTACTGCATATTCTCTCAAAATGATAGACCTACATTTACATGCTACAAAACAACAAGAAAGACTGTAAAAATATGTGCTTTAAAATAACAACTGTCAGAACACTACACCTTCCACACACCTCAAAACATAAGCACACAATGTGAATGTTAATATGCAAGCAAAGCTTGAGGTGAGATGAAAGCAACTACTGCAGCTATTACACATGGCTATAGTGTATGCTGTCATTCATTTTGGCATGAGATCCTTGCTCCTCATATCACAACACCTGCAGTAGTAACAAAAAAAACTGGGCATTCTAAATAATGAATCATCTGAGCATTGCAGTTTCCAATTTATGACACACTAGTGTAAGATTCCAAAAGGGCTACTGCGGTGGTAATACTCAAGACATGTAACAGGTATTTGTCAGTTTGTGGCTGGTGAAATTTTCAAGCGGATGGGTATGAGCAAGTCACTTGAACAGCCACAACAACAGTGAATTGGCAGATAAAACAAAATAAATATCCTGCCATGCAAAGTTACACAGCAAAGGCCCATCCACCAGCTATGCTAGGTTCTTCACCAGTCAAAACTAACAACCCACACTAGTGCGTCATAAAATTGCAAGCCGCTGCCAAATAAATCCTTGTGTTCAGTGCAAATGTTTCTCAGTAATCACACTACATCTCTGTTACAGGAATGAAGGACATTTCTGTATACATCATAATGATAAGTAATGTTTGCAAAAATGAACCATGCAAAGATCTGGCTCCCAAACTTGTTTGCCCACCTGGTGGTCTTTCTTTCTTCATCTAACTGTTTTATATGCAAGTACTGTAACACGAAGTGATTTTAAAATTGATGAGATCATTAACAATAGTGGATAACACACACTCACATCAGTCAATAAATGCCTAACAACCGACTCCACGGTACAGGGTCTTCCTTCAGCAGCTGACAGTTATTTAGCTGGTTTAAAAAGTGGCCGTATTCATTTAATCTTTTAAAGACCTGCATTTGCTTAGGCAAACACCCCTAGAAATTAATTTTATATATTTAGGCAACAAGGACATTTACAGCATTTGTGAGACATGTTGCATAATCTCCATCTATTTTCCACAAAAAGCTTTTTCTTTCATGCTTTTATCTTTTTCTGTTTGAATTATACATTTTTCATAAACCATGTGCTAAAATTTAAATATCCACCTCGGTAGGATAAAGGTTAACCTGCAGGTTCATCCACATGTTAATAAACATCTTGTATTGGACCCTACCAAGAACTAATTCCATTCACATGCTAATAACACATTCTGAAAGACTCATTTCAATAATATCCCCCTCAACTCCTAGTTTCTTTAGTCCCTTTCCTTGAGTTTAAAATTCAATTTTTTTTATTTTCCCCATACACATTTAATGACATCAACAGATTTCCTTCAGAATTCCACAGAAAACTGAGAAACATTCCACTTGATGCTGGAATTAGTCTGTGCCAAACGTACGCCCATCGTCGCAGTCTGCCTCATCACTCCCATCCCTGCACTCTGCGTAACCATTGCACACCTTGCTGCCCTCCAGACACATTCCATCGTTGCATCTAAATTCGTCCGGCCTGCATGAGTCTGTAAACCCCATACCACTGCCTTACATGAAACTCAAAGTTCAAGTTCAGATCTCCAACAGGCCACACCACGGATTAAGACTTGCTATATCAACTCCAACAGAAATGTTTATTCGTCAATTACATGGGCTTTCTGCACAAAATGCAGATGCAAAAGCAATTACAGGAAGCTGTGTATTTTATTACCAAAACTAACAAACATTAATTTTTGCTTGGGTTAGCATTAAAAAGTTCTTACTTAACTTCGATTCATATCAGTTCAATATAATCCCTACTTTACGATAAACAAGTCACATCAGTAAGTTTTAAAAGTTTCATTTGAAATACACTTGCAAAGGAATAATTCATTCTAACAGACTCACTACAGTAAATATCCTTTCCTTCTACCTCAAGAGAGACAAAGCCAGCCACCAAAACACACACATTTTTATCTGCATAATGGACAACATTCTAAGAATATTCTCATATAACAATACCAGCACTGTCACGAACATGCAGAATCATTATGGCTTTGTATCGTGTTGCAGATGTCTACATTAATTTGCTGTATGTTACTGTCACATGCAACCATGTAAGTAATGGATACTTGCAGAATAGGGTTCAAGTTTTCTGGGATGTGACACTGTGTCCTTGGGCAAGTGGTTCCTAATGACACAGTGTCACCCCAAGAAGACCTCAATCATCAGCAACACTGCTGTGAGAACCTCAAATCTTGCATACCAGATACGTGGCTGCATCTGACAGTAACACATAACAAATCAATGCAGAATCAGATTCAACGTTCCTAATACACTTTTAACCCTTATACTGCTAAGTCTGGACCTAAATGTGGAAATGTCTTTTGAACTCTTACTAATGGAAATATGCATGAATCATAAATCTGGCTGGCTGGCTGGCTGGCTGACAGACAGACAGAGAAATAAACACTCTGAATTGATGCTCTAGCCCTATTGTTGCTGACATAAATCACTATGAAAAATGCAGATCCTCAGGACTAGGATTTTACTATGGGTCAGCATACCGTACTTGTAAAGCCATCAGAAACTACTTCTTTCATGCAGGTTTTTTCCATTTTATTAAACAATGGTAGGAAGAATCTGAAGGAAGCACACTTGAAGAATGAGGATGTCAGATTATGAGCACAAAACAGAAACAGAAAAGACGAAGAAGCAGAATGCGTGCTGATATCATGGAACTGGTGATAAGGTGATCAAATTTTCAAAGTGAAAGAAAAGAAACAAGGAAGAAATATAGCATACACAAAAGAAAACGGAGAAAGAAAAATCATGGTATCCACTCATGAAGAAAGGACCACATTTAGCCCATTTAAGATAAAATCATTAACTTATTCCATAAAACTTGCTCAAAAATACATAATAATCTTGGAATAACAGCATGATGACATTCATAACAACATCTGTATCAGTGTATTAGCAAGAGAATGAACCAAATATTATGACACACACATATTAACACTGTTTATCATCATTACAAAGCTAACACATTCAGTGTTAGTATGAGTTCAGAAAAAACAATTTTTGGAGAGAGAGGAGAGAGAGAGAGAGAGAGAGAGAGAGAGAGAGAGAGAGAGAGAGAGAGGAAAAGCACTTACATAATCCTTTACAGCACACTAGTTACTCTATGTATCAACAGATATAATATCAAAAAAGACAAGTACATTCACGACAAATTCTCTTGTTAAATATATTTTACAACAAAACAGCTACTGCATGAAACTCCCCTTGACAAATCCTACCTCTAGTTATGGTTTCCACAGACAGCACCTCCAGTCATTCAAAAGTACACAAGTGTGAAGATTATAACCTTACAGCTGTATACGGTAAGTTTACACATGTGAGAATGTGTTACAGGTTGCGAGCGTTAAGCCTGACATTGCAGGTGTCTAGCACAGTACCTGGGTCAATGGCTCATATGAGAAGTGGACCAAAATGAATAATAATAATAATAATAATAATAATAATGGCCAGAATAAAAAAAATCAAGCAACAAAACTATTGTTGTACATCTCTCAGCAGAACTGTTTTCATGAGTATCGTTTTTCACCTGCCCTGTTTTTACTCCCACTGGTTAACCATTTACATAAAGTGGATGGACAGAGATTTGAACCCAGGATCTCCTGCATATGAGGAAGGAGTTCTAACCACCTTATCACAATGTTTGGTGCTTTGGACTTAATATGCAATGCTTCCATCCATTACCATGTGCTATCTTATTAATGAGTGAATCAGAATAGCTCAGTCAGCATAGTGACTACTGTGTGTTATGAGCTGAACAATTCCAGGGTTTAAATCCCAGCAGGGCCAAGAGAGTTTTCTCTTCTCCAAAACGTCCAGACCGATTCTAGGGCCCACCTGGCCACCTATCCAATCAGCACTGGGGTTCTTCCCTGGGGGTAAAGGGGCCTGGGTGTGAAGATGACCACACACATCCACCTAGTACCAATGTGAGGAATGAGAGAAGCTATACCTCTAACCCCCCTCTACGCCTTCTCAGCATAAACAGTTTTAAAACTTATATAAACAGGAAAAACTTTACCTTTTTTATCTTACTCACGTTCTTGATTCACTTAACAGGACTTTCAGTTGCTATGATTACACTATACAGCACTGAGTGGTAAAATAATTGTGAATCACTAATTGGGAACGATGTTGGAAAAAGTGGTCATGGCTTACTCAAGGGAAGGACTAAGGGAAACCGCAAAACCCTCAGTCAGGATGGTTAGTTTTCAAGCCGAAGTCTGGACACAACACCTCCAATGCAAAAAGCAGGAGTCCTAACCAACAGACCACGAATGTGCTGCCTCCTGCTCTGTAAGTAGCAATTCCTCTCTCACCCGATTAAATGCACATGTAGCATAGATTCCATGACAGATAGACAAGTAAGACATACTGCAATCTAGTTCATCTGAGCCATCCCTACAGTCAGTTCTGGTGTCACAGCGCTTTTCCTCCGGGATGCATTGTCCATCTTCACAGCGGAACTCAGCAGAAGAACACAATCCTGTTACAATTTCAGGTGAAAACAAGCAACAAGCAGACATAACAAAACAGTCACAAGACAAAACATAAATCACTAAACAAGGGCACTGCACAATTCATTATTTATTTTAATATCACATCTATGAAAAAAGACTGATCACCTGAGGGAGGGAAATGTTACAGGAGAGAAAACTGCTGCACTGTCAACATGACTACACATCATATTTTTTTGATAAATTAAATTCAAATAAAATTATACTTAGTTAGGAATAAGCCTTGGTAAAGTATTTTTACATATCACATTAGAAAACTGGTCCTTAAAATTGTAATTTACCGACAGTGCATGGACTGGGAGAGAAGAGAGTTGCAGAAGTAAACGTGTACTGTGAGGTGCCATGTGTGAAACAACAGCACACATAGCAATGTGTTGATGACAGACAGATGTGGATAAAGAAGCTATTATCCTTATAACATCTGCAGTACATTAGCTGTGCCAAATTTGATGACACTCACACAAGACATTTACAGACTGACAAATGTAACTGCAGAATTTTCATAATCAGCCAATGGCATCACTAACAAGACCTACTTAATTTGCTGGACAGCATTCAGTGTGATTTCTGGTGTGAATTAATAATATAAAATTGAATCAAAAACAATTAAGTGCTTTGTAGAGTTGAAGATGTGAAAGCAAAATTTTGATTTTTTTCTCAACAGTGCTTACAAACTGATATAAATTACAACTATATTTAATAGCTATACTTTCTGTTTATTTCCTGCACCAAATTTTATCAAAATCAACCAGCAACTGCACAGCTGGTCCCTCACAACAACAAAATGTAACTAACAAGAGAGTTACATTTTGCAGGGACAACACTGCAGGTAGCCTATAATGCAGGCATCATTCCTGTGCCCTCTCAAGCCAAGATTACATTATTTATACAAGTCCAATCAGAAAAAACCAAATAAAAGAGAAAACATGCATAAAACACAAGCGTATAAGCTCACTACAATGTGTAACTAACTAATGAGGTTACACACTTGTGTTCCATACACGTTTTCTCTTGTATCTGGTTCTCCCTGACGATGGCTCAGATGAGCCAAAACATGTAGGAGAAAATAATACATAACATAAGTTGCACAAATTCACTCCAAGTGCATTTCATTGAATAGGTATAAATGTGTGTGTAATCACAGAAAATGGAAAATATTAAGACTGAGATTATATTATTTCAGGCTTCCACTATACACGCAACTCCAGTAACAGCATGTGCATGGGATTCATTCAACTGTGTTCACAAAATCTATCATATAACAAACTACTTCTTAAGAGCAGAGGTCAGCATTAATGAATGTTTATTTTGCTACTTCAAATACTGAAAACAATCATTAATAAAGAAATTTAATGGAACAAAATTTCACTGAAATAAGAAAATAACAGCTGAAAGTTAAGACAACTGAAATAATATGAAACCAATGGTTGTGTTCTACACAGACTAGCACACAAAGAGTTCTACTTTAGGCTGAGAGAAAACTTAAAAGTAAATCCATGCGAAATGGCTTCCCTGGCTTCCCAACATAAATGGCCTTTCATTCACTGAAGCTTCTGAACAGAAGTACAGAGAAAGTAGTGGAAACTGCTTGTGGACTGTGAGATCTGAGGTTCTCACAGCAGTGCTGCCAGAGATTCGAGTCTTCTTGGGTGTGACAACATGTAATTAATTCCTGCTGTTTCAAAGGACTGCAATGCCTTCATCATCTGGGTCAAGCAGTCCAAGAAGAAAGGTGTTATTTTTACTGTTGAACCCTGAAGACAAAGGCATGTTGACCTTCAAAATGGCAGGAACTACTTGCTCAATGACACAGTGTAGCATCCCAAATGACTTGAACCTCCTGCTACTAAACTGTCATAAGCTCACACTGCTGGCATAATCAATGTCTGGCCAGCCATACTGACTCCAGACAGACCCTGCTTCCTCTGGTCAGATAGCTGTGTCTCACCAATACCCACAACACTTACCAAGACCGTTCTGAACTTTCTGCAGCTTATCAGTATGTAGGGAAGTGTACAAAATGTGAGAATTTGCATGGTCATGCCAAGTGGAGCTTAATTTACCAACACAGGCACCAATTATAAACTATCGCAACATGTCTCTGTGAGGTTCGACATTCTCACAGCAGTGTTGCTGGAGATTCAAGTCTTCTGGGATGTGATTCTGTGTCATTGGGCGAGCAGTTCCCAATGTTTCAAAGGACTGTACTGCTTTCATCTTCAGGGTCAGGCAGGCCAAACCTTCTTGAATGGTTTACCCTGAAGACAAAGGCACTATGGTCCTCCAAAACATTGGGAACCACTTGCCCAACAACACATCATCACATCCTGGAAGACAAGAATCTTCAACATGTCTCTCCTACATACAATCATATGTAACAAATCCTCTCCTCTTACTTAGTGTCATAATATGTTTCCTGTATCTCCAGACTTACCACAATCCCTCTCATCGGTTCCATCTAAGCAGTCGAAAATTCTGTCACATCGTTGTCTTATGTCAACACAAGATCCATCTCCGCATACAATATCACCAGGGGCACAAGTAACTAATGGAAGCAAATATAATGCAAAGACAAACAGAACATAAAGCAGTAAGTGAAAAATAACCAACAACACAGAAACAGCATCTAATGAAGACAAATATATCTGTCTTTCCACATTCAAACAGCCTCTATAAAGCAGTATACTGAAGCAACACATGGCACAAATCTGCAGTAAGAAACCAAATACTTTAAAACCTTCATCCAAACACTGTACATGAAGGAGTTTCATTTTGCTTGTTGGCTCACTGAAATCTATTCTATGACAATAACAATCAAAAGTAAATTATTTGCCACTACAAAAAAAGAAAGCAGACAAGAAGAATACCTCACCCTATCAAAGCATCAAGCTGATAAAAATAAACTTAAAAAGCAAATTAAAACTGTACAGTACTTCCACAGTTAAAAAATAACTGCCAATTTGAACCATTAAGTTATTTATGTCTTTTCTCTTGCACTGACAGATTCTAATCTGCAATACATTCTTCCACAGTAACTGTGAAAATAAAAGGATATGCCCACATATGAAAATTCTCTAGATCTTAACACATGGTCTTCAACCAAAATCACTTCTTTAATGACAATGAATATGTGAAACAGTCTGGTATGTTTTCCTGCACCTCACACAATTCATCTAAATGACAAAATTACTGAGCTACCACACGATCAAGAATATGAACCAAGCAAACAGCAAATACTGTCTCTGATTACAAGAGCTCTCCCTTTCTGTTCTTGTTACAGTTCTGTATATCTGCACCATACTACTACACAACTATTCATTAATGCTAATAGTCATTTTCCTCACTGTTTTCGATACCTCTTAAAAAGTGTGAAGAAAATAAACGTCACATCTTCTAACACAATGTCTGATATCAAAGCCGGGTTAAATAAACATTAAAGTCTTCTGGGTTATGGCATTGTATTGCTCCCAGAGTTTCAGAGGAGGATGCTACTTCTGTCTTCCAGGCAGTACAAAAAATATGGTAAGGACAGGGAAGGTAAATGAAGTAGCAAGCCAATGGGAGTAGTGGTATTATGCAGTGCGTGGAACATGCAGGACAGGTGACTAGGATAAAGAAATCAAGTGACGTGAGATCTGGGATAGGACACTTTCACTCTTCCTTCAAGATGTATATCAGAGGTTTCTATGACCTGCTCAAGACAGCCTGTTGTTGAGATGGTGCTCTACCTCAACCACCTCCCGCATGATATGGTCAATGTACTGCAGCTTGCTGTCCTGGAATGGGGCGCAATGCTTCCTCTTGAAGCTGCGCTCTATCACTAACAACTTGTCCTGATGTATGACGCAGGTGTGCTAGGCCTACTCTTTCAACCTAGTCTCAACAGCTGTCCAGTCTGCCCAATGCAGACCTGCCCTCACCCACTGGTAATGCTGTACACATCTTGAGTCTTCAGTCCCAGGTCATATTTCACAGGGTGTAGAAAGATGGACACCTATATAGGCAGCAGGACAACACAGTCTGATGTTGTGCCTGGACACCATTCTGCTGATGCAGCTGTAGGTTGCACAGATATAAGCAGGAAAATGGACAGCATTATGAAACAAGGAATTCTGGCACAAGTCAGGCAAATGAAAGATGTTTGAAAAGGGCTTGGGGGCATACACTCAGGATGAGGGACACAGGAAGTCCATCATAAATGTTGGTGCAAAAACGTCCTGCAAAGCAGCCACTCAACAAACTACAATATATGTAGGATCTAAATGGGACTAAAACAGACATTTAGAAAAGAAGTTTTGGTGAAGGGCACTGAACTGAAATGAACTGAACTGAAAACAAACTGAAACAAACAGAACGGAACAAAATGAAATGAAATGAAATTAAATTAAATTAAAAATTAAATTAAAAATTAAATGAAATGACACAAATTGGTTCAGGACCAAATTCAGTAAATGGGCATATTCCTGGAAAGTGAATTCATTCATTCACCATGCCTGCTCACAGTGAACTTGAAACAGAAAGCTCTTGCAACCAGATCCAAAATACACCTTGCCATACACTTCCCTGTCAGTAATAAGACAGCCTTGTACATACCATTGCCGTCAGTTGGACCACAGTTTCCTTCGTCACTACCATCACGGCAGTCTGTGACATCATCACACCGGTAACTCTCCTCGATACAGGTACCATCATCACATCTGAATTTCCCCGGCTCACAGGTAGGTTTAGGTTCAGTGCCTGGTAAATGACCCATTATATAAATAATTAAAATACCTTAAAATTCACTACCCATCATTAGTTAAATGGAGTGACTTATGGTCTAAGAGAGTTATGACACTATGCAGACACATGGATTGTAAGCACCTACAAGACATCAAAACACACAACGACCAAAACTTTAATTTTCAACACTACAAAAACATCACATCTTACTATACCTTTATCATGCATCAGTGATGTGCAACCTGCACCCTGTGAGCCCCACAAGTTAATTCTTACAACAAAAATCTACAAATATTGATTTCAAAATAATATTCCCAAAATATTTTAATCACTATAAACATCTACTCAAATTAAAAACACCTACATTTAAAAAATAAAATTTAATTGGCATGTGTTCACAACACTTAATATTCCATTACTGTGATAAGAAAAAGGCACCTGGCATTACTTATTTTAAAACGTGTCTACAATTTTTTATGATTTGGTATGTGTGAACTTGATCCCTTTCAGTTCACAAATTATTTTTCTTTCACTATCTCAAAATGAGATAACATTATTGTGAGTACCACAACGTTTCCTTCGACAACTATTGCGAGTGGATTAAAAAGTAGGCTTTACATGTCGGATTAGTGTATGGTAGTTCAAATACAGTGACTGAACAGTGATATTTATAATTGTGGACACTGTATTAGCAGAATTTCTGCTTTGGCAAATAAGAATACCTGTCCACCATCACCTAGAAAATGATGCTATAAAATATACAGAAGAAATACAGCTTCATAAACAGGAAATCAACTCCCATTTTCAAGACATGTACAAGTATGGGTCACAACTAACTTATTTTCAATATCATTTGACACAAATAGTGAAACCATTCCAGCCAATTTTCAAATCACGATGTCAGACATGCAGTATGATAGACCTGAGACATACATTTTGACACATTTGACCCTTTACTTTTACAAATTCAAGTTATAGCTGATAAGCAATGAATGTTTAGCAATCATATATGGCAAATAACGAGCCTTCTTGGAAGCATATGTAATAGTGAATAGCTCAGGTATAAAGTGACTCAATAACAACAGACTGTATATCTGCCTATGAGTTGATACTTAAAATTTTGTTGTGAATATATTACTTTCGTTTTTATCACTTGACAAGTGGCTTTCAGGTTCTTACATCAGCTCTCGTGCCGGATGAGGTGCTCATCACTGTTATACATCATGCTTTCTATTTCATAGATACACAGAACAGGTCATAACTACAACCCTCTTGCCCTTGCTGCATAGAAAGTTTTAAAGTTACTCTTCTTCATCAGTCCCATGGCCCAACTCAAGTTTTGGCCACCTGTGAGCATTAAAATTTTCTAAAACCTAATCAGACATTAGGCCCTTTAAGGCCCTTAAGGTCATTGTAAAGCATCCACCTTCACGACAGAATACAGAAAACAACTGGCAAATTTACAGAAGTTATAAAATAAAATTTATAATATTGATTAAAAATGAATGAATTAATTAATGATGACGAATTAATGAAACAGACAGAAAGAAATAAAGAAAGAATTAATGAATGAAGCACAGTTGGCACTGCACTTCTTAAGATACAGGAACACATTAAGCAAGAAAATAGACACACAAATAGAATCCATTTACATTTAAAGTGACTGTTTTATTTTTGCAGTTCACAAAAAATTGCTAAAATGTTCAGTGTACTTTATACTTACATTTTGGTCATCTGGGCTGTGACCCCATGTAGTCCTGTAGGTTGATCAACATTTCCAACAAATAAATATGCTTCCCCCACCTTCCAGTTTCTATTTCCCATCTTTTACAATAATGTTACCTTCTATATATCTCCTTTTGTGTTAGTAATGAGATAACACTGACAATATGCGCGATAGAAGTGACATTACTATAATAAAGTGATAGTTACATTAAAAGCAAACAACACTGTAAGTAGCCAGTCAGAGGATTTCACTAACTTCAGTACAATAGTAAGTGATGACAAGAAATTGCAAGCACAGTTTGCAGGAAACGTACCACAGTTTCGCTCATCAGCGCCATTGGGACAGTCATTTTTACCATCACACCGACGTGCCAAAGGCACACACGAACCATCCAGACAAGTAAAGTCAGATGCCGGACAAGGTGCAACCAAAGCTCCTACACCAAGACGTCACAGACATATATATACACACACACACACACTCACATACACAAAGCATATATATATATACAGCAAACACTTGATTATTCAACATTAAGTTGAAGTTTCATTTGTAATGTAGTTGTAATGTTCATGTATTATTATGGAGTCACGCTCTTCAAAAATAAATATGTGTACACTATAAAATAACAGTACACTTGAAGGCAATTACGTTTGCACAGAAATAACAAGGGACACAAAACCAAAATGTCAGAACTTGCACTACAACTGCCAAACATATGTGAAGGAGACCACACAACCAGAATTTTTCTGTGGCACAATGCCACTTCATAAACACTGCTGTAAACTACTTCTTATTTAACAAACAACAGGGTGTTTTAAAATGCATACTCATACTTATTTACAATGGAGAAAACAGTCAGTATAATCTCATAGCCTGGAGAACTTTAGAACTAAAATGGCAACCAAAATATGAGCTTCATGCTGCAATTCTAAATATCCTTCTCAACATTTTGTACAAATATGTACAGTTAACACTGAGGTAAAAGCCACTCCACTGCTGAAATAACACCAGTGCTAACTTTTCATGCAATGGGAAATTTCAACAACCTAGCCTAGCCTCTCCATAAAACATACCAGTTAGCATTACATAATTTAAAAAATGCATTTCTTGTCTTTATGTTTCAATTACCCATACAATTTTCATGCACCATCACATCCTGGTGACAATGAAACAAATGATTATCATTACATTTATTGCTTGGTATGAAACTGCAATGCCCAAAATCACGTGCAAATATTTAAATGGAGACAAAATTCAAGATTTAAAAACAGAACTGCAGTCAGTTTCTGTACAAATAACAACCAACATTTACTTCAGTACTGGATGTTATTCTGCTGCATGCAAAATACATTACAATGTTCTTAATACTTAAAACAAAACATATCCAACCTGTTCATGAAAAGCCATTAGCTTTTCTGTGCTCATTTACACGTAAGCCTCCATTTATTTCACCAGAGAGGTAATTTTTTAATCATATATAGCTAGTCTGACTACTTAACCTTACACATTCATTCAACTTTAAGGACTCTGACAATTGTAATTGATTGCAGTTGTGACCAAAATTTTGGACACTGTCCACTGTCTCAGATTAGACACCTACAATGCTCCAGGGGCTGGGTCTGTCTCCATCTTCAGACAATGAGGGAAGGAGACAGTCCCTGACACTGAGACTAGCTCTTTCCATTGGGCTTGCCTAATCAAGTTCAACATCACATAACTTCTGCAGTTTATACAGAAAGTAAAATGAATATGCCAATTAACCTATCAAATCTCACATTTCAATCCTGATCCAACACAACATCAAGCTTGAATTACTGCTGCTCATTATGCATAAATCACACCCTGTAAACAGTATGACTCATTCAAAATACTGCAGACAGACAGACAGACAGACTGACAGACAGACAGGCAGGCAGTGACAACTATATCCACACTTATCCTAGGCCTTGCAAACTAGAGTGGCCCAGCCCATGTATCAACCTAATGGTTCAATTCATCATCAGTAGTAGTAATTACAGATAACAACACACACACACTGCAACTTACAGGACATCACATTACAACTACATGCTCCATGTAACTGCAGCAGTGACTAGCAATTAACTGACAGTTAAGATGACCACACATGAACAGCACACCAGGCTAAATCTAGCAAACAGCAGTCTGTTACAGTTTACCCACTCATCAGTAACACACATAAACTATCACTTATCAAGGCAAAAAGAGTTAACAGAACACGCATGCACTGCATGCAAGCTCTAAATATGAAACTTTCTAAGAGCAAAGGAAAGTAAACTAGGAGAAAGGATGGCAATTGGTGACATTCAGAAAAAATCGGTAGGAAAAGACAGAACTATATCTAAAATACTATACAACCAGAACCTACTAAATACGCTCAATGCATTATCATTAACATAACATGACTGGAACATGCAGGTGAAGAGTGGTATATATACAACAAAAAAAACCAGTAATTGAGAAAAGATTTCAAGCTAAGGAAGACAACGGAACCATGCACCATACAGCAAGTAACTGACTGACAGAAATAGCAAAATAATTTAAAAAGACAGAACTCCACAAAATTAGGACCTTACATTTAGTATGTGGATGGTATAGAATGACGCATGCAAATTCTTGCAGACAATAACTGGATGAATTGTTAGTCTATTCATGCAATTGCTTGCCAAACTTTCTCCTTGTCAGTCCATCGGTTAAAATACTGATTACTGATCATATACCATTCTCTTTTCAGTTCAAATTCCATATTTTGACATATTTTGACAACATTAATATACAGCTACAACCTCCACACAGAACATAGTATGCAATCAGTATTTCATTAAACTGTAATTCTGAATACAGCCGCATCACGGAAACAGTAAAAGTACTGTACAAGAGATACAAACCATTCATACACATTGTTCAAAATAGGACAAATATCAAAAGGAACTTAGCAGAATAAAGTTTACAGAAAGATATTTCCTAAATCATAAGGCCCAACACACAGAATCAAGAGAGAAAGTTTCAGAACTTGTAACATTACTTACATTTGGTAACTTCCATTTAACTTATCAATACAGTGAAATCCCCTTTTAATGTTCCTTCATTAAACATTTTCACTGCTACAGATGAAACAATTCTGACATGCAGGAAGTTTGCAGTGCATTATGGACCAATTTTTTAATTCCTGAGATCTCTTAGCAAAAATAAAAATGCAGATATAAACAAACTAAGCATCCATGGTAAAGAAAACGAACATTCAAATCTGTGAGAATTAAAAATTGCCTTTACGTACATATTCTGAAAAACTCATAATGCCAAATACACAGTTGAATGACACATTTTTTTCACAATCACAAACAGTAAAATGGGGATGTGCACAAAACTAACAACCTTTGACATAAAAAAATATAAAACATTGTTAAGATTTATAACAAAGCATTATAATGGGACAAATCTTAGAAATGATGGAGATGGGGTGCAAAGGAAAGGACAATCGGATCTTGAATTTAATAGCTTATATGACTGGTGCCTTATACTGTAGCAACTGGCTGAACGATGATTATGTTGACACATGGTGTTGCCACATTACATTCAACTGTGTGTTTTCTGCAAAAATAATGTACCAATCAAAATTTATGACGGAACATTTTCATCTCAATGGTATTGAGGAATAGTGTGTTGAAGTCCACAGACACAACTATGCATACCACACTGCCATGTCACATTCAACATTAATTGAATTCCATGAAAATTCTAAGTCAGTCAAACTTTATGAAGGAACATTTCATCTAACACTCATCAAGCAATCATCTGTAGAAGACAACAGGCATGAATTTCCATACCTCTTGTAAACCTACGAGGACTGCAATTAACTGGAAATTTATTACATGATATGGATATGAATGACTTACACAGGGCACCAAGTTTCATCACAATAATAAAATCTGGGAAGCTGTGAAAGGCTGGATATATAGCTTGGATGTGAGGACCAACCACACAATACTTAATTTTGGTGAGAAAATCCTTTGTAAACCAGCCACACAGAAGACTCTTGAAGAGGGTAGAAGCTCAATGATAGTGGCTCACTATCTGGTCCGTCACACAATGGACATTAAAACATTTGTGTCCATTTACCAGAGACTTACATGGCAGTGAAAATTTACATATTTCATTTCTACTATTATCAGATACTGTCAATATGCTGGGGATTTCACTGCATTTCACTGTTGTTGTAGAAACTACATTACAGCAAGCTTCCAATATTAGTACCTGTACAGTGCACCTCATGACAGCAATCCCTGCATGTGGGACGTCCATGACAACGAAACTCAAAATCTATGCCAGCTACTCCGTATCGACACCACCACTGGCAAATCAACTCCATAATCAGACTGAGCATGCGTCCGCCTTGAGATTTGTGCACTCGCCGGCAGGAATTACCCATCAGCGCATTACAATAAGAAGCCAAACATGCAGAATTGCATGCTCGTGACAAAACTATCAGGAAGCAGTGTTACAAAAGATTACAACAGAATAATTCATTTTTATGCTAGAAGAAGAATGTAACAGGTTATATTTGTCATCATGCACTAAGGCCTGGTATGTTTATTAGACAATTCTCACTATTAGAGACACTCCCTGACAACAGTTAACTGTCCGAAAGACAAAAGATTTTTGCGGCAAGAGCCTCCAATGTTATATGGCTATCTTCAGAAACAATAATCCTATATGATACAAATGGTTGTTACAGAAGAATTACTTAGGATTCAAATTTCAATTTTCAATTATATTTTGAGAACCTGAGTTTTTCTGGTTTAATGAGGACATTTGAACTACTACAAAGTAAACACAAAGAGTACACTTTGAAGACCAGTGTATCATATCATAGAACAATAAACATTAATACTCTCTGCTGGCATCCCTATCTGGATAAAAGCATTTAAATGGCAGCTACATAACACATGTTACAACCAAGGCAACTGAATAAGTGATAACCCAGGTCAAAAAAGGTTAAGAAGTGATTCAGCTCCTTCACAGATTATTATTATTATTATTATTATTATTATTATTATTATTATTATTATTATTACTATGACTATCATCATCATCATTTCTGCTATCCAATTACATATGAAAGCCAATATGGTTAGCAACAAAGCTAAAAAATAAAATTCTTATTATTTTCACTTCTAAACATAAAAACATAAAATAATAAGACATTAAAATTCTGTGGATTTTTAGCAAAAACTATGACATTTATAGCAGCTGGGCTAAAATGGTGAATAGTGATGAGGCTTTAGGCTGTACAACCAAGGAATTAAGGTTTGATTTCCAACTGTCACAAGAGATCTTTCAATTCTCCAAAGTGTTCAGACTGGCTCTGGGGTGCACCCAGCCTCCTATTCAATGAGTACTTGGGGCTCCTGCGAGTAAACTGCTGGAACCTGAAATTGACCATTCACCATATAGGGCTGAGATCAGAGATGAGTGGAGCTGTACCTCCACTCCCACACATGCCTTCATGGCATGCAACAGGACCTCCTTACCTTCACTTATGACATTACAATCTCAACAGTGGCTAAATTCTTCCAACATAACTTCATCTGAATGTATCCAGACATTTGTGAAAGCTTTCACACACAGAAGGCTACTTTATGATTTGCAATTAAATTTCAAAACATAAAAAGGTTCATTGCAGAGGTGTCTCTAATAGGAGCTTTCATATGCTACAAAAAGATACAGAATACCTAATGTGATCAATAAGTTAATCAGATTCCTACTTCAGATCAGCATCTCTTGTTAACTACGCACAAAGCTATTAACATGTCAGTGCCACTTTCAGTCTTTCATGCCAACTGCTACTTTAATCACAAGAAAATTAAATTTTATCACTGATGTTGCACCATTTCTCACAACTTTTTAAGTTCCTGCCTGTAATGTATTTGGTTCTCTCATGACAACAACCCTTGCAAATGGCAGAGGCCACTTGCAGATTCATAAAGTTACTGCAGTCATAGAAGTAATAAAGGAATCAAACCACAAAACATTTCACCATAATAGATAAAACATGCAAAAATGTAGAAGAATTTACAACTCATTACAAATTCCCAGTTACAAACACACGGAGTTAATATCTCTACAGTCCGCATAAATGCAAGTAATTCATGTACACTGGATACAGAATCATGGGTGATACCAAATTCAATGCACTGCACTTAAAATGTTAGTTTTACAGAAATGGTAATTAAACATGCAGAAGAAACCAAGAGGTGGACTGTGGCATGCAAATTCCATGTTGCAGAACCAAATGTATCACGCTGGAGAAAACAAAAGAACAATTACTACAGGGAGCAAATTCAAACTGAATAGCATTTCATGGGCCTAAGCAGACAAATTTCAGTGCCACTGACAAAAAAAGTTCTGAAGTTTGTGCTAAAAAATGCAAAAATGTCGTTCCTATTATTACAGACAATATGTGTGTGACTGGTTAACTCAGTGATGTGTTTGTAACTATTTACTACAGTAACACACTAATATTTTAAATCTCATTATTATTTAATTCCAGAATATGAAACATGAAAACAATAAGTGACATAAGAACCTGGTTAATGTGGTTATAGGTACTCCCTTGAAAACTGAAGACTGTGAAAGTGGTGTCACCTTATACGCAGGGGCATCTTATTATTTAGGTAAATATGGTAACCAGTACAGAAAGAACGAGATTGTAAAGGAATTACCAAAATACCCAATACAACAATCAATTATGCCATAGGAAATGCATCCACTATCTCTGTAACTAATTTACATAGCTTCATAATCTTTGTCCTGTTTACTAGAATGTTGAAGTAATTCCTGTCATTAAAACCATTATCTGAAATAGTGACAAGTTTTTCAGCAGCAGTGACTTCATGCGAAATCATTCAAAATAGTGACACATTAACTTTAACAGCTGGTACAATTCTTTGCATCAGTTTTCATGGAGTTTCAGCGTGATGCAGATTGGTTATAATCATTATCTAGCAGCACCCGCATATCTGATGTGAACATTTGTCAACATTGAATCTAATTCATTTATTTGCCTTACATAAAGTTGGCAACAAAAGTAATATAAAGCTCTCTAAATTGCTCCTGAGGCATCAGCCACATCAGTGATGGTCTAAAAACCAGTTTCAGACCTGCTTTTCTCCAAAATGTTTGCATTCAGCATATCACTGACATGGTTGATGGCTTAGAGCAATTCAGTGAATTTGTTCACTGCAAAAGCTTCAAATCACACATAGTAAAATATCATGCCTGTGGGCTTGCAATCCTAATCATAATCTAAACTGTTTAAAATCTCATTCATAATTTTGCCTTACCATGCTAGCAACAAAGAGTGAATGGATTATTAGTAGCAGATCATAATTCATACCACAGTCATCTTCATCACTCCCATCACTACAGTCCCTATGACCATTACAATGTGCTGACAGATCCACACAGCTTCCATCTTTGCAGCGGAACTCAGCTGGAGTACAACGGGCTGCAAACAATTAAAAACGTAACACCTCCATATGTTCACAAAAGCAGTATATGCTGTGACAGTAAATTCTGAGAACTCTAAACATTAAATTACTTGTTAAATCCTCATCAGGAATTAATCACCTTCCTGTCCACCAGTGACACACATGTTGCGGAAAATGGCTTCTGAATAGGAAGAGCATCTTCTGTCACCCAGTTTGAGAAGAAAGATCCATTAACACATATGGAATGTGAAATGTGACTTACATAGATGCTACTGAACAGACCCACTACAATGTAAGTCGATTTAAACCTGATGTAAGCGTTCAAACACAAAGTTGTGTCTGCAAGGGAAAAAGTACAGGACACTCATCACTGACAGAGTAGTAAAATGTGTGGGAAGCCTCTCTGTGTAGCCCACAACAGTCAACTTACAAAGGCAGCTGTGAGTTGAACATGTCTCCAGTAAGTCTGGTGCATTCTCCAAAAGCATTTACTCTGAAGCTCACAAGTTTGTCACTGAAGACATTAAAACCAATAACACAATAACTATAACAAATGGATTACAAAAGGGATAAGGACCTCATGTAAAAGGAAAAGAGAAATATTATTGTTATGTAGACACTCCAATGATTTAAATCTTAAAATATATTACAAACAATATTGTAAAATATTAACAAAAGTAACCCTAGCAGCAAAAAAATTACATTACAATAGAATTATTAGTAACTCTAATAACAAAATGAGGAGCACCTGGAAAATAATAAATGAGGAAAAAGGGAAAACAAAAAGAGGCAAGGTATTCAATCCCCAGTGGTAGACAATAAAGTAATAATGAATCAGAACACTATTGCTAATACTCTTAATAAATATTTCTTATCTATAGCTGACTCTATTGTATTAGATAATAATAAACATATAAATACGAGTATAACTACTCCAATTACTTACTTAGCAAATAATTTTAGTAGACCCTTCACTAAAATGAGTTGGCAGTATGCCACCACTTACGAAATTGAAAATATTATTAAATCATTAAAACCTAAAAATTCAAGTGGGTACGATGATATTTCAAATAGAATTATAAAATCAAGTGCACCATTTATAATCTCACCGTTAACACATATTTGTAATAAGATACTTAGTACTGGTGTTTTTCCTGATAGATTAAAATTTGCCATATTAAACCTATATTTAAAAAAGGAAACATACAGGAAATTTCCAATTATAGACCTATATCATTGTTGACTTCTTTCTCTAAGATTATTGAAAAACTCATTTATGGGAGACTTATTACTCATATTGAAACAAACAGTATTCTGGCACACGAACAATATGGATTTAGGACACATTCCTGACTGAGAAAGCTGCCTTTACAGTGATAAATAATATTCTAACTGCTATGAATAATAATTTAAAAGTGGGAGGTATTTTTTGTGATCTACAAAAGGCTTTCGACTGTGTAGACCATAAAATATTACTGGATAAACTCGAATTCTATGGAATTGAAGGGAAATTTAAAACATTAATTAGATCTTATTTAACAGATAGACATCAAAGAGTAGTATTAGGAAATATAAGTGATAGTAATAATTCATCCAAATGGGAAACAATAAAATGTGGTGTCCCACAGGGCTCAATTCTTGGCCCTTTGTTTTTTCTATTTTACATTAATGATCTTCCTAAAATTATAAATAAGGATAATAATATGGTACTTTATGCAGATGACACCAGCATTATAATAACAGATACAAATAAATTAAACTTTAATACAAATCTAAACCAAACTTTCAAAGATATAATTACTTGGTTTAAGGTCAATCTACTTACCTTAAACTTTGATAAAACTCAATATTTAGAATTTCGAACCAAGAATTATTATAATATCACTACTCAAATTAAATATGATCATAAAAGTTTAACTAATGTTACAGAGACTAAATTTCTTGGATTAACTATTGACGACACTCTATCCTGGAAACAGCATATTGAACAGGTTATCAGCAAAATATCCTCTGCATGTTATGCATTAAGAAATATAAAATATATTGTACCATTAGATACACTTAAGTTAATTTACTTTGCTCACATACACTCTACCCTAAATTATGGTATTATTTTCTGGGGTAATTCCCCACACAGTGTCAAAGTATTTAAAAGGCAAAAGAGGATAATCAGAATAATAACTAACTCAGGTAATAGGGACTCTTGTAGGAAGTTGTTTAAGAAAATGGAAATATTGCCCTTTTATTCACAATATTTATATACACTAATACTATATATGGTGAATAATAAACACCAATTTAAGGTAAATATGGATGTTCATAATTATGAAACTAGAAATAAAACAAATCTTCACCAGCCATTAGCTAATCTGGCTAAACATTACAAGGGACCCTATTACTTTGGAATAAAGGTTTTCAACTGTCTTCCAGCTGATATAAAGGAATTGTCTGATGACATAAAATGTTTTAAAAATGCCTTAAAGCGATTTTTTCATCTACATTATTTTTACTCTGTGGAGGAATATTTTAATTACAATATAATGAACTGAACAAGATTTATTGGTTTTAATTGTTTTTATGTCAGTGCTAGGTTTTAACAGTATCCTGTATTAATTGTTTTACTATATGTTTTGTGCGTTAGGTCTATTTTGTAGACTGTATGTGTTGTTTGACAATGTATATTTCGTATGACTTGTTGGTTTGTATGTATGTTTGACCAAATCCACATCCTGTTTTGTCTCTGAGACTGTATATTGGATTTACGGATTGTGAATAAAATACAAATACAAAATACAAATACCAAATGACACATGCAAACACTATAACTTGTCCTGTGAGCTCAAAGATAAACTGAAAGAGGCTAGTACATCAGCACAGCTTATTTTCAGTCATGAGATCACACTTTCCTTGTGCAGTAAAGTCAACCACCACAACATTCATGTTCGGGGTTATACAAATTCCCAAGTCAACAAGTATGAACAGGGCTCACAAAAAGTGTAATTTTGTACCACAAAATATATAAACCTTTCCTTAAAGAAAAAGCAATGGGAACATTAACCCAGACGTGCTAATTAACTAGCAAGTGTCTCAACTTCATGAAGATTCCACTGATTATATCACCTTCAGCAAGATGGTATGCCCCTCACTTTCATCTGCAGGTGCACATTCATATAAATAACCTGCTACCACAGTGACAGATGGTAATGAAGAACATAACATCTAGTGCTCCTAGTCCCCCAGTCATCAGATTTTGTCTTATGGGGCTATGCAAAGGATGCAATATTTGTGCCACCACTGGCAAAAATATCTGTGAACTGGAATGCAGAATGACTGAGGGGACATGCTGACAAAGGTCTGGATAGACACGGAACATAAAACTGATGTCTGCCACATGACATACAAGAATCAAACTGAGTGCCTGTAGGGCTTCATAGGAACATGTCAAAGATCCTCTACCAATCTGTGTGTGCCCCATCAAGATTAAATGCCAATTTTAATTTCTAAGAATTTTTTACAATGTTCATTTCTTTTTGATTTGACCCCTATTAAGATGTAACTTGGTCATGCAACTGTGCATCATCTGGGTTGTGTAGTCACACTAAGCTCAGTGAAACAAGCAACTGACTAAACAAGACATACAAGATCTTCATTCAACATCTGATTATTACTCAGTAATCTGGTCACAAAATTCCTTATCTTATGGAATGCAGAGTTTTACAACTGTGGTCACAAAAACCCCAACATTACATCTGCTACTCCAGTCATTTCACATCCTCATAGTCTGTTCCCCAAACTTCATTCAAATATTATTATCCTGTAAACTTCACCTAGGTATCCTGCACTGTATTCACTTGATCTTTTGCTACAAGCCCTGTAGATCTCAGCCTTCTTGATTTTAACTCCTCTAACAGTACTACAGGGAAGGTCTTTCATTAACTTTTTCATTTGTGGTTTATTTAATGATGCTGTCAGTACCTCAGACCATTCAGTGTCAAACATGCAGAATACAAAATCCAACTCCAGAACTCATTACAAAATTCTCGTCATGTCCGTGTAATCAAGGAACCCAAAGCCCACCAAGGGTTGCAGTGCTCATGACGATGATGACGATGACAAATTCCCTATAATTCCATCCTTCTCCTACACAAATAACATCCTCAGCACAACACTTGCAAACACACAGTCTACATCCACTTTATAGTGACAGACGAAGTCTCCCAAACATTATGAAACACCAAATCCATCTAAAAGTGGGATCACTCTATTATGTATCACAGGGACACACACACTGCCTGTTGCAGGTCATAAAGGTCACAGGGTCAATTTATTATCACGAAAAAATGTGGCCTAAAATTCTATGCCACGGAACTGTGACATGCAGCAACTTCCATACTGAGGACCCAAAAATCTTAGGTGCTACTGGACAAACTTGTCACTCAGGTGACCTGGTGCCCAAGATTTGTGCACCCCTGGCCAAAGTAATGGAATGATCTTGCACTACATTTTTACTGTAACTCTAATCACAAAGTACACAAGGTTCTAGATCGCCCTGAAATATGACAGAACTAGACACTTACTGCATCCTTTTTCATCTTCTCCAGTCACACACTCCTGAATAAAGTTGCACCTCTGGTTAATGTTCAGGCATACTCCATCATTGCAGCGGAACTGGTCTTCTCGACAAGCCGTTAATCCTACAGAAAAGAATGGCTGCTTAAAAATTTCATTTACACAAGAATCCTGATCTCAAACCTGCATCACATAGACATAGAGATAAAGTCTGCTTGAATATAAGGAACGGGCTATAAGGTAATACTGTTGTGCATAACGGAAAATTTTTCGTAAGAACCCGCAGCCAAGTCTTAACATTTACATGCTAAAAGCATGTAAATTATAGCCCCTCAGAAATACAGATGCAGGCAGCAGTCTGCTGCAACCTCTTTGCCTTATTATCATTCTGTAGCTTGGGAAATACAAGCCATGATGTAAACATGATCACAGGTACAATAAAGTCACATAATACCCACATCATTTATGATATGAACTGCAATCATTCATAGACTTTGAAAACAACAAAAACTTATAGCATTAATTCACCAAACAAGAAAACAGCACTGTTTGTAGGCTTCAGAAATCAAGAACTGTGATGTTACCATAACTATCATGCTGTTTGCACAGAAAAACTATGTCAAAGAAGAATATGTATGCATATGTATGACACGTGATAGACTGACATTAACATGTGACAACATGGATCATAAAGGCTTCTGAAAAAACCATCACATACAAAGCTACAAAAAACATAGATAATGAGAAAAATGAGATGTGTTAGAATCCCACACAAAGCCCCAAATTTTCAACCCAGTGGGATATAATGATCAGGGAAGTCCTACAAAAGAGAAGCAAAATTATGTTGTTGATGTTCATCCATCCCTTATTCATCCGACATTTTGAAGCCTACCTGATACACAAAAGTTTGAGCCCTCAGTTTGAGAAACAATGTTTCATGGTAACAGCTCAGAATTTGGGTGCATAAACAACTGATGCACAAATGTAAAATGGTCATAATGTATCTCACCCCCACAGTTCTCTTCATCTGAGCCATCAGGGCAGTCATAAGGATGACCATCACATCTCTTGGCTAAACTGATGCAAGTCTTATCATGGCACTGAAATTCGTCAACGCCACACTCCCCTGAAATATTTGACCAAGTAACAGAAATAGTTGAATATTTAAAATAATGTTTGTGTAACATAAAGGAATTTCAATAATGTTACAATCAACAGCCTTTAACACACACATTAATAATTTTACTTAAATACAATACAACACAACAGACAGACATGTTTTTATGCTTATCACTGCATCATTGGTGTCACTAACAAGGTTACATAGTAATTTATTTGTAGTTCCTGATTGATCTATTATTTTAAAAATAAGAATACATACACATGCTGTGATGTACACATACCGTAATTTACATATATAAGAAGCCAGTGTAGCAATATTCCAACAGCAAGTCAACACACATTACAAGACAGCCACAGACTAGACATACCAATTAACTGAGCCAACAATGTGTTTTGAGACCTTACGTGTTAATGGTTATACAATCCACATTTTACAGTCACAGTTCAAAATAATATATCCATGTACAACCAAAAACAAACCAACATATGATGCAGTGACACTGATGACAACAGAGTAATACCGTATATTCTCGAATCTAATCCGCACCTTTTTTACAGTTTTAGAGGGCTAAAAATTCAGATGCGGATTAGATTCGCGTGCGGATTAGATTCGCGGTCTAGAGCTGGATTTTGGAAAAATGATTGAGCTGCTGTACGTGCCGTAAGAACAATTCAATACAATAATCTATTATTTTATTATTTATTATTATAATTTATTATTCATCAGACTCGCCGTCATCACTCATAACCGAATCGTTATCCGTGCTCTCCACCCAGTCACTATCATCTTTATCTTCAACATCGTCCTCCCATACAATGTCATCGCTGCCTTGTGTTTCCGCCATAGTCGAACGTTGTTTTCATAAACTCCAAAAATTGCAGCGGCTTTGCGGTTTCCATTCTCCTCTGCGCACCGAATAACTTCACGTTTGAACTTTGCCGTATATGAGAGTCGTTTAGATTTTAGGCGTCCCTCTTCCATAACTACGGTACACGACAAATTGGAACAAGCACCTCCCACGTTTCAATAACTAAGGCTCAGCTGGCTTCAGACGAGATTGCGCACGTCTGTTGAGAAAGGCCCCGCCTCTATCGGTATGACTCATCGGCCACGGGTGTAGCGTCGGATTTTAACGCATTGGTAACATCCAATATTATTCAATCAGTCGCCCCGTGGGCAAGGGTGGTTGAAGGAAAGGTGCGGATTAGAATCGCGAACTAACTTTTTTTCGTTTAGGAAATCGCCAAAACCTGAGTGCGGATTAGATTCGAGAATATACGGTAAATGTTGAAAAGCATCTGCCTGTTAAATAAAACTGATAAGTGTGTGAAACAATGTTGATTATAATATTATTGGCATTTTGAAACCACACAAGATGCTAAGAATAAAATAAAGGAAACTGATATGATTTTACCAGAAAATACAGCTTGTCTGTGCGGCAAAAACTTTGATTTTTAAAACTATTTCACAAGAAAAATGTCCTTGTTTGTATTTAATACAAAGCAAATAAGCTATTCATTTTAAAAATGCAACCAAGATAGAAGACAAATGAAATGTAATATCCAGTGTGGGCATTTCAAAAATATATTATTTTGTAAGAATGAAACTCCTGCTACAGTATTGCTTTAAAATTACAGCACAATTAAACTGCATCAGACAATGTACCTACCTACTACTAACCCAATGAAGCCAAAGTAAAGAAGAAAATACAGAGTTATCATGAAATAAAGAGATGTTAGAACTATGAAGATACTTAAAATCAGAGTCATTAATAAGTTTACCCAAAATATTACAAGAAAACCTATCAGTTTAATGATGAAGAACTGAGAAGTCAGCACATAACAATCATCCATAACCGTGGAACATGTCTCACTGCGTGCTTCTGTCTCAGAAAGCAATTTCTATGCCTTCCTTGGCCAGAAGGCAGACAAAATTAGCATGGGTATGTTCACAAACACAACAACACAAGATTATTATCTTCTAGTATGTGATGCTGGATAGTTTGGTAGAGGGGTACCAACATTTTGCAGGAAACTACAGATGGAAGCAACAGGTTCTTCCAGAACCTTAATACACTAATCCCTCTGTTCATGAGCTTAATTCATTCCTCACAAATTGCACACAAGGCATGAATTCATAAAACGAAAATTTCACATTAATTTCTCATTACCTCCCATGTAATAAATTTAAATTGGTTCCAGATGTCAAAACTCTCTTCTGAACATACGAAGTTCACCTTAATAAAACACAGTAAGAATGGAACCTAAGTATGAAAAATATAACACTAACGTTCAATTCCTGTATTTGACATTCTTAGATACTAGCCTATGCACAAACAACAATTAATCATTAAAGTTGTATGGAAAACGCATGAACATTAGATGACGTCCTTATTACAAATATGAATGTAGCACAAACATTTAGTACATATCAAAACAATTCTTCAATGTTGGAGTTGGTTTGTTATTTGGAGCAGGATTATCAAATGACAAAGTAGTGTGGTTGAACATTCTGTCTTAGGGGGTATGCCACTGCACACCGGGTATGTGGTTCTCAAGAATCCAAAGGAACATACTGCCTTCAAGTATCAGAAAAATAGACCCTTGAGGATAAAGGCACAACATTCCTTCACAAAGTCATGAAAACATTACCCAGCGCCACAGCGTCATATCCCAGAACGGAATCCCCATAACTCATGAAGTTGAAACATGCAGCAGACCATGTAATGATTGTACGGTCCGTAAAATAAATAGCTGATGTGCATAGTGACAGTCTACTGAACTGAAAAAACAACAGTAAGCTTATACCATGCAACACAGTAATCTGATATGTTAACGCACTACCCACTCACACCCGTAACTGATTTTCACTCCTCAAATTTTGGTGATGGCTCCCATTAGCCAGTGGGCAACATTGACCTTCCGGCACAGCACTACCGATATTCAGCGACACATTTTTGTGAACATTTTTATATCACAGGGGGCACAACTACAATGAAAACTACTTGTATTACATCCACATTCTAATGAAAGGTTTGCAACTGAAATCAAGGTGAGTGTGGGAAAGAACAATAAAAAATAAATACGCCGTCTGGATTCACAGACGACAAGGCTGAATTATATTATTAATAACTATATTAATAACACTGTATACTGCACATCATTACAAAAGTAACACACTACAATACTCAATAAAGCTTTCTCGGGCTAACAACACGTCAGGTAATGAATAAAAGTTTCGAAATCATCTCCCTGATGACGAGAATAGAGGCAGTTCTCGAAATGTTGGTTCACCGCTCTTCAACAGCCCGACACTGCTGCTAGCCCGGAGATGTCTGAATTAGTCGCCGTGAAAGCTTTAGACTGTACAATACTGCAAGGCAACTCAGCTGCGTACTATGCCATTAGAGCACGAGTATTACTGGTTATGGGCAGGTCATATGTTATTAAATGGCAACAGCCCCACACGTCTACCTGATGGCCCTCCTTAAGGCAGAACACCTCAACAGGTCGCAGCTTTCCTTCGGTTGCTCGTCGATACCCAGTGGGAGCACGACTCTATCTCAAGGAATATCATGGTGAACAGGTTCGTGGAACCAAGAGGATAGTGGTAGTAGTCAGTCCCTAACTGTCAAAGGACTATTGCCCGCCTCCACACACACTTCACTCCAAATACAAAACCAAATTAACATCAGTCACTGTACTGTAATTCATGGTGGTCAATTAAACTGCGCCGCACGTGAAATAAAATAACTTCAAGGATCCCAAGTTGCAGCATCTCTTCTATTTGGTCGCTAAATAGTGAGTGAGTCCATCAGCATCCATGCAAGGTAATGTCTTCCCCACTAGCACACCTGCTACAGCCATTTTCCTCCCTCCCAAAAATGGTGGCTGAACTAGCACGATCCTTGGTGAGTAAGGCTGCTCACCATGGCATAGCCCCCTCCGCAAACATTCTGCAACTTCAATGCTATGTGCTTTCATCAGGAAGGCATTTGTTTAAAAAAAAGGTCTAAAGAGCACCTTCGCTTTGTATAACCAGACCAGAAGCCAAATACCCGCTTATGCCCACAACTCAAAAAAGGCTCTCCCGGAAACTGAACCATGAATGGCCTCTTACACGATGGGCATGGGTGGCACAGCTAAAATGAATGCAGTGTAATATGCTTTAAATTATGATGATCTCCATGGAAGTATAAAATCATCACAAAAGAGTTTTTTCAGTGACAAAGCAGCCGGGTATGAATGGGTCAGGTTTCACATTACAGAAGAAATGCAGACAAAGATACTGTTAGTATGTTAGGTAAAATAGTGTTAGTATGCTAGATATGATATTTAAATCTGGATGCGTACGACAGTTGTGCTCATCACTGCCATCTTGACAGTTGTTAAAACCGTCGCATCTGTTCTTCTTCGGAATACAGTACTTGTTCGCACACGTAAACTCATCCTCTTTACATGCTGCAAGAATCAGTACATTCATCATACAGACCCCATGTCTTCAAATGCCATGACCATCTGCACCATGAACAACATGCATGCACTGGAACAAACTGGCTTATACACTGTGCTTCCAAGTACCTAATAACTAGTATTCCACAAAACATAAATTCTGAGACCAACTGCAAAATTTCATGTACTTGTTTCAGCATAAAACTAAATAATGATAATAAATAACTATATCATAAATTATTCAAATTGTAGTATTTTTTCATAGTATATTAACTGGCTACCCAACTAATTAATGAAACAACCAACCTAACCCACTCTATCAAATTCACAATTTCAACAATCCACCAGTGAACATGATCCTGGCCACATCCCAACCAACTACATTCCTAATATCCACTTTAATACTGTAATACCATCTCTACATCAGTCTATGCAGGCCTGTAACAGGGCAGATGATGCAACTTAGTTCAGAACTGATGTTCCAGAGAACTAAAGAAATTAGTGACAATAATTAAGATGACAATCATAATCATGATGACAATGTTGCTCCTGTAGATAAACATCATCATAACTAAGTACATGGAAACAAGTAAATCAAAGTTAACACATGCCTCCTTTCTGAGCCAGTACAAAAACATCCTCATGCAGATATCACAAAGCTCAGTGCATCATGTATCCACTAATTTAAATGTGACAGCAAACATGAACATGCTCTACCTATGATCTTAACACCAGCAATCTTCACTAATCAAATTAAAAATCAAAAAGCATGTTCAATAAAACCCTCAGTTTAGTTCAATGTGAATATGTAGAATAAGAATCAGCCACAACCTTGATTTCAGCAACTTGTATAAAACTGTCATAACAACTGATACAAGTTCCTCATCATTTCTCACCAAACTCCAAGGTACACACATGCCTATTATCACTTCTGAACCCCAGTTAATTACACAGAACTGTACACAAAAAGTAAGGTTACATATGCTGATTCTTAAGCACATATAAAACTTTTAATGGATCATCATCTTGAATATAACAAAGCAGGAAAAAGCCCTGATGAAAAGACAAAACATTAAAACTGCATAGACATAATTTTGTTCACATTTACACCTGCAATGAATAATCTGAAACACAACAACTGAGAAGGAAGGTATACTATTTAGTACAATACAAAAAGAAATGCACTCTGGAAGTTTGGAATGAAAAACATGTGTACACATCCAGTCACATTGGACACCAACACCCAGATAGTTTATATAGTAATCAGCAATCTTCCTGTCTCATTCATTAACAATTCATAAGTACAACAGTCAATGATTTGTAAAGTCATTTAAGCTGAATAAGGCATTGGAACATTGTCTGTGACACTCTTTTGATTGTCAACGTTAGGACACACGTAAGGCAGACAATACCAGTTATTCTTACTTGTGCTAACATGACAGTCTAAGTAGTACATACTCTGTCTCCCCATTACAGTATGTAACTGCTAGGATAGTCTGGTACCCCCCTCCCTCAAAAAAAACTGCTGCAAGCAATGTGAGCGAAAATCGTCCCACTGAACCAAACTACGAGAATGATTAGATGAAAACATCTGATTATAATATTTTGAAGTGTTTTTGGGCAGACAACTGGTAAATGTTACCACACCTCTGATTTCTACAAAACATTGCAGCATTCCTTAACAGCAGCTATTAGCCAGAATTCATCAATACTTACTCGTCAATTTTACAAGATCCATTTCTGCCATCCTAATAGAGGATATTAACACTGATATCTCTGTCCACAAACACACGTAAAGATGGAAAAATATTTATTATTCTTTTCATCAGGGTGCAGGACAGTTCATGGAAAATGACTGTGACCATCATCAGTCTGTGTAATTCATAACACAAATGATATCAAATATGGAAATAAAATGTTAAACATCAGTTCCTAAAATACAGCAAATGCCAAAAGGCATTTCACTTACTCTTCAGCATCAGCAGAAGAAAATCAAAATATGTCATAACTCTTACAAAAAATCATATACTTTTTAAACTATTAATGGTACCAGCAGCAGAGCTTTGAACATGAAATGCTACCTATGAACACAACGAAGTAAAACATTCTATACATAACATGTCTTTCATTTTTCACAGGTGTTCCTTGAAATCCCACACTTATGATTGGTCTTCATTAGCACGGGAACTAAACAGACAGTAGAGAAATCACACTGAATCGAGTGGAAAGTTGTACTGCTGACAAAGATATTCACACATACAGGTGCTTCACTTCATAACCTCATAAATTACCATCTCATATTTCATTACACATGAGGCAAGAAAACAAAGTCCACACAGTGACAAGGCTAAGGGCTGGACAACCCTGGAATCACGGCTTGATTCCTGGCAAAGAACGTGATATGTATCCAGACCAGCTCTGGGGCCCACTCAGTCCCTTATTCAGTGGGCACCATAGATGCTTTCCTCTGGGGCAAAGCGTTTGGGGCATAAAGCTGCCCATTCACCCCCATCCAGTGCCAAGGTTAGGCATATGTGGAGCTACACCTCCATACCCCCATATGCCTTTATAGTGTGCACAGGGACAAACTTACCTTTCATTACATACGCATTATCTCGAAAACTGCTCAAATTAAACTCATGAATCTTACTGAGTTTGCATGTCAAGTAACAGACTTTTATGACAAGCCATTTCCACAAAATTCAATAATAAATTTGCCTGCAAAGATTCAGTACAGTGCTCCAATATCAAACTACAGTGGTATCTGATGAACAGTTCTGGTGGGAGGGAGGGAGCGGTCATTAAGTCTAATCTAACTGCATCTATTTATTACAAGGACACATTCAAACCTCAACAATTACTATGAATGTTGTGTTACACACAAATTTGAGTACAGAACTTTGAGACTGAGTCACGCATTTTCCAAGATCTGTCACTTTCAAAAATTCTGCTTCTCTGACATGTACGATGTATAATGAAAATAATAAGTCAAGCAGAAAGTTAGCAAACACAAACACACACAGAGTCAAATAATGAAATTCACAAAAGGATGAAGCAAACGAACACAACAGCTGCAGGACGGAACAACACATTGAGTGGGCAGATTAGCTGGGACAAGCTGATTACTGATTGCTGATAGAATGTGTATAGTGTAGCCACTATTACTCTAAAAATCCCTTATTCGCTCTACTTTGTCTTACAAGATACACAAAACTTTCAATTAAAAAATTTCAGATATAGGAAAACAAGCAAACATGTTTAGAGTTAAAAATAACCCAGGCACACTTTTGACTTTCTGTGCTAGGTAGAGTTCCATCAAACCACAGTTAACTCTCACAAGGTACACGAATGGTCACCGTGCAAGGGTCACTCAACATCCACCATTTCAATCAATCAATTCAAACACATGGATTGTAGTGCCAAATTAATTCAGGCAGTAGTTTTAAGAAGGGCTGCAATGTCCTTCAAAAACAGTGCCATGCCATCACACAGTATGAACACTGCTGGCTGTTACACACCACAAGATTGAGGACACATCACCATGCAGATAAGTTTTACATACACAGATGCTTAGCCATGACACACAAAGTTATTATAAAACAAATGTAATAAAAAGAAATGGGGAAGCCTCACTTTAGGATTCAAAATATACTCCTCACTTTCTCCGTCACATGTCTTCATACACAAAGCACTGAAAGAAAAGTGTTAGGACAATTCATGTAGCCGAATTCCGTATTATTGCTAACTGAATATTATCCCAGTAAAGAATTGAACCTCAGAATACAGTGCACAGGATGGCTAAGGCTCATGCCTTTTAAAAATTAAAAAACTGACCTTTATTTACGCAGTAAACATCAAGAAAACAACCTTAAGTAATTAGTAGCAACACTATACAACAATCAACATTTTAATAACGCCACAAAGTAGAATTTGACGATGACACAGGAGAATAAATTCGACAGACGACTAACAACAGAGAGTTGAATTTAAAAGCCATTTCAGGTGATCTTATCCACTGTATCCACCAAGCAACAGCACTGGTGTACTATCAACAACAACAAAAATCTGAAATGGCCTCTTAATATGTCTATGCTACTAAAAACACTGACTACGTCTGCACACATTTTTGAATCCATGTAACTTACGACAAAATTTTTCATCGGAATCATCGTTGGGACAATTGACATACGAGTCGCAGCGGAGTCTGCCATCAATGCAAGCTCCGTCCCCACAAGTAAACTGCCATTGTGAACAGTTTCCAGGAATACTAACTGTTGAATGAATCAAATATGCTGAGCAAATCACAAACACATTAGTCACAACATCATCACTTACAGCTGCAGTGAAAAATATCTTCATTGATATTGGGTTCACATTTCAGTCACATTAAATGCCAGTTTCTTAAATGCTGTCAATAATATACATAATACAATGCATTTTCAAAAAGTGTGTTCCTTTTATCGCTGCCGTGAGAACTGCAGCTATCATGGGATGTCCCGGTACATGCAGGCTTTCTATGCATAAAGCTGCCATGCACGAAATGACACTAAAACACAGGCCCAGTATCATTGCTGTCAAATGTTAAGCACCCTCATACCATAACTAGAAGCGAAATCCAGTCCACAGTGTCCAACGCAGTTTCAGTATAAATCCCGTTTAATTTATCGTCCCAACTCTACTGTACTTAGAATTTACAGGTGTTCTCTTTACTTAAGGTTTTCCTACCAAAATTATGTATGCATTTCTCTTCTCTCCCATGCATGCCACATATCCCAACCATCTGATCCTCCTTCATCTGACCATCCTTGTAATATCTGCTGAGAAGTACAAACCAAAAACCTCTCCATTATGAAATTTTGTCCATCCTCCTACTACATCCTCCCTCTTAGGTCCAAATAATCTTCACAGCATCCTGTTCCTGAACACCCTCATTCTATGCCCTTCCCTTAACACGAGATGAAGTTTCACACTAGCAGGCAAAATTACAATTTTGTATATGGTATTTTAATTTAAGCCCCACATTTTTAGATAACAGCTGGGAAGACAAAAGATTCTGAATAAAATGTAGCCAAAATTCCCCAGATTTAATTAGCTCTTCATTCCTTTTTGAATGCTATTTTGTTACTGCATACATCTCCCTTAATGTGACAGTTTCTCCAGCAGCTGCAGCTGTAATGAGATATGCTTATTCCTCAAACAATTACAAGGCAGTTATCTCAATATCAAAGTACAATAATAAGAATACCTACATGCAAACAAAACCAGAACTGAAGTCTTAACATGCTGATCAAAATGCAATGTAACCAACTTGCAGTTTCATTCAAAATCCATACAAATTCTGCATATTATAAACAATAATGTTTAATTTGTAATTAAGCGTTAAAATTCACATTCGGTTCATGAAAAATTCAAGTTAGATATGTGAAGTTCTCTCCTGAAAACTTAAAACAGAAGTTATGAACTGCATGAAAGCAAACAAAGCTCACATTCTTTTAATACTCACGGCAGTTTCTTTCATCAGAATTGTCTCTTGGGCAGTCTTGGCGTCCATTACATCGAAGCCTCCGCTCAATACAGGTCCCATAATCACACTGCCATTCATCAGGCTGACAAACTGCACAGAACAGAAGCACAATATGTAAGTTACAGAATATGAAAAAGCATATTATTGACATATTACATCAAATTAATCGATGGTGAAACACTCAGTTTTAACAAGATGCGAGGGAAATGCCAAGTTGTAGCAGTTTACTTGATCATCTTTTGGGTAGGCAGTCTACAGCAGACATGTTGGTCTAAGAGTTCAACTAAAATGACATTTCCTTGCTACGGTTTCTCTTAGCCCCTCCAACATAAATGCTTAGATCTTAAACACAGATCATGGACTACTTTCTCCACTTTCCAAATTCACCATTAATCTAGTCACTTTCACAGACAACTGCAGGTCACAGAGCATAATTAGATAAATTAAACGAAAACAAAGATCAAGCAATAGCAATATTAAATAGTAACTTAACATCTATACAAATTGACATTTTTGGAATGTTAATAGCTGAACTCAATAAATTAATTTTCAAAACATAAGTATGATAATACCAAAAAATATTAATGTATTATTCATAATTATTCTGCCCAATATTATTTGCATGTACATAAAACGTGTTACAAATTATAAAGTCAGCATGATAGTGTGATAAAATGAATGTACGTAAAAGTAACAGCTACTGATATTCACAGCATATTCAGCAGTATATCAACAACTGTTTATGAGCAGCCTGTAAAGTTTACTGATGACATACAAACACTGCTGCACACACAACATGCAGGAATGTTCCTAATCCTTACACACACACATGCACACACATAAATATGGGCTAATTCATCCGGAACAACTGTCCTATCTGTTGCATACTGTGATGCATAAAATGAGTGAAGCCAAAACAATCTTAAACTCGTATCTGTCTAATTCTCTTTGTTCACCCAATCCTGACAGCACCATTATGAATAACTAAAGTGTGGTGACAACAGAAAGCAATAAAATATCCTTTCTAACACTGATCACTGAAAATTGCATATATTTTGCAAAGATCTGTTACAGGTCATCTGTTAGTTTTAGGCAGGTGAAGAACACAGCATAACTGGCAGGCAGGCCTACTCTGTCAATCCATCATACAACTGACTCACTCCTAGCCAACTTGAAAATTTCAAGAGCCAAAAATTAACAAATGACCTACATCTGCATAGTTCCAGACATGATCTAAGTGGTTCTGGTGTTGCTTGCACCTCCCTCTGCCAAATTAAATACAACTAACAAAAACAATCAGCACATGGGAAGGAAGATAAGAGTAACAAGTGGGTCAGGCTCATAGCAAGCATGAGGGATGAGAAAATTTTATAACGTCTTGTGACAGAACTTAAAGGGAACATACATGTTCATTAATAAACCTCACTGTAAATAATGACAAAAATTTTCAAACAAGTTCATCTGTACACAGCATTAATACAAGGAATAAGCACCATCTTCACAGACCAACTGCTAACCTTCAGTGTTTTCAGAAAAGTGCATTCTATGCTGGGATCAAAATTTTCAACTTTGCCTCATACATCTTAGGAATGAAAAAGCACAATTCAAAGTAGCATTAAGATACTTAAATACACATTCCTTTACTCTTTTGTTGAGTCTTTATGTGTCAAGATGATCCATAATACTGTATATAAAATGTTTATAGTACTTTGCACTGCAATAATTCTGTAAACTTTACATACTTTATACAGTTGGTATGTTCATAACTTATTTACATCCTACTGTCATTTTGACAAAATACAGAACCTTGGAATGCATGCACGTATGTGCATGTGTGCGTGTGTGTGTATGTGCGCGCGTGTGTGTGTGTACCACTTTGCAGACCCAGGCAAAAGCCGGAGAATAATACTAAAATGTAGTCAAGTAAATGGGATGTGGTCTGGATTCATGTGGTTCAGCAGATAGTCCAGTGATGGAACTATTAACACACTAACTTAATGAACCTTTCGGTACCACGAAGCATGGGAAATATTACGTTCCATGAAGGTTGGTGAATAAAGAGAATCGCTAATAATGAGTTGTTTGTTTGTTTGTTTGTCTGTGGGATGGGGAGAGAGCAGTGACAGGCCAGCATAATGAACAGATAGTTGAGTCCACACCCTAGACCAGAATTTCATATGAATCGTTCAAATGTTGTAAGAATTCGAATTCTCATGGCGGAGACCATGAAGAAAACTCGCTTGGGATGTGATGCCACATACGCAGTTTATTAACGACAGACAAGGAACCTGCTGCATCCTACTGGAGACCGGAGACAGGAGGTTTTTCTGAAACGTCGACATATATCCATGACAGTGCACTGCATCACATCCCACAAGTCAACAGACACTTATCTTCTTTTTAAGTCACTAAAAGGGGACAAAACAAGCCTGGCGGCAACAAGCACACAACGCCTTACGCAACTGTTCATTATTCTCGATAAAAGGTACCAGTCACGTGCGCCGGCAGTGAGATGCAAGGTGGTGCAAGGATTTTGACGTTTAATACAGCAATTTGTTAAACCAAACAATTAAAATCTACCAAATAAAACTAAATTTCGTACAGTTCCTACAGTTTTAGTCGAAGGATTAATTTAGGGCTTTCGTTAAACGACAATTACGTTACTATCTTGTCCAGCATTGATCTTTAAACAATCTGGTCACTTCACATACAGGTAATGCGCACCACCTTGCAAAAAATCCTGCCGGGGCTCTTTCTACCGGCCGACAGTTAAAACATCCGTTAGTCCGGTGCAATCACGTTTGACGCGAATGGGCATCTACAAGTGATACAACGTCATTAAATTTACGACAGGAATTTCAACGATCTGAACTTCCAGCAGTGCCTTTTCCTCTGCTGGATGTCTTGTGCTCCGAGAGTTATTTTCTAAGGGTTACAGTATTACACAGAGTCAAGGAGGAGAGGAACAACCTACATACAATAAAAAGAAGAAAGGTTAACTGGATTGGTCACATCTTGCGTAGAAACTGCCTTCTGAAACACGTGGTTGAAGAAAAGTTAGAAGGAAGGATAGAAATGACGGGAAGACGGGGAAGAAGGCGTAAGCAGCTACTGCATGACCTTAAGGAAAAGAGAAGATACTGGAAATTGAAAGAGGAAGCACCAGATCGCACCCTGTGGAGAACTCGCTTTGGAAGAGGTTACGGACCTGTCGTAAGACAGACTACGGAATGAATGAACAGTCGGCAGCAGCCACTCAACTCGAGAATGTGTAGAGCCTGATCACTTCTCCCACCATACGTCTGCATATTGTGGCGCTCAGCTACAGCACATTTCAGACACAAAACAATCCGATATTTCAAGAGTTCTGATACGGTCTTCCTGTGACTCTTGGTTAAAACAGTTTCAGGTAACCTAAGCTATTCAAAACTTTATTGAAATGGCTGCGTTCTTTTGAGAAGCAGCAACTTCTAGAATGACAAACATACCGCTCGCGTATCGTGCGCACTGAGGGTACTTCACGCGGAGGGCTGGAACGCCAACGTTATTTCGCTTTTAGAACCGGACACCTGCGAGCCACGTGACACCTGCTCTGCTCTACGTGATACGACACTCTGTTCTCGACACAGTAGAGCACACGAATCTATTCAACATGGACATCCGACAGTGCAGACATTCTGATGAATACAAAACGCTACGCTCACAAAAAGCGACCAGAGACAAGTACAGTGTGAAAGAAAACTTAATGAGCGACTCACAACGTTAACAAATTTGAAGTTTACCAACTTAGTGTAGCAGTTGGATAGCGTAGTCGCTACAGCGACTCGCTACGGGCTGAACGGTCCGGGGATCGAATCCCTGTGGGGGCGAGATTCTCCGCACCCGTCTAGACTGACCCACGAGCCCACCCAGCCTCCTGTACAATGGGTACCGGGTCGTTGAGTGCTACTCCTGCCCAACATCTGCAGTGTATCAGCTTCGCACGTAATTAACACGATATATACACTCACCATCTGATAAAATGAACAGGTGACAATATAAAAATCTTATAAAAATTGTGTCGTTAGGTACAGACCTATAACCAAGACAGCCAATAAAGTGGAATTAAGTGCCATCAGATAAAACCAAAAAAATAAATCTCCCTCGCGTATCTAATTCTAACAAACACGTAATTAACAGTAATTAAAATCACCATTAATAACCAACTTTCATACTGCCTTGCCATCTGTTGCAGAGAGCTAGAACTATAACGCAGTCCCTGCAACGTACTGTCTTGTCTTTTACTCGAGAGATGGCATGATCGAATTCCAAACAGCGAATTATTCCAGATGTGAGGTACCATACAATCCGTTGCAAACAGACTGCCAGCTAGTTAAAATACATTCCTGAGAAACAGTTCGTTAGTCAAGTCATGATAGGCGTTACTAGAGGCAACCATCACACGACACATGCCTACGGAGAGCAGTATTACTCAACACGTGTCAGCCCGAGGAAGGTGACCACCGAAAACGGAGAGGTCTGTGAGCAGTCTTATCAGACGCAATCCGTTATAAAATTACAAATTAATCATGCAAACCTTCAATTTAACAACAGCGCCATCCTTACTGTCCACGATAATGCAACAGACGCAAACAATTCTTGTAAGGATTTTACGCCGCTGACGGACGCATCGTAGAGTAGAGTAACTGTCAACACGTGGGCGGGAGACAATTGAAAGTGCGAAATGTCTGAGGCGAAATGCTGAAGCTGACGGCCTGTGACAAATGTCATAAAGCTTTTTTCTTTTGGTATTCATTTTCGTCAAGGAGGAGAGGAATATGCTACACGCAATAAAAAGAAGAAAGGCTAACTGGATTGGTCACATCTTGCGTAGAAACTGCCTTCTGAAACACGTGATTGAAGGAAAGTTAGAAGGAAGGATAGAAATGACGGGAAAACGAGGAAGAAGGCGTAACCGGCTACTGGACGACCTTCACAAAAAAGAGAATATACTGGAAATTGAAAGAGGAAGCACTAGGTCGCACCCTGTGGAGAACTCGCTTTGGAAGAGGCTACGGACCTGTCGTAAGACAGACTACAGAATGAATGAATGAATTCATTTCCGTGCATTCAATTACAATTTTTGATACAATAACCAACAAAATACACAATACTGCAATACACAATTTTACAATTAAAACTTTACACCTCCGATACGTTGCGATTCTTTAAGAATCATCCTTAGGGAGAAAACATCGATCCAATATATATATATAAAACATGAATTACTTTAAAATAATAATACATTAAGTAAGTGGATATCCTGGAGTCCACGGAAGGAGCAAATATGTGAAGAAATATTCCATATGATGAGAATATAGTAGATAGTAGTGCTGGATTACGAGTACTCAATATGGTAGTAACCACGTGTGGAGAGACAACGGCAGGCACGGTACCGTGGACTGCAGGATATCCACACTCATCATGTATTACTACTGTAGTGTAATCCACGATTTATGCATATTTGATTGGTGTTTTCTCCCTGAGGATGATTCTTAAAGAATCGAAACCTGTCGGAGTTGTAAAGTTTTAATTGTAAAATTATATATTGCGATACTGTGCATTTTGTTGGTTACTGTATCAAACACTGTCACATCGCTCCTCTACCTCCACCAACCAGTATCATGCCGATCTGAGAACCCACACACCCATAAGCCCTGCGCATAAAACGAACTTTGGAAATAGCGCCGGAAGTTGAAGTTAGGCAGAGATCATCAGACACGAGCCGTAACCACGTCACTTGGTGTTAAGGAAGATATTTGGGCCGCGAGAGGGAGGAGATAACAGAGGGCTGGAGAAGACTGCATAATGAGGAGCTTTATGGTATGTACTCATCAAATATTTTTTGGGTGATCAGATCAAGAAGAATAAGATGGGTGGGACATGTGGCACGTATTGGGGAGGTTCATACGGGATTTTTGTGGCGATGGAGTAGACCACTTGGAAGAACTACGCGTAAGTAGGAAGATAATATTAAAATGGATCAAGAAACAGGTTGAGGCGTGGTCTGGATTGACTTGACTACGATAGGGACAAATGGCAGGCTCTTGTGAACGCGGCAATGAACCTTGGGCTTCTATAAAATGCGGGAAATGTCTTGCTGATCAGCTAATCAGTGGCATTTCGATACATTTAATGTGTTTCAGTATTTTCCTAGCCATCTGTTTATCACTCTTCCTTATGAACACTGCATTCACTGCACTCCTTCAGCTCCTTATGCAACATGACTGCCGTTACCAAGACTGAGCTTAACAAACCAAGATCTCGGCCTCTGTGTATACCACCCTGATAACTTTCCCAGCAGACGACAAGCAAGGACGGAGCAGGGTGGCTAGGTCCTTCCGCAGCCAAAGTGTTGGCGCCTTTGATGGGTTCAACAAGCCATTGACACGGCACGAAGGAATTGACATGTTTAGTACCAGTGTTGTTATTAATGGGGTTACGGCACGATTTAGTACTTGATTTTCAACGCATCCCATCACAAAATAAGGAAAACAACACCAACTCGAGATAAATACGCTACTCTTCTCGATAACAAATAGCCATTTCGATGCCAAACTTTCATTACAAAGACGTAACTGCTTCACAGATTGGAGTTGGCTTGGAAGTCAAGTTTGAAGAAGGTTGCAAATGATTGTATTAAGTGTGAAAAATACAGCACGGTATGTTTACTTCCTATCAAAAATACAGCACGGTATGTTTACTTCCTATCAAAAATACAGCACGGTATGTTTACTTCCTATCAAAAATACAGCACGGTATGTTTACTTACTATCAAAAATACAGCACGGTATGTTTACTTCCTATCAAAATACAGCACGGTATGTTTACTATCAAAAATACAGCACTGTGTGTTTACTTCCTATCAAAAATACAGCACGGTATATTTACTTCCTATCAAAAATACAGCACGGTATATTTACTTCCTATCAAAAATACAGCACTGTGTGTTTACTTCCTATCAAAAATACAGCACGGTATGTTTACTTCCTATCAAAAATACAGCACGGTATGTTTACTTCCCATCAAAAATACAGCACGGTATGTTAGTTCCTATCAAAAATACAGCACGGTATGTTTATTTCCTATCAAAATACAGCATGGTATGTTTACTATCAAAAATACAGCACTGTGTGTTTACTTCCTACCAAAAATACAGCACGGTATGTTTAGTTCCTACCAAAAATACAGCACGGTATGTTAGTTCCTATCAAAAATACAGCACGGTATGTTTACTTCCTACCAAAAATACAGCACGGTATGTTTACTTCCTATCAAAAATACAGCACGGTATGTTTACTTCCTATCAAAAATACAGCACGGTATGTTTACTTCCTATCAAAAATACAGCACGATATGTTTACTTCCTACCAAAAATATAATACGGTATTTATTACATCAACCAACTCATGCACTAAATAAAATACATTCATGAGCTACTATAAAACCGCTACATGTTTCGGCACCGACATGCCATCATCAGGGGCCGTTCACTACAAAGCAATGTAGACCCAACACACCAGTCTAGTTATTATGTCGCCCTTACGGAAGTGACTAAAATATTAAACATTAAAATTCTAAAATACATAAAATAAATTACCACAAATTTACAATGTTGTAATATTAATAGTATTACAAGTAAGCCGTTCCAGGTGTTGCAGTTGTTTGCAACTGTATGGATCATGCATACAAAGATCTATGTCGATCGTATGTAGAGATCTCGTCCTGTGAATATATTATCATTATGAATTTTTGATAACTAGATAGATATTAACAATATACAGAAGGTGGATTTGAATTATGTTATATGAGGGAGACAGCATCAGCACAAAATATTAAAATAAATTAACAATTGGTTTCTTATTTGGTAATACACATTGTCTCCGCAGTGGCAAAACAGTAACAGAACAGCACAAAAAAGATATCGGTATACCGGGTGGAACAAAAGTCATTTGACACTCGATGTTAAACATGTCGCCTCTAGTATCAAGTGACTTTTACGCCAGCTGGGATGAATGTGAACTCTTGACCCTGCACATGCGCTGGAAGTTCTTCACACCGTGGTCGTGAGTGTTCAAAAATTGCATCTGAAGTCATGCCCTGCTTTCAGTCGATGGCAAATACTGAAACCTCTGCTTCACCCAAGTAGGTCACAGAATGCATACAGGCACTTCGGTTTATTAAAGATCATGGAGACCCACACTAAAAGGCATGTCGAAACATTTTGGGTCGCAACCCGTAGTTCAAGGATCTCTGCCATATAGCGTCGATCGTAGCTGAATAAACAGGAATATGAAACATCGGTGGAATGATGATTGATATAGAGGAAAAGAGCGAAAACCTAAGTACTAAGAGATAAACCTATCCCAGTGCAACTCTGTCTACCAAATTCATAGAATGAATACTGCAAAGGCATGCTCCTCTGCAGAGCATTACGGTTACAGTGCGCTCGTTCTTGTTTGGCACACTTAGCTGCACTTATGTCCATCTGAAGCAAGTGAAGATCCACATTTTCAAAGCTATCACAGTAACAGTGCCGATCCCAGTGACCGTGCGGTCTAAGGCGTGGGTCTGCAGCCGTTCGATTGCTGGGATTGTGTGTTCGAATCCCACCGGGGCATAGATGTCTGTCTCTTGTGTGTGTTGTGTGTTGTCAGGTAGAGGTCTCTGCGACGGGCTGATCACTCGTCCAGAGGAGTCCTACCGTGTGTGTGTGTGATCGTGAAGCCTCGATAATGAGGAGGCACTGGCGCACTAGGGGCTGTTGCGTCACTGGAAAAACAAAATGGGCTGGGTGTGGGGTACGCACTGGGGATAGGAGAGATGCATACGAGGTTTTGGTGGGAAAACCTTAAGAAAAGAGACCACTTGGAATACATAGGCGTAAATGTGAAGATAATATTAAAATGGGGATGCATGGACTGGATTGATATGGCTCAGGATAGGGACAGGTGGCGGGCGCTTGTGAATGCGGTAATGAACCGTCGGGTTCCATAAAATGCGGGGAATGTCTTGACTAGCTGAGGAACTACTGGTTTCTCAAGGACGAGTCTGTTCCATGCAGTTAGTTAGTTAGTTAGTTTAGTTTAGTTTAGTTTAGTTACTTTATTTGCACAACCACGAAAGCGTATCGATGCCATTTTCAAAACGAACCGTTCAATTCTGTCTCCGGCTCTTGCATTCCGTACACACCGGACTAGCTTGCCTGCGACTCGACGAGATACATCCTCACTGCGTGACGTGTCCTCTGCGTCACTTCATTAACGCACGCGACTTCATAACACAGACGCTGTCATCGGGTCTGCCCCAACATTAAATTACGAAACTTGGTTCCCCAAGCAAGCCCTGGTGTTATGTACATTAACACAAGTCATAGAGGTTAAGCAACAGGAATTGACACCACACGTGCTTTCTTTGTCAGCCTGTCTATTAAGGCCTGACAACGCTGGGTTAAGTATACAGAAGCTAACCAGTAAATCGTGTCGAATTTAATGGACAGCTGTTCTACTTCCAGATTCATTCCTACGCTGTTCCAACACCAGCCTCTCATGTCAAGTGAAGACGCCCATGAAAGGAGAACCGGCAATGATCTGGCACAAGCCGTGGCCGTTTTCATGGTCATATCCCGGCATCTTCCTGGGGATGCTAGGGGAAACGGTAGTCGTGAATAACCAGGACCAACAACCTATTTGAGAGGCTAAATACACGGCTTCTTTTTGAACAGCCCTCCACTGGTACCTGTCCGGAGTGACGTGTATCAATTGCACACCCTCATATCCCGTCAGTGTTGCACGAGTCATGGCCTGAGCAGTCAAAGTTTGTACAGTGGTGCTTAACGTTTGTGGGTCCTCAGTATGGAACTTCCTTCATGTCACCCTTCTGGCGTGTAGAATTTGGAGGTGGCTCCAAGATTTTTGGAAAATTTGTGGACTTCTGTTTTCAAATACAGTACCCGCCGCCCCATTCTTCAGCAAACCCTGGCGCATGCGCCGCAGGCTGCAACGTGTGATGAGAACTAGAGGTGTAATTCTGAAGGAATGGGCATGTGAAAGAAAGGAAATGAAGCTGCACTCTGAGCAGACACTTTCCCCCCACGACGACAACACGCACTGCGAGCAACCAACTTTCCTCACCGCAGCCCCGAGGTCGATACAAACTACACAACATACATCGTGGTGCTTACGAGACGGCGGGAGAGATACTGCAGTAGCGTCGTAACAGAACAACATAGGTTGTTATATAAATGAAACACATCGTTATGCTTGTTTCAGTGCGCCATATAACTTCACTGATACTGATCCTTTCCACGAAACTTGATCCAACTAAGTTAGTATAGTGTAGTCGGTACAGCAACTTGCTACCGGTTGGACGGGCCGGGGTGCGAATCCCGACAAAGCCAAGAGATGTTCTCTTCTACAAAATCGTCCAAACCGCCTCTGGGTCCCATCCAGCCTCCCAACCAATAGGTACCGGGTTCCTTCCCAGGGGTTAAGCGGCCGGGGCGTGAGGTTGACCACCCACCCCATCTAACGCCGAGGTTAAGAATAACTACAGTATACTTCTACTCCCCCACAACGTCATGGTGTGGACAAGAGTTTTTACGAGCGTGGTGAACATTGCAATGCGTGTCAAATACAAATGCGTCTTGCGCAAAATACTAGCATGCGGTTATCTAACGACGCTGTTTCAGTTGCACAGGTTGCACAGAGCGCCGAATGAGGAAGGAAATACGACAGTGGGTAAGTGAATGACACTTTATAATGTGACCACGAAATATTTGGCTTTCCTGTTTGCGAAACTGCCCGGACAGCGCGAAGATAGCCTGCTCGGTTCACAAACCGATGTGCGTGAAGTCCACGTAAATGCTGCTCAGTCACTCCGAACTGCTGGCATGTCGAGCGACCCATCGCTCGAGGAAAACGCACACAATCGCCTCCGACAGCAAACGATAAACAAACCAATGGTTCAGGAAAATATCTGATGTAGAGCCCTGTCCGGATATGGGAGAAGCCCACTCGAGGAAAAACCGAACTAGCAACGTTGCTAGGGTAGGGGAATATACATTCTGGGAAGACACACACTAAACCCAAAGCTCGATTGTAGCTTCGTTGCTAGGATACCAAGAAGCCTATTCCTCAAATTAGAGATTTCTGCACCATTCCGGTAACGCAGTAGTAGTAGTAGTAGTAGTATAGTAGTAGTAGTAGTAGTAGTAGTAGTAGTAGTGTGTGGTGGGTGGTGGTGGTGGTGGTGGTGGTGGTGGTGGTGGTGGTGGTGGTGGTGGTGGTGGTGGTGGTGTGGTGGTGGTGGTGGTAGTGGCAGTGCAGTGGCAGTGGCAGTGCAGTGGCAGTGGCAGTGGCAGTGGCAGTGGCAGTGGTCAGTGGCAGTGGCAGTGGCAGTGGCAGTGGCAGTGGCAGTGGGCAGTGGCAGTGGCAGTGGCAGTGGCAGTGGCAGTGGCAGTGGCAGTGCAGTAGCAGCAGTAGTAGTAGTAGTAGTAGTAGTGTAGTAGTAGTAGTAGGTAGTAGTAGTGGTGGTAGTAGTAGTGGTAGTGGTAGTGGTAGTGTAGTAGTAGTAGTAGTAGTAGTAGTAGTAGTAGTAGTAGTAGTAGTAGTAGTAGTAACAAGGTACAGAACTTAAGAAAGCAATGGGACGTCATAAACGCAGCAGGTGCAAGGAATTCACAAACAGAACAACGTAAGCACTGTACGTATAACGTAACATTGTAGCGCGTTCGCGTAACCAATGTTACCGTGGAAACGCAAAAATGCGTTGTGTATTGTTGAGCTACGTGTCACCGGCAACAATATGAAATACTGAGTGCTACACAACAATGTTTTTATGCAATATATGTCGTCGGCAACCACAAAACGTACTTAGGTCTTACTATAAAGCGCCCGATTTCAACTAAATTTGGATTTTCTCGACAGATTTATCATAAAAGTCCCCCCAATATAAAATTTCACAGAAATCTCTCCCAGTGGAATCCGAGCTTATACATGCGGACCTTCGGACGGACATAAAGCTAATAGGCGCTTTTAGCTACAAATGCGAAAGCGCCTAAAAATCGAAAGATTTATAATGGAATGATAACAGTTATGAAGAACGATGCGGAGAAACCCATCGATTCAGCCTCGAAAAGAACATTCAAGATGTCGGCGGCTTCTATCCTGCAGCCTCTATATGCTTGCAACACATCTAACAGCTACATAAATTGGCAACTCTGCAGACGAAAGCTCTGACACCCTGTATAGTTTAACGTGCCCCGTGCCCAATATAAACCCCCCCCCACCCCATTATCATGCGGGAATCTAATAAAAGTGAGCGTGCCGTAGGATCGAGGAGGCTGCGTTGGTTGAAATGATAGGCGGACCTCGGTTGTCTGGTCTATCACGGATTTGGCAGCGTTCGTGAGAAATTTGAATGTGAAAGGCCTGACATCTGTCTATTTCGAGACCTGAAATCTCCATTAATACTTGATAAACCAAACCTCCAGCACTAAACCTTTGCTGCTTGCTTGCTTGCTTGCTGGGTTTAAGAATAGTGTCCCCAGGAATATGGACCTTAACCGCTGAAGTGTGTAACTCAGTTGTATTCCGTATGTAAAATGAACGTTTCGGTTAACGAACGTCATTAGAACATTTGCCTCTGTAACTAGTTACTCTATGTAACACTTAACTGTTCTATCTAGCAGATCTGTGGCGAAGAGACGGCACCTCTGGCAGTGCCTAAACTTCTGGCGGTTTACATTACGGTTTTCACCACCGGTCCTTACACAGCTCTCTCTCTCTTTTTTCACGATATACACAATTAACCCTTCATATACTAAGATAAACCTGAAATACATTTAAATATTCAGTCCGTACCGCGCAGTAAACACACTCCATCTCAGTTATACAAACCAGTCAGTTAATGCTGTACAGTGAAATAATCGCTGTTTGTTCTGAGATCCATACAAAACACATAAATACACTGTGTGGGCAGAACGTAGAATTCTGTAATCTTAAGTGTGGTGTTACATAAAGTAAACACTGTCCTTTAAAGGGTTCAAAGCATTCGACTACGTGTGAATTGCGAATTTTGGTCAGCATCGTACACGGCCGCTATTTATGGCTACTTAAAACTCTAATTATAGGAGCTGAAAGTTGTCTCTAAATTATATGGCTTGACCCTGTGCATGCCTTGAAGGCGGATGGGGAATAGAAGTATATCTCCACTCATTCTTGAACTCCGCACTAGAAGTGAGTAGTCCGTTTCACGTATCGGTCGCTTTAACGCCTGGGAAACTCCCCTTCCCCCTCGGTACTCAATGAACAGAGAGGGCTGGTGGGCCCCCGAGATGGTGTGAACGCTTTGGAGAAGAATTCTCACCTGGAATCGAACCATGATTCCTCGGACGGAAGATGCTGAAGTGTTTGAGATAAACCAGGCAACCGCAAAGCTAAATAACAGCAGAGGCCTGCGAGCACGTGGCCATTGTTTTATGCCCCTTTGCTGTAACGCCCCTTACCAATATATACTTCTTAATTTGCGCCCACTCATTTTCGGTTTAACGCCCTTTGGCTGGCTGCGCTCTATCACGCTAACCCCCGTCTATTCCATTATTTCTTATGGGCATAACATGTCTTACTTCTGCCTCCTTTTTCAGAAACACAACTACGGTGTAAAACAGGGCTTGATGTGCAGTTTGTCTGTGGGACGCGGTGAGAGAGAGAGAGACTTTAGTCGTGTATTAACCCTTCTGAACCGAGTGGTTTCTACAAGCGCGCGCGCGGGCACACAACACACACACACACACACACACACAAACAACACACCACCACCACCACCACCACCACCGCCAGTTCGAAAATTCCACGTTCCGCCCACACAGTGTATTTATGTGTTTTGTGTGGATCTCATGAACAACACAGCGATTATTTCACTGTACGGCATTAACTGATTTGTTTGTATAACCGATATGTTCACTGCGCGGTACGAGCTGGATCCTTATATGTACAATTCACGTTAAATTCAGTCTTCAATCACGCTACCTGCTTCACTTGCAAACGCTTTACCTTCTTTCTAGCCTACCTTTACCAGAAGGACGACAGGGCACAGCCTGCGATCTTTCATAGCACAAAACTTTTCTGAATACCCCGTAATAATAATTAAATTAAATTAAATTCTAGTTTATTAATGTGCCGAGTCAACAGCCAGATGGCCAATTACAGAAACAGCACAACATACAAACACAACAAACAACGGACAATGAACAGGACACAGATGAAAGAAACATAATCAAAACAAACAAATAAAAGAATACTTGAATAATTAATAAGGACACCTTGTAATAATGTAGTAAAATAATATAATAATAATAATAATAATAATAATAAAAGCAAAAAGCAATCCCACTACAGGCCTGGACAGACCCTTAGGGTTCCAGGAGGTTGAGGCTCCCAGATTTCTAGACAATCGGCACATGAAGGTGGTAAGGTTGTCAGCCCTACACACCGGCCGCCTTTACCCTCCAGGAAATATTCCTGGTACTCATTTATGTTAGAGGCTGAGTCGACCCCAGGGCCATAGTGCGACCGAAACGATTGTCAAAGAAAAATTCCAATGACACCATCGGGAATCGAATAATAATATAATGCCCCTTGATAATAACAGAATCCCGTAATAATATTAATTGTAGTGCCTGTCACTGCACTCCCAGTTTCTTCACCCCCCCCCCCCCCCCACGGCTATCTCGATCTTTCATTCTTCGAAGTGTTAACTAAATGTAGAACTGCCTCAGCACGATGCACACAATGTCCAGGAAGCGCCCTCCTGGATAAAATTAAATGAATGAAAATCAACAAACACAAAATCAGAGCACTTTACATTCATTTCGTGTTTATCTAACGCCTTGTTAAACAGCTGTCCTTATTCTTTAACAAGTTTTCATGCTATATTATCGGAACCGACGACACAGCATGCTATCGCCTTCACTCTGGTTCGTTTTAAGACGTGATTTATTTTACAGGCCTCGTGAATTTTATTAAACCAATTAAAAAAGGGGATTCAATAGCCATTTATATGTCTCTGACATCGGTACTTACGTTAGGCTTAACCCAAAAGCGTTAAGATATATCGCTGTCACTGCCAACACATTCGAAATGACACTCGAGGGCTCTATGTGGGGGCACAATTCCAAATGGCACTAAACGTCTGCGCCCCCAGATCGAAAGAGAGATGCGACAAGTCGTGTTCTTTTTAATACGGGACTTGAGCACTGCAGAGCGGACGACATCGGTCGCTATACAGCACCGATGTCGTCCGCTCTACGGTCCGCACTACCACGTAGAATAAAGGTGCTCTGTATGAATTAAACGTGCCGGTTCACAAGCCTCAGATGAGGAACAAACCTGCGATTTCTCCTACGTGCAGAAGTGCATAACTAAGTTTTACCACTAATTCAGTCGCTCCGTCCCACACCTCCACCGCTTCAACCAACGCAAACACAAATCAGCGCGGCTGTTCCGTTCGTCTGCTGACTTACAGCTGTCAAAATAACGTTAACCCTGTTACTATTCACCATGTCACAGAGGCGCAGGTCTATATGAAGCGCAGAGGTAACACTCCACTTCTTCTATCCATTGTTTGTTCCACCACGACTCCAGTAATTAGTGTCATATTCACTGAAACACTGCAGTTCAGTACCCTATTTGCAGGGGCGTAGGTAGAAGGAGGGGCAAGTGGTGCGGCCGCCCCCGGGCAAGAGTGTCCAAGGGGCAGAAAGGTGGACAGCAAAATTAACACTTTAAATGACAAAATTGATCTTCTGCGTTCAATAATTTTTAAAATAGTGAGAAAAGTAACGCAAAATTCAATAAATGCTCTTTTTTTTACAAGTTCGTAATTTTGTTAGGGGCGGCCATTGTGATTACCCGCTCCGGGCGCCAAAAAAAAACTACATACGCCACTGTGTATTTGCCACTTAATTACCTACTATACTGATCCCTAACAAAAAAAACACTTCAAACACTGTCTTAACCTTTAAAAAGCCCCGCAATAACTGTATGCACCAACCGTTTTAAGAAACCGCATTTTATATTCTGCGTGTTCTCACAATAAATACCGACAACTTCCTCAAACAGCACTGACTGGCCCCTCTTTCTAATGGTTGCAGACTGTGTTCTCTAAGAGGTATAAACTGATTTCTTATATACAATTTAGAAGATCGTGAGCCTTCAAACGGTTAAAGGCAAGAACGCCCACATAAAAGAAACCGTGATGTTCATGTGGCTGTTTCCTCCTTCATATTGTGTTACCACCTGACAGATTTTCACGAAATTAGGTAAGAACGCAATGCCACTGCGGACCAACAAGACTTAGACAAATTAAACTTCCTTTATAATTTCCAACAACTGGTTACATCAGGAACGTTCCTTCCTGAAACTAAGCAGGGCTTAATCGCAATGTACACACAGCTACCTTCCACGTGCGAGGTGCTGTTGGCAAGCACATTCATCAGTACGAATGCCGAAGACAAGACTACTGACTCTGGAGCGGTAATGACGTCACAAACGATCATAAAACTGGCACAGAACCAGTAGTTCATTCCATCGCTGGAACACCTACCACTTAACGAAACCCAGAATGGACAGGGGTGCGTTGCAGGGATCCACAACTTGCAGCAGATATTTGCATAAAATAAGCACCTCACAGCGAAATCACACATTAGGCCCACATCCGGCTGTAAGACTTTAGCACCAAACAAATGTAAACCCGGCATGATACTGCAGCCAACTAGATCCATCACGAAATCGGTAGAAAACTCAGTCCCATGGTAAAACTCTGCTCTATGGACCTGCTTACGCAACCCCCCCCCCCCCAAAAAAAATCAAATTTATGACAAGATAATCAATAAGAATGAGATAGGGCGGGGAATGCGGCACGTGTGGTGACAAAGGAGCATAGTGTTTTGGCTGGACAACCTGACGAAAAGAGATCACTTGCAAGAACAAAGCGTAGATGGGATATGAAAATGGATCTCAAAAGAAATTGATTGGAAAGCCGTAAACAGGATTCATCTGGCTCAGGACATGGAACAATGGCGCGTTCTTGTGAACACGGTAATGAAGCTTCGGGTTCCACAAATTGCGAGGAATTCCTTGACTGGCTGAAGAGCTATTAGCTTTTCAAAAAGGAATCTGATTCATGGACTTAGTTAGTTAGTTAGTTAGTTAGTTAGTTACTGGCTGTCACTCTTACATTCGTCGCTGTATACCCTATGCAAATTAAAACAGAACACAGACAACAGTGACAGGAACACCTCCCAACATCAGCAAGGTCCTAACTGCAGACGCGCGACAGAAGCGCGAGAGATCGTTACAGACGCCGACTCTGTATACTGGCCCGCAATAAATCACGACGGGCGACCGTTTAATACAGCCGCAGTTAAAGAGGCGGCCGCCAGTCCCTGGGTCCTCAACTCGCTGTAAAACTCCCTATTCCCATGACCCCACGACAGCATATTTTAATAAAAGTAACCCGGCCTTTAAAAAGCACGCAAAGTTGAGAAAAAAATTTAATAAGAAACTGAAAAGGATATTGCGCTATAATTTACTAAATTGTGTGGCCCGGCAGTAATCTGTCATCTTCATCTCCAGACGGAGCGAACAGCCAGCCCCATTTCAACACACGCAGATCACGTGCGCCGACTCGAGAGCATCGTTAAGTGGTGGTCAGATGTGTTAACCTGTTGCTTTGTGTCTTACCCTAAGGGAAGTTCAACAACGCAGATGCTGCACTCCGTGACGTACACCGCCGTGTTCTCTATGTTCAGGATGTCAAGCCGTTTCACGGCACACATGTCAGTGTAATTTCATTTACGCCCACAAGGAATATACGGAATTCCCTGCGCCGATTTGCACGGAACTCCCTATCTCCCAATACATTTTACGTACATCTCTTGTATCGACTCATATCCAAATCGAACGAAACGTTTAGAACATATGGGCAAAATTTCATTTATGTCACTATTCTAAGCGTGTTTTTTCACTGCACCGATTTTCGCGAAACATAAACTGGTGAATGCCATTACGTGATCTTTTATGCCGAATTCCACCCCAAATCAACAAATATGAAAAATGCGGATAGAAATTCACTTACGCCCTTAAGTAGGGTAATGTATGAATGTCACTGTGCCGATTTTTACAAAACTAATGTGTCAAGAGGAAAGAACAGAAGAGAGAGAGAGGAGAGAGAAAGGAAAGACAGCAGATACGAGAGAAGGGCAGAGGAAATAATTTGTATGTTATAACATACAGGCATGCCAACCAATGGAGTGCACGGTGCAGAGTCCTACTTGAGAACCTAAATGTTCCTAACTATTCAAAAACATTTCCCCGGATTTCATGCAACCTGGAAGTTCATTATGGTGTTCCCAACAGCTCGCCACTTGTTCGATTCTGAGCCACATCAATCCAGTCCATGCTTGCCTGACGTATTTCTTTCAGATAAACTAATAAACAAATAAATTAAACACACAAACGATTAATTCAATATTAAATTAAGTTATAAACCAACCGATGCACACTAAAACCAATTTTTAAGTAGCTTTATTATAAAATTGTTAAAATTGTACCCCTACACGTGTTTCGATCCTAGGATCATCGTCAGGGGGGTTTATTGCTAAAAGCTACAGTCACTTCAACACATGATTTAAAATATTCTATCTGCACTTTGAAACATAAGTTAAAATCTTGTAAAAGGATTCTCTAAAAGTTGTAAAATTATAAAAGCACTGTAGATGGTAGATTGTGGAACTGCTGGCAATAAACCCCCCTGACGATGATCCTAGGATCGAAACACGTGTAGGGGTACAATTTTAACAATTTTATAATAAAGCTACTTAAAAAGTGGTTTTAGTGTGCATCGGTTGGTTTATAACTTAATTTAATATGACGAAGATGCACGGTGTCAACAGTGTGAGATTAATTCAATAATTACACAAATTATCTACTAAATCAAAAATTAAATAATATTAACAAATAAATATACAAATTACTAAATTAAATAAATGAATCACTAACCTAAAGTAATTAATACAAACTACGAGTAAAGGAATTCGCAAATAAATCAATAATACTGTAAATAATTACATTAACTAAATGAACAAAATAAAATAAAAATAAATAATTAATTCAACAAACGCACAAGTAAGTCAATGAATAAACTGAATAAATAGCCACATGAAAAATTAAATACTGAAACAAATGTATAGATACACAATTAAATGATTATATAAATAAATAATTACATAAACACAATTGAATAAACAAATGAAGTAATTCAATGATTACATAAGTACGTAAATAAACAATAAGTAAATAAAATACATCAATAATTACATCAATACGTAATCACATAAATAAATAAATAAAATGAAGACAAATCAAATAAAACAATTAAAAATTAATACGTAAATACATACATAAATAAATTCATTGCTTATATAAACTGATCACGTAATAAATAATTCAAGTCACATAAATCAATTAAATAATTATATTAATAAATCAACACAAAAATAAAATCATAAATGAATCCACCACTTAAATAATTACGTAAATCAAGCATTCATTAAGTAACTGAATAAAACTTGAAGAAACAAATTAATTATTCGATTAGCCAAATAATTAAACCAACCAACACATAGCTGCACCACGTCTGTTCCATATTAATTTCAACAGACCGCACGTTGCATATTTATAAGAGGGTCACAATATAGCTGCAATGAGCTACACTCACTCTTCCCTCACAGCTGTTTGCATAATATTGCCATAACACAGGTCTCTGCAAAGCGAACGCCGACGACAGACCGATCTACACACCGACTTGCAATAAATGAACCGCCGATCCGCTGACCGTCTTGCTAACACTGAAATACCCGCAGTCATCTAACGTGTGGCTCTGGTTACGGGTCCTTCCGGGTTCAGTTCCCGAGCGAGTCAGACACACACTTCCTTTTTATTTATTTCCTTTCATTCAATGACGACGTAAATTTGTCAGCACCTCGCCTACATATCTTCGAAAGGTAGGACAATGGATTAGAAAGGATGCAGAAGGACGCTCTGTTGCCCAATACAAAGCAAAGTTTTGGGTTTAGCCTGCAGAGAATAACGAGGGCAAAACATAAGACACACAATAATTATTCCTTCAGTGAGGACGACTAGTATACAGCGAATATACAGAAGCTCCTCCCTTTAATCAACCCCCGCGCTATTAACGTGCAGAGGGATGGAGATATTGCTCCAGTGACTTCAGCCTCTGCACTAGATGCAGGTATACAATAAGCATCACGCCCCGGCCGCTTTACTTCGTCGAATAGATCCCCCTACATCCGTTCTACAGGAGGCTGGGACAGTCTCAGAAACGGTATGTAGGATTTAGAGCAAAGGAAAGTAAGTGAATCTAATGGGAATTAAAACACCGAATTTTGGGTCGTCAAACTAGCAGCCTAGCCACTACACCAGCTGAGCTAACCGGTCCGCCGGAATACAGCTAACAGCGGTTGTGGGGGGCAGAGCGCGTGACGTCCTGGATGCAAGCTGTGGCTCGATATATTTGATCCACCTAGCCTACTATGTACGTCACCCAAATTACGATGAGGCCAATGAGATGGGCGGAACATGTAGCAAGCATACAAGAAATTAAGAGCGCACTGTTGGAAAAAAAAAAGCGTGACTTGTCTGAAGGTTAAAGGAAAAAATTCAAATCTTCTTGAGATGTGATGCAGTGTCAACTGGCAAATAGTTATAGACGTTTCGGAGGCACTACGATCCTCCGAAACGTCCAACAGGAACTCCTCTTGGATTGCTTACCCTGAAGAGATAGGCAGCACGTTCCCCTGAAACGTGGGTTAACCTATTTGCAATCAGACATGGCGTAACAATCCTTAAGACTTGAATCTTCCCTAGCACCGCTGGAAGGACCTAAAATCTCGCTTACGTGAGAGATGTTACACTCCCTGTATATTGCTACCGCTATTATTTTATTATATTATTATTATTATTATTATTATTACTATTATTATTAGTGCCGATCCCACCCGCCGCGCGGTCTAAGGCGTGGGTCTGTGGCCGTTCGCTTGCTGGGAATGCGGGTTCGAATCCCGCCGGAGGCATGGATATCGGTCTCTTGTGAGTGTTGTGTGTTGTCAGGTAGAGGTCTCTGCGTTGGGCTGATCACCCGTCCAGAGGAGTCCTACCGAGTGTGATGTGTCTGAGTGTAATCGTGAAGCCTCGACAACGAGACGGTCCTGGCCCACTAGGGGCTGCTGCGTCATGGAAAGTAGCAGTAGCAGTAGCAGTAGCAATAGCAGTAGCAGTAGCAGTAGCAGTAGCAGTAGCAGTAGCAGTAGCAGTAGTAGTAGTAGTAGTAATAATAATAATAATAGTAGTAGTAGTAGTGGTGGTGGTAGTGGTAGTAGTAGTAGTGGTACTACTGGCATTATTATGTTCCTACTGTCACTATTATTACTGGGCGACACAAAACTCACTTGTTTCACGATCTGGATATTGGGTGGAAGCAAGACGTGACCTTCAGAGACTCACAGCCGTCCTAGATGTTAGAATAGCCTTACAGGGAAACAAACCCTGGCCATCCAGCCCACAGATGTTAATTTTGCCGTCTCGACAATACTCGTCTTACGATGAACAGAAGTTGCTGAAATAAACTGCGAGGGGGAACAGGACAAAAGCTAGAAGATTAAACCCAGGACAAGGAATGAAAAAGTTTGATTAGAAGGGGCATAGGAGGGGGAGATGAAGCAGGATTATGACGTAATGAGCTATACATGCGAGCAACGCAATCAGGCATGCAGCGCGCGAAGCACTGCCTAGATGACTAGCTGCGCCGTAACGAGGCAGAATCAGCTCTACACAAATGGCGTTTAAAGAAAGAAGGACTTTTCAACGGATATTCTGTGTTAATCCAGATGTCTCCTTTTCAAGTTGCACCCAAATATATACCAGCGTTTCGTGAAGTTGATGAAGACGCGGGAATTGAGACTGCATCAATCTGTCGGAACGTATGCAGAACTAAAAGACACGGAGAGCGCAAGAAAGGCTCATGAAATAACTTTACAAGTGTCGAAGAGTGGAGTAAAATCGAAAGGTGTGAAGTAGGCCCTCTAAGAATTGTGCAACTAAGTATTACGCCCATTGTCTGCCCGCAAGCTTGCCAAGTGCCTTCAAATACGCAAAGATCAACTGTCTTTCAATTCTTTCCCATATCATTTGGTACAGGTGAAACAGTTATTAAATAGCCTGAGAATCAATCAGGACTTCTAAATTAAATTCCAGGTCCGTTACAGGTCCCACTGCTAAATCAGTAAAGCGTTCGTTCAAATGTGTATAGGAAATTCAGATCCTTTTAACACATCGTTTTTTAAGAAAAGTGTTGATTAATAGGGGTATTAAACTGTATAACAGACTGCCCTTGGCAATAAAAAATCATAAAGTTTTAAGATTTTAAGCATAAACTAACTGTTTTTATTGGAGCATCCATTTTATACATTGAATTAGTTTTTTCGCAGGTGATTTTTAAGCAAAATTCTTAAGACGATAAAACTGACGATAATACCCAGTTATGTCGCAGTACTTGAAAGCGGCAATACCATATCTCTATACAGTACTGATTAGTCATAACATGAAGCATTATTATACTATGGTTACAGTCCATTTCTAGGTGACTCCTATTCTCCATTTGGTTACAGGTAGGTGGAGTTATGGGTCAACTATCTCTCTACATATAATTTTATAACTCTTTTTAAATCCATATATTTAATATTTTTAAAAGTCTTTGCACGGTATTCGATAATATAGTTTTATTGAGTGTTTTATATTGTATAATTTGTGTAACTTGACTTGTCCAAGTGTTACTCCTGTAGCAATTATGGATGCTAAACAAAACTGAATTGAATTGAATCCACACAAAAACAATGGTGAAAAGATAAAATTATAACTGCTGGCATAGATGATAATTACTGTGATAATGGTGATCATATGTTATTAAGGTACACAATACTGTAAATTCATAATATCTACTGAACCCCCGTAACTAAACTGGAATTTCCGCGAAAACACTGTATAGTGAAAGCGAATTTTCCGGTGCAAAAATGACAAAAGAATCCCCTTTTAAAACTAACTCACATTTACCGAAGGATATATTTACGCACATTCGTGGGAAACAAGACGATGATATTGGTGAGTTACACTAACAATGCAACGCAGCGCCGACTGTGCATAGAGATGCGGAGAAAAATAAAAAAAAATTTAATTGAAAATTATCAAAATCATATTGACTGATTTCACTGTCAAGGGTTATGTTTCCGGAACCACTTAAAATCCCTCTCGGAATCGTTTGGACACCACTGCTGTAAACGGAAGATATAATTACACACACACACACATAGATTTTGTCTCACGTTCGCCATGTTGATAAATCACTGAGCATGCAAAAATGCTGCACACACACACCAGGCCTAAGAACTTCGCGCATATGACGACAACAAGATAGGCAAAGTACTTATAACGAAACACTGTGGTGCGTTAGTGCAATCACTGCTGCTACGCCAAAGCAACAATGCCTTTCTTTGTACTCTTGACCCACATGTAGCTGTCAACAATATAAAATTGTTGAGTGTTGCATTGGAAGCGCAAGACTGGGTTACCTTTGCACTGCTGTCAAGCTTTTAAAAAAAATCTGGAGTTTCTCGAACGATTTCCGTTGAAGTACCCAATATCAATTTAATGAAAATCCATCCAGTGGGAGCCGAACTGATGCATGCGGACAGACAGACATGATGAAGCTAATACGCGATTTTCGCTATTTAGACGAACGCGTCTAAAATAATCACATCCAAACCCTATACTGTACACTAGTACAACGGCACAGGGCAGACATCGTGTTTAAACCGTAATGACCTTTAAAATATGCGGTACAGTATTTGAACGTTTCATAAAATATATAAAGTCAGATTATGTCACTAGCAGGAAACAATCTGTCAAGCAGGCACGGCACAATGACCACGGCCGGCCGTAGGCCGATTGGACCGATTTAATGGAATCGGGCCCCGCACTTAAGGGGGCCCCGCGCATTAGTAATTTTTAAAAATACGCATAATAATATTTAAGTGTCCGCCACAAGGATCGCAATCGGGTCCCGCGTTTGCTAAAGTCGGCACTGACAATGACCATAAAATAGGCGTCGTTTAAGAAAAAAAAACTTCAAGTCGGTTATCGGAACGCTGATGGTGCGCCACAACAGGTGCGTCTCGGTCTGGTGGTGACAAAATTAACTTCAAAGTGAAGGGAAGCCCCTAAACCGATATCCATACAATACTTCGAGAGATCGATATTAACATGCTGTATGCAGAAAACAATGAGGTACCAGAAACCGTGCGCCCTCCTGTGAGGGCTGTTAACTTGAAGGGTGCTCGGGCGTCGGCAGTGCGTAAGACACAGCAACGTTCCTTGGAACAGGCTACACCTACCGCCACACCGGACACATAATGGTCACTGGGGACACCACTCACAAACACGTGTAACAGCAAACTACAAACACAACATTGGTTTCGGTTTACAAAAGGAAAAAAAGCTTTATACAAATAACTGCAATGTCTGCTTTCCTGCACAACGTAACAGAAATGAAAGCCAACTGCCAGGGTTCACCTCTAAATGTCTTAAATACCTCCGACGATTCAGGGAAGCTTCAAACTGACATAAATAACACAGGATTCTGAAAATATGTACACTTCTAATGTAAAAAAATATGCAACATTCGCCAATGCAATGTTTATCTCAAATAATAACGCGGCCAGGTCACGAATGCAGTTAACATGTAACTGTATACATGAATTGTATGAGGTGTTGTAAATTTCACTGGTTTCAAAGACAGCACAGATCTCCCAGGCTGTTACCAAGCGTTCGAAATTTATGTGCCGTAACTTATTTGGAAGTCCTTGGAACGTTCATTGCGCAGAGCATGACCCGCTGATAGCGCTGGTAAACAAACATGATGAAGGTAATACGCCACAGCTGGTGGTGACCTTTAACCCTTCTAGCGACTGGATAAATTAGTACAGAGCGACCTACGTTTCTACACTGTTAACGCAGTGGTTCGCAACGCTTCTGAGAAACCTTCTTGTTCCATCTTCAGGGCACAATTGAGTCGTCTACTCCGACAAGAGGAAATTGAACCAACATTCCTTCACATAATAAAACGTTCATTCCTTTTCTAACATGTCACTTTCTATGACCACGCCCGCATCATAAATGAACACTTTAAAGACTAACACTCAAGTACATTTTTTTCCCCCAATAGCTCGACAGTCCCTTGGGGGCCTAGGCCGCCTCATTTTTCGAGGCTTCACGATCACACACTTTTTAGACACACCACAGTCGGTAGGACTCCTCTGGACGAGGGACCAGCTCGTCGCAGAGACCTCTACCTGACAACACACAACACTCACAAGAGACAGACATCCATGCCCTAGGCGGGATTCGAACCCACAATGCCAGTAAGCGAGAGGCCGTAGACCCACGCCTTAGACCGCGCGGCCACTGTAATCGGCACTAAAGTGCATTACATTTAAAAATTCAATTCAAACCGCGCAGTAAACACACTCCGTTTTGGTTATAAAAAGACAGGCAATGTGCGTATAAACGTAACATTAAAGCGCGTTCGCGTAACCACTGTTACAGGGGAAAAGCAATAAGTATTACATGTTCTGAGTGTGTGTCGGCAGCCTTAGTTATCCAGCACGACACGCGCATGCGACATATTACATCGTCATCTGTGGTCTGTCTGCCTCAACCATGTTTTTCCACATTATCTAAAAAAACGGCACGATTTTCGGAAAAGTGTGGTTTGATTTTCTCTACAACATTTTTTTCGAAACATTTTTTATTCTAAGAAATAATCAACGAGACATTATCATAAATTACACAGGTCTTCATGTAAAGTACCCGTTATTGTTGTCAGATTTTAATGCAACTTGAATTTTATCCACAGATTGTGGGAAAATACTCAAATATAAAATTTAATGCAAATCCGCCCAGTAGGAGCCGAGATGTTCCATGTGGACGGATGGACGGACAGACATGCATGACGAAACTTAACAGCCGCTTTTCGCAATTTTGCGAACGCGCCTAAAAATCTATCAGTTAATTTTGCACAATGAAATGTCGCTATTTGTTCCGAGATCCATACAAAACCACATAAACAACCTGCGGTGGCAGAACGTACAATTTTTTTTTACTGTTACATCTGGTGGTACATATCGTAACCCGTAGGATTTAAAAGGGTTATTTCACCCTGAAATTATAAATTTCAGAGTTAAATATTCACTGCCTCCACAGCTACAGTTATCGTGGGAACTTACCACGAAGTGTAATATCATCCATGTAAATGTCAAGCAGGCGATGATTTCACAGCATGTTGCTCTCTCGTCAACTTGTCGACAATCGCCATGTCTTGTTCGAGTTTTTACTCACTTTTCCTCGGAAGGGATGACGCGTGGATACCAAGGATGACGGAATGTGATATTCTATCCATATTAATGCTGTCATGGTCCCTGAGAACCACAGACAAGTAAACACAGCCATACGGTCACATCGACCTTACACTTACAGGCGGACAGATATTTGTGGATAATAACTTCCTGAAGTATCATGGATGAAGACGGACGCAGCTGGTTCCTTCAAAACACTGTAAGGGGCTCTCAAACTACACGGCGTCACAAACAGGAATACCAAAATATTTGTACTAACGGTCGTCAGTACCTCACATCTGACGATGCTCAGATTATGGACGCCGTCGTGCTTAAATTCTAAGTACATCCGAGAACAGTTCTAGCGAGCGATACAGTGCATTACCGTCTATGACGTTCATACATAATAATGCTGGCATTTATGACATTAATATTCGATTAACGCGACAAGTCAGACCAAAAACGACTTACTAGCTAAAACTACGATTTTCTTTGTGAATCGTTTCGTTATCAGCCCCGTCTGTAGCTTCGTACAGGCCTATGTCTACACTGCAGCGTGACAGGGCTGTGCCTTGAGACAATCTTGCCTTTAACTATGTCATTTTACCCTTCACACAAACCCATTAAAATAGATACGTGTGACAGAGAAAAGGGACGGCGAATAGTCCGCATGAAGTTAAAACGTGGAAGACGCCATGTTGCTAGAACACGATGTTACAACGTATCCCAAGCTGTAAAAGAAGCGAAACTTTTTATGTACTAATACACGTTGTCTGTTGTTTTTGCGCGGAATAAATACACGCCTGAACGCACCGCACATTCACACTAGGTAATCACTTTCATGTTCTAGGTGTTGGGTGTACTATAATGCCCATAAAATAGTTAAGTCTCCTAGTATTAACGACATTGGTTCCTTCATTCCTAGAACTAAATCCAAAAAAGAATAACACAAAAGTTGGTATCGTAAAACTACACATGGGGTACACAGTCATAGCCGGATACTGGGAAAGAACATGCCCCTTATAAACGTCTATACATTAAGTATTTTTCGTATTTGTTGTGACCGGTTTTCTTAAATACAAGAAACCGACAGGACGAGGCCTATGACAATTCCTGTCCCTTGTGTATAATACACTGACACTTCGCTCATGGGTGACAACGACAGGAGAAGACAGACATGAAACAATGAACAGCCTGAGCCCGGGTTACAGAATGCGATATCCGTGAATTCGGGTAGGGCTGTTGACCCGAGCGCACATACCTGACGAGCGAAGGCGACTGCAGCAGAGTTCCGTCGGCCGTGGAATGAAATGAAGAAGAAATTAACATACAGGGCGGCGGTATCTACATAACTCACAAAGCTTCAAGGAGCCGCCAAAGAAGACGCTCAGACATGCAACATCTGTGGTATATGCTATCAGACTCGTATCATACAAAGGGCGGAGCAAAAAACTAGCAGTTACAGTGACCCACAGTATACGTCTCTTTAATTCACTAGCACTCCTTGAAAATGGGATGACGGCCCATAATGTCTGAGACAATCTGATGCTCTCTTAAGCCTCTAAAGCCCAGTGGTTACTTTGTGTACCACCACGTTTAACATCCACAAATTATACGTTCCGCCCACACAGTGCATTTGTGTGTTTTGTGTGGATCTCAGAACAAACAGCGATTATTTCACTATACAGCATTAACTGATTGGTTTGTATAACTGAGACGGAGTGTGTTTACTGCGCGGTACGGACTGTATTTATGTGTTTTATGTGGATCTCAGAACAAACAGCGATTATTTCACTGTACAGCATTAACTGACTGGTTTGTATAACTGAGACGGTGTGTGTTTACTGCGCGGTACGGACTGTATTTATGTGTTTTGTGTGGATCTCAGAACAAACAGCGATTATTTCACTGTACAACATTAACTGACTGGTTTGTATAACTGAGACGGAGTGTGTTTACTGCGCGGTACGGACTGTATTTATGTGTTTTGTGTGGATCTCAGAACAAACAGCGATTATTTCACTGTACAACATTAACTGACTGGTTTGTATAACTGAGACGGAGTGTGTTTACTGCGCGGTACGGACTGTATTTATGTGTTTTATGTGGATCTCAGAACAAACAGCGATTATTTCACTGTACAGCATTAACTGATTGGTTTTTATAACCGAGACAGTGTGTGTTTACTGCGCGGTACGAACAATCATTACAAATAATTCAGGTTACCTTAGTTACTTTGGGGCACAACTGACATCCTTCGATTCTAGAGGGGAAAATATACTGTCGGTTGGCAACTATTGGATACACAACTCCACTTCGGCTGTCCGAACACAGTCGCATAACACACACTCCCTATGAATTGCATGGCCTGGGTTCTGTTCGGGGCATATAACTTGAATATTTTTCTACACTGAGAATAGCTATTGGCCTCACTTAATGCCCTTCAGTATCTGTTTCCCCATTACAAGAAGCCCTTGTTTTACGCCCTAATTTTGCTCCTGAAAAAGTGGGCGTAAATAAAAAAACCCATAAATTAAAAACTATATTATCATAATAAATAATGGAATAAATAGGGGTTAGCGTAACTGAGAGCAGCCAGCCAAAGGGCGTTAAACCGAAAATGACAAGGCGTAAATTAAGAAGTGGTGTAGGCCTATATTGGCAAGGGGCGTGAAAGCAAATATAAGTAAAGCAAGAGATACGTGCAGTAAACAAAGCAGGAAATAACTCTCGACTAATCACCCACCTGATTCCACGCAACTGAATCTCCACTCTCCCACAATGCGGTGCAAAACACACTGATGTATCAACCTAACTCTACACTGGACCACTGGCAGAACGTTGTTGCTTCTGCGGTTAAAAGTGTGTGGAGCTTCACACACACGTCACCTCCCTACAAAATTTCACATTCTAGCTCCAAGTACAGAGATAAATTCACTGTTGCTTGCGACAAAGGTTGAGAATAAGTGGAGCTATATCTCCACTCTCCCCACATGCCTTCACCTACTTCCAAGGTTAAAAAATGTATGGAGCCTTGTGTCTTTACGCCATCATGGCACGGTTTATGGGCACATATTTACGATTCACTTGGCAGTTACAGTAAAGGGTGGCAGCATTTACTGACCATGAAATGAATCAAGCATAATTAGTTACTGACTCAGTCCGCTGTGAACAGGAAGTGACTGTACCAGTACAAGTGCATTCTCAGGATGCACCAACGGACACGCCATTCACACTGCGCGGCTCGGTCGCGCTTTTCCCAGGCATCACGTCAGCTGTCCAAATAGGTGCCTTGGAATGAAGAAGTCACTTGACAAACACTACTCCCCACTGACGCTCCGTCTTCCCACCGTCTTCAAACTGATTAAGACATGCAATTATCAGCGAAAACTTCAATCAGTAAATTTTATGTCGTTATGTGCCGTGCATTAGATCATGACTAAGCTACAACTAACTAATGCACAAGATTATTAACAGAGTAAGATGTATTTATAAAGGCCTTGCCATGGCTCAGGCGGTTAGTCGCCGGCCTCTCACCTCGGAGGCCCGGGTTCGATCCTGGGTCAGTCCATGTGGGATTTGTGGTGGACAAAGTGGCACTGGGACAGGTTTTCCCCGAGTACTTCGGTTTCCCCTGTCACTTTCATTCCACCGGTGTTCCATTACAAGGAAACATGAAAAATAAAATAATCATAATCATCACAGGGTTGTACAATAAGCCTCAAGGCTGCGGTAAGTCCGCAGCATCTGCTGCGGGGCCCTTCACCACACAAAAATGTCACCAGAGGCATGATGTTCATAAGACGTTCGACATGATTACAAAAACTTACGGTGGCAAGGACGGACAGACACTATGCCCTTACATCCCACTGTCCTATAAAGACCTAAGCTTCACATTCGCAGTGCCTTTCAGAATCGCTGAAAAGTGGGGAGGGGGGCACAAACATGACGCATCGCCTTGGTTATCATTTCGGCAGAACTCACGTATCCTTACAGACAGACGTTCATAATTTATCCCTTGTGACGACGACGACAGTGCTCACTGAAACGGAATGCTACAAGCTTGCACGCGAGCGCCTGACAGATGAGACTACCCAAGAGGTAGGTCGTTACGGTGGGTTGCCTGAACAAGACGCAGCAGGCGTACTGATGAGAGATGCCATACAGCAATGAACAGGCACTCGGGGCGTACAGTGTGGCTGGAAACAAAGACACCTAACTCTTGATACTTGTTCGACGTTGGCTGTCAATAAACCCCACATTTCGTCAACGTTATCACAAAAGCCTCAACACCATCCTCAGCCAGTTCAAACCCAACTCCATTGCATAATGCTTTCTCGACAAGGCTTGCAAGGATAAGTCATATTAATCGTGTCGCTAAGCGCGACACCGTGTACACCTGGGGCCACATTAATCACATGGTGCACGACTTAAGTCGGAGTGCACAAGCCCCAGGCGACCAAGTCGCCCGGGCGACTAAATGTTTTTGGTAAAGTTCACCCTAGAACAGGCCATGAAGGCCCACGAAGGGGAGTGCAAGTATAGCTCTACTGTTTATTTAACCTCGGCACTAGATGGGGGTGGCTAATCAACGCCACGCCCCGGCCGCTTTAGCCCCGGGAAAGAAGCCCCGTACCCATTAGGGCCGGTATGGACGGGTGCAGAAAACCTCGCCTCCACCGGAATTCGATCTCCGGATCGGCCAGCCCGTAGCGAGTCGCTATACCGACTGGGCTATCCCGGCCTACAATTTCTTTTCGCCTAATATTTATTGGTCCTGAGTAAGGAACTTGCTGCATGCCACCCTTCTGAAGTCCAGAATTTTCATGCGGCTCCTAGAATTTTTAAAAAATTTGTGGACCCCTGGTTCCAGTTATCACAGTGTACTCGCAGTCTACGACGATACACAAGGGCTGAGAAAATAACATCTCAGGGAACAGCCTAGTGTAAACACAAACAGATCGTTTCTGGGTGGTAAGGAATTCCCCCTTCTCTTCCTCCTCCCCCCCCCCCCGCAACGAGGAATATGACGTAAAGGGGTGCTGCTTTACGAAGCCTCTCTGTCTGAACAACAGTATAACCTTATCAATTGACAAAGCCCTTAAATAACACACCTACACTTGAGGAACAAGTTATGTGGCGTGTAGAGATGCTAGGATACCAAATTTGCCACCACAGCGCGCAGCACAAGTAAAAAGATGGCGTACTGAATTTTTATTTTTTTTTATCTTCATCTCTTATTATTCTCCTTCCCCTCCTATCCTCCGTGTCTTCGTTCTTCTTCTTACTGCACTTACAGCTTTTGGCCCCCTACCCCTACCCCTGGACTTCCCAATATAACTGTACCGCTTCACGTGAATGGTCCAACCGGCACTCCTGTGCCCCAACAGTTTCAACACAGCACAAGGCCACGTGCGCACTCTCGACTCCAGCATCTGATCTCATGAGAACTTTGTGCAAATCAGACAAGAAGCGCAATTTGCATACAGATTGGTTTCTTCGCGGACTGTATGCACAAATCACAGCTGCATTGCGGCTCTTCTCATTAAACATTTCGTGGTTGTCCCCAATGTCTCCAAGTGAATTCGGAAATCTTACTTTCAAATAGGTTTATATTCGCATCCTTACAAATCCTTTCTTCCTTCTATACCACTCGACATAATGCGAACCCTGCAATTCAAAGAGTCCCGTTAAATAACCCAAGAGCCAATATAACGCACCGCAGACATAAAGGCCGCCGGCAGACACCGGGTCCTGGGGGAGTGTGTGTGTCTGGGACAGTCAATCAGAGGCGGTGGCGTACGGCGTGCGACATGCAACAAGTGAGGTTCACTCGTGCGAACAGTCACCTCGATTCTCTGAACACTAAACGGATTTTCGCGTCACACATTGTGACCGTCCGCAGAGCGGAGAGAAATGTGCACTGACGGAAGTCTCCAGCTGCCAAGATCGCAGGCCGACGCTTCTTCTTCTTCTCCTTCTCCTCCTTCTTCTTCTCCTCCTCCTTCTTCTTCTCCTCCTCCTTCTCCTTCTTCTTCTCCTTCCTCCTCCTTCTTCTTATACTTCAGCTGCTATAATTAACGACAAGTAGGCGCATGGGCGCACCCATGGGGACACAGATATTGTAGATATTATATCAAATGTTTTACGTGACTGACCCTTCACACGAAATCAGCCACTGAAATCGGCTGATAGCTAGTACATTAGATTTTTGAACAATAAATTAATAAAATTTAAAAAAACGAGAAGATAGGACACTGTGACTGAGTCATGGAATATGTTGTTATATTCGTATTATATAAATGCAGTTGCAGACAGTGTTATGTTGTACTTACAACATGATTTTTGTAACATAATTTTTAAAATCAAACAAATTATACATAGCCTCAGGGTCAGAGCCCCCCCCCCCCAGGGAAAAATTCTGGGTGCACACCTGCATAGGCCTATCTCAGAAGATACAGCATCGTAAAATGGCATAACATAACCAACAATATAAAAGAACTTACAGTAGCAGAAACATTTGTTGTTGGTTGTTTCAGCTGCGCTGACCGAAACGCGCTCTCAACACGTGCCACAATACAGTAAGACGCACAAATCAAACACGTGTTTAACAATATACTGATACCTCTTACAGGAAAACTAAGCCGCCTGCTTTGAACTGGTTCCTATACCGAGACTTGTAGAGTTATGTTGGGTACTCTGTCAGCTATGTTCTGTGTGTCCGGGAGTGACACGAATGAGTTCATATCGGCCAACGGACTTCGACTCGCTCCTCAAAACGTAACAAAAGCTGTTCCGTTTCAAGCAATTCCTAAGTTCGGCTACTTACAGGCGACAGGCATGCAGCATCCAATGACACGTGGCTATGCCGGTCCGTGACACGGCTCAGGCGGTTAGTCGCCGACCTCTCACCGCGGAGGCCCGGGTTCGATCCCGGGTCAGTCCATGTGGGATTTGTGGTGGACAAAGTGGCACTGGGACAGGTTTTTCCCCGAGTACTTCGGTTTTCCCCTGTCAATTACATTCCACCAGTGCTCCATTACTTGGAAAAATTAAAAAAAAAACTAATCATCTTCATCATAGGGTTGCACAGTAAGCCTCAAGGCTGCGGTGCGTCCGTAGCATCTGCTGCGGGGCCCTTTACCACAAAAAAAAGGCTCCGTTTCTAGACAGGCTGCGTTCATATCCGGTTGTTCGCTCAGTTCTTATACGTCATGGCGAACAGTTTGCCGCATTATATGTTTATAATGAAGGAAGCAATCGTAATGAACATGCCACGCTCTGACAGATTTACGTTGTTGATTACGATAACAATTCCATACCAAATGTAAAGGATATTGAGAATCAAAAGAAAGACGAGGGGAAAGTATGGATTTGGAAAGACGTGGTTATGGAAAGTTCAAAGTTCTGCTCCAGCATGTCGGGATAAACGGGGAAACCCACAAAATACCTTTCAGTATTCCAGATCCCGGTGAATATTCGAACAGACTGTACCTTCAAAGTATTAATGCTTCACACATTTACCGACGTTGTTTCAACCCATCGGATGCGATGTCGAAAGATGATAAATTAAGTGTCCAGAAGACGGTGGCTGGGAACGCTGCTATACCAAATTCACATAAAGTTTCTGAAGAAAACGAAAATTTCAGTGGCGAAAACCAGCAGCCAGGAAGACATGCGAACCCGGTACCCTGGTAACACAAGTTTAGGGTATTGTCGCTGCAAGCACGTTCTTATTAACATGATACAGAGTCGTGAAATAAGCAAATAAATTCAAAGCAAAATAATCGCGCTGTTTTACAGCCAATACTCGTCTACAGCACAACAGGTCGGCCCCACCAAGATTCAAACCACGAACCTCTACACAGCTGCACCGCCATTTGGCTGGGGCTTCAACGACCGCCACGTGGTATTAACGACAGTGCTGAGGTATTTACAGCCGCCGGGCGCCATCGCGGTGACCTTACAGCAGTGATACAGGCACTGTTATCTCCAGCACATGCTCATTCTGTGTAACCCTGACAGGCCTGCAGATACGCACCGCACCGCCACGTCACTACAGGTACCATCGTGTGCAGGCAGGAATCATTTGTTTTCGTCTCGTCACACAGTCGGCACATCCACAAGTGTCACATATAAACGTTCAATATAATATCTGAACGCGATTCCTGCCCTTGTCTTGTCACGTATCTATAATACTCGACAAAATAACGACTTTGATCTTCACAGCACAGAACACAACATAAAAGTAGTAATTCGCACACACAAGACACAAATGTACTTAAGCCCAGCATACTCTTAATCGCATTACATGGGTTACTGTTCATTAGCAGCTGACAGTCTGACTTCCCACTACAATGCCACTGCCAATGTCAAAGTCGTTCTCCTGAGTCGAGTACAGTACAATGTGTATCTTGCACAGTACCTGGAAGTCTGTCGAAACTAAAGCGTACGTAACAGAAGGCTCTTGCCGGAAAAAGAGTCTAGAATTACAAATTCAAACCCACGGGTGACCCAGAGAAAAACAGACAATTAAATGGTGGAAATTCCTTTTATTTTCTTCTGCGGACATTGACTACTATGCGGGAGATACTTACTCCCAGTAGCTTTTAAAGACGCAATAAACATTTTTATAAATTTTCTATGTAACGACACTGTCAGTTTCTAAGGTTCTATAGTGTCGTAAGTAGAAGAATGAATGAGTATGGAGCATTGCTGGAACGATACTGGCAAAGGAAAACGGAAGTCCTGTCCGAGAGCCACTGCATACACCACAAATCCCCATGGGCTGGCGTGGAATTGAACTTGGGTCTCCGCGGTGACTGGCTACGTCAGCCAGTCTCTTAGCATCAACAGGATTCAAACAGGCCGTCCCGCACGACTTGACACCACCCGCGGCATATAAACGCAGACCAAACAAATGGACAACCTCGCTGAAATTCAAAATCGGAAAAGCTCCGCGACATATATTCAAATGTAAAATATATAATAATAATAATAATAATAATAATAATAATAACCATGGCTCAACAGCCCTATATGGGCTCGGGCCTCCTCTTGCCTCCTCTTTTCGAGGTTACTAAGTCGTGCGCATTCGTGGCAGTTGGTGACTGGTCAACTGGCCGCGCTTACTGCTCTATCGATCCTGATGTGCCTGCCAGATGGCTCTGGCAGGCAGTCAGGAGACTTGGGCGAGAAATGGAGGCAATTTGGCTTACGCAACATTTTTATTCATGCCCGTAAGGTTCTTTTACATGCCGTAAATCTACGACATGGGACCGACGGCTTTACTTCCCCTCCGAAGGAAGTGGTGCTCCGGATTTTTATCACCCTTAAAAATCCATCGACCTCGGTCGGGATCGAACCCGCGAACCTTGGCTCCAGTGGCGAGCACGCTAACCACTAGTCCACCGAGGTCGACATATATTATAATGTATATCAATATTATAAATAACATAAAAACATATATCCTACGCGTGTAGCCTCGCATGTGAATTCAAACACCAAAATCAGCGGCTAGACAGACACTCTGTATAGGCCTGTTAAGCGTGTACACAGTACAGTAAGCGAATGTTGCAAGACCAACAGTTTCGACAGGCCTTCATGACTAATTACAGCCGTGTGTGGCATTAAGCACAGCAGCTGTGTCGACAAACACAACCGACGAGGGGCAACATTAACTGTTATATACATGCATAAAACAAGTTAGGAAACGTTGGCAGAGCGTAACACTTCTGCCACTTTCGCTGCGTTATTGTTCCTAGTGATCGTGGATGCAGTCTAAACGCAATCAATACTTTATTTTGTTTTTCGTGTGAAGAGATAGTCATATTTACATCGTCAACTGTTTCTACGGCTTCTCTGGCTTGTATACGGTTTATCTCATAAATGTCGAGATCTCGCCAACAGCGAGATCTCTTGTCTCCTTCACTTAGCTCGCAAAGGGCCATACATCCTCTTTCCTGTCCCTGTCTCGTAAAAGGCGACACGTTTAAATCGTCAGCAGTTAAGGCCTTGGGTTCGTACCTCACAAAGAACAAATCCTGTCTCTACTGTAAAGACGAATTACATAAATGTCCTTATGAATTCATGTGACGTGTCTTATTGCCGTAAAATTTTAACAAATATCGGAATGTGTCAACAAATTGTAGTACAAAAAATCCCAAATGGACGATTTCACGGAAATACGTCTGGGAGTCACACTGTTCCATGCTGACAGACGGACAGATATGCCGAAGCTAACAGTCGCTTTTCGCAACTGATTTGCGAACGCGCCTGGAAATTAACCCCCTGCTATCGAGCCGGTTTACTCCAACTCACTTGACCGTCTCCAACAGTGTGTATGTTAGGAACACATCTAAGCGTGCTTACCATCAATACACAAAGCCAGTCCTTACCCCTACACAAGAAACACGCCATCACAGGCCATATATCTGCATATTCCCTGAGGGAAGATCCATACCCACTGGGAGGTATCAACCCTCCAAAACTTAACCCATCGCCAAATTAACCATTAACGACACCTTAGTCATTTCATCCAAGTTTCTAAAAAGTCGGGCAAGACTTTCATCCAAGAGACAGACCACTTCGAGGTCCCCTTCCTTGCTTCGACCCCCTTCGTATATTAATACAGTGGAACCCGGTTATAACGACACCTCGCCTATAGCGTCGTATGATCTATGGTAGCAATTAATTCCTCACTGTTAACCGTAACATTACACTCCTCGGTTATAACAAAATTCGTTTATAACGACACAGAACATTCAGTTCCTTTCATGGCGTTATAACCGAGTTCAACTGTAACTCAGAATTATGTACGAGTTCTGGCTGGCTGGGGCGGTAAGGGCCAAGTACAGTGGCAATGGTCAAAATATCCGTCCGTGAATATTACAATCAATTCTTTAAATGAGTAACTCGCTGCAAACTTATGAATAAGACAAAAAGTATGAACTCTGCGGTTGCTGTTGCTTTGCAGAGAGACCTGAACGCCACATTCCTTTGTGCACGTGACCTCTAACAGACGCGCAGTCAGTGCGAAAGGTGCAATAAACCAAAGCATGAAGATAACCGCAGTGAACCTTGGTATTCCAAATTAAAAGTGAAATTTTTGAACTAGTTCAGTTACAAGGCTGATAGACGACTGTGCTCCACGCAGTTAGTTATTTTTGAACTAGTTCAGTTACAAGGCTGATAGACGACTGTGCTCCACGCAGTTAGTTATTTTTGAACTAGTTCAGTTACAAGGCTGATAGACGACTGTGCTCCACGCAGTTAGTTATTTTTGAACTAGTTCAGTTACAAGGCTGATAGACGACTGTGCTCCACGCAGTTAGTTATTTTTGAACTAGTTCAGTTACAAGGCTGATAGACGACTGTGCTCCACGCAGTTAGTTATTTTTGAACTAGTTCAGTTACAAGGCTGATAGACGACTGTGCTCCACGCAGTTGTTATTTTTGAACTAGTTCAGTTACAAGGCTGATAGACGACTGTGCTCCACGCAGTTAGTTATTTTTGAACTAGTTCAGTTACAAGGCTGATAGGCTACTGTGCTCCACGCAGTTAGTTAACAAAACTGTCTGTAGTGGCGAACGGGTACAGTTGTAAATTGTCATTAGGAGTATGTTAGGGTGGGTCAGATATATCTGCCAAGTAAAACCGTCAAAGCAACGTATATTGTAAATAACATCAACAGCTACATGTTTCGGCTACATTTTTGCTATTATCGGGTATAAAAGAAAATAAAATCTTGACATACAACTGCAAAACGTAGTGAGAGACCTGAAAATTTACAGTGATTTCACACACACAGAATTAATTTAAATGTGTAATATAAAATAAAATGTATGATATATATATATTTATTTATTTATTTAAAAAGCATACACATACAAAGACAGTAGAGTGTAGCTGTGTGTGACGTAGGTTAAAAATGTAAGTAAAGTAAAAGGTAATTACTGCGCAGGCGCTCTTTAGACATTACGATATTCTTTACAATGTAGGTTGTGTTGGACGGATTGTGTGTCCGTTGTATTGACTGACAACGCAAAGGGGGTGAATCGCCTTACGATCTCTGCTATGAATTAACCAGGCCAAATCTGTGGACGACACAACAGGCCACAATTCTACATCATCTCCCGCTGCACAGCGACAATTCCTACAATCGTACATTCCGTCCCAGAAGTACATGGCATACACAAAAGAATGGTGCGGTTTCAAAAGTGAATAAAAAATGTATTTCTCACCTTAAACGGGCACAACATACACCGTCAGCGGCGGCAACTGTCCAAGTTTCTCATTTGGTAATTACAATCCTTCAATGTGTGCACCCTGGGTCACACGACACACATCCACACGGTAATCAAACTCATCCCAGACCCGGTGTAGCATGTCCGCTGTAATGGCCTGCAGTGCATGCGTTATCCGATCACGAATTTCGTGGATGGACGTGGGCAATGGTGGTACATAAACGCTGTCTTTAACGAACCCCCAAAGAAAGAAATCGCAAGGTGTAAGATCTGGCGAACGGGGTGGCCAAGGGAGAAGGTTCTTGTCTCCATTTGCAGCAGCACGTCCGATCCAGCGCTGTGGAAGAACGCGATTGAGAAGCACTCGTACATACCTGTGAAAATGGGGGGGAGCTCCGTCCAATTGTAGAATGTAATCGTCATAATTGGTATTCAGTTGGGGTAACAACCAGCTTTCCAACATGTCCAAAAATGAGTCGCCAGTCACAGTTGCACCATTCTTTTGTGTATGCCCTGTATACTAAAATGGATTAAATGACGAATCAAGACTCACACAGTTTCTACGGACATAAAAACGGAGTACGATGAAACTTCTAAAATTGGCTGATGTCGCATTAGCTGTTTAGATACGATGAGTCACGATGACTACACCGCATTCCAACACATGACATTTTGAATAAGTCTAAAGCAATTAACGTATAAAAACACTCCTTATTATGCACTTTAATTCACAGTAATTTGAGAGTTTCGCTTTATATGCATATGCAAATAATTAACTCCACGGAGAAGTCCCTGACAGTTGTTCATCTGATAAATTCTCTGCATTTTAAGGAAACTGCAGGATCTTTATCGTGTTCGTGACAAAACACTGGCCCCCGTCAGTACAATCCAATCCGCCACTGATTCCTGCCCTATTCCAGCTGAATCCAGTCCATCACTGATTCCCGTCCTATGCCAGTTGAATACAGCAGCAACACCCGGCCATATATTTCTAGGTTTGGGATGCACAAAGTTTCCAAAAATCTAGGACACACCTCAAAATCTTAGGCGCCAGAAGGGTGACATGAAGGAAGTTCCTTACGGGGGATCCACAAATATTAGGCGCTAACGTAGAAAATTTAGTCGCCACCGCAACATGGCGGCCGGGATTTGTGCACCCCTTGTCTAGATCTCTTCCCTCCATCACTCCCAACTATAACTGTGCAAGACTTACCTCATTTTCCGTTCACACAGCATGTCCATCCACCCTCCACACACACACACACACACACACAATTCTCTTACTATTCAATAATCATATTTGGTGAAGGGTACAAGTTACGATGCTCCTTGTTGCGTGATTTTCTTCACAATAAGCCTACTTGTCTTTCTTCACGAAGAGCAGTGGCCTATAAAATGTGCTAACGTCAGCATGTGTCCGTCAGAAGCACCGTTAACAGCCTCGTGTCCTGGGGGGGTTTTACATAATATTCACGTTTTACATAACGGGTGCGCAAGAATGTAAAAGTCAACCCCCCCGCCCGTGAAAGGTTAAATCGGTTCCGAGGAACTGAAAACCTAGGAACTCGGCCACCATGTCGCTGTGGTGTCAGCATTCTACGGCCGATTTACGGGACGGCCCCGATGAGCCTCACGATTGTTCCGCATCGCCTCAAGATTGGTGAAACAAGCCACGACCGTCTCCCCTGCCCCTGCCTACACGTCACCTGCTGACCTAACATAATACCTGCAGTTTCTTAGTGTAGTTACAAACCTCAAGAAACGGACCTCAATCACCTCAGCTGTTAAAGTTCAGTTCAAGGGGGGTGACAATTACACATAACACAGAACGACGCCCCCTGCCACGTGATGCAACCCGTTCTGCAGTCGGCCTACACCACTACTCGCGTAATAAATATGTCGAGGCGCCTACGAACAATCAGTCTGCAACGTATGTGCGCGACGCGTTCTGCGGTCAGCTCGGCACATTCCGTTAACATCAGCGACACTTGTAACTTCTACCCACCTCACATTTGTCCAATTTGTTGATGCTGACCTCGACAATCAGCTGCGCCGTCACGTCGCCTTCGCGGACAGAAGGGAACACGAACTTTTCTAAATGACGCACATTTTAAATGTTTAACACGTGCTATATTATTTACAATGGGCTGATCTGCCTCAACGATCTTCATGCAGCTGTATGTTACAGCGTACAATGGGCTGATCTGCCTCAACACTGGACACAACGCTGGACTTCCGTGAACATGATAATGAACTTCTGCTTTTATAAAAGCTACAATCTTCTTGCCCTCCCTCCCCAAAAAAAGGTGAAGCTGCCCCTCGCCAAGCCATGAAGGCATATAGGGAGAACAGAGGTATAGCTCTACTCATTCTTAACCTCGGCACTAGCTGGAGGTGAGTGATCACCCTCACGCCCCGACCGCTTTACCGCAAAGAACCACGGTACCCACTGAAGAGAAGGCAGGGCGGGCCCCCCCGAGCCAGTCTGGACGTTTCGGAGGGGATAAATATCTTTTGCACCTACAGGGATTCAAACCCCGGACTGTCTGGATAATGACCAAACGTTCAAGAACGACCTACACCACGGAGTGCGTAAGAGAACTAAGAAATAGCCGCTAAAGCCGACAAAATACAATCAGTGGTTTCATTATCATCACACACCCTACAGTTATCGTATTTCATCATCGCCGTATTCACAGCTATCCTCCATATCCGGAGGCCGTTCCTCCATCCGCAACCTGAGGAAGCGCCATGCCGCGGTGAAGGGAGGGAAGAATGTGGTGGGCGGGGCATGTAGCACGTATGGGGAAGGGGAGAGATGCACACAGGATTTTGGTGGGAAGACCTGAGGGAAGGATACCACTTGGAAGACCCAGGCGTAGATGGGAGGATAATATTAAAATGGATCTTCAAGCGGGATGGAGGGGTATGGACTGGATTGATATGGCTCAGGACAGGGACAGGTAGGGGGGGGGGCTGTTGTGAATGCGGTCATTAACCTTCGGGTTCCATAAAATGCGTGGAATTTCTTGACTAGCTGAGGACCTGTTAGCTTCTCAAGAAGGACTCTGCTCCATCTTCACCGTACGTTAAGATGGCAACAAGAAACCCATCAGCATTAATCAGTATTTCTAACGTGGGCAATAAAATTTCCTCCCTCAGATGATGAAACTAATTTAAACATAACTCCCGAAGAAGCCAAATAAGGGAACATCCTGAAGCCAAGCGACGGCTGCATGTAACATGAACTCTGCACAGCAACAGATAAATGAAACCCGGCAAACAGGTACAGCACAATCACTGCAATTACTACTAAAGGTGAACAACAACAGCGCAACCCCCCCCCCCTTCCATCCCCCGAGGCCCAAATCTGACGTCCGTATCACGCATTTACAGTCAGCTGCTCCTTATTTCTTGGAAATGTGTGAATGTAACCCAAATGACATTGTAATTAGCTACAACAGCATCACAAGGACGGCAAAGCTGTGACGGCGCCCCTCTTTGACGTATTTCCCGCCTCACAGGACGCTACAAGTGATAAAGACGCGCCCTGTAATTAGCAAGGTATTTTGTGGATTTAACAGCCTACTTAAATTACGTGTTAAGGCGCACGGTGATTGTTGGGGGATATTTTCAGGACAAAAAAATCGTCATTTGAGGTGGGAAAATATGTACAATCGAAGTTCTTAAACAACAATGCACCAATTCCAAAAGTAACTTCGCATCGCACTCATCGCGATGATCATCACAGTCAACTTCTGTAGGGATGGAAAGTAAATAGTCGTGTCGTGTTACAAACTTTATCCTGTTACAAGACCGTGTCCTGTTACAAGCTTCTATCCTATTACAAGACCGTGTCCTGTTACAATATTTTATCCTGTTACAGGTCGTGTCCTGTTACAAGACCGAGTCTTGTTACAAGCTTCTATCCTGTTACAAGACCGTCTCCTGTTACAAGCTTATATCCTGTTACAAGACCGTGTCCTGTTACAAGCTTATATCCTGTTACAAGCTTCTATCCTATTACAAGACCGTGTCCTGTTACAATATTTTATCCTGTTACAGGTCGTGTCCTGTTACAAGACCGAGTCCTGTTACAAGCTTCTATCCTGTTACAAGACCGTGTCCTGTTACAAGCTTATATCCTGTTATAAGACCGTGTCCTGTTACAAGCTTCTATCCTATTACAAGACCGTGTCCTGTTACAATATTTTATCCTGTTACAGGTCGTGTCCTGTTACAAGACCGAGTCATGTTACAAGCTTCTATCCTGTTACAAGACCGTGTCCTGTTACAAGCTTATATCCTGTTACAAGACCGTGTCCTGTTACAAGATTTCATCCTGTTACAGGTCGTGTCCTGTTACAAGGCCGTGTCTTGTCACAAGCTTCTATCCTGTTACAAGACCGTGTCCTGTTACAAGCTTCTATCCTGTTACAAGACCGTGTCCTGTAACAAGATTTTATCCTATTACAGGTCGTGTCCTGTTACAAGGTTTTATCCTGTTACAATACCGTGTCCCGTTACAAGGTTCTATCCTGTTACAAGACTGTGTCCTGTTACAAGATTTTATCCTGTTAAGGTCGTGTCCTGTTACAAGGTTCTATCCTGTTACAAGGCCGTGTCCTGTTACAAGCTTCTATCCTGTTACAATACCGTGCTCTGTTACTAGGTTCTATCCTGTTACAACGCCGTGTCCTGTTAAAAGGTACTGTCCAAACATTCGCCTGCAAGGCTTAAAAAACAAAAATCTGTCAGGACAGCCCGACCGTGACATCGTTTAACTCGCCCGTCAGTACATTCGATGCATGAAACAGTTCCTAGTTACTTATGTGGCACGAACTGTTCAAGACCTATAACTATTTAAAAACTAGATTAACCTGAAGTATATGTAAAGATTCAGCTCGTACCGCGCAGGAAACACTCCGTCTCGGTTACAGAAACCAATCAGTTAATGCAGTACAGGCAAACAATCGCTGACTGTTCTGAGATCAATATGCCAACAAATCAATGCCAACAACGTGTAGTATGCAGAACGCAGAATTTTGACTGTTAAACCGCTACATACAGTAACAACTAGACTTTAAAGGGTTAAGGAATCTACAACTTTTATGGAACCCGAAAGCGTTTACGAACGCCTTCGGTTGGCCCCCGTCCTGAACAAGAATACAATTCACAACCCCTCCCCCTCGTCTCAATAAGACAAATGTACACATTTTCAGAGAGTGACGTCACCATTAACAATGTCCTGCCCATGTATGCGTCTGATACATTCGTGTTACAAGCCATGACCAGCTCGTGCTGCTTATAATCATCCTTACAGGTTTTGACCAAAATCGCGAATTGTAAACTCCTGACCATTTAACTTTCTTTACCCCTCTCTAATTTTAATCTCTCTTTTCTACAAAACCACTCCAAATATCATGAAATAATATACAACCAGGTACACTTTTTACACATATATGTTCAAAGTATACCGGTTGGTTATATATTATTCCATGAAAGGCCTACGCATTACGAAACCCTCTAAACAAGTTTCAAAGAGGCGCCAAGACATCGTAAGGCCTGCATCATCACAGGACAATAAAGAGGTGGACGGACAGAATTCAACGTCACAGCGCAGTTGAAACAGAGGCGGCACGGGAACGGCAATTAACCCGGCACCACAGGACTGGTGTTGCCGTTACACAAACAGCCAGCCGGATACCTAGCTAATTGGTTCATCAGACACACTGAGACTGGTAGCAGCGGGCGGTGCAACAAGATAGGAAATGTATGCAGAGCGACCGCGTAATTATAGCAATCCAAGAACAATGGAAACTTTGGTAACCATGATAGCAAAGGTAACCATACCAACTTTGGTAACCAAGGTAGCAAAGGTAACCATATCAACTTTGGTAACCAAGGTAGCAAAGGTAACCATATCAACTTTGGTAACCAAGGTAGCAAAGGCAACCATACGAACCTTGGTAACCATGGTAGCAAAGATAACCATACCAACCTTGGTAACCAAGGCAGCAATTGTAACCACAGCAGCACTTGTAACCATGGTAACCAGAAAATCACTGGTAACGATAAAACCATGGGAACCATGGTAAAAAAAAAAAGGTAACGCCAGAAACCAAAGAAATAGTGGTAACCTTAGTAGCACAGGCGACCACAATGTTAGCAATCTAAGTAGTCATGTAAAGCATATGTTATTCTTGTCAGTTTTTAAACGAATCTTTTACTTTTCTCGGCAAATTTTAGTAAAACCCCCCGGTATAAAACTTCCACGAAAATCCGTCCAATGGAATCTGACTTCCGCCATGCGGACGGACAGACAGACATTACGAAGCTAATATTCGCTTTTCGAAACTTATTTGAGAATGAGCCCTAAGAAGGTCCGTTCATGTAGGTGTGGATGAGTCCGGGCGAAACCCGTCCAACCTCACATGCTGCCGGCCGACGACGTGTTTCATTGCCGAACGCGGCTGTCGGCAATGCTAAACCTCAAACGCCCCATTCACATCACCAAAGCTCCGCACCCACACTTCCAGCCGCTTCTGTTAGCGTACAGGAAGCGGACAGTCTAGCTGGTGCTTCCTGGTTTTCGGGAAATTCCGAAATATTAAATTAAGCCACGGCCGCTTCCTCTGTCGGTAAATAACGAAATTAACAATAGAAATAACAGAATTCGACACCAAATATCGCCCCTGGAGACGGCCCTCAGCTAACTCAATCATCAACCTCACAACCAAATAGCCTACGATGAATACTCAATGTTATACTCCTACATGCTTCATGGCATATAGCAAAATGGAGTTAATGATCGGTGATCCCGGTGGCCGCGTGGTCTGAGGCGTAGGTCTGCAGCCAGTCACTTGCTGGGATTGTGGGTTCGAATCCCGACGGGGCATGTACGTCTGTCTCTTGTGACTGTTGTGTTGTCAGGTAGAGGTCTCTGCGACGGACCGATCACTCGTCCAGAGGATTTCTACCGAGTGTTTATGTGATCACGTGCAAAAATAAACCTCTACACCTACAATGAGTACGTAGGTTGGGACTAAGAAAGAATGAAAGAAAAGCATGAGTTAAAGAGCATTATACAATCAGACTGTGGAAGGCATTGCTTGTTTATCGGATGTTAGTCAATTTATCGTTCGTGCCCACAGAAACCACAAGAAAATTTCGGTTAGTTAACGACAGCATCGCCAGATGGCAGAAATGAATGGCATTCGGAAGGATGCTTTAATTAACTGGTATTATACAGTGTCCACCTTTGTCGGAAAACAATTACGGGCAGGATTGTCTTTCCTTGTGTTACAAAATGGTGCAAGCTGATGTACAGTAGTGTAATGACAACCTGTAAATCCAATTACTTTTTTTAGACACAGCACACCGAGTATCTTCCAGCATACGGAACATTTACAAGAGCCCCAGCACGTTTCAGTCAAATGTGTTTGAAACATTTGTGTCACTGTCGTGTGCCTCGTGCCGCCGAAAGAACACCGCGTCGTAAAACATACGGCTTGCAGTGAAGCACTTTACACACAGCTTTACACATGAAACAGATGTTAACTACATTCGGAAATCTCAACACAAAACAGCTTATAGCGCGACTTTATCTGACCGCCCGTTTGCTTTGGCACGAAGGCGGCCGCCCAAAATTCCGTTAACTTCTGTTAACTGGAAGGGGACTGACGGCCTGCTGCTACAGTGACAAATGTTGGGGCCCAAGTCTGTTTAACGACACTGCAGAAATAGTTACACAAATAAGCGCTTCGTAGTTCATTATGATCTTCGCCTGGTAAGCCGAATATACAAAGGGACAGGACATGACGATCGCTCGCGAATTCGAATACACTGCGCCGGGGGGGGGGGGACTTTTAAGAAGGGTCCTAGAGAAGATGGTTCTAAGATGAGAAGTGGAATAATCTGTGGATAATGTCTAGACGTGGGTTTTATTATGAATGTGATGAACATTCGGATTCCATTATAACAGGGTATTTATACAGACTACTGCTACGAGTTGGACGATCCGGGGATCGAATCCCGGTGGGGGCGAGATTTTTCGCAGCCGTCCAGACCGGCCCTGGGGCCTACCCAGCATCCTATACAATGGGTACCGGATCATTCCCGGGGGTAAAGCGGCCAGGGCGTGGATTTGACCACCTACCCCCATTTTTGTATAGTGTTTGACTCATTGCTTGGTATACGAAATTACTTTTAACTCTGATTCATTTACGTTAGGTTTTAGGTTAGGCTTAACAACTCTTTCTTTTTGCAGTATGTGTGTTTTGATGTTTTTGTATTATTTAATGTGTGGGTTTTTTGTAATGTGCGTGTGTTTTGTTTGTATTGTGTGTGGGTGAATTTGTAAGGTGTGGATGTTTTTGTTAAGGAGTGGATGTTTTTGTTAAGGTGTGGATGTTTTTGTATGTGTACGGTGTTCTAATGTATGTAGTTGTATTTACTGTATGTATTGTTTTGTAATTGTGTATAGTTTGTATTGTATTGTTACTTTTATGTATATTATATTTCCATCTGTATTGTGTGTACTAGTGTAAGGACTACTGCCACCGGGTGAAAACCCAATTGCAGTAAATAATAATAATAATAATAATCTAGCGCCGAGGTTAAAGAAAGAGTATAGCTATAACTCTACTCCCCCTTTGGGCCTTCATGGCTTGTTCTAGGGTGAACTTTACCTTACTGTTCGGTCGGCTGTGAAGTTATCTGCACTGACATGCTACAGTTCGGTCTGTTCCACTGTGTCCATGGGGCAATGCAGCGAACGCACCGCAAGTGCCAAGCAACGGCGTAACATAACCTCACTCACACTCCCAAACCACCTCCCCAGCATTCATGGATAATTAAGAAGGCTACTCTAAAACACACCGCGACCAATTTTAAACAACCATCCCCGAATTCGCCTGGAGATACCGAAACTCCGCGCAGCGTAATCCTTCTTGAGAAGCTACTAGTTCCTCAGCTAGCCAAAAGATACACGCACATTACGTAACCTGAAAGTTCGTTACCGTGTTCACAACAGCCCGACACTTGTTCCTATTCTGAGCCAGATAAATCCAGTCCATGCCCTTATCCCATTTCTTAAAGACGCATTACATTATTACCTTCCCTTACATGCCTAGGTCTTCCAAGTAGCCTCTTTCCTACAGGTTTTCCCGCCAAACCTCTGTATGCATTTCTCTTCTTCCCCATACGTGTCACACACCCCGCCCAACTCATCCCCTTTAACTTCATCGCCCTAATATTTGGTGAAGAAGAGATACCGAAAGAAAACAGAGAGCTGGTTGTGGCAGCCGGTAACGCAACCGACAATCAGACTGACTCCCGTATGCAGCGCCGAGACGAGACGGAGTGCAACTGTACGGACGGTTCGGTAACACAACCATAAGCGGGAATGAAATAATACCGCTCGGAAACGGCCACAGTACTGATACACATTATACTTGTTACAAATCGTCGTACGCACCATCACAGCAGCGCGTTACATTCGCACAATGCGTACGTAAAGTTCATTATGTCGAAACAAAACGACAGACGAAGAAAACGTAATTAACACAAAACACTCCTTGTCCTCACAGGCTGAAATTTCAGTAAAAAGCATAGCTCGTAACCACGACAGACGGGTTTTTACAATTATAGCGGGTGGTGCAAAGTTACTTTACACTACAGGCAACGTGTTAACCGAGTGCCAAGTGACTTTTGCGCCACCCTGTATACAATTTGGTTCCGTAAGCAATTCAGATAATGTACATAAATAAATACTGTAAAACTTTGGATGCCTAGCTTACAGCAGGACGCTTAGCACTCCATGCTGGTTACTATTTTACGCAGAGAAATGTTACCCCGATGATGGCTTCTGAAAGCAGAGACATGTAGCTAAAAAGATATCAATTATAAATGTACACGTTGTGCTAACTTTACCGGTTTACTGTTTGCCAGTTACGAGTTCATTCAAATATAGCACAATGTCGTTAAAGAGTACTGCGAATCAATGTGATACAAATCGTGTGTTCCGTAATTGAGGCAAAGATGTACAGTGCATACAAAGTACAGGATTTAAATGTTCGTTTGGATTCAAACGTAGGAGTTCTAAAGACTCTGTTCCCTCTCTTGAAGCCGTATCTGATGCCACCATCATACTTGACTAAAGGCATACAAAGCAGCTCCCCTTGACCTCAAGGTAGGAATTTAAATGCCAAACTCGGTATTCCGAACAACACGCCACGATGTTACCTCTCCAAACGGGTCAGGTCTCGAACCCACATCCTGTAACGTTCATTGAACAGGCCATACTGTCAGCGTACCTTCTGCACTGTAAATATCAGGGACGAGTGGCCGTGCGGTCTAAGGCGTGGGTCTACGGCCGCTCGGTTGCTGGGACTGCGGGTTCGAATCTCGCCGGGAGCATGGATGTCTGTCTCTTGTGAGTGTTGTGTTTGTCAGTTAGAGGTCTCTGCGTCGGGTTGATCACTAATCCAGAGGAGTCCTACCGAGTGTATGTCACAGTGTGATCAGTTGCAACAATAACCCTCTACACCTACAAATGAGTAGGCAGGCAGAGGTCAGACTAAGAAAGAAATATCAGGGAGGAGGAGCCTCATAAACTGACACGCAGTTTGCGGAAACGGACATGTTTGTTCATTTGTTTTATAGTATTATGACCACATGTCTATCCCACCCGACAAATTCTGAAGCAATGCACATATTTTTACGTTTGCTTGTTATGAACATCACCACGCCACTGCATATCACCCCACTTTCCCTCTTTCTCACTAAATGACAACAGACCTAACATCAACATGAGGGTCATGCGAAATTGTCACACAGTGGCGGCAACACCATCACCATCAATATAATTATACCACTAATTAAAACTGCGCTACACGCCGAAAGGTCGCGGGTTCGATTTCCAGTGGGGTCACTGGGATTTTTCATTGACTTAATCCTTCCGGACGCACTATGGCCCTTGGGTCGACTCGGGTCTCTAACAGAGTACCATGGATGTCTCCTGGACGTAAAGGCAGTCGGTGCGTAGGGCTGACAACCTTACCCCCTTCATGTGCCGATTGTCTAGAAATTCTGGGAGCCTCAACCTCCTTGAGCCCTAAGGGCCTGTCCAGGCCTCTACACGGATAGATTTACCTACACCTTCACCATTACCTTTACTAATTAAAGGGGTACACGGTGGCGCAGTTGGTTGAGGCACTGCGCTACAAGCCGGAAGGTCGCGGGTTCGATTCCCGATGGTGTCATTGGAAATTTTCATTGACATAATCCTTCCGGCAGCACTATGGCCCTGGGGTCGACTCAGCCTCTAACAGAAATGAGTACCAGGAATATGTTTGGGGGGTAAAGTCGGCCGGTGCGTAGGGCTGACCTTACCACCTTCATGTGTCGATTTTCTAGAAATCTGGGAGCCTCAACCTCCTGGAAACCTAAGGGCCTGTCCAGGCCTGTATAGGGATTGCTTGCTGCTTTGCTTACTAATTAAAACAAATATCTATCTACATACTAGAAAAACAGATACTTACACAATGAACCTGCTGCGTCTTTCGTGATTTTCCGTAATAAACCAGGAAAATTAGATTTCAAATTGGCTGTACACATGACTTCAGAAGGAGAATTAAATTGGCTTGCTCTGTCCCTTAAACAAAGCAATCACTACAACAAGAGGCCTCCAGCACACCACTAATACAATTACAGATATTGATTGCTCCTTCCCAAGACACGCGGCTGTCTCTCGTCCTGCAGCAGCCTCAGTAAGGACGCGCGCGCGGCACCTAACGCAGTTCGCCACATACGGCGTTGTAACCACTGTCCGCAGTATCATACGGTTGACCTAAAGTTCTGCGTTTGTATTCGGAACGTCCCGGTACATATCAGGTGACGGCGGTGAGCAACACAGACCGAACATTTCCGTGGTTTACCTCAGAGACGTCAGGGAAATTCTCCAACAATATCTTAAAATAAGTCACAGCCATTTCCTTTCAAAGTTCTCCCAACTCATTGTTCAAAATCTTCATCCCACACGATAAACAGCGTCTTCAGTTCACAAACACTCGAGCTATACAGCAATACAGCAATCCCACGTTGCCGCGCTCCCTAAAACGTCATCCCATTCATAAACAACCCCTCTGACGACCATACCCTCAAAACGTCCAGGCACCACCTTTCTCTCTAGAGCTCATTTTAACACTATTCTCCTACGTGCGTCCACCCTCAGGATGGGTCCATTTTACATCTTTAAGACTTTTCTCTCTATGGCTCATTTTAAAATGCGCCGTATTATAATGCCATCTGTGGCCTGTCTGGCTCCACCGTATCTTTCCACATTATGTCATAAACGGCACGATCTTAGAAAAAACGTTACTGGACATAAAATGTGTGTTTTGATTTTCTCTACAAATTTTGTCTGAAACATTTCTCATTCTAAGACGAATTCAGCGAGATACCATAAATGTGCATACCTCTTCATGTAAAGTAAACTTTATTCTCGTCAGATTTCAATGAAAATTGAATTTTCTCAACAGATTTTCAAAAAAATACTCAAATATCAAATTTCATGAAAATCCATACAGTGGGAGCCGAGTTCCGTGCGGGCGGGCAGAGGGACAGACGTGACAAAGCTCATAGTCGCTCTTCACAATTTTGTGAACGCGCCTAATTACTATAAGAGGGCTCCGAAACTATGGTAAACTGTCTTACATCTGACCTGGAAAGCGTTTATTTTTATGGGAACACTGTGTGTGTGTGCGTGTGTGTGTGTCAAAACCTTTCGGTAAAGTTCAGGTCTGTGGCGGATCTCCAAGCAGAAAAATCGACTTCGCTACCTAGAACAAGGAATCACAAAACGGGTGTGTGGGTGGGGGGGAATTGAAGCCAGGACGTCCTGTATTGTAGGACCTCTAACCATTAGGAACACAACCTCATATATGACATGCATGAGTCCTAATTACTACAAACCCAGGGCCTCATGGATATGATGCAGAAGTAACCACAAATTCCTATAAAGAACTTCACAGATTCACTAGTAACCACTATGAACACAGGACCTCGCGACGCCATGACGTCCGTTCGTAAGTCGCCGTGGTGCTGACAGCGTGACGCAACTGAGTGAACTTGTCTGCTGCCGGATCAAATTATCTGACGACACAAACATCGTACAAATTATAACTGGCAACGATGTGGAAGAAGTGGTCTCTACATTTTAAAACATTCAAATTTATCGTTCTGGAAAACCCCAGGACATTACGGTTTCAGGACAGGATTCAACCGCGGGCACACGGGAGGACCTAGGCATGTATGCAGAGCCCAAACCTAACCCGTCACGAAACGATCAGCGCCAAACTTACAGGCCTACTGGCTGACGTAAGGCCTCCACGGCCATCCACCTTTTGACTGATGAAGTCGTCTGAATATTGGCCGTGTTTCCGATGTTTCGGCGGAACCTGCTGCCTCCACATTCAGGACAGAAGAGTAACTTGTCTAATGGTCCATTTTTCGAACAGGCTTAGACACCAGGTTCTTCCGAAACGTACGCTACATAGACCACATCCACATGAGTTCATTAGTCAAACATCGTACAGAGTGCAGTGTTCCGCTAACAATGCAGCCTGCAGGAAGGGCTGGAGCGAGCCGGGTCATTTACGCAGACGTTCCGTCCTCGTAACGTTACACACGCTTCCTTCTCCTGCAGGAATTTCAGCAACGCTTGAAAGTACACGGTTTCCATAATAGAATATTCATGTAGCCTACTGTGAGAAAGAATAGCGGACTTGAGGAAACAACAGGCACTGGATCTCCTGCAGATAGCACCACAATATTCTCATACATCAAATTCCAAAAACGCAAAATAAAACCACGTGCAAAAAAAAAACCTGGTACTGAAACTCACAATGTTAGAATCAGGCTTCCGTCGCGGTGAGTTGAGGTCATCCTGATATGCTACGTGGCAGAAGTTAGCAGCTAGTTACCGACGTTTCGGGACGTCTCGAAACATCGGTAAACTACAAACCCCGCAACATTCGAGAATAGCGAAGACCTAAAATATACACATTTAACATACGGGACGTCGCGCCGTGTCAACTGTATCTCCACGCCACCAATGCTCCATATACAACAGATGCGATCAGCCAGAACGTCGTAACCAGTAGACCTGGTGGACGAGTTACCACGACGCCAACAACAAGCAGTACGTCGTATCTTAAGCCCTTGCTTTTCACAACCACGCAATGACGCTTGCGTGAGCGTGATACGTTACCACTTGAAATGACGCCTGCGTGACACATAGGTGATGGTTTTTAAGGACGGGAATTAGGAAGTCATTGCGTGGTTGTTAAAGAGTGAAGATGGAGGAACTCATAGCTGCCATAATACTTATGAAGAGAAAGGTGGTGTCTTACTGGTTTACTGTGTGCGTGAAGGTGCAACGGACATTTTCAGTGAAAGAAAAAATGAAAGGTACTACTCCAGTTTGGTAGGAAGATATCTGACGGATAGTGAGATGATATTCAGGGAATTTTTCAGAGTTTCGAGAGATATTTTCCCGTCTCTTAATTTTTCATCTAATTCTTCCTTATAGCTCACGATATACACACAAGAATACCAAAAATACAAAACACGACAACAAACATCACCGCTTCCACCTTGTTGTCACTAGACTACTGCGTGTCGCGCAGGGGTCGAGGTCCGGACGATGCTGCCGCACGACGCAGCGGAATCTGCGCAACAATCATGCGCGTGACTTTTAAAAACAAATTGACTTCTGCGTGTCGCATCACGCTCACGCAAAGGTCATTGCGTGGTTGTGAAAAACCCAAGGCTTAACAGCATTAGACGACAAAGCTCACTGCAGCACCACGTTATCTCGCTACATGCAATACGAATGTCCAGGTTCCTTGCTACCTGACACGGGGTTGGCGACAGGTGACGTAACTGTTCATCAGTTACGTCACCTGTCGTACTGCGATGTGAGATACCTCTATAGAAGGGTTGTACCGAACCTGCAGACAATAACCACATAGAGGAGGAAATCACATCGTCCCGTAAAAGAAGCTACGGTTCGTCGGCGACGGTGTGACGTATTATAAAAACCGACGTCCGAACGGTGCGCGTCGTTGGCGTCATGTCAGTGTCTGCCTGCACTGCTACCAGCTACACACGAGGTATCACCACCGCACATGACGGCCACAGTTTAATTTAAGGCCACTTGTTAACACACCTCCCAGAATAGACGCCCCACTTCACTACTTGCGCTCTGCTCGGAAAGACAGAAAGCACACCACATTGCATAACCACAACCATATAGGAGCATTCACGTGTTCATATCCATTATCTAGCGCTCACACTCGTATAGCGCACAGGCTAATCGCACAATGGGGAAATCGTGTAGCCTGTCCTAGGTGTCAAGATGTTACGTCACTGAAAGTACTGACACAGACTTCATTATATTTTGAACTAGGGACCTCCACGAAAAGTTGACGGGTGAATGCAATTTTGATTCCACTCGTTACGATATGTCAATTTTCTCGAAATCTTAATTAAATGAGTAAAACCGTTAACACTACTTTATTTACAGTATTTATTGCAACGTGTTTCGACACTGAAGGGTCACCATCATGCTGAATATTTATTAAAAACACATAAAAGTTTATAAAATTATAAAATTGAGATCTCAATTTTTTAAATTTTATTTTTCTTTGTCCTGTACATGTTGCTCTTTTTTGTGATTAATTATCGTAACTATATTTAATTTCAATGTTAAATTTTAATCACACAAAAGAGCAAACACGGATAAAACAAAACAAAAGAAAATTGGAAAAACTGAGATCTCAGTTTGGTTAAAAGCAACTGTATCAACTGTATAGCGTTTTATGTGTTTTAATAAGTATTTAGCCTGAAGACGATCCTTTAGGGTCGAAACACGTTGCAACAGACACTATAAATAAAGTTGTGTTAACGGTTTTTACTCCTTTAATTACACAAAAACACAACGGGATGTCTAACTTTAACATTTTCTCGAAACGCCTGTGGGGTCTGCAACAACTATTGCAAGCATTTTTCGATAAGGCAAACATTTAAAAGCCAGCAACACGCAGCTTCAGGCTGATGTTATTATCCCAATTTCTGCTACCCCTCAAGCTGGTCCGCGGATTCATGTCATTTAGCTACAGTCTGAGTGCACAAACTGTGTTGTAATCGCAACTTACGCCACTTTTACACGTAGGAAAGGTGAAGTTAACACTGTTCCTGTGCACGCCATGAAAGGGTATAGGTGAATGGAGGTAGAGCTCCATTGACTCTCAAGTTTGTTACAAGATGGAGATGAGTGGTCAGCTTCACTGCCCACCCCCCCTCCCTCAACTGCTGTTTCCCCTGTACCCATCAGTCGTCTGTGTAATGTATCGACTTAAGTTGTCACAACAGAAGAATTGGACTTCTATCTGTTCAGGCCGCTGCGTTCTCACGCACAAAGCGAAGACAATTCAACGTAGTCTGACACACTGCCGATTTTGTTAGCACCTTACGTATACAGCGTAATAGGCCAGACTACATGTTTCGGCTTTGAGAAAAGCCATTTCCAAGTCAGTACCAAATGTAATATATTAATATGTTAATTTTAACCTCAGCACAATACTATTAAAATCAAAACTGGTTAGGGTTATGTGTTACATCATATTTCATACGTGTCAGGATTGCAGTAAAGATAATAATAACAACTTACTTTCGGTATTGATTTCAAAACGGCTTCTTCAAAAGCCGAGACATGTATTATTTGATATGTATAACCCTATACACACAAGATACGAATAAAATTTGCAGTGTTTAAACGGATATTGAATATATTCAATTGGTAGAATTATGGATAAATGAACGCGTTAATATACAGCACAACATAACCACTCTGAAAAATCGCGCAGAACTTTAACTCGAGGTTTCTATCTCAGTATTTCCAGACCACACCACCAGGCTGGTTGCAGCAAGGGCTCCGTAATCCCGAATAAACTGACAACAGACGAGCGAGACACATTCGAGGCTTCTAGCATCTCGGGACGACAGCACTTCAACATGTAACTAATTCCAATTAGCGAAACAACTAAGAGTCACAGCAGAGCTGTCACATTACAAAAGCGATTCTTCGAAAGCCATAGATAAAATTACAGACGTTTGGATCGCCAGTGTCGTATGTTTAGGTACTGTTACAGGCCCCCGTGAAGGGCTTTGCCCTTGCCAGTGGCGGCGCAGGGTACGTCACACCATTAACCGATTAATTCAGGTTAAAAAATATGTTTCTGGCTGAAGTGCAGTTGTGTTTTGTGCGTGCGAGTTTTTTTTTTTTTTTTTTTTTTTTTTTTTTTTTTTTTTTTTTTTTTTTTTTTTTTTTTTGCTGTGTTCTATCTGGTTACAGCTGTACATAAATTTGACTTTAGGACTGTTATAAACTGAACACCTCAACACATCGCGGCCAGTGGAGAGTGACAGATGCGTGCCAGGATGTATGTTTTCTCCGTACGATTAACCCGAAGATACGGGACCCTACCCACGATGTCAAGGACACAATTGTTCTCGTCATTCGAGAACAGTACCTTGAACCCTCAGGGTAGAATACTTTACCACTCGATACAGTGCAACATGCCACCAAGCTGCTGTGAGAACCTCAAATCTCACAGGACGATTCTACCTTGATGACAGAGGCAGAAGTTTCCTGTGAAACGTGGTAACCACCTACGAAACTACAGGGTGTTATAACTCACGAAACCTCTGTCCGATGGCTCTGCGTCGAACGTGACGACGACTGAATGATACTCTCCCATCAAACTTTGGAGAAGGTAAAGCAAAGAACAAGTCGACGCTAAGATTCGAATAGACTCAAGAACAGAACTACGCAACAGGAGGGCCAATCACTTCAACGCCCTCGTTAAATGTCAATAAATAACGCTGACCACAAATGCAATGCGAATTTTGAGGTTCAAAAACAGCGGGGTTGCTTAGGATTCAAGGATTCTGATTCAAGCAGTCGACCTGCTTGACCCTGGCAATACGTTCCTTCGAAACGTCGAAACCTAACATTCCGGACGACTTTACTCTTCACAAATGCACTGACTACATGCCAAGAAAAATGAGGAAAACTCCATTTTATTCAGGTACGAGTAACAGGTAAATATTGAAAGACATTAAAATATTACAAGTGTTTGGTTCAGTCAAAAAAAATATTAATTCGTTACCGATAATTACGCTCTTTGGTGCATCGATCGAACCAGACTCAAGACCAAAGCCAATTACAAAGCAAGCTGCAAGTATTTTCATACTGAAGAGGTCAATTATTAGGATTCAGATCTTTTCTCCTAAATACACAGTAAGTCGGCAGGTGGCTGGACTGAATAAGCTGCATAAAATTTCGTTCATAAATCTACAGCCGTTTGTACGGAATAAGGTTAACGTAGCCTGTTAACCTTACCAGCGATCTATTTCTGAACAGAAAATCGGATAAAAATAACTCTTAAGTGATAGCCCAACAGAAACTGTTGAATTCAGACGCAAGCACTTCACGAATTTCGGACACTCCAAAGCTTCTGACATGCTACCACGGTGCGGTGTGAGGCGTGTGAGACTGCTTCAAGAACAGAGAGGATCACCGCACTGACTGAATAATATCAGACATATCAAGAATAGCACATACGGACAACACAACACTACGGAAGCCGAAGACACAACTGACCTACACCACGAAGCTTACATGAAAATCACACCAAGGGGTGAACAATTTTTTTTTTTCCAAAAATCTGAAAGCCACCTCAAAATTCTAGTCGCCACCGTACAAAATTTAGTCGCCACGGCGACCTGACGCCCGGGATTTGTGCAACCCTGCACCAGACTATGAATGATGCCGAAAATAAAAGAATCCCCCGTGTCTGAAGATGTATATTCACGCTGAGATAAAACTGTATGTGATCTTCACCTAGGAACAATACTAATGTTACCGGCTTCTTATCCGGACCATTTACCCCGCACGAAGTCCTCTGTTGGTAGCTACAGGCCAGGAACTGTCCGACCGTGCCTGAAAACCAACTATGAAAGGGTCCTGTGGCCACTAAATGTATTGAGCTACTTCCTCAAATTCCGAACATAATCACATCTTATTTAATCTAGGCATCACTACAATTCCTTAGGGAATATACAGAGTCCTTACTTTATCTGACAACTATCGTGTCACTTAGCGTCGTGCATGTGGACGGTCGTTTGAGTGTGATACGTAAATACGATGTTAGCTGACAGGAAGCCACAAGCGATATACGTCACATAAAATCAGGAACATGTATAATATACTGGGATATTTTTATGACAGTAATCTCTAGCAATACAAATTGGTTCCTGCCTCAAGTTACCACGTTAAACATTTATATCGGTCACGTCCCACCCATATTTATCAGCAGCGCCCAAGGGTGATATTTATTTGGTCCCTACACAGTAATACATACGAAAGCCTTGTCAGAATGTAACTGACTCAACACGAGGTGACATGGACTATAATACAGGCCTACGTATTTGATCTTATTCTAAAGACATCTGAGTAATATTTGGGGTAAGATCAGGCTGTAATAATGTACGTCTCTGAGAAAGAATTATTCACTCCTGTGGGGTGGGGAGGGGTGGGGGGGGGAGGCAAACAGTGCAACTCGTAGGACACCCGGTGTAACAAGTCACTCACTGTGATCGAATTAAACACAGCAGCCTCTGTCTTTGCAATCGCGGTCTAAGGCGTGGGTCTGCGGCCGTTCGCTTGCTGGGATTGCGGGTTCGAATCCCGCCAGAGGCATGGATGTCTGTCTCTTGTGAGTGTTGTGTGGTGTCAGGTAGAGGTCTCTGCGACGGGCTGATCACTCGTCCAGAGGAGTCCTACCGAGTGTGAGTGTGATCGTAAAGCTTCGATTATGAGGAGGCCTTGGCCTATTAAGGGCTGTTGCGCCATTGGGAAAAAAAAGTCTGTCTTGGTGACTGGATAAATACATGTACGCTGGCAAAATTGACTGCTACGTACAGAGTGAATGACGTATTAATGGAATGCACGTGATAAAAACGAAGAATGGTGCCAGAAGTATTAAAGTCACTACAGCAGTACTGTAGAACAAGCTCGGGTATTTGTGTAATATCTACACACACACACACACACACACAGAGGCCTATATCAAGAAATTTACATGTCTGACAAATTTCAGTCTCTTACTTGTAGCGCTATTTACATGTTCCGCTGGAAAAGCTTTATTTAGAGAAGGCATGTTAACGAACTTCTCCTCTTGTTGTAAATATTTCCAGCTGGCTTCCCAACGAAGGCTGTGCCTTAATAACTAATGCCAGTACCAGAAACCGGTTTAAACAACAATTACATCAAATTAGAGCCATCCATCGACATAAACTAAACACAGTCTCCACGTCACTGTCAGTCTATCTGCCCTGCTACTTACGTACGTACGTCACTGTATGTCACTATTCTCGAGGTTTTGTGAAGTCCAGATTTAAATCGTACAGTCCGAACATCAAGGCCCAGTTCACGGCGGGCATTTTTTACAGGAATGTACTTCTGAAGGCGCGCACCTACAATCATAATATTTACAGCAGTACAATTAAACCCCTTTAATCAATGTCACTGTTATAAACGCCTATACCTTCGCTTCACTTCGCCAGAAGGCAGAGAATGCCCATTTTCTACTCACTTATTATTCTCTCATTAAAGCATGACGTTTTCAACGGAGTGAAATACATGATAGTGACACCATAACAGAAGTTAAATACTCAAATTCTCCGAAACACCCTGTAGAAATATAATTTCGATATTATTTGATTGAAAATGTTCATCACCTTGAACACAAATGTCACCCAATGGACACGGAGCAGTTCAAAACACTCAATGTTAATGATATACGATAAGAACATTACAAAACTGACTCATTACAGAACATCAGATAAAAAAATATACAGTCAGAAAAGAGCAAGGCTCTAACCGGCAGAATCAATGATCGCTGTAAAGCAGGGTATAAGGTAACAGAGCTGAAAACAGGTGGTAGAGCTGTAAGATCGTTTTCTTGTAATCCTCAGTCAACGTTTTTATGAAACCCACACGCACCGAGTTTTATACTGTTGAGTTTCGGGTTTTATATTCTTGCTGGTGCCCTGTGCCTTGGTAATCAGTCGTGCAAATCGGCAGAACTCTGCTTTATTTAATTTCGGTTTATTTAAACGTATAAAAAGGAACATTAATACGAACTGCATCTGTAGATTCGATTCGAACCGCGCAGTAAACACACTCCGTCTAGGTTATAAAAAACCAATCAGTTAATGTTGTGCAGGAAAGTAATCGCTGTTTATTCTGAGATCCACACAAAACACACAAATACAGTCCGTACCGCGCAGTAAACACACTCGTCTCAGTTATACAAACCAGTCAGTTAATGTTGTACAGTGAAATAATCGCTGCTTGTTCTGAGATCCACACAAAACACATAAATACAGTCCGTACCGCGCAGTAAAACACACTCCGTCTCAGTTATACAAACCAGTCAGTTAATGTTGTACAGTGAAATAATCGCTGCTTGTTCTGAGATCCACACAAAACACATAAATACAGTCCGTACCGCGCAGTAAACACACTCCGTCTCAGTTATACAAACCAGTCAGTTAATTGCTGTACAGTGAAATAATCGCTGTTTGTTCTGAGATCCATCAAAAACATAAATAACACAGTACAAATACAGTCGTACCGCGCTAGTAAAAACACACTACGTCTCAGTTATACAAACCAGTCAGTTAATGTTGTGCAGGAAAATAATCGCTGTTTGTTCTGAGATCCACACAAAACACATAAATACACTGTGTGGGCAGAACGTAGAATTTGTGAATGTTAAACCTGGTTGTACATAAAGTAACCACTGAGCTTTGAAGGGTTAAAGATTTCAACAACTCAGATTACACACTTGAAGGATATGATCCTTGGTGAATAAGAATTAAAGGAAGAGGTCGTGGCCTAATTTACGGTACCATTCCGTCATTACTGAAAACCTCAGTATATACGGAGTAGAGGCCGAAATTCAAGCCGGGCACTCGCTGCCCAAAGGTAAGTACAACTACCGCTCATGCCTCCTCCAAAACCTCCATGAAGCAGACTGGCCATACGCTATGTACCTTTACCTGTTCCAACTGGTAAAGCCAAGGCAGTCTAACCTGATGCGAACGCGCACACACGAGATACCCGACAGTCATCACGACTACGGCTGGTGCATGGTACATGAACCGCCATTGCTGCCTTGACGTGAATGAACCAGCACCTTGCCCCACAAAACACTTGACGAGCACAAATTAATCAACTCAGTTTCATTAAGGAGCTATCAATCCCACACGTCTGGATGCTGACACAGCAATATATCGATACCGAGAGACAAACAGCGGACGTTCGCTCGTACCTACACTTGCTACGTGTTGAATGATAATGAGGCAGCGCACTTTTGTTCACTGACCGAAGGCCATGTCGTACCTTATGTCAGTGATGGCACGACAGCCGGCATAATCCACTTCTCTCCGCTAAAGGTAAAAGGTAAAGTTGTCCCTGTCCGCGCCATGCAAGCATATAGGAGAAGCAGAGGTACAGCTCCGCCGATCCCAGTGGCCGTGCGGTCTAAGGCGTGGGTCTTCGGCCGCTCGTTTACTAGGATCATGGGTTCGAATCCCACCGGGGGGCATGGATGTCTGTCTCTTGTGAGTGTTGTGTGTTGTCAGGTAGAGGTCTCTGCGACGAGCTGGTCCCTCGTCCAGAGGAGTCCTACCGACTGTGGTGTGTCTAAAATGTGTGTGACCATGAAACCTCGACGAAACGAGGAGGCCCAGGCCCATATAGGGCTGTCGAGCCATAGCAGAAAAAAGAAGGGGTACAGCTCCACTCATTCTTAACGTCGGCACCAGATGGAGGTGATTGGTCAACATCACGCCCCTCACAAGGATCTCACTACACATCATAAGGGATCGAAGATAAATAGATGTTTGCATACAAAGAAAAAACTACAGCATAGGAACTTACAGCTTTTTAACCATATTTAATGAAAACGCCGTAATAAATATTGGTTTTGTTCTAATATATTATACTTTTAAAAATACTATTTTAAACACAGTTTGTAAACCCCACATGGTTTACATACGCTGCAAGAATACTGTAATATAATATGAATTACTTTTTTAATCTATTGTATTTTGGTAAGTTCTAAATCTTGGTGTAAAGCTTCCTATGGGTGGCGTGACACCGAATCATGTAGGAGCGATGTAACACTGTAATTAAATCACAACACTCAGCCCAACAAAATGCACTATATTCGACTGAGTATCGTGATTTTATTATCGACAATGCACGGTATGAACAATATACAGGGTATTTAAGAAAAAAAGACTGTAAATGTATATATGAAAGGTGCATTTGTTGGTGTCATGAATGAACAATATAATTCAATCAAAATTCGTGGAATAAATAACGTCAGAACACTAAATATCGGTCGCATCACGCTACCAACTGCCACTACCAGCAAAAACTAACCTGATACGAAAACTTAGTTCAGTTTGTTTAGCGCGCCTCCGGCCCACAAGCAGCGACAACTAGGAGCACTGCCCTGTGAACAGGTGCTCACAAAATGAAACATGATTCCTTTTGTACATAATTTATCGAGCATATGTGACAGGCACATGAACATGCATCGCCATGTCCAACAGGACCTGCCTCTCCAATTACAACAGATGCAGCAGCATCCGTTTATCCAGGCCTGACCCTGCGTCCGGAGGATAACGCACGTACGAGTATTTAAAAACCCGGTTCCTACCGCGAAGAAAACAACGGCTGTTGCCAAGTTTACAAGTGCTTAGGCAGACAGTTGGATTTTATGTGATATTCGGGGCTCTGACATCAGTGAACGGTCTTAACGCCTCAGAAAGTCCGTATGTAATAGTTTTGCAATACAGTACCTACATTATTACCGCGAACTCCAGCCAAATAACACAACCACCAAGGTGCACTCCATACAAGCACATTAATTACTTCAACATTCCTACGTGTTTCGGCCTCATCGGCCATCTTCAGAGATCTCATTTAACGAAAGAAACGGAACGAACACTTCTACCTACATTTCCCCTTTCATTTCACTTCATTTCACACGTAAGCAACGTATTTCATCGCAATTATGAGCATTCTCTGTTGCACGAGGCGTTATAAATTTGTGGGTCGGTGGATGGGGTGAGCGCTTCAGGGTTCCGCGTTAACAACGTTTGGGAAACGCTGCAATGACTTGCCTCTTGCGACCTTCCCGCCCCACGCAGTTCATCAACTGTGACATCAGCAATGCGACACAACATACGTACGTATTTAGGTCTTGGTAACATTGTGCATGTTTCAGATTGTCTATGCGGAATAGGTGAGGAATGAAACAGAAAAACAGTGGGTGTAAGACAATACAGCGAACACAGAACAAAACATATTGTTATGGTACGGACACAAGCAAATGCACACAGAACATTACAATAATGGTACCGACAAATGCACACAGGTACACTAAAATCAGTTTATATACACAGCTGAGCTCCCTACATGTTTCGGTCAGCCATGTGGCCATCTTCAGGGATATAAAATACAAAGGTAAACCACACTGTCCTGAAATACAGTGTGGTTTACCGTACAATCCACAACACGACACTTTCTCCCTGATGGTGACCGTACAATCCACAACACGACACTTTCTCCCTGATGGTGACCGTACAATCAACAACACGACATTTTCTCCCTGATGGTGACCGCACAATCCACAACACGACACTTTCTCCCTGATGGTGACCGTACAATCCACAACACGACACTTTCTCCCTGATGGTGACCGTACAATCCACAACACGACACTTTCTCCCTGATGGTGACCGTACAATCCACAACACGACACTTTCTCCCTGATGGTGACCGTACAATCCACAACACGACACTTTCTCCCTGATTGTGACCGTACAATCCACAACACGACACTTTCTCCCTGATGGTGACCGTACAATCCACAACACGACACTTTCTCCCTGATGGTGACCGTACAATCCACAACACGACATTTTCTCCCTGATGGTGACCGTACAATCCACAACACGACACTTTCTCCCTGATGGTGACCGTACAATCCACAACACGACACTTTCTCCCTGATGGTGACCGTACAATACACAACACGACACTTTCTCCCTGATTGTGACCGTACAATCCAAAACACGACACTTTCTCCCTGATGGTGACCGTACAATCCACAACACGACACTTTCTCCCTGATGGTGACCGTACAATCCACAACACGACACTTTCTCCCTGATGGTGACCGTACAATCCACAACACGACACTTTCTCCCTGATGGTGACCGTACAGTCCACAACACGACACTTTCTCCCTGATGGTGACCGTACAATCCACAACACGACACTTTCTCCCTGATGGTGACTTGCAAACTGCAACTTCTACGTACACCATCCAACCAATATCAACACATTCGTATCGCATTAACTCATATTTATGTACTTTTTAAAGTATTGGATCACACGATTGTAATTATACCTTTGCATTGGTTCTGATATATTTTTATAATTAATTACAATTTTAATGTATCTAACCTTTGCATATATCCCTGAAAATGGTCACATGATTGGTCGAAACGTGTAGGAGTTCAATGTGTGTATAAACTGATCAGTAAACTGTGTGCATTTGTTGGTACCATTATTGTATGTATATATATATATTCCATTAATGCAGGGATCATGGATCATACAACATGGAAAAAACTGTACAGAACTGCTAATTCACTGGACATGAACTAAAAGACGAGAATAAAAGAAATGGAAGACGCGGTGGTTGGGTGGAATTCATAAAGGAAAAGGACGCGATGGTGTTAAGGAATGGGATTCCGCCGCTAGACAGTTATGAAATGCGCGAACCGGCAGACCTATGGAAATGGGAAAACTCGAAAAAGAGAAAGGGATTTTAGTCTAGCACTGGGACTTACCGAGTTGCTATAAAATCCAAGTCATACTGTTGGAAGCTGAGCTAAATCATTCACTGCAGGAAAAAGAAGCAATTTTGTGACGAGCTAGCATTACCGTCACTCTTATGAAGACGAGAAAACTGGGATGTTAGAAACGACAGAAGCAAGCAGAATACAGAATAACAGTGTGTCTTACCGACTTACTGCAGTAGCAGTTGTTCATGTTAAAGAGATAGGATATAGGATGTCAGGATGTGGAAAGGATTCATTAGGGTAAGGTAGTACCTAGTGAACAAGGTTTGTGAACATGGTTCCACAAAAGGCAGTGCATTCGTACACTGCCCTACATGTAAGCTTCTGCAAAATGTCTGTTTAAATGTGTGATTGTCCATGGACATCACTGAACAACATTCCTAAGTTTCGGTTCGAATTTATGGTGCCACTTGGCATGTACCATGTGCTAGGGACTTACATACTCTAGCACACCAGTTCAGTGGAAGAATCCAAAGGCCGCCAATCTTGGAATTGTGGAACAGCAGCAGCAGCAGCAGCAGCAGCAGCAGCAGCAGCAGCAGCAGCAGTAGCAGTAGTAGTAGTAGTAGTAGTAGTAGTAGTAGTAGTAGTAGTAGTGGTGGTAGTAGTAGTAGTAGTAGTAGTAGTAGTAGTAGTAGTAGTAGTAGTAGTAGTAGTAGTAGTGTATGGCGCAACAGCCCAGTATCGGGCCTTGGCCTCCTGTTCTTCAGATTTCGAGACATGCGACCTTTTTCGAGGAGAGGTTCGATGTCAGTTTGTTGATGCAGCTCTGTCTGCTACAGTGTGTACAGTGGCTTTATCATCCAGTCTCATTACAACTAATTTCGTAATACCTTGGTACCAATTCTTCCTTTCACTTTCATCGCTACGTAACGTGCCGAACACCCCGCTGCTGTGTGTTCTGCTGCTTCATCAAGTCACTGCCACCTTCCACACCTGTAGTTTCCACAAGCTCTGCTGCTTCATCAAGTCCCTGCCACCTTCCACACCTGCAGTTTCCACAAGCTCTGCTGCTTCATCAAGTCCCTGCCACCTTCCACACCTGCAGTTTCCACAAGCTCTGCTGCTTCATCAAGTCCCTGCCACCTTCCACACCTGCAGTTTCCACAAGCTCTGCTGCTTCATCAAGCCCCTGCCACCTTCCACACCTGCAGTTTCCACAAGCTCTGCTGCTTCATCAAGTCCCTGCCACCTTCCACACCTGCAGTTTCCACAAGCTCTGCTGCACAGCGATCGGTATTCAGTGCGTTTCTTCCGCAGCGATTATCTCGCTTTCAGTTTCTTCAATGGGCGTTTCCTTTCGTAAGCTACAAAACATGTCCTTGTCGTTATTGAGCTGTGCACTTTGCTTTACAATACATTTTACATACATTACTTTCTCCGTCCATTTGCTCTTTCTCTCCTTGGCTATCACTTCCCTAATGCTTCGTTTTCCTTCCATCCTAGTACATTATTCATTCTCTTTCTACATTCCAAAGACTTTAATCCATACAATGTTTAACATTTCCCGACTCTTGCCTCCCCATCTTATTTAGCTCTTCCAATCTCCACTTTAATATCCAAAGTAAACGGGTTTTCATTATACGGAGTTTTCAATTTACGACGCTGTGACTATGCTTGTAAAAGTCGGCAAGATTACACCAGTTCAGCACGTCCGCTTATGTTACGCAGCGTCACATAATGAAAGCCTGTAAGAGGCAGCGAAAACCCGGCGTAAGCAATGGACTAGTGTAGGTCTGCTCGCTTTAACAAGCAAGCAACGTCACAATTTGAACATCCTGTACCACACTGCGAGCATTCCTACAGAGTACCCTGTAATATGGCACGATCATCATGAGGACGATGACGATAATGATGGCGGCGGCGGCGGCGGTGGCGGCGGTGGCGGCGGCGGTGGTTGTGGTGGTGGGGTGGTGTGGTGGCGGCGGTGGTGGCGGCGGTGGTGGCGCGGTGGTGGCGGCGGTGGTGGCGGCGGTGGTGGCGGCGGTGGTGGCGGCGGCGGCGGCGGCGGTGGTGGTGGTGATACTCGTAATTTTCGTAATTCCCTGTCTTGAAAGGATGCAACAGCTTATTGCTTGACACCTCAGACAGGGCTGGTCTTGCCCTATTTCATGGGCGTCCAACCTATCTGTGGCAAAGCACCACACCCGTTATTGTGGGCTGGTTCGCGGGCCGCACTTTGAAAAATAACCTCCTAAACTGTTGTGTAATTTTTATAGTGTATAACTTACGTAATTTAAAAATGTGGCCGCGGACCTCACAATATAAACTGGCGGGCCGCGGGTTGGACACCTCTGCCCTATTCGTTTCTACGCAGCTCTCCTGTCAATTGTTCTCGCGTGTGCCAGTCAGACTGCCCGCCCCCGTCCGTCAGTCTATTCATCCTTTCTTCCGGTCGTCTTTTCTGAACTTACATCCGCCTTTCATTATTCTGTCAATTCTTTTACAACACGAGCCAAACTGAATTTACAATCCTCACGATTAAAGGTTTCAGAAAGTCCCGACCGATGCCTTTTAATTCGAAAACAACGGCCAGTTGCTAAATTTCTAGCAGACTACACGATGTCACATTGCAGAAGAGTCCAACTGTTTCTTCTGAAGATGGGAAAAGAAGACAAACTTTTTATTTCCATGGGGCCTATAAATAAAGAAGGGAAGCCTCAGCTTCTTATGCACCGCCTACAAATTCATACCTTTTACTGAAATGATATACATAACCACAAAACAAAGAGAGTTCTTCGCTACGTCCTGTATCAATATACTGTACTTTATAGTTTTCCGCTCAATAACAAAATAAATGTGAGATATTTAATAACACCACAGGGTTAAAACGTAAAAGGTAATGTTCACCCTATAACCTGCCATGAAGGCACAGATGGGGAGTAGAGGTATAGCTCTACTCTTCCTCTAACCTCGGCGCTAGATGAGGTGGGTGGTAAACGCCACGCCCCGTCCGCTTTACCCCCGGGAAAGAAACCCGGTACCCTTTGTACAGGAGGCTGGGTGGGCCCCAGGACCGGTCTAGACGGGTACGGAAAATCTCGCCCACACCGGGATTCGATTCCCGGAACGTTCAGCCCGTAGCAAGTCGCTATACCGACTGAGCTATCCCTGCCCATAATTCCACAGGGTAGATTTCGAAAACAACAAACAAATGCTGTAAATAAGAGTAAAATAACTCTTCAGCAAAATAGTATTCATGAATGTGTGTGTGTTTGGAATTACATGAACAGTTTGCAGTCCTGTTACACAGTATGGTAGTCAACAACTGACACAAAGTGACACACACACACACATCACAAACGTAAGGAATATTCACCGTGCTTATTTTATCTCGCCACTATCAGTCATCATTTCCCGTCATCGCTTATCGTTTTAACGCAGTCCAGTTAGCCGACCGCCCACACACGCGGTGGAACAGGATCGGGAAGTGACAATCGATATTTTCCACATAAAATAATGATACTGTATAAGATTCTTAGGTTTATAGAAATACTAAAGAGTGATCTCAGCATTAAAAGGAGCTGCTTTATACATAAAGTTGCAGCAAAATGTACACAGAGTAACTGAAAGAAGGTAGATACCAGTAGAGCGGACCTGTAAACCTACAAGACAAAGGAGCTTGTAAAGACAATGGAAAATAATGGAAGCACGAAGTTTCCAATCCGTAAGATAAAAAGGAAACATAAGAGGACTTTTTGAATGGTAGTGACAACAACTCTCGGCCCACCTTCATTCCTTCATTCATTCCTCACTTCCTTTCGACTTTGTTCTTTGCACCCAGCGATCCTGCCACCGGTAGGCACGGCAAATTTTGACGTCAGTGCGTCTAATCAAGCCGGCCACGCACATTTAATTAATACACTAAATCGTGCCTGAAGACCGAACAAAGCTACAACTACTACAAAAATAAAACTGCACAAACATCCAATAAACCTCACGTCAATTTAATGGCATATACTTCTACATACAATTCATCAAGGATGCTGGAGGTGAAGACGACCGGCCAACAGAACCTGGCCGCCAGCTACCCTCAGGCCTGGCACGGGAGCGGCATTGACTACACGCCATAGGTCAAAGAAGCAACTCGGACTCATTTATTCGAACACAGACAAGACCGGCGTTCGAACGCCGTTGCGGGAAGACATTCTCTTCAGCGCCACGTCTACAAAGACTCCGCCTACCCCACTCACGTCTGTGCGCAGGCGATGAACACGACCCTGCAGCCTTTACCTTCAATGGCCTTCTATTGTCACTGCTGCTGCCGATATCGCCCATCAAACCGCTGGGTCAGAAGCCAGTACTCCGTATCTCGCCACTGCAGGCTTCCAAGGACACACGTGGTGCAGTATCAGCTGCATAAAATCTCGCACTGTACCATACTGGATATGCGAACCTGTTAGTTCAAGGGTACTGTGACCTGTTATTTCATTAAGGCAGCAGTCTTTTGGCTACATAATGACTAGACTACCTAACGAGGAGCTTTATGCTCGTACTACTCACCAAATATTATTCAGATGATCAAATCAAGAAGAGATGGGCGGGGCATGTGGCAAGTAAGGAGGGGGAAGATTTTCATACAGGTTTTGGTAGGGAGACCTGATGGAAAGAGACAACTTGGAAAGACCTACGCGTAGATGGGAGGATAATATTAATATGCATGTTCAAGATGCAGGATGGAGCAGCATGAATTGGATTGCTCTGGCTCAGGATACGGACAGGTGGTGGGTGCGTGTGAATGCGGTAATGAACCTTCGGGTTCCATAAAATGCGGGGAATTTCTTGACTAGCTGAGGACCTGTTAGCTTCTCAGGAAGGACTCTGGTCCATGGAGTTAGTTAGTTAATTAGTTAGTTAGTTAGTTATTTAGTCAGTCACTCAGGCAGTCAGCCTTTTGGCCGCCCACAAACCCTGGCCGAGGCATTCACAGACTTCTCAGACGTGTGTGGGTCAGTCGGTTTACAGTCGAGCACGACAGACGTCATGTTTTGAGAGTTTAGCGAAGTGACAACCGCAGCAAGCACTAAAACAGCAAATCACAAAGTATAATTGCGCACAGCCACACAAGAGATGTAGAACAGTGCATATCCTGTATGATACTTCACCAGTACACCGGGTCAGTAATTTTTTTGTTAACTAACAGATGTAAGCCACGTTGTCACTACCTCTCCTTACCTCCCACTCTCTCTCCCTCACACGCGCAGGCCAGGGGTCACTATAAATTAGCAGGACAGTATTCGGTCGCAGCATGAACTGTATCTACAGTTTTTGTTCTTTTTGTATGTGTGATTTTCGTTAATCTCGCGGGGAGAAAGAAGAACCGAAACTAGAGACACAGACGAATCGTCCCCTTCCCAAACCGCGAGCTCTTAACCCTCTCATCTCATTTTTTTTTCTTTTCCATACCGCAACAGCCACTAGTGGACACGGCCTCCTCATTATCGAGACTTCACGATCACACTCAGACACACCACACTCGGTAGGACTCCTCTGGAAGAGTGATCAGCCCGTCGCAGAGACCTCTACCTGACAACACACAACACTCACAAGAGACAAACATACATGCCCCCGGCGGGATTCGAACCCGCAATCCCAGCTGGCGAGCGGCCGCAGACCCACGCCTTAGACGGCGAGGCCATTGCGATCGGCCTGATCTCATATGGTCGTACATATATTCGACAGAGCCGGCGCCAAGCGTGCAACTCGCTGCTTTGCGACTTCACCGTGTTTCTACCATTACATCACGTTTTACTTGGCCATGCCGTCAGTTCCAGGGGAAAGGTGACGTGGCACCTTCAAACGGGCATCGCACACCACCTCCCTATCCCACCCAGTTCACATGGTACTATCAACATCTACCAAAGTTCCTTGCGAACAAACCCGAAAATTCAAAACCATAAAGGTAAAGTTATGCCTATCCATGAAGGCGGGCGTATAGGGGGAGCAGTGTTATAGCTTCACTCCTTCTTAACTAAATGAAGGTGTGTTCAACTTCACCTCCCCCCCCCCCCCAAAAAAAAGAGCTCTGGACGAACCCCAGAGCCCGTCTGAATGTTTTGGGGAAGAGAAAAAATTTCTCGCCCCTACCGGGATTCGAACTCAGGATGTTCCATCCCGTAGCCCACTTACTATACTAATTGTGCTATCTTGTCACCATGTGAAACACATTGTTACGCAAAGCACGAACCAAATAAGGCGAGACTCAGTACCTTAGCACTGGTCTGTCAACTCGAAAGCTGCACAAGCAAGTGCAAGGCGCCGGGCAGTACCTGACCTGACCGACACAATTGCCCACAGGACAGTAACGCTTAACCAGAACAGACTTAGGAACCGTCATCCATGAACCTTGAGAGCGTGCTGTTGCATTCTGAGGGCATGACACACCGACAAACGCACTTCACTACTTTAGACGCTGATGTGTTCTTCGTGTACTGGCAACGTCACGAACTGGACGCCTGCAGATAACAGTGCTAGCTGATGATGTGGATTACAGCATCCAGAAACATTCACCTCTCACTGTGTGTATGCGCCACATCCAACACATCTTACCCTACGCATGTTATCTCACAAACAGACCTGTCCTTAGAACTTCAAAATTGCTACATATCTACACGTCTTGATTTCAGGCTTCCGCCGCGATCATGTGGTATTGTTTACCGACGTTTCGGGACAACGTATCGGTCCCATCCTCACGGACTCTTGACCCGTGAGGATGGGACCGATACGTTGTCCCGAAACGTCGGTAAACAATTACCACACGACGTCGTGTAATAACCCAAAGACCACAGCTTTCATCAACACATCTGTCCTTAAGCTGCCGGTGTAACACTACACATTCCGCGCAATTTGACAAAACCAAGGACTAAATACGTTGTTCACAGAATTTGCGCTGGTACTAGAACAACACTGGGCAATGGCTGTATTTGATACAGATACAAGATTACGAATTGTGAACAGTGGACAGGTCTCGGCCAGTATCAGCGCACTTTAATCCTTTAAAGACGAAGAAAGTGAAATTAGATTTCTTTCCAACGTTCCCGATTTCGGAATGAGCACTGCTATGTGGAGGCTGCCCAGGCTTCATCCGTTTGTCCTTCCGGTAACAGCAACATGTAGATGATGAATATGGAACACTGGTGGAAATTATACTGACAGGGGAAAACCGAAGTACTCGGAGACAAACCCATCCCATTTGCCAGTCTGTCCATAACAAATCTCACATGGCCTGACCTGGGATCGCATCCAGGCCGGCGACTAAACGCCTGGGCCATTTCACGGCCATTTACAGACAAAAATTAACCTGAACTTTGAGATCTTCGCTCTTCTGGGAGCGTTGACTGGTAGTTAGTTAACTAACCACCAGTCAGCGCTGCCTTATATCGCTGAAGACCGAAGACCTTAATTACACCGCGGCGAAAGCCTTAAATCACGCATAACCTGAATTTTATTTAAACATTCAGTCCGTACCGCGCAGTAAACACACTCTTTCTGCTATAAAAACCAATCAGTTAATACTGTATATGTAAATAATCGCTGTTTGTTCTGAGATCAATACAGAACACACAAATACACTGTGTGGGCAGAACGTAGAATTTGTGCATGTTAAACCTGGTGGTACATCAAGTAACCACTGGGCGACAAAGGCTTACAGAATTCGGATGACGATGATATGTTTCAAAACACATGACTGGTATTTTGGACACTGTCCTTTTTAGACACACAGCCATATGTTCGGTATTTCACCGTTTTTAACCTTCACCGACATTGCATGATCTGTCACGTTACCCACATTTCCAAGGCAAATGACACTACAGTTCGGTCCTTTTGAAAATAAATGTCGTTCCTCTCCTGTACCCATAGTTCATAAACAACGTTTCTCCCTGGACACAGTAGATAATTTGAACACAGTGAAAAGTGACCTCAGATTGGGTCCCCCCCCCCCCCCAAAAGAACACAGAACACTGCAATAAAATGTAAAATACGACTTTTGTCACAGCAAAAGTTCTGGATGCGGTCTTCTGTGTTGCGATACCGTGAGGTCCTGTGGGTGGTAACAGACGTTTCGGGGAAATTTGCTGTCATCACATCAACATATGGGCGGAACGTCTCTCCGAAACGTCGCTACCCACACACAGTCCAGAGTACAACAATCTTAAGCTGCTGTCAAATGTATATGTTACACTTGTTACAAGAACTACACAGCCTCTAACAGAAATGAGTACCCCAGGAATATTTCTTGGGGGTTAAAGGCGGCCGGTGCGTAGGGCTGACAACCTTACCACCTTCACGTGCTGATTGTCTAGAAATATGGGAGCCTCAACCTCCTAGAACCCTTAGGGCCTGTCCAGGCCTGTAATGGGAATGCGTTACCTTTACAACAACTGTAAGTTATATAATAAGCACAAATTAACAGCTATAACGATTTCACAGCATGAAGTGCCTGTCTACATCATGAAGGAATGAATATAGGCGGAGCAGAGGCATAGCGCCACTCATTCTTAACCTCAGTACTAGATGGAGGGGAGTGGTTGTCTTCACGCCCCGGCCGCTTTACCCACAGGTAAGAACGCCGGTGTCTATTGAATAGGAGGCTGGGTGGGCCCCAGAGCCGGTCTGAACGTTTTGGAGGATAGAAAATATCTTGCCTCTGCCGGCATTCAAACCATGTACCGTCTAGCTCGTAGCTTGTCGCTATTTTATTTTTCTGGATTTTAATTAATACTCTTTCTTTAGTTTGACTTCGTCTACCAAATCATTGTAGGTGTAGAGCAGTGGTTCCCAAAGTGGGCGGTACCGCCCCCTGGGGGGCGGTGGGATTACCGAGGTGGGCGCTAATAGGTACGAGAGGTGGAAGGGAGCGCTGTTATTATCACAGGGGGGCGCTAGTAGACAAGTAGTGCATTTATTTTTAAAATAAAATTCAAATAAAGTAATTTTTGTGTTAAAAATAAAAAAATGAACTAAATTTCTTAGTATTTTAATTTATGAACCTTATTCACGCACATATTATTTTTTTAATAAACTGTTGCTAGATGAATTATTGTTAATCATAAAAAATATAATAAACTTTAATTTATTAATAACACATAAAACATTAATTTTAACTCTTATAATTTTCTTTACACGATTTTTAAATATAAAATAAAAGTGGAAATAAAAGCGCATTTATGTTTTTTTAAAAAGGTAGGGGGGGCGGTGTGGGTGTGTATATGGAACCAAGGGGGCGGTGGGCCGAAAGAGTTTGGGAACCACCGGTGTAGAGGGTTAGTGTCGCACCTGATCACACACACCGACACATACACACGCGGTAGGACTCCTCTGGACGAGGGATCGGCTCGTCGCAGAAGCCTCTACCTGCACAACACAAAACATTCACAAGAAACATCCATGCCCCCCCCCCCCCCAGCGGGATTCAAACCCGCAATCCCAGCAAGCGAGCGGCCACAGACACACGCCTTGAACCGCGCTGCCACTGAGATCGGCCTAATTAATATTCATAGTACAAATAAGGGTGCTTTATTCCCTGTTACTCCTGGTTATACGTCGCCAGTTCGTATTACGGTAAGTTCACTACACCAGGCCGCTGTCAAGTGGCCCGACTCGACACGGTGAGTCCCACTCTTCAACGTAACTATGAGCTGTGAATGAAGATTAATTCTGTTTACGTGTTTGTGCATCAGACCTGTCTTGTCCAGCGGTGTAAGCAAGTACGTATTTCAAAGTAAATGACAGCGCACAAATCTCGGGTACCAGGTCACCATGACGACTACATTTGTGGGGCCCTCAATACGGAACTTCATGTCACCAATCTGCTGCCTAGAATTTTGAGGTGGCTCCTAGGTTTTTGGAACATTTGTGCACCCCTGCCTTAGACTCTCGCTGTCTGGGGCGGCCCCACAACTGCCCCCCTATCCTACGCCACTGGTCGGAGGTTAATGTTACTGTGTGCTGTGTTCGTGCTCTTCAAAGAACAGGAATTGCAGAATCTCGAGCAAAACTATGCACGCCGAGCAACAGCAGGCACAGCCTGTGAATGCCAAGCAGATAAAACACAGAACAGAGCAGCGCAAACCCACACGGGTCAGCCACTACCGTTATACCGGACGGTGGTGCTCCACCTCCGCTCATCCATCACTCGACTCAACGCATGTCAGCGGTTGAACATCTCAGACGAGTGAAACTTCCGGTTAGCTCCGGAGTGAAGCTCTGTTAACATTTTAAATATCTAAGCTGTCACATTTCTTATGAAATGACGAAATTAAAAAAAAGTACCTCACTTGCAAGCGATAAAACAGAGCACTACAAGGAAAATCGTAAGGAATCAAACTTCAATTCTTTTACAGTTCATATACGGGCCTGCTATACAGTATGGAACTGGTAAAAGGTAAAGCAATCCCATTACAGGCCCTTAGGGTTCCAGGAGGTTGAGGCTCCCAGATTTCTAGACAATCGGCACATGAAGGTGGTAAGGTTGTCAGCCCTACGCACCGGCCGCCTTTACCCCCCAGGAAATATTCCTGGTACTCATTTATGTTAGAGGCTGAGTCGACCCCAGGGCAATAGTGCGACCGAAACGATTATGTCAATGAAAAATTCCAGTGACACCATCGGGAATCGAACCCGCGACGTTCCGGCTTGTAGATATGGAACTGGAATGTATGAAATAAAAACCTACATTTACATCAGAGGAGGTACGGGATTGGGCAACGTAGTGAATGGAATTACTACCAGTAAATTAAATACAGACATATTCTGGACACACGGACAAATTAAATTAAATTTATAAACGCAGAGCAATACAAAAATACGTAAGTGCCTGGTGAAAAGGTCATATATAGCTCCACGGTTACCTGTGGTGGTGATGGTGGTGGTGGTGATGGTAGTGGTGGTGTGGGGGTGGTAATAAATAGCGATATTGTTGTTCCCAGAAGTTCGTATGGCCGCCATGTTGTTATTACTGACTGGAGGAAGTTAAGTTACGAGCTTATGGAGTGTTCAAATGATACATACCTTCCATATCAAGATTCATTAAGGCCAAGCCAACAATTCTGGAGCTGAAATATGCGAACTGACTGTCGTATCTCCAGTATATGTTCATCGTGTTATGACGACACACAAATCCGTCTTGAAACAGGCTGATAGCCGTATTTTTAAGATAACGATGAACCATCTAACTCCATGGGGCAGCGACGTCCTTAATAAGCTCACAGTTCCTCACACAGTCTAGAAATTCCCCGAATTGTATACACCCGAAATTTCATTACTGTTAAATTTTATATAAACTCTGATTTTATAAGTGAATGTCATTTGCATACCAACATATTGCACAACCATAAGGGCAGAAATGACATTGGATGTAGAAAGTATGTAGTTTTGAACCTCCTGATGATGGTTTTTGCATAAACCGAAACATATGTAGGGGTCTATTAATATGTAATGCCGATCCCTGTGGCCGTGCGGTCTAAGGCGTGGGTCTTCGGCCGCTCGCTTACTAGGATCGTGGGTTCGAATCCCACCGGGGGCATGGATGTCTGTCTCTAGTGAGTGTTGTGCGTTGTCAGGTAGAAGTCTCTGCGACGAGCTGGTCCCTCGTCCAGAGGAGTCCTACCGAGTGTGGTGTGTCTAAATGGTGTGTGATCGTGAAGACTCGAAAAATGAGGCGGCCTAGGCCCCCCAAGGGGCTGTCGAGCCATTGGAAAAAAAATTAATATGTAATAAAAAGTAAAAGTGAGGTGCATTTTGTCGGTGTTGTATGAACAGTTCATTACTGTGTTCACAAGAGTCCACCAGTTGTCTCTGGCCTCAGCCAGATTTATATAGTCCAAGCCCTCCCATCCTACCATCCTATTTAAGATCCCTTGTAATATTATCATCCCATCCACGCCTAGGTCTTCTAAGTGATCTCCTTCCAGTAAGACGATACGAGACTGAAGATTAGTGCAGCGGTTCATCTTCTTACGTGTTCCGACACACGTGACACTAAAATCAACGTTCGATCGCACACCTCATGCAGAATGACAACATGACCTTAATCTGCGTACAGCAATGACAACTCCGTGTGACACACGTGCTAATTACAGAACTATCAGTGTGGCAGCAACCCTGAGCCGCTGCATTCGTTCGGCCACCACAGCAGCACAGACAGTGAGACTGCCTGGGACACGCACAAGATGTGTACGGTTCAGATCGGTAACTGGAGACTTAGAAGGTACTTCAGCAATGCGGGCAAGATGCGGTGGGCATTCGCCTGGCAAGGCTATACTACACTATCTACGCAAAAACACTTATCACTTATATTACACGCTACAGAAATCTCCAAGTCTTCTAGTGTCCGATGTACTTGGGAGTGGTATTTTTCACTGACACCTCGTGCCGTAAAACAGGTACTAGCCTCAAACCCTGCGCCTCCCTTTTCCTTCGCCTTTCCCCACTTCCTCAACCCGCAAGTTTCACGATACGGGAACTGGACTGTAGTTCCCGCCTTCGTCAACCGCGTCATATATGATTATCGGTTAATGAGCAGTCAATTCTATGACACATCAAGTGCAGACCGCTACAAGATCACAGTACGTGTCTTTGTGGTAGTCAACGTGACAAGGTGTGACTGTCTTTATTTTATAAACTTCTCACTACAAGCTTATCGAATTCCCGTCAGTTTCTCCCCTCTGCAGCAACCAGACTCTCAAGTAACCAGGACTGAACACACACGTTTGTATCCGCCGTCTACGACTCTCTCTCGTTATTCTTTCAGCATTCACATCCTATTCTCCTTTAACACCTTTCTCTCAATTTCTCCCGATTTTTCTCCGCCCCCATCTCTCATTCTTCTTCGTCCTTCCCACCAGCTCTTCGTTTCCAGCTTCCTTTTCTTACCCCTCACTGATCATCATCTCATTCGCATCTTCTCCTCTCCTCATTCTGTTGTCCCTTCTCGCGGAGACGTCCTCACCTTCGACAATAAAAGGAGACCTGTCGCAATGTCTTTATGCCACGGCCCGACGGTTCGTTCGGGGTCCGAAGTGTAACATGAGGCAGAGAGACTGGCCATGTAGCGCAGAATTTTCGTTCTCGCAGATATCAGGGCACGGGATGGTACACTGGCTTACACTGGAGAGGCAGTCGTCACAGCCTCTCGCAGGTCAAAGAGCGTCACACACACTCACGAGGTCACCGATCCTGGCCTGCAGGTCCATCAGCCTCCCTAAGTACCGCTTGTTAGACTATATTCGTACATTCGTTAACAAGCAGAGCAGCTCAACGGTAACGCGCGTGCATTGTGCAGTGATCAGCATCAACTGTCCTAAGATTTTTGTCGTTTTTTTAGGCCCCTTAGCGAGAATTCTAAAGTAATAACTTTTTTAAAGAAACAAACCGCGGCCGCTTCATCCTCCATCCTTTCTCCTTTACCATTTCAAGTTAAACATTTCCATACGGTCGAATAGTCGGCACTCCCGTTTCCGTACACGGGACGTATCAGGTCAGTTGCGCACCCAAAATTTTTCATTTGAGGGGGGGGGGGGGGGACTGACTGACTTTGAGGCTATATATAATTTATTTTTTATTTTAAAAACTGTGTTATAAAAATCATATCGTAAGTATAACTGTAACATAACAGTGCTTGCAACTGCATTTATATATATACAAATATAACTACATGTTCCATGACGCAATCACAGTGTCCAATCTTCTTGCTTTTTTAAATTTTGTTAATTTATTTTTCAAAATTCTAGTGTACTAGTCATCAGCCGATTGTGGCTGATTTCGGCTGAAGGGTAAATGGCGTAAAATTTTTTATATCATCGTGTCTACAAAATGTTTTTTTTAATTTCGGTTTGGGGGGTTTGGGCGGAGCTGCAGCCCGGTAGCCCTCCCCCCTTGCTTGCACCCTTGTATCAGGTTCAATTCTCTGCCCGATAGCCCGCTGTTCTGACGAGAGTATTCTGCGTTTTTCCTCTGCCCCTGCACACAGCCGGGCCTTAAAATAAGCTGCAACTCCTTTCTTTAGCTCTTTAAGGAAGAAACATAATCACTTTTATTTAAAGAACCAGTTCGTACCGCGCAGTAAACAATGCGGGGAATTTCTAGATTGGTCCACTGGTTCAGCAGTTGTTCTTGAGAAGCAATACAGGAAGTAATACCAACTGAAGACAGCTTTAAGTCTGCCGTCTTCCCCGGGATGTAAAGATATGTGGACTAGCAGACGCTTACCAACGTTTCGGAGATCCATCTTCTACCCTGAGCACTGACACACAGGATTACTTCAAAAGGTAGATAACCCACCAAACTGCACGGTGTCAAGCCCAACAACAACGCAGTCTGAGAAAATGCGATGTCGTTAAGTGCCTCAGAATCCCACTTTCTTCGCGAAAAACGAACGCAAGAAAACACGACAATGAATCAGCTGTAGGTAACACGAAACTACGCACAACACAACAAACAATGCGACTTCCACGAAAGGCAGTCAGCTGTGTAAAATACTACACATTAAACCAGTTTTCCGTTTATACAACTAATTACTGCAATATAAATCTTACAGGGATGAAATAAGACGAGCTGATGGTGGCCGGTTGATTTCCGGCCGAAACGTAAAGCAAAAAACAGTTGTGTAATATCTAGTTTCTACTGTAACATGCTCTATGGCACAAGGTTGCCCTCCTGTAACAAATACGGCGATGCAAAAAAAAAATGCTTCATATGCACGTTCACAGAAGTGCTTCACTTGATCCTACACAGAGTTCAATCTAGTTGGTATCTCCAAAATCCCTCTCCAAAAAACCTTTCTTTCTTCTTTCTTAGTCTTGATCTCTGTCTACCTACTCACTGTAGGGGTAGAAGTTACTGATGCTCTTGATCACACTCAGACACACACACACTCGACACGACTCCTCTAGACAAGGGATCGGCCCTTTGCAGAGATCTCTGACAACACTCACAAGAGACAGACATCCATGCCCCTGGCGGGATTCGAACCCGCAATCCCAGCATGAGAACGGCCGCAGGCCCACGTCTTAGACCGCGCGGCCACCGGTATCGGCTCCAAAAAATCAACTTCAATATTATATTTCATCCACGTGTAATTAACGAAAAAATTTTGTATCATCATTCGACAGACATAATAGAAAAATTTAACGTCATATAAGGGGCAACCTTGTCGTCTGGCGTGGAGGAGGAGCTCCACTAAGATCTGTCCACAATTACGTTAAGGCCGGACGATGCTAACCGACTCGTTCCACAATACATGAAGCAACCGGATAGAGCCACGTGGCGGAGTGCCAACTGCAACAGCATTTGCGTTTATTAAGACATCACAGATTACAAAGAGCAAGGCAAGCACCAGCACAAAGCGTTCTGCTACCGGAAAATACTGCAAATAAATTGGACGTCCAAAGATACAGTGAGGCATGGTTTCAGTTTAAGAAGACACAGCCAATAGCTGCAACTCCGCAACACACACATATAAAAACCGCAGATGTTTGTAACATCTCACAATGCTGCAAGGAGTGTGCAGAATGATTCGATTATCATAATCAAATCCAAAATAGTTCGCGTGGACACCATGCAATTTCCTGTTTCAAACACGATCACCCTGTATAAGACTCAAGAGAGTGGCTACTAATATCACACGTCTACATTTTTAAGTCCCTACACAAAGTGGCGTCACCTACTGCTCCAAATTCGCAACGTCACAAATTAAGAACTGCCCAAAAACAGAATTTCATTACATCCACAAATATGCTACACATAGCAGATTGTGTAAACTGCACTGCATGCACGTCTCCACGACGTTTCGACAGCTGAATTCATCCCCGTCTTCAGGTGATTCGGTGTTATTAAACTGGCAGATTCGAATTCATTTAGTCGCAAAACCAAATATAACTAGCACCTCACATGGGCCCACACCTCGGACGGATTCTTTACCACGACCTAACACGGGAAAATGGGCACGAGTTCGAGTCTTGAATGTCACAAGCCTCTCCCAGGAAAGATCTGGTCATCAGTACCAACAGAAATAGGACAATGTAACGAGACATACAGACACTCCCAGACTTACGCAATAGTTAAGTTCCAAAACGTCTGCCGAAGTCGAATTTTGCGCAGGTCGGAGCTGAGTACACATGCGGTCAAACAATGAGTGTTACAACTTAAAACCGGCCCGCTTGCTTGATTTCACCGTGCAAGTTGGCCCGTTTTAAGTGCACACCCTGCACATATCTATACACAATGAAGTCCAGTTGAAATCCAAACACCAACACGCTGGAACCTGATAGGCCGCAGCATGACTGCCCCACCGTCTGTGTTATCGCCCAGCAGTATTCTTCCTCTACCTTCGTCTCAATGAGCTTTCATTCCCGCAAGCAAGAATTCGGCGTGCGTTCTAGTATGTTATTTCAAATTTATTTTTACATTCTTAAAAATGTGTAACTGGTATGGGGAAGGTCGGCGAGTGTCTGTACAGGGTTATGTTACAATGCTGCATAAGAGTCCGGCTCGCGTTTACAAGCCGTAACGTTACAATTTGGAAACCCCGTCGTTGGCGAAGGGATCAGATGACAGATGTGTTGTCTTTGTTTTCCAATCGTGATATATATATATATATAAAGGTAAAGTTCACCCTAGAACAGGCCACGAAGGCCCAGAGGGGGAGCAGAGGTACAGCTCTACTCTTTCCTTAACCTCGGCGCTAGATGGAGGTGGGTAGTGAACTCCACGCCCCCGGCCGCTTTACCCCCTGGAATAACCCGGTACCCATTGTACAGGAGGCTGGGTAGGCCCCAGGGCCGGTCTGGATGGGTGCGGAAAATCTCGCCCCCACCGGGATTCGATCGCCGGACCCTCCAGCCCGTATCGAGTCGCTATACCGACTACGCTATTCCGGCCCATATATATATATATATATATATATTATGTAAGGCACCAATTTTCCCTTAGCACCAGGCTTCTTCTTATGCACGGGCCTGATATCAACAGTTAAGTGGGTACAGCCTGCACGTGATACGATCCCGTACACAACACTAAGAGGTCGCTGGTGTGATATTATTGTTCTAAATGTGCATGCTCCAATTGAGGGCATGTGGTCACACTGAGGGAAGCTCTAAGGAGGAAACAGAGCGTGCACGCGATTATTTTCCACGTACCACATTAAAATTACAAAATTAAGCACAAAGGTGTTTGCAAACCAAGCGCTGTGAAAGATAATTTGGAATGGGTCAGAGCAGTAACTGAATATTTCCACTTCATACTCGTAATATCCGACTGTCAAGACAATTCACGCGCACACCCCTACATACATAACCTAGTAGTACTTGGGTTCTGATAAGAAAAGCAGAGATTCACCACATCTTACAGCAGAGAGCGCGGTGATCAGCGTTCCTTATTAGAGGAAATGACCGAACTGCTGGCCACTATGAGGCTTCCGTTGCAAATTACACACTTTTGACATGTACAGAGCTAAGGGGCCATCTGAGTGTAAAATATATTCTTCTTCCAAAATCTGTGCCCTTTACGAGATAATTACGAAATAATAAGGCACGGTCAGACAGTCCATAAATGACTGAGCATGTCGGGCAATTCCGACAGAAATGCATACACTGGATCACACAATAACTATGGCTTATTGCTCCGGATAAAACTTTGAGGTCAAGACACATTCCTCAAGAAGGATAATTTAGACAAAAATATAGAGACCTGATAAAATGGACTCTCTTCATCAGGGCTACGAACACGGATAGCAACTGCTAACAAACGTGACGGTTGCGCAGATGGTAGGTATGGTGTTCCAAAGGCTTCTGACGGAACCAGACTTGTGAAAGGATGTAAAGACACGTTCAAGCCGTCAGTCCGTACAATATAAAATCAGACAGCATCCTGTATTTAGCAGAGTACACGATCGGAAAAGACTGCAAGGCACGAAACGGTGACCCACTTTGCGAATTCATAGACGGCGCGAAAAACAAGAGGTAAATTACGAGAGAAAATGATGGTGAGAGCGAAGCAGAGTTATCCATTTTTGCAGAAGGGTTCCAATGCCAAGCAACTTCAGGAGCCTAAACTGTGTCACTGAGCAGAACTGTTTTTATAAACATAGGCCTACTTTGCGTGTGAGTTAGAAGATATATGTTAACTAACTGCAACATTATAGGCTAGCCTCCATCACTACATGTCAATAACATCGAACTTCCAAAACCTAACATAAGTACATGCTGAAGAGAAGTCATTAAACTTAGAAAACTCCAACCCTGACCTCCGCATAATAGCGTAATTTTTTTCTTTTTTCATGTACAGTTGAACTCGGTTATAACGTCATGAAAGGGACTGAATATTTTGTGTAGTTATAAGCGAGTGTTGTTATAACCGAGGAGTATAATGTTATGGCTAACAGTGAGGAACAGATCGGCCCGTCGCCGAGACCTCTCTGACACCACACAACCCTCACAACTGAGCGGGATTTTTTTTTTTCCTGTCCGGGGTTTTTACCCTTTGATCCATTTTTGTACTGTTTAAATCATTTCGTCCTTCACGTCACTTTACGTTCCATACTACCGTCCTTACGACAAACACAACACAAACATTCATGCCCCCGGTGGGATTCGAACCCGCCATCCCAGCAAGCGAGCGGCCGCAAACCTACGCCTTAGACCGCGCGACCACTGGGATCAGCAATACGTAAATGACTACAAGATATACAAACGTGACTCATAACAGTCAACAATACACGCAGGGCGATACAGTTCGGCAAGCTGCATCTGAGACAAGAACGATCCAATAAGAATGTTTCTACTGCTAGCGCCAAGTAACTGCATAAAGTCCTTCACTGCTACCCAATTATTATATACGGCTCGCCAATGGGAAGACAATATTGGCGGAGGAGGGTACGCTCTGGCCTGCCAATTCAAACCCCGACTTTATGATTAAACACCGGAAGTTCCGTGACCTTAAGACAGTATGCGTTATTTACGGTCCGTCAGCGTGAGTGAGTGTGAGTGTGAGGTCATACAATGGATCATTGACTTAAGTCAGGCACTTACAGCATGTTATTGGAATCACGCATTGGACGTTTCAACTGTAGCAAAACATTTAGTCCAGTCACGGCACTGGACGTTTCGACTGTAGCAATAAATCTAGTCAAGTCACGGTACTGGACGTTTCGACTGCAGTAAGAAATTAGTCCAGTCACGGAATTGGACGTTTCGGCTGCAGCAAAACATTTAGTCCAGTCACGGTATTGGACGCTTCGATTGCAGCAATAAATCTTGTCAAGTCACGGTATTGGACGTTTAGACTGCAGCAAGAAATGTAGTCAAGTCACGGTATTGGACGTTTCGGTTAGAGCGAAAAACCTAGCCCAGTCTAAAGCCGTACTTTCTTCGCGATCTCAGATGTAACCTTTCACCTGCAAATATTATTCTGCGGTACGAAGTTTGAGGCCGATGGCGACGTTATTCGCGCAGTGAAAACTAGACTACATGAGCAGGACAAGGCGTGGTACCGACAAGTCACACACACTTGTTCCTTGTTGGCGCAAGGCCATACGAGTGGACGGAGACTTTGTGTAAAAATAGGGTAAGGAGTCAAACCACCACTCTTCATAACGTGAAATTTTTATGATTTAGGAATAAATATTTTTTTTCCTATGGCTCGACAGCCTTATATGGGCCTGGGCCTCCTCGTTTCGTCGAGGTTTCATGGTCACACACATTTGAGACACACCACAGTCGGTAGGACTCCTCTGGACGAGGGACCAGCTCGTCGCAGAGACCTCTACCTGACAACACATAGCACTCACAAGAGACAGACATCCATGCCCCCGGTGGGATTCGAACCCACGATCCTAGTAAGCGAGCGGCCGAAGACCCACGCCTTAGACCGCGCGGCCACTGGGATCGGCATGACACATAATTTTGGCCACATCTTTACATGTAGATGTAAAAGAGATTTGCGCTCTTCTGGAATACTACGCAGCGTTGCGTGGTACTTATGTACCGACGTTTCGAGACAACCTATCGGTCCATCTTTAAGGGTCAAGATGGGACCGATAGGTTGTCCCGAAACGTCGGTACATAACTACCACATAACGCTGCGTAGATTTCATTTATGTTTCATGTTTTCTAAGAACTGCTTAGGCCGAAAAAGTCACGGGGATGATAACGATGATGATAGTGATGAAGATAATGACGACTAACAAGATCATTATAGGCTTACTGCTTTACCCAGTTCAGAGTTTTTCAAACTTTTTCGTCTGTGAACCCCTTTTCCAAACTGAAATATATTTCAATGAACCCCACTCCTGTTTCTGTGTTGGCAATGCAGGCAAACTAAACAACAGGAACGTACACACGTAGGCTTTTATTTTTTTGCTTATACGCAAATAAACTAACAATACAAGTTCACTGTCGGTTTAATCAATCAACAAAACAGTACAAATTATTGTGTGTTAATTTTTCAGTGTGACGGCTGAGGCTGTTTTGATGAACACGAATTTGAAGTCTGGTAAAATAAGCGACAGTTGCAATCGGAGTTCTTTTTGACACTATCCATCCCGATGTGTAGAGAGAATTACGTAACTAAACTACGTATTCCGTCTGACACAACCTGTATTTATTATGATCGGCTTGGTCGAAACATGTAGCGTTTGAAAAATAAAGGTTGTGTCAGACGGATTACGTAATGTTGTTTATGCAAATATGCGATCTGCCTCAGCGTCCAGCTTATTCCTGTATTTAGTTTTTGTCATACTGTATCGCGAAAATGCAGAAACACACACATGTGACTGGAAACAGTAGCAGTGTTCTGATGTGCCGAAGTTACGCACCTGTTTCCGAAGTATTCCCTCTCAAAATGTAATGCACTTATTTTTAAATGGGCCGGTACAGCGCAGTCGGTATAGCGACTCGCTACGTGCTGGACGGTCCGGGGATCGAATCCCGCTGGTGGCGAGATTTTCCGCGCCCTTCCAGACCGGCCCTGGGGCCCACCCAGCCTCCTATAAAATGCGTACCGGGTCCCTTTCCCGGGGGTAAAGCGGTCGGGGCATGAAGTTGACCACCCACCCTCATCTAGTGCCAGGGTTAAAGAAAGAGTACAGCTATATCTTTACTTCCACTCTGGGCCTTCATGGCCCGTTCTAGGGAGAACTTTACCTTTACCTCATTCACAGTTTAATATCATTATAGAAATAAGTCGATAAAAATAGCTACAACATGTGTATTGGTGTTTTTGTAAGGTGTGGATGTTTTTGTAAGATGTGGATGCTTTTGTAAGGTGTGGATGTTTTTGTAATGTGTGTACGGTGTTCTAATGTGTGTACTTGTATTTACTGTATGTATTTTGTTTTGTAATTGTGTATAGTTTGTTTTGTATTGTTATTTTTATGTATATTATATGTCCATTTGTATTGTGTACTAGTGTAAGGACTACTGCCACCGGGTGAAAACATTTGTATTGTGTGTACTAGTGTAAGGACTACTGCCACCGGGTGAAAACATTTGTATTGTGTGTACTAGTGTAAGGACTACTGCCACCGGGTGAAAACATTTGTATTGTGTGTACTAGTGTAAGGACTACTGCCACCGGGTGAAAACATTTGTATTGTGTGTACTAGTGTAAGGACTACTGCCACCGGGTGAAAACATTTGTATTGTGTGTACTAGTGTAAGGACTACTGCCACCGGGTGAAAACATTTGTATTGTGTGTACTAGTGTAAGGACTACTGCCACCGGGTGAAAACATTTGTATTGTGTGTACTAGTGTAAGGACTACTGCCACCGGGTGAAAACATTTGTATTGCGTGTACTAGTGTAAGGACTACTGCCACCGGGTGAAAACATTTGTATTGTGTGTACTAGTGTAAGGACTACTGCCACCGGATGAAAACATTTGTATTGTGTGTACTAGTGTAAGGACTACTGCCACCGGTGAAAACATTTGTATTGTGTGTACTAGTGTAAGGACTACTGCCACCGGTGAAAACATTTGTATTGTGTGTACTAGTGTAAGGACTACTGCCACCGGGTGAAAACATTTGTATTGTGTGTACTAGTGTAAGGACTACTGCCACCGGGTGAAAACATTTGTATTGTGTGTACTAGTGTAAGGACTACTGCCACCGGGTGAAAACATTTGTATTGTGTGTACTAGTGTAAGGACTACTGCCACCGGGTGAAAACATTTGTATTGTGTGTACTAGTGTAAGGACTACTGCCACCGGGTGAAAACATTTGTATTGTGTGTACTAGTGTAAGGACTACTGCCACCAGGTGAAACCCCAATTGCAGTGAATAATAATAATAATAATAAATAAAATGCCCAAACTTTTATTATCGGAAGAACCCACTGTTAAAAAACTGATCTACTTCTACGCCATATAAACTGTGCAATTATTACACTGCGGTACCACGTTACTCACAAATGAGGTCTCGCACTTTATTTTCTACTGAAATAAATAACCATTCCTGGTCATAATACAGTTACTGCCCTCATCACATTATACTACCATGAAATGAACATGTCCCTATGGCATTGGTACTAAACCGAATAATCCGCTGACACTTTTACAGAGTACTACGAACACTACCACAGGCATTCAGCAAACCTACGGCCACATTTTGGAACCACTGTTAATCCGCAGACTATTTATAATTACATGAACTTGCAGTAAACAACTTTACCTTGTGCTGAAGTGAGTTTGAGCAGGCTTAGTGTTGCCATGGTAACCACAGTCAATGTGAAATCCCCCATGGTGATCCCACTTGCTATCTCGCAACGAAATTAAAAAGATGTTCGCTTTTGAGTGTACTTAATCACTTAAAATGGTGCATTGCTGGGCATTTGTTTGTTCACACTAACAACACAACACACAAAACAATTCGAATACAACTTCAGTTTTATAATAAAACAACACTTAGTTAAAATCCCTTCACCTGTTTTAATTTAAAGCTTTCTGTAACCTCGTCTAATTTCTCACAGACCTTTCAGGTCGTGTAGGCAGACTTCAGAAATATTTAAACGAAAACAACCGCGATTACTTCACCAGGAAAAAATTATTTTATACTCGAGGCCTAATGTAATTCCGTCAAACGTGAATAACAGATCACCAAATCTTTTCGCACGGTACATAAACAACATTAATAATAATTCCAATTAGTACAGTTACGCCGTAGTCGTCTCGCCACCAGTTTTAACACAAAACCGAATTATGTATTTATAAATGGATTTTGCAGTTCGCGGCGCGCTGTGCCTCTCGTTCAGCAGCACGCAACCCACACACCGACGGCGAGACGCGAACTAACGTGCTGCGCTGAATTAAATCAGAGCCTTGCCTGTATCGTAACAGACGTTACATGCTCGGCAATGTTCGTCTCTTTCCGCGTGTGCAGTCGGAATATTCGTACTGGCACACGTCATTTACAAAATGTAACGTACGTTTGAACGCATAGACCGGTAAAACTTCTGGAGAGTCATATCTTATAATACAAATATTCATCAAGGCCTGCAGGGACCCTAAGCACGGAGTAGCTACGACAAGTTGCATTTGTAATGCAGAGCATGATTTTCGATTCCTTCGTCAGTTCAAACAGGACGCCACTGTGCAGAAACGAAAAGAACTGCACTGCAGACGGAATTTCCGGAATTCTATCACGCAGAATTCAATGTCGTAGGATCTTATGTCTTTTATGCAGTTCCTCGAATATTACATTGGGGGCAATCAGGCAACTTTCTCGTTCCGTAAACCTTCTTCGAACCAATACTTCGGTGAGACAGAAATTCGTCTTCACAGAAATGTTTACCTGTTTGTTTGAACCAGCTTTATCAAGTACAGTCATCATTACAAACAGCAGTTAAATACAGTCTCCCTTTTGACCGAAACCCTTGGCTTACAGAACAAATCTACGCATAACAACTCTGCCGATAAGTAGCACCTAGGTGTAGTGGTCACGCTCAAGACTGCATTCGCGAAGCACGTTAGTGGATCATGTCGTCCAGACAGAAGCGTGTCTAGTGTCGAGGCTGCCCACGGAAGTATCTAGACAGCTACTAACTTCAAGCAGATCTTCCACATTCTTACCTACCCAGTATTCATGATAATCTTCCAATATCATTCGACAGGGTATAACATACACAGTTGAACTAACGTCGTTAAATGTTCAACTAGGCACGACACATGATAAACACCGCCAGTATCCACACTCGAATTAAGCACGTATTATTTTATGTATAAACAGACATGGAAAACCTAGGCGCAGTTGGGAAGATAATATTAAAATGGATTTTGAAGAAACAGGATATGGACGTGGACTGGATCGATCTGGCTCACGACAGGGACAAGTGTGAACACTGTAATGACACTCTTGAGCTCCATAAAATGCGGGGAATTTCTTGATTAGCTGCAAAACTATCAGTTTCTCAACAAGGACTCTGCTCCATTGAGTTAGTTCATACACACACACACACATTTTATCACAAAACTCACTAATTATTCCAACAACAGATCGAAGTTGGATGAGCATGGAGTTTTATCCACACGCCCCCCCCCCCCCCCCCACGCAGTTTCAATACGTGGTACCGCCCTAACACAAACTATTTCACATTTCAGAGCCATGACGTCAGCAACACAACGTTTTCATAAGTACTTTGCGTCTCGATTTACGTTCACATCCACTGCACTTGTGTTTGTGTTTTCCTTCAGTTGCACAGACACTTGATGCCTCTCATTTCACACAGGACACACCTGGCTTTCGTCTTTAATGTGTTGCGTTTGCATACGTCAGCGACGCTGTTTCTGTCTTAACTTGCGCTGTGTAATTCGTTGTCGTAACTGCGCCCATGGTGCTGTGCAGCTACGCAACTTGAAGGCAGCCTTCTTGGCGGCAGCACTTGCCTGAATGAACTGAAGAAAACGTCAAAATGGCCGGCGTCAGTCAAAATGGCCGCCGTCACGGCCCAGAATCGAAATGGGAACCTCCAAACGAACAAATCCACAGCGTTGCACCAACCTGTTTGGCAGATTTGGTTCAAATGTGCAACTTTCATTACGAACAATTCTTCAGACGGTCAGTACTTACACGAAACAGAGTGCACGCCGGCGGCTCAACGAGAACAATGTAACAAAGACAGTGCAGCACCACATCAAGATGGCTTACAGCAGGGATGCACACATATAAAAAAAATCTGGGAGCCATGAAGCAAATTACACAGAGGACCTACAAATATTAGGCGCCACCGTCAAAAAATTAGTCGCCAGGGCGACCTGGCGCCCGGGATTTGTGCACCCCGATTTAAAGAAATAAAACGCAGCGACTTATATATTTTGAAACTTACATCTGACGTAACTCTCAAGATAATTCAATGGGCTCCCGCTTATGCGTTCAGCACGAGGTAAGACGAAATGGGGCAAAGAAACTAAATGAGATTCAGTAAACGGGTATAGGACCACAAGGGTCAAAATTCGAGTAAACGATATTCGGAGAATATATCCGTTAAAGTACCGATTTCCTCGCCTCATAAGGCGCATTTTTACTCTAAAAAAAAAAGTCCCCAAAAATCACCCTTCATCTTAACGCCTATGATCAATTTTTATATAAGTAGACTACAAAATCCACAAAATACCTTGCTAATTATAGGGCGAGTCTTAGCACTTGTAGCGTCTTTTGAGGCAGTATATACGGTACAGCCTTCCATTCTTCCTAAGAATTTCAGCCTACCGTCAGCCAAATCACTCCCCCGCCAATTCCAGGGTACGATTTTGTGTTCCCGTCCAATTGAAATGCGTTCTTCAAATAAAGAACACCGTCGGGTAAGAAACAGAGAGGTCTAGGAACGGAATTCTATTTACATTCAATTTATCGTTAATCAAAATAAAACACTGGTGCCCTTTGTCCTTAATTTAATTTGTCGCCGTCAACGCATGTATAAAACAGTCATGTCTCTCGAAACTCGACAACCAAAATTCTGAAAAAATGTTCAATCAAGTATTTGCATACTAAATGCAGAGGCATCAGTGGTGACCGCTGGTGGTAAAATGACCTTGAAACAGAACAATACGGGTGAAGGTCATAACTGCGTCACAGGATGTGGTGCAAGAAGACGCCTCTGGAACTCTAGGTACACCCAAGAGCTGGAGCAACTTCCGTTAATCTCTTGGGTATAACACGGTCAATAGAAAGTGGAAAAGTGTACCACAATGATAAATGGTTAAATGAATAGAAGGGTGGATGCATTAACGTAGTGGTTCTCAACGTGGGCCATATGTCCCCCAGGGGGGCAACGCCAAGTTTCTAAGCGGCCACAGGAGAATGACGGAAAATTAGGGGGGGCCACAGTAACTTTTGAGTGGGCCACCGTAACTTCACTGGCTGAATAAAATATTTAAAATCTAAAATTCAATCAAAGGTTCCCTTCTCCCCTGCATCCCCCGCAGCACAAAAGGCAAAGCTGTATTTCATTGCGTTTCCAACATCTCATCTGGCTGAATCTGGTTTCGGTTGGGCGACACTTGCTGTCGAGAGCACGTAACCGCCTTGATGTTGTGAAAAGAGATGATCTTGGCTTGTCAATGACCGCACTGCAACCGGACATTCAAAAACTGGCAAGTGTTCATCAGGTCCAAAGAACACACTGAGTATACAGCTAATTATTAACAGAATATTTTTACTTGTATATGCAATCAATGTGTTATACCTAAACAAAAATATTTAAAAACAACACACTGTAGGTGAAAGTAATATAAATATAATATATAAATCGCCGATCCATGTGGCCACGCTGTCTTATGGCGTGGATCTGCGGTCGCTCGCTTGCTGGGATTGTGGGTTCGAATCCCGCCGGGGGCATGGATGTCTTTCTCTTGTGAGTGGTGTGTTGTTAGGTAGAGGTCTCTGCGACGGGACGATCACTCGTCGAGAGGAGTCCTACAGGGTGTGGTGTGTTTGAGTGTGATCGTGAAGCCTGAACAATGAGGAGGCCCTAGCCCACCAGTGGCTGTTGCGCCATTGGAAGAACGTATATACAAATCAACAATGTGGAAATAAAGTAACTTCTTTTCGTAACAGCGTCTACGAAGATGGTGGGGGGGGGGGCCACAGGCAAATCATGCTGAAAGAGGGGCCACGATCAAAATAGGTTCAGAAGCACTGGATTAACGGTTACAAACTGCAATCCGCCCTACTCACAAACCCCTACACAGTACGGATATTTTCCACATGTCGACTGTAGCTGTGAATGAATGAAATGAGCTGTCGCATACAGCCGATAAGGGGCTGTCTTACAACCCTGAAGCTTGGTTGGGGGGACGGGGCCAACAATCCGTCAACATACAAAACAAACCAGCAAGTCACAGAACGTTACACAGAGCCTCAGATGGATTCTTTGCGACGACACTGCCAAAACAAAATGAGGAAAAGGTGCGAAAATAAACTTAAATCAAGATACGTAGCTGCATCGAACAACACTGCCTGAAGGTACCCCAGATACGGCAGACACCAGAATGAGACCCCCGGCTGGGCCGGAAGATAAGAAACATTAGCTTGGTAATGCAGCGAGTCAAGTAACGGAAGGTGGAGCGGGGGAAGAGGGAGGACAGCAGCCAATGACAGAGTCCGGTTTCCGTCAACACACAACGACACATACTTGCTTCATTAATGTACAGATCCCACTTGCATAATGAATATTCTTCATACATCTAACCTACACCACATGACGCACTGACAATTTAGGCGGTACATGCTTTCCAACAAAATAAGTCACAAAGCAAAAATGCGTAACTTCATCGCCATGTTTGTTTTCGAGCCCTTCCATGTTTATTACACACAGGCTTATGGTATAGTAATGTCCATGTGTCGGTCAATATCTTATAACTGATTATCTTGAAATTTATACGTAGTAGAAATCTCACAGTACAAGAGCTCGCCCGAACTTCCAATTTTTTAAATTCCCTATCATCATCAGCACGAACATGGTGGCCGTCCGAGCTTGTAAAATTGGAGCGACCAAAGCGCCGGTATACGGGAGTAATTCCACAAAGTCTCTAGCTTCAGGCGCAGGTAACGGCAGCGAGCCTAGGCTGATGTCGAGTGCGCGCGAAGTCGTGTGCGCGCAGATCAGTGTGGAGGTGCCAGTATTCGTCGGCCTACGTAGTAGCTGAAATCATAGGACTGAGATGGGAGGGCCTAAGGTTTGTGAGACTCGCGTTGAAAGTTGTCACGCAATATGACGGGGACTTTGTGGATGTAATCCTGCTATACTAACGTAAATTCCTGTCTTTAAAGCAACAAACCTTCCACAAACATGAGAACTTAAGGCATTCTGTACAGACTGTGAAACAACAATGAAGATGCGCGAAACGCAGACTGCTCACACAGCCCACGGCTGACACCCCCTCTCATCCCTTCCATTTTACTGCACCCGAACATTCGCACCCCATTCGACACTGTATACGTTTTAAGTTGCGTGATTTCAGGTTCCGCCGCGGTGTAAATGAGATATTCGCTCTTCTAGAATATTACGCAGCGTAGATTGGTAGTTACCAACGTTTCGGGACAATCTTATCGGTCCCATCTCCAAGGGTCAAGCAGTCCAAGAAGAATTTTTCGTTCATACAGACCTGCCAAACAAAGCAAACCCATCGTATGTCACTTGGAATCTTTCGGCATTCAATCAGGAGATCCGTGATGAGAAATCTGCATTCAAGTACGTGTAGCTGTCAGACTGTATTTATGAAATGTGTGTAGTTACTGGGCGAGCAGTGAAGACATCTCTGTAAGCAGAGGGGCACAGCCGAGCACACCACAGCGAGGGACACTTCCTCATTACAGGCATGACTCTTCCCTCTCTCTCCTACCGGCCGATTGGCAATGGTTTCCCAACTAGCCACTTCGCAGCCAGTCACTTTGCCGAATCTAACAGGACACTCGACCCTTGAAGATGAGACCACCACGCTGTCTCGAAACATAATGTACTAAATGTAACACAATATAATATGGCCGTGCCATGGCTCAGGCGGTTATTCGCCGGCCTCTCACCGCGGAGGCCCGGGTTCGATCCCGGGTCAGTCCATGTGGGTTTTGTGGTGGACAAAGTGGCACTGGGACAGGGTTTTCCCCCGAGTAATGCGGTTTTCCCCTGTCAATTTTATTCCACCGGTGTTCCATTACTTGGAAAAATTAAAAAAAAATGATCATCTTTCTCTTCATCTTCATCACAGGGTTGCACAACAAGCCTTACGGCTGCGGTGCGTCCGTAGCTTCTGCTGCGGGGCCCTTCACCACAAAAAAAAACACAATATAATTCATTCACAACACTCAGTTCAACAAAATGCACTATACTGTTCCCAGATATTTTATATTACAATATCACGTTGAACATTCCCTACGTGTTTCGATCCCCAAGGGATCATCATCAGGGAATCAAATCAAAGCAACACCACACAAAACCAACAACCTCTGCATACAGTAAAAGGGCGTAAAAAGTCAAACAGTTAAAATGTAGGCGATTTGTTTAATACATGGTACCATATACATACGTATACAGGGACCGCATTTTAACTGACAAATATAGACTATAACTTCCTTCGGCTGCTTATCGTATTAACACAGCCCACCTCACTGACCGCCCATATGCGCGGCGGGAAATGACACACGATATTTATCAGATAAAATAAAGACCCTGTATCAAACAACGAAGAAACCTATAACTAAAATTTTGGAACCAGTACAAATTACATCGCTGCCTGATGCTGGAACTGAACCCCAGTTGTTCGTTTGTAACTGCAGTTCTGCCGAGTCTGTATAGTGTATACCGTAGGTACATAGGGCCAATGCAGACGAAGTGTCAATTACACAAAAGGTTGAGACCCGCCGTATCGGATTACGCTCCGGCATCCGAACAAATAAAGCGTCAGGTTACGCTGCGTCGCTCCGATCAAAACACCACACGTTCCGAGTGCAAATTTTTAATCCGTCAATCGAAAGTTGATCCACGTCCATTCGCGCGGGATGTTCTGTGACTACGAGAATTCAACGTTATCGCGGGCATTTCAGATACGCCAGAAACATTGTCCGTAATTTTGTTAGCCCAGATACTTTTCTCCTTTCTGTATTAACTCACTACAGCACTATTGTTTTACATACTACGGTATCATCTGATGCATTATAGCCCCTTGAGTTCTCTCGACAAGCTTCTAATACGTATAATTGCATAATCGTCTTGTGGAACCGCAGTTTTTTTCACGTCATAACAGACAGACATAGCAGAGATCATCCATATGAACCATCAGGCTAATAATGATAATCTAACTAACAACGGTGACACACGCACACGCACACGCAATCGTTCTTCCACATAATACCACTAGTTTATCGCTGACTGTATCAAGAACTCATCACTGACTGGCCAACATGTAATTTACAGTACCTACCAAACAAATGACCAATGTCTGTCAAAACAGACGCATAAACCTGCGCGTCGGCTCTACCCCCATTTTCACGCGTCATTATAGTACTTGGCATATTCTGGCGGCAGTCAGGATCAAACCCTGATCTCCTCGAACATCCCCAGTTGTACGGTGGGAGTAGGAAGGCGGTAAACGTAGTGGCTGGCAAAAAGCGCTGTACCAGAAAGCGGCCAACAATGAAAAGCTCTCGGGAAACAACGGGGCTCAGAGATTAAAACCTGAACTTATAGAACAAGAAGGAAGAACGGTACAGATGGATTTTTTTTAAGGTGAAGGGACCCGCAGCAGATGCCATGGGCGCACCGCAGCCTTGAGGCTTACTGTGCAAACCTTTGATAAAGATTAGTTTTTTTTCTGTTTTCCCAAATAATGGAGCACCGGTGAATGAAATTGACAGGGGAAAACCGTACAGATAAATTACTTCCATAAAGTCCCTGTCATTTTGCACGGCGACCATCAGCGTCAGTCTCACCAAATGCCCCAGACAAGTACAACTTAGACGTGATAAGATGCGCAACAGTAATTCTCACTGTCGCTACAGTGGAAGCGACAACAGCACTTACACTCATACTAGTGCTGCAAACTAACGTTACGGTCCTCCTCACAACGGTCACGTGATTATTGCTGATGAGTACCAAAAACTATCTTTGTTAGCATTCCGTCCCTATGATTGCAGAAGGAAGCTGTTACCTCTCGTGAATTCAACTCAGGCTCGCTGACGTAATGCCATGGACGCTGCGAAAATAGTCCTACGATACCAACGTCTAGACGTAGGACACCTTAAGCGGAACGTTCTCGATTCGATGGAACGCTGAGTGTAGGGAATAAAACTGTTTCCGGTGTTGGCTATTCCTTCCTGCAAATGGCACCACACCACTTAAATCACAATGTTCTTCCTCCATTATCCTTCGAAACTCACAATTCATAATGACCTTGCCTTTGACATTTCCTCCCGACTACTCAAACGTGCTGGCGGTCACCTGGCGCTACGAAACCTCTGCAATTCATACAATGAGGTTCGAACTAAAGACTTCCACAGTACAAGGCAAAACGAACCAATTGCGTGTCAGAAAACAAACGCACTTCAGTCGCGTGTCACCACACAACCAATAATGTTACGTAATCAAACTGCCCCATAGCAGTAACGCCCTGACGGTGATGGAAACGCACAGTGTGCAAGCGGATCAAAACACGTGATCTGAACGTCTAATGTGTACGACACCCGCTTGCATTTAAAACTGTCTGGGAAACACCGGTACATGGAACGTGGGGGGCCTCGGCTCTGTAACGAACCAATACTGTATCCAGGTCACCACACAGACCACAGAGGAAAATACGAGAGGGCTTAATGCAAGAAAGGGAGAAGGGTTTGTTCTGTGACGGCAAGTCTATGGCGAGGTATGTCGACTGCGAGCACCAGGACGTCGAGCTCATGGCAAATACAGACGTTTCTAAAATAAATCTTACTCCGACAAATGTACAACAGTGTACATTTGTCGGAGTAAGATTTATTTTAATCAAATTAATGCACGGAACAAGTAACGTCAAGTTTACAGACGTTTCTATTAGCGTCTACTGGTTGGCTCGTTAAAACACGAGGGAAGGGCGTATTAGCGGCGAAGGTATAACACCAATGGCAATATAACGATGAACATAAACCAAAAATGATGCACACGACACACGGGGAACGCAAACCAGATAATTATGTCACTCCACGCATATACGAGACGGATCAATTTGCAATTTGAAACATTCCTTAATTCGAGGAACTATAAAGTCTTTGCATCCCGCGCCACACCACAGCAGACAGGAAGCGTCTCTTTTCCATGCAGCGTATCTTTACAATTATCGACATTTCAGTAACATATTAACGATTAATGGCCGATCCCAGTGGCCGTGCGGTCTCAGCCGTAGGTCTGCGGCCGTTCACTTGCTGGTATTGTGGGTTCGAATCTCGCCAGGGGCATGGATGTCTGTCTGAGTGTTGTGTGTTGTCAGGTAGATGTCTCTGCGTCGGGCTGATCACTCGTCCAGAGGAGTCCTACCGAGTGTGGTGTGTCTGAGTGTGATCGTGAAGTCTAGATAATGAGGAGGCGCTGGCCCACTAGGGGCTGTTGCGCCATTGGAAAAAAAAACTTTACGATTACTGATGTTCTTATTTGCGAGACACCACGTACCGTCCCCAGCCGATCGTTAAGGCCCACCACTGGGACGCGTGCCACCGGTTCGGAAACATGAAACAGACTGGGGCAGGGAAACATTGGAAAAACCATCATAAGCAACAGAAAGCGCTGGCCACGGACGACAAGCTACAGAAACAAACTGGAAATGCACAAATGGGAGGAAGAAATTATTTAACTCTGATTTATAGGCGAAAAACTTTACGAAGCAAAATTAGAGAGAGGTGGGAGACGAAGAAATTACACACGGATAGATAAACTAGAACTAAGCGGGCGGGGAGAGACAACACAAAAAAAAAGCAATCTGGAAACAAAATTTCACGTATTGCATTACAACCGGCAGACAGAGTCGCACGCGATAACGTACAGTCACGTCCGCGAGAAAGTGCAAGTCGATGTGATCACTGACGCAGCGAGACCAACCTGTAAGAAATGGAGTAAAATACGACAAATGGCTAATGAAGAAAAGACGAAAATAATATTAACTGTAAGAAAAAAAAAGAGAGATACGCAACTCGGCGAATACTGACAAGAAACAGGCGAACAAATGGAAAGGCAACTGCGCAAACAAAATCTTAACAGAAAACAAGAGAAATAAGTGAAAATATAAACAAATTTATTGTCAACTAATTACACCAATATTTGATTACAGTACTCCTACATGTTTCGGCTACAACCCGCAGCCATCCTCAGGGAGCCACATCACTTATAGACATACAAGTATACAGCGTGCTATGTGACTTGTCGATCGTAAATAGTAAAATATACGGGCTAACGACACACAACACGCTGTATATGTCTTTAAAGGATGTGGCTCACTGAGGATGGCTACGGGTTGTAGCCGAAACACGTAGTACTGTACGGTAACCGAATATCGGTGCAATTAATTGGCAACAAACTTTTTAATGTGTGACAATTTCACGGAAGACGTACAATATCAAATATGTAACACAACAGTTGAAGAAACAATATAAGATAAAAAGGCACCAGCTGTGCACAATGGGGAAGAAACACGATACAGACGGCAAATCATAAGAACGGTAAGAAGAGAATGGGAAGTTGTAACGAAAATGGTAAGGGGGCATGAAGGTCTGTCGACTGAGCGATGTGGTACGAGAACAAGAGGAAGCCACTACTGCCAACTGCACGAAACGGCAATCATGTGGCCCTATCTTCGCATCTTCAGTACTAGCATGATGGGAGTACTGGTGTTGCGTCCACACTAGACCAAAACACAGACGGAAGAGGAAACATCTCACAAGCAGGCGGCGAACTATTTGAAGCAACAGCAATTAACAACTATCCGCTAGCGCGCTGCACTTTCTAGCTTCCGACGGATTACATACAGGTTGTAATACCACTTACATTACATTACACCTAATACACAGTAGTTACAAGTGTGTGGTCAATATACGACTACCCACAACATTTTAACTGGTAAAATTAAAATTATTCTCAGCTGTTTTCACGCCAGTCAACCACTTTTCGCGCACGCAATGTTTTTACGCGTATTACAATAAACCCAATATTAGTACACAATATAGTACAGTGCAGTAAAACATTATTATACAGTGATACCTCGGCTAACGAAGATAATTCGTTCCGGAATCACATTCGTTAGCCGAAATCTTCGTTAGCCGAAAGGTGAGCAACTTTCTGCTTCCCTTGGGTTTGTCGCTTACTTTTTTTGGTTGGTGGGTCTCCCCTATGTGATGTGGTCAGCTCATTTCTTTGTCACACACATACAGACGGAAAAGATAAGCTCCTGGAATGGCCCGACCGTTCATGTTTGCTGCTTTATGTTAGCGCGAGCATCCACTAAAACATTCGTTAGCCGAATCCATATTCGTTAGCCGAGTCCGAAAAACAGCGAAAAAAATCTTCGTTAGCCGAAAAATTCGTTAGCAGGGTCACTCGTTAGCCGAGGTATCACTGTACTTTGTATGTACATGTTTCGGCAAATCCAAGCCATCCTCACGGGAAACAAGCTGTACATTATGGAAGGTAGAGAAGCCTTCATATTGCCACTCATAGTTACACTTCATTATGATAGAGTACTTCCATCACACTAGAACCACACAACAATTATGTATTAAACACCTGTTCGTATGCGTATCTTTTTATTTCCGTAAATACAGTCGAACCCGGTTATAACAACATCGGTTTATGCGACACCTCTCCTATAACGTCAAACATTCTGTGGTACCAATTAATTCCTCACTGTTAACCATAACATTATACTGCTTGGTTATAACAACACTCGTTTATAACGACGCACAATATTCAGTCCCCTTCATGACGTTATAACCAAGTTCGACTGTACTCTATCATAATGAAGTGTAACTCTGAACAGCAATATGAAGGCTTCCGTGCCTTCCATGATGTACAGATTGTTTCCCTGAGGATGGCCCGCATTTGCCGAAACATGTACGTACAAATTTTAACACTGTTTACCGTATTTTATACTACACTGCGTGACACGTTGGATTTATTGTAATACATAGAAGTTACACGGTGAAAAGGTACTATAAAATTCTTACGCGTATTTACAGCTCTACTATGGAGGAGTGTTTCGCACTTACACAATGCGAAATCTAGACTCTCATAGTGACACGGGGTCACTGCGTTGTGATGTCATCACTAAACAGCCAGCCTGTTTCTGTATGAAGACTGTGTCCTGGGTTAACTGGCTAGGCAGGCTGGCTGTCTGTCTGTCTGTCACTGCGCAAGGCCCACAGTTCCGTTGCACTACTCAACATAAGCTGCTGTACAAACTTAGGTTTATACATCACGTACGAATTTATACAGAAATAAAAATAATACACAACTCAATATTTATAATAATAAGAGAAATAAACTGCCGTAAACACAACTAACAAGTGTTATATCTTGGCTTTGGTAACATGTTTCGACGTCAGAGGGTCATCTTCAGGCCAGTACTGCAAAATACACAGAATAAATTGTGTACAATGGTATTAAGTTTTGAAATGAGATCACAATTTAACAATTTTATAAAATATATGTTGCTCTGACAATTGTACACAATTCCTTTTATGTCATTTATACTACTGGCCTGAAGATGACCCTCTGAGGTCGAAACATGTTGCCAAATTACAAACATAACACTTACTAGTTGTGTTGAAGGCACTTTTTTCCTCTTATTACTATAAATACTGAGTTGTAAACAACGAACTGTGTATTATTTCCTATTTGGTGCTGCACAACGCCTATCTTCCAGAACTGGTATTTCGCAAATACGAAATATTTTGTATCCAAATACCACGTATCAAAGAACAACAAACGAAATTAACAACAGCAGAATTTCGCCAACGAACTGTTCGTATTCACTTCTAATCTTATCAGCTATTTTACAAACAAGGCTGCCATAAGCACGCAGAACAACACAAGCAGTGTCTTGCAAGCATTCACGCGGCCCATTTCGGTATTACTTGAACATTGAATATTATCCAGTTCTATAAGGCTCTCACGATGGTACATCACATCTAAACTGAAAAACTTTACGGACTTTTTTCTATCGCCTAATGTATTAAAATTAATATAATTAATAAAACGCTATATTTCGGGGACAGGATCGGCCCCAGTCTGCGGGCTCGCTTCTAAAAGATGATGTTAATACAGTGTTGTTTAAAATCTTTTTTTTTCAATGGCTCGACAGCCCCTTGGGGGCCTAGGCCGCCTCATTTTTCGAGGCTTCACGATCACACTTTTAGACACACCACAGTCGGTAGGACTCCTCTGGACGAGGGACCAGCTCGTCGCAGAGACCTCTACCTGACAACACACAACACTCACAAGAGACAGACATCCATGCCCCCGGCGGGATTCGAACCCACAATCCCAGTAAGCGAGCGGCCGCAGAATTTACAATCTTAGTTAACAGAAAACAGAATAATATCAGTGAACACATCATGTTCCAAAGACAGTTTAAAACCTATGTCAACACAAATCTACTAAACATTTGACGAACATCATTCATCACATGTTTAGCGAATCTTTGTAGTCTTTGGAACACGTTGTGTTCCCTGATATGACTCCAGCATGTGTTCAAGAATAATGTAAATAATTCTGTAGTAACATTGTGTTTTACAAACAAGTCTGAAGACGGGGGCCGATCCTGGCCGCGAAGCATTTTATTAATTAAATTTATTTCAATACACTGGGCGATGGAAAAGTCCATTAAGTTAATGACTTTAGACGTCAACATAATTGTTTGTAAAACACCCTGTATGAAGAGAGTGTCCGTATCATAAAATATGCGAACTCATTAGAGGCTACAACGCTTTACACCGGAAGTACAGCGCCGATCGACCGAGGAGGCCATATTTAATATATACACAACAATTTGCAAAGGTGATTCTGCTCCTGGCTTCACGCAACTAGTTGTCATTATGCAGACAAACAACGTTATTGTTCATTTTATATGCATTCATTTTTTACCGTACACTAACTGGAAAGTTAACCAAAGACCGTGCAGTCATACCACAACTGATCAATGTCCTTCTTAATTATATAATAATTCCTTACGTTTCGGTCCCTTGGACCAATCATCAGACAAACACAACTGGAGCACCTAACGACGCACTTACACTGGGTTCCCTGACGATGGTCCAATGGGCAGAAACATGTAGAAATTACTACGAAAGGGTGTCAATTCGTTGTGCTACGTTGGTGAAATTATTAATTAAATTTCAGTGGTTGTTCCCAACTGACACGACAATCATCCGGCAAATTTTACCGCTGTTTAATGTTTTACGATAATACATGAAGGACATACACAGTGTGTAGTGATGTAAGCACAACAAGTCATGCATTCAAACGTCCAATAATGGACAACTTGGTGTGCCGCGATACAGTGAGCTACGTTTCAGTATTCCGCCACACAGCACACGGCTCGGAACCCCTACGGCTGTCGGGGCACGTGGCGTAAGGCTCAGAACCCCTACGGCTGTCGAGCACGTGACATAAGGCTCAGAACCCCTACGGCAGTCGAGCACGTGGCATAAGGCTCAGAACCCATACGGCTGTCGAGCACGTGGCATAAGGCTCAGAACCCATACGGCAGTCGAGCACGTGGCATAAGGCTCAGAACCCATACGGCTGTCGAGCACGTGGCATAAGGCTCAGAACCCATACGGCTGTCGAGCACGTGGCATAAGGCTCAGAACCCATACGGCTGTCGAGCACGTGGCATAAGGCTCAGAACCCATACGGCTGTCGAGCACGTGGCATAAGGCTCAGAACCCATACGGGTGTCGAGCACGTGGCATAAGGCTCAGAACCCATACGGCTGTCGAGCACGTGGCATAAGGCTCAGAACCCATACGACTGTCGAGCACGTGGCATAAGGCTCAGAACCACTACGGCTATCAGGTCACGTGGCATAAGGCTCAGAACCACTATGGCTGTCGGGACAGGAGGCATATGGCTCAGCAACATCCCATAAATGCTTCGGTTTTTAAGGATTTGTGCAAAGTGACCATTTGGGGACAAAAGCAAAGTATGAGTGTGACATAAAGTGTACCTTCGGTAAAAAGGATACGAGACAGACCGGGAGGGACTCCTGTGACACTGCAGTTGCGTGTCTGAGCTGTAGCTCAGCTAATAAGCTTTAGTTGTAACGGAAACTGATTGATGATAATCCGCTCCGAGCGATTGCGTGCGCGCGCCTACAGCTCTAGTAGGCTATTAAATACGAGTGTATACATATATACACTAATGCATATATATAAATAAAGTATTTTAAATCCCGGGTTTGTGCCTTGCGGCGACACTGGAGCCATCCTGCAGGGTACGCCCGCCTCACATTCAAACAAGAGCACTGAACTTGCGTTTCCTACGCCTATATAATGAGAAGTTTCTGAACAGTATTCATCACATAATACTATTATAGTGATGAAATCAAAGAGAATGAAATGGACAAGACATGTTGCACGCACACAGGAGACGAAAAATTCGTACAGAAGTGCTGTTACAGCCTCAAGAAATCACCTGGGCAATACGTACAGGACATTATTTTACATAATCAATATTGTTACTTCCTGTCGGCTCGCCTAACGTATGAATCGGAGCCGACACAGCGGCCGCCCACAAGCGCGTTGGAGTAACGCAGGCAAGTGACAAACGAGATTGGGTTAGATAAAATAATGCCCCTGCATTTCGTAGATGCATCTTTAACGCCAAAATGGACTTCAAGGAAGTACGGTGTAGACCAGAATCAATAGTCTCGTGACAGGGTCCAGTGGACGTTTCGGGTAAAGACCGTAATATAAAGCTATGGGTTCCGTCACGGGGGCGGTGGTAGGGATCCATGCCGGCCGCTTGACCCCCGGCAAACAGTTCCGATTCCCACTGAACAGGAAGGTGTGTGGGTCCAAGAACCTGTCTGCACGTTTTGGCGAAGAGAAAGTCTGTTGCCTCTACAGAGATTCGAACCCCGGACCGTCCAGACCGTTGTATAGTCGCTATACGGACTACGCCATTTGGTCATCATAACTTGGTTTCTTAGTGAAAAACGCGAAACCGTTAAACGGTTCTACTGTGACTAACTGAGGAATCTGGTACCACAGGTTTATTATAAAGCACTACAAACACTGCCACCAAAAACTAATTTTAGCATCCTTGTATACGAGGATAGACCTACAAAATTTACGAAATATAGGCACATAGTTCTTTCGTGTTTGCTTATCCTGATACGTACAACGGTTTGTTAAAAATAGTGAAACACTCTTTGTTCCAATAAATGTCTGTGGCCTTTTGCAGGAGATATGCGTAGAAATGCGTGTACGCCATCACGCAAACTGTATGTTTGTCCAATTTCAAACTCCAACTGTAAACTGTCACCACATTTCAGTCACAAATACCAAGTTTTATGAAAACAGTTTCGGCCATTCTCAAGTCCACACATGCTAACAGACATTTTTGTATTACTGAACACCAATAAATTTGCGCACAATTTTGCACATTCCAAAACCCTCCTGCCGTTTGTATATCTTTCAGGTTTAGCAGTTTCAAACCTTGTACAGAGCATTTGGCACCACACTGGTGCTACTGCCACGTGTTCCAAACGCCAATGGTGTTTCACTTCATACGCCAATTCAACATACACCTCTTTCTGAATTTCACTCTTATATACCATATCAATGTTATCGGTATTCGGAACAGATATATCAACTACGTAATATTTTCGTGTGCATAATTAATGCAATATCAGGTATCTTGGGCTGTACTTACCAATTACCAACGTTCCATCCTAGGTGATGCTGCACCTCGCACCTCCTATAATACTCCCCGGTGATAAAGATTGAGGGACTGAAATAATTATGAAGTTGCTCCTTAGCCAGATTTCCTGACAAAATTATTTAGCTGTGTTAAGTGTTTAACCGAACTTTGCTGGTTACTTTTTATTAATTTGATATACATCAAATTAAGAGACTGTTCTCTTCAAAAAGGTTAACTTTGTTTATTTTATTACAATACAACGTTAGCACAAAACCATCCGTCTACTCTTTTCCTTTTACTCCCGCCAACTGACTCGGGACACCTGGTCCCTTGTCGTTGCTGCTATTTTTAGATGAGTGGAAGGGGAGAGCCGAACTACTCCAACAATACTAGCATTTAATGATGTTTCAATAATGTTTGGCTACAAGTATCACGCCCAGTTCTGTATTCCGCACATGCTAACTTCTTACAGCTTATATATATATGTTATGCAGACAAATGTACACAGTTTTATGTTATTTAACACAATTTTATTAAATGTTGCCCAACATGTTTCTAGCCTATATAAGGCTCATCTTCAGGGGCTCTTTCGTTGAAATTACAACAGCTATATTATTGGTATATAAAAATCTTACAGCTTGACACGTTATTTAGCATGGTATCATTGCCACAGTCACGTTATTAGGCGCGTTCGCAAAACTGCGAGAAGTGACTATTAGGTTCGTCACATCTGTCCGTCCGCATGGAACTCCGCTCCCTCTGGACGGATTTTCATGGAAATTTGATATTTGAGAACTTTCCGAAAATCTGTCGAGAAATTTCCAAGTTTCATTATAATCTGACAAGAATAACGGTACTTCACATGAAGACCTATGTACATTTACGATAATATCTCGCTGAATTCTTCTTAGAATTAGAAATATCACAACACGTATTTTATGTTCAACGACTTTTTCCCAAAAATTGTGCCGTTTACGACAATGTGGAAAACCACAGAATGTACAGTTGCGTTCCCACGACGACAATGGCTACGCAAACACGCCACAAAGTTGCGTTACGCATACACTGCCCTTCTTGTCTATTTATGTCTACTACGACTAGTGATCATGAAGACTATGTTTCCTGTAACTTAATTCGTTAATGACCCGATGCTGTAAAGCAGCCACAAGCGACTCACTTTCTGGATATAGCTTCCCACTCCTTATCCAGGTAAAATTGTCCATGTGGACATGAAGGCTAATATGTAAGTGGAGGTATAGCTCCATTCATTCTTTACGTCGGCATTACATGGAGGCGAGTGGTAATTTCATGCCCCGACCACGAAGAGGCCCCGGTACCCACTTAATAGACGCTGGGTGTGCCCCAGACGTGTTCTGGACGCTGTGAAGAAACATTTCTTGACGTAGTCGGGAATCGAACCTCAATTCGTCGGTCTCCAGCCCGTAGCCTATTCACTGTACCACTTCTCTACCCACAAGCAGAATACCCGTTCTCCGCCCGGTATATAGCTGCGTTCCTTATCTACAAATAGCACAAGATATATAGACGAGTAGTAAAAGTATTAGAGAAGCAGTAACACAAAACAGATTTAATATAAAGAAATGACAAACGAGGATATTACACTACATGCAGACAATCTACTGTAATGCTTAAAAGTGGTTTAGCAGCCGTAGCTACTGTACATACAGACAATAATTAGTCGACGGTGTAAACTTTAAATAAAATATCTTCGTGTGCTCTTCAGAAGGGTCCGCGGCAGCAGACCGAAACACCTGAACAGTCACGTCTTGCACACAACAGCCAACTACGTTCGTATCAAATCAGTCCCCTCCGTGCATGACAGCGTGTCTTGTGTGTGTTCAGACGGAAATTTCGCAGCCATCGGAACTGTTACATTTACATTTGCGATTACGAAACTTCTGTTATGGTTTATCTTTGTGCGATATTTAGTTAAGTAACGATGAGACGGACAAACTGAATGGGAGAAAGGGGAAATGGGAATGGAGAAAGGGGGGGGGGGGAATGACGGGATGGGAAAGGAATATGGTAGTAAGGATTAAGATAAAGTAAATGAAGGGAGGGTGGGAGAAAGGGACAGATAAAGGACACAAGTTATTACTCCCGAGACATAAAACACGCGCATGCGCTGAAACTTCAGCCTAGATTATGGATTGTTGTTTGCAGGCTTATAACCAATTCACAGCGGACATCGTACTACATGTTTTGCATAGTGTGTGGCTTTGAACACTCATGATACCTGTCACTATAACAAGCTTTGCTGAGCTATGAAGTAACAGTAAAAGGTAAAAGAAACGTAAAGTTGTCAGTGCCCATGCCAAGAAGGCATACAGAGGGAGCAGAGGTACAGCTCCACTCATTAACCTTGGCACCAGACGGAGATGAGTGGTCAACTTCACGCCCTTGCCGCTTTACCCCTTAGAAAGATTCCCGGTACCCAATGAACAGGAGGCTTGATGGGCCCCAGAGGCGGTTTGGACGTGTAGGAGAACAGAAAAGCTTTTGTCCCTGCCGGAATACGAAACCCGGATCTTCCAGCCCGTAGCCTAATCGCTATACAGACGAAGCAATCCTGGCCAATTTCAACTTAACAGAATGCTGAAATTTTAGTTACTGCATCGGAGACCTCCTTATAATGACGGACAAAACACTTGTAAGATACCAGCCTGACAGTAATATTAATATCTTAGCAAGCACAAGCATTTGTAAGTTGTGTGCCGGGAGTTTTCCCAGCACGCCCTGCGGTACTCGAACCACGGACTTTCGTCGCGCGCATCAATCCCCTCCTACTTGGTTCCCCTCCATTTCCCCTCCTCTCCTGAGTTTACTTCAGACCTGTGCGTGATTGTGGAAAGCACTCTGAACCTAGCCGTCTACTAGTAACATCTAAATTTCGTCTCGGCCATGGGGGCTAAATTCTGTCCAGCAGTGAGTTGGTGAGGTCGGAGTCCCTTGGCGGTCGTCGTGGTCCCGGTCTTTGGTTTTGTTGGGTTTAGCCCCACGACGACGCCAAGGTACATTATTTTGGTATGTATGTGCACAAGTAATTGCTTGATTAGTCTCCGTCGGGTATTTTTGTATTTATTGTTTTATTGTATGTTGTTGGTTAAAATATATATTTATGATTTGTTCGATATATTGTATTTTTGTTGTGTGCGCATCTCGGCTTATCTGCGGGGCCCAGCATAGTAGAGCAGATATAGCAGAGAGGGGTAGCCCAGAAAAGAGAGGGACCCCGGTGCAGATGGTAGCAGAGCGTGGTTTCGTTCCTTTTGTGCCTGTGGTTGTTCATGGTCGCCATGGGTAAGAAGAACTCAAAATGGAATATGTGAGCGTGCTACTGTCGTAGGACTGCTATAGATATGGCACCAATGGTAACGTACGGCATAGTAGCGTAGAATTATTGAATGATTTGTGACTAGCAATATAGATGATCGCAGATGACAGTAGATTGTGTCAGCCGGTCGAATTGCTAGGGGTTGGACGCCATTGGGGGCTGTTACATTACGTAACTCATTCTGTTGCTACGCGGAAGTACTGAACCGGTTACGTAACCTTTGCATAGACGTAACTGCTGTTGCTACGTGAGGTGCCTGAGGGCAACGTACAGTGAGTGGAGACCTGATCACTGTGTGCCGGTAAACAACAGAGTATGATGTACTGAAAATGTTAAATTTAATTTAGTTATGTACACATTTTGTTATACACAGTATTTTGTCATGGAAAGGCAGCATTGATTAGTCCTAGGTGACTAGTGATACAGGGCTAGAGTACAGATTGTTGTATGACTGGGGAATTGTTCCTGTGTTTCGGTAGTCAAGATGAACCCGAACTATTTGTTGAGGGATGAGCTTCAGTACGAGTTGGCATCCAAGGGCCTGAATAGTTCAGGGGACGTGCAGTTTCTGCGTAAAATCTTTCGTGTTGTACTAGCGGATGGAGTTCCTAGCCTTGCGAGTTATCTGGCGCAAGACAGTTTTGAAGTTCTGTATCGCTGCGCGTGTAGTAAGTTGGGGGAATTGGAAGCATTGTATAATCAATTGGAAAAAGAGGCATTACCCCCTGTCTCCCGTATGAGGACTAGAATTGCCCATTTTTGGAACCGTATCAGGCATTTAGAGGATTTGTGTCCGGAGGTTGCAGGCAATCAGCGTGACGAGGTTTCCAGTCTAGCAGCCCGGTTAGCGGCGGTTGAACGAGAGTTCCTGCTCCCAGGGAACGATGTACGTGATCTTGCATCGGAAGATGGTGAACAACTACCGAATGGAAACACCACCGAAGGACGCGAACAGGATATGCCGAGGGACGGGTTAGGTATCTCCGCAAATACCGTAAGTAGCGAAGCCGATCAGCAGCTTAGAGGTCGGGCTTTATCTAGTCATTTTTGCGGTGGAAGAGACGCGGTCACTCAATCTAACTCCAGTATTTTCGGTAAATTACCACATCCTATAGAGGGTTTATTAAAGAGATTGCCTCGAATAAATGGATTACAGGTCGACCAACTACTTGTGTTTTTGACGGAGGTGATTAGGATTCGTGACCTTTCTATGCTTACTGATGTACAGTTACTCGAGTTAATTTTCCCATATTGCCTGGACGCGGTAGCAAGGAAAGTAATGGCAGCGTTACAGGGTGCTTGGGAATTTGAGCGTCTCCATAGGGAGCTATTAGAGTGCTTTATTCCGCGGCGGTTATTTGATCAGTTACGTCGGGAAAAGTACGAGCGGTTGCAGCGAGAAGGAGAAACATTCGCTACGTATATTTGTTCAGTTAAGGACGCGGCGAGAGTTCTGAGATTGCCTGTGTCGGAGCGCGACGTAGTAAATAATGTTATAGAGGGTTTGGCTCCTACTCAGCGTTCCAGCTTTGTCTTTCAGGCAAAGCCGACTAACTACAGGGATTTAGATCAGTTAGCCATCTTGGATCAGAATCTCACTTTCGCTAACACGCAGCGCGAAGCCGAGATACGTAGGGACGTAGGGCGGCGTAGTGAGGCCGTTGGCTATGAGGGGCGGCAATACGTGGGTCCAGATTATAAGCGGCCAACGGAAGGGCGGTTTGCGTACGCTAGCAAACGTTGTTATCGCTGTAAGGAAGTAGGTCACTTGCAGCGAGATTGCCCCCGAGGTAAGGCACGTAGGTAATGTGGCTGCGAGGAGCGGAGTGGACTGGGCGTGGTGTTGAGCAGGGAGAGACGCAGTGGTAAGCCCAAACTGCTGCGTCTTTCGTGTTCATCGTGGCTCAGAATCGTACTCTGGTCTCCGGGTGGATGTTTGATTTAGGGCGAGGGGTGGTGCTAAAACTCGTATCGTCAGGCCGAGGTACGAGATTTGCCGAATTCCGGTACCCCTTGTTGAGCTCGTAGTTTCATCTTTTGTCTTTAGCTTTTGCTCATCTCTCGCAGATAAAACCTGCTTTCCATGACTAGTCATGATTTTGTATTATGTATGTTCGGTTATTTACACACATATTCAGTTATTATTATGTACAACAGTTAATTAATGTAATTGTTTGAAATGTCATGTATTGTGAATTGTTGTCACAGCTATGTACTGGTGATTTGGTCCAGTGTTGTAACATATTTTCATTGTTGTATGAAGTCAAATGTTTGTGCTGTGTTGAGCGCATGGAATTACTTGTCCAAAAGAGGAAGGTTTGCTCTGGCTAGGGTGTCATGATTAGATACTTATGAACCCAAAGTTTCAGAACCCTTCCATCCTATGATGCGCGCCGGGTGATCCGAATCATCAGAACATCGGGGCGAAGGGCATCACTCGGTTGGTATGGATCCCGCTGGCAACCGTAGTGCGTCACCTCGGAGGACGGGGGACAGTTGGCCCGTAAGCAAAAAGGAAGGAGCAGCGAATCTACTGCGGTAGGAGAAGTACGAAGCAGGCTGATGGACCACCGAGGAGGCGGTGGCAGGACAGTGAGCTTGTACGGAAGGCGGCCCGCAGGACTTAACTGGCACATGTGGTGCATAAACAGGGGTCAGCCGATGGATGGTGTAGTGACATTACAGTGGACTATTATGTATAGCCAAATGACACTACCGATTATTCTCCAACAGTGTGCAGTGCAACGCAGTGTACTTTCTTTAAAAATACCAACACGTCTGGTTTTGGAGGTCGGGGTTGTGCCGGGAGTTTTCCCAGCACGCCCTGCGGTACTCGAACCACGGACTTTCGTCGCGCGCATCAATCCCCTCCTACTTGGTTCCCCTCCATTTCCCCTCCTCTCCTGAGTTTACTTCAGACCTGTGCGTGATTGTGGAAAGCACTCTGAACCTAGCCGTCTACTAGTAACATCTAAATTTCGTCTCGGCCATGGGGGCTAAATTCTGTCCAGCAGTGAGTTGGTGAGGTCGGAGTCCCTTGGCGGTCGTCGTGGTCCCGGTCTTTGGTTTTGTTGGGTTTAGCCCCACGACGACGCCAAGGTATTTTGGTATGTATGTGCACAAGTAATTGCTTGATTAGTCTCCGTCGGGTATTTTTGTATTTATTGTTTTATTGTATGTTGTTGGTTAAAATATATATTTATGATTTGTTCGATATATTGTATTTTTGTTGTGTGCGCATCTCGGCTTATCTGCGGGGCCCAGCATAGTAGAGCAGATATAGCAGAGAGGGGTAGCCCAGAAAAGAGAGGGACCCCGGTGCAGTTGGATTAACAGTGCTGGGGGTGACGAGAATGTAAGCGTCATAGCCTATCGCAGGCAGGTCGGAAGGATAGCGAGAAAGTAAGAAAGGCCTTTTTCGTGAAAGGCAAATCTTTGAAGACTGTTGCTACACGGGCCAGTAAGTGGGAGTCTGTCACCTGAAACTATCTGAGCAGTGTAGAGCAAACTTTCATTGGACCAGGGTAATCTGAAACTCTCCAACCCTGGACGGGACGCAAACAAACAGTCAACAGCAGGAGCCCAACCTCCTCAAGTAATAAGACAGTAAAACCACTAAGGTGCACTGTTCACAAGATGCGTATTTACGATCCGACAAGGAAGCCACGCTGAGAGATCACCGTAACACTACAGGAGGGTTAGAAGACCGTGACATATGAAACATGAGTAAAAGATAACAATACAAATATGATTACAAACAATACAGCCGATACACAGTAATATAAAATTATTATATGTTAATCAGTCTGGATAACTGACGGCAGATAAATTACCTTCTGACGGATTGCGTCATAAAGTGTCGTCTGTGAAAATGTACATAATAAGATATCAACGGATGGCTACAGTGCAGCCAGATTCAAGCGCCTTAAAGTATGTGACGTGTGTTGTTGGTTAATACACCGAGGCGAAGCGGAACATTTAATTCACATTGTCAATCTCCAGCCCCTCAAAATGCGATAATAGATTTTGAGTGTAGTTGAAAAAGTGTCACAGAAAAGTCACCAATTCATTCTTGAATTTTTACTATCTCATTACACACAGTAGCAATGTGTTATAAAATTCTTCAAGTAAATCTTATTTTATGCTAAGTGAATAAGGGGATAAAATTAAAATTAGTTAATCACTAGTTTAACTAACTACATAGAGCAGGGTCCTTCCTAAGAAGCTAACAGGTACTTAGCCAGTCAAGAAATTCCCCGGATTTTATAGAAACTGAAGGTCCATTACCGCTTTCACAAACGGCCGCCACCTGTCCCTATCCTGAGCCAGATCAATCCAGTCCATCCCTCCCCATCCCACTTCTTAAATATCCATTTTAATATTATCCTCCCACCTACGCCTAGGTTTTCCAAGTGGTCTCCTTACCTCGGGCCTCACCCCAAAAGATATATATTATTATATATTATTACAATACATATTGTATTATTACAATATCCATGTGTGGTATGGACAGTATATACAGTTTACAATTATAGACTCAAATTATATACATATTGAATATATTATCAACACCACACATGGATACTCTAATAATATATTTAAAATATATTTCAACATTTATTGCAGACAAAGATAAAATTTAACCCCATATATATATTTCTGTATCAGTGCTCCCTGAGGATGGTTATAAGGACTAGCCGAAACACGTTAGAGTGGTCTCCTATATATGCGGATAAGTAAAATTTGTTGTGCAGTTGGTTGGTAACGAAAGTTATTTGTGTATATCTATTGCAGGGAAGATGCATAATCTCAACATTTCCACTAATTATTATTAAAACGTACTTAGAACAAGATGGCAGAGTTTACCACTCCGTATTTCTCTCTATCCTCCCAGTGCACAGTTTCCAACAATTACCTTCCCATACAATACCAAGGAAGCCCATCACAACTTAAATACCGTTAGCTAAATTTAATTATGGGTACGAAGTTCATCACATCACTCAAAAAATTGTCCTTCATTGAGATTTGGGGGGGGGGGGGGGGGACTTATGTTTGAGAACTCTCGCGGGCCGTAAACCCAAGCCCGGCGGGCCGCGCGTTGCCCATCACAAGTTCCGACCTGCGGCGACGTCATTTCAGAACAGTTAGCCAGCTGGCATCTCTGCATATCACACTCGGTATGGCACATCGATTGATATCCGTTAGTGGAAATGGGTGTAACACACCGACGGTCAAGTATCAGTTTGCACTTGTCACTTGTCTGCTGCTGGTAATTGTGTTACCGGTCGGGCAGATGCGCGTTAAATTTGAAACCCGCTTTGGCGGTGCAGTGGCGTGCTGCCGTGAATTTATCAACGGAGGTTAGCACTCTGTGAAGTAGCGTGTTACCGTGAATTTGTTAGTTTGAGGCTAGCATCCTATGCGCCGTGACGTGCTGCTATCAGTTTTGAGGTTCAGCGTACCTTGTGGCTGTACTCACAACAAAAACAGCAATAATAATAATAATAATAATAATAATTTAATTGTATAAAATTGAGATCTGAGCTCTTCTGGGGTATTGCGCAGCGTTGAGTGGTAGTTCTGTACCGACGTTTCGGAACAACCTACCGGTCTCATTTTCAAGGGTCAAGATTTCGACTTCTTGACCCTTGAAGATTGGACCGCTAGGTTGTCCCGAAACATCGGTATAGAACTACCACTCAACGCTGCGTAAAATCCCATAAGAACGCAGATCTCATCTACATCGCGGCGGAAGCCTAAAATCACGCATTGTATAAAATTGTATTGTATTGTATTGTATTGTATTGTGAACATGTTCGCTAGAGATCTGGCCTGTGTAGTGACGTGCTGCCGTGAATCTGTTAGCAGAGGTTAGAAATCTGCTTAATATTCTGGAGTTTCCGGATCTATCTGAACATATATAAATACCGATCACTAATTCCATAAATTAATTAAACAATTTTCGACAGTTTAATACGTGTTCGAGTCTCGACTTCAAAAATGGCAAAAGAGTTCCGTTCACACTGCTGGCGTTCCGTTTACATTCCACCTGTTTCGTTCATACACTGCACCTGTTCCCTTCACACTGTACCTGTTTCGTTCACATTGCACCTGCTCCGTTCACACTGCACCTGTTCCCTTCACACTGTACCTGTTCCGTTCACACTACACTGTTCCGTTGCACACTACACTGTTCATTTCACACACTTTCATACACACTTTCCAATCAGTATTCACGCTATTATTACTTCACCATTCATTCATCATCATTTATCATCATCATTGTGATTATTATTTACGTAGCTGCAAGACGTCGTTAATAAAACCAAGAATGTGTCAGTTGCGGTGCAGTTTTCCATGTGATAGACACTAATATTTTAAATATTACATTTTTTTCCGCTAGCGAACGCAGTCCAGTTCTTCGCAGTACAAGCGTGGCATTCCATCGAAGATGCTTGTTCTTGGCTCCTTACACGGCGCTTGTCCAAATGCATGCTCTATATTGCATACGATTTAAGGATGGCTGTCGATAAAGTGAAGTACTCAAACGCGGTATAGCAGCATCTGCACACAGAAACTGAGGCAGAACACCCTGCAGATGTCTAACGGAGAATCGGAACCGAGGCTAATGGAGTTTAACCACTAGATCATAACATTCGGTACATCACGTGATGCTTGATTTAACAACACCTGTTCTAGTGCACAGAATTATATCAAGTGCTATGATGAATATAAAATGCAAATTCACACTGTGACCTGTGCTGTGATACCGTACAGTTTGGTATCCATTTATCGATTACACGGTGTCACAACATAACACCGTAACATGAATCTTCAACGTCACATAAACCTCAAATATCGAATATTTTTAACAGACTAAATGTGGAAGCAGCCGCCGCCTGTTTCCAAGTACCAGTCCAGCACTTCCATAAGGCAGCTGGTTACGTGGCTGGGATTCGAGCAAGGGATATAAAGAATATGAAGTGTCATACCGGCTCGGTTTCGATACACCAAGCCTACGCGAGGCGTCGAGACGGAAGCGTTGGTTTCACAAGCATCGTTCCTCCATAGTGCAGGCGAGAGGACTGATGTTTTCGTGATGAGGCGTAGCGTTAAGTTCCTCCTACCCCGCAAATCCAGCGGTGACGACTTCTCGTGGCGTGACCATAGTAAGTCTTGTGCAAACTGAGGTCAAGGCATGAACATTAATACCCGTTAAGGTGCGTCGTTACATCGAACAGGTTGGCTCAGAGGTAACAAGCTTCAAGATCAATCAAGAATTCACTCGAATCTGGGCGAGGGACCCGTTTCTCACGTCATTTCTGTCGTCGAATTTTGGGATAGTACTTAGTCACAGAGCGGCGGCACAGCAGGAGACCGCGGTGCGTTGTAACACCGCGTCATGGTTGTGCAGCGTACGGTGACGCACGTGTTCTTAATCTGGTCGCACATTCAATAAGGTCGTGACACCTTCACGATGAAACATCGCCCTGATCGGCGATGACACATCAGCATGCAGACGTCACATAAAACTCAGCGCTGAGCACTGAAGTGTTTTCGGATGTGACGCCATGTAGTTGGGGCGAGTAGTTCCGTATGTTTCGAAGGACAGTACTGCATTCGTCTTCAGGGTAAAGGAGTATAACATGCGCCCAATTACACGTTGTCGCTTCCCGAAAGAACCTTCAGCAACGCCACTGTAGGAACCTCAAATCTCACATAAAGCTAAGCGCCTTCGCTCACAAACGTTTCACTACACGTACTGAGGCATGACATTCTAGTACGGTCCGTCTTGCAAACCTTTCCTTCAAACGGTTCACCGGAATAACTCAAAAAGCCGCGCCTGTTCCCACAGCTAGGTGTTGACATAAAGTTTTTCCCCTAGCAGAATGCTTGCTGCTATTCCCAACGGCTATCCAAAAAAACGCAGAGATTATAAAACATGAACACCCTCACGGCACCTGTCGATCTATGAAGCGTGTTCATTTAACGTAACAGATTTAGGAGTGCGGGATTTTAGGTTATCTTGGCAGTGCTGATAATGAGGCGGGCCTTCTGGGGTATTATGCTGTACCGGCTGGTAAATGTTACGGCGTTTCGAAGGAGCGTTTTGCATTCATCTTCGGGGTCAAGCAGTCCAATAAGGCTTGTACTGCTTTGTAGACTTGAATCTTCACAAATCAGGTGTGTCTAAGAACAGAGAATATTTGGACCTCAGTGGGACAAGCAATGGGAGAACGAAGACAGTTGCATAATGAGGAGCTTGTTGATTTGTACTGCTCACGATTATTATTAGGGTGATCACATACATATATATATACATACATACACACACACATACCAATACACACACACACACATACATACATATACACATACATACACACACACACATATGTAGCTGGTATAAAGCCTAAGTTCTTAAGGCCTAACAGTTTCGTACACCAGGCTGAAAGAGGTCACTGAAGCTGTAAGTACTGATTACACAGATTATAAATTAGAGCCTAATGACGGCAATAAATTATCTGTTCCAGCACGCCGCGTGATAAGCAAGCAGACAACTACAGCAACCTCTACTTCCGCCTACTGCGGCTGGTTCACGACAGGTCGCGTAGCAAACGCCAGCGTCTCACACCGCACAGGCGTACCTTACACGACCTTCAGCGATACATGAAGCATGAAGTACACAGCAGGTAGTTGTAAAGGATGTCATCCCGTTGTTCTTTATAACAGAAATCAAGTAAAAGTCTGTCCAAACACAACTAAATTCCATTTATCATACAGCACTACGTGTTTCGACCTATTTCGGGTCATCCTCAGGTTAACAGTTTGTGTTTAAAACATATTGACGAAGATCCTCAATAAGCTTTAAACACAAACTGTGAACCTGAGAATGACCTGAAACACGTGGAAACATGTAGTTATGTACGATAAATGGAATTTAGTTGTGTTGGACGAATTTTTACTTGGTTCCTGACACTTTAGGTACCGTTCTGACGAGTATAATGGACGGCTTAAACCGAACCGGTCAGGGCACTTTTACTGCCATCTTAATTACATCGCGTATTACTCAGGCACTAGCCTAGAGAGAATGAGGAATATCACGACACAACAAAATACACAGTTTATTCCGAATATAACGTTACAGCATCACCACAAACATCACCGCTCAGCAGCTCCTTCAAGTGGACCTGCATTAGTCACGCACAAAATACCTCAATATGTAAGCCTAGCTAATGGGGCTGAAACATACCTCCACAAGTAGCTGGGACTCCACTCTTATAGCACATGACGGCACGTCACTCGGTAATCGGTTCCCGACGTCTCGAAAGAACACAGTGTCATAAAGGCAGTGTCATAAAGGCACAGTGTCGTAAAGGCACTGTGTCATAAAGGCACAGTGTCGTAAAGGCACAGTGTCATAAAGGCACAGTGTCATAAAGGCACAGTGTCATAAAGGCACAGTGTCATAAAGGCACAGTGTCATAAAGGCACTGTGCCACAAAGGCACTGTGTCATAAAGGCACTGTGTTCGGGAAGCATCAGCTAGAAAAGTGACTTCACTTTTTCCAGCCCTTGAAGGGTTAATTAGAAAAATCGTATTATCTAAACGTGTTTTAAATGCAGAACCAGTGTGTATTTTATACACTATGTGACACTGTTAATACCTTGCACTGCATGATTACTGTTGCTGACACGCCTGAAAATAACAGTGAAGCAGGAACACTCGTGTTGATAAAAAGAATTTGTATTCTAATGAACTTTAATGTTACTATATCAAGTAGTTTTTACATGTAATAATAAAGCTATCGCTTTAAATCTGGTCCATATAAAAACACGTGGAAACTGCACATAGAGAAGTGTTCCAATTGTGCCAACAGACCGACACCAACCACAAAACTGAGGCACGTGATGGTTCACACATCGCCATACACCGCATAACGGCTTCAAATGAACGCTGCCTATTCCTGGAATCATGTCGTGTTAATAGAATGGTTCTAAATAACCACGATATATGGTTATTTAGAAAATGCACTGCAGGAATAGTAGTGTGACTATACAGGATGTCACCGAAAAACTTGTATCGCAGTTGATGTAACTCCGATACAGCGCAACTCGAGCTGCAAAAGAGTGATTCACTTCTACAGGACTTACGCAGCACTCTGTACATGACCCTACGTAATCACTGTACTAGTCTAGGCCTGGTCGCTGTTAGAAGCATGTTCGCGGCGTAATAATATGAACACTCTGTAGAAACACGTCACAGCACTACTAAGTAATTTAGTCTAGTTACAAATATGTAGGACCCATTACTGGTCCGTATGACATTATATGACTGTGGGAGGTAGCGCCCCCCCCCCCCCCGGGACTCGATAATCCCCCCCACCCCTCATCCACGGTACAATTATCAGCGAAGTTACTCCCATACTTCGTCACAGGGATCCAAAATACTACGTTCCGTCAGCAGAAGGAATCCAGCCCAAAAAGAACCCACAACAGTTTAAGCATTCTGTTGGTTTGGGGGCCTCCCGCGCCGCGGGGTCTGCGAAGAGGCCCTATCTACGCCACTGCCTGTAGGTTACAGAAGCTAACATCAACACTGGCCACAACAACCAGGGCGAACAAATTCACTTGTTTGTGATTTCAGGCTTCCGCCGAGATGTAGATGAGATCTGCGCTCTTCTGGGATGTTACGCAGCGTACGGTGATAGTTCTCTACCGACGTTTCGGGACATCCTATCGGTCCCATCTTCAAGGGTTAAAAAGTCCAAGAAGAAAGCCCCTTCTTGACCCTTCAAGGTGGGACCAATAGGTTGTCCCGAAACGTCGGTACATAGCTACCACTCAATGTTGCTTATTACCCCAAAAGAGCGCAGATTCAGCTCACATGTTGATGTACATACAGGCCTGTACGGTCCGTACTGCTGGCTGAGCGGATTTTAAAGCCATTAACTAACCACAAACACGTTAAATCCTGTCACGTTATTTTATGGCGTTCTCAGTATCGCACGACATGGGAGGAAATATATTGGTCAGCTAAAGCGGAAGACGTAAAGGGGGTCTAGACAAGAATAAACACATTCTAGATTTGAGGTTCTCACAGCGGTATGTTTGAGGAATCGACCTATCTGAGCTTCAAAAACAATCTGACTTCAGGTTCAGTAAATTTGTGACGTAATGCAGATGGAGTGACGAAGGAAGAATGTGATCGGCCAGATCCAAGGAGGTTGGCTTCCGTTTATTTTTTTAATCGTAACATCAAATATTTATACCGTCGCTACGCCGTTATTCAACAGACAATAAAACGTTTAATATGTCTGCACATATATTTACAAACCATTTCCACATGCAATACTACAGTGACTCCACCATTATGATTTCATGTTCGTTAAACTGATGCAGGTATTGCATGTGTAACTAATGCCCTTCCCAGCTGACACATAACTTGCCGTTCGAGAAAGAGGAAATTATATTGGAATTATACAGGGCGTTTCTTTCTGGGGTGTCACATTGTATAGTCCGGAAGAAATTTACGGGCGTTGAAGATGAAGACTACTTTCCTAAGAAACGTCTGTTAATTTATACCAGAGTACACTAACTACATTACGTGCCAGAAGAGGCAATTCTTCAAAGCCACTACCGTGCCAAACCACAAATTTTTCACAACAATTATTTCCCTAAACATCATTAATAGAGTGATCTTTGTAACTGGGGTTCACTATTTTCTGTGAGGTATGAACTAAAGTTACATGTGAATCTGTGGCATAAATTACTATGTTAAGAACAATTAATACGCATTAACAGCTGTAACTACTAGTCATTCATTTATACCAACAATACACGTGACATAAATTAAAAGTCATACATAATCTTGCACTCTGCTACATGTTTCGGCGATTAAATCGCCATATTCAGGGAGATCTAAGTATAATGGGAGACATAATACCAATACATTAATCTGTTATGTACAATATTAAAATGTTGGCAGTATAAAATGCATAAATTTTAATTTCTGTTATGTGCATATGTTGGTATAAATAAATGATTATGGAACCAACACACGGGGTGAATAATATTAAGTTGTGACTGCAGTTTTCATTGCCGTAATTGTTACAGTTTCTTTGTTTCCTGAATTACACTTTATCAGCAGAACTACTTCTGTAACTCTAGACATTCACCAACAAAATGCACAAATCACTAACAAGGTGCAATCAGCCCCTTATCATAGTCAAATCCTACACACGTTTCGGCTCTCTATGAGCCATCATCAGGGGTTTTTTTTAATAGTGCTTTTCAAATGCTGGATAGATCTGCTAATAACACTCGTAAAGTTTTGCGCTGTTTATAATCATAAAACATTTGTTTCGTAAGTTAAAATCGTGAGTCATAAATTATAGTTACAATTATAAAATGTTAAAACAACACTGTTCACTGTATCTTCTTATAAAGATATGTATCGCACTTCTAGAAGTTTCACAAGATCATATATTGCACTATGTAGATTGTGGTGGAATTTGATGTAGAACGGTGATGGATAGTGCGTGTTGTATGAATTCTTAGCATTTCACATTCACGTCGTGGAGTGTAGCCTTCTGATGATGTGTGATATATTATTAAGAAGAAGAAGTGGTTCTGGTACTGTTGTGGTGTGGGGTTGAGTCTTCAAGTGTATCCGGTGAAGGTGAACTGTGTTACTTCTGTAACGTTCAATGACAGGGCCACCACGCACAGAACGTAGCAGACAGCGCACTTGGCGCGCGTCAGCTGTAGGACAAAGAATGCAACCCGAGGCTCCCGAATACGAGCAGGAATACTGAGCACTGACTGATGTACCACCGTTCGATGCAGGTGATGCTTTTCGTTGTTTGTGCTTTTGTTGCTACTGTTTTGCTGCCCCTTCAAATCATAGCACAACAGCTCAATCTAAAATTTGTAACCAAATCAAGAAAGGTCCCCAGAACGGCCATCCTCTGCAATTCCTCGCTACAGTGTTTACCACATATGCATTACCGATTCTTACGGAATGACCTCGAGAGACTTCAATGTACTGTGACTACTGGTATCAACTTCACTGTCACATTGCACACGCGCTGCACTTCAATGTACTGTGACTACTGGTATCAACTTCACTGTCACATTGCACACGCGCTGCACTTCAATGTACTGTGACTACTGGTATCAACTTCACTGTCACATTGCACACGCGCTGCACTTCAATGTACTGTGACTACTGGTATCAACTTCACTGTCACATTGCACACGCGCTGCACTTCAATGTACTGTGACTACTGGTATCAACTTCACTGTCACATTGCACACGCGCTGCACTTCAAGCCTTAGAATATTTTTAGTTAAGTACCTTCTCCAACATTTTCATCAGCTGATACAAAAACGTACTCGTAAATCAGAAAACACTCCCACTCTACTCCACAGTATGATGTCAGGATGATGACAATGATGATGATGATGATGATGATGATAATAATAATAATAATAATAATAATGTGGTGGTGGTGGTGGTGGTTGTGGTTGTGGTGGTGGTGGTGGTGGTGGTGGTGGTGGTGGCGGTGGCGGTGGTGGTGGTGGTCACTTAACAACAATTACGGAGCGCCCATTTCCAAAACCTAAGCTCTGGATCTGGAAATGTTTTTCCTTATACGCTTATAGTGTGGGCCGGGATAGCTCAGTCGGTATAGCGACTCGCTACGGACTGGGATGCTTCCGGGATCGAATCCCGGTAGAGACGAGATTTTCCGCACCCGTCCACACCAGCCCCGAGGTCCACCCAGCCTCCTGTACAATGGATACCGGGTCTCTTTCCCGGGGGTAAAGCGCTCCCCCCCCCCCCCCCAATCTAGCGCCGAGGTTAGAGGAATAGCAGAGCTATACCTCTACTCCCCTCTTGGCCTTCGTGTCAGGTTATAGGGTGAACTTTACATTTTATAGCCTTATAATAGGCGACGAACAGTGATTTTCCGCATTCGAAGTATCGACTCTGTCTGCCAAATCTGTCACCCAATTAGCTAAACCGGGCAAGAAAATCTCCAGAACTAGGAAGCCTACTGTCATTAATCGCGCAGACAGTTTCGGTAAAACCTTCCAGAAAACTGTTTCCTATAATTGCCTTAATAATTCATCGCCGAGTACAGACAGCATCACAACGAGGCTGTTAACATAAGGGAGAGGAGAGGAGAGAGAGAGTTACTGCAGCTCTCGGAAAATGAATAAAACTATCTTTATTTTCAAGTCTCACAAGTCCTTGGAGTTTGTAACAAAATTACTTTAAAAAAAAGTAATCTCACTGAAGGAAAAGTTTCTTAGCTCCGCAGAAGTGGAACTGAAATACAAAATCCAAACACGCTGTTGCTACACCGGGCAGGTACCTATGTGATTAACCCTTTAAGGTCTTGTGGTTAATTTAATACCACCAGGTTTAACATTCAAAAATTCCACGTTCTGCCCACACAGTATATTTATGTGTTTTGTGTGGATCTCAGAACAAACAGCGATTATTTCCCTATACAGCATTAACTGACTGGTTTTTATAACTGAGACTGAGTGTGTTTACTGCGCGGTACGAGCTGACTGACCAAATAAAATTCAGGTTAATCTTAGTCTCTAAAAGGTTAAATAAACACTCCTCAGCTACATCGATTCCCGGATGCAGTTTGGTGCCCACGCAGGACATTAATCCATCTTATCACAGCCTGAACTCACCCGCGGCGAACACCAGGCATGTATACATCTGCAGTTCCAATCTCCCTACACGACCAGGGCCGGACTAAGGGGCGGGCCAGCCGGGCAGCTGCCCGGGGCGCAACTCTATACTGAGCGCTAAAGACGTCACTGGAATAATCGGAAATACGGTGCTAGTAAACTCACGTTTCCATGAGCGAAATAATTTCTCCAAAAATTATCCCCAATTTGGGCACGCGCCCTCAAAAATATTCACCAGCACTGTCCTAGGCCGTTAAAGAATATCGATTTTTTTAAGGGGCGCCAAATTTTTAGCCTGCCCGGGACGCCCACATCTAAGGCCGGTCCTGTATACGACCACGTGATTCGGCACAGCAGCAGCTCTTATCCTTTATCTTGCCGCTGGTACTATAAACAGGAAGACTCAAAACCGCTAACAGATTCTAATCCATGCACCGTCCACGCCCGTATCTTACCTCAGGGTCTTTTGCTAGCAAGTGGCAGACATACAGGGGTGTACATGCACTGTTCCCAGCAACTAGTCCGACAGTGTACGTTTGGTCAGCCAAAGCAAGTTTACTTTCCAGTTTCTCTGTGTTCTGCATCTACTCCGAAAACCCGGTAACATTAATTCTAAGGCCCGGGCACGAATACGGACCGATTCCAGACAGAGTGACGTTCTGCCGTTCAAGGCAGTCATACGCCTGTATTTTAACGTCTGTGGAACATTTATTGTTTCAATTTCCGCTATGACGTGCCGGAAGTGATATCACTTCCTCGACACTTCATTACGTTTCGGCTACTTTTCGCATTCACAATCAGCATTTCAAATGTGCTTTCCCACGTTTTACGTAACGCGCACTAAAATACTTCTATCTTAGCAACAGATCTAAAACTGATCATAATCTATATCTCATGCAGGTCAGCACCTTATACGGTAAGCTTTACAGGTATAATCAGTCACGCTACACTGATGTGTTCATATCGTCAATTGTTTCTTTGGTCTCAGCTCGCACGTCACAGAGAACACCCATGTTATGATTAAAAAAACAAATACAGGGGAAATACGCGCAAGTCTTCATGTAAACTGTCCGTTATTTGCGTCCGGTTTTAACCAAAATCTGAAGGGGTACAAAGGTTGTCATTAAAATACCGAATATGAAATTACACGATAATCTGTCCGGTGGGGGGGGGGGGGGTCTTCCTGTTCCTTACGGATGGACACGACGTTTTTCGTAACTGCTCTGCGAACGCGTCTAAAAAAACAGAAAAAGTCCCTCGCTGAATTTGCTGCCTCCACTTGTTTGGTGAAGACAATTCGCCTTGATTAACACTTGTCCACATCGAGTGGAGGTGTGGATATTGTTATAGCCCAAACAAAACGGCATCCAGTCGGGTACAGGTTCGTGGGGGGAAACGGGAGGGGAGGCTACACTCCGACAGAATCTGCAAGCACCACCGTTTTGAGACAACCTGTACTGCAACGAACGGCGTCTGCACGTATGAAACTAATTTCACAGGATTTTGGTGGGGAGACCTGAGGGAAGGAGACCACTTGGAAGACCCAGACGTAGATGGGAGGATATTAAAATGGATCTTCAAGAAGTGGGATGGGGTGGCATGGACTGGATTGATATGGCTCAGGATGGGGACAGGTGGCGGGCTCTTGTGAGTGCAGTAATGAACCTTCGGGTTCCATAAAACGCGGGGAATTTCTTGACTAGCTGACGGCCTGCTAGCTTCTCAAGAAGGACTGTGCTCCATGGAGTTAGTTAGTTAGGGTTCAGGCCTACTGTCGCTCCGCACAATTCGTTACATTTCTGCTCCATGAAGATGTTCTAAAATGTGTGCCGCTGAAACCCGTCCGGACTCACACACGCCACTTCATACTAACCTCCAGCGAACGCTTCGATTCCTCGCGTGGTAGCTGGCTTCAATATTGCGCATATATCCACGGTCAGAAGTAAGTTTACAACGCCTGCATTTTACAGTTCCTTGTTCTCAGCTCTAATAAGAACACTTTACAATCACCTGCACTGCTGTCTCGCTATTTTTCCACATGACCACCGTCACACCTGCAGCAGCCTTTCCACTCCCTGTCGGTATCAGTCCGTGTTCTGTGCTACCAGCCATCGTGTCACAACTACTGACACCTCGCGATCATCTTTAAATTTGTGACCACCATGATTTTTCGTCAACGCTTGAAACAGAATATAATCGCTTGGCGTCACATCAGGGCTGTATGTGGGATGTGCAAAGGTCCATCTGTTACGAAGTTACACGCCATAACATTTTTATATTCTGACCGACCCGCGTATTTCTAATTTCTCAAATGCGTGCTACAATTCCATCCAATTCTTCTTGACTTACTCATCCTATAATTATGAAGTTCCTCGCTGTGTAAATTACTCCATGTTTTGTTAGTGTGCGTCATAAAGGTAAAGGTAAAGTTCACCCTACAACAGGCCAAGAAGGCCCAAAGGGGGAATAGAGGCATAGCTCTACTCTTTCTTTAACCACGGCGCTAGATGGGGCGGGTGGTCAACGCCACGCCCCCGGCCGCTTTACCCCCGGGAATGACCCGGTACCCATTGCACAGGAGGCTGGGTAGGCCCCAGGGCCGGTCTGGACAGGTGCTGAAAATCTCGCCCCCACCGGGATTCGATCCCCGGACCGTCCAGTTCGTAGCAAGTCGCTAAACCGACTGAGGTATCCCGGCCCACCGTGTGCGTCATACCGGCAAATATTCGCCTCACACATCTGTATCCCCAATGTAGGAAGACCCAGTTTCACACGCGTAAAAGACAAAGGTGATCTGCGGTCTTCTGGCATATTACGCAGCGCTGAGTCGTAGTTCTGTCCAAGAAAAAAAGCACGGCTTTCTTCTTACACTTCTTGACCCTTGACGATGGGACCGGTAGGTTGTCCCGAAACGTCGCTATATAACTACCACTGAACGCTGCGTAATATCTCACAAGAGCGCAGATCTCATCTACATCGCGGCGGAAGCCTGCAATCACGCAATGTTTAATGTCTCTGAGACGAGGTGCGAACCGCAACGCGCCGTAAAGCTGGAACTGGAAGCAAACAAACGTGACGAAAGCGCAGTGCCTGAAGCTAGCACCCGCTTAGTCGTGTGGACTGCCTATCGCTTACGGGGCCTCTGAAGGCTGTCGAGGACCGGCGACGGACTACGCGGTGTGCATGTCTGCGGGCGACCAGTCACACCACAAGGCAGCAGGCAACAGGCCTGTTTTTGAGTGATACAGTGATGGGGCCGAATGGTGCGAAATATTTTGAAACAGAAAACAGACACAAAGTAATCTTTCAAGCACGATGGCGCACAACCACGCCCAAGGAGCTGGGCCCGTCTTGGTAAAGTTAACAGTAGCTCAGCTACTCAAGAAATTCACCCCTTGTAAGGGGTATGAAGGTACATTGCCACGTTCACGAGAACCCATCAAGGTTGCCTATAAAAATCAATCCCATTACAGGCCTCGACAGGCCCTTAGGGTTCCAGGAGGTTGAGGCTCCCAGATTTCTAGACAATCGGCACATGAAGGTGGTAAGGTTGTCAGCCCTCGCACCGGCCGCCTTTACTCCCCAGGAAAGATTCCTGGTACTCATTTCTGTTAGAGGCTGAATCGACCCCAGGACCATAGTGCGACCGAAACGATTATGTCAATGAAAAATTCCAGTGACACCATCGGGAATCGAACCCGCGACGTTCCGGCTTGTAGTGCAGTGCCTCAACCAACAACAACAGCTCGAACAATGAGCTCAGTTCTACACAAACAGAGTATCGACTCAATCGCCTAAGGTATGATGTTGACCGGAAACTTAGCGAATACGGATCTCAAAATTTCCAGTTTTCGCGGTCATTAAAAATCGAGAGAATCGAAGTTAATCGAGATTTCGCTGACGTTTTAGGTGATGTACACATCGATCGCAGCCCTCGCGTGGCAGATCAGATATAATATTAGGATACACGTGAGACTGCCAGCAGGCACAGAAATGACACGTGTTGTGTGTAAAAAGCGGAACGTTTGTAGTCCATTTTCAGAAAATGAGAGGAAGAAACACGCGAGCACACGATTGAACAAATATATTGACAAAGAAATGCGTTTAAATATATGTGGTCCGCCTTCTGCATCTATGAACACAGTACATACTAAATACGAGACTGTAATGAAGGCAACGCGTAACAATTATGGCAGGTTAAATATTTTAATTGCGTCTAGAGAAACAGAGTTTAATAAAATAACGACTGCAGCAGCACTTTCCATTATATCTGAATTAAATATATCTTTACACAATCCTACAGAGACATAAATTCCGACGAGTAGTTTCCTTTACCACCATGAATACTTCGGTAATCTTCGTGTACATTCGGAAGACCACTGCTGTTTACTGGATACAAAAGTTTGGAAGTGTCCACATACAGTCCCTTTGGTTTATAATTAACTAATTGAAACAGTGAGCTGGACATGAAGTGTGTGTTTCACTCTTCTCTACAACTTCATATGAAGTGTGTGTTTCACTCTTCTCTACAGCTTCATATCAAGCGTGTGTTTCACTCTTCTCTACAACTTCATATGAAGTGTGTGTTTCACTCTTCTCTACAACTTCATATGAAATGTGTGTTTCACTCTTCTCTACAACTTCATATGAAGTGTGTGTTTCACTCTTCTCTACAGCTTCATATGAAGTGTGTGTTTCACTATTCTCTACAACTTCATACGAAGTGTGTGTTTCACTCTTCCCTACAACTTCATATGAAGTGTGTGTTTCACTCTTCTCTACAACTTCATATGAAGTGTGTGTTTCACTCTTCTCTACAACTTCATATGAAGTGTGTTTCACTCTTCTCTACAACTTCATACGAAGTGTGTGTTTCATTCTTCTCTACAACTTCATATGAAGTGTGTTTCACTCTTCTCTACAACTTCATATGAAGTGTGTGTTTCACTATTCTCTACAACTTCATACGAAGTGTGTGTTTCACTCTTCCCTACAACTTCATATGAAGTGTGTGTTTCACTCTTCTCTACAACTTCATATGAAGTGTGTGTTTCACTCTTCTCTACAACTTCATATGAAGTGTGTTTCACTCTTCTCTACAACTTCATACGAAGTGTGTGTTTCATTCTTCTCTACAACTTCATATGAAGTGTGTTTCACTCTTCTCTACAACTTCATATGAAGTGTGTGTTTCACACTTCTCTACAACTTCATATGAAGTGTGTTTCACTCTTCTCTACAACTTCATATGAAGTGTGTGTTTCACGCTTCTCTACAACTTCATATGAAGTGTGTGTTTCACTCTTCTCTACAACTTCATATGAAGTGTGTGTTTCACTCTTCTCTACAACTTCATATGAAGTGTGTGTTTCACTCTTCTCTACAACTTCATATGAAGTGTGTGTTTCACTCTTCTCTACAACTTCATACGAAGTGTGTGTTTCATTCTTCTCTACAACTTCATATGAAGTGTGTTTCACTCTTCTCTATAACTTCATATGAAGTGTGTGTTTCACTCTTCCCCACAACTTCACAAGAAGTGTGCGCTTCGCTCTTCTTTACAATTTTACTCTAACACATCTCGCTCCGATCAATAGTTAGCGAGTGTCACTCCCACATTTACTGGTCAGTAAGACTTTTAAGTTGGCGGGCACTTATTTCAACACACTCACTCCTCTCTAGTACTTTCGCATTTCCAGCGATGTCTTGTTCCAGAGCGATGAAACGCCACTGGTTGGCAGACACAAAATAGTCGTAAAAAGCGGGAAATTTATGTCGACATCGTGACGGTTTCAATCAACTCGAATTGTAGAATTATGACCCATAAACAGATTAGCACAGCTTGGCAGAAATATCAGTCCAGTTCGTTATCGAGTCAGCCGTAGTGGAATACACAGTACAGTGGCGTGACGACACGTTTCGGCACAGTAATTCTGCAGCGAATCTTAACGCAGACAACGGTCCCTCCACTGCTCACCCTTTCAACAACACTCACACAGCCAGACCCAAACCACGAATCCGTTAACCCGAATTCCCTACTGGTAACATTTGTCACCTGCGTATACTTGCCATGTCGTGGGAACGGTTCACTTGTATAAATACTGGCTATTTGTCCCCTTCCCACCCACTGTAGGTAAATGCGACACAAGTCGCAGTAATTCGCCAATGTTTCTTTACTTATCAGTTTGACTTCACCTTACGGCTCGTGTACATTTAAACAAGCAGGCAAATGACTTCTGTGTGGACAATTGGTATCATACGGTACCTCGAGTGGTGAGGGTGGGACCGCGATCACAATGACCAGGCAAACATGTGGCTGTGCCCGATACGAACATTTGCCAAATAAACCGGTCGTGGAAACAGTATGACAACTATTATCTCGATATGACTCATCTCGTTGTTTATACATAAAGACACCAATAAGTAACCATCTAAGGCAACACTCCATTATTAGATTGCGATCTCAGCTACATGTTTCGGCTTGGACTTATGTTAAGCCATCCTCATGCTGAGTACAACCATATAAAAATAATGTGCAAACTCGACTATCACCATGATTCCTACACAATAACTGCCGCGATCTTAGGTTTCGTCAGAACATTTGTCTTGTACCGTATACACGTAGTGTCTAAAGTTTCGATGGCAGTGAATGCTGAAATGTAACAAATGTGAAGAGAAGCGGTCGTCGACTGTTTTAAGGCGCAACTAATTCCACGAAGCAGAGTCCTTCTTGAGCAGCTAACAGTTCCTCAGCCAGTCAAGAAGTTCCCCACATTTTATGTAACCCTTAGGTTCATCACCGTGTTCACAACAGTCCGCCACTTGTCCCTGTCCTCAGCCAGATGAACCCACTACACACCCTCCCAAAAGATTTAAGACCCATTTTAATATTGCCCATCTACGGCTAGCTCTTTTATTTTGAGGTATCCTAAGCCCTCATGTCACGACAACACGACAAACCACGGAACATTAGCCACGCTAGCCGATGTCCGGGCAAATATTCTAAACCGGGACATCCTTGGCACTAACCAAAACTCCAAACTTATAACAGACTGAAGGCTACGGTCTTCTGAGGTGTGACGCCGTGTAGTTTGGTACATACATAACTCTTCGGAGAAACCCGCTGCCTCCATGTACACGGCGATTACTCCCAATGCCCACCTCAAGCGTCTCTCGACAGAGGCGTTCGTACACGTTACTGTCACGAAATGTCACATAGTGTACCGCCATGCCTTACTGTAATATGCCACGACAAACACGGAATTTAAGGTCCACGCTTTGTAACAATTTGATTGGACGGTCGGCGGGTCACAGACCCACCATGAACAGCCTTACTCCTACCGGGCATCAAATACCGGTCCTTCTGGCTGCACGTGTGTCAGACAAACACGACTTGATTCACACTTACATTAAAACAAATACTTTGGCCACACATGATGTGTGGATGTTTTTGTTAAGGAGTGGATGTTTTTGTTAAGGTGACGATGTTTTTGTTAAGGTGTGGATGTTTTTGTTAAGGAGTGATGTTTTTGTTAAGGTGTGGATGTTTTTGTTAAGGTGTGGATGTTTTTGTTAAGGTGTGGATGTTTTTTGTTAAGGTGTGGATGTTTTTTGTTAAGGTGTGGATGTTTTTGTTAAGGAGTGGATGTTTTTGTTAAGGTGTGAATGTTTTTGTTAAGCTGTGGACGTTTTTGTAATGTGTGTATGGTGTTCTAATGTGTGTACTTGTATTTATTGTATGTATTTTGTTTTGTAATTGTGTATAGTTTGTTTTGTATTGTTACTTTTATGTATATTATATTTCCATTTGCATTGTGTGTACTAGTGTAAGGACTACTGCCACCGGGTGAAAACCCAATTGCAGTAAATAATAATAATAATAAATGAAAGCAAACGGAAAAATCAAGATGAAATGTGTAAATAAATTATGAATTCGATTAAGTATATACTATGTTATGCACACTTTATCAGGCATATGATTAACTGCTCGGGAGATATCTTACAAAACACGCCTCCAAAGGCCTTTATATAACTAAGAGACAGAGAGCAGGCCATGGAAAAACGCACGCCGCGATGTCTCAATCAGTGACCTAGACGACTTTGAGCTAAAGGATCCGGTTTCAAATCCCGACAGGGACAGAAATATTTCTTTGCCGACGTGACACCTTAAAGGTCTCGACCGTGAAGCAAATCACTGCACACCTGCCGGCAGGCTTTGCCTCCACGTTCCCCACTGCCTGCTCACCGGCGTAGGAACACAGGTCGAAACCGCTTCGGAAACCACGCAGACGAATGCTGATGTAACTATTCGAAACAAATAAACTACAGCCCCCTGCCTCGAATCAGGGGCACAGAGGGGAGGAGGGAAGGGGGGCAAGTGATGTAGCCGCCCGGGGCGACAAAATGAATATTTTAAATAGAAAAAGACTGGTTTTCTGCGCTCAAAAAAAAATTTACATTATTCAGCAAAATGAAAGGAAACTCAACAAACAATTGCGATTTTTTAAAGTTCATAATTTCTGTCAGGGAAGATCACTGTGATTACTCGCGCTGGACGTCAAAAAACCTAGCTACCTCACACCTTCGAATTACTGATTGCTCATCTTCGCGTATGTAGTTGAACTAGAATCGTTAAACAAATAAAGACAACACTGATCATCGAGTAGTGACGCAAACCCTAAGATCTCCACAATGCGGATAAGCAGTTCGAATCAAGGCTGGATTAAGGATCATCCGGAAGGTTTTGTCGTTCGACTGAAATCTCCCTAAGCCTTCCGATATCCACAACTGCCTTCCTTAAAAACCCACTCTCCAAGTCATAAAACACCTTCCAATCACGTGCAATCCTATAGGCCCATAACTTCCACAGTTGGAAAATGTCATTAAATAACAGTCAACCATACGCCTTCTAACCCAGACATAAAGAGGGCAAAAACAGACACGTAATGCTGTCATATCTGCAGAATATAACAAAAAAGACAGAAGCTACGTCTTCATAAGCCGATCAGAAAATTTACAGTTATGTAACAGCACCACAGAGACATCTAGCAGTTTGTGACAGAACTAATGGCAGTGTTCGTGTTGTCAGATTTAAACGGAAGCCTGATGCACACACGTACCGGCCAGGGTGGGTGTGTGCGGTTTAGCTAAGCGGTATATTTAAACCATGATCTTACAGCAGACAAGTGTCTGGGTGAGATCACACTTCCTTGCTTGCAACTCACCACACCCAATCCACATTGTGGTTACTTTAAATCGGGGTTCCAAAACCTTGGGTCGCGACCCGAAGTTGTGCAGCGAATACTTTTTTACGGATCGAGTAGCCGAAATCAACACCTAGCAAGACAGGCAAAGTACGTATAACGTAATATTGAGGCGCGTTCGTATAACCATTGTTGCCGTGGAAAAGCAATAAGTATTACATATTCTGCGTGTGTGTCTAGTCTTAGTTATCCGGCATGCAAAGCGCTTGCGCCCTATTATATTGCCATCTGCGGCCTGGCTGGCTCTACCACATTTTTCCACATTATCTCATAAACGTCACGCTTTGCGGGAAAATGTTGTTGAACATAAAATGTGTGTTTTGAATGTCTCTACAACTTTTGTCTAAAACATTTCTCATTCTGTGAGGAATTCAGCGAGATATTATCACAAATGTACGTACGTCTTCATGTAAAGTGCCTGTTATTTTGCCAGATTTGAATTAAAGTGAATTATCTCGACATATTTTCGAAATATCCTCAAATATAAAATTTCATGGAAGTGCGTCCAGTGGGAGCCGAGTTGTTCCATGCGGACGGACGGACGGACGGACAGACAGACAGACAGACAGACAGACTGACGAAGTGTATAGTCGCTTTTCGCAATTTTGCGAACGCGCCTAAAAATTGACTGAGGGCAACGCAAACCTTCGCCCACTAAGCTTACTCGCCAGAACGGGCGTGTCCAGTACATCAGTACTTGTACTGTAAATGCACCTGTAGTCACACAACAATTTCTAGCCTCCTCAAAGCAAAACTCAGAGACATTTAAGAATCTCCGACATACCCCGTTAACTTATACAGCCTAACAAAGAACTTATATCCTACTCTGAACGCAGTACGTTTCGTCCCCCCCTTTCAGAAGTTCGCATGGTACCATGTTGGTATGTTAATGTAGGCAGTTAAAATCGCAAAAGTCTTGTCAGTCATACCGAGTGTCACAACAATCGGGCAATTAATACCTTTAAAACAGAATAATTAACAACGGGCAAGGCAGTGCTGGAGGAAAAACAAGAAACCGCTTGTTCACTGCATATCAAGACCACACGAAAACTGCCGAAAGAACTACCTATCAGTCTGCGTGATTTCGGGCTTCCGCCGCGGTGTAAATGAGATCTTCGCTCTTCTGGGATGTTACGCAGCGTAGACTGGTAGTTACCGACGTTTCGGGACAATCTATCGGTAACTACCAACCTACGCTGCGTAACATCCCAATACAGCGAAGATATCAACTTTCAGTCCGACGTTTCGGCGAAACATCCTGTCCCCCCTTAAGGTGTAAAAATAAGATACGCGGTAGGAAAGACAGATACAGGACACGGCGGCAAAAGAACGGTGGCGCTTGCAATGGCGCGCTCTTGGCTCTGCGCACTAGCCAGCATACTTCACGGCAAGGCTGCAAGGCACCTTCGCCGCCAGTAATCCCGTCCGTGTTAACACAGCACGAGTCTGCTGAAGAAGCCAAAATAAAATCAAACGTGACGTAGTAAAGCTACGAAGAGAAGTAATGAATATTCAATTATCAATTTCCACGTTACACTCGGACGGACCTGTACAGGCTTTCTTTGAGAAATGGGCGGAGCGGATGGGGGTTACCACCGCCAACCCTACCTGCCAATTAAGACCAAATAAAAACTACATCACGGGCTCAAATTTTACGTCAGCACACAGCTATTTTACACAGATTACATCTATTATACAGGATGTTTCTTTTAATGCAGGTACTGAGCATTGAACAGCCAGCTTCGTCATCTGTCGCTAGGCAGCAACGATACCCTCCGCAGTCCTCCGTTAAGACGACACACCACACGCCCATTAACTAATTGTTACGAGGCACTTTTAGTGTCCACACCAAACATCACTGAACCAGGTTCTGTGGCAGTAAGGACTACGATTATTACAGACGGTAGGCTGGTGCAGCGGGGTCGCTCTGGTCTTGTCTTCCAGAGGTACGTGTCTCGAACCTCGGCTATGCTGAATATCTTCCTTGGCTCTTCACGGTTCACCAGGCAGCAAACAACGCAAGTACCACGGCCGCTTACCTCCAACTCACCTCGTCACAATGGACTTAACACTACTGACCAATAACAACACCATCAAACACAATTTAATTTCTTGTAAAACAATGTGTTTTTTTACAACACGCTACATGTTTCGGCCCAACAGGGACATCAACAAGCTTTACGGACAAACCATGTAGCGTGTTGTAAAAAAGGCATTGTTTTACAATAAATTAAGTTGCGTTGGGTGGTGTTGTTATTGGTCAGTAGTTATCTATAGAATACAACGGGATGTAATTCATCAAAATGGACTCGACACAGTTTGCACGTCTCTGTCTCGGAATGACGTTACATGACGGCAAAAGGAACGCCGCTAATACGTTGCCATTTCTGAAATTCGCACGTCTGCCATGTTCGTTAACCATGAGAAGATAGGAATTAAAAGGCAATAGGAGTAGATGTGTGACTCCCGAACATCAAGATACGGATAGCGACTTTCTATCGGCTGGTTACAGATGGGGCCTACTTGGTCCGCCACACACAACGCGGCATCTCAAGATACTGTACTGGCGGGACAGGACAGTCGTCGGTTTGCCGTTGCCTCTCGTTACAATATCACGCATCTCGCTGCAGTCAGCCAGCTCCCCGCCTTTCAGGAATCCAAGCTAAAGCCCACTAACAGCGAAGTCAGCGTGCATTATATGGCACCTCATATGAAGCCGGCAACACCACGACCAACATCTTGAGATCTTCACAGCCACGAAGTTATTCCAGGTCATTTAAATTTGCATAACCTGACACAGAGGCAGCCGACCGCGATAACTACCAAGGCGCGCGACCTCTTTGTTCAAGGCTTATCAAACCCGTGCCCATCCCCGCCCCCACGCCCTTCATCAGCAGGTTAATCAAAGAATTCCGTCTGCATTTCAGGATTCGTCTTCACTCTTCATTGGCTTGGTGCAGTGACGTCGGCGGGCGGTCTAACTGAAGGCACAGTAGAAACCAAGCAACTAGTGCAAACCGCCTGTAATATTACTATAAACACCAGCACTTTTATCACAAAAGCAAGGGTACGTATTAGTCAAGATATCACATGATGGCAGTAGACGCCAACTTTCTAAACAGTAGACCTGTTCCATACATTCTAGGAAAAGGTGTGGGCGCCAAGTCCGCTTAAGCGAAACACAAAAACAAATGCAAGACCCAGGACAACTTAACTAACTTCACTTACCAATTCTATACTATCAGAGACTACCCAAGTCCAACCGGTAAAGTCCTCCCTCAGGGCGTGAATGCGTTTAATGACAGTACAGTCGTATTATGATATATCTGTTCTGAAATACGAACAGGAAATACAGACACCGGCCGATCCGGTGGCCGTGCGGTGTAAGACGCAGGTCTGAAGCCGCTTAACTAAAGGGATCGCGGGTTCGAATCCCGCTGAGGGCATGAATGTTTGTCTCTTGAGTCTGTTGTGTTGTGCAGGTAGCGGCCTCTGCGACAGGCTGATCACTCGTTCAGAGGAGTCCTACGGGTTCTGTGTGTCTGGTTGTGTGTGATCTAGAAACCTCAACAATGAGTAACCTAGGCCCAAGTTGGGCTGTTGTGCCACAGAAAAAAAATACAGATGCTACAAAATGTCACAGCCTAGAAATTATATCGCTCCACATTCCTAAAACGTCATAGCTCCTAACACAAACTGTACTACCTACACTGTCCTGCCAGCATGGTCGGTTTAACAGAAAGAATACCCCAACATCAATTCCCTAGAGAGCCGCCTCTCACTGTGGTATCCAGCTAGTCATTAATCCTAATTTTGTGGGAACAAAATTTGCTGAAAGCCTTAAAAAATACATCAACATCGCACTACACAGATTACGGCATTAAAATAAAAATCAAAAGACATGGCAGTACGCACCATACATCCAGAAATCCTCTTGTGCCAGTTGAAGATTATGATGGGTAGTCAACACAATAATGAAGCTAACACTGCACATCAGTCACATATATACAAATATACCTCTCCATAATCCAGCCCCATTTAAATTTAAAAATGCATCAGTTCATGCAATCAGTAATGAACTGCCTACATCACAGCCAACGATAATGGACCAGTTACTTACACAGCCTGTATCCTGTGGCCCATTTGATGTCTTCCGTGCAAGCAAGCAACTTCGAGGCTGGAAACTATAAAACCTAATTTCTGTAGTCTAATGTGGCAAGAACTATAATGACAATAAATACACAGTGCCCACGTGGTTTCAATCTCCTGAGGCCACATTTTTCTGAGTAAGTGATGAAATCAGTTGTACTTTCATGTAGAAGGAAGTGTGAAAACCTTGACACAAACACTATGTCACCACAGTAGTCTAATGCCACTGTTACATGTCATAATGCATTAATTTTATTACAGCTAACATGAGACAACTACTCTTCATCCTATCCACTCAACTTCAAACTTTGTCTCTAAATTCAAATGAACAGAATTTAACTTCAACAGAGCAAAATAAAGGTCCCAACCCTTCTTACTGCAAGAGTAGTTAAACCAAAGAAATGCCTACTGAATTCATGGCCAATCACAGATAACCATGATTACAGGAAAGTGCTAACTATGCACCACAGACGGACAGAAACTGCCTCAGCACAGCGCTGGAAATATTCCATGGTTTATGAAAAATACATCACACACGATTACAGTACAGGCATCGGATAATTTACATATGCTTCGATTTACATCAAAAACTCAACAGACACCTTGCCCTCTCTAAATCAGTAATGCTGACTGACCATTTTTAGAGATGGCTACTAAATTTCTGCCCTCTTCACTCACACAGAAACCAACACTCCCGGTCCCACGTAGCCATGTACACATTCCAGACATGCACACACATGCTTCACACAAAGAATTAGAATAGAACATTTCTGGACTCACCAACAGGAGGGGGAGGGCAGTCCTGTTCGTCCGTACCGTCAGTGCAGTCAGGGTGCCCATCACAACGTTTCAATCCCGGGATACAGCGAATAAGGTCACATATGAACTCGCCCTCAGCACACTCTGTGAATGCACACACAAGCAGTGAGTCACTAATACAAGAACAAAGTGGCATATACACTACTACATTACAGCACCTGCCTGGTCAAAAAATTATCAACAATTAAAATCCTGAATTTTTAGATGACACACAAATGCAAGTAGGAGTGAAAATGACTCCCTTCATAGTACCTTAACGTTCATCACAGTGTTCTACAGCAGGCCACCACCAGCTCCTATCCTGAGCCAATTTTACCCAGTTCACATCTTCAAAGACTGATATTACTACTACCCTATCTGTACCTAGATCTTCCAAGTGGTCACTTCCATTACAGTCTTCAAACTAAAATTTTGTATTCATTTCTAACTTCCACAAGTGTGCTGCAGGCTTCACTCACTGTGTGGAGTACCATCAATAACTAAACTGTCTCTTCTGTTGAGGTTTATGAACCAGCAATTCTGTATGAATAACTCCTTTCCTCGTGCATCCCACACATTTCACACTTTTTGATCTAATCACCATCAATGCATAAAAAGTGCAACCTCTCATGTTTTCATCATTTAATCCTCTGGACTGTCATGCTACTTCATTCAGTCCAAACAGCACAGCAGCAGCAGTAATAATAATAATAATAATAAGAAGAAGAAGAAGAAGAAATATATGAATCATCACTATCAACACCATCATATTTCATGATATGCAAGCTATTACCCTGTAACAGCCAATCCATATTTCATCACATTGAAATGAAAGGTAAAACAAATCACAGCAAAAGAGTGGAATCTCAGCCAGCACCAATGTACTCATACACACACATTCAACACAAAACAAGGATTCAAAAATCAGGATATTCATTGACTGTTGTCATTACATTTTTTCTTAGAAATTCTAATTACAGCCATCTTGTTGTCATGTTCTTGTCTGTCTACCAACACTGAGCCATCAAAACCAGTGCAATTAAGATTAATCTCAAAGAAAATTTCTGATTTTGTACAAATGCAGCTGGGATTATAATCATATACAGTCTGCTCTGAACTTACCACTGACTTCCTACACATTCATAGTCAGATCCCTTCTCTGGTAAAGATATCATGTCTGGGACTTACTTATTTTCCAGTTATGAGGAAATTGATACAATTTTGCTACACAAACTGCCTACAGACTGAGAAAATCTAAACTTACGCTACATAATCACATGTTAAATCTACTTTTATGTTGTCACGAAGTACGTTTGTTGCACACAGCATTTTGTAACTTCCATCTGCTCCCATCTTCAGGTGACTGCTTAGTTGTCATTACACTTACTAACTCAATGGAGCTGGATCCTCTGTTTCTACTACATTTTATGCTCCAAAATTCAACAGTGATGTTTACAAGTCCAAATAATTCCTGTTGAAATGTCAATAGGTTTCAAGCTCTTTTAAAAATAAACTGCCAGTACAATGACAACCAGCAATCTGATGATACTACCAGGTTCAGCTACCAAAACACTGCATCCAACACAACGTCTAACAAGCTTATATCTAAGCATGTGTACCAGTTTCGGTGGGACAATAGGCCTCATCATCTCCGCCGGGACAGTCCGGTTTGCCATCACACAACTGCACATTGCAGATATACACAGTTCCATCAGCACACCGGACCTTGTCGTCAGCCCGACATCGGTCGATGGTGGGTGGGAGTCCTCCTGGGGTCGTAGTAGTTGGGGATGTTGATGTAGGAACTGAGAGGTAGATAGACCACATGCTACAGCAAGACATGCGCTTCACATGCTAACAACACTGGAGGGGCTCTTGATCTGTCTGCCTTGATATGACCGTTAAATCATTACTCTGGCTCCTCTTTTGCCAGAATGGTTATAGATACAATTTAAATAAAGAAATTTGTTTTACTGAAAAAAAACTCACTTGAAGATTCAAGTCTTCTGGGATGCTGTGCTGTGTCAACTAATAAATTGTTATCATTATTTCAGAGGAGTGTGTTGCCTCTATTTTGGGACCTACTGCTACTGCTAGACCCTGGACATGGAGACAGCATGCTCCTCCACAACGCTGACAAGGCACAACATACCAGGGAAGTGTACCTTCATCAGCACCATTGTGAGAACCTCAGATCTCACACAAGTCACTTCTTTGACTATATAAATGTCAACCCTCAATACAATCATGTTATCTGCTTCACCTTCAGAACAAATGGAACTGATTCCTAAGCAGTCTCAATGGACCAATGACAATCTACAGACGTCAATCACTAACGCGCAAAATGAAAGGCTTACATTAATTTGTATGGTGATGACCTGCATTTTTTAACCGCAAAATTACTGTTTCAAATATCAAGCTTTCTGTCTGAACTTATGACAGTAGCAGTGTAGCTGCCAGTATGGAAATACTGTCATGTGAAGCAATATGTGGACAATTTATATCCTTAACTTCATTGTACTGACAAACAAGGTACTTAATTTTATGACAGATGGCCACAGAAAAATTCAACTCCTTGTTCTACCCAAAAAAGAAAGTCAGTATAATTCTCTCTTCACCAATCACTCTCATTTCAAACTGAAACACTTTCATATTCATGGCTCAGAGAAACATTAATAAGTATAACTTTTGTGAAGCTGAAGCACAAATAATGATTGGAATTCACATTTTTAAAATTGAAGAAGAGATGAGTGTCGGTAATCTAATGAAGTTCTCAAAATGAAGACAAGTATGATATTTCTTTTGTCATTAATTTCGAGACAGAGCATCATATCAGACAATCACAAGAGCCCAATCATTCTGGCAACTGAGACAGTAAAATGTTCCATTTCCATGGATTCATAAGCATGCCCAATGCAACTGTACAACACTGAACAATACCACTGATTCAATACAACACATCTAGTATCATAACAGGACAGAGCATCAGTTAACTACACACACTGAGGTACAAACATTCCAATTAATCTCCATCATGTGTTTCATATACTGGCACAGTTCCTGGAATTTGCATGACGTACAAGAACTTAACAAGTTTTCACAATACATTTACGTACTAGTACGTATTGACTATTAAAGGTTGCCTAAATATGCTACAGCACATGACCATTCCACTGCCATTCCCGCCAAAGACATGGTTTCACATGCAATCAGCGTTACATGCAAATTTTGGTAAAACTGGTGGTAAATGACAACAACAAAACGAAGATACCCACAACTACAAACATGCTCAATAAAACGTATGTAATGTATAACAACTAGGCACAGCTCTTGTAATCACACGTAGAGAACATTCTTGTCAACGTGATTCCCAGGCCAGTTCATGTGGTATTTGTGGTGGACAAAATGACAATGGGACAGTTTTCTCAGAGTACTGAAGTTTTGCCCTGTCAGTGCCCTGTCAATCTCATTTTATGAATATTCCATTATCATGTTTCATTTCTCCACTGCTGACACTATGTATCTTAGCCAGAGATAGCACCATTAAATTAAAAAAACCATTCTCTCCCCTCCCTCTCCCCAACCCTCTTTTCATTTATGAGCAGCTACATATGCAACTATGCATGGCAGAACACCAGTGTATCATGCAATGTCCCCTGCCATGATCATTGCACTGACGCACTCAATCCTGGGAATCACAACACAGTATTCATTACTGCTAAGTGGACTATGGCAACGATTTGTAATGAAAACAAATCACTCACAAAACGGCAATTTGATGTATCCCACACAATACATCAAACTGAGATCCCTGCATTACAAGACAATTGGGTTACAAACACACCTTCTGTCAAAACGTTTTGTCCACAAAAAAAAATTGCTTGTCCTTATATTTTCCTAAAAAAATAACATGCTTAAGCGTTGGTGTACTGAGGATCAGTCAAGTTTTTTCTGTACCCTGTAAAACTGTGTAACAGTGGATTACAACAAATTGCTGTTTCATAAGTGTAATGTGAAGTTCATATTCTAGGAAGAATTTTTGTTTTCAGTTCCAAAGTTTCCATGGTCTGGGGCAACATGCATTTGCTCCTAACAAAGTACCACATGCTGTTACATACCAAAACATTATTATGGCTACCTTCATAATCTGAGGTAACAATACAATTCAAATAAAACACTCATATTTTTAGACAGACCAACAAATGTCTAACCAGTACTAATAACTGAAACACTCTGAGAAATTCTTTCATTTCATTGCAACTTTCCCAGCTGCATGCATCTATACATATACCCACCTGCTCCCTGATTAAAGTAATAAAATATTAAGTTTTACAACTGGGGGTATTCTTTAAAGCAATTAACAGCAAATGCAATGGTGTTAAAGCATCCCCTACTGGAGTTATACATTTCTAGTTACAATGATCACATAGCATGTAAGAAATTATAACAAAAATACTTGTACTAACATGCACATTAAATATCTCCATGCACCTTGAATTTCATTTCACTTACAGACACTCCCTGAGAAACTATCTGGAAACAAATCACACTGATTTGAATATCACTCAAAGTAGTTAATCCTTGTCATACAGGGCAAACAAATACATATGAAGACACTCGCTTGGCTGGAAATTAATTAAGTGATCTGACATCTTAAAATGCCTTTTGAATTATTTCACCCATATGATGAGAACATTACAAATGTAGTCTACTGTATTACGTACAGATTTTAAGGGAACCCTGTCAAAATGGTTGTGGATGTGTACTCACAACTAAGCACACTCATTAATCAGGAACAGACAACACACTGCATGTCCGTATCAGCCGATACCATCAAAAATGTTACTTTCAAAAAACATAAAACCTTACAGGTCCTAAAAATAAACCCTTCTGAAATGCAGACAATTTTGATTTCTATTTATTTGCTTCTTGACATGTACCGTGCATATGCACAGTGAAAGGCTTCAAAAATTACTTTCTCTAAAAAGGTTGAAGTTTGTTTTCCATGAAAATGAAATTCAAGATTATCCATGAAAACTAGTAAACCAATGCTGAAACATGAAACAACACATATACAAGACATAAAACATTCAGACCTGGCAAGATATGTGTAACAGAGATGCTCACGCAGGTATTAAGCAGTGCACAAAATTCATCCAACACTTTATCACTTTATCTACCCCATGAACAGTGCCGACAAAACCCGGGGGGGGGGGGGGGGGATAAAAATACCTGGGCCTGGTGGTCTTCTGGAAGGGGGCCCTGGGCCCAACTGTGTTGCATATGTTTTTGTCTTTCTTGGTAGTGTCATTATTTTTTGATTGTACAAATTAACCCTTTCAGACCAAGCCCAAGTCACACTGCAACTGAGAGTCAGTCTTTCCGATGCACTGTAAAGACTTTTGGCTGGCTCTCCTGCTGTGGGGCCTGAACAAATTTTTTCACTCGGGCCCGCTCCCCTCTCGGTGGCCGTGCCCATGAATTTATAAACTGTACAAGATTATTCACTGAATAGGAGGCTGGATGGGCCCCAGAGCAAGTTTGAACATTTTAAGAAGAGAAAACTCTCTTGCCTCCGCAGGGAATCGAACCCTACACCATTCACTCCATACATTTGTCTATGACTATGCAGTCCCTAAAACCAGACATGTATTTTATGTTAATTAACATTACTCTCAATAAAAATCATGAATTAACCACATGATGTGTGTATCTTTCTCAAACACACAATCAGACATGAATTGGATGCTACTTAACCTCAGTGGTGATACAGAAATATAAAACAAATTTGATGCTATTAACCTCCAGTGGTGACACAAAACTATACAAAAATCACACTGTGCCAAGACATTTAGTAATGACATCATGCAGACAAGGAAGTTACAGGCTCTAAACTCCTACATTCACAGGACACAACAATGACATGCTTGACAATATCCTGTACACATTATCACCAACAGACATCAGCAGCATAGGAATTATTCACTGGACGTGTGGGATGGGCATTATGGAGCCTAACTTCTAATCTTTGTTAATCCAGTGTCCTAATACCAACAAAACTCCTGCTAAGCTCGGGAATCAATGTCATGAAAATTAGGCAAACAATCAGCCACCAGCAGCCGAGTACATTCACTTTTCGATGTCAGAACTGACAATGGTTGAGCATACCATTTACCCAAACATAATATTGGTAACAATGAACTTACCACTTTCAGGTGGCTGCTGACATGATGGGAAGAGGAAATGTGTCAGTTATTATAGGAAGCGTATAGGGACTGTTTGTTACCAATCACAGGCATTGAAAGGAAAAGGAGGAGATAGCTTGTGCCAAGCCAACTTTCAACTTTGAATTGTGAAGTCCCATTTGCTCGATACAAGATCATCCTCTTCTGTAGCTCTGATGCCACAATCCTTGCCACCTTTGCACATAATCAACACATCTCTTCCTTCCAATCACATCAGCAGCCACCTGAACATAATTCATTCACTCTGACGATAGAGACAACACGTTCCTCTGAAACATCGGAACTGGGTTACGCTTTAGTACTGTAACAAACTAATTTTTCCTTATTATCCCAAATATCAAATAACACTGCAAACAAAATGATTCAACTGTGCCCATTCAGTCTGAGATAAGACACAAATTACATACATATATAATGTTTGAAACAAGACCATATGAAATTTCCATGACCATTTTCTCCTGAATGGCCGGTCCTATCAAAGAAACTTTACCTTATCTCACCGTTTACTAACATCCTCTCAGAAATGTTGTCACTCTACCCAAAATAGATGTACCATGACCCTGAGATATTTTACACTTCATAATTAGATTGTCCTGGTATGCGTATCATCTTCTTATCAACAGATGGCAGCTTTAAGCTTAAACTAAATTTGGCCTTCAGTTTACATGACAGGTCTGACAGTACATCAGTAAGATCCAAAATCATAATTTGGAAATTGTATTTTATAACTCAAAAATTCAGTTTCATAAAAATGTCTGAAGAGGAAAGAAAAGGTGAAGCCAAACTGCTCACTTTTTGAGACGAACAAGGGCTGATACTATCAACATAGTTCCATGTCAGAGTGATGTGCTAGCTAAACCTTTCGGCGGTTTGCCAGCGTCCATCATGAAATGTAAAGCAAATACCGGCAGAATTCTGTAGAGCGTTATGCAAATTGGTGAGTGACAAGAGTCCAGCTATTCTGCCTGCAAGCCTTGCCAACTTGTGTAACACTCTACAGTATATTTTGGTAACAATGGTATGCACATCACATCTATCAGAGTCCACATATTAGTGACCAAACTCCACTTAATGTGTTAAGCAAACTATGTACATAATTACTTAATACAATATCACTCATTAAACTTAATATTATGATCAGAAGTTATTTACCAATTAACACAGAACACTATACAATGATAATTATGGTTATGCTACATTCTGAGTTAGCATTATTTTAGAGTACATTATCTTTGTAAGAGCATTCAACATTAATTCCACATATGTACAAAATGAGGCATTTTTTTGTCTTCACCTGAAATAACATGGTGTATCAATACTACATTTACAATGATCAGTACTAAAGCTTTCAGTAACCAAATTATATATACACATAATCTTCCCATACAACGCAGAACCCCTCAACTTCGTCGGATAGAGGTTTCACTGTCAAAGGATTTTGAATGATGCCAACCATTACGAATCTAAATGTACCGACATTTGTAAGAGAACGGTTAATAAGTCACTTTCTTAATAAGTGCTACATTTTCATGACAAATTGAGTTTCAAATGATTCTTTAATGATTATCAAACACAAACTGTAATGTAATGATCAAAGAACAGCCACGCAACTGTGTGGTAGTGTGGGCATAAACAGTTGCTCTTTCATGGTTGTGTTACAAGTGATACACTAGCACAAGTGTTCAACTAAACGTATCATTTGAACTCTGAAGTTACTGAACACGTTCAAACACAGAGTTCAAATACATTCAGCATTACACATGTTCAAACCACTTCTGAATTGAAAAATGTGGACAGAATTCTGTTTACAAAAGAAGTTCAAATAGAGCAAAAAGTTTGTTTACAGTAATGCCAGAATCATTAAGAAAGAAATTTGAATAATGAGCAGCAAAATTTCATGCCCTTTAAATAATTAATAAATGAAGAAATATAATTGGTAATTAAAACTTTCAAACTGCACTAACTAATAAACCGATCATAATAGCCTCAATTAAAATGCTCGAGCCTCTTCTGCCCGTACGCCTCAAATCAATTATGAAGAGTTACGCAGGACATGCATGTGACAAAATTCATCAAGTGTGCACACCATAAAAAAGAGAAAATGTAACTAATTTCAGAACATTCAGCCCCTCCTTGAAAATCAAACTGATGACTAGAAACAACACTCAAAAGTAACTTTACATTTCAATATAAAAATTTTAGTCAGGAACTCGTGTTGTTTTCCTCAAATCCTTCCCAAAACACAAGACAGTAACATTCAAATCTGGCTACGGCCATTCCCACCCATCCCACAATTTGATCTCAGTTTCTTATGCAATGAGCTAACTGTAATTCATCTTGTATATGGGTAAAGTTCTGACAGTAGGTTCCTTATGGTTACAGCTGTATGATACAGTGTCAGTGTCACTTCTGCACAGAGATATGCACAACACAGTACCTGAGACACCCCTCACCCACTCAAAACAGAACTTGGTAGAGAGTATAACACAAACGTAGAGGTGTTTTCTGAATGCATACAGATGATTTTGTACATTTCACTGGACCTGATGTTCATGTTTTACAAACACAGAACCACCTACAGATATGAACACACTGCACCAAAGCACATCACATTATGAGTGTGAACGCAAGTCTTTAAGTTATGTTTTGTATATCATTAAATATTCATCACATCATAAAACACTCCCAACAAAAGCTGCACATCCCAATAACCAGTATATTTTATGGGGTCATTCCAAAAAAATTGAGTTAGATGCTGTATTACTCTGTCAACAATAGAGGCTACTACTATGAAAATAGCTACTAAATATAAGAAAATTTATCATTTACACAATGAGGGAGAAGAAAGAGTTTCTTGTTGTTACTGGTGACAGAGAAATGTATACTTTCATATGCAGCATTAATTTAGCTATACATATGGAAGGGAATTTCGAGCACCATTTCAAACTCTTCAAAGAAGCTTTGAATCAAATGATCCTACTGGCAGTGAAATGAAGAAGAAACTTGCTAACCTACAGTCAAGATTACAGTTACAGCAGTCTTCATTTGAACATCCTTTATAGAAATGGCTGCATTTGTGAACAGAAGCCATAAATGTCTCAATCAATCCTACAGATCTTGAGGTGTGCACACTTAATGTGCATTTCACAATATCCCGCAAAGTATGAGCTCACATTAAAACACAAACCAAGTGTCAATCCAGAGTACTTACTGCAGCCAGATTCATCAGAGCCATCCTTGCAGTCTCTCTTGCCATCACAACGAGTCTCCTGTGGCAAACACTCACCACTGCGGCAAACTGTCTCATTAGGTTGGCATGGGGGAGGAGGGGAGCCTGTCAAGGTAACAGGTTGAGGAGAAAACGTAAAATAAGAAATTAAAAAAAGTAAATAGTTTAACAGTGGCAATGTACCCCTGTGAAGTGCAGCGCACACACACATTGTGTGTCACTCGGTCATCTCTCTGTATACACAATGCTATCATAAAACCTCAGAGTCAATCACAACAGCTGTCAGTGTCATGAGAAAAATTTGGCAATTGATGGTGACCCTGAAATTTATTGAAAAGTATTAAAAAGTGCATTATTTGTGTGTTGAAATTTAGTTAGGAAAAGATAGACATGCATTGTCAGACGTAACATTTACAACATTACAGTTAATTTGTGGGTCAATGGAAGGGCACTGCAGTGTTTTACAAACTGATTTCAAACCAAGCACCTAAATGAATTTCTGGAAATGCTAATCTGGCATGGCCGTGTTATTGGAACTCGAAGTGTCAATGTCACGTCTATGACCAGCATGCTTTGACAATATTATGCAATCACATTCTTGTTTGCAGTCACAATAAACTTTCTGAACGTTATTTCAGGAAACATTCTGGCAGCATGCAATTACATTAGGAAAAAAAGAGGGTTGATAGGCTGGCCAAGATATTTACTATCAACACAGATGCTAAACAGCATGAATCTTACCCTAACCTTGTTCAGTTCAGTTCACGTCCCCACATCCAACTTTGTTCCGTATCGAACCAACCAAATATCCAACTACAAGACAGTACTAAGGTTCAGCACAGTGAAATTGTTACTTTCCTGAACCTGACCCATCAGCAACCTATCAGTTTCCATCACACCAACTTATTTCTGTAAGGTCCACTTTAATATTATCCTTCCATTTTTTTCGATTTGTCCACACAGCCACATTCCAAGAAATTTCCTCAGCAATGATCTGTAAAGATCTGTTACTCTCCATTTAAGCTACAGTGCCCATTCCCTAAGAGTCATTTCAATATTATCTTCACACCACTACATAACACAACTCAAAACACAAAAAATACATTGCCACTGCAAGAACCGGAATAATAAAACAAAACACTCAACCAACCAATGCACTCTTATTATTATTATTTTTTATATACTTCGTATTATACATAATCCCTGTATACCAGTCCAACATGTTTCGATCCCTTGTGACAGCATAAATTACATAAACTAAAACTAACAATATACGTACATGTTAAGACTATAAAATGTATAAAACATGGATAAATTGTATGAGATCACTTTGGGGTGGATCCCTGGTCTACTGTGTAGAGAGAGAATTGGTTGTTCATATGCAGATGGATGGGACAGTACAGTAGTTTATGTAATTCATACTCTCACAAGTGTCCCTGATGATGATCCCAGGAAGGGATCGAAACATGTTGGACTGGTTTACAGGGATTATATATAATATCTAAAAAAATACTAATAAGAGTGCATTCGTTGGTTGAGCGTTTTATGTTTGATTGACGACAATGCACGGTATGAATAATATAAAAAAAACAGGAATAATACTAAAACATGAAAATGATTAAACAACATAAGAATACAGGGCTTTGAAAAACGTTAAATAAGTATTACACACAATGAAAGGATGAGGCAGGGAATTATGTGTGATTACTGTTCATGAAAGAAGAATGCAAATATACCTCCAAACGACCTGAAGTTGAAGTTCTCTTCTGATGCTGAAATGCTTCCAAGCCTGCGATACTCAGCAATCTGTCTGTAGAGATGTTCTCTTAACTGATTTTCATTGTAGTTGTCCATTGTGCCAAGGTCCAACGTTACCAGGCTGCTGAAACTCTCACCAGTTTCCCTGCAGAAAGCAAATAAAAGAACTTATTGCAAGAAGTAATTCATAGCACAAGAAAATTGCCATAGTAACATTTAAACGAATAATCTTATTGATGGTCTTCAGAAATAATAAAATTCTAAATGTAATGCATTTTCATAAATACACACAGTGGCTACTGCTCCACAGTCAATCATTTTGGACTCCCTGTAATTTACACATAATCATAACTGCATTATATTTCATATGCCACTGAGTTTTGGGTGTGCACGACTTGTTCAGGCACACGTCAGAAACATATTGCTCACGAGGTGTGCGGGTCAGCTTGCCGACAGCTGCATATAAGAGGTGCAGCACCAAGAGTTTGGTGTACTGATACAAGTTGGCATGGAAAGCCATTCCTTCATCACACTGCCCATACTAAGGCAATATTGTGCACAGGCAGAGAAGAGAAACAATGGTCAACACAAGTCATGGGTCACAACAATAAACATGAAGATTCCAGTCTTTTAGGGTGTGACGCTGTGCTGCTGGGTAGCCCTGAAGATGAAGGCACTAGGATCCTTCATAGCATCAAGAACAACTCATCCAATGACACAGTGTCACATGCCAGAAGATCAGGATCTCCATAGCACCAGTGTCAAAACCTCAAATCTCACAAGCCATCCTGCGTCACACAAACCACATCATAAAATTAATCTGTTGACCAGTACAGCCTTGATAGCCTTGGGTAGCACAGAACATAGCACATTGCTTCATCCAGAATATAGCAGTCTGAACTTACAGTCTTTAGAAGTGTTTCAAAAGGAATGTATATATTGTAGACATATTGTGAATTAGATCTTCACTCTTCTGGGATGTAACACAGCGTAGATTGGTAGTTAGTTACCGACGTATTGGGACAACCTATCGGTCCCATCTTCAATGGTCAAGCAGTCCAAGAATGCCGGGAACACTGAGGTACGCAGTTATATTGGGAATGGTGTGGGCAACTATTGGTTTGCAGAGAACGGGATGCTAGACAATAGGGTTAGTGGAGCGTGAAAGAGATGGAAGTATAGGCAGGGAAGTCGAGTTCCCTAAGGAGTGCTCTGAGGAAAAGCGGCCACGGAACATGAAGCCACAGCCAGGTGCAGGTAGGGGGGACGTAAAGGAAAAAGATACACGAAAAAAAGGAAAATAAAAGAGCATAAGAGAGAGACAGTGAAAAACTGGAAAAAAGAGAAAACTGAGAGATGAGGAATCTAAAAGGAAGGCTAGCTCTATGGGGCTCGTGTGAACAAGTGCGGAGGGAAAGGGCCGATTCATCAAAAGGGATAGTTGCTACAGGATAAAGATTCAAAAAAATTAAAAAATTAAAATGGACTCGGAAGCGGGAAAATGAGGCAACTGAGTTGCCCCGACCAGGGGAGGTGTGAATCGAGGCAGGAGAGCTACCAAGGCCGCTCTGAGGGAAAACGGCGCCGGAGCGTGAAGCCACTGACAGGACATGGGGCTGAGAAGAGGTGCAGAAAGGCACGACTTACGAGAAAAGGGAAAAAACGAAGGAAAAAAGGATCGAAGGATAAGCATATAGTGGGCAGGCGAGCCATACGGGGATGAGGAGACGAATACGTAGAAGAATGACGGCCGTTTCGTCAATGGCGAGGGGGAGGTGCTTCAGGATATTGCCGAAGAAGCAAATGGAAGCAGCAAGGGGGAAGAAAAAGGAGGTAGGAGAGCTACCTGGCCCAGGCGAGGAGGAGGAGAGTAACGAGGGCTGTCAAGGGATGTGACGAAAAGCGGCGCTGGAGAATGAAACCGCCGTGACAGCATCGGAGAGGAACAAGCAAAGTGTGGTCCTCAAAAGGACCGTGAGCCAGTCACCACTCCTGAGGGGGCATCTACTTTCTCTACGGAGCCAAATGAGAGGTTTCCATGACCCCCTTGAAGTCAGGCCATCCACCTTGTTCATATTGTTTGGGTAGAGCTCTAACTCAATTACCTCCCTCACAAGTTGATCCATATAGCCAGATCTGTTAGAGAGAATTTTGATGTCCTGGAGTTTAATGAGGTGATCATGGTTGAATCTATGTTCCGCCACCGTCAATTTGTCTGGCTGTACGAGCCGGATGTGTCGGTGGTGCTCCTTTACTCTGGTCTCGATCGATCGACCAGTCTGTCCGATGTACAACTGGCTACACTCACAGCGGATGCTGTACACACCCGGAGTCTTCAGCCCCAGGTCGTCGTTCACAGAACGGAGGAAGCTCGAAACCTTCCTTGGTGACAGGCCAACAACCGTGATGTGTTTGGTCAACATTCTGTTGATGCGGCCACATGTCGTCTGGACATATGATAGCAGAGCGACTGAGGTGGGCTTCTCCTTGGGCTGAGGTTCTCGCTTTAGGGTTGAGTGCACGTCGTATCTGCTTAAGACTGTACCCCTTTTCCTTAAAAGTGGTCTTAAGGAACTCCAACTCATCATGGAGGCTTTCCCTGTCTTGTTAATTTTATCTGCTCCTCCCAAAACCTTTATGTTAATACATATCAACAGATCTATAATAATGTTGTTCTCATTTGGCTACTGCCAATTTCTGAGTAAAGATTATTTCTTCCCCAATAACCCTATCTCCACCCTTCTCTCATGCAGGCCAAAGGCAATTACAAACTAATCGACAAACATTCATTTGACCTGTACAAACACTTTTTACTTTTAAATGTCCAACGTACTGTATCTGGATGACCGTGGCAGACTGTCGACCAGCCACATTTTCATAAAGCTCATTGACAGCCTGGGACAGGTCCTGGGACAGCTGTCGGAAACCCTCGCTGTTCCTGTCGTAGTACTCGTCTCGGAATGGCTCCAGGATCGTGAAGGTAATGCGATAGAACCCTGAAACATACGGTCACCAAGATATTAGCATATCTCAGCAGTACTGATGCCCTGAAAGTTCTCAGTTCAAAGCCCAACAACACACATTTATCCTAGATATCTCCAGGTCTTCTTCATCTGTTAACTAGTTCCTCTCTTTCCGCGCACTAATTCCATGGAGAAAAGTCCTTCTTGAGAAGCTAACAGTTCTTCACCTAGTCAAGAAATTCCCCGTATTTTGTGGAACTTGAAGGTTCATTACCATGTTCACAAGAGCTTTCCATTGGTCTGTATCCTGAGCCAAACGAATCCAGTTGACACCACACAATCCCATTCCTTAAGAACCATTTTAATATTATCCTCCCATCTATCCCTAGTCTCATTCCACATCCCACAGTAATCACGCCACTTGTTTTCTCAATGTCCATACATGGAGGGTGAGACACGACAAAGGACTATTTAAGAAAATTATCAAATTACTTCAACATCGTGCAACAAATGGAGTTCATACAATGTCCTTATACAATGCACAAAAGAAGGCCATTAACAAAGTACAGTACCTAACAAAACTGCATACGACATACTCCACGATGCAGTACATAAAAACTGTAGGCCTACTTTACTTTGAAAATATCAAACAGTTTCACGGTACACATGTAAATGTAATTTCATTTCAGCCCATAAGAAATTACGGCCTACCCTGCGCTGAATTTCATGAAACTCGCAAAAAAGCTTAACAGCATTACGAGCAGACCTGTTGTACCGAATTTGACCCAAATGGGCAAATTATGTTGGAAGTATGAGTAGAAATTCATTTACGCCCGTAAGTGAAGTATGGGTTTCACTATGCCGATTTTTACAAAATTCGTAACCACGCAGTAAATTTTTGTGGACATCTCCCGTACCGAATTTCATTAAAATCGAAAGTAAAATGCTGAAAATAGGGCAAAATTTCATTTATGTCCTTACACAAGGTATGGCTTTCACTGCAAAGATTTTCACGAAATTCACTGAAAAACGGCATTACGTTAAGATCCCCTATACCGGATTTCACCCTCGTCGGTCAAGAAATATGGAAAACATGGGTAGAGATTCATGTGAGCCCTTAAGTGAAGTGCAAATCTCACACAGCCGATTTTCACAAAACTCACGCTTGCTAGGTAGCTTTTTGTAAAGAATTTCTACACCGTATTTCATGAAAATCCGACAAACGCTTTAGTTGCTGATACTAGGTCACAGACGGATACACGGACATCCGCTTCCCCGCATATGCGGGGCCAAATTTTTTATAAACTACGTAAAAATTCCCCGCAATTCCCGCAGTCACATCCTAGGATCACGAATTTCCCACCCAAAAACAACAGTTTCAATTCCGCGTGCATCCGCCATTTTGTGCCCCTCTCTTGTTCATGAAACAAACTCTTGCGTACGATTTATTTACAAGTATCAGTCCCAGCAACCCAGTCCTTATTAGCCCATATTTCATACATCGTGTCTTATGGACGTACATTCACCGCTTTTAAATAGCGTATTTGTCTGGTCCTGAATGATCACAAACAGCGAGAACCGCTAGAGTAAATACATCGGCGCGTAAGCGGCACCACGCGACTGCCATGGGAACTATTGCGCTATCATGTTCTCTCTGACAATGGCCACGGAACAGGACAGTTGGTTTATGTTTTCAAAGAACGCGTACTTGTATTTGGGCACATTTTTTATCTGTATCTCTAAGTGGCTCCACAGTTTCTGAAGTTTCCAGGCCCTGATCTCCTCGCAAGTAACGGCTAGCTTGTGTGGAATGTGTTTAACTGTATGTCCCATTTGGAGCACATCTCGTCTTTGGCATCCCAAAGGATCGAAATGCAAAAAAAAAAACAGCTACTGTAACCTCACATAACAGGTCCCAAAAGACACAGAAATAAGTGGGTAATTCCTCCGAAATTCTCCACTCATGAACTGCGAATTCTTGGAGGAGCCTTATGTAAAACCTCCGTGTTTACAAGTTCGACTTCAGATTCAACAGTCACAGGCACAACGCTCTGCCTTCAGAGGAATTTTGTAACAATTCCTTGTGTAATTTTTCAGATAAATCTTATTAGATAACAGAGAAGACAAACCTCGGATTCAAACATATCGCTAAACCCTGTCTTTCACAAACACAGGCAATGCTTCACATCATAGGATTAAAACTTACTGTGTCATTTGCGGGTAATCACTCAGACAGAATGCGACCTCAGATAACAGTTTTACTGACGTGTCCTGGTTTCTAAGACTTAAGAGTTTGAATTTGCTTATTCTTCGCGGGGAAACTCTTTTATAAAAAATCTTCTGTGACTCTTGATAAATCCCAGTTCGGACCTCTCACCCAAATGCCCATCATGGTATACGTGAACCCTTACAGAATATGTTTCGGTACTCACTTGGCTGTCGGTCTGTTGGGGGCGCAACCGACGTGGGTGGTACGGTCCTGCCGTCCATTCCCGATCCAGATGCCGCCTCGCTGATGTAGTCCTCGTCGTCAGAGCTGAGATGTTGCAACTGGCCGGGTTTGTGTGCGGCTGCGGCGTCCAGGTCGGGCTCGTCGTCGTCGTCTTCACCCTGAAGATGATTCGTCGCACTCTCCACATCGCCACCGCTCTCCTTGTCACTGGCCTCCAACTCGTCCACATCAACTTCACCAGTAATGTCGTCCAACGTCGTGCTTCTTTTATTTCGGTACTTGCTGTCATGGGGTGTTGTCACTTGTGGCGTCTCTCCGCTTTCAGACTCACTTCTTGACGTTGAGGATGTCACCTCCGATGAATGACTTTCATAATTCTCGTTTTTTCTGTCGGAACCTGAAAACCAAGTGAACCAGTCCCCGGAATCTACACCCAAAAGACCTTTCCCTTCCGTCGTAAAGGAGTAATTTTCTACTGACTCGTCGTCGTTTCCAAACAGATTGAAATTCCATTGCCTTTTGGCACGTTTGCCGAACTCACTAATTCTACCGAAGAAGCTAGTATCACTGTCTTTACTACTGTCGGGTTTTGCTTCTTCTGGGTCTTCAACAGGACTCTCAACAGGCGCTACAATCTGGTGGTCGCTGGTGGAAGGTTCGTGGTAAGTGTTTGTGTCCGTCAAGTGGCGAGAGGTGTTGGAATGATGTCTTACACTGCTACTGCTTTTGCGTTGGTCAGCATGTGAACCATATTCGTTGTTTGCTGCACCGTCATCAAACACCAAATCGCTGTCAATCTGAAAAAGAAGAAAATAAAATTCTCAATCAGTAATTCAGGAACTATGGTCCCAAGTTTTGTTATAATAAGGTATTTACTATTTTCAGCAGGGGCAGGGGCCCCTACCTCAAATATTGATCTCGGGTCTATTCGACTTCGGATCCAAAATGGGCACGGTGGCAGGGAGGCTCTTACCCGAAAGTGAAGAACTGGAGCGTTACGACAATCAACCACTCCCCTAACCCAGACACGTCGAGAATACACGAAACCTTATATCCACACCCGCTATACGCCTCCGCGGTGCGGTGCACAGACATAGATGTGCATGTCACGGGAATATGAGCAGGGCTGACTTCTGAGGTACAGGGCTACACTGGGACGTGTACAGACGTCGTTGTTAGTGCCATTAAGGTCTGACGTAACAGATCTGTGTGAACTATGCCACGGTAGATTAACAGGAAGTTGTAAATGAACCGAAGAGAATGTGGAAGCAGCGTCTGTATGTTCTAAACAAATAACAAGACAGGCCATGTACGTATAACGTAACACTGAGGCGCGTTCGCCTAACCATTGTTGCTGTTGAAAAGCATATAAGTTATAAATATTCTGAGCGTGTGTCGGTAGCCTTAGTTATCCAGCATGCAAAGCGCATGCGTCGTATTATATAATCTGTGGCCTGCCATGCTCTAGCATATTTTTCCACATTATCTCAAGATTTTCGGGAAAATGTTATTTGAACATAAAATGTGTGTTTTGATTTTCTCTACATCTGCCTGAAACAATTCTTATTCTAACAAGAAGTCTGCGAGATATTATCATAAATGTACATAGGTCTTCGTGTAAAGTACCGGTTATTATTGCCAGATTTTAATTAAACTTGAATTTTCGCGACAGATTTTCGAAAAATCCTCAAATATCAAATTTCATGAAAATCTTACCGGCGGAAGCAGAGTTGTTCCACACTAAAAACAAGCCACGAGACACCGCAGTGGAGATGCTGTATCATAAGCTGCAGAGTTCTTAGGTCCATCCCTTAAAGCAGTGAGGTTACCAGACAGCCCCCCCGTGAAGCCAACTGAATTGACTTCATGTTAGGCGTACATTACAGGACAGCGGGGGAGAAGGCGGGTGCGATAGGTGGGTCGGCCTGGATGCAATGGAGAGGCGTCCAACCTTTCAACCACAGTACAGCTCCCCAAAACGACTCTGTACTGCACAAATATATGTAAGGTACTTTGGATGACACTTCAATTCATAAGCACATTGCCATTCCTCACTAATCACGGTATAATATCGATGTTTCCAGTCAAATATACGTAACAGCAGATCTATACATTGCTATCCCTGTAGCGCAGCGCCAAAGAACAGCGAACTATGCACCGACATAAGAGCGAGACCATGCAGCTTCCTCTAATTGCTGTACATTTTCGGAATTACAGAAGAAATACTGCCTTAAAGGACGACAATTCCTACACATGAAGGCACAGTGGGGGAGGAGAAGTATAACGCCATTCATTCTTAACCTCGACAATAGGTGGAGGTGAGTGGTCGATTTCATTCCCCAACTGTTTCACTCCTGGGAAAGAGCCCCGATACCCATTGGCGGCTGAGTGGGCCCCAGAGCCGGTCTGGACGTTTCGGGGAAGAGAGAAAGCTCTTGCCCCTTCCGGCATTCGAACCCCGGATCGTCCATCCTGTAGCGTTGTCACTATACTGACTACAGTATCTCTTGTAATGGGCCATATCGTGATTTGTGTCGTGCAATAAACACAGCACTGTCGATATCTGGGGCCAGAATCAAACCCGGGCCTCTTAACACCGTAACATGTGGTGGTTACGTGCATGTTAGGTGAACTTGGTCTCTAAGAAAGCAGATGTGCGAAGTCGAGGACTAAAAGCACTGTAACAGCGACAGAGATGGAAGGGGCCACACATATAAAAGTTACAACTGTTCCAATTCGATGCTACCAATCACAGGCAAGGATTTTAAAAATCCTTCCGTAGTTTAAACTCCTTCAATTTCTTCCTTTTTCGTCCTCATCTCCACCAATTCTACTCAAACCTTTCGGTGCATACGTGAAAGACCTCCGCGAATATTACAAAGCTCCGAAACGATACAAACTGGCGTTGTGCATACAGCGTTGTTCATTTGTCATTCCGCGAACAGTGCTGCACTGCAGACTGCAGTTCGTAATGCACATCTGTTGCAATCTGAACACATGTCTGACAGTTCCCCCGGTGGGGGGCCTGGTGCGACTTTGACCTCGTGTGGGCGGGACGGTCACAGTTTTACAGCGAGGTTAGGGGAGGAGTAAATCCTGTAACACAGTAGACATAATAAATGCGACAGTCTAAGACATGTGCAGACAAGTAAGTCATGCCGCTGACTTGGAGTCTTGGAGAAAGCTAAATTGCCGAAGACTGGTTCTCAGCCGGTGTCCCGCGAAGCTTTGAACAGATTATAATTATAAGTGTGTAAATGACAATTTTAGAAATGAAAAACTCATAAAGATATTCCATACGCACGCACAAAGTTAAAAAAGTTGGGGGGGGGGGGGGGGGGTTCGATAAAGTCTGTGTTACGAGTCACCATTATTATAAGTTTGGAAACCAGTGCACTTAATATTTTTAAATTCATATTTATATCAAAGTTTCGTCTCTCATTTACGATACTTTTATTTTATACCGGGTGGGGCAACAGAATGTGACGATTTTCAGATCGCTGTTTTGATGAATTTGCTTGAACGTAAGAAACAAACAACAAAAAATGTTTGTAGTAAAACGCCACTTAATGTACGCCTTTTATTTTAAAAAAAACATCTCCTAAGTGGTCTTCCTGGCACAGACCGATTATGTCTTCACGAGCCCATTTTCACAAAGCTGCCGATACTGGAGCCATGAGCAACCACACAGTGTGTTCATAAAGCCGCTAACCAGTCACAGTTGGGTGTGGAGTGTCGGCGTTTGGAATTATTGAGCCTCATTTCTTTGAAGTAGGCAACTGTACAGTGACCGTAACCTCGGCAGGATACTGAGCAGTGCTGAAGACGTCAGACCTGCATTCCGACGACGTCGATGGTGAGCTCTGATTTCAGCAAGACGGTGCCACAGCACACACAGCACGTGAGTCAAAGAACTGTGTGATAGCCGTGTTTCCTGGACGCCTCATCTCACGTTTTGGTGACATCGCCTGGCCAGCCAGGTCACCTCACCTCTCTGCGCCCCTACTACTTTCGCTGGGGACACTTGAAAGCGAAAGTGGACAAGAACAAAACTCGCAAATTTGAGTTCAAAGAGCATAGCAGAGACGAAATTAGAGCGATAAATAAAGGTTTGTTGCAATCTGTTCGGTTATTTCCGGTCACAATTACATGAAAGTATTGCACGCAAGGGAGATCACTTAAGAGATGCAATTTTGAAAAAGTAAAGAGCGTACACTACATGACATTTTACTACTGATATTAAATTTTTTTGTTTCTTACATTCAACCCAATTCACCAAAACAGCGCTCTGAAATTCGTCACATTCTCTTGCCCCACCACGTAAAATACATGACATTATTTTCAAACAACGCGTACTCCTATTACAAATTTTAGTCCTCTACTCTAATTCCCGTGTGCTGCGCAGACAAACATTGCAAGCCTAAAATCAGCACAGCAAAATATAATTTATAAGAAAATCGCAATACCCTAATTAGCGTCACATACTGTGCAAAACATATCATGAAGCAGAATGACGATAATATTCTGATACCAACATCAATTTGTACAGCTTAAGTACCTGCAGTGGTTTCCAAACTTCATATAATGGTGCCCCCTCAGCTTAGCAAAGGCTAAATCCAACATCCCCCCCCCACTACACCCCCTTGTGACACGATATAACAATTAAGTACAGAAACCGACAACATGAGTTGTGATCGTCTTGTTCTTTTACTTCAAATCGATGTCTGGTATTCTGCGAGTGTGGTAACTTGCATACTGCGAAAATGCAATCTACAAGCCTACATAATATGTTCCCGTCTAAAGCCACTTTGTTATCCGACTAACTAACTAACTAACTAACTAACTCCATGGAGCAGAGTCCTTCTTGAGAAGCTAGCAGGTCATCAGCTAGTCAAGAAATTCCCCGCGTTTTATGGAACTCGAAGTTTCATTACCGCACTCACAAGAGCCCGCCACCTGTCCCTATCCTGAGTTATCCGACAAAAATGATATTGGTGTACATACTGTGTCCCGTACTTAACATGCTATGCCTGTCACTGTCACAGCAACAGCTGTTAGTGCTCCTCTGGTGTGTCGCCATATTTACAACATACATTTTAAAAATCATAAATATATATTTAAATATATATTTATTTAAGCTACCTGTCTGTGCTGATTCTGGATTCTTACAGCTTTTAGCATTTCTGAAATTGAATACGTCCTTCACTGACGGCCACTATGTGTACACGTATATGCTCTGTCATGAGATGTTCAGCGATGTTGACAATAATCCAGCCTTTGTTTGTTCTGATACCAAATTTAACTGCAGTGGAGTGTAAATTTTACTGCAGGTTGCCTTTGACTGTTTAAGTTCCTTTAACGCCTTATGCGCTTTGTTTGGTATCCACGTAAACCGTGTTCGATCTTACCAACGTATCTCTCTCCCAGCTCTAACGTCTTAACTTTGCAACTTCTGCGCATATTAACTACATCGTAGCTACTACGTCGCCTGGGATCGCAGGTGTGCCGCTTTCTTCTCACATGTTAGAGTTGCTGTATCTTCATTCCAGATAATTAGTCCTATTTCGTAACGTCGTTCTTTCCTTCCTTCTTAACCCTTTGCAGCCCAGTGGTTGCTTCAGGTCCTACCAGGTAGCCCAGTGGTTACTATATGTACCACCAGGTTTAACATTCACAAATTCTCCGTTCTAACCACACAGTGTATTTATGTGTTTTGTATGGATCTCAGAACAAACAGCGATTATTTCCCTATACAGCATTAACTTACTGGTTTTTATAACCGAGACGGAGTGTGTTTACTGCGCGGTAAAAGCAATCCCATTACAGGCCTGGACAGGCCCTTAGGGTTCCAGGAGGTTGAGGCTCCCAGCTTTCTAGACAATCGGCACATGACGGTGGTAAGGTTGTCAGCCCTACGCACCGGCCGCCTTTACCCCCCCCCCCCCCCCCCCCCAGGAAATATTCCTGGTACTCATTTCTGTTCGTGGTTGAGTCGACCCCAGGGCCATAGTGCGACCGAAAGGATTATGTCAATGAAAAAATCCAATAACATCATCGGGAATCGAACCCGCGACCTTCCGTTTACTGCGCGGTTCGAGCTGAATCTTTAAATATAATCCAGGTTCATTTTTGTCTTTAAAGACTTCATTTGCCGCTTATAAGTGAATGGACTCCATTCCATCCATTCTTTACGTTTAAGGCTTATAAAGTTGTCAATAATTTACAAGATAATTCACAATCATCATGGCTGAGGAACAGAATACATCGGTGTTCTTTTGTAGCGACGTGGATGAACGTACTGTTCTTGGACACCTCAACGACTATGAACTGCTTAAAATATTTAAGTCAGAAACTGACCAAAATAACATTTATAAATTAGTTTCCAACTCACAGAAAACATGCTGCTGCTGTTCTACACATGCCACTTGGTCATTCCAGTTCAGGCCAACAGGCCTAGCAGCTGTATTTTGAGCATCACATGATACCCATGAATACATTAAAGCAAGTGGTACATGTAGTTACCACTGTGTTTCTCATCCGGCGGACAAGTAGAACACACACTTTTCACCTGTATATTTTCCTAATCTTAGTTCCGTCACTACTGCTAGAAAAATTGTTTTTGTAATAAATGTTTACACCAGCCTGATGACAGTTCTTTACACTTGAAGTATGTTTGTGATATGTAAATGTTAAAACCTTTACAGTGAGTTGTACGTAATAAATCCATGAGATAAGTGGAAAGTGGGGGTCCGCGGAAGCAGAAAGACAGACCTACCAGCGAATGAGTTCAGCCATCAGTCATGTGTTAGGCAGTCGGATAGACACCGAACTTCCGGGAACTATTAACAACAGCACATTTACTATAAGCCCAATACACACAACCTCCTTAAGAAAGACAATGTTTGTCGTTCAAACTGCCACAACGTCCTAATCCACGTTTCCCGTCTGGTATGGATTATTGTCTGTGCCATTCTGTGTATCCATGTTCTTAAACATGCGATTGCTGTAAGCTGAAAATACTAACTGCACCTCGAAATGATGCTTGTCCTGTACAGAACAAAATAAACAGAAAGGAACAAATATTTACTAAGCAGAGAAAACATCAACAATAACAAACCTGAGTTTATACTAACGAATCATTATTAAAACACTTGATTCAGTAGATGTAGCGGGCTATGGTTACCCCAACTCGCGAAGTTACGATTGTCCAGCACTTCCAGTAAGACTGTAAACAATCCTACGAAATCCCACTCCTTCAAACTGTAGTCCGCCATTCATCTGTACGTACACAAGTGCTGCCATCTCATATCGCACGCATACAACATACCCGTTACATGGCTACGCCAGTATAATACTCGGAAGTGTCGCTGTGTGCAACTGAGCCGGAAATGGCGTAAATTATGCAAGTAACTAGGCCTACGTAATTCGTAAGTGAAGACTCATTTAAATGGTGTCATTTGTTCAGCTGACCAGAAAATATCCGTATTTCATACAATCTGAACTTCCATGAACGCGTCCACAAACGTCAACATTACACCAGTCGGGTGCGGCGAAATGGACCCCCAGCCATACACAGAACATAACCTAGCCACTCTACTGACTGAGCTATACCATCTCATCAGAACTTCTTGCTCCATCACGAAATTCATGTTATAAAAATGAGCACAAAACCCCGTAAATCTTGGGTGTTGGCAACACATGTCCCCCCCCCCCCCCAAACGAAGTTCGAGAACTTCTGCCACGCATCTTGGCACATTACAACGTTCTGCAGTATTAAGAGCGCTGTGGCCAAGCTTACGTAAGTTCTGGCTCACAGACACGCCAGCCGCCACAGCACGTGACTTGAAACCAAAAACTGTTTGATTTCGTATTCTTGCCATGAAGACATGGGTGTTTGTGGTCCATCTTCTCGAACACAGGGCTATCTGTTTTAAGCCCCTCTACCCTACCTCTCAGGCTTTATTCTTTAAAGGCATTGTCGATTTTTCTGCAAGAAAGTTCACCTTTCGGTCAACAAGTACGTAAGTCCTACGTGTGGGATAGATGTTGGTAGATGTTTGTACGGTTCTCACTTCACGAGCAGCAGACTATGGCCTAGATGACCGGCGTTCGATACTCGTAGAGGGACGTCTAGAACACCTCCGGTACTCACACAACTTCCTATCCAAAGGAGTTCTTTACCAGAGGGCCAAGCTAACCGTTTACCACCACAATCAACTTTATTTAGGTTCTATCCGACAAATGTACACTTTTGTCAGATAGAACCTAATAATCAAAAAATGTACGGTATGAATAACATAAACCATGAACTTTATTGGCTATAATGCACCTTTAGGCCCACTAAACGCGAATATGGTGCTGAGCTCATATACAGAGTTAGCCTGATTTATTAGGACAATGGCCAGCGCCATGCTTCCAGTTAATAAGTAGGCTAGGCTAATACAGGTTGGGACGTACTAGACAACACAGGGAACTGGCTAATAAAGGCTAGTACATACTGGACAACACAGGAAACTGGCTAATATAGGCCAGTACATACTGGACAACACAGGAAACTGGCTAATATAGGCTAGTACAAACTGAACACAGGAAACTGGCTAATATAGGCTAGTACATACTGGACAACACAGGACACTGGCTAATATAGGCTTGTACACATGGTCAACACAGGAAACTGGCTAATATAGGCTAGTACATACTGGACAACACAGGAAACTGGCTATATAGGCTTGTACATACTGGACAACACAGGAAACTGGCTAATATAGGCTAGTACATACTGGACAACACAGGAAACTGGCTAATATAGGATTGTACATACTGGACAACACAGGAAACTGGCTAATATAGGCTAGTACTAACTGGACAACACAGGAAACTGGCTAATATAGGCTAGTACATACTGGACAACAAAGGAAACTGGCCAAGCGCTACGCAAGCTTCTTCAGTGGATTTCGCATCTTCACGTATAGGCTAATAATGAAGGGCATTTATTAATTTGTCTGTACATCAAACTGGAATTTAAAAAAATTCTGTCATAAATAAAAGTTAAAATCTGATCCACAAAACTCAATCACGTAAAGAAAGAAAGAAATAAAGTAAGAGTTAAGGAACAAAGGCATAAAGAAGGAAAAACGGGCACTATCAGCGTTATGTGTCTACGTGTCTATGTGTCTACGTGTCTCTACACGTCTGTTCATGCGTAACCCGCTTGGAGGTTTAAAAGTCGATGGGGTCTCACTTCAACCTATTTGACCAAAATTGAATCGAAAAGCAAATGTGTACGAGGTTCAGAGAAAGAATAAAGCTGCACTCATGCTTTCTCATAAAAGACATGAACAAATTCTCGAAATTTAAAGATCTATCACCACGCAGCACACACGGTGAAACCACGAATTACGTACACAGTTTTTGCTGGAAAACTTAATTAGAAAAGATAAAGCGTATGCGACGTAACAGCAGGACCGATGAACTGTTTTTCTTGGAGAAATAAATTTTGGACTATGCATAGAGTTCGATTGGGTAAATTCCTTCACCACCTAATCAACCCCATGCAGCAGGGTCCTTCTTGTGATGCTGACAGTGCCTCAGCTAGTCACATTCCCAGCATTTTATGAAACCACAAAGTTCATTACCCTACTCACAACAGACCACAACTTGTCTCTACCCTGATCCAGATGAATCCAGTCACCACATTTCGACCGTATTTCATTTAAGGTCCCTTTTAATATTATCCTCCCACCTGCGAATAGGGCTTCGAAATGGACTCTGCCTTTCAAGTTCCTCCACAAAAACCCTTCACCATGCCATCCTCCTTGATTTCATCACCCGAAACACATTTAGTGAGGAGCGTAAATAGTGTAGGTCGTCAATATGCAATTTGTAGTTACTTCCTCCCTATGAATGCAACTTCGACTTGTTACAGTTGTTCCCAAATATTTGCCAGATTTTTAAAGGATTCATTAGCTAATTTCACGTTATGACTTTGTCCTGCATAGCTAACAGTAATCAACTACTAAATACAGTCGAACTCGGTTATAACGCCATGAAAGGGACTGAATATTTTGCGTCGTTATAAACGAGTGTTGTTATAACCGAGGAGTAGTTATAATGTTATAGTTAACGGGGAGAAATTAGTTGGTACTACAGACTATCTGACGGTATGGACGAGGTGTCGTATAAACCGATGTCGTTATAACGGGGTTCAACTGCAAATATCGGTCTCATGGAACGAAACGAAAATTTTTAAAGGTCCTTTCAAGCAGAACATGGACGCTTCTTGTGTGAAGAAGGTTTGCAAATAGCTTGTCCAATAGGTGACGTTGTGGCGAAGGAAGACAAAACGGAAGATGACATGTCAACATAACTTCATATAAGAAGACATTTTATGGGCGCTTTCCCACATCACCACTTTGCGGCACCATTAAGCCCCGGCAGCCGTATCAGAGTTTCCGTGAGAGGAATAAATACGCTCTGACAGCCGCCTGCTGCGCAATCTGTAGACGTGAATACTGAACTGGCGGTCTGAATTTGGGAACTTACGCTGTCGTATAAAGAAACGAGAAGTTCTGTCGAAAACGGATCCTTAAATTCGTATTTTGAGGCCAATAGGTGGAAATCAATAGTGGCTAGCTGACCAACAATCAAATGTGTATCAATACTTGTAAATACACCAGCATTGAAATGAAAATCAATACTGGCAACTACACTAACAACGAAATGTAAATCAATACTGGCTAGTGGGCCAACAATAAAATGTAAATCAGTACTTGTAAATGTACCAACAATGAAGTGAAAATCAGTACTGGCAACTACACCAACAATGAAATGTAAATCAATACTGGCTAGTGACCAACAATAAAATGTAAATCAGTAGTTGTAAATGTACCAACAATAAAATGAAAATCAGTACTGGCAACTACACCAACAATGAAATGTAAATCAATACTAGCTAGCGGATCAACAATAAAATGTAAACCAGTAGGCCCTACTGCTGAGTAGCCACCAATCAAGAGTATATCAGTTCTACTCAGTGACGAATTTTGGTGCCGATTTCCAACAACAGAATACAGATTCCGGCTATGTGAAACTGCGTACACAAGCGTAATAAAATTATTTTCAGATTATTATTAATTACATTTTGAAGCTGCGCCGTATGAAAGACACAAAATTTCACACTTCACATCGTCGTCACGTTTGTAACACGTAACCAAAATTGTTTATTCCATTCAAAACACTCCACATGCTTGACGCTACGGTTCGTTCACATCTACCAACAAACTGGGCCCTAAATTTGGATTTCGCACAGCTTCAAGTTTGCTTTACATTCTACAAAAAAATGCATGCATTTTTTTCTAAGATCTTTCACCACGCAAAGTACCAGGACCCTGCACTAAGCGGCGCCAATGATCCGCCTTAGCAGTTCTCACGATGTCTTGTTAACATTATTAGCAGAACGTAAGACGTTATGACAGGGCGTCTGAATAAAAAACGGACTTCATACCACAGGCTTGTGTTGATTATAAAATAATCAAAGTATGCTAAAAGTAACAGCCTACACGAGCATAAATAAATAAACTAATGACTTATTTATGTCTTTTAACTCTTTTTTTATTTTAGCGGTGGTACTGCGGCCCAAAATAGGCCTATTATACCAGCGTCTGTTGATAGACTATGAATCAGTGACGGAATAACGACAACAGGACAGCTTGGTACGGAAGGAGACACTTTGTCCACCACAAATCCCATATGGACCGCGTTAGTACTCAGCTGTTTCTTCTGTCGTTTGGTTCGCACAACACAGTGTATAAAAGTTGAAAGTCTGCAAATGATGCCGAGGAACCGGAAGAGCTCAGTCGGTAACATAATGGACGACCGAGGAACCGCAGTTCGATGTCCGAAAAAGGTACGAGATTTTTGTCTTTTCCGAAGCGTCCACGCCGGTTCCGGGGACCATTAAAGCCTTCTATCCAGTGGTTAGCCTGTGACTTTGCCCCGGCGATGAAGCAGGCGGCGCGCAAAGCTATCACTCATCTAATGCCGTGGGCTAAGAAAGCGTGGAGCTATGCCTCCATTACCCAAACGTCTCCATGGTGCGATACTTCAGCACAAGTTTAAATTTTAAAGATGTTGCCGTGCCTGTCCGTCATACATTTGTGACCTAGAATCTGGCCCTTTCAAATTTTTATCAGGGCCCAGCCAGTTAAACCCAATTTCACAGTGCCGCAACATCCATCGGCAGGCCTGAGCGTTCGAAAACCACAGCCTGATATGGAATATTGCCGCCATAAACGCGATACTGGGCGACACCATCTGTTTTCGTGTGTGTGAAGCCGTACAGATTTGTAGATGGCTACCAAGAATCCAGAGATACATTCTGCTCCAAATTCGGCGTAGTTACCCTGAAGACAGAGGCAGGCACCTCCGACATGCTGTCACAGAACAATAAACTGTCTCAAGTTATAACGCTGTATGTCACTTCCTGTCGGCTCGCTTATCGTGTTAACGTAGTCCACTCACCGGACCGCCTACACGCGCGGTGGAAGGCGGCGGGAGATGACAAACGATTTTTTAATATTATCCAACAAATGCACTTGTCGCAGGTTAATAACAACATATTTAAAAACAATGCACTGCTACATGTTTCGGGTCCTTTCGGCCCATCATCAGGGAGAACATCAGACGCTATTTTATAAAACAATTATACAATAATGCTTGGTCTGTTGTATATGTAGATTTTCTGGTAATTATTCAAATTACACTAATAATTACCAGTAAATCTACACATACAACAAACCAAGTATTACTATGTAATTGTTTTATACAAAAGCGTCTGATGTTCTCCCTGTTGATGGGCCGAAAGGGCCCGAAACATGTAGCAGTGCAATGTTTTTAAATATATTATTATGAACTGTGATAATTAGTGCATTTGTTGGATAATATTAAAAAATCGAATTATAATGCACGGTATGGAAAATGTGAAATGACAAACGTTTGCCAGATAAAATAATGACCCCGTATAATCTGGAATACTGACAGCGAAGTTTAAAGGCTCTGCGTGAATGTGCATAAATAAAGACTCAGGATTTATAATTATATTTGCCTTTTGCTACGTTTGAATGAGTCTGACATGTTGTCCCCACTCCCTCATGCCGAATTCCGGGATGTTTAACTTACGAAAGGCCACAAGTATCTGCTGACAAGCCCTCGCTCATCAACGTCCCATGTTAGCATTACTCACCTCGGCAGTTGAAAACAATAGTTAAATAACCTAAAACAAATCACCAAACCTAAGACATGCCGCTGACCGCTACGTAAGTTTTGAACAGCTGATCCAGTTAGCAATAAACCGATAGGAACATGATACCCGTTGATCACGTGAACGATGTTGAAGTACATGCAACTTGCAGTCCATAAGAACATAATCGGCGTTGGAACGTGAGCTTCATTACTCAGCAGCAGACACGTCAGGTAGCCTCACGCAGCCACGTGCACAAGCAGCTTTCAAGAATTCCATGCGGCCAGAACAAACATCCGTCGCGAATGATACTTAGCAGGGTCGACCCTCAGTTGTTTAGTTAATATAAATGTCAAGACCCCCTTCCAGTCCCCGACGCCCCATCCCACACACGCTTCTTAATTTACTTTACAACCCGTCATACCAGTCCTGTACGGAAACCCGCCAAGGCACAAGCTCCACAGTTTACGTAATCCCAAACTGTCCCTTAAGTCCAGTTCACATAATCCGAACTTTAACCCCTTCAAAATCGCGGCACTACACAGAAGAAAAACTGTCAATGAAAGCGTGCGTGTTATTCTTCCAACAAAACTCGGCGCTGAAGTTGGCACTTCTGTTTCAATGTTCGGGGAATTCGGGTTCGAATCCCGGCCACGAAATTGCTCATCCTTATGTTCTTCTGGTTATGCAAAGGCGACGGAAAGAAGCCACATGGACGACGACGCCCAAGACTTACCCCTCCCTGCTTATGACGCATCGCTTCTAGTCCCTCCTGCCTTAAGCAGTTAGTCGCCAGCGAAGTTTATCAGGTGCTTACCACAACCAAAACTCCTCCGACCAGAATGGCTTACAAAACTAAGAGCAACACAGACACTCCCAGACTAACGCAACTTACAGTACGCAATTTCAGACCTGCACAATTTTTAAAAAGCTACGGGCTGGACGGTCCGAGGATCGAATCTCGGTTGTGGCGAGATTTTCCGCAGCCGTCCACACCGGCCCTGGGACCCACCCAACCTCCTGTACAATGGGTACCGGATCTCTTTCCCGGGGATAAAGCGGCCGGGGCCTGGAGTTGACCACGCACCCCATCTAGGGCCGAGGTTAAAAAAGAGTAAAGCTATACCTCTACGCCCCCTCTGGAACTTCGTGGCCTGCTGTACGGCAAACTTCACCTATACCTGTACCTTTACCTTTACAATTTCTAAAAAGAAAAAAAAATATTTTTCCAGATCTCTCCTTGCTGGAATGAAAGCGCACTTCCATGCGGTGCGGTTGTCATACTACGGCCGATCAGGTTCCAGTGTTTTGGAATTTGTCCCTGTGCACGCCATGAAGTCATATGGGGAGGGGGTGGAGATCTCTCCGGGCATTGTCAACCTCGACACTCGTACCTTGCGCTACTGTTGCACGGAGCGCAGTCGCCGACGTAGCTTCTCTCCTCCACCTTGCTGCCACATTTGAGCGGCCCGTTCCTGTGTCCTAATAACAGTAATCACATCACCAGTAGCAAAGCTGCTATTAGCCCGATCTCCCATCCAGTCAACGCTATTGTACTTTCGGCCCTACTAACGGGAGTTGCTTTTTACGACATAATTAACAGGACACGTGACATCACCGCCACAGCAACTGGGGCCACGCAGGACCTCAGTATGTCCCTCTCACACGTGCCAGTTCTTATGATCTTAATGCGAGTGTCCGCACACCTGCCCGGAAGAGGAACTCTCTCCTGTCTCCGATGGGAATACAGACATGCGGAACTGGTGACGCTGGTGCCGTACCTCGAGCCATTACACTCAGCCTTACGGCGACTCATAATATAAGCCGGAGGGCCGGATATGACCATCCTTCTGTGGATGTTTTACTGAACGACAGTGTCAATAAGTCACAATACAATCGCGCGAGTCTTCTTTTTTCTTCTCAAGCACCACCGTCCATCATGGGCTTCGGCTTCCAATACAGTCCTCCTCAACTCCTTCCGGTCTCAGGCCACTGCACGCCCATTTCTTATTCCCATTATCTTCAGATCATCTTCAATTTCATCGGTCCATCTTCTGTGGCCTTCCTCTTTTCCTTGTTCATTCCATTCTGGCAGTCACTACTTATTGGACATTCCTTCGTTATTCATCCTTGCAATATGTCCATACCACATTAATCTGAGCGACTGCATACATTTTACAATGTCTTACCTTTATAGTATATCCTGTATCTCCTTATGTGTTCTTAATCTCCATCTTTCTTCATTTTTATGAAACTTTTTTTTCTGGCACATCTTGCGTAGGAACTGCCGTCTAAAACACGTTATCGAAGGGAAGATAAAAGGAAGGATAGATCGGACAAGAAGACAAGGAATCAAACGTAAGCAGCTACCGGATGACCTCAAGGAAATGAGAAGATGCTGGAAGTTCAAAGAGGAAGCACTAGATCACACCCTGTGGAGAACTCGCTTCGGACGAAGCTATGGACCTGTCGCAAGAGAGACTACGTGCATGAAATGAATGAAATGTTTCTTACAAAACCGCGCGATTCGTGAATAATAAATTGGCACGGATGTGGAAGGACGCGGTCGTCGCTTAAGAATCCGATTTTCTGGTATGCTACGCCGTGTCGTTTGTCAAACAGTCCTTGACGTTTCGGCAGTGCCTTCATCTTCAAGGTCAAACAGTCCGAAAACACTCGTCATTAATCTGACGTGCTATCCCTGTATTTACTTGGTGTGACCGAGACAAAACGCGTAGGCCATTGTAATCCTCTGGGTTTTGACACGACGTTTCGTAGGAATATGCTGCCTCCATCTACAGGATTGAAGCTGGCGGTGTCCAACTTGACGCCGAAGTGAATAATTGCAACACTCTCCACCGTACAACCTGGTAACTAAATGCCGTATATCTCGCCTCATAAGACGCTGCAAGTGATAAGAGGCACCCTGTAATTGGCAAGGTGTTTTTGCGGAGATAACAGCCCAAGGGAACACAAATTTTCACAAAAATCTAGGAGCCACCTCGAAGTTCTAGGCGCCACAAGGGTGAGATGCGGCAAGTTCCGTACTGCGGACCCACTAATATTAGGCGCCACCGCGACCTGGTGCCTGGGATTTGTGCACCACCGAACTACGTCTGTCCGATGTAAGATTCAGGGCGATTTTTGTAGACTTTTCTCAAGAAAAAAAAAAGGACGTCTTTTAGGTGGGAAATACGGTGCCTAAGATATCTTCGGGAAGAGATCTGAACCCGGGACCTTCCAAATACAAAGCAACAGTACTCTCCGCTCCACCCTGACGTGCTACACGAGCCGTGTGCGCGGAAGCGTCTGAAAGTACATTATTTCGCGTTCCTGTATAATTTATACAATCTACTGTTATTGGTCTGCGGCCGCTCGCTTACTGGGATTGTGGGTTCGAATCCCACCGGGAGCATGGATGTCTGTCTTTGTGAGTGTTGTGTGTTGTAGGTCTCTGCGACGGGCTGGTCCCTCGTCCAGAGGAGTCCTACCGAGTGTGGTTTGTCTAAAAGTGTGTGATCGTGAAGCCTCGAAAAATGAGGCGGTCTTGGCACCGAAGGGGCTGTGAAGCCATTGGGGGAGAGGAGAGGAGAGAGGGAGGAGAGGAGAGAGAGAGAGAGAAACCTGTTTATGAAATCATGCGTACACACCCCCTTTTATCAGAAATATCGGTCTTAAATAATGAATTGTATAACGTGTACCAGCGACAGCAGGGAACTGGTAGTAAAGGCTCAATGCAAGTCCACCCTCGTTTCCAGTGCAGACACGCGAAGACGACGGCAGACGGTGAAGGGCACTTCTACTGTAGCATGTCACTCTGTATGCTTTTGGCAAAGAGGGCACTCTGCTGTGGATAGTTACTGCACATCCTAATTACGGGCCTATTTTCCCTAAATGTACAGCCGTAGTCCGTGTCCTCCACGTGACACGGACTTCTGCGATGTGGTGCCGAGAGATCTGTTCGAAGAAACACCGGAAACACAATTTTTGTTACAAGACGTGTGGTCACAACGCTACACTACAATCAGAGGTTATGTCTGTTCATTTTTCAACACAGTCACCTTGCCTGGTGGTTTCCGTCATATGCAGGTTCAATAAAACACCCCGCAGCAAATAAATGTTTCTTTATCCCCTCGTATCTACCGACAAAAACTACGCGGCGTTGCATCCCAGACGGATGTAATAGTAACCCTTAAGGCCCAGTGGTCACTATATGTACCACCACATTTAACGTTCAAAAATTCTATGTTCTGCCCACACAGTGTATTTATGTGTTTTGTATGGATCTCACAACAAACAGCGATTATTTCCCTATACAGTGTTAACTGATTGGTTTGTATAACTGAGACGTAGTGTGTTTACTGCGCAGTACGAGCTGAATCTGTAAGTACAATGTTCGTATTTAAAGGATTAATACCTTAAGGCCCAATTATATTTCAGCCTATCACTTACGAAAGACCATTACGGCCTGAGTGAATGTTGGATCCTCATGTAATTCTAGGGGGGGGGGGGGGGTTGAACGGCAGTGGTAACATAATGGAAAGTCATTCTGGCGAATAGATACGTGTTGGCAAGATGACGACTGTTACCTAATTAGGCCTAGATGAGATGCAAACGATGAGAAGGTTCGGTTGAGCCTACCCGAGAATCGAATAGATTCGCCCCGTAACATGCCAATTAGGGCACAGAGCGGGCAGTAGAGGTATAGCTCTACCCATTCTTAACCTTGGCGCTAGATGTGGCTTGGTGTTCAACGCCACACCCCGGCCCCATTACCCGGCGGAAAAGGCCCCGGTACCCATTGTACAGCAGGCTGCGTTGGGCCCCATGGCCGGTCTGGACGGGTGTGGAGACGGGAAAAATCCGTTGTCCCCACCCTGGTTCGAGCCCCGGACTGTCCAACCTGTAAGCCAGTCGCTATACCGGCTACAGAACCGAACAGCTTACCACCAAAATACAAGTTTACGTCATCCCGGAAGTTACTTTCCTTTCGTGCCACACGGGCCTTATATATGATTACGTAGATCTGGGTAAGCCTGTGGATGTGCGACACACGTGGTGGCAGATGCTTTGATGTGAGGAGACCTGCATGCTGAAGGGAACAACGTGACTCCTGTACGGAGGTTTCGCCATTTGTCAACATACAGTGGTCATTGCTCTCGCAGGAACTAGACAGGCCACCCACTGGCAGACTGGACCACCACATAGTTCTGCTGTAAGACTAATGGTACGAGGAACAGGACCTCAATCCATCATGATATCAAAATGTATTCAACAACTGCTTGAGCACGATGTCTTTCGAAATACATTCTGACTTACGGAATATGAGAAAAATTAAATTACACTGTGTAGATCTCCCTGATTGGGTTCCTCTGCGACACCGACTAAGCGGGCGATCTCTCGGCAGCGAATTGTGGGGCTTTACACTGTATGATGCGACACAATCGCTGAACTGGCCTAGACCGGCTCACTGTTACAAGCACGTGCACAGCGTCAGGATTTGGGAACCCCCTACTTTGAAACTTTACCCCGAGACAATGACCAAAATAAAATGTTCAGATGAGACAACCCTGTTGGTGTCAACAAATCATAAGTACAGTCGGACTCGGTTATAGCGTCATGAAAGGGACTGAATATTTTGTGTTGTTATAAACGAGTGTTGTTATAACCGAGGAGTATAATGTTAGGCTAACAGTGAGGAATTAATTGGTGCCACAGCATATCTAATGCTATAGTCGCGGTGTCGTATAAGCCGATGTCGTTATAACCGGGTTCCACTGTATACGTATCAAATCAGTGGCACACAACACCCGTTTTTACCAATTTATTCACGGTTACATGTTTCGGCTCTAATTGCGAGCCATCATCAGGCCTTTTATAAACGTTGATACAGGGAAAATTGTATAAATTTTTTCCATATTTTTTATTTTATTAACTTGCCAACTTTTAGTCTTTTAAGCTTTTGTTTATATTAGACATATATACACACGCATGCATTCCACGGCTCACAGTCCTTCATATTTCTTATACATTTAAACGTTTTTGTACATTTATAATGTATTTTATTTTAAGTATATAATTTTTCCTCTATCAACGTTTATAAAAGGCCTGATGTTGGTTTGAAATTAAAGCCGAAACACGTAGCCGTGAATAAACTGATAAAAACTGGTGTTGGGTGCGACTGATTTGATTCATATACTTGCAAAATAAAATTACTGCCGGCGATTGGCAGCACAGTGGTACGTAGCGCCTGCTGTGACGTCACAGAACCCTGCATTCTGTCCACACAGTGGATTTATTAATTACTACCCTGAAAAGAATTAAGCGGTCAGTCCTTGAAATGGAGACGTAAGTCTTCTGGCGGCAGCAAGCGAACGGATGTTCGCGGCTCATACAAATAGCAGCAACTGGCTGTGTGTGTGTGTGTGTGTGTGTGTGTGTGTGTGTGTACAATCAGCCCTTGTTTTACGACTTAGTTAAAGTGGGCGTAAATAAAAAGGCGTAAATCAAAAATTACATTCCTATCAGAAGTAAGGGGTTAGCGTAATAGAAGGCACCCAGCCAAGGGGCGTTAAACTGAAAATGAGAGAATGCAAACTAAGAAGTAGTGTAAATTGGCAAGGGGCGTTAAAGAAAAAAGTCGTAAAAACAATGGACGTAAAACAAGTGCTGTGTGTGTGTGTGTGTGTCTTCCGATAGTAACACGAATAAGCTACAGTCATACATCTCTCAGGAGCTTCCTTGATATGCTGCCATCTGTCACTTACCAAACAATTACCAAATACCAATTACCCAATTGCATGTAACATGTAACTCGAATTATCAATAAAGCATCACCAGACACGTTAGGGGATTTACATCTTTTGTTTGCCGAACTGCAGGCTAGATGTCAGTATGCATCCGGAAGGTCCTGCGACCGGCCATCTCGACAAACGTTTTCTTGATTTTCCTCTGTCTTGAAGCAAATGCCGTGATGGTCCCCAAGATTCCAAGTTGCTACCGCATGCAGCCCTCCCGCTTTATATCTACCAAATCAATCCCCTTACTTTAGAATAAAATATAATTAAACTAAATGTCCAAATTATGGGCTTCACCATTAAGAGAAACTAAAATTCCGCGGCCCTTATATCAAGCTGCTACTGTCACCATTCTAAACGTCTTCTTCTCCATACATTTTCATTTTCATACTACTCCTACCAGAAGGACGAGCGGGCGAGGCCTGGAAGTGATGCTCTATTCCCACCCACATAAATGTTTCTCTCGCTACTTTGTTGCTCTGCGCTTTCTCTCTGCCCCCCACCCGGGAATTAAAAGGGATGACCACCAGCAGTCTTCGCCAACTGTATAAAGTATGCCGTCTTTGTTATGGAGTACCGTCAGCGTTGACTAGCGCCCTCAGGCAGTAGATAAGCCGTGCACGCGCCCATCACTCACACAGGATACCGTTGGTTTTCACAAGAGTGTAATTGAGGTTGTTACCTGTTATGTCATAACCACCTGCCCGAAGTACCAATCAGAGAACTCCGACGCTGTACAGTTCCGCATATTTGTCCTGCCTCTTCACTCCCTTCTACGGCGTCTAAAAATAATTTGTTTAAACAAATCATCCAACCAACATCCTGACTAATGCAACTCTGGCGTGGGTTTACGCAAGGATGACGTCACCGAGTTTTGCTAACACAGTGCTGTCATCTGGCGCCGTAACCGACAATTTATGGACGTCTCCAAGAATGTTTCTAGAGGCTTGATAAGAAGTTCTGAGCTGAACTTAGCAAGACTACGATCCTACTGTACAGGCTTTGTGCTCCCTGTTGAACAGCAACAATGGGATGAAATTACATTCGTCAGATAACTTAAGCTTGTTGGACTATCCGCAGGAGATCTCTCAACCGAAAACCACTAAAGCCACAATTTAATCTTCCTAATTTCTTTAACTGTGTACGTTACACACTTCTGTTGTATTAGGTTTATTATTATTCAATATTATTATTTATTCGTTATCACCCTTATACATGGTATTTACAATAATATACCTGAACCAAACCATGTCACTAGGTTGTACCATGTTACACCTATTCTACTGGTTGCAGTATGTGGTTCATATAATGCTATTTCTCATGATAAACGTTTTGTGTCTACATTAGCACTTTTCATGGCATGTGAGCAGTGACCAGTATGCCTGTTTTCTGTAGTTCTTCGCGTCTTGCTTTCCAGGTAAGTTTACGCTTGTTGATTCCATAACACGGTCACCTTACTTTCAGGACATCTACTGGCTTTGGTACGTGCTCACTCCAGTGTTCCTTGTCTAATCTTACCCCTATTCCCTTCCGGATGTCAAAGTGTTATTGAGCACACACTCTATCATGTCTCTTCATATGTTTCATTTCAGTCCCGGCGTACCGCAAAATTTGGCTCGGGACGCCAAATGTCCCCGGTTTTTTCCAAGTCATAAAAATGCGACGTGCCGTACAATGCATATGAACATTTTGAATTTCCCACGGTGGGAGAAAATATCTGTATCAGCAAAATTGACGTTATGTGCCCTAAACGTACCTTTAAGACTGGAGAAGAAAAGGAGCCCCAGGTAGTACATACTTTTACTCTTGCTAGATCACTACGGTTACGCAAAACAGGAAGCAAGGCACCATCGCGCGTCAGAATAGAGAGCGTTATTTAGGGATTTATGTCCACAGATACGATGGACACAGCAATGAAAATATCGCATGAGTCAGACCCCGATAACAGAGCGAAGCCGCCTTTAATAACGTGAGACAAGTCTCTCCCAGTTTAGCATCGCATTCAAACGTTTAATGTAAATACACACATCCGACGTAGCATTTTCGGAGCGTTTAAAGTTACGTCAAGTTGCCACTACATATGCCATAACAGGGTTGGCCAACTGTAGTTCATGTGCTCAACGCGACCCACCAATATATCAAATGCACGTAAATTGTATCGAGTGACACTCGGGCTGCAGAAAGACATCAACATATGGGTCCCGCCACAGATTCGTGCCAAGTAGCTTGGTCTACAGCATGGTCTCCAACCTTTTTTATGGCAAAGGGCCACAACCCTTATTGTGGGCTGGTTCGCGGGCCGCAGGTTGGAGACACTTGCATTTCGCAGGAACTAGCTGGATTTTCGACCATGTTACCCCTTATCCTGGGGATTTCCCGGGAACTTCCTAACAGGCGAATGCTGCAACAAAAGCCCTCTTACAAATTGGGCACAGCTGCATCTTCTGCAGCCTTACCAGGCCCTTAGGGCTCCAGGAGGTTGAGGCTCCCAGATTTCTAGACAATCGGTACATGAAGGTGGTAAGGTTGTCAGCCCTACGCACCGAGTGCCTTTACCCCCCTGGAAATATTCCTGGTACTCATTTCTGTTAGAGGCTGAGTCGACCCCAGGGCCATAGTGCGACCTAAAGGATTACGTCAATGAAAAACTTCAATGACACCATCGGAATCGAACCCGCGACCTTCCGGCTTGTAGCGCAGTGCCTCAGCCAACTATGTGATTCATTCTCAGTCACCTACCCATCTAATTCCATGCTAACACTATCGTTAACACTTCAACGACGCTGCGGCCTAATTTCCAACTGCTGCCAGAATGAAGGAGCCTTCAAAGTGCTCTAAAGAGCTCGCACATCGCTACAGTGTGCCCAGGGGCCCTGGCGTGTGAGGAATTAAGGTCCGTACAGTGTACCGAGGCTGGCATTGAACGGTGTAATAACGAAAGAATTAGCGAAACTGATGACAGACCGTAACAGTCAGCAAACTTCTTACATAGTGCCACCTGCTTGAGCACGCAGGAACTGCTGGTCCTCTACAACTACGGCAATCGCTTATGTTGGGTATCGTAACAGCAGGACACATCACTTTCACCGCAGTGAAAATCTCAAACTTTACTCATCAAGAAAACTCAACGCGGGTGAATCTTAATTACATTCGACATGGACACTTATCACTTGTCACATTAAGTTGGCTGATAAATGGAATGGGCGCCCGGACGTGAAGTTGATATTGTAGGAGGGGGAGGGTGGCACGAACCAGGTGAGCCACCGAGACTGTAAATAAAACGGCCGACACTGATGCACAAGCAGAAAGGAACACTGGGGCTGCGAACTGACAGCGAAACATACGTAAGATTTGGTGCATGCAAATTCATTCAGATGACAAAACAACCCACAAACTGGAAACAAAGTACCAACAATTCTCTTTAATACATACCAAGACAATAACGGGTGGATGGAAAGGGGGGGGGGTGACAAACACACAAGCACTGCATCTTGCCGCAGAATGCACAGCATAACCAAACAATATTACTGTATCAACGTCCGTAACAGCCCGAAAATAGGGTGGACCCGATTCCAATATCACGCTGCTACGAGCCGCCACTGAACACAAACAGGGCAATGAAACAGAACTAAAGTAGCCTATGTTTTATGAGAAACCACGGCCATCAGAACGAACCCACAAATTAAAAGGGCGAGGCTCAAGCAGCCAAAAACGGTACGACAAGCTTCTTGAACACGAGAAACTGGACGTACTGGTATTTAGGATCTCAGACTAGCAGGGACTACAGGCTAGCAGTGCAGCGTCTCTGCGATCGGTCGAGTGATTGTTCAGTCACGGCCACTGCTTCGGCATACCCGTGGGCTTCTGCGATATAATGCCGTGTACACTCGTACACGATAACGCTGCGATCTTGCTGCCTTCATCTTCAGGGTAGTAGTCTTGTACTACGTGGAATTGATTTAATGTACAGACAGGGCATTAAACATCGTAACTAGACGCTTGAAAATGTATGTTATGGTTTAAATATGCTCATGCTGATCAACTTGTAGTGATGGGAAAACCATGCTACACGTATAACTGATGACAAATTCACATATTTTCGTCTGAAAACCTTACAAAAACCGACCACTTAAAATCCAGGAGTAGATGGGTGGTTAATAAAATTGATATAAACAAATGAGGTGAGAAAATGTGACCTCCATAATCTGACGCAGAATAGGGACTAGTGAAAGGCTGCTGTGAAAGCGGTAACGAACCATCGAGTTTAAGAAAAGTCGGGTTAGTCTGTTGGTTCGGAGGGCAAACATCAACTTCAAAAGAAGACTGCTCCACGGAATTCCGCACACTTCTTAGGTTTTATACAATGGAATAATAAATTATAAGAACTGATAAGAGGGGCCTCCTATGACGGAGGTAAACCACAGAACACCATCGTCAGATTCTGAACTCTGATCGTCCTGGAACTGAGTGGCTATCGTTACAGCGCGCCACCTGAGCGGCGAAGCCAAATTAGAACCAAATTAAAGGACGGAATGGTGATTATGAAATACGAGAAACGCCAGCGGTGATATTCGAACCGGCTGCCTGCATAGGGCATCGACCGAGATCCTTATAATTGAGTTATTAAAGCTGTAAGTCATGTTTTGACGGGTACAACAAATTCATTCATTTCCCGCGGAAGAAAAAACCTAACTTATGCATTAAAATCGAGTCCCACACAAGAAACACCTCAAGGCAGGGCCAGCCAGATTGATTGGCAGGTAGATTAAAGTACACGAACAGCGGTGCGGCGGCCTTCGTTAGACAGAGGAAAGAGGTGGCTGGCTCTATTCAATCTGCCGCCAATTAGAATTAAACAGTGAATATCTGAGACTACGGAGAGATGAGGCAATAACAAAAACCGGAGTTTATTCGACCTTAGTACAGCTGCACAGTTTATATTCTTCAACCGGAATTTTTTGTTCCCTGGGAAGAGCCTAGGCCTGACAGACTCACTGTTACAGCATTGCGTTCAGACTGTTAAAGTAACAAAACAATGCAAGAGTCCAAGAAAGGCGTCTCTTGGCTGACAACGGACGTCTGGACATTCCAATTGCACTGTAAAATAATGTTACGGGGCCTAACGCATATTGTTACTGTAATCTAATCAAATTAACTTTCTAAATTACCCCCACAAAGACATGTACAGACGTTGGACAATGTCAAAAATCTTAACTACTGCACAAATTTCTGCGATGAGAACTACTTGCAGCAAAATGATCGCCACTATTTGAAGTGTCCGCGAACATCGCAATGCTGAGCAGGCTCTATCAAATTTCGTCACAACACATCTTTTTTACAAGTTGTTATATATTTCATCATCAGGGCCGATTTCCCAAAAACCCATCATCAAAAGGGGAGCGTTTCTAGAATCTCTCGTCCGGATTATTTCATGCGCGGCCCATCACAACCACCTCATGATAGCATAATGATGAATACATCAGATGTTAAGGATCTTATTACTGTAAATCAGCACTTCATCCTGAGAGACGTCGAACGCTGACAGACGCGTTCGCAAAGTTAGCTTCGCCATGTCGGCCCTTCTGGATCTAGGCTCCCACTATACGGATTTTCGTGAAATTTAGTATTAGGGACTTTTATTAAAATCTGTCGATGAAATTAACGTTTGGTTACAATCGGACAAAAACATTAAGCACTTTACATGAAGGCCTAAGTACCTTTATATCTCGCTGAATTCTTCCTGCAAGGAGAAGACGTTCTGTTACCAAGTCGTAGAGAAAATATTAAAGAGAGAGGCCACAGATGCTCGAACATAATATGATGGAAAAAAAAAAAAGATACGGCTTGCATACCGGGTAATTGAGAGAAACCGACACAGTGTAATAATATGTAATACCTACTGTTGAAGAAATTTTAATCTGTCAGTCAGAAATTACAAAACACTTCGTCTAGCTGAAGTTCTGAGCTTATATATGACCAATCTAACTTTTCCAAAGACTGTAACAACATGCCCTTATCATCGTTTCCCCATGGTTCGACAGCCCTAGTGGGCCTAGGCATCCTCATGGTTGAGGTTTCGATATCACACCCACATACACCACACTGGGTAGGACTCCTCCGGACAAGCGATCGGCCCGTCGCAGAGACTTCTACCTAACAACACTCACAAGGGACAGACATCCAAGCCCCCGGCGGGATTCGCACACACAATCCCAGCAAGCGAATGTCCGCAGACCCACGCCTTAGACCGCACGGCCACCGGGATCGGTATGCCCTTATAACAGCAATAATAATATTCCAATATACGTACAAACTGCAAACAAGAAGTGTGACCTCAGTGGGTTAAACCGCACATTCTATCTGCTGGTTTTCTAACGCATATGACAACAACGCAATACGCAGTACTCTGTAACGATTTTAACTTAGCAACTCAGAAGAGTCCGGGATGCGAAGATCCCAATGCGCCTCAGTGTTACGTCACACGTACATGTCATTTCTTGTAGCTTCATACGACGAGAGATGTTCAGTGTAGTAGCAAGTTATGCGTGTTTGTGTAATTCGTGTAGAGTGAATACAGTTCGCCATCCATCACCAATGACATCAGCCTGAAAGGAAAGTTAGACAAGCTGCCATCGAGACGCCTGGTGCTGGAGGGGGGGGGGGGCTCATTTCCTATAAAATTTACAACCAAATTGCGACATCAAGCTGCAGTGTTTTCCTGTTTTTCACTTTATCCTGGCCGATTGGTTGTCCTTACGTTACAGTTGCATCGACTGCTGGGGGGTTTTCAATGTGCAGCAACATTCTAATGCAGTCTTTGCTAAATTTTATTGCTCGCAGATCCCTTTTGGCTTCGAAAAATAACCAAGGATCCTCACATCCTTGCTCACGTAAATGTAGTGTGTCCGGATGACGGGTACACAAAATTACAAATGTATATCTCAGAACTGATTTTATGTAGCTACAAATACACACCAGTAGCATACGCAACAATGCATTGCATGATTTGACCTTAATTAGAATTACTGTCGCTCGCTTCGTGGGTACAGGAAGTTTCTTAATTAGATAGTCAAACGGTCAAACGAAATAAACATATCGCCAATTAATGACGTTCCGCGATTATTTATAATAAACATTATTCATTTAATTCAAAAAATAGGTAAACTTCAAAGTAGCCATTACAGAAATGTATCCACGGATACCCTGGGAGCACACTTTGGGAAACACTGATCTAAGGTAGTACAAATGATTTTATCTTTGTACTGTTAGGTTTGTGGACTTCAACCATCATCTCGTGCTCATCTAAAACACGAAATGAACGCAACACACGTAACGTAAGGTGGCGTGTCCAATCGTCACATCCTGAATTGTTCATTTCATTTGCACAGTCCCGATTCTAACAACACCACGTAACTTGCCTACTTTAAAAGAAATAATGTTCCAAAAATTCACAGCCCCTTCAAACATTTACTTCTGTATATTGTGGTAATATTCACAAGAAGGGAGCAATGCATCGAAACGAAAGACTTTTCGCTCGTTCATGGCCAACTACGTACGCACGATGCCACTAAATGGACCGAAATGTCAGTCACTTAGTCGTTAAATGTATCGGTTTTAGCATGTATGACTAAAGATTTTTGCCTTAATTATCCGGCATGCAATGTGTGCAAAGTGTATTATTCAATTATTTCTTTGGCCTCTCTGGATATGCCGTATTCCTTGACTCCTACTCATCTGGTAAAACACACCTTCATTTTTGCTAAAAATGATATGCAACATGTTACGAAGGTAAGTGACGAGTAATTTGAATTACCTGTTACGGAGTAATAAAATAATACACAGCAAAACAAACTCATTTACACAAAATTCGTACCCCAATGTTTGGTAACAACAAACGGAATTGTGCGAGGTCAACATGGTCTAAAGCGCTGAACATGACATAAACTGCAGGCAAATTCGAAAGGACTAGCCACAGCTCTTTTCGTCAGCTCAAGCGCTCAATTATCGCTGGGAAGGCCGGCGACACGGACTGAGACTGCTGTCTGACGCCCTTCAGCTCAGTGGTCGCATATAACCGCAAAACAGGCCACGACTGACTACTTGACTTCAGATCCTTCGACTGAATCATTCCAGCATGCTCTCAATCTGACGCCATACAAAATACTACGTTTATAAATCGTCGTTAAATGAAATTAAAATGAAATTCAGAAGGCGCATTTAGTGTAGTGACACTTTACAAACGAGCTGACTGTTTTTATGTGGAGATCAAGACGAATGAACTAGCTCCACTTTTCTTAGCGCCGCTGCGAACGCGACTAGAATACAGACTGTGACTGCACAGACACCCGCCATGCAGCATGTTACACACAGCATCGACTCCGTAGGTTGGTAAGCTTTTCCTGTGCATGCCATGAGGGCAGATAGGGGACAGGAGATATAGCTGCACTGTCTTAACCTCTGCACTAGGTACTGGTGGTCGGCTTCACGCCCCGGCCGCTTTACCCCGGGGAAAGAGCTACTGGGAGGGGGCCCCAGAGCCGTTCTCAATCAACAAATTGACAGAAAAGAACTATCATACAGATACTGCATGATTTCCACACGGAATACTCTACTACCCTGAAGATGGAGGCTGCAGATTCCTCTGTAACATGACGTCACATGCCGGAAGGCAGTAGTCACCGCGGTAAGAAACTCGGATCTCAAACCATTTACCCCCAATTTGACATTTTTTCAGCGGGAAGCGAACTCTGACCAGTTGCTGCATCGTATCGCTGCACAAAAGACCAGGTGCCATCACTTGGCAACAGAACTCCGGGTGCCTCTGGGATGCCGACGACGGTACAGCAGCGCATGTCAAGGGTCTGAACGCTCCCACAGCTTTCCTTATGCTGACTGTTCCAACGTCAGTATTTTCATCACAAATGCCAGCAGTACTGTTACTGCCATTGTAGAGGCATTGTCCTATATTCTTAGACGTCATGCAATGGCCTGATCCCGCGTCCAAGAAATCCTACATTGGTACAGGCGAACTCGGTTATAACGCAATGAATGGAACCGAATATTTTGTGTCGTTATAAACGAGTGCTGTTATAACCGAGGAGTATAATGTTATGGTTAACAGTGAGGAATTAATTGGTACCACAGAATATCTGACGCTATAGACGAGGTGTCGTATAAACCGATGTCGTTATAAGCGGGTTCGACGGTATTTAAAATATAAATATATGATGGAAACTTTAAGTCTTAAAAATCTTCTTCTTTTTCTTCATTGACATAGTTTAACCAATGCCTCCTTCAGAATGATAGCCCATACGGATCTATCTTCTGCTTTCTTCCTCCATCTGACACCCACTAATTTCAAATCATTCTCAATACAGTTCAACCACTTTATTTTGGTCTTCCTGCTTTTCTTCTTCCATCTGGTTTCCCCACAAATACTTTCTTTACGGTCCTATCATCACACATTCTTACCACAATGACCAGCCCATTCTAGTCTTCCTACTTTCATTGTTGTTACAACATTTGGTTTTCTATACATAACTTGCAATTCATCATTAGTTCGGATTCTCCAATCATTCTGATCTTTTACTGGGCCATATATCTTTCTTAGTATTTTCCGCTCCCTTTACTGGGCCATATATCTTTCTTAGTATTTTCCGCTCCCTTGACTGGGCCATATATCTTTCTTAGTATTTTCCGCTCCCTTTACTGGGCCATATACTTTTCTTAGTATTTTCCGCTCCCTTTACTGGGCCATATATCTTTCTTAGTATTTTCCGCTCCCTTTACTGGGCCATATATCTTTCTTAGTATTTTCCGCTCCCTTTACTGGGCCATATACTTTTCTTAGTATTTTCCGCTCCCTTTACTGGGCCATATATCTTTCTTAATATTTTCCGCTCCCTTTACTGGGCCATACATTTTTCTTAGTATTTTCCGCTCCTTTACTGGGCCATATACTTTTCTTAGTATTTTCCGCTCCCTTTACTGGGCCATATATCTTTCTTAGTATTTTCCGCTCCCTTTACTGGGCCATATATCTTTCTTAATATTTTCCGCTCCCTTTACTGGGCCATACATTTTTCTTAGTATTTTCCGCTCCCTTTACTGGGCCATATCTTTCTTAGTATTTTCCGCTCCCTTTACTGGGCCATATATCTTTCTTAGTATTTTCCGCTCCCTTTACTGGGCCATATATCTTTCTTAGTATTTTCCGCTCCCTTTACTGGGCTAATCTTTCTTAATATTCGCTCCTTACTGGGCAATTTTTCTTAGTATTTTCCGCTCCCTTTACTGGGCCATATACTTTTCTTAGTATTTTCCGCTCCCTTTACTGGCCATATATCTTTCTTAGTATTTTCCGCTCCCTTTACTGGGCCATATATCTTTCTTAGTATTTTCCGCTCCTTTACTGGCCATATATCTTTCTTATATTTTCCGCTCCCTTTACTGGGCCATACATTTTCTTAGTATTTTCCGCTCCCTTTACTGGGCCATATACTTTTCTTAGTATTTTCCGCTCCCTTTACTGGCCATATATCTTTCTTAGTATTTTCCGCTCCCTTTACTGGGCCATATATCTTTCTTAGTATTTTCCGCTCCCTTTACTGGGCCATATATCTTTCTTAGTATTTTCCGCTCCCTTTACTGGGCCATATATCTTTCTTAGTATTTTCCGCTCCCTTTACTGGGCCATATACTTTTCTTAGTATTTTCCGCTCCCTTTACTGGGCCATATATCTTTCTTAGTATTTTCCGCTCCCTTTACTGGGCCATATACTTTTCTTAGTATTTTCCGCTCCCTTTACTGGGCCATATATCTTTCTTAGTGTTTTCCGCTCCCTTTACTGGGCCATATATCTTTCTTAGTATTTTCCGCTCCCACGTTTTGAGGGCTGATGTCATTCGCTCTGTCATTGCCCATGTTTCATAACCATCAAGTCTTAAAATATAATATGGACTATATACAGTAACAAGTTGAATGCCAATATCAGATAATTTGAGGCTTGATGTTACCACTGAGTGCTAAAACATGTAGCCAAGGCATTATAAAATGGCATTATCTTACTGCGGAGACTTTTGTGTTGACAGAAAAAGAAGTTGTAGTGTGGAAAGTTTCAGTATCAAAACTTGAGGCAGGAAGGATTATTCCAAAGGGGAGGGGCGAACAAATATAAGAACTTGCTGGCAGCAACAGCCTGTCATTTATAAGAAATAAGGAAGTAAGTGTCTGTTTATGGCACTGGCCTGCTGCTCATAACTGCGAGCAATACATGCAGTAACACTGAAGATGCTGTAAATTCACTCCAGTGATTGATTTTACACTGTAAGACTAGTCAGAGGGCTATTCGATTATTATCTGTATTACAATAGTAATTACTGAAGGCCATAATGGCTACGTCACGGAGACTGGACGGTTGCTTAAATATAACGAAGCCAATTAGAGGCAGCGAGTGAAATCTAGTGGACTATGAGAGAAAATAACAACCTGGCACACCGTGACGTCACACTGCACAAACTGAAGGTAATATTCGCGTAACGAGTAAGAGGTCTGGAGGAAATTGGTGCTTGTCTACAGATAATACGAAAACTGGATCTGCGCGGACCAACATAGATCTACTGTTTTCTATACTATTCATACTGTACATATTCTGACAATCAATACATCCACCAACAAACGCACTTAATAAAATAAATTAATAACAATTATTAAAACTCCTACATCGTGTCGGCACCGAGGTGCCGAAACATGTAGGAGTTGGTGGATGTATTGATAGTTTTACTCTATTTGGGCTACACGTCCTAAAAATTTCGCGACGTGGTCATTTTTGTGCACAATTTTCAACACAATCGGGCGACATCTAAATAACCGACCGACGAACCAACCAACAACATGAAGCAGGCCTCAGCTAGTCAAAAAATTCCCGCATTTTATGGACTCCGAAGATTCATTACAGCTTTCACAACAGCCCATCACTTGTCCCTAACCTGAGCCAGATCAATCCAGTCCACTCCCATCCTACTGCTGGAAGATCTATTTTAATATCATCCCATCTACGCCTACATCTTACAAGTAGTCTCTTTCCTTTTGGTTGACCACCAAAAGCATATATGAACCTTTCCCCCCACACGTGCTACATGCCCCGCCCATCTCATTCCTGTGCTTTGTCCGATGACGCTTAGTTCTATGTACGAGTATGCACACTTACTACCTTGAGATGGCAGTCAGCGACTTCCGACCTCTGGCCTCAACACGGACAAGGAATATGTGGAGCTTACCTGCAACTAACGGTGTTACACAGTATAAGTCTACAGCTGATATAGGAAAAATGCGTCTGAAACCGCCCGCACAATGACGCTCGTCTCAAGATACGCAAAGATGAGTTTCCAGGTTTTCACGTCAGATTCTTTCCAAATAACGGTCATCTTTAGCGGTTTCACAAAGTGTACTATGTTTGATTTGTTTCGACGTTTCGGAGGGCCTTACTGCCGCCACCTGACCGGATATGCAGTACGTTCCTCCGACACGTCGGAACCAAACACCCTACATGGTGTAAGAATCCACAAAAAAAAATGTCCATCGTCGCAAATCATATGGTTTGAACACTCGATGGTGGGTAGTCCGCGTCTTTGTAACAATTATGGTGTCCGGGCAAATGAAACTGGTTACTTACAGAGCGAAAGTAACCATATAATCACGGGTTACTGACTGTTCTAAGAGGCAGGACTAACCGGGATTATCAAACAATGAGTTACATGTTAGGCGTTAAAGACTGATGAATAAGGATGCAATTTAATATTATCTTACACATCTGTTGTATTTCATATGCTATAAAAATGGTCGCCTTTTGTAAACACGGCAATGAAAACTGCGGGTCTCATTGCATGCAAGGAATTCCTTGACTAGATAAGCGGCAATCAGCTTCAGAGAGACACTGCTCCATGCAGCTGGTTGGTCGGTCAGTAACAGTAATTGATGTTATAAGGATTTCAACTGTTGCCACCACTCCAACTAGAAAATAAAAACGCCGACCAACACTGTACGTTATCTACCACAATTTCTAACCTATTTATGCGGAAGTCTACGATATTTCATATCAAATACAGTCAAACCCGGTTATAACGACATCGGTTTATGCGACACCTCGTCTATAACGTGTCAGATATTCTGTACTACCAATTAATTCCTCACTGTTAACCATAACATTATACTCCTCGGTTATAACAACACTCGTTTATAACGACACAAAATATTCAGTCCCTTTCATGACGTTATAACCGAGTTCCACTGTAATTTCTATAAATGAAACGCGTAACAAAAACTCACTAATCAGTATATTCCTCACACCTCCGCACTTCTGTAAGTATCAGCGGCTCTGAAATCTCGACCCCGCAGACCATTTAGTCATGCGTGCCGTCAATCGGTGGGGGTAATTCTACACGAACTTCCCTACATGATACATTCCCTCTCCACAACCCTGTGTAGACAAGAAAAGACTCTTTCACTGATTGAGAAGAAACGATGTCTTTATCCCTCCCCCATTCCTTTCGAGTTGCTGTAATCTCCCGACAGATGGGGAGAGCGTGCCACTGAGCACATAAACACAGCGCATAGGAAGCGCCGCCATGAAAGGAAATGACCTCATTACCAACAATAATCCAATCACTCGGTTACTATGGCAGACTACACGTCAGTGCAGACGACCATCAATTAATATGGCATTCCATCACAGTCACGGCCCATGAAACCATCGGGTTAGAGCGTTTCAGGATTTGTACTGCGAATCACCTTCTTTGTAAACTTAATATTATTCATTTTAACTTTATATTCACAGTCCGACAAAATGTGCAATTCAATCACATTAATTGCGCAATTCCACTGTCCTACATGTTTCGAACCCTTAGTTTGGGTTCATCTTCAGGGACTCATTTCACACTATTCACATCAACTGGTACAAATGTTTACATGAATTCTTTACATCTGTGTATGTACGTTGTCTAAAACTAATAAAAATTGAAAGTTGTGGTAGTTGTTTTATATTGGTTAAAATGCTAAAAGTTGTATAAAAGTTGAATAGTCTGTGCTGATTTGATATCCTGCTTTATCGGAGTAGGTTGTCTGCTGGGTAGTGGTTCTCAACACAATTGGAATTGCACAATTAATGTGACTGAATTGTACATTTTGTCGGACTGTGAATATACACCTTCTTTGTATTCTTCCCCTAAACCATCATACGATGTCAAAACCTGAATTTGATCGTCCTTGTAGCCAAATGGTGGAATTTACCCCAATTAGGCCATGGGTGCTTCCTTCCACGTACATCAGGCATAATCAGTGATAGACTCGGTAACCAATTTACTTGATACAGAGTAATAAAACTTCCAACTTTTACTGTGCAGTACAGTAAAATAAAATGTAAATTTTATTTCTTCTTTCCCAATGGCTCGACAGCCCCTTGGGGGCCTAGGCCGCCTCATTTTTTGAGGCTTCACGATCACACTTTTTAGACACACCACACTCGGTAGGACTCCTCTGGACCAGTGATCAGCCCGTCGCAGAGACCTCTACCTGACAACACACAGCACTGACAAGAGACAGACATCCATGCCCTCGGCGGGATTCGAACCCACAATCCCGGTAAGCGAGCGGCCGCAGACCCATGCCTTAGACCGCACAGCCACTGGGATCGGCTTATAAAGTATAATTCTTCTTCTTCTTCGGTGGCACTACAGTCCAATGCGGACCTTCCCTCCTTAAAGTATAATTGGTACAGTAAATTATAATAAGGCTGTTGTCGCTTCCCAATATTAAGCAAACCTGTACTGATGCCAGCTCCTAACCCTGGGGAGAGACAGGGGAGAAAAGAAAGTCTTACAGCAGAATTTCTGTGACAGGCGACCACTAGTTGCCGAAATCTCACCGCGGACTCCCGGACTCGATCCCAGCCCAGTCCACGTTAGATTTTTGATAGACGCAGTGGCACTGCGGTCAGGACTGTCTCTGATTACAGCTGCTTCCACCCGTCAGTATCATTGCACCAAGGATCCGTACTTACATTTAAATCCTCCACCATAGAACTTAGCAACTGAAGGCGTCCTTCAAATCACTACAACGCTTATACAGCAAAAGCATTACTTTACATCTGGCACAGTAACAGGAGCGGAACCTCGCCACTCCGGGTCATATTCGCTATTACAATACTAACGGGCGCCGCAATGACCACCGGTAATTGTTACGTCTGCAATATGGTCTTCATTAATACAGCGACGCCTTAATGACGCGCCAATTTAGGAACCTCGGCTTCATGTTTTCACACCGGCTGCAGGAGGAAATTCGAAGGGGCTGGGATAGCTCAGTCGTTAGAGCGACTAGCTACGGGCTGGACGGTCCGGGGATCGAATCCCGGTGCGGACGAGATTTTCCGCACCCGTCCAGACCGGCCCTGGGGCCCACCCAGCCTCCTGTACAATGGGTACTGGGTCTCTTTCCCGGGAGCAAAGCGGCCAGGGCGTAGCGTTGACCACCCACCCCCCATCTAGCTCCGAGGTTAAAGAAAGAGTATAGCTATACCTCTACTCCGCCTCTGTGCCTTCGTGGCAGGTTATAGGGTGACTTTACCTTTTTTACAGGAGGAAATTCAGCACTTCCATTCCTTCACAATGAATGCCTCAGAGTTAGATGTCTGCAAGCAACCAACGCTCCAGACATGCATACCGGTAGTCACGGTTCGAATCCAGGACGAGTTTCCCCGTTCACCCTTCGGATAACTGCACCGAATGTTGCTCCAAACAGGCTACGACCGCATTTCTGCAACTCTCAATATATCCGATACCAGGTAGTAACCTCAGCTACCGAAAGAGCGTCGTCACAAAACTAAGGTTTGACTCGGTCATGAGGAATTCTTTCACTTTTATTTACAGCTTACTTGACCAACTTTCAACAGCTCATCTCATACGGATCCGGATGACAGGATGAATACTAAACAATGAACTAGAAAGCATATGCAAAGAAGCAGTCATCGCCGGCTACCATGACAATGAACTGGAGACTGAGGAAAACCACGAACGGCCAGGATAGCTTATCGCCAGGCCGAGATCTGAACCCGCGACCTCCGAAATTGGAGTACTAAGCGTTCAGCCGAATCGTTATTATCACGCTGACAGTCGCTGAGCTACACAAGTAATTCCCCACGTTCAATGTTACCCCATAAGCTTGGTAGTGCCGTCCGATTGAATCACAAACGTACTCTCTCACTCCCTCGCATCCACCACTTCGTCTCCCAATTCCTTCCACTTTGATACATTCTGTCTAAAATTCTGTGTTTTGTCACATCTCTCCCATGCGCTCTACGTGTCCCGCCAAACTCATCCTCGTCGTTTACGAAGCCCCAATAACAAGAACGAAGAATACACAGTATGAAGCTTCTCCCTATGTTATGTTCTCCCATCTCGTGCCACCCCCTTCTTCGCAGGTACGAACATTCTCCTCAGCGCCCCGTTACCCTGACACATGCAGTCCGTTTCACGGCGACACAGAACACGTGAAATGCGTAGGGCTATGTACCTTGTCACGCATTACGTCTGCGCGTGCGCGCAAGGTTCTTATTAGGCCTACGTGAACATGCATGTTCGCAGCGTCATAAATTGAAAACCACGGAGGAACTTGTTGTCTGATCGGAAATGTACTGGGAGCTTTACTACTGCCTACAGAAAGAAAGTATTGGGCATAAATCAAGTGGGTGTTTGATTATTTCATGTTAGATTCAACCCAGAGGTGAGCACCACAGGAAGCACCTGAAAGCACTTAATCACCTTCTTTATAGCAATCAAAATATTTACGGCTACAAGACTTTCCAAAAACAATTCGACCAGTGGCGAATAAGTATCGTTAACTGTGGGGAAGATGTAACAAATGATATCTGGTTTGGCATTTTTATGCGCAAAACCCACGCTAGTGCATTCTTATGTCTGTCTGCGCGACAAGCCGTCCCTTGTCCGACTTCCTGTGTGCTTCCAGTCCTAGCAAACAATGTAAACTGCACTCAAACCAATGCCCATCACATATAACCGAATCCTCAGATTCAAATCCACTTCGGCACGAAGGGAGGCTACAAGAAACACGCCGTTAGGCGGTGGCTGCTAGGCTAACATAAATGTCATACCAACAAATATGTACGAATGGGAAGTCAAGAAACAGAAACTAGTAAAAAAGGAAAAGATAAACATAAATGAGTAGAAATAAAGCAAGTGGACGAGTAAGAGACGGCAAGCAGACAGGTGAATCAGCAGAATACAGACTGAACAAACACGATGCTCCTCTGCTCCTGGCAGCCCGCACACCAACTGATCTTCAGGGTAATAACAAGCAGTTAGTCTCATGCTTATGTAACTCACTGCTCGGCAGATTTAACTACGAGAAGTACGGAACAAGTTGGATAAAGCGGCGACTGTTGTAACCGGTACACGGGAAGTTCTCCGATCTAATCTCGGTTACAACACCGCCTATTCTGAGGATTGTTACGATTATTTACATTCACAGACGGAGGCTGGAGGCAACTGAAATAAAACAGGCCACACGATTGCTTCATTCCATTTCCATCCTAACTCATTCATCATTCATGTTACAATTCGAGGCCACACACACAAAGAGTCAAGCCCCGATATAGCGCCACTCTTTGCTCAAAGCAATTTGTGGCGGCAAATCGATGTATGCATAACGGAGATTTTGTGTTCGCAGGCTGCCACAGGTGTTCAGTGTGTGGCGCTATATCGGAGTATATGTACGTGAATACCCACATGTATCAGCCCTTTAATATCTGCGCTCTTCTGGCATATTACACAGCGCTGAGTGGTAGTTCTGTGCCGACGTTTCAGGACAACCTATCGGTCCCATCTTCAAGGGTCAAGAAGTCCAAGAAGAAAGCTTCTTGGACTTCTAGACCTTTGGAGATGGGGCCGATAGGTTGTCCTGAAACGTCGGTAACTACAAATCTACACTGTGTAACATCCCAGAAGAGCGAAGATCTCGTCTGTATCTTGGTGGAAGCCTTAAATCACGCACAGCCCGTTAAACTTTAGAAACCAAACACCCATCAGAACCAATTCTGACTAGCTGCGATCTCCAAAAAAAAAAAAACGCCGCTCTTAAAAAAGAATATTTCCTCCTCCTCCCCCGCATGAACACACGTGCTGCTGGAATAAAGAATATGGGGACAATTCGGGAGACACAGCCTCCACGAAGATCAGTCCTTTGATTCCTCCGGTTGGCCTGACCGACCTTGATACACATCAAGATTGAAGTCATCTGAGCACTCGGAATAATTACATGAACCAGTCAGTCGGTGGGTGGCACAACGGGTTACCGTAAGTCAGGCACATGTTACTTACAGACGATATGGATGGTCTACATTATTTGTTAGGAGAGTCGAACTCGGTTCTAACGTCATGAAACGGACTGAATATTTTGCATCGTTGTAACCGAGGAATGTAACGGTATGTCAACAGTGAAGAATTTAATTGGTACCACAGAATATCTGACGCTATAGGCGAGGTGTCGCATAAATCGATGTCATTATAACCGGGTCCGACTGTATTTTACTATTTCAACCGCGTTGGTTACGCAGCGCGACTGGTAAAATGGCAGTGATGAATTCATTAATAAGAATTAGGATGAAGCAGTCGGTTTATTAACCGAATATTAGGCCGGAAGGAGTGAGAAAACCCATTAAAAACGTGACAGCCTGTCTGCGCGATGAGATTTCGAACCCAAGACTTCCAAAATCTGGAGTACATTCGAACTAGCCCGGGCGTAACGCAGCAACACAGACACATCAACTTGCAGTGACACAATAAGCAGCCCTCACGACTGGACGCCTCGCTCGCCACTGATAGCCATCGCGTGCTAAAAAGAAATTACACACATTTTACGAGTAATTACGAATGGAACGTTCGAGGGCGACACCTAGACGCCAGATTTTTGCACTTAACACCGAGTGCCTACTTTCAAGGCAAGGTTTAGAACGGAAGCCACTTTGCGCCTACAACCGGAGCGCGTCTTTGTCTGCAGTCGCCGCCGAACTGTGCAGTTAGCAGGCTTGAATGAAGTGTTAAACAGTTTGTTGTTTATCGGAATAAAGACTGTTCCACTGCCGCTGGTCTCTTTGTGTCTCTACAGCTTGGCGGATTGATCGTCAAATCCAGCACTGACCTATTAACGAACAGAAGGGAAAAGCCTGCTAGGATCTCATTTCTTTATAGAGACCAAATCATGCGTCTCCAGTCCGCGGCCAGTCAGGTTGTATTGTGTGGCCCGCGGCCAGCAGGTTGTATTGTGGGCCCGCGGCCATCAGTTGTATGGCGGCCCGCGGCCAAATTCGTAAATCATGTAGACACTATGCGGCCCGCAAGCCAGCCCACAACAACGGGTGTGGCCCTTTGCCATAAAAAGGTTGGAGGCCCATGAACTGGCACTGATCATATTATTAAACGATGCTGCACCAACGAAAGCGGGTTCGTGGTGTCAAGCGATAACAGAAAATAGCTGCGTTCGGCGAAACAGAATGGCTTGAAGAGACAGCAACCGTGCGCTACGTTCTTCCGCCGAAGAATGAGCTTCCTATCTCACAACAGGCAGCGACCGCACAGTCCTTGTCGTGGTAGTTGGGCCGTCTCCATTTTGCTACGTTGCACCATCTGGCCCGAGCAGCTGCTGAGGACACAGGACACAGAGTTGGCTACGGAAACAACGCACGGATTACCAAACGATGTGCCAGGAGCTATCGCCAACTGTGCTGTGAGGATGTCAGTAGAAGCACGACTACAATCAAGTAACTCAATGCAGCACAGCCCTTCTTAAGAAGCTAACAGTTCCTCAGTTAGACAAGAAATTCCATACATTTTATGGAAACCACGCGTTCATTTGCACAGTCCGCCACTTGTCTTTATCGTAAGAAATCAACCCTTAAACGACGCTTAGGTTAAAAATTCAAACTACTGACCACATGGGACGGGTGTTAAATTGACAGTACCCTTAAATGCATTCACAAACTACGGTGTACCGGGGCCGGCAGCATGTGCATAATTCAAGGTCCATAAAGTGCACCGAGGCCGACAATGTGGGGTTAACCTACTCCACACCCTCCAGTCCTATTCCTTTAAGAACCATTTTAACATTACCCTCCCATGTACGCCTAGATCTTCCAAGTGGTCTCTTTCCTTCCGGTCCCCCCCCCCCCCAATAATCCCTATACGCATTTCTCTTCTCTCCCATACAAGCTATATGACCAACCCATCTCATCCTACTGTATTTCATTGCCCAAAGAATATTTGGTAATGAGAACAAACCATCAATCTCATTATGCAATTTTCTCCCGCCTCCTGTTACTTCCTACTTCGTAAGTCCAAAGATCCTCCAAGTTCATTCCCATAAAACAACAGAAGAAGTTACAGTTCGTACACTTGAAGAACGATTACATGAAATTAAACATGACGTTCGGAAATCACTCACTTAGTTAAGCTTTTTAAAATCATATCTGTTATCAAAACTTCGTCACCTGTATACTTTACTATAGTTTTATATGTCCATACAATAAATGACACTGTTTAGATATTGCGGTACTCTCACAAATTTAGTTCTATCTTCTACTTCTACTGCGCCGAGCACCGAAAGTTAAGGAAAGCTGCCTTCAAGTATCAAAAGACAGAGTCGTGTTACAGGTTTCACATCTTACACACGGATCGCCGACAACTGAAACTATTTTATATGCCCTCGTACATAAATTTTGACTTTGAATGACGTCTGCCCAAGCGATTTAGCACCAGCTACAAGCGATTCATACACAGTAAACAGGCACGCTCAGACGCATCAGTAATAACCAGATCGTGCAGCCGGACATGTGGCAGGCACAGACCGGTCCGGTCCGCTCCTCAGATCGCCCACCGCGTTCTACAGGTTCCTGAATAAGAAAAGCTTAATTTAATCGGTCTGAAAGAATTTATTCATCTATCACTCCCTAACACTGGTGCTCCTGGCCTTCCATGCCACGTGTGCAGTAGCTGCCCAGTCCAGTGACACTGTTGTTCTAAAAAATGACAGTTCGGAGTATGTGCAAAGGGAACTTTTTGACATGAAGGAAAACCTAAAAAAAGGAACCGTACGACCATGGTATAAAATTAAACGGCACGTTTCATTACCAAAATGTGTAGTAGGCCCACTATTTTAACAGCTCAGCCCAAGAAAGGGTACACACTGCACGCCTACGCCAAATCTAAGATGACAAAAATATGCACAAAGCATTGTGGCCGGAAAACTTCAGGTTAATGGCAACTTAGTGAAGCTCACGTCACAGTTCGCCACACATATGCCTACATCAAACAGACGTAATGCTCAATCCTGTTAACACGAAAATTGACACGACTTTTATTTAAAGAATCAGTTCGTACCGCGCTGTAAACATTCCGTCTCGGTTATAAAAACCAATCAGTTAAAGCTGTAGAGGGAGATAATCGCTGTTTGTTCTGAGATCCATACAAAACACATAAATACACTGTGTGGGCAGAACGTACGACTTTTTAACGTTAAACCTGGTGGTACGTATAGTAACCACTGGGCTTTAAAGGGTTAAAAGCTATTAGGTATTGGAGACGCTCAGTGAAAGACGCATGTCCCGCCATATCAAGAGTTAGATCTGTTTCTGGCTTCTCGTTAGTACGTACGTATAATAAAACAATTACAGGCCAGAAACGACGGGGAACTGAGCACTGCTAGAGGACAGACAGACATTTAATTTTATCGTTACTAACAGAAGAAGCATGGATATGTAATTATTTAATCCACGAGTGAAGTTCAGATATTTGTTATAATAAACAGACGTGGAGCAAGTGACATTTCACTCTGACAATAAGAACGAGGGTAAGTCGACCGCAAGATGTCACCTAGCTACATTTCTTTTTGTTAATCCAGAAATCTGTTGAGATTTCCTGAATCGTCAAGTGACATTAAATACGGAAAAGCAAAAGAATCACAGAACAAGAGCTGTTCAAATTTGTTCTGCAGTCAATTGTTTAGTCAAGATTTCGGTCCTATGAGCTTGACGAGGCGATGCGAGATTCTCCATGACCAGCCCACGCCAGAATCAGCAAACACTCTTACAGTTAAGCTAAACTTTGCACTAGAAAGATGCAAACGAATGCGAAATGACACCTTTCTTCAATGATAATGGAACAAATGTACATACGTACACACACACATACATACACCTGCTTTACAGCACATGCGTTATAATACACACCAGATAAATTCAGAGGCGGCTCGTCTCTAATTTTCAGAAAATGAAACTAAATCTCTGAATAAAAGTTTTCCGTTAGGAGTCCCAACGAAAACTTTTATTCGGGTACTTAATTTTTCTCAAAATTTCTGGGAGGGCTGCAGCCCTGCAGCCCTTATGGACGGGGCGCCCCTGGATACATTACTTCAATACGTGCGTACATTCCATACACATGAACTAACTATAAACTACAAACATACATATTTATGCATAGTATAGGCCTATGCTAGAAATACTGTATATTGTTTCTTTTAGTTGGCAGGAGTCTGCTCCACCATCCGCCTTCAGTGCTCAGTCAAACAGTGCATTACGTAAAGGTAAAACTAAAGTTCACCCTAGAACAGGCCATGAAGGCCCAGAGGGGGTGTAGAGGTACAGTTCTACTGTTTCTTTAACTACAGCGCTAGATTGGGGGTGGGTGGTCAACGTCAAGCCCCAGCCGCTTTATCCCCGAGAATGACCCGGTACCCATTGTACAGGAGGCTGGGTAGGCCCCAGGGCCGGTCTGGACGGGTGCTGAGAATCTCGCCCACACCGGGATTCGATCCCCGGACCGTCCAGCTCGTAGCGAGTCGCTATACCGACTGAGCTATTCCGTACACAGAAATAATAATAAAAAATAAATAAATAAATAAATAACCTAACACAAGCTTTTACACACACACACACACACACAATATGAGTCTCAGAGTGGCAGTCACAACAGAAAACACGAAAACGGAAGAAAAGTGTGAGAATCTGCAGAGTGGCTGTGAAGACAGACGGAGAGCCTGTATCCACCAGACAACCAACACCACTCCTCTTCGTTTTTCTACTCTTCGCGCTACCCACGGAAAGTGAGATGACGATAAAGAAGGCAGATGTAGTAAAAAAAATAAACACTCACTCGACTTGTCTGGTGCACTTTTGCTTCAAAACATCTGACGGCTTGCGGTGGGAAGCTGAATGACGGATTTTGGAGAAGCAATTTCCCTGGTTCCCTTCCAAAAATAACACGCATCTCGGATCGCAGATATTTCTATAAATACAGAGATGTATCTGCTTCCAGAGCCGCGCCACGGAAATGGGTCATAGGGTGACTCCTATGTCCGTGACAATGTGCAATAACCCGCAAGTTACACAATACAACAAATTTCTACTTTGCAGGTGCATTAACCCTTCAATGGCGGCCTCGGTGCACTGTATGGACCTTTTAATTCTTCACACGCTGCCGTCTTCTGTCCACCACACGCACGTGGGTGCATTTAAATTTAAAACCCTTCCGTCGTGGGCTGCAGGTGGAATTTAAACACCCGCGTCTTTTAAAGTGTTACATTTCTAGCAAGGAAAAATAAATACTGGAACGTACTCAACCTCCGCTGATAATGGTAACTTTGACAAAAGCTTCTGAGACAGTCGTACTGAGAAGGTGAAAAACGCGCCAATCAACATCGCTATGCCTGTTTTCTCCCCGTCTGTTGAACTCTAGAATAGGTCTCTGTCTGTACAAATTGCAAGTGAAATTTTAAGTGTACTAATACCGCTATTGTGTTGAGTTGTTTGTATTCACGTCGCATTTAACTCAATCAAACACGGATACTGAAACGAAAAATATAATTTTCAGCATATTGAAAAGAAAACTCTCACTGAATGTTGGAACACCCTATACAGGCCGTAACATACGCACGTATAACACGCGTGTAGTCCAGTGATATCACTAGGCGTTGCTTTATGCTAGCACCTCTTACAGAGTCAAGAACAAAGACATCGCAAGTTCCAGAGCGAAGGTTTTGTTTTGTAAAACGAAAAGACGTGTCGTGTCAGTGTCAGTGTCAGTGTCAGTGTCAGTGAAGGATGGATGGAAGAGTTCTTCGTCTCACCGTTTCTTGATTAAGAAAATTAAACTTCAAGTAATAAAAAAAGGCAATTCTGTAAGGCTGCATTTCTATGGAGCGCTGGTCACAATGGTCGCGCGATGTACGGCTCTGACAATGAGTGTGGGTTCGGATCCCACTCGAGGTATGAGTTATGTCTGCGTTTGTGTTGTCCTGCGTAGGCAGAGGCCTTCAGACGGGCCAATCCCACGTCCAAGGACTCTACGAAGCATCTGTAAACGATATGCAGAAACCTGACCTGTAAACGCCAATGAATGGAATGGAATATTAATGTGAAGTCACCTTAAGCAATAAAAGGTGCCGGAATGACTGTCACTTGCAAATCGTTACACAGGTTAAAAGGGAGAAGCATTATGGTGAGGGCGGCCACTCTGGAAGCGACGATCCCCATGTTTCGGCACCCGAATTCGGTACACGATAATATTAGAGGCTAGCACAGTGCAAGAAACGTTATGTCAATGCGTGAATATGGCTCTACCATGCGTTGGAGTTGCGTAATTTTGTCTCAAGGTTTGAAGACAATGGATTACAGGGTGAATACCGACTGACAGGTTATTTCAACAACATTACCTGAGAAAGCTTAACACTGAGGCACCTAAAGATGAAAATACATGAACTAATAGGAAAAATATGCCATGGAAATGCACGTTACACTGAACAGAACAGGATATTGTACAAACCATACACACACACACGGTATAGGTAAAGCAACCTCATTCCAGGCCTGGACAGGCCCTTAGGGCTCCATGAGGTTCAGGCTCCCAGAATTTCTAGACAACCGGCACACGAAGGTGGTAAAGTTCTCAGCCCTACGCACCGGCCGCCTTTAATCCCCCCCCAGGAGATACCCCTGCTACTCGTTTCTGTCAGACGCTGAGTCGGCCCCGGGGCCATAGTGCGGCTGGAAGGCATACACACGAGTCTTTGAAATTCCCTGATACTACAGAATGGGCGACAAGTCCCTGTGCTCTGTGCAAGAAGGGTGCTGCGCCGTGCTGCAAGTCGGAAAGTCATATACGTCCTGGTATTGGGCCACTTGCTACTGCTCCATCTTGCAGGTTTAAATTTCGCTTTACCTCCAGGACAAAAGCCCCTGATAACAATTACTGTCCAACCCGGTTATAACGACATCGGCTTATACGCCACCTCGCCTATAGCGTCAGATATTCTGTGGTACCAATTAATTCCTCACTGTTAACCATAACATTATTCTGCTCGGTTATAACAACACTCATTTATAACGACACAAAATATTCAGTCCTTTTCATGACGTTATAACCGAGTTCCATTGTAATTCACTGCGACTTCCACTTTAACCTGTATCCTACCCCCGAGAAACGCACAGGGATTTTTCGCTCATTCGGTATAATAATTCAATTCAATTCAATTCTAGTTTATTAATGTGCCGAGTCAACAGCCAGATGGCCAATTACAGAAACAGCAATAATAATAATAATAATAATAATAATAATAATAATAATAATAATGAGTTGGCAATGACACTGCACTATTTGGTATATAAAGAAAAATGGAGAACTGAAAGTCTGAGAAACGTGGCTGAATGAGATCGTAGTCAATTTTAGCATCTGCCTGAGGTAAACATACTACGGACAGCTACAAATAATCTCAAATCTGACAGCTTTCGGGCACGCGGTCCTGTTATAAAGTAATTAAGTAAGAAGAAACGAGACAAGCGTGACATTACTGCACATGAATGGGAGGAGGGATGCATAAATATGTTGCGTGGATGAGAAGACGTGAAGATGCTGTTCAAATTAATATCAGACATTTCAATTCCGGGGACTGGAACTCGATTTAACTGTCTGATGCATGAAACCATCCAAACAAAACGCTAACGGCGGAGACGAAGACTTCCCTCGCCAAGTGACGCCACTGATGTGTACAAAACGCACAGCTAAAAATCTGAAAATGGTGCCTTATAAATTTTAACTTGGGGTGTGCTTACGTCAACTGGTTAGGCGTCCCGGCTGAAGGCCCTGACGTGTTCACACTATGAACTCTTATTACCGGATGAAGGAGGCTCCGATTTGGCAGTTTGTGCGTAGGGAGTTCAGCCTTGCTCGTAGGGCTCGTAGGGATGTCTGCGGACTGAAGCCAGGACGCCGTTCAACTATATCGTGACATCTCCGTTTGAACTGATAAAAAGCCACAGAGCACATGAGTCAGGGTATCGAGACACAAAGCAGTGTCCACTTCGCCGCCTTCTTACCGTTAGCCTCCAATACCCTACTGAGCTTAGCGTTAAGCAGGCAGGCGGCTTCAGACAGCCCTCGGTCGACAAACGAGGTGTGGTAGAAAAGTAATGAGACTGGCAACGCTGTGCACGAACCGACAACGCTGCTGCCTCCCCCTTCACATGGCAGTTAGGTTAACCCCTGCCGTAGACTCAGTACAAGTTTTAACTTGCTACAGTTGCTACGCGATTGTTGAGAGCATCTGAAGTGAAGTTGTGTTTGTGAGGTGCGTTACGAAAATGGACCGGCAAAAGTTTGAGCAACGTTGTGCCATCAAATTTTGTGTGAAGCTTGGCGAATCCGCTACTGTGGCTTATGAAAAGTTACAAGGGGCTTATGGAGAACATTCCCTGTCCAGGGCACAAGTGTTCAGATGGCACAAGTCCTTTGTAGAAGGCCGAGAACAAGTGGAAGACGAACCTCGTGCGGGAAGACCTTCAACCTCAAAAACGGACAATGTGGAAAGAGTGAGGTCTCTTGTGAGGTCAGATCGTCGATTGACGTTGAGAATGATCAGTAGTGAGTTAAATTTGAACCGGTTTACCGTCCATCAAATTTTAACACGGGACCAGGCATTGCACGCACTTGGATGCTGCACCACGACAACGCCCCATGTCACACGGCAGTGTCCATCAATGAATTTTTGGCAGACAAAAGCATTCCTGTGGTTCCTCGGCCCTCCTATTCGCCGGATCTCAGTCCCTGTGACTTCTTTTTATTCCCCCGGCTCAAAAACCACTTGAAAGGGCGCCATTTTGGTACTTTGGATAATATCCAGAAGAGCTAACCGACGAGCTGAAAGGTATTCCAGCAGAAGCCTTCCAGCACTGCTACTAACAATGGAAACAACGCCTCCGTCGCTGTGTAGCTGCCCAAGGGAACTATTTTGAAGGGGATAACCTTGATTTGTAAAAAGAATAAAATTCATGGTTAAAAGAAGGTCAGTCTCATTACTTTTCAACCACACGTACGTTATCTTCCAACTTGCCGAACTAGGGGGTTCCCCACATCAGCTGTCTCAAGTCCAAACTACCAGTCAGTGCTCTGATGTGGACGGCAGAAATGACGCCTCCACATCCCCAGGGTATTTGCTTGTTATTAACGTGCCGGGGTGCGTTAGTCGTAAGTGGACGCGTTGCCTGCAGCACATGCAGATTTCGGACATGACAGCGGGTAGTGGTCCTCCAGATAAGGCACGTATATGAACCTGTACGACGTTTCGATTGGGCAAATCGCCTCTCCTGTTTGCGAAGTAGGCAGCGTTGGGTCATTTACCGCTTCAAGGTAAACCATGCGAGCGTTTTTCCATCACGGTGTGAAACATTTTCGTAAGAAATATCATCGCACACTTTGCTACATGTTTCGGGACCCTGTTCGTAATGCGGTTTCGAGCCCTCTGCCTTGCCAACCACGAGTCTCTTAATTGCCTTTTCAACAATATACTCGCAGGTGTACATCGCCATCTGTCAGCCCAAATACCATTAAACACACCTCAACTGCAGTGAAGGTACGAAAATCAAACAGACTGGTTCATTCCACAATCCTCTGTCTGGTCATGAAATCGAGCTAAATGTGACATAAAACCTTCGTTCCTACCTCACAAAAACACGATCCGTTTACATTACAAGGCCCGACTTGTTAATGCTTAGTTCGGAGCGGGGCTAAACGATGGGCTTCTGTGGTAAGCCTGATGAAACACTGGGGCTATCTTGACAAAATACGTAAATATTTACCGCTCGAAGCACAATACAGCCGAAACTGCGGGCTTCCAGAACACCGCTGTCACTCCGTGAGTGCCGTGGTTATCCGCAATGATTTATCGGCGGTCGATACTGCAAACACTGCCACACGATATCCAAGAGAAGCGAGACCAATGGGCCTACAAGAAAATATGCTTATCCCCGAGGCTACAATTTACCGATTCATTATCAACTGAACGCTTTGTTACCTTCCATGATATGGGTAAAATTTCTCCAACCTCTCTGAAGGTGTACTGAGATATACACAGGTCTCAGTAAAAGATCTGATTAGCAGCAACGCTCAAGTCTCGGCCAAGTTACCAGCTACCCTTACCGAGATGTATGATTTTCCTCAGTATCCTTACGCGAATTTCAGGACTAACTCCTGGCAGGCCGTCATTTCATTTTTGTGCGGCCTGCTCACCACTTATTCGCATTCCCATCTCATTTCACACCGTACATATAGATGGCATGCCTGGAGATAATCCCCGCGGGGATGGGCGTGTCTGGCGCGGTGCGGGAGAGTATTTACTAAATTCTTCCTTATAAACATCGACACTACCGCCGTCATAATCACCGGAGATAAACATGAAGTGTCTCATACGTCAAGACGTTGCATCCTGTTTATAAAAACGAGGCCCTGGTAACCGAATAACGAAAACTCATAAATCTCACCTCTTGTGGAAAGAATGCCACCACAGCGTGTAACTTGTATCAGATTTTGTTAGTTTTGATTCCCAGCTGCGTGACAGTATCTCGTCGATTCAAATCGTTTATTCATTGATCCGTCGACTCATTTGTCAGTCCAGATATTTCAATACTGCGATTCTGTTATACGGATCTTGTGTCCTGGGTCGTTCGTCACTTCCCACAGCTATCTCAACGTGCGTGTGGGTGGACCAGTCAGCGGCTACAGGTTACATGATAACCGAGCCGGCGGGAAGTGACAAACGATAGAGATGAGATAAAATAATGACCCTGTATTACTAAATTAAATTTTGTATTCAAGAAGTTATATTCTGTAAAAATAGTGCCAATCCCCACTCCTCATTCGTGCAGTGATTCAGTTATATTCCACCTACTGTATGAATCACGATTTATTTCATTTACCAAAATAGTCACGTTACTGAGTTGAAGGTAAATTCCCCCTTGTGTCTAGTCACCACGGCATGAAAGTGTATAGGAGGTACAGACCCAAAGCTGCGTGCATTCCTGCGCTTCGCAGTAGATCAAAATGCGTGATCAGCCACACGTATCCGCTTCCACAACCTCCGGCGAAAGAAAATTTCCTCTTGTTCATGGGTGGAGACGCAGAGGTTGGCGCTTGGACCACCCACACCACCCAGCACTTGGGCGCCACCAAACCATACAGTACCTATTAGCATTTCTTCTTTCTATCGCGGATGTAATGTGTCACGCAGCGGCAGTGGCGCCATACCTCTGTTATGTTGCAATAATCGAGTTATATCCAGGTATGACAAAACGGAACAGTGTGGATCAAGTGAATCACTTGCTACGGAGTGTGGGTAGCGCTAAGGCAATGATTTCACCCTCCCGAAATGTTGAAAACAGGATTAAATTCACACAGATAATTACACGCACTACGTCAGTGTTTCCCAAATTGTGCGTAACGGTTAGTTCTCATCGGTCCGGAAAGAAGTAGAATAAATATAATTCTTTAAAAATATTTTGAACTTTCGTTACAACTGCACACGTTAAATAAAAAATATGTTTCACTGAAGCATTTCTACAGACATGTATATTCCGAAGATTTCATGGCGACTGAATTCAACACAACTTTGTCAAGCTAATCCGACGAAGTTTTATTGAATTTCTAAAGATATTCTTTATAAATACAAACGTGTGATTATCATATTTAATATTCACTATTTATATCTGTGAATATGAGATTTTTTATGTAGATACATTACGAATATACAGTCGAACCCGGTTATAACGACATCGGTTTATGCCACAACTATAGCGTCAGATATTCTGTGGTACCAATTAATTCGTCACTGTTAACCATAACAGTATACTACTCAGTTATAACACTCGTTTATAACGACACAAAATATTCAGTCCCCTTCATGACGTTGTAACAGAGTTCCACTGTATATACAAATTACGTACGAAATACTGTTAAGTTGGCAATTACAAAATATTTCGACGAGGCGAAATTACCAATCGTGCTACTGTTATGGCCGTGCCATGGCTCAGGCGGTCAGTCGCCGGCCTCCCACCGCGGAGGCCCGGGTTCGGTTCCGGGTCAGTCCATGTGAGATTTGTGGTGGACAAATTGGCACTGAGACAGTTCCCCCCCCCCCCCCGAGTACTTCAGGTTTCCCCCGTCACTTTCATTCCACCTGTGCTCCATTAGTTGGAAAAAAAAATCATCATCTTCATCACAGGGTTGCACAATTAAGCCTTAAAGCTGCGGTGCGTCCGTAGCATCTGCTGCGGGGCCCTTCACCACAAAAAAACATAGTATTAATGTTCGATAACATGCCTACAACTGTAAAAAACGTGTGCCTCCAGTACATTACGTGCTATGACCAACTAACTGTAATCCTGGAGGCAAAGATCCGAACGCGCCCTAATGTTACATTGCACTATCGTGGGGGTTTCGACGGTGTGCTTGAAGGCTCCATTCTTCTGGGATACGACGCTGCGTCGCTGGGTAATCGTTTTCCGACGTTTCGAAAGAACGTAGTGCCTTCATTTTCTTTAGTGGTATAGGAGTCCTTAAAAAAAATTATCATATCTTGTTATAGTGTATATTATGTGTATAAAGCGTGTCTGATGGAGATGTAAATCCTGTTTTAGATGTAACAAATATATCTAAGTAAATGCACCAAGATAGGCACTGTATGTATAACGTAACATTGTGGCGCGTTCCCATGTTTGCTATCCTTAACGCTCGTATCTGCTGCAAACTGTGTGGCGCAACAGCCCAACACGGGCCCAGGCCGCCTCGTTGTTTCTATATCACACACAATTACACACACACACACACACACACTCAGCAGGACTCATGTGAACGAGTGATCAGCTCGTCGCAGAGGTCGCTATGTACACAACACACAACAAACACAAGAGACGAACACCCATGCTGTCAGCGGGATTCGAATCCGCAATCCCAACTACCCAGCGGCCGCAGACAAACGCCTTAGACTGCACGGCCACTGGGATCGGCTAACGCACATATCAGTCGACGCATTTTGTATGAATAACTTTTACAGCGAAACGAAGGACGAAAATTAGAGGTGTTGGCGTGCAAACCCAACAATGGGTCAAACAGGCGATATTCTGATCCTGCAAGTTCTGGAGTTATGTGATCTAGGTGGGTGTCGGAGTATTTCAACATCAAACTGGCTAAAACCTGCAAAAGGAACGGATAGTCGGACTGGAAGAAGATAAGGGGTCTTCTGAAGGTTCGTCATAATTATGCTTCCTGCCTCCATGGCAGGGCCCTCTGTTCATCTCGACTAGCTGTCCGCTACAACAATCTGAAAACCTACACACCTTGCCTCAGCCACCAGCTACGACTTCTAGTTTATTACACCGGCACGGATCCAATTAATGCGTTCACACGCCCTGTCTGGATGGAAATATGTCGGTCTTAATTTCCGGTAAGAGATAGCGCGCCTCGGCCTGGCAGTGAAGAATCACTGTCGCCAGGAGAACGGGCACGCACAGTCAGCCACGCTTGTTGGCAAGACGGCTGATAAGGATTTCTTACGCGTCATCTCGTGATCTCAGGTTTCCACCGCGCTGTAGTTGAGACCTTCGCCGTTCTAGGATATGCATATGTTTGTAGTTTTTTTTACCGACGTTTCGGGACAGCCTACAGGTCCCACCTTGACCCTTGAAAATCAGACCCACAGGCCGTCCCAAATCGGCGGTAAACAGGTACTTCTTAGTTAAACATTTTCTAAATTACACACGTTAATAAGTGGGGGGGGGGCGGTACGCGAAGGCGCAGTTAGTTGAGGCACTCCTCTACAAGCCGGAAGGTCACGGGTTCGATTCCCAATGGTGTAATTGGAATTTTTCATTGACATAATCCTTTCGGTCGCACTATGGCCCTGGGGTCGACTCAGCCTCTAACATAAATGAGTACCAGGAGTATTTCCTGGGGGGTAAAGGCGGCCGGTGCGTAGGGCTGACCTTACTTTTTTTTTTTTTTTTTTTTTTTTTTTTTTTTTTTTTTTTTTTTTTTTTTTTTTTTTTTTGAGGGGGCCCCGCAGCTGATGCTACGGACGCACAGCAGCCTTAAGGCTTATTGTGCAACCCCTGTGATGAAGATGAGCAGTTTTTTACCAACTTGTACAAGTAATGGAGCACCAGTGGAATGAAATTGACAGGGGAAAACCGACAACTCGGAGAAAAACCTGTCCCAGTGCCACTTTGTCCACCACAAATCTCACATGGACTTGACCTGGGATCGAACCCGGGCCTCCGTGGTGAGAGGCCGGCGACTAACCGCCTGAGCCATGGCACGGCCTGCACCTTACCACCTTCATGTGCCGATTGTCTAGAAATCTGGGGGCCTCAACCTCCTGGAACCTAAGGGCCTGTCCAGGCCTGTAATGGGATTGCTTTACCTTTACCTAATAAAGTGGGAGACGCAAGGCCTATTAAAAAAAATCCTATAACGTGCCTCCTCAGACTGGGGAAACCCACGAAATGTGTACAATAGCAAGCCTTCTGCAGGACCGTATCACGTGGTGAAAGGAACGTGCTGCAGCTTCGGGCCTATCGCCAGAATGGGTCAATAAAAACTGCTCGTTTCCATTCACGAATAAGCATTCTCTGACAAAGGCATTTTCATTCCCGTATCTCCCATAGCGTTGTGAATCAATCGGTGCTTGCTGGCCACCAGCTGTTCTGGCGAGCAAACACTCTGGGTACTAAAAGCACATAAACATGAACCATGGTCAAGTGTGGGTCAAGAACACTGCCTCTGCTCAGTACAGAAAATGAAGTACACGACATGTTGAATAGAGAGAATAACAGTATCAACTTCATTGGTTCCATCCGCATGGAACTCTCGGCTCCCACTGGACGGATTTTCATGAAATTTGATATTTAAGCCTTTTTCGAACATCTGTCCAGGAAATTTAAGTTCCATTAAAATCTGACAAGAATAACAGATACTTTACATGAAGACTCGTGGACATTTATGATAACATCTCGCTAAATTCTTCTTAGAATGTGAAATGTTTCAGACAGAAGTTCTGGAGAAAATCAAAACGCGCATTTTATGTTCAATACATATTTTCGGAAAATCTTACCGTTTATGAGATAATGTGAAAAAGACACAAAATGTATTGTTGCGTTATCACTGCAACAATGGGTACGCATTGGTTCACGCAAAGTGCCAGAACTTGGGTTTTCTGGGCACATTTTAATAAAAGCCCCTAATATAAAATTTCACGAAAATCCGTCAAGTGGGAGCTGAGTTGATACAGACGGGCAGACATGACGAAGCCAATACGCGCTTTTCGCGACTATGTAAACGCGCCTAAAATTCGGCTCCTCAACTGCTTTAGTACAGCCTATTAAAATTACGAAATAATTAATTCATAAACATTCCGAATTCTAGGGTGTACGGTGGGCCTTCCAAAAATTCTCAGCTCCAGGCCCAGCGTATCCTGGAGGCTGGCCCCAACATTCTGCCCGCGAATAAAATCGGAACTGGCCGACAACAGCGATGGGTAATGACTGGCTGAATGCGAGTAATAACGTCTGAGGTTGTGCGCCCAGTAAATCACGTTCACACTGACGTATACGAAAGGTGACCGGCACAAACTGTCCTTCCGAGTGTCCACAAAATTCGCTTTCAGATTTAAATGATCCATAACCGTGAATTCAACAGTAAGATATGGTAACTAAACCCAACAAACGCACACACGTTTATGGAAATGTATTATAAACATAGTAGTACCTGCTACATGTTTCGGCCACTCTTGTCGCCATCTTCAGGGAGGTGCGTTACGAAGCGTAAATACATTGAGATGTTACAGAAGTTTGTGAACCAATGCGCATGTAAAATATGAAATATTTAATTAACATAATACTGAATTAATTAAATATTAATCAATTAGTATTAAATCAATATTAAATATTTAATTACATATTTCATATTTTTACAAGTGCACTGGTTCACGTAAGTTTTGTATCATCTCAATCTATTTATTCTTCGTAACGTACTTCCCTGAGGGTGGCGACATGAGTGGCCGAAACTTGTAGCAGGTATTATTACGTTTATAACATATTTTCACAAACTTGTGTGCATTTGTTGGTTTTAATTACCATTATCTTCGCTTTCATAATTCATTAATTCTGACCAAAATACCTACAAGGCACAGAACCTGAAACGACAGAAGTAACAGACCCGACAACGACCACACGAAAACTGGGATCGCGGGTTCAAAACCCGCTCCCGTATGGTTGATGATTGACCCGACATTTCAGCAACGCTGTCTTGCTAGTGTCAAATGGATGAACTGTGAATCTCGGCAGATTATCAGCGACAAGACGGCTGGAGCCAGTAATTCCGTCTGTATACAAGAACTTCTGCGGCGTTCGGTGGCGCTGCGGCACGCGACGGGCCAAACTTAACACCATTACATCAGGCATAGTTGGGACCACAGAGCACGTACATATACGAACGAGAGCAGATACGAATGACGTCACCGATTTGGACAGCCGCTGAATTATGGTGCTTTGTTGCATCCAACTTTATTTTCTTACAAAATCCACGCTCTGAAAACAGGCAACGCATGGCCTATTATAAAGTACGTATCACAAAATGGACACACCAACACAGCTCCCTCCCATTCCTACATTGTAATTCCCATGCCAAAAACAGCTCGTCCTTACAAACTTCAGCTGGACACAAGGGTACCAGCTGAGAGGTAAATATGATCACGCTGAATTGCATTTAAACATGCAGCTCGTAGCGCGCAGTAAACTCCGTCTCAATTATAAAAACCAATCAGTTAATGCTATATAGGGGAATAATCGCTGTTTGTTCTGAGATCGACACAAAAAACACAAACTCCGCGGCAAAAACGCAGGCGTTTTAAACGTTAAGCTTGGTGGTATATAAAATAACCAAAGACTAAGGGTTTAAAGTGTTGATAGAGAGACCAAGTGTATAAAACAGAAGTCTCGAGATGACGGTAAGCGTTCGGGTATACCAATAACCTCTGTCGGAATTACATTACGTGTACACAAGGGTTCGCCAATGAATTCTTCAGCCGGCTGAAGTCAGCCCACAATCCACACTTCACTTTTTCACGATCCAAAGAGCTAACGACCTCTCCATCTACAAGTACGCCTCCTCTAAAGACGCATCTTCTGCTCAACATAATGTGTGCATGTCTCGTGTTACTACGCGTGCCACATGCATCACCCATCTCTTGTTACTTGCCTTCATCAACCTAACGACATTTAGAGAAGAGAAACAATTACGACGTCGTGCGATATGCACGGGCACGCGTCCTTCTCTTAAACCCACATACCGTATTATCCACCAGAAGTGTCTTCTCAAATGCTCTGTCGCTGTTCTTTCTGTAATGACGAATGTTCAGACCAGTAACATCGGTAACAGGTACAGTTAACAGGTTAACGCGTTGATTCTGTAGAATGTCAGAGACAGGCGTGGGAATGTTGTCACTAACATAAAAGATATTTCGCGTTGTAATATTCAGAACGGTAATAATAATGGAAGCCGATCCCAGTGGCAGTGCGGTCTAAGGCGTGTGTCTTCGGCCGCTCGCTTACTAGGATCGTGGGTTCGAATTCCACCGGGGACATGGATGTCTGTCTCTTGTGAGTGTTGTGCGTTGTCAGGTAGAGGTCTCTGCGACGAGCTGGTCCCTCGTCCAGAGGAGTCCTACCGACTGTGGTGTGTCTAAAGTGTGTATGACCATGAAACCTCAACGAAACGAGGAGGCCCAGGCCCATATAAGGCTGTCGAGCCATAGAAAAAAAAATAATGGAAAGGGTCATTCGGGAAGTCCCAGGTTCGAGACCAGGACCACACACCGATTACACTGTTTGCGCGGTTTACTTCAGGCCATCCACTCAGCCGCTTTCCTGTACTACCCACTTCATGATTCATAATCAATACATATAGTTCGTACAGCTTCGTTAAATAACTAACAGACAAACGAATGACGAAAAGGGCACGGCATTCAGCGATGTATTGGCCGACAAGTGAATGATTTGCTCTGAAATAAGGACGGATCCCAGCTGTCATCAACACACCCCTCTCCCCCTTACATAGCACACTGAGCGCAAACACGGTACTTGTCCCTTCAACACGTTACACGGTTCAGTTGTAACAAATGGTTCATTCATTCCAAAAATAGTCTAGGCTTCGCTAAGCTAGACGATGACTTCATATACGCCTACTATATCTGCGAGATGTAACCCAATATTATCGCAAGTGTACGGATATTCTGAGAACTCGGATCGTGCGAAAATGCAATACCCTTCTTCAAGCAGGCGACGTGTGTGTGTGCGTACAGTTTTAAGACACATCAACACTGTCTATACGAAACAAGTCTGCGTGTAAGCTACACAGCGCATAGGGCAGAAAGACTGAGCGTTTTATCGAATCAGCGTCATACTCAGTGAGGGTGGGGGGTCTGGCGACTCGCCGATCTCCACTCGAGCATTCGTCACTGCGCATTTATTCTCGAATTTCGCACGCAGAAATAACTTCTTTAATCGTCACACCCGTACAAAGCACAAAGATAGCGTTTCTTTGCAAACATATACACATCGATTGCTAACTCATATACGCTGCATACACCAATAATTAACGGTCTAAGACAACACGTCTTAAAGTCTACATTCAGCGACATGTTTCGGCTGTTAAGCCATGCTCAGGTTGTGTACTACGTGTATATGTAATATTATTAAAAAAAATTGAGATTCATATTTTGTTACATGTGCTATGTTCATACACTATAACATTTATGAAAAGAATATTAACACATTTTAGGCGCGTTCGCAAAATTGCGAAAAGCGACTATCAGCTTCGTCATGTCTGTCCGTCCGTCTATCCGCAAGGGACAACTCGGCTCCCATTGGACAGATTTTCATGAAATTTGCTATTGGATTATTTTTCGAAACTCTGTAGAGAAATTCAAGTTTCATTAAAATATGACTAAAGTAACGGGTACTTTACATCAAGATGATAATATCTCACTCAATTCTTAGAATGAGAACTGTTCCAGACAGACGCAAAGAAAATCAAAACATGCATTTTACATTCAATAACTTCTTTTTTTTCGAAAATCGTGCCGTTTATGAGATAATGTGGAAAAATATGGTAGATCCAGACAGGCCACAGATGACAATATAAAACGGCGCATTCGCTTTGCATGCTGGATAACTATGGCTACAGACACACTCAGAATGTGTAATACTGCTTTTCCACGGCAACAATGGTTACAAGAACGCGCCTCAATGTTACGTTTATACGTACACTGCCTCTCTTGTTATATAGCTGCGCACAGCCCCAAGATGTCTTAACATAGCCGAAACATGTAGCTGAGTACGGATTTAATAAATAACTGTTGTGTTATACGGTCAATTATTGATGTCTATGTATAAACACAAGGGGAAGAACCATATTGCATTAAAATTTACACGCAGCAACTTAACAAGGCAGAGCAGACAATATTTTTCGTTCACGCTAACGAACATCCATGACATTATAAGAGAAATGTTTACATTACAGGATAGGATATTGCTTCCGTCATTATTACACAGGATGTTGAGTGGGCTGAGGGAGTACGCTTCTCTAACGTAGCAAGGGGTACCTGCCGAACGAACAGAGGCCGGTCCTATCCCAGACGAACAGACATCAAAACTACATCCATATTTTGCTATGGTCATGAGTTTGCAGAGCAAAAAGTAGTACAGCTTACTTCGCAGTGCTTGTGTGTATTGACTGTCTGCCAAATCTGTAGCCGAAAAATGTAGCTATACCGCAAAACAAAATTATTCCTTTTAATACACCGTTGTGTCAGACTGATGTGTCGTTGCATCTTATATATCACATATATCGTGTTATATATTATTATATCAAGGATGTCTCTTTTCACTGGTTTCTTCAAACTCGCAATGAAATGACTCATACAGGCCGGCCACTGGTTAAATTTACTTTTGGCAAAGTGGTTGTGGTTACACACAGTTGAAGCGTGCGTAATAACTGGCCTTCAATTAAGACAGTGCCATAAACAGACGTTACTGATTATGGCTCGAAATGATATAAGAAACTGCGAAAGCCAGTTACAAGCACTTCGTGCTTGCTTCAGCATTCATAACAGCATCCTTTCAAAGTCCAAAACAAACAATTCGTACAATAAAAGGATAAAATTACGTCACTGAACATCTCAAACAGAAAAATCAATGAACGTAAGACTGTTTGTACAGTTCAATGATTAGGGATCTCATTTGCCCCCGTGTTATTGGTTTCAAATAGTCCTGTCGCGGTGCCCCGCAAAATTCTGTTCGGGGAACCAAGTATCCCGTATTTTATAAGCGACAGAAATACGTGTATACTATTACAGATGTTTTAAGGGCTTTAAAGAGCTCTGTCCCGCAAAACCCGGTTCGCAGCTGTGAACTTAACAAGCGTTACGGGTCAGCCCGACTTGACGAGGGCAGTGTCCTACTCGTCCGCCTGAGTCCGCTTCCGCGAAGGCCATAGGCCGTCACCACAAAATTTCGGTACACGACATTACCCTGAACCATTTCACACTCCAACAATTTTACTTCCCTGTTTCGTTTTAATATTATCCTTCCTTCTACGTCCGCCTAGCTGTCTCCTCATCCGTTACTGTGGGCAAATCCCCCGCCCCATTCACAATTCACCATCATCGACACCTCACCGGGCGCTCATTATCTCCTGTCTTTGAAACAGCACTGTTAAATAACAACAGATGTAATGGGATGCAAAGTACTTGAGTTTTACCTTATATCCATCAACACAGCTAACGCTGCGTCACGAGAAAGCTGCTTGCGGTTTCTGGCGCCCGTAACACCGCGATAAATAGAAGGATCGAGACGCCAATGTGTTAAATATGGAAGCAAATACAAGTTTGCATGTTTAACAGCACATTATGCTAGCGTAGTCTGAGATGCCACTCAAACGGCACCACGTATGCGCGCAGACGACGGAGGCCCAGCACTGTAAACGGTGTGCAGAACCTCCACCATCCACGTTATCACGCTGAATTCGGAAGACCGTAAGAGAGTTCCCTCGAAACAATTCAGAATTCCGCGTCCCATACAAAATCCTATAGATTAAACATTCTGTACGTGTAAAAACACAAAACATAGTTGGACCCGGTTATAACGACATCGGTTTATGCGACACCTCGCCTATAGCGTCAGATATTCTGTGGTACCAATTAATTCCTCACAGTTAGCCATAACATTATACTCCTTGGTTATAACAACACTCGTTTATAACGACACAAAATATTCAGTCCCTTTCATTACGTTATAACAGAGTTCGACTGTATTACCTATAGTTTTGTATGGTCATTCATGTGAGTAGAAAGCATTACCATCATTTGTGCTACATTCCACAGAGCATCTCATCGCTCTTGATTTGACCCTTTCCGGACCAAGCCCGAATATCACTGTTTGCAGTTCGCTTTAAGAGAACTACAGATGATAAGCAGTGCATATCCCAAACAAATTGTGTGGCGAGCAAAGGAACTAACTATTGACTGAGGAACACGTGTTATGCGCCCTCACCATTCAATTTCGTAGGCACGGACTGCGGCGCTGCTACAGCCCTCTTAACCACCGAACCTGGTGGGGGTGTAACACTTCAGTATACAGGGCATTGCCTTTACTGACACAATACAGGTAATACAGGTGTCTGATAAAGCTCCATTCATTCATTCATTCATTCATTCATTCATTCATCATTCTGTAGTCTGTCTTACGACAGGTCCGTAGCCTCTTCCAAAGCGAGTTCTCCACAGGGTGCGATCTAGTGCTTCCTCTTTCAATTTCCAGCATCCTCTTTTCCTTAAGGTCATCCAGTAGCTGCTTACGTATTCTTCCTCGTCTTCCCGTCATTTCTATCCTTCCCTCTAACCTTCCTTCAATCACGTGTTTTAGAAGGCATTTTCTACGCAAGATATGACAACCCAGTCAACCTTCCTTCGTTTTATTGTATGTAGGATATTCCTGTCCTCCTTGACTCTTTGTAATACTTCTTCGCTTCTCACAAGATCGGTCCAAATGATCTTCTCCATTCTTCTCCAACACATTTCAAAACTTTCCAGGTATTTCTGATCTACTCTCCAAAGTGCCCACGTTTCAACACCATACAAAGCTATGCTCCAAATGTAGCACTTTACTAGTTTCTTCCTTAAATGTAAGTCCAATTTGCTGGTGAAAAGTCTTCTGTTGTTGAATGCTGCTTTTGCCGTTCGTACGTCAGACACCGAAATTTCGAAACAGGCTGCAGGCTCCGCGGTTCCCTCAGGCACAAAGAGCTAATGATAAATTAAAACAAGAATTCACCGAATTATTTGCTGAGGGCCAAGGTGCCATAAAATTTTCATTTCTGGTTTATTTACCTTTCGCAGTTTTCATCTGCCCAACTTGGCAAACATATGAAAAAAAAAACTGTTAGCTGATTTCATATTCTATTGAATTATACAAAACGCCGGCCAACAAGTAGCAAGGGGGGTCTAAACGAACATATTCAAGGAGTTTTAATGTGAAAATCGTGGGCATCGCTATTTGTGTGTCCAATTTCTTACTGCTTTGTTATGCTGATCGCAATGCGTGATGTCATCTCACGGCTGTGGAACAGGCACCGTGCGACTTCCTCATATGGATGCCGCTGATAGGGGCGACCAGACGTAGCAGATGTTCTGCCTCAGGGATTACAAAACTTGCCGCTGTAGTGTCACGGTTCAGACGTAAGTAGGGATTCCATTATTAAAAAAACGAAACACCCAGGCACTTCATAACTTCCACGTGGCCTGGGGGGGGGGGGGGGGGGGAGGGGGGGGGGACAAGATGTTTTACCCGTCATGCAGCGGATAAAGCAGAATAATTTTATATTACGAGATAACTCATAAAACACTGACATACAGATACAAAATATGAAATAATAATAATTCTCAAACTCGTACACTCAATTCCCTTACCTCCTCAACACTTTCTAACCCAGATGGCTTTGCACACTACGTCTAGAAATACAGACACTCCCCACTCACACAATTTGAAGTTACGGAAATTCAGACTCACGCAATTTTAAAAAAGCTAAACGAAATTTAAGTACTAACATCTTGAACATGCTCGCCTGAATTTTTACTTGCGGGAACGAAAGCGCAATGAGACGAAGAGGACGGAAGAATACTGTTGGGTGATAACACAGGCGTTCGGGCGGTCATGCTGCGGCCGATCAGGTTCCAGTGTGTTAGAGTTTGAATTTCAACTGGACTCTATTCCAAATACATAGTATATAATTGACCATACATATACTCCCGACTTGGGCGGGAACTAAGACGTTAAGTCGAGGAGTTGTCTGTAATATTTCTTAACCTGATTAAACCAAGCAAGATAAACGTCCCCAAAAATATATTTTTGAAAATATGATCTTATTTTAGCATTTTTTTTAGCTTTAACTGCGACACTGACATGCAGTACAGACTGATACAGGCACTGTCTGTACATCCCTAGTGACTATGACAGACGAACGTTTCCCTTAATTGGGTTTTTAAGTGAGACAAATGCTTTAGACAGACAACGAGTTTGTGGCATTAATTAAGGAGATTAAAAATTACGTATCGACGCACCAATGGACTACTGCTGCGGTCGCCAAACCCGCGCCCGCGGGCGCAAGTGCACACGTCCGCACGCCTGCCCTTCGCCATGTGCCTACGACGCGATAATAAGACGTATTTACCTACATTTTCTAACAAAATCTTGAAGACATATTCTTTACAGCATTTTAAAATACTATCACAGTTATGAGTCCTCTGATTATTCACTATTCAGTACTAAACACGTTTCGTATCACGGTGTGATTAAATGGAACGCTTTATTGCATATTGGGTTTTCATTATCACCATCTAAAAACACCAACTGGATCCACTTTTATTTTTAAAAAAACTGTATAGTTCTTTAAAACATTTTAATAAAACCCGACATATGTTTCGGCTCCTCACTGAGCCATCCTCAGGGGTTTTTTGTCACTAAAACAGCACATATTTAAAAACGTCCATTCATTGGTCCACTTTTAAGCACAGTTTTTACCACCTTCACTGTATTGATGTGCACAGTCACCTTGTATCTTCTGTTAAACTGATAAACTGGTATTTTTGTAGGTGTTATTGTACAGATGCATGGTACTGTATCATCAAGGAACAAAATACCCCTGAGGATGGCTCAGTGAGGAGCCGAAACATATGTCGGGTTTTATTATAATGTTTTAAAGAACTATACAGTTTTTTAGAATAAAAGTACATCCAGTTGGTGTTTTTAAATAGTGAAATGTGACAAGATGCACGGTGTTTTTAGAATAAAGTATGGGTTTTCATTATATATTTTTCATGAAAAACCGATGATTATGTACCTCCAGAATTTCTGAACTTCATATGAGCACTCAGTACAATAAAGTTTGGCGACCCATGGAGTGTTGGAATGTTTATGTCACATTAAAACGAAGTAGGCCACGTTTACAACGAGAATAAATACTTGTGCAGTCATGACAAGTAGTTAGAAGTGACGTCATACGGAATGTAGCGAATACAGTGACAGATGTCTATTGTCAGCGTCACCTACTCTCACAATGGAGTCAGATACAAACAACATTTTATCATCATCATCATCATCATCTCGAGACATGCACAGTGCGTTTTGTCTTACGACCGCGCTGACTCAGGCTAAAGAGTGCGACCTTACGGTGAGATCTCGCTGTGATGCTTGACTACTGACAACCAATCGCAGCTGTATGTTCAGCAGCGAGGCTCCTGCACAAAACAAGTGTTTCCATCTCCCTTACTGCGTACATGTAACAGCCCCCCTAGCACTAACAGAAGAGAGTGTGCGGCCGAGGAACATCCTGACAAGCGACCGGGCTGGAAATATTGTACCTTAAAGGCAAAATAAAAATCCGTCCATCGCTAGAAGCCTTCAACACTGTATCTCGTAATTCCAATGAAATACCCATCAACGAAGAGCCTGGATATATGTATGAATAAAAAGTTCACCCTAGAACATACAGGCCATGAAGGGTCAGAGTGTAAGTAGAGTTATAGCTCTACTCCTTCTTCAACCTCTGCGCTAGATGGGGGTGGGTGGTTAACGTTACGCCCCGGCCGCTTTACCCCCGGAAATGACCCGGTACCCGTTGTACAGGAGGCTGGGTGGGCCCCGAAGCCGGTCTGGACGGGTGCGGAAAATCTCGCCACCACCGGCAGGCAGTACGAGAAAGACGACAGCCAGCCCACGAACGACACTGTGGCGTCGAATCCCACATTTATGCAAGTGAAATATCCAACACTGCTGCGTTGTTGCGTTAACCTAGGTGGTAGACAACGCTAACACGAATTGGGAATTGTCACCATTTCGCTGCGCTGAAAAGCGCACACATACAGCGTGAGCGTGAATATCCACGCACAAATCAAGTCGTAACATGCGTGATTTAATGCTTCCGCCGCGATGTACATGAGATCTGCGCTCTTCTGGGATATTAAACAGCGTTCATTGGTAGTTCTGTACCGACGTTTCGGGACAACCTATCGGTCCCATCTTCAAGAGTCAAGAATTCCAAGAACAAAGCCGGTTTGCCAGCCAGCCGAGGAGCTAAGGGCGGAGACTTGCGCAAGTCGAAGTCCCTTAGTCTGTTTAGCCATTCCTGCGTTTGACCGCATCGCTGGGCTCAATAGTAGATGCGATGCGGTCAAACGCAGGAATGGCTAAACAGACCAAGGGACGTAGACTTCAAGTCTCCGCCCTTAGTTAGCTCTTTGGCTGGCTGGCAAACCGGCTTTCTTCTTGGACCTCTCGACCATTGAAGATGGGACCGATAGGTTGTTCCGAAACGTCGGTACATAACTACCACTCAACGCTGCGTAATATCCCAGAACAGCGCATTTCTCACGTCATAACACTGTAATACTCGATTTTAGATAATGCCGGGCACAGAACCGTCCGGTATTTTTCTCAACCTGCCTCCCCGAACAGAAAGCTCAAATTAAAATCCGGACACCTGGCAACCCCATTTCATGCTCTTGCTTCTCACAGCTCAGACGAACATTTTTTTCTGACGCAGTACGTCAGCGCGGTGGATCGAGGGGCAGAGGAAGCCTAAAACAACGTCTTGCTGCCTGTGGTAGCAAGGGGGTGGGGGCTGGGCGCACCATAATTGAGACGGACAGTACAGCATGTGGGCCGCTTAGCTTTCTTCGGTTTTTAACCGACAAGGACGTAACAGTTTATGTCATTCAGTGCAACCCGACAGGCAGCAGATGACAACTGACAGCGCTCTGAAAATGTATGCAGTGCATTAGTCTGGAGTTGACTTAAGTAGACAGATCTAAACAAACACTCGTTATATACTGCTCTGTGTGTTATGCATATGTTGTACAAACAACAGGGAAGTTAATGGTTTCATTTTTCTTGAACAGCCAATTACAGCAGCACGTGTATTGTCTACATGTTGCAACTAATTCATCGTATGGCCTGTGCACAGCGAAACAACGTACTTCAGTGCGTGATTTCAGGCCGCCTCCGCGATGTAAATGAGATCTGCGCTCTTTTCGGACTTTACGCAGCGTAGAACGGCAATTCCGTACCGACGTTTCGGGACAACCTACTGGTCCCATCTTCAAGGGTCAAGCAGTCCAAGACAACTACTTGACCCTTGAGGATGGGACCGATAGGTTCTCCCGAAACGTCGGTGCGGAATTACCATTATAATCTGCGTAAGTTCCCAAAAGAGCGCATATCTCAACGTATTTCAGCTTCCTGTGTAAATAATGAGGTGGAGGAAATCGGAATCCTGCCCTTCCCAAGAGAAAAGACGATGACAGAAGGGCAGGAAGAAGCTGATGAAGGAAAAAAGAGAATGATATATGGGCTGGGCGTGAGAAGCCGTTTATGGAGGCAAAGCATGATCGCTGTAGCCGCAGTCGGCCGGACACTTGCGGCCTGTGACGCACAGCATTATTCAAGTCGTCCAGGTCATCATCTGGTTGACGGGGCACGGTGAACGGGCCGGCTGCACACACTTGCACGATCTTAGGCCGACTGTTTTCTGCACAATTTATGGTTGGTTTAACAGTCGCGCTTACGACGGAGTGTCCCACACCCTTATGTTATCAGTGGCTATTAATACCTTAAAGACCTGTAATTCTGAAGTCAAGAAGCTGTAATGATACTAGTGTCTTACTCTCTGCATGTCTAGATTCTTGTCTGAATATGATCTAGCGCTTACGTTCCTAGCCCGCCTACACACTGGAAGTGATAAGACCGTAAAAAGGTAAAGTGTGCCCTATAACAGGTCCTGAGTGCCCAGAGGTGGAGTAGAAGTACAGCTGTACTCTTTCTTTAACCTCGGCGCTAGATGGGGTGGGTGGGTAACGCCACGACCCGTCCGCTTTACCCGGGAAAAGAAACCCGGTACCCATTGTACAGGAGACTGGGTGTGTCCAGGGCCGGTCTGAACGGGTGCGGAAAATCTCTCCCCCACCGAGGTTCGAACCCCGGACCGTCCAGCCCGTAGCGAGTCGCTACGGGCTGGACGGTATCCCGGCTGAGCTATCCCGGCCGCAAGTGATAACACCTGTAGGAAACATGAAGGTCTACCCGCGTTCTTCGGAGTTCCTATACAAGCATTGAGTGCTATGACGAACTTACGCCCTATGAGATGAGATTAAAATGGGCTGGACATGTGACACGTATTGGGAAGAATTGCACAAATGGTTTTGTTGGCAACCGTGAAGGAAAGAGGCCACTCAGAAGACGTAGTCGTAGTTGGGAGGATAATAGTAATATGGATCTTAAATAGGCTGTGACGGCGTGGACTGTATTCATCTGGCTGAGGACAGTGACAAGTGGCGGGCTGTTGTGAACACGGTTATGAACATTCGAGTTCCATATAATGCGGGAAATTTCTTGACCAGCTGTTTGATAACGAAGGACCCTGCAGCATGGTGTTAGTTCTGCTAACCAGCATCACAACGCTGAACCATTAACATGCGGTGTCTTGCACGAGCAGCTAACAGCAACCCGGCACACGTAACTCCTCATATACATGTCACTCGCCGCCTAGCTCGCAACGCGCAAAAATCTCCGCGGCCATCATAAAATAACCAGACTGTAATCTTCGCAGTTAGCATTACCGACTTCATCATGTATTACGCAACATGACAGGCAACTGGTTTTGCACGTTATGCCCACAGGGATGGAAACGTCAGGGAAGGAAACCACTTCCCGGTTCAATTATGACGTCACTTTTGACGGCTAATCACTTCATTGTAGCTCCCTTCACAGGAACAAGCAGTATTCTGTATGTGCAATTGTACAGAACTCTGACGATTGTTCATCAAGCATGGCCATCGTGTCGGGGAAAGGACCTCCGTCTTCAAGCAAAGACACACGTACCTAAGATGGGCTGGACTGCAAAAGCTGTAACAGACCTCTTTTGCTTGAAGATGGAGCGCCCTTGCGTTTCGTTTTTTATTCCAAACACAGGATGGCGGACAAAGTCCAAACACTGTGTAGTTCCTAAGGCAGTCAGCTTAGGGCCTCGCACTGCAGGGAGCCTAACTAAAAAAAAAATTAAACTCGTATGTAAATCATGGAAATCGCATTACAAAATAATGATTATTGTTGTTATTATCACTTGCTACTGTCCGTTGCTTCACATTTTTATTTATTGCAAACACTACTGCTGTGCCGATCCCAGTGGCCGTGCGGTCTAAGGCGTGGGTCTTCGGCCGCTCGCTTACTAGGATCGTGGGTTCGAATCCCACCGGGGGTGTGGATGTCTGTCTCTTGTGAGTGTTGTGTGTTGTCAGGTAGGGGTCTCTGCGACGAGCTGGTCCCTCGTCCAGAGGAGTCCTACCGAACGTGGTGTGTCTCAAATGTGTGTGATCATGAAACCTCGACGAAACAAGGAGGCCCAGGCCCATATAGGGCTGTCGACCATGGGGGGGGGGGGACCCCCACTGCTGTACACTATAAAGCAGGTGTAGCACATTTATGAACGAAAAGGCGTTCAGTTTGCGCATGGCGACACTAGTGGGGGAGGCGATGTGCATTGTATACATACCCTTGCACAAGCATGAAAAACTATTCAACCAGAACTTTAGTGGAGTGGGAGGGGGCCCCTTAAATGTTACATCTTAGTGGGTCACAACACGCTCAAATCCGGCCCTGTTTACATGAAATTTTCTTTGTGTGCATATCAGTGGCTTATCAACACGTTCTCACTGCGGTGACTAAACCGAACACTGTGTTCCGGGACGTGGCACCGTGTAGTCCGGTACAAATTCACAGATGTTTCAGAGAAATCTACTGCCTCCATTTTCTTATAATCTGAAGCAAATCTGACTGCTTCACAGTGTTTCTGGCCTGGTTTTCGTATTCCAGTGCTTCAATCAGATCATTAATGCATGGCGAATGAGCTTCGTGGTTCTAGTGGAAGTGGCGTTGGCAGGAACAAGTCGGCCTGTAATACCTCCTAAGAAACCATGGAAGTTTGAGATCTGCGCTGTTCTGGGATATTACGCAGCGTTGAGTGGTAATCCTTTGCCAACGTTTCGGGGCAACGTATCGGTCACATCTTCAAGGGTCAAGAAGTCAGGACTTCTTGACCCTTGAAGATGGGACCAATACATTGTCCCGAAACGTCGGCAAAGGATTACCACTCGACAGAGGACTTCTTGACCCTTGAAGCCGAAACGTTGGTAAAGGATTACCACTCGAGAGGACTTCTTGACCCTTGAAGATGGGACCAATACGTTGTCCCGAAACGTCGGCGAAGGATTACCACTCGACAGAGGACTTCTTGACCCTTGAAGATGGGACCAATACGTTGTCCCGAAACGTCGGTAAAGGATTACCACTCGACGCTGCGTAATACCCCAGAAGAGCGCAGATCTCAACATTGCGGCGGAGGCCTGAAATCCACGGAAGTTTGTTGAGCGCAAAGGCAGAGAAAGCTACGTACAGTGCGTGATGATGTCACGTGACCCGACTGGAGGACAAGTAATATCAAGACCTGCAGACTGAGACGACAGGTGCGTGTGAAGCGTGTGTACACTTCATCTACCTGAAGTGCCCGTACGTCTACACGGCGTCACAGCCCGTAACACGTATTCGTTCGCCACTTGCTAGTAAACGATTAAATCGGCAAACCTTATATTACGATCTGTCCTGCAGTCCGGTCACGTGACATCAACACATTATACTAGGTTTTCTGTATGTTTATCCCAGACCAGCGGTTAACAACCTGGGAGGCGCGGACCCCGAGGGGGCCACAAGGCTATTCTACAGGTCCCGCCAATTCACTTAACTTTGAGCAAGCACCGCCTGGTCTCCGTTGTTGCCTGTGAATTCACTTACAATGGTTCTGAGATACTCAATCGACCTGAGACGTTCTTGAGAAGCTAGCAGTTCTGAGATACTCAATCGACCAGAGACGTTCTTGAGAAGCTAGCAGTTCCTCGGCTTGTCAGGAAATTCCCCGCATTTTATGAAACCCGAAGGTTCATTACCGTGTTCATAGCCGGCCACTTTTCCCTATCCGGAGCCAGATAAATCCAATTCCTCTGCTTGCTCAGTGCCATCTTTGTCCCATCCGACCTCCTGTACTCCCACTACATCTAATCTCTCCTGCGTTAATTCTCTGGCCACTGCCTTCGGTGACCTTGGCCTATACACGCTCCCCACATTGCATGCTGGCCAGTGGCCGCACCATGAACACAGTGGGTGCAGCGGTTTCTAGTGCGAGTGCGTATACGTACATACGTTTATCTACGTACATAATGCTCTATTATATATACATATGTCGCCCTCGGTGGACTAGTGGTTAGCGTGCTCGCCACTGGACCCAAGGTTCGCGGGTTCGATCCCGACCGAGGTCGATGGAGCTTCCTTCGGAGGGGAAGTAAAGCCGTCGTAGATTTACGGCATGTCACATCAGGATTGAGTCGAACTTGTGCGGTCAGTGGGCTGGTCACTCACTACATCAACGCACATGACCATAGAAACCTCCGAAAGGAGGCCACTATGCTCCACGTTGGAGCGACAGGGACAAACAACAACATATATATATATATATATATATATATGTGTGTGTGTGTGTGTGTGTATGTATATTATATATGCCTAAGCGTAAAAAGCGTATTTGCCAGCACCACAAAATCAACACTTCAGTTACACTTCTGCAAAACTGCACAAAATATCCTGCATATACATACATTTTTTGAAACAGTTGTTTCCAGTGGCGGTTCAACAGAGGCAACACGTGGATGCGGGCTGATCAGCATGTTTGTGTTTGGTATTTTGAAAATTCTAAGTGTACCCACTTTAACCCCGGCCAGACGCCTGATTACATGTTCCATGGTTCAGAGACTGTAATACTCTGTTATGAAGCATTTTCTTAAATAGCAGAACCCAGAAATACAACTACTAACGTGTGAGGGCGCACAGGAGTTTTTTGAAGTTAAAAAAGGGTTCCTCATATTCAAAAACTTATGGCAACCCTTCTCCAGACGCCTCTTTAAACACAGCCTGTGTTCTGGCTTCGTCTGAGACATTTAAAGCCGAGCTGCCGTACGGGACGCAATACGGCACGCTGGCTACAAACGATGTAAGCGAAGTAGCGTGGAATGCAGTACTCGCAGCATCAGCAGCAGGACGCCAACTGCCTTGTGGGAAATGCAGCCTGGCACCTGCCCCTCACAAGGCTTGGCATCACTTCCATAAAACACGTGGATCAGCTCGCGTACAGCGCCGGTTTATTTCCAAAACAATTGTTATTTGGACACATGACGTGTACAGGGCTTACGTGGCGCCGTGCTGAAATTAGGGCAGATGAAACAATCCCGGCGAGTTCGCTCACCTTTAATTACCTTCAAAACCGTGAAAAACCAATGGCAACGTGCACAGTGCATGACATGAGTTTCGTCTGTCTCGACAACTGTCAACTGAATGAAAACACAAACAGAACTTCCAAATTTTGTGTGATTTTAAAACTGAAATGTCTATAACAGATCTTAGTAAAACTCCACAGTATTTTTTCTTTTTTTGTATGGCTCGACAGCCCTATATGGGCCTGGGCCTCCCCGTTTCGTCGAGGTTTCATGGTCACACACATTTGAGACACACCACAGTCGGTAGGACTCCTCTGGACGAGGGACCAGCTCGTCGCAGAGACCTCTACCTGACAACACACAACACTCACAAGTGACAGACATCCATGCCCCCGGTGGGATTCGAACCCACGATCCTAGTAAGCGAGCGGCCGAAGACCCACGCCTTAGACCGCACGGCCACTGGGATCGGCAAACTCCACAGTATAACACTCCCTAAATCATTCTTCGGTTCTCCAAGTGTTAGATGCGGAGATGTTGTGAATCTAGGAAGGGAAATTTCCATTTCAAACGCTCCCAAAAAATTACCAACGTTCCGTGGGGTAAGTTGCTTCTTTCGGAAAATATTCCCCGGATCTGGAAGGTATAAAAATGTGTAAGTCACTAACTGTTGATTGGTCCACGAACGGAACTAACGGTCTACAGTTCTAATTGGAAAGGAAATTGGGAAGGTGAAAACGCAGCTATGGAAATTTTGTCGAATGGACCCGACCCGAGCCTAATCATAAGCAATTCACGACTGATCGGCGACGTCTGTGGTTCTGTCTTTAAATGCTTCACCCGTTGCTCAACACTGCTAGCACAAATGAAGGCGTCTGCATATGCACGTTGAAGCCCTGCGTGAATATCCTATGTGGGATTTCCTCTTTAACAATGAATTCTACCACTACACACTACCGAAACGACATGTCCTCTCCAGCCATTTACTCGCACTGATATACAGCCACGTGACGGAGGCAGAAGACGTAAATTTCATTCTGGTGTGAAGCGGGAGATGGAACTAGACGTCGTATCTCGCGCATTTGTTCGTAATTCGAAGATGCTAGTTACTTTCGGTAATATTCGTACCTGCATAGTTATCGTTTACGTGTCGTACCTTAGACGTCCACCCATCCAAATACTGATCACAAACTTCTCACATTACTCTTCCATCACTTCGACTCTGAAGGAGGCATCAATTCGTCCAAAACTCGCGTAATCTTTATCATTTCGGTATGGCGATGCACTCGATAGTCTACAATAAATTGCACCCCTTGCTTAGTACGGTTCCGATTGTCTGTGCGGTATTTAATGATGTTAAACCAAGGTTGTGTCGCCCTCGGTGGACTAGTGGTTAGCGCGCTCGCCATTAGACCCAAGGTTCGCGGGTTCAATCCCGGCCGAGGTCGATGGATTTTTAAGGGTGATAAAAATCCGTAGCACAACGTCGGTCCCATGTCGTAGATTTACGGCATGTAAAAGAACCTTACGGGCATGAATTGAGATGTTTAGTAAGCAAAATTCAGCGGCCATTTCTCACCCAAGTCTCCTGATTGAATGCCAGAGCCATCTAGCAGTCAATCAGGAGACTTGGGTAAGAAATGGCATATCAGGATGAGTAGAAATTGTGCAGTCAGTGGGCTGGTCACCCACTACGGAATGCACACTTCCAGACCAAGAAACCTCTGAAAGGAGGCCCTATGCTCCGCAAGGAGCGACAGGAAGTAACTAACTAACTAAACCAACGTTGTGACAAGAGCTTCATATAAGGTGGAATGGAAAGTTGAAGTTGTAAAGAAAAATAATTTATAAAGATAGCAAGTTTGAAATCTCAGCATTCTGATGTCAGAACAGTACACAGTGAATAGCGTATGCTACCTCCACGTATGGAAACAATAGTCATGCATAGCTCTGGTGTGGAAACCTCTCCAAAAGAAAAATGAGGCGGGTACGGGGCAATACGACTACAGCATGTACCATGAAGAGGTAGCTGAGGACAGGTTACGATAGGGGTTACGTAACAACAAGAAATGTCTCTTTGGGATGATTTAATAACTTCGTGCTACTGTTGGAAGTTTCTGTGCCAGATGGTTAGATGTTTGTACGTTTGTGTTTATCAGTAAACATTCAAACACATTCAAGCACTTCCCTCTGTCTGCATTTAGCTAATATTTGCAGTCTTCTCGACGATGGAGACGCAAATTCTCTCTTGTTTACTGGCCCATTTTTTCGCTCGTGTGTTTTGTAACGCTGAGGATGCTGAATTCTCTGAGGTCACTTGCGTCACACAGATGAGACCATCAAACTTACGAAAAACTATTTAATGGCAGTGAGAGTGGGCCACAATCCGAAGGCACTAGCATCACCGTAACCTGAACATTGTTATCTAAATCCACGGAGCACAGTCGTTCTTCAGAAGCTAACAGGCCTGCCGCTATTCGAGAAAACCCCGCATTTTATAGAAAGTTGATTGCCGTGTTCAAAAGAGCCCGCCACTGTGGCGTAAACCGAAACCAGTTTTACTGCAGGCGCGTTCGCAAAATTTCGAAAAGCGACTATTATCTTCGTCATGTCCGTCTGTCCTTCCGTCCGCCCGCCCGCCAACCCGCCATTCCGCAAGGAACAACTCGGTTCCTACTGGACGGATTTTCATGAAATTTGATACATTAGTATTTTTCGAAAAATTTGTCGATAAAATTCAAGTTTCATTAAAGTCTGACACAATAACGGGTACTTTACATGAAGACCTAAGTACATTTATGATAATATCTCGCTCAGTTCTTCTTAGAATGAGAAATGTTTCAGACGAAAGTTGTAGAGAAAATCTAAACACGCATTTTATGTTCAATAACTTTTTCCCGAAAATCGTGCCGTTTATGAGATAATGTGGGAAAATGTGTTAGCCAGACAGACCACAGGTGACAGTACGGCGCATGCGCTTTGTATGCTGGATAACTAAGGCTACAGACACACACACTCCGAATATGTAATACTTATTGCTTTTCCACGGCAACAATGGTTAGGCGAACGCGCCTCAATGTTACGTTTATACGTACACTGCCTGTCTTTCTGAATGTTAAACCTGACGGTAGTCTATAAAATGACTAGTGGGTCGTGAAGAGTTAAAAAAGCGAACTATCTTTCATTGCAAGGATATGCGGGTACTCTGGTCGCCATAGACACACAATAGTTTAAGTCTTTGCCACGACAAATATAATTACAATACACTAACTAACTAACTAACTAACTAACTCCATGGAGCAGAGTCCTTCTTGAGAAGCTAACAGGTCCTCAGCTAGTCAAGAAATTCCCCGCGTTTTACGGAACCCGAAGGTTCATTACCGCACTCACAAGAGCCCGCCACCTGTCCCTATCCTGAGCCATATCAATCCAGTCCATGCCCCCCCCATCCCACTTCTTGAAGATCCATTTTAATATTATCCTCCCATCTACGCCTGGGTCTTCCAAGTGGTCTCCTTCCCTCAGGGCTCCCCACCAAAACCCTGTATGCACCTCTCCCCTCACCCATACGTGCTACATGCCCCGTCCACCTCATTCTTCTCGATTTGATCACCCGAATAATATTTGGTGATGAGTACAGATCATTAAGTTCCTCGTTATGTAGTCTTCTCCACTCCCCTGTTACCCCGTCCCTCTTAGGCCCAAATATCCTCCTCAGCACTCTATTCTCGAACACTCTCAGCATTACAACACGCGCTTTTTTTAATTTACAACTTTAATTCACACAACTTAACGCCACTTACATTTCTGCCACATAACTAAGTCGAACGAGCAGAGTCCTTGAAAAGCAACAGTTCCTCAAGTACTCAAGAAATTACTCGCATTTTACGTAACACACGATCATTACAGCTTTCACAAAAGCCCACTACTTGCTCCTATCCTTAGCCAGATCAATCCTGCCCACGCCCTCCCCACCGATTTCTTGAAGACCCATTTTAATATTATCATCCCATCTACGCCTAGGTCTACCAAGTGGTTCCTTCCGTTTCCCAACCAAAGCCCTGTATGCACCTCTCCTCTCCCCCACACGTGCCACACGCCCCGCCCATCTCGTTCTGCTTTATTTATCAGCCGAATAAGAAATAGTGAGGACTGCAGACTATGAAGGTCTTCGACGTTCAATGTCCTCCTATTTCAACCAATGACTAATCTGACAGCGGGCGCAGGCCCCCTAGCATTAACTCTATAACACAACCCATGCTTAATGAAATGCTAGATAATGACGGACGTATGTCGACACCGCCTGTCGTAACGCCAGCAAATTCTGTACCATATATGGAAGCAGTTAATGGATGCTGGAATATGAAAATAGGCTTACGCAAGTGGTACAAGGTCTTCTGGACGAGCAAGATATGACCAGTCACTTTGCAAGGTGGGGGGGGGGCCTAAATTGCCACGGAAGCCATTCAAAGGCTTCTTCAACTACTACCTGACAGTGAATATGTCAAAGTGTCAACTGGTTTCAGGATGAGACAATAAAATCTAACTAAATTTACAAAGTCAGCGTTATTAGAAATGTAGCTAAATGCCAAGGTAAATAAAAAATACCGGTAACTATATTCTAGAGGCCGTATTAAAGTTACGTGCCTTCCGGCACCAAAATACTGTACTGGCCGCCACAGCATGCTTGTCAAATGTCTCAGCAACACACATGTCGTGTGTCTTTAATGGAAATACGACACCGTAAGTAGCCGCGTAACTGACGCAGTTCATTAAGTTCTGGCTCAAAACTGGGTAACTGACAAAGTTCTTAAAAGCTACGATACAATTACCCACGTGACTGACATAGTTCTTAAAAGCTGGTACAAATTTACCCACGTGACTGGCATAGTTCTTAAAAGCTGGTACAAATTTACCCACGTGACTGGCATTGTTCTTAAAAGCTGGTACAAATTTACCCACGTGACTGGCATTGTTCTTAAAAGCAAGAACACAATTATCAGCGAGAAATAGTTCTTAAAAGCTGGAACACACCCACGTAACACAATACAATTACCCACGTGACTGACATAGTTCTTAAAAGCTGGTACAAATTTACCCACGTGACTGGCATTGTTCTTAAAAGCAGTAACACAATTATCCGCATGAAACAGTTCTTAAAAGTTGGAACACACCCACGTAACTGGCATAGTTCTTCTAAGATACAACACAATTACCCACGTGACTAACATAGTTCTTAAAAGCTGGAACGAAAGTACCCACGTGACTGGCATTGTTCTTAAAAGCAGTAACACAATTATCCGCGTGAAACAGTTCTTAAAAGCTGGAACACACCCACGTAACTGGCATAGTTCTTCTAAGATACAACACAATTACCCACGTGACTGACATAGTTCTTAAAAGCTGGTACAAATTTACCCACGTGACTGGCATTGTTCTTAAAAGCAGTAACACAATTATCCGCATGAAACAGTTCTTAAAAGTTGGAACACACCCACGTAACTGGCATAGTTCTTCTAAGATACAACACAATTACCCACGTGACTGACATAGTTCTTAAAAGCTGGTACAAATTTACCCACGTGACTGGCATTGTTCTTAAAAGCAGTAACACAATTATCCGCGTGAAACAGTTCTTAAAAGCTGGAACACACCCACGTAACTGGCATAGTTCTTCTAAGATACAACACAATTACCCACGTGACTGACATAGTTCTTAAAAGCTGGTACAAATTTACCCACGTGACTGGCATTGTTCTTAAAAGCAGTAACACAATTATCAGCGTGAATCAGTTCTTAAAAGTTGGAACACACCCACGTAACTGGCATAGTTCTTCTAAGATACAACACAATTACCCACGTGACTAACACAGTTCTTAAAAGCTGGAACGAAAGTACCCACGTGACTGGCATTGTTCTTAAAAGCAGTAACACAATTATCAGCGTGAAACAGTTCTTAAAAGCTGGAACACACCCACGTAACTGGCATAGTTCTTCTAAGATACAACACAATTACCCACGTGACTGACATAGTTCTTAAAAGCTGGTACAAATTTACCCACGTGACTGGCATTGTTCTTAAAAGCAGTAACACAATTATCAGCGTGAAACAGTTCTTAAAAGCTGGAACACACCCACGTAACTGGCATAGTTCTTCTAAGATGCAACACAATTACCCACGTGACAGACAAGTTCTAAAAGCTGTAATTATCCGCGTTACATAGCTCCTCAAAGCTACAACACGGTTGCTCGGGTGACTGATATAGTTCTTAAAAGCTGTTACACATTTACCCACGTGACTGCCACGGTTCTTAAAAGCCAGCATACAAATACCCGCGACACACAAAGTTCTTCAAGCTGCAACACACACACCCTATACGACTAGCTTAGTTACATGAACAGATCAGAAACACTCACGCATAAAGTCTTTCCTTCATTAACTGCAATTCAAATCGCAGTTACGCTTTTGACAAAGTGCTGTCCGTTTTAAAAGCTATCCCTGCACAGGCTTGGACAGGCCCTTAGGGCTCCAGGAGGTTCAGGCTCCCAGAATTTCTAGACACTCGGCACATGAAGGTGGTAAGGTGGTCAGCCCTACGCAACAGCCGCCTTTACCCCCGGAGACATTCCTGGTACTCATGTTTTTCTGTAGCAAAACAATGATTCGCACAATGAGCATGAATGTACTTTTACATTCCGCGTTCCACTGTTACATACTGGCAGTTCCAAGTCGTTCATTTGCATTAATTTCCTCTCTATAACTGTCACATTGCCGTCACGCAGGTCGGTCGCCGGAAACGGACTTGATAACAATTAACATTTCAGTGTCATGGTGCATTCTATGCGCCCGTCATTCGCGTGACAAGGCTGCACACGTTTCTTGCCAACAAGTACGAATTAAGCACCAACAGGTTTTTGCAGCCTCACAGGAAACTGCGCGGTGCAAAGTTTAGCTGAAATTGCACTTCTCATCTTTGAGCCGACACGCAATACAGCATCTTGCGGTACGTTACGCAAACATCCCTTTAAGGAATCTCTTTCGCACAATTCCCAAACTTGGGTCACTTCAGCCTTCTAACGCCAAAACTAATGAAGCTTACATGTTTCTCTACACAACTTCATTCAGCAAAAAATAAAAATATAAGACAATTATTATCTAGTCGCGAGGGGGGCCCCCGACCGGTTATCTACGCTACTGTATGGCGCCCTCAGGGAAAAAATTGCGAGGGGAAAAATATCGTTTCGATAATGTCCATTACAAGGCCGATCCCAGTGGCCGCGACGTCTAAGGTGTGGGTCTGCGGCCGCTAGCTTGCTGGGATTTTGGGCTCGAATCCCGCCGGGGGCATGGATGTCTGTGTCTTGTGAGTGTTGCGTGTTGCCAGGTAGAGGTCTCTGCGTCGGGCTGATCACTCGTCCAGAGGAATCCTACCGAGTGTGGTGTGTCTGAGTGTGATCGTGAAGCCTCGATAATGAGTAGGCCCTGGCCCAGTAGGGGCTGTTGCGCCATTGAAAAAAAAAGTCCATTAGAAGAGGTGCACTAGCAGAACTTACAAAACTACAAACATTCGTTTTCATTCGACTTCGTATCACAGTTACGAAAATACCATTCCCTGGAACACCGAACCTACTTCGTGGACTGTGGGGTTATTCTGTCTCGACATATGCAGTAGACAGCAATTAAGCTGCAAGAACTGTTCCAGTATGTGATTCACCGGCATTACAACACGCGTGGTTTTATTTCTGGACGTGACTTTGTATGCATGACAACGCCTTCACATGCCCTTCCTTGTCTGCAGCCTGCTTTTAGACGCCAACTTTATGCAAGAAAGTGGAAGCTGGGAGTCCGAGATGATCTTGCGAGTGAAGTGGTGGCGTGGCGGGGCGTGGGAGGCTCACGTAACATTTGGCACTGGAAGTTATGGTCAATAAAAGAAGTTTATTTCTCATAGCACAACGTAAAATTGGAGTCGGACACAACAGGAAATACAGTCTGTTACAGAAGGCATATAAGGCCGCATGAGTGTGAATTCTGGAATTTAGACTCCCCCACACCCCCCTCCCGGTCAAGCCGCATTATTAAAAGCTTGCTGTACACGGCTCAGTACTCTCAGACTTTAGAAATATTTTGGGCACCCTCGAGAAACTAGAGATCCGTTTCCGTTATGCTTTAATTTGGAGTTGCAGCAGCAACAGCAGCAGCAGCAACTGGCTTCTCTAATACAGGGTTATTCGTAATTCCCTGACACATTTAATAAAATCGGTACATTTGAACGGCGGAAAGGATTGTAACATGCTACCTACAGCTGTAAAGAGAAACTCTCCAAGTTATTTTTCTGCATACCTCATAAGTGCTCTATGTGTCCGCCCTTTGTGACACGACAGAAGTCAAACCGATAATCCATTTCCACCCATACCCGCTGCAGCAGACCAGGCGTTGCTTCGCTGGCCACCAAGATCGCCTGACCTAAAGCCATGCAATTTTTTCTTATGGGGATGTGTCAAGGACTCTTTCTACCGCCTCTACCATAGGATCTGCCTGAGCTGCGAAGATGAATCATCGCTGCCATCTCAGCAATCGATCGTGACATGCTGCAGCAGGTATGGGCGGAAATGGATTATCGGCTTGACGTCTGCCGTCACAAAGGGCGGATACATAGAGCACTTATGAGGTATGCAAACAAAACTTGGGGGTTTTTTCTTTCCATCTATAGCTCGCATGTTACAATACTTTCCGCAATTCAAGTGTACCGATTTTATTAAATGTGTCAAGGATTTATGAATAACCCTGTACAATGCACTATTTCAGGCGTCACACGGACCACAATGTGCTATCCCAACTGCAAAAACCACGACAAAACTCCGGCAGAAGATCTCGACGAAGATATCTCAAGGCTAAACAACCAGCAAATAACAATTAAGAAATTGCTAATGGAGGAAAAGTACATGATAATATTTATTTATGGCACAGCGAAGACACAGATAACCTCGAACACCTCGTCATTTCGTAACCCCAACAGAACGAAAGAACAGCAACGGCGCAATCGCTCTGCACCAGTCTAAGGGGGCATCTCTCTACCCAACTGACGACAGGATAAACATGTCAGGCGTTTACGCATGCGCGGACCATATTTACTCCGAACAGTAAAGTCACAACTGAGGAGCGAACAGTTCATCAGATAACCAAGAAATTTTCGTCACCCTGATGGAACCCGAACGATCATTAGTGTTGGCAAGGGGAAGATGGGACCGACACGTTGTCCCGAAACGTCGGTAAACAATTACCACACGACGCCGCGTAATATCCCTGAAGAGCGCAGATCTCAGAGCCCATTCCTGGTCCCTATCCTAAGCCAATTGAATCCATTTAAGAAACTTCCACCCATTCATTCATGATCCATTCTAGAGTTATCCTCCTTTCAGACACCAGGCCTTGCACATTCTCACCCTAGGCATTACGTGGAAATAAGTGACCAACAGTTAAAAAAGAGACTTTCTTGGTTCTGTGGAGAAATGGATCTTCAAGAAGTGGGATGAGGAGGCACGGACTGGATTGATATGGCTCAGGATAGGGACAGGTGGTGGGCTCTTGTGAATGCTGTAATGAACCTTCGGGTTCCATAAAACGCGGGGAATTTCTTGACTAGCTGAGGACCTGTTAGCTTCTCAAGAAGGACTCTGCTCCATGGAGTTGAAGTTGGAGTGGAGAAAAAAATATACGACCTTGCCAGGAATCGAACCCCAGGTTCCCGGTCGTCCAGCCTGTGGCCTGATCACCATACTGAGCTACGCCGAATCACTGCAAGTCTATTAATGACTTCGTTGACATAAAGCAAAGTCCTTCCATTACACATCATTACAGTTTTTTTTACGTTTCATTGCACAGGCATTAAACTTTCGCGACGGCTTCACCTCTGATCTCAACTGCCTACAATCTCACACCCGCAACGAGTCACTACATCCAGTCAGTCATTGATCCTGTGTTGTTACGTAACGTATAATCAGTGTCACTTGTGCCAGCATCCAATCCCCCCTCCCGCCCCCCGGAAATGCCAAGGCACAATGCAGTGTATAAAAGGGCGTCTCTTGGCAAGCAAACAGCAGCTTCCATAAACGTCGATGTACGAGTGGGTGGCAGAAACTGGACGCCATTAGGAGCTCTCCGGATGAACGAGAGAAGGCATCTGCGTGTACCAAGCTACGGTTCGCCGGCCACGTGGCTTGCCTGTAGTTCCTTCCGTCCGCAGCACATGTCCTTTACTACGCACGTTCGCAAAGCAACTGCGAATAACCATCATCAGCTTCGTCATGTCTGCATGTTCGCGTTTATCTGGACGACTATTACCGGGCGAATTTTAAAGAAGTTTGGTATTTAGGACGTTTCGATATTCCGATTTTGGTTAAAACTGGAAAACAGACACTTTGCATGATCTCTCGCCATGACTGGTCATAATAACAGTTAGACGGTGTTCTCTGTGAGGTACACGTTGAGTCTGAAGAAACAGTTGGGCATCGACGTCGCCGACCTCTAACCGCGGAGGCCTGGGTTCGATCCCAGGCCAGTCCACTTGAAATTTATGGTGGACACAGTGGCACTGGGACAGGTTTCTTTCTCCGAGTCCTTCGGTCTCCCCATGTCAGTGTCATTCCACAAATGCTGCATACTCATCTTCATCTACACGTTGATCTTACTACTAGTAGCAGGACAAACGGGCGAAACCTGGGAACCTTCAGAAATGCAACATTGTTGCGGAAGTCTCGGAGCATTGAATAGAGAAGTACTTTCACAATGAACGATTTAAATGTTAGCGTTTAAGAGATACCGACCGTAAATCTCGCAGCCTACGATATCTCGATCGATTGTAAATACGTTGCTCAGGATACGGAAAAATCTATTATAATACTCAATGTCCCCCCCCCTCTCCCGCCGCAAGTGTTCATCAATTAGACGTCTACGGACAACAACAATTGTGTTTGTGTGTTTGCTATGATTATCAGAACAAACAGCGATTATTTCCCTTACCGGTCAGTCTTTTTAATACAAACGGATTTTACTGACTGAATTTCTGTAATTTACATAAATTCGATGCTTAAAAGGATTAACATGTACCATGTCCTTAACCAACGCCAATCAACAAAAGAAAATGAGAATAAACAGTATATATTCCTAGAACTAAAAACATATAATGTCCGAATTTTCGTGTTATCGACCTATAAATCGGGATCGTCCATTCAGATCCTACCCTAGAGGGCCGACCATGGTAAGTGATGTCACACATACGCAATCAGAGGACATGCCGGGCGGCCATATATAAGTCTCGGTAATGTAATGAAGTTAGAAATTACAGAGAAGTCACACCAGCACATGGACAGCACGCACGCCCACTCCCGCAACGCAAAGGAGTGTCTGCATGACAACCACTGTCCTTGCTCTAAACAGACGAGCCCACTCGCCAGCGCTCGGACGGTATGTTCTCCCATTCACAGGGCAAGTCGTCGTTACTCAATGACGCACATACCTGACGGAGTAATGTGTAATATCAACAGCATTTGTGAGTAAAATGTGAACCAACCTGTTTCTTACGTTTTCCAAAATAAGTGTCATTAGCGTCTGGATCTTCATACACGTACAGCGATCCTGTTTTAACGACGCACTCGCATAAATCGGAATACCTGCAGACATACATAACACGAATGACGTAAGATTACTTGGTTTTTGGTCGCTGCTCATAATTCAGCGTGTATTCCGAAAGAATACAACGCAGGTACATGTGTATGTCTTGTCTGCGTCTATGTATGTATGTATGTATGTATGTATGTATGTATGTATCTATCTATCTACCTACCTACCTACCTACCTACCTACCTACCTATCTCCTATCTACTTCTCTCCTATCTACCTACGAGTATGTATCTATCTACCTGTCTATCTACCTATCTACTTACCTACCTAATACCTACCTACCTACCTGCTACCTATCTATCTTCGACCTTCTATCTACCTTCTATTTATCTATCTATCTATCGACCTTCTACCTACCTTCCATCGCTGTAGGTCAAGCGGTCCAGCGACTACCGTTTTTCTGTTTGTAGAGATCTGGTAGAACACCTTAGACAGCGAATCAGCCCGTCGCAAGGCCCCAACCTACACAGGGCGACACAAATACAGACACACATCTATGCACGAGTGGGATTCGAACCTACGATCGCTGTGTGTGGTCGATCAATTGGCCACGGTTACAGGCCAAGTGTCCTACACTTTAATTTAATCATTCCACGTGCGAAGTGTTCGGTACAGTCTCCCTGCTGGCACTCCAGTTAATCATGCACCTTGCCACAAAAGCTGCGCACATCAGACGGCCGGTAATAAACTGCAATATCATGCAAACACAACATGAGATCCTTACAGATGCAAGTCTGGCACATGGCACTCCTGAGGTGCAGTGCCCCAGCAGGGCGATACGTGGCGTGCAGGCTGCACACCAAACCAAGTGCAGACATCAGCAAAGCACGAACAAGACTTCTGCATAGTCATATCAAACTAGAATTCCTGCTGGCGGTACACCAACATGGGCAGAACTCAGAAATACTGACAGCCGTCAGGTGACAGTAGCGCCATCACTGGAATATGTCAAGTTCACGAGTAGGCGACAGTTGGAATGGGGAACGATTTAGAACAGACTGTCCGGTAGAGACGGAGCTGATGCCTAATTGTTCCACACGCAATTTAAAGCCAGTTTCCAAGCCGCTTAGAATGAGTGATCATTTCAAGTTACTGACAAATGACAGTTATGTCCCTGCACCAGCGCAGTAACAGCATAAATGTCCCCGATATGTCTGTCCTCCTTTAGAGTGTCAACATTAGCACCATGTCCACAACAAATATTTGGAAGGAAATATTTGCCTAATATTTAAACAAAAATGTCAGCAGGTCTTGTTTATAAAATACAAAATATAGTGTTTAGATGTTTATGCATTTGATTCTAATACAAGTCCAACAGGGGCTACACATGATTATGCTCTGAATGTTTGTCAGCAGTGTTAATTGTGAATGGGCTGCAGGGTGGGGCTACTATACGAGTGTGTTTGGAGGCGCTGAGGAAACAAACGAAAACAGACAGCGTCACCAGTTTTGTTGAAACTACTGTCTTTGGGCCTGCTTGTTCTTGTCTTTATGTATCAGGCAACTTAATGCCTGTACCGAACTCAAACTCGTGTTCCCACAATCCCATTCGCCTTCAATGTTACTATGCCTTCCTTTGGCTCGATATTCTACAGAAAGTTCCGTGATTTGCGACCAAGTGGCCAAGCACCTCGTATTTCTGCGAGTAACCTAAATTACAGGCCAATACGACATGTTTCTGTAAGTACCGCAGTACAGTAGTCCCTCGGTCGTCCGGATTATATGGGAGGAGGGTCGGTCAAAATACCCGGGGATCCGGATTACCGAGAGACCACTGTATTTCCTTTTTGGTATAACCGTTAAATCCCGAAATGGGACATCAAAACTGACTGACAAACAGGGACATAACAAACAAGACAGACAACGTGCGTATAAACGTCACACTGAAGCGCGTTCGCGTAACTATTCTTGCCGTGGAAAAGCAATAAGTATTACACATTCTGAGTGTGTCTGTAGCCTTAGTTATCCGACATTATAACCATCTGTGGCCTGTCTGGGTCTACCATATTTTTCCACATTATCTCATAAACGACACGATTTTAGGAAGAAGTTACTGAGCATAACAATATATGTTTTGATTTTCTCTACAACTTTTGTCTTACACATTTCTCATTATAAGAAGAATCCGGCGAGATAATACAATAAATGTACACAGGTCTTCTTGTAAAGTACCCGTTATGCTTGTCAGATTTTAATCAAACTTGAATTTTCTTGGCAGATTTTCGAGAAATACTCAACTAGCAAATGTCATATAAATTCGTCCAGTGGGAGACGAGTTATTCCATGCGGACGGGCGGGTGGTCGGACGTGTCGAAGCTAAGAGTCTCTTTCGCAATTTTACGAACGCGCCTAAAACGGACTGGACCTTGGAAGGACAGTGGTTACGAGGCCTAACGGCATCACATATCCAGTATCAACCATCACCTGATACACATTACATGTCCTTCACGCCAGCAACCTACCCTCCGTGTCTTTCTCCATCCCTTTCTGATGAAAGTCCACTTCACTTGCCACCTTCTTACAGCTACATCTGCACAGCGTCCAATGCCATTTCCCTTCAGCACACAAAGGAACGTGCGGCAGTCTGTACACAGCCGAAACATGCAACACAGCGTGTAATTTAAAACAAACAAACAGAGAAGCACTGTCTGTATTACTATGTGGGAGGCACATAATACTGATGCAGGAAAAGAAATTACCAGTACGGATTTCCTATGGCGAACACAGTGAAGAGTTTTAAATGGACATTCTCAGACATCAAGGGCAATGCAACGCTCCTGCAGTACACACAGTCCCCGCTGCAACGTTTGTGAGACAGAAAGCAATGGGGATACATTTTGTACCGCCAAGTCCCAGTGACCCTGTCCAAAAAGGCTCGTTTATCTTTACAAAACCACAAAATTTTCCCAGATGTTTCCCCTTATTCAGAAGGAAACAGAACATATGAGAATTGGAGATGAGATTGATAACAAACTACGTACATGACACAAGTGGCAGACAATTTTTCCAGCAACTTGTTCTTCGTAGACTACCCTGAAGATGGAGGCAGTAACATCCCCCGAAAATTCCGTAACAAGTTACCAATTAACACAGAACCATATCACAGGAGATTGCAATTATCATCCACAAGCGCTGTCAAAACCTCAAAATCACAGATCATGGAGCCAGTTAACACACCCAGGATACAGAAATGTCCTTCCCCATATTATTTAACCTCTCTCGCAGCCAGACATTTATACCCCCTTCGTTCGAACAGCTCACGTCAACAAGTGGACTCACCTGCAGGACTTATATGGTAATGCCGTGCGACCCACAAGATCAGCTTGTCCTGCCACACACCCATACACACGTTAAGGACTGTGCGGTCGGTCCAGTGTAGCTTGTCTCTCCAGTTTTATCTTCGGACAAAACAGGTGTCATAAACTGTGTATTAAGACATCGAGCGCCGAAAAATGTAAGTGGAGACTCGATGTTAGAGCTGGACCGCTAGCAACGACACCAACAATGTGAAACGACTCTTTGGTTCCAAGAACTTACGAATTAACAGTAATAGAAACATAAAATAGCCTCGAAAATCATAAAAAGCATGTAAGTTTTTTTTAGTAAAACACAATCACTGTTTGGAAGCACAGACTACATTAAACTGATCGTAGGGGAGTTTCATTCCATAAAGTATGAAAGCAATTAGCTTCACTTAATGAAAGACTGAGTCTGAGCTGAGCTGAGAGTGATCTGCGCAACAGTAGAAGAGTAAAGGACGCCCGAATCGCCAGTCACGTGGTTAACATCTGGATTCGTCGAAACCAGTCACGAAAGGTCGAAATAGTGGTATTAATATGGGTGATCACGAAAGTTCGAATTTCGAACATCAGACGTTCACAAATATCGAGCCTCTAATATATATATATGCATATATATATATATATATATAACCACCCCCGTGTAGTGCTGAAGTTGGGAATGGGTTGGAGCTATACCTCCGCCTCCCCTCTGTGCGTACATAAGCATGTCATGGGGTGACTTTTATGTGTGTACATACACACGCCATTTTGTGGAAAGTTCAAATACCGGAAACTAAACTGTGGGACATACTTTTTTTGTGAAGGGCCCCGCAGCAGATGCTACGGACGCACCGCAGCCTTGAGCTTACTGTACAACCCTGTGATGAAGATGATTAGTTTTTTTTTCCGTTTTTCCTTGTAATGGAGCACCGGTGGAATGAAACTGACAGGGGAAAACCCGAAGTACTCGGGGAAAAACCTGTCTCAGTGCCACTTTGTTTATCACAAATCCCACATGGACTGACCCAGTATCGAACCCGGGCCTACAAGGTGAGAGGCCGGCGACTAACCGCCTAAGCCATGGCACGGCCTGGACACATACTTACTTTCAATAAACATTTAGAATTTCACCACTAACCAGGGTACTGGGCACATTCAACCATAGTGAAATCTTCCAATAATAACATATATTCGATTTCACAACTGATTTGCGAACGAACCTACAAACAATTTATGCACTTCAAACTCATGAACGTTTCATCTTACATCACGACATTCTGCGTACATTTCCTAACTCATTTCGCTTTAGCAACTCTCTTCATTCAGCTGCTACACACAACCTCCGTCACCAAGCCCATCTTGAATACTCCGAACTGTGAGAACGTGTAAGTGGGTTCAATTGGCTGTGGGCAAGAACCAGTGACAGGCTTTTGTGAACACGGTAATGAACCTCTGTGTTGCACAAAGGCGGGGAAATTCTTGGGTTGCCGAACGACTACCAGCGTCTCAAGCAGGATTTTGTCCTAAACGTTATCAGAAGGGGACGTACTAGGTATGCCCATGACTATGCAGGCCTGTTTCACTTCCCGCAGCAGCACGAACTGATGAGACTTGTTAAAAACTTCCATACAAGGCTTGCGGCATGACGGGCGATGTTGCCTTTCACGAAAATAAGCACCGCTCTTTATTGGAGCAAAAGTGATGGCCGTCTACTTTCTATGCATTCAGCCAAGTCATCATCGTCTCTCCGCCACTTTCAAACACCAAGAGATTGCGTCACCAGCTACTTCGCTAACACTCCAACTTCGTTCATGCTACTTCTGGTTGACTGGTTGGTTATTGCAAGTTGTTGATCAACTGAACCGGCTATTCAACGTACATAATGAGATGAAAGCATGACTGTAAGTGATGCAATTAGGAAGATGATTGACTACGAAAGGTCATAAACACTAGACGTAAAGGGTATACAGTCTGTATGCCAACAGCATATATTTGGCCATTTTTTTATGAAGGGCCCTCGCACCACAGCCTTAAGCCTTTTTGTGCAACCCCAATGAAGATGATGAGGATGAGCAGTTTTTTTTACCAATTTTTACTATTAATGGAGCACCAGTGGAATGAAATCGTCAGGGGAAAACCGACAACTCAGAGAAAAACCTGTCCCAGTGCCACTTTGTCCACCACAAATCTCACATGGACTTGATCTGGGACCGACCCCGGTGCTCCGTGGTGAGAGGCCGGCGACTAACCGCCTGAGCCATGGCACGGCCTTATTTGGCCATCTGGTTTTGTCCTCTTGTCACCTGTCATTAACAGTTTTTATCGCAATGCATTCTTGGCGTTACTGCAATTTTGACAAAATATATCGGAGTGCTTCTGGTTAATACTGTGAGCTGGCACACAGATGGTTTTCATAACAAGGGGTCATCGTTTGGTTTGTTCATTAAAAATGTTATTTTGTGCGAAATGAGAGGAGAATAACTACTGATTTAGGTAAGCAGCTCAACGATGACACCTGCAACACAGCATGTCTCATAAGCCGCGAATCACAAGGAACAACAATGAAAACGGCTTGTATTCACAGAATGTGTCCAATATTTCCACCATTATGGTTGATACACAAATGCCTACGGTGTGTCCAGTCAGCAATGACATGGCAGCTGGTGTCAGAACTGACATGTTACAAGTGTCCAACATGTGCCTAGTACAGCGCCTTCAAAGTGACCCCAGAAATAAAAAGACAGGCAATGTACGTATAACATAACACCGTGGCCCGTTCGCGTAAACACTGTTACAGTGGAAATGCAACAATGCGTTGTGTGTTATTACGCTACATGTTACTGTCAACAATGTAAAAATACTGAGTGATGCAAAAAAAGCTTTTATGGCGAATTTATGTCGCCGGTAACACTAAAATGTCCTCAGGTTTTCAGGCAAGGTGTACGATATTTCTGTCCGATTTTAACCAAATATGGAGTTTCTCGACAAATTTTCATACCAAGACCCCAATATAAAATGTCACTGAAATCCGTCCAGTGGGAGCCGCGCTGGTACAGACGGACAGACGGTCATACAGCTAATAGGTGATTTTCGCGACTATGCGAACATGTCTAAAAATCCAACGTGGTGACATCGGGGTTTCTCGCCGACTACTCCACAGGCCCTCGACGTCCTGTCCAATGACCAAGGAACCTTACCCTATGTTTCTAGGCTTATGAGACACTCTGTACATCTATTATTCATTTCATAATCAACGCGACCGGTATACATTATATATTAGATCTATTACAATTTATTATACTGACACAACTAAATCGTGGTGCTTCAGTAACAACGAAATTGAGTTAAATTCACGCCTACTCCAAATTCACTCACAGTTTTAAATTCACATATGCTTAGTAAGTCGATTTATTTAAAATGTCATAGGATTCCTCCTCTCCAACCCGACTTATACTTCCGGGGCATTACGGCTGACGCGAACTGACGCCCGGTAATCCTCTGCCCACACGTATCTATGGCACTTCATGCACGTGCAGCCAACACGTGTTTTCTTGTTCTGTAATTGGGTCATTCTGTAGCCCACACGCGCATCGTTTACACTGTTACTGTTTGCAGAGGTCTTTGGCCACCAAGTGTGGCAGACTTCAGACTCTGCTGAAGTAATCGCATCGTTACTGCGAAGCCCTCCATGTATTTCTGTACAAAGCACTGCAATCTGTCGCTCTCGCTGCTAAACATTACGGCAAACTGAACAGCAGAAAGGCTGTTGTTGTTATTGATGATGATGCTGTTTCTCTTGTTGCTGAAGCTGTTGTTGCTGTTGTGTTGTTGTTGCAGCTGTTGTTGCTGTCGCTATTGCTCTGTTGTTGTTCTGTTACTGTTCTGTTGCTGCTGTGGTTGCTATTTTTCTTCTTGATGATGATGATGCTGTTGTTTTGTTGTTGGTGCTGTTGTTGTTCTGCTGCTGCTGTTAAAAGCTGTTCCATTTTTTGGCATGATATATGGTGTGACATCACACCTGCAACCACAAGCCCTAGTTTGATTCTTTCCACTAAGACACGTACTGTATCTCATGACATTGTACACTCGCCACTAGTACAGTGAATAAGAAATGGTTCGTATCGCTGCAAGTACCGGATTGATACTTCGTCAAAACTACGTAACATTACTGAACTTCTTCCCCATCCATTCATGATATGACCTTCAAATATGCCACATCCGTACCCCACCAGATCACCCTTGATGGTCATCCTAACGTGATTCGACGTCATACAATCTCTACAGTGGATACAGCGCCACATTCAACCACGAAACATCAGCATTATATGAAATAAAATCATGCGACATTTGTGGTTCTCCTGGCGGCGTTGATAAAAGATGCAATTCTTCTGGGTTGTCACGCTGTGTCGACGTATCAAGACATCGCAGTGCCTTCTGGATCCAGCAGTCGGAAGAACTATTTACCAAACGACGCAGCGTAATATCCCAGAAGATTTGAATCTTTAAGTAAAATCACCTCTGGGCTCAATTTTCGAACAACCTGGCAGCCACCACTTCCCACCACACGCGCTCAATCGAGCATCATGGTATCCTATAAGTCCACTATATAGTGTGTCCATCCTATACCTAACTTAAGAGCCATCTCTGCTTTAGTCTGGTGATGTCTTTTACCTTACTGTCCGTAGTGTAGTACCAGTTTTGGTACCCACTCCCGTTCCATTCTACGTTGTATCCAGTTGTTAGTCCGTATTCGTTTCATCGTGCTTTCGGTTTATCTGCTGTTCCTGTCGTATTCACAGATACTATACTCAGCCCTTACGTTGCTCACAATACGTCATTAACACAGCTCTTGGTCCGTGTCAAAGCTCGAAGCATTTCACTAAAGACATGCAGCTGGGGGCGCAATTGAGACAGCATTACAGCAGTAATGGGACAGTCACGAGGACGTGTTTGACAGTACGAAACGTCTTGTGTCACTTGTTTTCTTACTCTCAACCACGCAACATTATTAGAGATATTGTGTCGCCCCTGCAACCACTCTGATACAACCTACAATACGGCATTACGCGAAATTACAGCGTCTTCTGAGAGAGGATGTCATTCTGGGAAAGTATGCGTCAAGGAGGCAGCAGGTCCGACTGGCATTAGGGAGTTACACGACTACGTCTAGAGGTGTACAAACCTCTATATTCATTCTGAAACCCACAAAATACTGGGACAGTGTTTTAAAAATAGGCCACGGCCGATTTCTTCCACTTCCTCGTTCAATCTGCCATACCTTGTCTGACGCGTTATAACCTCGGCAGTTGACACAGATTTATACAACAACGGAGCAAACAATTCTCAAATTATTGACAGTTTACAACCACTTTGCAGGGCCAGAATGCTGCACGATAAGATTTTAAAACTGTCACGAATGTCCACGTCAAACCCCCATTTGTACACGACACACGCCCACCCCACTGCACCTTTCCAAACTACCCCCCGCAGTATTTCTCGAATGGTGATCCACGATTTAACTTATTCCAGTCTGCAAGCCTGGATATTAGGTAAGGTGGGGGTTTTCAAATTATGTCATTGCGAACGTGCTGTAGGTTGGCCGGCCCCAGTCTAAACAGCGTCATATATCGCTTTGCTGCTAGCTACAGTGCTACATGTGAAGCTGGGAGGCAAGTGCTTAAATTCATACAGCCTTGAATTCACCTTCCTAAGGTTCTTCTTGTTTCAGTTTGTTTATTATTAGACGATATGCTGACAAAATTAACATTACAGTTAAATTTGGTCTGCCCGCGGGGGACTGGGCGTGGCCGCGCCTCTCTGTACAACAGCACCTACGCCCCTGCCTCACGCTTCTTCATCTCAACTACAATTGTCCCTTTCTAAAGATCTGGTTATCGTTCTACCCGACTGAAGGCATATAAACACCGACTGAATGTAGATAACAGACGAACAAGACAGGAAATATACGTCTGACGTAAAACTGAGACGCGTTCACATAACCATTGTTGCCGTGGAAAAGCAATAAGTATTACATATGCTGATTGTGTGTCCGTAACCTTAGTTATCAGGCAAGCAAAGCGCATGCGCCGTATTATAGTCATCTGTGGCCTGCCTGGTTCTACCATATTTTTCCACATTATTTCATAAACGGCACGATTTTCGGAAAAAAAGTTATTGAACATAAAATGTGTGTTTTGATTTTCTCTACAACTTTTGTCTCGAACATTTCTCATTCTAAGATGAATTCAACGAGATATTATCATAAATGTGCGTACGTCTTTATGTAAAGTACACGTTATTCTTGTCAGATTTTAATGAAACTAGAATTTTCTCGGCAGAATTTCGAAAAATACTCAGATGTCACGTTTCGTAAAAAATCCGCCCAGTGGGAGCCGAGTTGTCCACGTGGACGGACGACAGACGGACAGCCAGCCAGACAGACATGACGAAACTAAACAGTCGCTTTTCGCAATTTTGCGAACGCCCCAGCGCTTTATCACCCTCCGCCATTAAGGCGTATGATGGAGTGGAGGACCAGCAAGACGCAACGTGACCACAGAACCACAGATGATGTCACATTCACGCCCCAGCTGCTTTACCTCCATCCAACTCAGCCTGTATCCTACGTAACAACCAACAACCTGTCCCTTGCCTCCTCTTTAACCTCACATTCTGCATGATCCTCATCATTATCCTAACTACAACACGAACAGTCCTAATTTGTCCCTCGTGCAGTTCAGACGCTGCAGTCTGTTTCGATCCATCACACACTCAGCTCAGTTAAAGCTAAACCTAATGGTGCCGGTTACAGGACTGCTAACTGTGGCGTGCAGTTCGTGTGTCCGACGCTCTGCCCCAGCAATGGACATCCGATCCGATCCGCCCGCAGACTCAATCTATAAAAGTCTTTTCCCACTCGCATCGTCACTCGGATAAAAATAAGGCAAGTCGCTATTTGCAACAATTTAATGACGCTTGCTTTAAAAACACGCCTTCTTTTATCGCTCACTAAAACCTCTGGCATTCTGTTCCATCACGTCCAAGAAACAAATTCAATTTTACTCACTGGGTAAACCACACAGCCGATCATAAACCGCAACTTTCCAAATAATAATACGCAATTAACCCTTTAAATACTTTGATGAAATGTGATACATACTTAAAGATTCAGTTGGTATCGCGCAGTAAACACTCGGACTCGGTTACGAAACCTGTTAAGTTCACGTTGTACATACACATAATCACTCCTTCTTCTACGAAACATAAAGAACATAAATGCACTTTGTGGGTAAAACGTAGAATTTTTTAATGTTAAACCTGATGGAGAAGAATCTTTTCACCAGCAAACTGGACTTAAATTTAAGGAAAAAACTAGTAAAGTGCTACATTTGGAACATAGCTTTGTATGGTGCTGAAATGTGTTAACTTCGGAAAGTAGATCAGAAATACCTGGAAAGTTTTGAAATGTGGTGCTGGAGAATAATGAAGATGATCAGATGGACCGATCGTGTGAGAAATGAAGAAGTATTACACAGAGTCAAGGAGAGGAATGTCCAACATAAAATAAAAAAGAAGAAAGGCTAACTGGATTGGTCACATCTTGCCTAGAAACTGCCTTCTAAAACATGTGATTGAAGGAGAATTAGAGAGAAGGATAGAAATGACGGAAGACGAGGAAGAAGGAGTAAGTAGCTACTGAATGACCTTAAGGAAAAGAGAAGATACTGGAAATTTAAAGAGGAAGAACTAGATCGCACCCTGTGGAGAACTCGCTTTGAAAGAGGCTACGGACCTGTCGTAAGACAGACTACAGGATGAATGAAAGAAACCTGGTGGTATATATAGTAACCAGGGGACCTTATAAGGTTAAAGTAGCTTGGTCGGGCCTCTGGTGACTGCTCCAGCACCAACAGTACCGGCATGGCGGTCGCGAGACTTCCCGAGGTGAGGCGACACACAGCGTCGATTTAAACGCGGTTTTACGGGGTTTTCACATTACGACGCTGCGCATCTCTTGCATAAGCGTGAACGCAGAGCTAGTCTATGCGGGCTCGCTTATGCAAGAGAGTTAACTGTATGAACTTCTGTATGCACACTTATCACAATGTACTCTGCAAACTGTGTGGGTAACTAAGCACGTGGCGACTGCAACCATGTGGAAGTGAGGTTGTGTCTAATTTAACGCAAGAAGGCTCCGTATTTGCACAAATTATGTGCATAAATGGGTCACCAAGTGCCGTATATAGTTTTGCAATCGATACAATTCTACCATCCTTCTGCCCCGTGATCTCTGCTCAGAACATGATAGTGGGTGCCAACTGGACTCCCTACAGTAATTGGTGTTACCAAGAATGATGGATGGTGGTACTTGTAGGATGGTCAGATGCAGAAACCGGCTAGCTGGTTCAGTGATAAAGCTGAGAACCGGTGAGGGGAATGTCGAGCTGGCGTTCAGAGACGGCTTGTCGACAGACGCACGTCGTTACTTGTTCTCATAAGTTCACAATCCCAATCGCAAATTGTATACATTTTATGAAAGCTACGAGTATGCAGGCGGCAGCCTGGCTGCTGCTAAAGCCATCTAAGCGAGACAAGTTTTGAGCTTGGTGCCAGACGAACACACGACATCCTGGCCCTCTACTTTGTGGGTTGGGCGTGGGGTTGATATCCTAAACTCGTAAAAAAAAATTGTCTCGAAACCCCGGCAACTGGGAGGCCGTGGCCTGAAAACCTGCCGTAGCGACATAAACGAATAATATATTTGATGAATTTCTTATGTAGAATCGGTAACTAACACAATGCTTATTGTAGCGCGTTCTACGTTCGGCCCTTTGTGACATGCCGCAGTGTTTGCTGAGACGGTTCGCCTGCCGCGCCTCTCAGCGAATATGTCCGATCAGAAATACCGAATGCTATTGAGAACTTTAAATTATAATTCATCAGAGTGACATGTCCGGGATTCGAAATGGCACCTGCCCTTCGACAGTTCGTAGTTTCCGCCTAACGACATAACGTACATATCTGAACAGTAGGTGTCGCATGGTTGGCCGCGAGCAGTGAAAGTGATTAACTACATTGTAGAAAATTTTGAGAATATTGATTTTATGAAGCACAGTCAACTCGGTTATAACGTCATGTGACAGAATATTTTGTGTCACTATAAACGAGTGTTGTTATAACCGAGGAGTATAATGTTATGGTTAACAGTGAGGAATTAATTGGTACCACAGAAAATCTGACGTTATAGACGAGGTGTCGTATAAACCGATGTCGTTATAACCAGTTCGACAGTACATTCATATGTTTCCATATTTAAATAAGCATATAACCCCAACATTAATCAGTGGTACAGAAACTTATTATCAAACACTTTAGCAGTAAAGAAACTTCACTACATTAACAGCGTTCAGTGGCTGCTAAAAACGGTTGTACCATAATGGCAGTTACTGACTTCACACACACACCTACGATACTGTCTCTGCAGCAACTCATCTTTGCGTCTCCTAATATCTGTTACACATTGAGCTCTTCAGTAACAATAGTTGTGAATTATCAGACTGTAATGCATATCATGAAACTTAAACAAATACAAGAAACAGTCATTTTCCTAGACGGCGCATCCGGAAAGCAAATTTTGAGCCTTACGAATCGCCAAAATTCACCACAGAAACACTAGTTATGCTCGCATACACACATAGACACATACACAAAACCAAAATTTGATGTGCCGTGTGACAGTGAAGTTCTGTGCCACAACACAGAAAATATTGGATTACCAAACTTACGTGCCAATCCCGAAGGCGGCGCAGTTAGCCGGCAGTTGTACGTGAAACGCTTACCTGTAACAGACAGACAGACAGACAATGTGTTAAAAATTAACTGAATAGATGAAAGATTAGTTATCTCGAGTGGAAGGATCTTTAATTTCTCTTTCAATTTCTCTCTTGTTACACACACAGACACACACACACACCGCATTTCACCCCTCATAAAGTCCCATTTTCCCCTGAAAAATCCCCCTGCGTCTTAACATCAGACATCAGTTGGTTATTAAAACCACAGAAATACCTTGCTAAGTATAGGATGCGTCTTATCACGTGTACCGTCTTACGAGGCCGAAAATACGGTGTATACACACACACACACACATATATATATATGTATATATATATATATATAATATGATACTCCTGTCCCGGCCATGAAGATATGTAGCGGCTATGAAGGTACACATCTATACCCTTTCTTAACCTCGGCACTGAATGGACGTGGTGGTCAAAATCACGTCCCGGTCGCTTTACCTACGGTACCCACTGAACAGGAGGCTGAGCTGGGCCAAGGGCCGGTCTGGAGGGTTCAAAGAGAAAAATGTCTTGCCCCTGCCAGGCTTCGAACCCCGAATTGCCGAGTTCGTAACCATCAGTTCAACTCTGTCGGGTACAAAACGCCTCATGGCTACTGTACCTGTAAAGGATAGAGCGTTGTTGCACAAGCACTGTTTCATTTCAGTCTTCCAGCTTTGCCTTCACCCAAGACATCTAACTTTAACGGCCCAGTCGCCTTAAGCAAGGTCTAACTCACTCCTGGTCACAACTTTCTAATTTTAAATCTACATACTATATACGTGTTATTTTTTATTTACTTGTGCGGTTCTTGCACAATCGCTCACTACTATAGTACTGTACTTTAACACCCTGCGTATGAAAAGTGCGCACTTTAATGTTGCATTTAATACTTAAGCATCAAAAGATTGCGCTCCAGTCCTTACGCGTTTCATACAGTCGCCGCGTTTATCGGGAATACGGTCATACGTGTAAAGAACGGTCATACGTGTAAAGAACGGTCATACGTGTAAAGAACGGTCATACGTGTAAAGAACGGTCATACGTGTAAAGAACGGTCATACGGTGATAAAGAACGGTCATACGTGTAAAGAACGGTCATACGGTAAAGAACGGTCATAGACGGTGTAAAGAACGGTCATACGCGTAAAGAACGGTCATAACGCGTAAGAAGAACGGTCATACTAGCGTCTCAAGATAAGCGGGTCATTACGTGTAAAGAACGGTCATACGCGTAAAGAACGGTCATACGTGTAAAGAACGGTCACGTACGTGTGTAAAGAACGGTCATACGTGTAAAGAACGGTCATACGCGTAAAGAACGTCATACGTAAAGAACGGTCATACGCGTAAAGAACGGTCATACGCGTAAAGAACGGTCATACGCGTAAAGAACGGTCATAGGTAAAGAACGGTCATAGTGTAAAGAACGTCATACGTGTAAAGAACGATCATACGTGTAAAGAACGGTCTACTAGCAAGCGTAAAGAACGGTCATACGCGTAAAGAACGTCATACGCGTAAAGAACGGTCATACGCGTAAAGAACGGTCATACGCGTAAAGAACGGTCATACGCTAAAGAACGTCATACGTAAAGAACGGTCATACGCGTAAAGAACGTCATACGCGTAAAGAACGGTCATACGTGTAAAGAACGGTCATAGTGTAAAGAACGGTCATAACGCGTAAAGAACGGTCATAACGCGTAAAGAACGGTCATAAGCTAAGACGTCATACGCGTAAAGAACGGTCATACGTAAAGAACGTACCGTAAAGAACGGTCATACGTAAAGAACGTCATAATGTAAAGAACGATCATACGTGACGGTATACGCGTAAACGTCAACCGTAAGAACGTCATACGTGTAAAGAACGGTCATACGCGTAAAGAACGGTCATACTAAAGCATAGTGTAAAGAACGGTCATATGTAAACGTCCGTGTAAAGAACGGTCTATTAAAGCGGTCAAAGTAAACGGTCACTAAGCGTTACGAAGAACGGTCATACGTGACGTAAACCGTAAACGGTCATACTGTAAGAACGGTCATAAGTGTAAAGAACGATCATACTTAAAGACGTCATACGTGTAAGAACGGTCATAAGCGTAAAGATACAAAAACGGTCATACGCTAAAGACGTCATACGCGTAAAGACGGTCATACTAAAGAACGTCATACGTGTAAGAACGGTCATACTGTAAAACGTCATGTAAGACGGTCACGCGCCGCTTACTAAACCTTCATGACGCCGGGTTTAATCCCGCTATACCACGAGAAGGGTTCTAAATTATGACGCCCTTAAATGCACTGACAACCGCCGATACACAGGCTGACATGAGAGGTTAACTCACACGCCATTTCTCTGAAAACTTTAATTATCAAAGGTGATACAACTTTTAATGCTGCTTAATTTTGGTTCTCAGATATGCTCTAACACTTCTGGAGGGGTACGTTCATTTCCGCTTCACACTCATCACTAATCTCGGTTTTACTCACAGCCACGTGATGTTGGCACACTTCAGCACAACAGGATCGTATAATACATTCTGATTGCGTCTGAGTTTCGCAACAAACACGACGAGCGCTGTGTCGGTCCTTATCGTGGACTACTTCATTCTTTGTTTCACTTTACCAGGCTACAGCCTACAGGTTGTTCCTCTGCAACTCCCAGTTCAACATCCACTTTAAAAACCTTTTCTGCACCTAAATTAGGCTAATGTACCTGTAACTGTAGCACGTGACGCTGGGAGCATACAGTAAGAGCAGAAAAACGCAATCGGGATTCGATTCCCAGCAGAGGCGAGAGATTCTTCTCTTCGCCCAGCCAGCCAAAGGATGCCAGTCTCTCTTTCACCGGGAGATGAAGCGGCCGGTGCGTGAAGTTGACCATTCACCTCTAGCCACTACCGAGGTGCATGGTGCTATAGACCTACTTTCCCAGAAATCTTCATGGTGCACCCTGCGGGGATTCTATTAAAATCGCTGTCCGTCCGTCCGCACGTAGCAGTTGGAGAACAACTCAACGGAATTCACGAAATTTTAAAGTGGAAAATTTCACGATATGTTATCCAATCATTACGATTTTCATTCACATTGGTCAAGTCTGACGACTCAACATCAGGACCTGCATGCATCTCGACCGTAAGCGGCTGAATACTCGAACTAACCAACACCATCAAGCACAGTCTTTCTTCATAAGCTAACAGTTCTTAGTCAAAAAAGAATTTCCACGTATTTTATGGAACCCGAAGGCTCATTACCTTGTTCACAGGAGCCCGCCACTTGCCCCTATCCTGAGCCAGAACAATCCAGACTACGAACCCCAACCCATTTCTCGAACACGTGGTTTAATGTTATCCTTCCACCTACGCCTATGTCTTCCTAGGGGACTTTTTCCCTCACGTATTCCCACCACAACCCTGTAACGGATAAAAATTTATAACAGCGAAACATGTTCCAAAAAAACTTGCAGAGAAGACAAACATTTCATGTTCAGTTCATTTTTCTTTTCATTTTCCGGTAAGTCGTACAGTTTTAAAGCTATTCCTCCTACATTCTCGAACGTTTATGCTGAATCATAATGTTCTTCCAGACATTTTCTCCATCGTGAAGAACAAAAGAAAGTACTGACTGCTTTTGTAATCAGATCTGATTCTCCACTGCAATAATCCCATACCAGTCAGTGTGGGGTTTGTGGACAAAGTGGCACTGGGTCAGGTTTTTCTCCGGGTACTTGGTGTTTCAGTATCGTTCTATCAATGCTCCATACTCATTCATTCATGTATCACCGACGCTATGCAACTGACAGCGTCGTTAAATAACACACTTATAATCTCCACTGCGATAGGCCTTGAAGCAGAACCCAGTCACAATCTCGAAAGCTACAGATAAAAGTACTTGGTATCTTGACCCGTGAAGATGGGACCGATACGTTGTCCCGAAACGTCGGTAAATAATTACCACACGACGCCGTGTAATTACCCAGAAGACCACAGATTTCAAAAGTACGGATTAGTTTAGCAAGTTATAATACTAACGTTTCCATCAGATATAATGAGAGAATATTTATAACAACTAACAAATGCACTTGATGAAATACATATATAGTGTATATTAAAGACCCCTACACATGTTTCGACAACAAGTTGTCATCCTCAGGGCGTTCATCACAAATTCATAGTACACAATAATACGACGTTAAAAATATTAAAACCAGCAAAACAATACGCTCCTGGTGTATGTAGTTGTTTCAGGCCATGTGGGCTGTCCATATATGATCGATTCCGATACTTGTGTGCACAGCCCACATGACCTGAAACAACTACATACACCAGAAGCATATTTTTTTTACCATTTTCTAATATCTTAACATCGTATTCTTGTGAACTATGATTATGACTGGTGTATGTTTTGGGCTTTTAACGTGTGTTGTTTTGAACGTCTAAATTGATGGATGTTCTTGTATTCATTTGTGATGAACCCCCACTGAGGATGACAACTTGTTGTCGAAACATATGTAGGGGTCTTTAATATACATTACATATGTGTTTTATCTAGTACATTTTTGGTTGTTATACAGATTGTGACAAGATGCACCGTGTATATAACATAAAATAATGAGAGACGTTCTTACTCTGGAAAATGAGTTGCAGCTCCAAGCGCCGGCAGCTTTACTCAGGGTAAACGCCGAACAGAAGGAAGGTAAAGGTAAAGTTCACCCTAGAACAGGCCATGAGGGCCCAGAGGGGGAGTAGAGGTATAGCTATACTCTTTCTCTAACCCTGGCACTAGATGAGGGTAGGTGGTCAACTCCACGCCCCGGCCGCTTTACCCCCGGGAAAGAGACCCGGTACCCATTGTACAGGAGGCTGGGTGGGCCCTAGGGCCGGTCTGGATGGCTGCGGAAAATTTCGCCTCCACCGGGATTCGATCCCCGGACCGTCCAGCCCGTAGCGAGTCGCTATACCGACTACGGGAAGGCTGGGTTGAACCCACGGCTGGTCAGAACGCGGTGGGAAACAGAAGCATCACAGGTTGAATTTCTAGCGCGCTTTCAATTCCACATAAACAAGACAGGACGAAGAGCAATATGGATGACCTAGGATCACAGCGGACATTAGTTTAACGTTGCAGTCCGTCTCGGTGTAGCGAACCAGCAGCCATCAGCTGCAGGAGGATATGTTTAAATGCATGAAATGAAACATGAGCTGTTTTATACTCACTACACACTGAAAACAGCTGAAGACTTGGCAACGTCGGAATTTCGTCTCCCCCACCACCTAAGCATGAAAACTTCTAGGCTCAAGAAAGAAGAGATTGGGTGGCTGTTGCGGTACAGTTCCACCCAAGAGCGAGGCGACTGCCACAGAAGATTGCCGGGCATCGAACTTGACTTCTGCTGCAAGGTCCCTTTCTCTACTGACGACAGGTGGTGTCACAGACCCTCGCCTCGACACATCATAAGGCGAGCAGAGAGACCAACTGTAAGTCCGCCCGGAAATAAAGTTAAAGGTAAAGTTATCCCCCGTTCACGCCATGAAGGCGTATATGGAAAGTAGAGGCACAGCGCCACTCATTCTTAACTTCGGCAGTAGACGGGGTGAGAGGTCAACTGCACGCTCCGGCCACTTTCCTCCTGGCAAAGAATCCCAGTACCCATTCAGTAGAAGGTTGGGTAGGCCCCTAGGCGTTTTGGCACTCGAACCCCGGACCAGTTAGGCCATTCCAGGTGGCTCAGTGTAACAATCCACAACGTGCATACAACAATTACAGCAAGACATGACAACGAAGATGACCTGCGCCTGTATAATTCGTGTGCAAGTGTAAAAAAAAAGGGATTATTTGGTGCATGTAAACTGCGAATTTCCCCCAGACATGGGACAGGGATCGAGTTCCCTCTGTCGTGACTCCTGTACTCGCCGGCTGGGATTTGTTTACCGGCAGGAGAAACGTGATGTTCTCAGTATTATGCCACAAAGGCTTTGGTGCAGGCGGTCTTACTTCATTTAACCTCGTGCAAAAGACCATCCTGGGTTACTTTGCCTGTTTTTTCAACAGCACAGTTTGTATATCGTGGGATGTAATGAACACATTAACTAATGAGTATTAAAACGGGGCTTCTTGAGAGGTCCCATCTGTCATCAAAGGAACTCCGTTCGTTGTTGACCAATTACTGAAGCGGAATTCCCATGTCAGACATGGAACTTCTCGCAGGCAAACTCATACATGGATGGCAAATAGGCTACTTTTAGCCGTAACTTGTACACATTTTGTCTTCTTAAACGTGTAAAAAATCCCTTTAACAACGTGCGTCTGCATATGCCAACGCAAGTACGAAAACACCCCTAGACAGTCGTTTTATATATTTAGGAAACGAGGAACTTTACTGCATTGATTTCAGGCTTTCGCCGCGATGTTGATGAAATCTGCGGTCTTCTGGGGTATTACGCGGCGTCGTGTGGTAACTGTTTACGGCGGGGTCCGTACTTTCCAGAATCCACGTTATAGGCTGTCTTTCTTTCCCACTCGGACTCTTGACCCGTGAGGATGGGACCGATACGTTGTCCCCAAACGTCGGTAAACAATTACCACACGACGCCGCTTAATACCCCAGAAGACCGCAGATTTCAACTTTATTGCATGTTTAGAACATGTTGCATAATTTATTCTGTAAAAAAAATGTTGCATAATGTTATATTTTCCACAAAATGCGGCACATTTCATAATTTCATCTTCTTCTATTCAAACAGCATTCATGTTTTTCAAAACCATGCACTAAAATTTAAATACCCAAACCGGTAGGATAAAGATTAAAGAAACCTTTGGCCTTTGCCCCTCCAATGCACACATTCACGCATTCTTAAAAATCTTTAATGTAATCAAAACGTGGAAGACCAAATAACACAGAATTCTTCTGGCTACGATTCTCCGAAGCAGTTTAGCCCGCCGCAATGAATTGCATGGAACATTCATAACATGTCACTGTGAAGATCGAAGTCTGAGCGCTTTAGCCACTCAGACGCCACACTGGGCAGACACAGGCGCCTTAAGTCGCAAAGGACGGATGTTTCCTCAAGGAATAATGTTTATTTGTGACAATGGCGTGCCCGCTCTGTAATTGTCTTTCAATGACCGGCACCGCTATGACCACAATATGCCACGGTTGGGTAGATACGGTGATTCTTTTTGATACTACTGCCGCGTCCTCTATCGGCGACAGCCAATACAGAACGGCAGAAGGCAACAAAATTTCCGTCACCGGTGGACATTTGAATTCACAGCCCATTTACACACTGCACTCATTCGCTTAGCAAACGCCACCCAAACTACACTAAAATTTATATCTAAGTATGTTAATTTCATCTTCCTATTTAAAATCAACACTCCATAATGAGAATCCAAAGCCTTTAACGACTAAGTGCATGTACTTTTCTATCCAGTGCTCCCCGATTCTAGCAATAGCGTTACTTTTTTTGCTAGTTTCCCAGGATTCGCCCGTTTTTCCTTCTCATAATGGTACCATGCACATGAAGATGAGTATGGAGCATAGGTGCAATGATAATGACATGTAAAAACTGCAGTATTCGCGCAAAAAAAGCTGTCCCAGTGCCACTTTGTCCAAGATTACCCTAAATTATGTATAAAGATTCATTTCGTACCGCGCAGTGAACATCATATCGGTTATAAAAACCAATCAGTTAATGCTGTACAGTGAAACAATCGCTGTTTGTTCTGAGATCCATACAAAACACATAAATACACTGTGTGGGCAGAACGCAGAATTTTTTAATGTTAAATCTTGCGGTGCGCAAAGTAACCACTGGGATTTAAAGGGTTATATCAAGTTCGAGTGAAACTTAACACTGCGTGTAACCTCCCGACTACTCCGCATCTGCACAAACTGTCATCCACCCGCCATGTTGTTTGATGTCCATTACGGTGAACACGTAGCCCGTCCGAAATTCGGACAAGTACCTCGACAACAGCTTTCGGTGTAAGATGATCCACATAAACAAATGCCTATCACAGACATCTAGCGCCAAATGGAAAGTGAATTTGATTACGAACCTAACAGCCTAAAAAAGGTGGTGGTCGTGTCCTATTCTAATGCACTATCCAGGCATTCGCCCAAAAATTAGGTGGCCGGGATTCGCACCAGGAACCTTCCGCGCACCAATCTCAAACGCCACACCTCCACCAATCTCCTCCCTTCCCATCGCCACACGGCTACTGATGTAATCAGCAAAATGTTGGTAAATAACAGAAGAGGAACAAACAAATGAACCAAACGAAGGCCACCAAACCCCTCGACATATCGACTGCTGCGACCTGTCCGTGTCCTGCCACTCCCACCGCATTTCACTTCTTGTCTCCTTGTTCCTCCTTTCCAGAATGTCAACATCATCCAGTAAATCGTATCATTGGCCAAAATCCCACAGGGTCTTCACATTCTTCCGTTTCCATATAACCCCAGTTCCTCTACAGTGTGTACAGTCAACACAACGCACAACATGAACACAGTACCTACATATCTACAAACCTAATCTCAACACATACGCTGTTACTAAATAGTACAGTCTTACACGTTTTAACTAACGTGGTCTTATTATATTTTGAATATGCTAGTTGTATCCGTGCCAATAATTCGCACGTGGAAACAGTAAAATATTTAATCAACAGAACTTAAAATATCTTAATCTTAATAAACATTAAAAATTGTACTTACTAATGCTTAACGCCGGATAATATCTTTTGGAGATCGGCGGATCATAAGCAACGTGTAAACAAGAAACAAAACGTTGAAACCGAAGTCCTGCCTCAAAAGGAGGCCAAGGGAAGTACATGAAATATGTTAGCTTCCCTTGTCCTCCGCTTGAGGCCTTTTTCTTGTTAAAAACAATTTTTTTTCAGTTTCAACTGACAAAAGCAAAGCAGACTGCCATCAATGCCGGATCATAAGCTTTCTAAAGTTGTCTGTTTTGAAAAGATCCGCTCGGTAGTTCAGTAGATCCTGTTGTCGCAAACACACGTTACCGCACTAACAAATAGTGAACCACTGAGTACTCAAACATCAACACACAACCTTAGAATGAAGATGGCAGCAGTGACACACGCGTCCGTCTGCAACTAAACATAAAATTATCATCAAATGTAAAACACATGTAACTAATCCACAATTTATACATTTCAGCAACATTTTAATTAATAACATTGTATTTTAACTCCATATATGCACATTTTTCACAGCATTTATTATAAATGTATTCCTCCGCAAATTACTTCCCTGAAGATGGCATATAAAGGCCGAAACGTGTAGTAGGAGCATCACAAGATAAATATTTACGGTCACATGTGCATTTAGTTAGATAAAATACTGTACAGTCAATATATCGCACGGAATGTGGGTAACGTCATATACGACTTTCCGGTTCTCTCGTTTTCAATTATTCTGCGTATTTGCTGCCATCTGTCGGCGTAAATTCTTGGTTACTCTTTAACGAAGACATGCCCCATGCAGACACATCGCTTTGTCTATTAACCGGTACCTGACGAACTGCATGTGGTCTGGGCTGTACGTGCATAGCCCAGCCCATGCATGGCAGAAGGTATTGGCTGAAGGGCCGGGGTTCGATTCCTGACCGAATATGGCATACACTGCGCCCAAACTGCCAACATAATAGCTAAAAATGTAAAAGGTGAATTTGTCCCTGTCCACGCCACGAAGGAGTAGAGGTACAGTCCCACTCATTCTTAACCTCGTCGCTAGATGAAGGTGAGTAGTAAACATCACGCATCGGCCGCCTTACTCTCGGTAGCCATCGAATAGGAGGCTGGGTGGACCCCAAAACCGGTCTGGACGTCTTAGAAAAGACAAAATGTCTTTCCCCTGCCGGGATTTTTTTTTTTTTTTTTTTTTTTGGCCTGTCCGGGGTTTTTCCCCCTTTGATACAGTTTTGTACTGTATAAAAGCCTTTTGTCTTTCATGTCACTTACGTTCCATACTACCGTCTTTACGACAAACACAACACAAACATCCATGCCCCCGGTGGGATTTTTTTTTTTTTAACTAATTCCTGTGGTTTCACCTTTGATCCATTTTTGTTCTGTATTAATCCTTTTTTCGTCCTTTTCATGTCACTTACGGTCCACAATCGTCTTTTTACAACACAACACAAACATCAATGCCCCCGGTGGGATTTGAACCCACGATCCCAGTAAGCGAGCGGCCGAAGACCCACGCCTTAGACCGCACGGCCACTGGGATCGGCAATTCGAACACCAGCCAGTCCAATCCGTAGCCTAGTCTCTATACCGACTACGCTACCTCGTTCCAACACACGTGACCACTCGTCTGCTTCTAGCGCCAGTGGAAATGAAGCCCACAAACCAGAGCTTCACACTTTACATGTTTCCGTACAAAGGTGTGAATGTTTGGGGTGTGGCAGATTACGAAAAAAAAACTGTGCCTAACTTCAGACTCGCGTTGCGTCTACACACAGCTTGCATAAACTGTTCCAGGAAGGAGAGAGTTGTCATGTTACTTGCAGCATGACACACGAAACTTGGCGAGTCAGGCGAGTGCCAACTTTTCACTTTAGGTACCGTATACCCGTCTGATAAATGCACCCTATTAATTACCAAGGTACTTTTGCGGATTTAATGGTCCACAATATCTTCTGGTATTAAGAATCGGTGTGATTTTTGGGGCCATTTTCGGGAGGCCGGGAGGGGGGAGCGCGTCTTATGACGCCAGAAATCCAGTACTTGAAAGAAAACGTATTTTCAAAGTAGGCCCTAATGCTCAATACTAATCCAACAGCACAAGTAAATACCCATGCATGGCACAAGCACATATTCTTTAATTCTCCCACTAACTGTCCGCACGATAGGCCTGCGGTTTCTTCGCTACCTACAAGAACAAAAGGCAGGCGACTTTCCCTTAAATAACAGGAATCGATACATCAAAACGTGACATCCTTCTCTTTTTCCGCGCCAAACGGGATGATTAATACAATCTGGCGCCACTGCAGAACACTGGGACTCAATGTTGTCACGGAGGTGAGCAGTAAGATGGCGGTCCTGTAAGATCAGTGGCGTAACTAGGTTTTTCTTTGCACTCGGGTCGAGAAATCACAATGGCCGCTCCTAACATAAACCATGAACTTTACAATAATCACAAATATTTATTGATTTTCCTCCTATTTGGCTCAAAATTTAAAATTTCATAAGTGCAGAAAATAATGTTTTTCATACAAACTGCAGTCGAACTCGGTTACAACGTCATAAAAGGGTCTGAATATTTTGTGTCGTTATAACCGAGCAGTATAATGTTATGGTTAAAAGTGACGAATTAATTGGCACTACAGAATATCTGACTCTATATGTGAGGTGTCATATAAACCGATGTCGTTATAAGCGGGTTCGGCGGGTTCCACTGTGCTTATTTTTCCGTCCATTTTGCCGCCCCTTGGAATCTGCTGCCCGGGGCGGCACCACTCGCCCCCTCCCCTCTAGCTACGCCCCTGTGTAGAATGCGACGCCGTGTAGCTTGGTAGATACGTACTGGAGGAACGTGCCTCTTCATCTTCCCAAACAGCACAGGGTCACATCTCGGAAGACGGTAATATCGGCAGACTACATCAATAAAAGTGTACTAGAGCAGTGACAACCAAAAAGCCAACAGCAGAATAATAATAATAATAACCCCAGTCCTTGTTTTACGCCCTAGTTGCGTTCCTAATAAAAGTGAGCGTAAATCAAAAATGGTATTCCCATCAGAAAGAAGGGCTAGCGTGAAAGAACGCAGCCACAGCAGCAAAAAGGCGTAGAAAAAAACGTGCATAAAATCTAGGCTGGGTGTAATGTCTATGGCGCTACGAACGTGAATGTGTAAAGCCAGCCGGCCAAGACTCAGCAGATCAGCACAACTAGGAACATCGCGCTCTCTTCCGGTGAGTCACACACAAGTTACCACAACCAGTTCTCTCTTCTTCGCGGCCATCTGACGTTCCGCGCATGGTGAAAGCCCTGAACGTGTGTTGTTATTCCAATCATGGACCAGATAATTCGTCCTTGAGTAAATGCCGCCATAAATTTCACCGAAAATATCCTGGTGTTGACCCACCAACACTATAAAAGATTCGGTAATATGCATAGTGTTACACAACACGCACACGAGGTCGAAATGTCCTACAAGATTTATTCTAGGGCATTTCTACACTTTAAGATCAGTCCCACTGCGTGGTCTCGAAATGTCGGGGTCCGATCGCCCATTGACGCAGCGTCACGTCTAAGAAAGGAATCCTCAGCAGCAGTGCTGCGGAAGCGTCACAGCTATCCAGATTTCGCCGCATTAAGAAGCAGAGGTCTGCACCGAAGTAGCTGAGACTTCCCTCAGTACAGCAGGAGTAATTCCACAAGATCTCCAGCTCCAGGCGCAAGTAACGTTAGCCAGCCTAGGCTGATGTCACAAGTCGGAAGACTGCGCGAAGTCGTGTGCGCATAGATCAGTGTGTTTCTGCAGTCAGAGAGGTGGAGGTGCCAGTATTCGTCTGCTTACGCAGCAGCTACATTCACGTGACTGAGGTAACAGGTCCGTCAAGTTTGTGAGACTCGCGCTGAAGATTGTCTTGCAAAATGACAGGGACTTTGTTGATGTAATCCTGCTATACCTCCACAGCACTGCACTCAGGCTATGTCATTCCGATGATTCCCATCTTAAACATACGGGAGAGGACATATAACTACACCGCCCGACACGACACACTTCACACACTCCATTAGGACGAGATCTCTTCGGATCACATACGAGCGAGACAGATGCCTGTGTGCGCAGTCCATATAGACCATAAACAACTACGGACGTACACCTGAAAGTGCTCACTATCATATAATTTTAATATCACAATACTGTAATTTTATGCTTATCAACTTTACGTATTTTAGAATTTTAATATTTCAAACATTCCAATACGGGCAGTACAATACCTAGATTAACGTGTTGGGCTTATATTCCTTTGTTCTAAAAAAAACTTCCTGAGGATGTCACCCCGGTGTCGAAACATGTAGGAGTTTAATACTTATCATGAATTGTATTTTATTAAGTGCATTTGTTGGTTAATGTATTCATAATAACTCCACTTATTCTTAACCTCGGCAGTAGATAGTGGTGTGGACCGGGATAGCGCAGTCGGTATAGCGACTCACTACAGGCTTGACGGTTCGGGGATCGAATCCCGGTGGGGGCGAGATTTTTCGCACCCGTCCAGACCGGCCCTGGGGCCCACCCAGCCTCCTATACAATGGGTACCGGATCTCCTTCCCAAGGTAAAGCGGCCGGGGCGTGGCGTTGACCACCCACCTCCCCATCCAGCGCTGAGATGAAAGAAAGAGTAGAGCTATACCTCTACTCCCCCCCTGTGCCTTCATGACCTGTTATAGGGTGAAATTTACCTTTGCTTTACTAGACAGTGTTGTGTGCACGACTTCACGTCCCGGCTACTTCACCAACCCCCCCCCCCCCGCCCCCTTTCGGGGAAATAGCAAACTGGGCTCGATTCTGTGTGAACCTAAAAAAAAATCTATGAATTGTGGAGAAGAGTGGGCCAGCCAGGAATCGAACCCCAAAATCTCGGTGTTCCAGCGCAGAGCCATATCACTATGTCGACTGAGCTATCGGGGCTGTGAAGACAGCACAGGTACTTACAATTAGCTTTTCCCGTAACTCCAAAACCGACGACGTGATGCACGCTTCGGTTTGTGAGGAAGTCGGAAACTCAGAACTTCGACATTTTGTAAACCGAGACGCACGCGACACCGCTGCGGACACTTGCTTCTGTTTAACTAACTAACTAACTAACTCCATTGAGCAGAGTCCTTCTTGAGAAGCTAACCGTTCCTCAGCTAATCAAGAAATGCCCCGCATTTTATGAAACCCGAAGGTTCATTGCCGCATTCACAACAGCCCGCCACCTGTTCCTATCCTGAGCCACATCAATCCAGTCCAGCTCACGCCCTTCCTATTTCTTGAAGATCTATTTTAGTATTATCCTCCCATCTACGCCTATGTCTTCCAAGTGGTCTCCTTCCCTCAGGTTCCCCATAAAACCTACATTCACCTTTCCTCTCCCCCATACGTGCCACATACCCCGCCCATCTTATCTTTCTTGATCTGATCACCCGAATAATATTTGGTGAGTTGTAGAGAACATAATGCTCCTCGTTATGTAGTCTTCTCCACTCCCCCGTTACCCCGTACCTCTTAGGTCCAAATATCTTCCTCAGCCCCTTGTTTTGGAACACACTCAGCCTATGTCACTCCTCTTTCTGCGAAATGCAAATAAAAACACGAACCTGTAGTGATTTCTGAAACAGGTTTAACAAAAAAAATTAAGAAATAAAGTACCATCGTGTAATCTTGAATTCGCAATCGGTAGTTGCTGCGTCCTGCACTGAGAGACACAAAATGCGTCAGCTGGTAGCTTAATGCCAAGTTACTACAAGATACACGAACATCGATAAAATACCGGCTCGCTTAATGGCGAATTAGATCTTGAAAAATTGTCGCAGAACGATTAGAGAAAACGTGACCGGAATAAAAATGCAGAGGCGATGGACGTTAGCAGTCATGCCGTGAACGAGGTAATAAGTTTAAAAACAGTCATTATTTACTCAATTCATAGGCACAACAAACACATGCTGACCAGCAGATGCAACGGCTTCTACATACAGCACAGACGCAGAGATGAGCCTTGGATACACATCGCTTTACCTCGTACATGACTGAAGGAAAAGTTGTTCCTGTCCAGGACATCGGTCAGCTCCTTAGGCATTGGACTGCGCGCGCACACAAAAATGAAGGCAATTTCATGGGCTTACTTTTCTTCCGGAACGTTAGATATCACACCTCGAGAACCGCAAATATCCGAAATGCAAACCGGCAACTGCCGGCCGGCTCCACGAACTGCCGAGTATTGTTGACACACCAGATGCATGCTCTTGGTGTGAACTGTACATTCCATAACAGACATTTCTTACGAACACAGAATGACAGCGACAGAGATGGAGATGGGGCACTGTGCAAACATATAAGACTCAAAATCCAGCGAGGCAGAGACGGGGGAGGGGACACATTAGCCTGTAATGATTTTAAATGACTTGCCCAAATCCGGGAGGTGGTGAAATTCAAAAATGAACTAACACAGATGGAGTTACACGTACTACGAGGTGTCGTCTAAAGAAGAGGCTGGGGCAAGGGGGAGGCTAAGGCGTCCAGTACAACATGCCATGTGATTTGTAGCTGTTAAAGACAGATGTTACGAGGGTGAAAGAGCCATAAGGGTGGGAGGGAGGAAGCCAGGAAAGAAGAGTGAATGGTTCTTGTGAAAGATACACACCGTTCCAGATGGGAAGCCTTACAGAGGGCTTCACAAGTCATTAGTCCAGTGACCATGGAAGGCACGTCGCTAAGAGACCGGGGGCTCCCATCAACAGCTTAGATGCTACGTACAAACATGCGTCCTTTGTACACGCTGCTAGTTGTCCAATACTGCCTCGAGTTAAAATTCAACGAAAACCATCTCACACTCTGTACTCTGTCGCACTTTGTGGCACGATCGCTTACTAGCTGATTAAAATAAATATCAAAATGGTAAAGACGATGGTGGGCGAACCGGTGACACAAAGACGCAATTAATGGGAGGTGTCACTACATGTTGTGTGTCAATTGCAGGCGGACTAACAAAACTAACTCCATGGAGCAGAGTCCTTCTTGAGAAGCTAACAGGTCCTCAGCTAGTCAAGAAGTTCCCCGCGTTTTATGGAACCCGAAGTTCATTACCGCACTCACAACAGCCCGCCACCTGTCCCTATCCTGAGCCATATCAATCCAGTCCATGCCCCCCATCCCACTTCTTGAAGATCCATTTTAATATAATCCTCCCATCTACGTCTGGGTCTTCAAAGTGGTCTCCTTCCCTCAGGTCTCCCTACCAAAATCCTGTATGCACCTCTCCCCTCACCCATACGTGCTACATGCCCCGCCCACCTCATTCTACTTGATTTGATCACCCGAATAATATTTGGTGATAAGTAAAGATCACTAAGTTCCTCGTTATGTAGTCTTCTCCACTCCCATGTTGCCTCGTCCCACTTAGACCCAAATATCCTCCTCAGCACCCTATTCTCCAACACCCTCAGCCTGCGTTCCTCCCTCAATGTGAGCGACCAGCTGTCATGGCCACTCGATAGTTCAGCCACAACATATCCACTGTATGCCGAAGCTGAAGAATGTGTGACACCTCCACTCCCCTGTCTAAGTATGGTGACAACTTGACCGTCAGTTCTACCTTACAGTCTGTGCAGTCCAAACCGTTTACTCAGCACGCGGTTACGAGACAGTGTACGGAGCAACGCTCTAAATCCTAGGGTTTTTATCCCGTCCATATAACTTCTGCTTCTTGTAAGTCTTCTAGAAGCCGGACTTTTGAAAGGTCAAACTATCTTCCCCACAGCAGTTAGCACTTGCTGTACAAAGAAAATGTGGAACTGAACAGCAGAATAATACAGCGCCTTGGGCCACAGAGCGAACTGAATCAACACGAGCCAAGTGTTTGTTGCGTAACTGACCGTGTCGGAATTATATCGAACATGCCTTAGGCCAGGCCTGCTCAACCTCTTTATGTGGTGCGGGCAACTTGGCAAAATTTTGTCTGCATGAGGGCATCATGAAATTCAATACACATAATGATGCATGAATCAGCATAAGTGTAATACACAAATTACACACCAACGAAATGCACTATATTTTCACTTTTCATTTGTGAATTGTTTAAAAAATGCACGGTGAAGATAATATATAAAAAAGCATAAGTGTAATTGTATGTATAGGCTTACCTGTGTATTTGTCCATATATAATATGCAACAGAGATATACTGACAATAATAGGAAACATTTATAAAAAGAATACAACCTAGACTAGGGTGTCGCTATTTTAGAACATTTTCACAAAATAAATTATACGTAAACATGAACTCATAAAAGGTAAAGTTCACCCTATAACCTGCCATGAAAGCACAGAGGGAGAGCAGAGGTATAGCTCAATTCTTCTTTTAACCTCGGCGATTGATGGGGGTGGGTGGTTAACGCCACGCCCCGGCCGCTTTACCCCGGGAATGACCCGGGTGGGCCGCAGGGCCGGTCTGGAGGGGTGCGAAAAATCTCGCCCCACCGGGATTCGATCCCCGGACCGTCCAGCCCGTAGCGAGTCGCTATACCGACTGCGTTAACCCTCTCCCTGGCAAGGCCAAGATAGAACGCCGAAGCGATTTTGAAAACATATGGACAAGAGCTCGGTAAGTTTTGAAAATCGCCTCGGCGTTCTACCTCGGCTTTGCCAATGTTCGTTGTAAATGTCTCGCGGGCAACATAACACTGTGACCGCGGGCAACAGCTACGGTCTGAGCGGGCCTGCCTTTAGGCTTTTCGCTGAAGGTAGTCCTCTTCAAGGTTTACTTACACGGCCTCGCCCCCCACCCCACTTCCCCATCGACCCGGGGTGGGGGGCGGGAGAATATAGAATGACCTGACCCATTAATGTTCGCTATATCCACCACCATTTACGGATTACAAAATGTAAAAGTTTAAAACATAAAAAATCAAGTTACATACCAACACGCCGAAGGTAAAGTACCTTCTGTGCTTAATTAAGTACATCGCCACGAAGAGATTACGGGGGAGTGTTAAGTAATGCCTAACACAACTTAGTATCAAACACAGCAATTAACAGTTAAAACTCTGTAGGCACTAATAAGACTGTAGAAGACTGGTTTTACGTCTTCTGGGATGTCGGCGTTTCGAAACATCGTTGTGCCTTTATCTGCAAGGTACTACGCTCCTAAACGTCGGCAAGTTACGTCTCTAGTTCAGATGCCACATAACTACCACCGCCGTGGGCACGTGAACACTACGTAGTTCCATGACAACTGCGTCAGACTGACATAACATGAAGGGCATAATAAACTAATCACAGCCATTACAGTAAAATAATGTCCATCAGTGAAGACTTTAAATAAAGAATGGTTAAGCCCAGCGGCAAAACATGGGATGACAAAGGCATGGACAAAATAGCCGAGGTCACTGACGTGACATCTGAAGACCCGTAAGATTAGGACATGGCAGAATCGGTGTCCATGATACTGTCGGAGGAGAAATTACTACATATCGAAAGTAAGAGACAATAAGGCCTGTTGAACGAGATAAGACAGTGGCCGAGCATTACACACAGGAGGGAACATGCTGAGAGCGGTACAGGCATGAAACGGCAGAATTCTTAAAGACAATACGTGATACGGGTCCGAACTTCTGCGGAAGTACAAACCGACCCCATTCAAACACTCCTCAGATAACAAATATACAGCTCCAGTTGCCTGACACTTGTTCCGGACTTCATTTTGAAACTTGGTCAATCAATGAGACGGTTTGCATACGCACAAAGTTGGCTGCGAGGTTCTTAGCGCTGCTGCTACATGAAGTATCAGTTTATCGCAGCTCATGATAACCGCATTCCCAACGTCTACCCCGAGGGTGGAGCACCGATGCTTCCGAAAGCTTCGGTAACTACTTAGAAACTGACACGGCGGCATATCCTACATTCGAATCTTCTTCAACTTCGCTTTGAGAACCTCAAATCTCGCAATTTTCCTTAGGATGTTTTAATATTATCCTCCCGTCTACGTTTTGGTCTGCCAAATACTCTGTTTCCTCTGTTCCAATCGCAACTTTATTTCCCACTCACAAAAGTACACGGCCCACGACAAAGCAACGCTTTACGGCGTGTAATTTTCTCCACCAAGCTGTTGCTTTATCCCTTTTCGGTCCAAATACGTTATCGCCTTGTTCTAATGCATTCACAGCCTTTCATACTGTCAAACAAGGCAAGACCAAATTCCACACCAAAAGAAAACAGGGAAGAATATTTTCTATACTAATGTTTAGTTTGTAAAGAAGACAGTAAGTCACGGTATCCTGCAGTTTCGAAGTCTCACAGCCCCAGCCGACTAAGCAGATACGCTGCACGATGTCGCAGGTCTCTTGGACGGTCCTCTGCCTGTCGCAACCAGAGGTCACTGCCGTCTGACCGCACAGCGACATTGTCCGCCCACAACACACTCTTCAAGGCAGGGTCTGTCTACTTGAGAGAGGAGCTCGCAGAGAAAAGTAAGGCCAAAAGACGCGGCCAAATAAATGTAGAGAGGCTAGTACAGATTGGTTCGGGAGAGACAGGCTCGTATGAAACGTAAGGCCACAGAGGCTTGTAGAGAATGGTAATGCCAAAGACGCTTGTACAGAATGGTAAAGCCAGAGAGGCTTGTATAGAATGGTAAGGCCACACAGGATTGTACAGGATGGTAAAGCCAGAGAGGCTTGTAAAGAATGGTAGGGCAAGAGAGATTGGTATAAAAATAACGGCCAGAAGAGGCTGGTAGAGATAGAGGTAGGGCCAGACAGTGTGGTGCAGTAAGTAAGATGAGAGAGACTTTACAAGATAAGGCCACGGAGGCTTGTACCGACAGATAAGACCAGAGACACCAGACAGGCACAAAATTAACACTGAAGATGACGTGTGTGTCAGGCCGTGTGACATGCTTCACAACGGCTTGTATTTGCAAAGCGAACGAGGTATTCACAAAGAAAGAAAAATATTTGTAAAATATATTTAGACACTCAAATATACTGTGTTAGTCAGATTGTTACTGAAGCAACCTTCATTATTGGAACGAGGAACAAAATTTAGATTCGTGTCACGAAACTTCTGTTGACTTATAACGGAAAATAAAACCCCCAAAAAAGTTTCCAACCCATGTATCTCATTGGTTCTGCCCTATAAGGACACGCCATCGTCATGCTTACAAGCCTGCTGTCAACAAGTGAAGCCATCAACACTTGAACACCACCAGGAGTAAAGTGACGAGATGCAGGCAGCAGTCTCACTTCTTAATAACGGCGGACGGACAGTGTCTGTCAACACTGCTGACATCATACTGACAGCATGTGCAGTCACAATCGCCCAACACTCTCCTACTTTGCATTCAGTAGGCTGTGGCTTTAAATCTCGAATGGGAGATGGGCCATCCTGATGACGTCATTCGTGGAATTCCTCAGTGCCTGTCAGCAGATGTAGGGACAGCACACTACAGTGGCCCTAACCATGAAACTCGCTGTTCACGAAACATCGAACATTCAAAGCTGCTAAGCTTTAGAGTCGAAAAAGCGTTGTTAAATAAACTACTAAACAAACTACGGCTTGGTCAATTTGTATACATGCCACCCCTGAGTAGGCAGCAGGCATTCACCCGAATACATTACATGCTTTTATGAAACCTGAAAGTTCATCACCGTGTCCATAAAAGTCAGCCACTGAATTCACCACCGTACGCCGGTCACATTACAATCTACATCCTTCAGGTCAGTTTTAGCATCACATTGCCTCCTACGCTATGGTCTGCTGTTACAAGTTTCTGCCTGTTTCTCATTTTCTTCAGCGCCCTGTACGCTGCACCAGCCTTTCAATCCGATCAATCCACAAGATCTCAAACTTCGAACCATCTGCTTTTCTGAACAGTTCCATATTACACAGCACTTAATATGAAGTGCAGAAACTGAAGGAACAATAGGGAGGCCACTTCCGCCAGCCTGTATATTTCATCTCTCAACCTTATAGGCCTATATATAATTCGATAAAGATACCTAGTGGAAGTTTCCGCTAAAAATGCTTGGTCCAATTTCGTTTTGATCCATGATATAAGACACGGAACACTTTAAGAACAAATCTAAATCAAATTCAAATTTTCCTTACGAACTGTAGCGTAGTAATTCCAGGCCAGCTGACAGGCGGTCTCACACACATACTCCTCCCCATAAGGTGCTCTATGCTACACCCACTGTGTACAGCAAGTGATTCTTAATGCATGCGTCACGAAGCAGTTTAGGGCGCCTCAGGTTTGGACGAGAGGCCCAATTCTAAGATTAATCTCGCCTGCCGTCCCAGAAAAGGGGAAGAACACAGCAGCCTTAAAAATGTCCTGTGAAGGAATTGTCATGCGTACGTGATCTATTATTTATAAAATAATACCGTGTCCAAAAAACTAAATACACAACACCGCTTACGCCGGTTCAACAGAAAGGCATAATAGGCGACTGGCGCAGCACTAATCTTCATACGTCTGTACATACATCCCGGCACGAGATGAGGCTCCCCCCCAGAACCCTCATCTTCAGCTCACTGTGCGTCTTCAGACGGTAAAGGAGTGGCGTCTGTGTGTTTAGGAAGACAATTATGTAGCAAAGGCCGCACAATGAGGCAGCTGAATCGACATTTGATTATATGCAAATTCGTTCCTCCAGTTTGAATCCCTGCGTGTTGTTACCGGAGATGGCTTCTGCTTTCAATACACAAGCACGATATCAGATATTTAATTCTTACACCAGGTATTTCAAGTTTCGTCGAAGTTTTCAAAGATAAAAAATCACGAACTTGGGGGTATGCTCCAAAGGCATAATGTTCATATCAAGTTTGGTGGAAATTCAACAGATAAAAAAAAAGTTTAAATGGGGAAGACACAGCATGTTTTTGTCATAACCTTTCTTTCTTTTCAGGCAGGAAGGTGGGTTAGAACGGCCTCAAAAGTTAAGTTCCCATCTATTCATTAAAACTTAACCCAAACACGCTATTTCGCTGAGCGTTTCAGATACCCTTTTCACTGCTTTTAAAATCGGCATTCTACACTTAATGGGCAAATTCAATCAGCCACCACGTGCCTAAAACAAGAAAACTTAAAAATGAGCACACAATGCAGCGGTCCATATACTGAGTGGCGCCTAATATTAAACGACTAACATCCGCAGGACAGCCATGATGTAATCCCAGAAGATACTTCGAATGCCATCATTCCGATACAGGTTCCAGCAAATCAGTCAACTGGTCTGCAGTAGGCAACACAGACTGTATCCTTGCAAGAATGTATCTTATTTCGCAGCCAACACAGCGTAATAGTAAGACAGGATGTGTGTCACATTCCCTGGGCGGTCCGCACCTCAGAGACATCTGACAGTCGCGTCATTGATTTCACGCCTCCGGGAGGGCGCGCAGAGAGAGATTACTCGCCACACAACTGAAACACAAGATTACGGTTTCGTGTGCCACAGAAGCTGTTAACAATGCGTCTCAGATGAGCGCGTGGTAGTGACAACACTGCAGCGTACACAGTAAACAATAAAGGGGCAACGCTGCTAACCAAAACCAGGTACAGAAAACCAAACGTCGACGCACAGTGGGTAGCACTAGTTCTTCGTACCAGGGGGGGGGGGGGGTCCGACGCTCAAATGGGCCCCGCAACAGGCTATACTTAAATGAGATTTTTGGTGGTTTCACTATGCCATTCACAAACGCCAAGTTGATAACACAGATTCACTAAACATCCCACCTTTTTTTTTAAGTGGTCCCAAACAGGCCTTGGCAGGCCCTTAGGGCTCCAGGAGGTTGAGGCTCCCAGGTTTTTAGACAATCGGCACATGAAGGTGGTAAGGTTGTCAGCCCTACGCACCGGCCGCCTTTACCCCCCAGGAAAGATTCCTGGTACTCATTTCTGTTAGAGGCTGAGTCAACCCCAGGGCCATAGTGCGACCGAAACGATTATGTCAATGAAAAATTCCAGTGACACCATCGGAAATCGAACCCGCAACGTTCCGGTTTGTAGCGCAGTGCCTCAACCAACTGCGCCACCGCGAAACATCCCACCTACGATATTATACACGGCTAGCGACTAGGTACTTACGGTAACTTACCAAAAAACTTTCACTTGTCAACAATCAGTGTTTGTCAATATATAAACCACAATACCAATCTGACGAACCACACAATTCTTAATTTTATTATTTCATACTTTCTCTAGCTACACGCTTCGGCGTATGACGTCATCAGGCTATCAATTCTTTACGTAAGGAAGTACAAAGAGAATAGCTAGCCTGATGGTGAAGTCACATGCCGAAACATGTGGCTACAGATAGTACCAAATAACGAAATAAAAAATTTGGGTCGCCTTTGTTAATGTATTATTGTGGATTATATATTAATTTAAAAAGCACGAGGGGATACTGAAACTAACTGAAAGTCGCCGTCCTCATTTCCAGAACACAATGAGCAAGTACAACACACCTCAGTATTTCTTACGACATTTCGTAAGCGTATTCAGAGGACTGTTTCGGTCTGCGTTTATAAATAGTTTCATAATCGTTTAAAAAAATTTCCTTAAAATATATCATGAAAAGAAAACTTTGTTTGGGGTAGTCGCAAAGTTGATTCTTTCTGTGACACTCTTTGGATATTTTAAACAGGAGCGACTTTTCACTTGGCAGGACGGCTGAGAGGAGGTTGACCCATTCATCGCTGATTGACGGTTACAGGGATCAGCTACCCACTGACCAATACAATTGTTACAACTTTATCATTGTAACAAATGCGAATTTGTGGGAGAAAGTTCAGAATCATGAATTTATATGTACTACATTTTACGTTCTTTTAAACATTATATGATAGCCCGATGATGGCCAGTTGTGACTGAAACATGTAGCTACTCGTCTGAATAGACACATTTGTGTAGGACGGGATATTGAAAGGTTTGTTACTGAATGTTCCACAGCACAACGGGATGAATTCTATCCAATTAGAACACCAACAGGGTGCGAACCGCGTCCACGCACACACACACACTACGAGACGCACAAAAACTGCACTGGGCTGGATCGACTGTACCGTAAAAGGTAAAAGTAAAGTTAAGACTGTCCCTGTGCACGCCATAAGGAGTATGGGGGACTGGAGGTACGTGTCCATTCATTCTTAACACCTCGGCAGCAAATTGAGATAAGTAGTCACCCTCGTGCACGGGCCGCTTTACCATCGGGAAACTGGGTGGGCCCGAGAGACAGTCTGGACGCTTCGGAGATGACATAAATCTCTTATCACTGCCGGGAACCGAACCACGCTTCCTTGGTCGTGAAGTCCGTAACTCAGTCATGACACCAACCAGGCTATCCCGGCTCCCCATTTTAACGCAATGTACCGAAATTTTCAGAAGCGCCTAAGGAAAGCATCACGAGGCAGCGGAGTCTGCTCCACGAATACGAACCGGCAGCGGTGGCTCAGCATTAGCAACTTTCGAAGATCAACACGACTTTCAATTCCGCTGTTCCCACAGTCGCCTCAGAGCTCGTTAACTTGATATGAAGCCAGTGGAGAAAATCCTGACGCGTCTTGGCTAGGCTTCGGCAGTCAAATAACAGTCTATAACCACTCCGTTAGAGAAACGTTCGCATTGAACAAACAGATCATGCAACCCAACAGAGCCTTTATTTAAAATACGAAATATACATGAACTTTCTATCTCGCGAAACGCCCTTAAAAAGAAGAAAAATTCAAATGAAGACAAGCAAGTCTCGAACCATGACCTCGACAGCAAGATAAACGCTGCAGAATCAGGATGATGACTGTACACTTGCCATTTTGTCTCTAGGGCCTCGTTTCTCTTATTTTTTTCAGTCTCTAAATGGCTTCGTTTTTCACTCCTCAGTATTCCCTGATTAATTTTGTCTAATGATAATTTATTACCCTATTTACATTCCGACAAGCTTCAGCACTTTACGAAGGAACATCAATTTCTGAACACTACGAATCAGCGCAATACACATTCATAATCGCAGCCTTACGCTGATCACTTGTCTATATTGCATGATACTGTATTAACCACCGAAGTTAGGTATACGTACGGGTACACAGATTTTTCCAAAAACCTAGAGTCCTCATTAAAATTCTAGGCGCCAGAAGGGTGACATGAAGCAAGTTACACACTGAGAACCCAGAGACAGCCGCAAAGTCAAGTTCCGGACGGACAGACGCCAGGACGTGCCCCACAGATGTCGTAACGGGCTGTCAGAATGTGGCAAGTAGAGAACTGGTCGGCTTGCTCTAAGACACCGAAATCTCATAGAGCGGGGGCCCCGCACTTGTGGTTCCAGTTCGTTACTGTTCACAAAACCGGTCAGTCACCCGTACGGACCGGTTCCTACCCAGACTCTATCACAGATTAGGGCTGAAGTCTACACAGTTACGAAAAGCATCATAAGCCCAGCAGCAAAAGTGTGGGCTTTATGAAGCCGGTGATTTATGAGCGTATCATAGGGATAAGTAAAACAACCAAAACCGACATACCGTAAGGGGAATTTCTATAATTCGGCTCAATAACGTAACACAGTGTTTTAGCCGAACTAGAAAACATTCGTGTCCACTGTTTTGTATGCGAGAAGGCAGGGTCTGACTCTGATGTAAGAACACGAACTGTAAGGTGTGTGAAAACATGTGCTGAAGGAAATAAAGTACAAAGCTGTCACTGTTCATTCTGTGAAGTCATATGGGGGGGGGGGGGAGAGGAGAGGTATAGGTCCTCTCATTCTTAACCTTGGTGCCAGATGGAGGTAAGTGGTCAACTTGACGCCCCGGCCGATTTACCCCGAAGAAAAACGGCCCCGGTACCTACTGGCCACAGAACCCATCTGGACTTTCTGGAGAGGTTAAAAATGTCTTGTCCCTGTCGGGACTGACTTGTTAAATATTGTTAATTTCAGGCTTCAATGAATGGAGGTAGGAATGTAGAAATGCATTGCCCTGGACCTTTTTGTATAATTAAGAACATAAAAGTGTGTATTTACACCTGTTAGTTCACCTAGCATAAGATATCAACCCGTATTTCAGATCGCAGCAGGGAAAGGTTTGTTTATGCATGAATCACAGACGCGTTCCGGTATTTTAAGGTGGCTATTTAGATCGAGGGACTGTAAGGTGGCTATTTAGATAGAGGGACTGTAAGGTGGCTATTTAGACAGAGGGACTGTAACGTGGCTATTTAGATAGAGGGACTGTAAGGTGGCTATTTAGATCGAGGGACTGTAAGGTGGCTATTTAGATAGAGGACTGTAAGGTGGCTATTTAGACAGAGGGACTGTAAGGTGGCTATTTAGATAGAGGGACTGTAAGGTGGCTATTTAGATTTAGATACGAGGGACTGTAGTGTATAGGGCGTGGCTATTTAGATAGAGGGACTGTAAAAATGCTGCTAGACCATTTAGCTGGAGAGATTGAAAATATCAAATGCTGCTAGACCATTTAGTTGGAGGGACTGAAAAAGATCCAAGGCTGCTAACCAGTCCAAAGCAGTGGGGCTCCACCGAATTCAATGACCTCGTAATCACTGCCTTGTGTTAATACACCCTGTAAACTCTACCATATAAACATGAAGCTGATTAAAATAGCACAGAACACAGAGCATGTAAACAACCTGATAAAGGAATAAGCTAGTGTGTGTGTGCAAACAGATTCACAGCACAACTGAATCAACTCTCATTAAAAGCGTTTTGCAGGGAATTCTGTGGTACGTAAGATGCGGAACTCGGAAGGTCAACGAAGCCGGCCTTGTTACCAGTAGGTGTAATCTGAGGTTCTCAGTATGATGGTCTTCTGGTATGAGGCGGCATGTTGACCTGATGCCTGCATCTTCAGGGTATCTATTACTTCCAGAAAGAAGGTATCTAAACTTTTGTCTTACTCCTGCGATGAGTCCTGCACCTAAAAGATGGACGCAGCACGTTCTACTACCGTGCTGCTTATCAATCTACCGCGCTAGGTGCTTCCTTAGCTACAGCCAATACAACAGCTCAGTCTTCGTGCAGACACTCTCCAATCTACACAATGGTTCCGTTCCGGAGGGCCAAGCCCAAGTCCAAACCAAATATATTATATATATACAGTCGAACTCGGTTACAACGTCATGAAAGACTGGACCACCACATAGTTCTGCTGTAAGACTAATGGTACGAGGAACAGGACCTCAATCCATCATGATATCAAAATGTATTCAACAACTGCTTGAGCACGATGTCTTTCGAAATACATTCTGACTTACGGAATATGAGAAAAATGAAATTATACTGTGTATATCTCCCTCATTGGGTTCTTCTGCGACACCGACTAAGCGGGCGATCTCTCGGCAGCGAATTGTATGATGCGACACAATCGCTGAACTGGCCTAGACCGGCTCACTGTTACAAGCACGTGCACAACGTCAGGATTTGGGAACCCCCTACTTTGAAACTTTACCCCGAGACAATGACCAAAATAAAATTTTAAGATGAGACAACCCTGTTGGTGTTAACAAATCATAAGCACAGTCGGACTTGGTTATAGCGTCATGAATGAGACCCAATATTTTCTGTCGTTATAAACGACTGTTGTTATAACCGAGGAGCGTAATATTATGCTTAATAGTGAGGAATTCATTGGTAACACACAATATCTGACGCTACAGACGAGGTGTTGTATAAACCGATGTCCTTACACCGGGTTTGACTGTATATGGTCAACTACACATGCGCGGGCCGGAATAGCGTAGTCGGTATAGCGACTGGCTACGGGCTGGACGGTCCTGGGATCGAATCCCGGTAGAGGGTAAATTTTCCGCACGCGTCCAGTTCGGCCCTGGGGCCGACCCAGCCTCCTGTACAATGATTACCGGATCTCTTTCCCGGGGGTAAAGCGGCGGGGGAGTGGCGTTGACCACTCACCTCATCTAGCGCCGAGGTTGGAGGAAGAATACAGCTATACCTCTACTCCCCGTCTGGGACTTCATGGCCTGTTCTGGGGTAAAATTTACCTTTACAATACATGTATATACAAGAACGTCCAGTTGAAATTCAACACACTTGAACCTGATCGGCCGAAGTCCGACCGCCACGCTACCCGTGTAATTGCCCAGCAGTATTCTTCCGCCCCCTTCTTTTCCTTGCGCTTACATTTCCGCAATAAAAGAACATGGGGCACGTTTAAAAAATGTTTTTAATTTTTTTAATTTGCGCGAGTCTGAAGTTGCGTGACAGAAAGTTGCGTAAGCCCTGGAGTGCCAGTAACCTAATAGCCCAAAAAACACTCCACTGACGACTTCAGCCCCTTAGCAGTTAAATTTTCCGCAGTGTTTTGCAACCAAAGTGAGTGAGGATCTCTTGGGGAACAATGCGTACTGGGACATGTAGTCCTGAATGTCTCCATGTCTATGTCAATTCATGTCACGAAGCTACAAATATTCTCCTCAGCAAGATATTTCCAAATCTCCTCAAAATGTGAGATATTCGCTCTCCTGGGATATTACGCAGCGTTAACTGGTAGTGACCGCAATTTCGGGGACAAACATACCAGAAGAACGAAGATCCCATTTACGCAGCGGCGGAAGTCCGGTTTTCACGCGTCCTCAAAATGTCTCTGTTCTTGAAGATTAAAGTCTTCTGGGATGTCGATGGGTAAACGCCTTCGTTTCGGACGTTGGTAGGCGTAACATCCCAGCAGGCACCAATATGCAGCAACACGTGCTGTGGGAACCTCAAACCTCGCATCTGTGTTTTCTGCTCTCACGGTGAAGAACTGAACACAAGGCCCGCATTATTAATTCTTTCTACAGATATTTGATAAGGCAGTTCTAAATAAAATAACAAATACTTCCAAACTGAACTTTTCTACTTATTTAATCATAAACCTCTTCATATAACTTACACGGAACATATTGTTGTGATAACCGACGACTGTTTTAGGAGGTGAGATGAAATGCGCCCTTACACACACAAATATTTACACTTATCAGTGTCGCAAGAATATGAAACCAGCCAGAAACCGTGGTAGTCTCGCGGCCCCTGTCTTTGAAGCACTGAACTACGCCTTGCGATATATCCTGCTTTGTGTTAGGCAAGTCCCGAGCTCGAATCCCGGGTAAGAAATCGGTCATGACAGGATTTGCGGTGATTAATTTTATATAATTTCTCCAAGTACATACTGCGACAGTCCCTTAACCATTTGAAGACGAAAACTGACCTCAATTATATTTAAAGACTCAGTTCATACCTCGCAGTAAACACACTCCATCTCAGTTATAAAAACCAGTCAGTTAATGCTGTATAGGGAAATAATCGCTGTTTGTTCTAAGATCCATACAAAACACAAATACACTGTGTGAGCAGAACGTGGAGTTTCTGAACGTTAAACCTTGCGGTATACACGTAAAATAACCACAGGGCCTTAAAAAGCTAAAGCAATTCAAACCGCTTCAGTCTACATTTTTCTCAATTAATTAAACACAATCATCCTGTGAGATACGCTCTATGCTTCTTGCAGCTAAGGACGTGTTCTTGGAAAAACAAAAACTGGCAATACAAACAAACAGTCCTTCCTAAACTGCCTGCTCACACAGCAGTTTCAACTTATACGCAGCCCGAACTACCGCCACCACAAAAGTCGCCGCTACAACCTATCTTGAGGCACTTCACAACCTCATTTGAACATCTCAGCATTTTAACATCATCATCCATCATCCGTGTCCGTCTCGGTCTCACAAGGGGCCTCTTACCGCGAAATGCAGTAGCGAAATTCTGCGTTCCTCCAGTCTTTCCATACACTCTGCATTTCAATCCCATATAATCCCCCTTTCTAATCACATTTTGGCGTTTTCTGTTACGCAAATTTTACGGTCATCGGTTTGAAATTCCTCTAGCATTCCCTTCAAGGTGTGACACGATAGCATAAAGCAGGAGGACTCAATCTAGCAACACCACAGTAAATCCCGGACGCCAGGTCGCCCACGCTACTAACTTGTGTATCATGGCGCCCTACTACCTGTGGGTCCTCAGTATGAAACTTGCTTCATGTCATCCTTCTGGCGCCTGGAATTTTGAGGTGACTTCTAGATTTTTGCATACATTTGTGAGTCCCTGACCTACAGTACACTCATGCTTTGTGTAGCTACGTTTCCACGAACACATCGAACCAAGCGACAGTTCCGATCGTGGCCCTCCAACTCATATAACAGATCACTACTAAAGGTAAAGGTAAAGTTCACCCTAGAACGGGCCATGAAGGCCCAGAGAGGGAAAACAGGTATAGCTCTACTCTTTCTTTAACCCTGGCACTAGATGAGGGTGGGTGGTCAGCTCCACGCCCCGCCCGCTTTACCCCGGGAAAGAGACCCGGTACCCATTGTACAGGAGACTGGTCTGGACGGGTGCGCAAAATCTCGCCCCCACCGGGATTCGAACCCCGGACTGTCCATCCCGTAGCGAGTCGCTATACCGACTACGCCACTATCACTACTAAGTACATGACAAACTTCGATCAAAATCGGTATTGTATACACTATGTTTTCCTCAGGCTCTTTCTACTTACAAACACTAGGTACATAATTACGTCTAATTACGAACACTACGTATATTCGCAATTAAAAAGGAATGTTAAAACGAATCGGACTTAACGATGTGGAAGGATTAATCTGGCTCGCGTAGACCCACACTGGTGGTATCTTGTGAACACGAAAACCTAGGGATTCCACACAGACTCTGCGCCCCGCCCATGTTAACAGATGTTTTGTTAAAATAATACAGGACTATTCTGTTTCGCGGAACACCCTGTAGAGTACAACTACATGCTAAGGTTTTTGCTTTCATTCACTTTAACGGTTATGTGCTTAAGGACCTGAATGAGCTCACACTGGTCTATCTTTTTTGTAAATTCCATTTGACAGTTTGTCATATTTAAATATAAATTTGTGGCACTATGCTACTGTGTTCACCAACAGCCTTTGTACACCTCACAGCCACTCACCACAGCTCCTACGCGTTTCGACGCCTAATTCGTGTCATTAACAGTGACTATCCATGCTACCGTAGTCAACACGTGCTTGGCAATATTATATTTACATTATCCGTCATACCCCTTCTTTGGTGTTACCACATTTGTCGAGCCTCTTTTTAGGAGGGTTCGCACAGCCGCGAAAAGCTACCATCAGCTTCGTCATGTCCGTCAGTCCTTATGCATCAGCGCGGCTCCCACCGGACGCACTTCCGTGAAATTTAATATTGGGGAATCTTTATGAAAATCTGTCGAGAAAATCCAAATTTGGTTAAAATCTGACAAAAAATATCGACCACTTTACACGAAGGGCTAAGTGTGTTGCATACTGTTGGCAGCGACGTATGTAGCGCAAAAATAAAGAACGCGTTGTTGCGTTTCGATGCAAACGATGGTTACGCGAACGCGCCACAATGTTACGTTATACGTACATCGCCTATCTTGTTGCAATAAAATTCATGCAAGATGGGGAATTCGTTCATTACAGCTCGTTCTGTCTCACACTACAGCCTAAATGCACTTTTGGTCTATTTTGCTGCGGAGGAAGCTAAACAGATCTCGAATATAACGAGTAATTTTTTTTTTTGATGAAGGGCCCTCGCACCACAGCCTTAAGGCTTTTTGTGCAACCCCAATGAAGATGATGAGAATGAGCAGTTTTTTACCACTTTTTACAATTAATGGAGCACCAGTGGAATGAAATCGACAGGGGAAAACCGACAACTCGGAGAAAAACCTGTCCCAGTGCCACTTTGTCCGCCACAAATCTCACATGGACTTGACCCGGGATCGAACCCGGGCATCCGTGGTGAGAGGCCGGCGACTAACCGCCTGAGCCATTGCACGGCCTTAACGAGTAACTTACTCAAGCCATATTTCAGCAGACTGGCTTATTTGCGTAATATTACAAGGTTGTGGGAAAATCACAACGTAACGGCGATACCTACTACATGTATGCCGTAGGAGATACTTAATCAGACAAACTGATGTATTAACAGTAAGTAATGCAGTATAATAATGATAACGCAAGGGGAGTATAAATTACGTATCAAAATACTCCACAGCCACGACCATCTTAACACCACATCGTACTAGCAACAGTAATGGTAAGTTATACTACCGACCTGAATACGGATATCAACGTAAGAAACTTGCGTAACACCAACACATGCACTATTATATATTTTATTCGAACTATCTTTTACATAAGTTTAAGTCAAACCATCTAATCTACAAGAATTATTAACAAAGTACATTTGCAACCCCTACATACGTTTCGGTGCCGATCCCAGTGGCCGTGCGGTCTAAGGCGTGGGTCTGCGGCCGCTCGCTTTCTAGGATCGTGGGTTCGAATCCCACCGCGGGCATGGATGTTTGTGTTGTGTTTGTTGTAAGGACGGTAGCATGAAACGTAAAGTGACATGAAGGACGAAAGGATTTAAACAGTACAAAAATGGATCAAAGGGGAAAAAACCCCGGACAGACAAAAAAAAAATCCCACCGGGGGGGAGCATGGATGTCTGTCTGTTGTGTGTGTTGTGTGTTGTCAGGTAGAGGTCTCTGCGACGAGCTGGTCCCTCGTCCAGAGGAGTCCTACCGACTGTAGTGTGTCTCAAATGTGTGTGACCATGAAACCTCGACCAAACGAGGAGGCCCAGGCCCATATAAGGCTGTCGAGCCATAAAAAAAAAATACGTTTCGGTAATCAAGTTGCCATCCTCAGAGGACACATCAAAGAATCACAAACATCCACGGCATTACAATGAAAGCACATATGCCGCTTACAACATAACATGAACTGATGCCCACAGTCAAACAAACAAACGTTACGAGTAAACAACATAATGTGTCTGTGTCAGTGATGTAAGCCAACACTTCACATAGCACAGTAAAAATTATCTCATACATAAGTTGTTACATGACTCAATCTAGACGATTAATATATATATATATATATATATATATATATAAGCTTATTTTAAAAAAGTGTTTTGGCTGGTGTTTTGTATACAATCGTATAGTCGATCAAAGTCGATCTCGTCCTGTGGCTTGATGTTGTGTGTCCGGTGAAGTGTCGTGTACTTTGTTAAAAATCTTGTGCACTGGTTGGTTTCACTTAAACTTATGACAGAATGCACGGTACATATAATATAAAATTATCTTTTACACAGCTGCTACATGTTTCGGCGTTATCATCTCGCCATCTTCAGGGAGCTGGCACCAAAGTTTTCTACGAGCCTTTGGCGCATCTGTTCGCGTTACGTAAGTTTCTTACTTCCGTCACAACGCTCGGAATAAGCAATATAAAAATGGAAGTCAACATTCAGCTTTGCAACGCGGTTGCCCCCCCCCCCCCCCCCCCCACCCCCAATATCGCTGCAGTTTATGCAGAATTTTCCACAAACTGGCACCCAGCCATGTTTTTCTCAGCCACTTCATATCATTTCTCCAATGCTCCTCCACATGCGTGTTCGTTCTACAACAGCCCCTAGTGTGTACGACAGCCCGAACAGCCAGCACTAAACAGCAGCATCGGTCATAAATTCACACATTGTCTGGGCTCGATATGAGTATACAGAGTGCAGTGCAGTTAGGTCAATGAATAACCCTGAGCCAATCGAAACACCAATATGGAAGGTCAAGCACACATTCCACTGGTCGGAACTAACAGTGAATTCGTACTTTGTGTGACAGTTCGGTGAATCGGTGCCGTGTGTGTGACTATGAAACTGGTCAATGAATGAGTGCTGTGTGTACGATAATCAAACAGGCCAATGAGTCAATACTGTGTGGCAATCAAACAGTCACTGCGATCTGTTATAATCAGCCAAGTAAGTCAGTCAGTCGGTACTGTGTGATAAATAGTCAATGATTCAGTGCGATCTGTTATAATCGGAAAGGTCAGTCAGTCAGAACTGTGTGATAATCAAACAGTCAATGAATCAGTGCGATCTGTTATAATCAGACAAGTCAGTCAGTCAGTACTGTGTGATAAACAGTCAATGAATCGGTGCGATCTGTTATAATCAGACAAGTCAGTCAGTCAGTCAGTCAGTCAGTCAGTACTGTGTGATAAACAGTCAATGAATCGGTGCGATCTGTTATAATCAGACAAGTCAGTCAGTCAGTACTGTGTGACAATCAAACAGATCTCCGCCCACGCGCTTACTCAAGGCCAGCTACGAAAGACAGTCTTCATTTCCATGTTAATTCCGTACACCTTAAAATGCACGCCATTAAGGAGTCTATCTCTCCCTCTCTCTCTTTCTTTCTTAAGTAAATACTACTGGCGGGGAGTCACAAATCTTAAGACTCCAAGAATGGCCCTTTTCTGTACCTGCACGTGATGGCAACATCAAGAAACCTACTGATACTGACTGAAGAGTTTGCAGTTCAACTTCGCAGTTTTTTGCGGTGGGGAAAGCCGACCTCCCTTGTTTGTGACCTGTAACCGATGTATTCCAGTTGAAAATAGATTTGGCTGAAGTGCAGTCGTGTTTTGTGCGTGTGAAATAATACAGTCAATTTTCTGTAGTGTTCTATGTGGTTAGAGCTGTGCATACATTTGATTTTAGTCTTGTTATAAACGAAATTAACAAATGGCGATCAGTGGAAAGTGACACAGACTCGTGTTTTTGACAGGATCTGTATGATTTCCCCCGACCATCGTCGCGAGTGTTAAGGGACTCTACCCACGCTGTGCAGGTCAACTGCATTCTCGTGACACTACATACACTACAATAGCATCCAGTACACATTTTAGCGTTATTTTGTGTACTTTCCTACTTTAAACAGTAGCGTATTACTCGCAAATTACTTCGCAATACTTTGTTGACAATCGGATTTAGTGATTTCCCAATTCTGACACACAGCCCGCAAGACTGTATGAAACAACACAATAAATGCCACTGCAGAGTGCTGTTGTCTGGGATGTGATGCCATATTGTCTATTACAAGTGTACCGACGTTTCCGAAGACCCTACTACAACCATTACCTGCACTGATGATGGAGGCAGCAGGATCCCCCGAAACTTCGACACACTTCTATTAGTGTACACGACGTCACATGGGATATTTGACAGAAACACTCTCACTGTCGTGACAACCTCAAATCTCACGACAAACGTCAGTGTTGGGCTGCCACCGGCAAGATTTGTCCTGCAAAGTCGTGGTTTATCATCTCACCTGTAAGGTGCCGATGTCACTGCCTGAACTTTCAACACTAGTCTTCCACAGCACGCACCTGTTTCACGCTTTAAAGTGTTCAGTGTTCAATTCGGCATGTGCTAAGCAATCCATGCGACCCCATTAGTCATGCTGTTGTCACGTGACATGGAAGTAGCGTTTTCAACGTAAAGTATCTTGCTGCGAAAACCGGAAGCACAATCTCGGATTTTAACGAATGCCTGATGAATAATTCTGGTAGGACTGTCGGTATATAAACCTGTCAGCAAAGGTAAGGCAATCCCTGCACAGGCCTGGACAGGCCCTGAGGATTCCAGGAGGTTCAGGCTCCCAGATTTCAAGACAATTGGCACATGAAGGTGGTAAGGTTGTCAGCCCTACACACCGGCAGCCTTTACCCCCCCCAGGAAATATTCCTGGTACTTATTTCTGTTAGACATATAAACATGTCACCTACTGCAATATTATCGATGAAGACAGTCTGTCACATTTTCACTGACAGAAGACAAAAGTTTGGAAATAAACTACTAGCAGATCAGAATGATCTAACACGAAGATTACTGGAGGGAACTGGCACGTAGAGACGCTTACATTATACAGCCTGAAAGATTTGTTACTAATGTGCTTAATAACTGGAAGTGATGGGCGGGGCAAGTGGCACTTATGGCGGAAAATAGAAATGCATACAGGGTTTTGGTGGGGAAAGCTAAAAGAAAGAGGCAGCCTGAAATACCTTGGCGTAGATGGTATACCATTAAACCGGATTTTAAATAAAGGAAATAACAGGGAAGAGATTCATCTGGTTCGGGACAGGGACAAGTGGCGAGCTGTTGTGAAGACGATCATGAACTTTCGGGGGTCAATAAAATGCGGGGAATTTCTTGACTAACTGAGAACCTATCAGCTACTCAAGAAAGTCTGTGCCGTATGAAGTTAGGTAGACAGTTTACACAGCCCAGAGTTCTTATACAATATAACACTATATGAAGTTATCAGTACATAACGATCCTTACATTATGCAACCTGAAAGCTTTGGCACCAGCGTTCTTTATGGATATAAGAGCACTACACAGTGAAGACTATACGGAGGGTACTGGCATGTCTGACTTCGTCACATCATAAAGCTTGAATTCTGTGACACCAGCATGCTGTGTGGATATACCGGGGATGTAACAGCTGGTGGAGCGTTGTACTTCTTTCCTTTACAACATAATTACTGCAAATTTAATAAAAAGTAGCTACTTGCCCGTAAAACCGCCAAATTTAAAATCCCTCATTCCCGGACGATATGTTTTCACCCTATTTTAAATTTTAAAAACAGCAGCCAAGAACGTAACAGGAGGAGATTTAAACACCCTTATTCAGCACAATAAAAGACTAATGGTGGGGGGGGGGGGGGGGTCACGGTGCTGTTTACAGCTCTGCGACTGGGGGAGTGGGTCTGTTCCTGTTACAGCTCTACACCTGACACTAGACTACAAGGCTAATATAATGACCTCCACTAGGTGCCTCGATTGTAGAAATAATTTGTGTGCGGACCACAAACACTGTTGGGAATGAATGGGCCGTTTTCATAAAACTTCGGACTAATGCACGTACCGGGTTTTGTGAACGAGGTTGTGAACCTTTGCGTCCTAGAAACACGAGTAACTTCTTGACTAAGTGACGACTTCTTTCAACTCTTTCAGAGGACGTAGGCTATAGTGTTGAGGACTGGTCAGGATTTGATACACCAGTCAGCTAACATCTGAGGAAAATCGCGACAAACTCAGACACAGACAGACAATGACCGAGATTCAAAGTCAGTCCCTCACCCAGTACACGCTTAAGTGTAACTGCTACACCAGACCTGATCGCCCAATTCAAAGTCATTAATTATCTGTCGACTATAGGCAACATGTTAAACATTGTGTCAGGGGACTTTTCAACCACTCTGTATACATAAAGATTCAGTTCTACCTCACAGAGAAGTCTGTAACAATTATAACTAAGCCGTCAATGCTGTACAGTAGGCATGCACAAATTCCCCCAAAATACAGGCGCCACTTCCAAATTCTTGACGCCAGTATGGTGACACAAAGCAAGTTCCATACGTACAACCCACAATTCTGCAGAACTGTAAACCTAGCTGTTATTTTACGTCTTTTGCTCGGTGCATGTCAATACACATTTTTGTACACAAGAAAAAAACTGCAATGATTATGCTGAAAATATTAAGCGTCACCAACTAAATTCTGGTGCCTGGGATCTGTGCACCCCTGCTGAATAAGCAATTGGTGACTATTGTGGGAAATCATACGGAACGCACGAATACACTACGTGGACAAAATGCAGGGGTATTAGTGTTAAACTTTGTGGTACGTATGGTAACCACTCGGTTTTGTGGGGTTATACCGAACTGTTCCCTTTGTACAACCCTGAAATCCCAGTGGCCTCTGCTTAACACAGCAACACAAACACCACAGATAGGCACCCACGGTCCCGAGCGGGACTCAAACCCAAGATGCCACTGTCCAAGCAAAAGGCAGTACATGTCTTAAACCGCTCGCTTAATGCGGCTGGGTTTGCTCAAGACTGCAACGTACAGTAACATTTCAGAAGATTAACAATAGAAATTAATGAAATATATTGCGGTTGCAACACACAATTGACAAACTAGCATCCATAAACATTGTACAGACTTGCGAAAAATACATACGAAGTACTGGCACTAACGTTTTACAATGCCGACGTTTCGCGGAAATATTCTGCCTCCATCTTCAGGGTTAAGCGCATTACTACGTAACGTCAGCAAAAACATCCCACTTCCAACACCCACAAAGACGATTAACATCCGACAATGAACCACCGTGAAAATACAGAATCTTGCAACAATTCTATAAACATTATTTCAGTTTAAAATTTCCGCGTACCAAAGACGTCCAAAGCCATTAGCACGTGCTATTATTATTTTCAACACGCTAACTCCCCTCTTAACATTCCACGGCTATTTACAAATCTAACATGAACATAATCCCACAGTTACTTTACGACACCAATCTGAGTTTGTCTGTCTGACGCACACTAAGCGGACGTTACAGCAGCTTCTGCGGTTGATGTAATCAGATTCTGGAGTTAATGAATTAAAATACTGTCCTTTTCGTCTGTATGCAAGCTAAACTTTCACACCGGTAAGTTGGCAACCAAATAAAATTCATACGCGTATCATTCGACGTGTCTTTCATGCAAACATGTTACAATGTATCAACGTATTCAGGTTAAATGGTCTCTTTGGAGGTTAATAAAGCACAACAGACATCAGCTGATAAGTGTCACCAAAATTTACCTCTGATGATCCGACCGCCGTGATGCAGAGTAATGGCAGAACAAGTAGAAGCAGTAACACTGACACCCGTAAGTGCTTGGCACTACACATGCCACTTTTCACTCTCATATCACGATCGCATTTCGTCCCTTTCGAGGACACAGGGACGAGTGTCGGCGAATTAGCCATGCCTAACGAGTTCACGAGTTCGAGCCTGATACGACTAGACTTATCCTTTCTTTGAACTTGTCAAATGCGGTGCTGCTGATGTTCCACGCACATGTTCGTACGTAACCCTCTACACAACAGAGCGCGTTAGACACAGAACACACAAAATGGCAGTCCAGCGTTATTTTCTGGAAGAACAACTACAAGACCTTCTACGCCGGCCGGGTTGACCGCCAAGAATGTACCAACTTTTGAAACGAATGCCTCGGCCCGCCCCACACAACATGACACATACCACTAGCGCCAGCAAGCGGGAGACAGGCCGAACCAAGAGTCAGCGCTCTAGCTATGTTCTTTTTGTTCACAATAGCGGGACTTCGGAGGCTAGGCCGAGCGAGATATGTAGCTGTAAGGAAGTATCGGGCAGTCGGTCCATGCCGCGTTGCATAAGCTAAGCGCGTTTCCCACAGGAGAGACCAGTTCACTAAAGCAGAGGGGTCAGTGAAAATATTAATTCTTTTGGGATGTCATTGTGTGTAGTGTGGTAGAGAAGGAGACTAGAGACGTTTCGGTGACACATGCTGCCTCCAACTGGTAGTGTAAGCCATGCATTTATAATCTAAACTTTAATAAATCAGACCAACAAATACAATGCATTTAGGGAAAATCCCTAATAGTCTATACCATATCAACACCCTGACACACTTCGGCTCTCAAAGGCCCATTTTCAAGTAGAAACGTCAATTGTTCAGAGAAGCCTACGTGACTACATACATGAAATGCAATTATGCAGATAAAGTGGAAAATTATATAAAAATTCGGATGTAAAAGCTGTCAAATATCCAACTCGTGTTACTCGTTGGTCAGTGTTCAAAATTTTAAAATATGTACCAAACTCATGGTATTTGATTAAAAGCGTTATTAGTTTTCATAGTTGCGTATTGAAAAAACCTTATAATATTTGGACGTAATAATTTGGAATTAAAAGAAATACATTTTAAATTTAATTAAAATGTTTGCCTGCAAATCTATGGTTCAAAAATTATTACCATTTCATTTAAATTAAAATATATTTCTCTTATCAGCAATAAGTCACCAACAAATGCACAAAACCGTCAATAAAGGTATAAATTAACCTTTTATCATTAATAAAATACCCTACATACGTTTCGGCTTGCGAGAAGCCATCATCAGGGGTTTACAGTTGTACTTTCAATTTTTTATTTTATTAATGATAAAGGTTAATTTATACCTTTATTGACGGTTTTGTGCATTTGTTGGTGACTTATTGCTGATTACAGAAATGCACGGTGAATTAAGATTACAGTTCATATTGCTCTTAATTCTAACTTCTTGCATCCAAATATTGTAAACAGTTGTAAATACGCAACTATGAGAACGTAGTCAGCACATGTTTAATCAAAGATAATGACTTTTCATACACTGTATTTGCATAACTGAGTTTCATGTATTTAGTGACAGGCTTCTCTCTACAATTGATGAGACTCCTTGCAAATGGACCCTTGAGAGCCGAAACATGTAGTGATAATACAATATAGATAATTAGGATTTTTTTCCTACATACATTGTATTTGTTGGTTTGATTTATTGAAGTTTAAATGTTGCCTTCCCTCTTCAGGATAAAATTTACTGAAGATCGGAGTAAGCAGCTTCGTCTGAAACATTGGAACGTAAACTGCACGGTTTCGTGGCGAAACATTCTAAAACGATATTTCGCAGCCGAGACGGGGTGTGAGCGCAACGATACAGCGAGACGGGGTGTGAGCGCAACGATACAGCCGAGACGGGGTGTGAGCGAAGCACGATACAGCCGAGACGGTGTGAGCGCAACGATACAGCGAGACGGGGTGAGCGCAACGCAACGATACAGCCGAGACGGGGTGTGAGCGCAACGATACAGCTGAGACGGGTTGAGCGCAACGATACAGCCGAGACGGGGGTGTGAGCGCAACGATACAGCGAGACGGGTGAACGCAACGATACAGCCGAGACGGGGGTGTGAGCGCACGCACGTACAGCCGAGACGGGGTGAGCGCAACGATACAGCCAGAGGTTGAGCGACGATACAGCCGAGACTACAAATGACCGATCGATTGAATTTTTTTATGGCTCGACAGCCACTAGTGGACCAGAGCCTCCTCATTATCGAGACTTCACGATCACACTCAGACACGCACACTCGGTAGGACTCCTCTGGACGAGTGATCAGCCTGACGCAGAGACCTCTACCTGACAACACAAAACACTCACAAGAGACAACATCCATGCCCTCGGCGGGATTCGAACCCACAATCCCAGCAAGAGAGCGGCCGCAGACTGACGCTTTAGACCGCGCGGCCACTGGGATCGGCATAGGATTGAACTAGCCCAGATTAATTCTGACGGTTAGCTTGTGTGGTGACATTCATGACACTTCTCGTAGTATTGGCACAGGAATTCCGTGAATGATTTAAAAATCATGGCAGATGGTGCTGGTGTATTCAGCATGAAATAAGTGGGCATCGTGACTGACATGAGCTAGATCGTCCAAAAGTAAATTTATATCTCTGACTTTCTTAAATCACTGGCACAGAATACGATTTTAGTAATTCAAAATATATATTTTAACCATTGAAAGACGAAACGTGTCTGTTTTATATAAGGACTCAATGCGTACCGAGCAGTAAGCACTCAGGCGATCAAATCAAAGAGGATCAAATTAGCAGGCCATTTGGCACGTATGGGGGAGAAGCGAGGTTAATACAGGGTTTTGGTGGGGAAACCTGACAGAAAGAGACCACTTGGAAGACCTAGGTGTAGATGGGAGGATAATATTAAAATGGATCTTCAATAATGGACTGGACTGATCCGTCTTAGGATAGGGACAGGTGGCGGGCTCTTGTGAATGCGGTAATGAACCTCCGGGACGCACGAAATGCGTGAGGACATATCAGCTTCTCAAGAAGGACCCTGCTCCATGGAGTTAGTTATTTAGATAAATATTTTGTGTCGACATCCAGCGTATGTGTCAATTTAGCATGGTATGAACACTTTATGTACCTTTTAGCAATGCTTCTGGCGGTCAACAGACTGCATACTGAGTGAAAGACCTTTCAGGGTTGCAGTCTGGACCCTTCCATATACAAAGCAAAGCTGGAACAATGGCATTCGTGCTCGATGCATGTTTAGGTGCATTGCGAGGCAACACAGCGTTCAGTACAAGACGTGAGGTTGCGCGGCACAAACACAATGCCAAGTGTGCTGGACAGACAGTAAATAACACAACACAAACTCAAATTACGAATAGGCTAAAGATCCCATTCGTATTCGACTATTAAAAAATTTGTAAGAAAATACGGGGAGCCAGGATAGCTCAGTCGGTACAGTGACTAGGCTATGGGCTGGACGGTCCGGGGATCGAATGCCGGAAGGGGCAAGAGAATTTTCTCTTCTCCAAAACGTCCAGACTGGCTATGAGGCCCATCCGGGATTCTTTCCCGGAGTAAAGCGTGTTGGGAGTGAAGTTGTACACTCACGTCAATCTAGTGACGAGGTTAAGAATGAGTGGATCGCTACCTCTACTCCACCTAAATGCCTTCTTGGCCTGACGATTTTATTCGTATTGTCCTATAACGCAGTTTCTAAGAAAATAGCATCGGTTAATTAGTGTTACTAAGTAGGCCTTCCTTTTATTTTGAAGCAACTTTGTGGCAGAATGGTTGTTCATTTAATGGCGTCTGTCGAACGGTGCTGCAATTGCTACGACTTCTTAAATTCTTCCAACCTATATACAAGTATAACTAACTGTGGTTCATACAGACATGTGAAGAGACTCACAGAAGCCCTCAAAATTGCGTTCACCTAATGTGAAAGCTGGAACACAAGACTGTGAACATCACAAGGCAGGATTCTAACTTTTATCTAAATCCGACTGATCTGTATTAAATGTAAAGCTCGCCACGTTAGTATCAAGCGTTCAACAGTCCGTCTCGCGTACACAGGTGACACTTCCGGCGAAATTAACTAGAAAAAATACATAATTAACTAATTAATTAAATGACTGCATGTAGAAGGGACCTTCATTTCTCACACGATCGGTCCAACTGGTCTTCTCCATCCTTCTCCAAAACCACATTTTCAAACTTTCCAGGTGTTTCTGATCTACTTTTCGAAGTATTACACAGAGTCAAGGAGGACAGGACTATCCTACATACGCTACAAAGAAGAAAGGCTAACTGGATTGGTCACAGGTTGCGTAGGAACTGCTTTCTGAAACACGTTATTGAAAGAAATGTAGGGGAAAGGATAGAAGTGACGGGAAGACGAGAAAGAAGACGTGAGCAGCTAATGGATGACCTTACGGAAAAGAGAAGATACTGGAAATTGAAACAGGAAGCACTAGATCGCACTCTGTGGAGAACTCGCTTTGGAAGAGGCAATGGACCTGTCGTAAGACAGACTACAGAATGAATTAAGAAGAGCCTTTATTCACAATCTAACAGTTGCTCAGCTAGTCAATAAATTCCCCGTTTTAATTGAACCCGAAGGGTAGGTACCGTATTCACAAGAGCCCGCGCTGAGTTCAACATGTACAACACGAACCCAATTTACACCGCACCATCCTGTTTCTTTAAGAATCATTTAAACATTATCCTCCAAACCACGTCTAGGTTTTCAAAGTAGTCTCTTTCTTTAAGGTTTCCCTAGAGAAACCCTTCACGCCCTGCTTTCTTCTCTCATGCGTGCCATAATCCCCGCCTATCTCATCCTCCAACACTTACGTCACCACAACAGCTGATCTGTGAATGTGTGTAGAAAATAATATTAAAAACGCCCCCTCCCCTGCACACAAAATTTTATGGACGGATGTCGATATGTTTAAGTATAGCCCTGTTTCCATTACACAGTGCTACAAATCTTGAAATGAAAAGGGTATCTGTTAACACACTGAGGAGGTAACAACTGGGAAGCAGGGCGACGTAAATGTCTAAAGCCATCCTTTTGGTGGAAATGAGCAAAACCACAATGATAGTAGCTTGGCCGATGTTCAGCCCAGCTGCAAGGCTACAGCAGTAACTGCGATAACCTGCTCTGCGAACTCGAACAGTTTATTCTGCAGAGATTGGATATCCGGAAGTTTAACTGAAACATGTCCAAAAATGATTTATTCTTGGCATGTATAAGCAATATAAAGAAGTCTAAGCAATACATTACGTTCCGCTTACTCTATATGTAACCTGTTTATTTTCGTTTCATGTGGCATTACCATCTGTGCTATATTCCTTGGCTGATGGACACCCACGGTGAGACATATGTATGGGGCATGGGAACTGTGTATCCCTTGGGTTTGTGTGTATGTTGTGGAAACTAAAGAGGTCAGAGAAAGGGGGTAACTGTTATGCGGTGTTATGATTGATATAGTACTGTCTTCTACCGACGTTTCCGACAAGCTTGCTGCTTCCGTCTTCATGTACTCTGAGGAACCTGAAACTAGAGACAGCCAACTCCTCCAAAACCTAAGCAACTATCTATCGACATGGCGCCGCATGCCGGAAGGCTCAAATGTTTATCGGCATATCTGTGAGAACCTCAGACTCGCAAAGTATACATGGCGTGACGAACAACAATTGTTTCAGAACACGCGGAATGATAAAGGTATTGTTGTCATTAAGAATGGGGTTAACCATTTGCAGCACAGTGACAACTACCCTATATTTGCCACCTGCTTCAGCCTTGAAGTACTCTGCAGTTTGCTCTACAATGTACGAGCAGGCCACCCTCTATGGTTCTCATAATAAAAATGGCTGGTATTTGTAATGGTGACAGTGTGTTTTTCGTAACGTGGGAACAGGTGCCGTGACCCTTTAAAGACTAATATTAACCTGGATTATATTAATCCAATTTGTACCGCGCAGTAAACAGACTCCGTCTCAGTTATAACAAGACAGGCAACATAAGTATAACGTAATACTGATGGGCGTTCGCGTAACCACTGTTGCCGTGGACAAAGTCTTAAGTATTACACATGACGAATGCGTGTCTGTAGCCTTAGTCATCCAACATGCAAAGCACATGCGCCGTATTATATAGACATCTGTGGCATGTCCGTCTGTACAACATTTTTCCACATTATTCCATAAATGGCACGACTTTCGAAAAAAAAAAAATTGAAAATAAAATGCGTTTTTTGATTTTCTCTACAACTTTTGTACGAAACATTTCTCATTTTAAGAAGAATTCAGCGACATACTATCATAAATGTACATAGGTCTTCATGTAAAGTATACGTTATTGTTGTCAGATTTTAATGAAACTTGAAATTTATCGACAGATTTTATAAATATAATCAAATATAAAATCTAATGAAAATCCTTTTAGTGGGAGCCGAGTTGTTCCATGCTGACGGACAGACAGACAGACATGAAGCTAATAGTCGCTATTCGCAATTTTGCAAACGCGCCTAAAAACCACTCAGTTAATGCTGTACAGTGAAATAATCGCTGTTTGTTCTGAGATCCATACAAAACACATAAATACACTGTGTGGGCAGAACGTAGAATATTTGAGTGTTAAACCTGGTGGTACACGAAGTAACCATTGGGCCTGAAACGATCCAAATTTTTTAGATGTAATTTGGGCTTTAATTATTAAAACGATGACTCTAGATAAAATAACATGACGATAGTGTCTGTATCATCTTCATCCCAACACTAGGAATCTTCTGGAGAAGACAGATTCCACTTCTCAGTGTTTGTCTGGTTTAGTGGTACATTCAAATTACAAGCACTCTTGCGATCGTAAATGTGATGAGTGGATTGTTTTAAGAGTGTGAAAGAGAAGCGTTGCAGTGCAAAATATACACAGTTTGCAGAAACAGTGACTTAGAAAACCGATCAAGTAACACAGCGTCCCTGGAAACAGGAAATGTAACGCGAAACTGTCCATAGACTACCAGAACAGAATAAAACTCGCCCATCACAGTGACCAAATGAGCCCTGACTGGCTCTAAATGCAGGATATTCGAATTCTCTTTAACTTCATGACACAGCTTCCCGGTGTAGCTGAGTTTGCGCGATGTAACCGAGTTCTCTCTTCTGAGAAAGTTCCCGCCCAGCGATTATATTACTCTTCGTCCTGTATTTGAATACACTCAGTAGTCAGTCGCCTCTTTAAATGTTTGGCGAGTAAAACTATAAAGAATGTCTTGCCAAAAGCACGCAGTGCTCTTTTTAAAATTTCGTGGAATTATAAATTTTTTTATATTGGTTACTGAATACTTCGTGGAATTAGTTTGTGCAACTTTTTTTCCCTCTTCATGCAATAAATGCAGTTTAAGTGACGAAATTCTCCGTAAGTTGCGATGTTTAAAATGCACAATAGCACGTGGTTTCAGATAGAAACAAATTCGCCTCTGTATAGCAAAATGTACCGTGAAATTTCATTTTAACACAAAGTTTACGTCGACTGAAAAGGTTTCAGAAACGCTAGAATAATGTATAATGTGTATTTCTCTAAATATGGATGGTTTTTCTTAACACGGAACTGGGCACTACAGAAGCGACTGTCATCCTTTGGAATACAGAAATTGGTGTCGTCCGCTTTACAGCGCGCTCGCGCAACAAAGTAGTGCAGAGCGGGCGGCGTTGCCGGTCGCTATGCAGCAGTGCAGCTGTGAACAGATTCCGCTTAAAGCTGGGCGCTGCAATACTCCCGAGTTACTGAGGACAACCACCAGTACTCAGCCAGTGGCTTCCATAGCAACAGCATTTTAATGATGATACCTCGGAAACAAGCCCCCTGTCCTCCGCGGTGTAAATTAGATCTTCGCTCTTCTGGGATGTTACGCAGCGCTAATTGGTATTTACCGACGTCTTCTTTGACTACTTAACCCTTGCAGATGGGTCCCGACAGGTTATCCCGAAACGTCTGTAACTAACTACGACTCTATGCTGCGTAACATGCCAGGAGAGCGAAGATCTCAGGCCCTTTGTTATTATGTGCTGCGTCTATTGAATACGCTCCAAACAATCCACCCCCCTTCCTTAACCCCAGCTTCTAAGCTATCTACCCTCACACAGATTCCAACGGCTTAGATAAATGATCACCTTTGCATTCAAACCACGTCTAGGCAAACTTACTCGCTTGGAACATCTCATGAAAGGGCATTTCCAGAGCTTTCAGCCGATCAAATATACCTGATAATTCCTGACCAACATTGACTCTAATGATGTCACGGAAGATACCACAGGTTGCTGTCTTTAGAGTTAAATCGGTTAGAGCATCAACGTTCAGTGCACTAACACAGACACAATGTAGAAACTCGAAGCGGAATAATGTTGATCAGAAAAATCTTAGTGTTTGTAAGTGTGACGGGCAGATCTGGAAACCGCTTGCGTAGAGACAGTCCCTGGCAAATCTGCAATTGGCAAGTGGTTTCGGTCGAACCGTTAAAATACTAATATGTATCTGTGTTTTAAGGTTGCATTATTAGCAATTTGTGCCAGTTTGTTTAACAGCAAAGTCCTTGCATAAATTACTGAAAACGCAACAATAACTTGTAGTAGGTGGATATATCGTAAGAATGGATGGTGAAACGACAGTAAGAAGTTACTGGAAGGCAAAACAGGAGGACCGAGAAAAAAGGAAGACCTAGATTAAGGTGGATGGATGATGTCAAATTGGACTTGAGGAATATGGGTGTGAAAAGATGGAGAACAAGAGCTTTGGACAGAAGAGAATGGTTATCTGTCGTTAGGGAAGACAAGGCCAAATTTAATGGGCTGTAGTGCTAAAGAATAAGAATGCATAAACACCCAACACATTAGTATAATAAAGTGGTGTTTTAACACGTAGAAATATTTCATAACCATTGGCTACTTTGATAACCAGTGCAGATAGTCATGTACTGTATTTACCACTAAAGAGTAACTACCGCGTGAATATTCCACTTCTGTTTTTGTCCCTAAGTTGTGAGTCACTGGTTTGTATGACCTTCACGTTTCCTTGACACACACACACACACACACACACACACTTCCTTTTCATGTAATTATGTATTGTCTATCACTTTGTGTTCGTACGTGAATATTTCAGCCGTTGGTACCCCTGACTGGGCCGCCTGTCCCTGCCTGGTATTTAAAGGATTTAGATTCTTTTAAAGTGTGTTTATACACATGTGGTACAAAAACTATTTCGGTACGCGTAAATCGGTGTAAATGACACCCCTGTTTTATTCCGACATGTTTCGGGGCTTCAGGACCATCATCACGAAATTTATATTTTGTAGAAGTTTCCCGCGTGAAATTAATAATGTGGGACCGATACGTTGTCCCGAAACGTCGGTAAACAATTACCACACGACGCCGCGTAATATCCCAGAAGAGCGCAGATCTTAATAAGTCTTACTTATTATTTGTTACAATAAAGCCTACATAGTACACAATATGAGATACAATCCCCTGAAAATGGCCAGAATTCGTCGAAACATGTAGCGACAACATTATTTCCTTTTTAGTGTATTTTACATTATATTGCGTGCTATGTTGGTTATACTGCATTAAACAGCTCCGAATTTAGACGGTCAAAATCAGCTTAATGTGAGTCATCTCGGCTGTGTTTGCAACGAACTAAAAATGCAGGTATTTCATTCAAACCCACAACTTTGCTATTTCACATTTAACATTTCTTAACATGTATGCGATTGTAGTGTGCACAAAAATAAGGGGCTTGCGTCGTGTAAAGGTAAAGGTAAAGGTAAATAATGTTGCACTGCACACTCTATAAAAGCATATAGGAGCGATGGAGGTATAAATCCAGTCATTCTTAAAATCGACACTAGATGGAGAAGAGTTGTCAGTCTCAGGCCCCCCCCCCCCCCTGCTCTACCATCCCCTGCGGAAAGAGTCCCCATTCCCACTGAATATAAGACTGGTGGTCCCAGGGCCGGTCTCGACGTTTGGCAGAAAATAAAAACCTGTTGCCCCTTGTGGGGTAAAGTTTTTGATTACTTGTAACAAAAATATTGAACGCCCCCGGGTGGGCTCGAACCACCAACCTTTCGGTTAACAGCCGAACGCGCTAACCGTTTGCGCCACGGAGGCTGACGGAGCAGTACAGAAAACTGCAATCCGTGACACATATCTTGTCCTTGAAACCAGCTGCATCGACTGGGTATTTGTGGTTTCGCCGGAGATCTCGAATCTTACAATACTGCAACTGTATTATTTCCCCCTTTTCATATTCTTGGGGTCGGCCTGATGATGGCTACAAAACAGTAGCCGAAACATGTAGCTGATTTATTAAATTATAAAGTTGTGCTTTGACTGAGACACCTGCATTATAGTCAAAATTTACTACAAAATTGATAAGTTTACATTATCTTATACAATACGGCTTACAGCACACGATAATCACGAAACAGATTGAGGTACTGCGTCTGTGTGTTTGTTTTGTTGCACTGTGCCGTAATGCATACATTTATAATTTTTTGTTTGCCCACAAGTAGCGCTGCCACGGAATGAAAAATATCAGCGAAAACAATGTGACCCTAAAATGCAGGATGTCAGTTTCTATTGTCACTTGTTTCTCTGACACATGATGATATGTCATTGTAGTGACAGAAAGACAATAACTGCTGGTCTTGTTAATCCCTGACGATGTTCAAACTGCCAACCTGTATCCTTTTATCCGTGAAAGTACGCCACCATGAGCAGAGTGGCGCAGTGGAAGCGTGCTGGGCCCATAACCCAGAGGTCCGTGGATCGAAACCACGCTCTGCTATGATATTTCTATTTTCTCGATAGTTGAAACAAAACACTTCATCTTTTAGTATATTGCGTTGGATTGGCGCTCAGGTTTAGACCGCGCGCATGGATGGACATTACCTGGCATGTCGGAAAATTTTACAGTTGCCATCTTCACTGAAACATGTAACGTTTGCCGAAAAGTCTGGAGATGTCTGTCCCCTACTCGGCCTCATCCCGAAAGCCAAACACATTGAACGCCACCTACTTTACAATTTCGTACCTGCTCGTCCATACCACTCGTGCTGTGCAGTCAGCAGACACCAACCAGCCTGACTAATTGTTCCTGGCTTCACTCAGTCATGCCAAGCGAATTCTGGGATACGTGAGGATGCAGCTGTTCTGTTCCTGTGTCCTGCCTCAGGTCCTGGTATCGAATCTGGGTGACGACACTTGCTAACCGAACGAATGTTTCGTACCGTAAGTCAAACATGTGCGAGATGAATATGACATTACCCAGTCCTCCTACATTCGGTGTATTTATGTTTGTTTAACGACGCTGCTAGTGCCTGTGTGCTATAATCTTTGTCGACAGTAAGGATAATTCGTTAATCACGCAGTTGCAACAATATGGACGCTATAAGTCGCGGTTGTGCCGCGAACTCTCAGGTAGGCTACTGTTCCAGCATCGACGTAAAGTGACTGGGCGAAACCACAAACACCCAGTCGATGCAGCTGGTTTGAAGGACGAGACATGTCTCCGGACTGCCGAGTGCAGTTTTCTGTATTCCTCCGTCAGCCTCCGTGGCGCAAACGGTTAGCGCGTTCGGCTGTTAACCGAAAGGTTGGTGGTTCGAGCCCACCCGGGGCGTTCAGTTTTTTGTTACAGGTAATTACAAACATTAAACCACAAGGGGCAACAGTTTGTATTGTCTGCTAAACGTCCAGACCGACCCTGGGGCCCACCAGACTTCTATTCAGAGGTTATGGGGGCTCTTTCCACGGGGGGTGGTAGAGCAGCGGGGACGTGAGCATGACAACTCTTCTCCATCTAGTGCCGAGTTTAAGAATGACTGGAGTTTACGTCCACCGCTCCTATACGCCTTTATGATGCTTATTGCACCTGCGATTTTAAATCGCACCATCAGATTTTTAATTTCTAATTGTACGTCTATATTTTATAATTAGTTTAGTTAAGAAACTAAAATACATTATTCTTTACCGTTTGATTTTGTTTTAAAACGCCCTTTCTTCATCCCCCCCCCCCCCCCCACCTATATTCTGAGGATTTCCAAGCTTTGAAATCGCACCTTTTGCAGTAGCTGGGTTCTGTAAACCATGTTTATTGTAAGTTATTTGCTTGCGGAACTATGCTGTGAGTTCTGTTATTGATGCAACACCAGCCACTTTGCTAGATTAAAGACAACATTGCGATCGTTGAACGTGACTGCAGCTCAGAACACAGTAACTATAATCTCCAGATGGATACCTGCAAAGCGGCAGGAAATGACAGCAAAAACTGGAATGTAACAAGTTGTTTGCTTGATGACAATATTATGACGTTGTAGTCTATGTGAGTACGGTGTTGGTGCTGCTAACAACTCAATAGACACCGGTACAGCTGACCGGATGCAGCGGAGACTGCAAACCTCAGTGCCTGTCTTGCGGTGACATAACTTGAAGGTACAATAAGTCATGCAAGCTTATTGTAATGCTTTTACTTAACATGTACGTGATTGTGGTGTGCACACACATAAGGGCCCTGCGTGGTGTAAGGGTAAAGGCAAAGGTAATGTTGACCCTGCACACGCCATTAAAGCATATAGAGCAGTGGACGTAAACTCCAGTCATTCTTAAACTCGGCACTAGATGGAGAAGAGTTGTCAGGCTCAAGCCCCCGCTGCTCTACCACCCCCGTGGAAAGAGCCCCCATACCCTCTGAATAGAAGTCTGGTGGGCCCCAGGGTCGGTCTGAACGTTTAGCAGACAATACAAATCTGTTGCCCCTTGTGGTTTAATGTTTGTAATTACCTGTAACAAAAAACTGAACGCCCCCGGGTGGGCTCGAACCACCAACCTTTCGGTTAACAGCCGAACGCGCTAACCGTTTGCGCCACGGAGGCTGACGGAGGAATACAGAAAACTGCACTCGGCAGTCCGGAGACATGTCTCGTCCTTCAAACCAGCTGCATCGACTGGGTGTTTGTGGTTTCGCCCAGTCACTTTACGTCGATGCTGGAACAGTAGCCTACCTGAGAGTTCGCGGCACAACCGCGACTTATAGCGTCCATATTGTTGCAACTGCGTGATTAACGAATTATCCTCACTGTCGACAAAGGATTATAGACACAGGCACTAGCAGCGTCGTTAAACAAACATAAATACACGCGAATGTAGGAGGACTGGGTCATGTCATATTCATCTCGCACATGTTTGACATACGGTACGAAACATTCGTTCGGTTAGCAAGTGTCGTCACCCAGATTCGATACCAGGACCTGAGGCAGGACACAGGAACAGCAACAGCTGCATCCTCACGTATCCCAGAATTCGCTTGGCATGACTGAGTGAAGCCAGGAGCAATTAGTCAGGCTGGTGTGGTGTCTGCTGACTGCACAGCACGAGTGGTATGGACGAGCAGGTACGAAATTGTAAAGTAGGAGGCGTTCAATGTGTTTGGCTTTCGGGATGAGGCCGACTAGGGGACAGACATCTCCAGACTTTTCGGCAAACGTTACATGTTTCAGTGAAGATGGCAACTGTAAAATTTTCCGACATGCCAGGTAATGTCCATCCATGCGCGCGGTCTAAACCTGAGCGCCAATCCAACGCAATATACTAAAAGATGAAGTGTTTTGTTTCAACTATCGAGAAAATAGAAATATCATAGCAGAGCGTGGTTTCGATCCACGGACCTCTGGGTTATGGGCCCAGCACGCTTCCACTGCGCCACTCTGCTCATGGTGGCGTAATTTCACGGATAAAAGGATACAGGTTGGCCGTTTGAACATCGTCAGGGATTAACAGAGACCAGCAGTTATTGTCTTTCTGTCACTACAATGACATATCATCATGTGTCAGAGAAACAAGTGACAATAGAAACTGACATCCTGCAGTTTAGAGTCACATTGTTTTCGCTGATATTTTTCATTCCGTGGCAGCGCTACTTGTGGGCACAAAACATTATAAATGTATGCATTACGGCACAGTGCAACGAAACAAACACACAGACGCAGTACCTCAATCTGTTTCGTGATTACCGTGTGCTGTAAGCCGTATTGTATAAGATAATGTAAACATATCAATTTTGTAGTAAATCTTGACTATAATGCAGGTGTCTCAGTCAAAGCACAACTTTATAATTTAATAAATCAGCTACATGTTTCGGCTGCCGTTTTGTAGCCATCATCAGGCCGACCCCAAGAATATAAAAGGTGGAAATAATACAGTTGCAGAAAATAGAAATCTTATAGCAGAGCGTGGTTTCGATCCACGGACCTCTGGGTTATGGGCCCAGCACGCTTCCACTGCGCCACTCTGCTCGTGATGGCGTACTTTCACGGATAAAAGGATACAGGTTGGCCGTTTGAACATTGTCAGGGATTAACACAGACCCGCAGTTATTGTCTTTCTGTCACTACAATGACATATCATCATATTGCAGAGAAACAAGTGACAATAGAAACTGGCATCCTGCATTTTAGAGTCACATTGTTTTCGCTGATATTTTTCATTCCGTGGCAGCGCTACTTGTGGGCACAAAAGTTATAAATGTATGCATTACGGCACAGTGCAACAAAACAAACACACAGACGCAGTACCTCAATCTGTTTCGTGATTACCGTGTGCTGTAAGCCGTATTGTATAAGATAATGTAAACGTATCAATTTTGTAGTAAATTTTGACTATACGAGGTCTGACACAAAAAAAACGAGACTGTGTCTGTAACTATTTCTGTTTGACAAATTCAGCAAATTAACTACGATCGCCTTCAAAGTAGTTCCCTTCTGAGTTAACACACAGCTGCATACGATGCTGCCAACTTTCAAAGCAATTCTGCATGTCATTTTCTCTCAGACTGTTGAGGATCTCCGTCGTTTTTACTTTCACATTTTCTACCGATAAAAATGGGTCCCTTTGAGCACCGACTTGATCTTTGGGAAGAGGTGAAGTCACAGGGAGCGAGGTCTGGCGGTTAAGGTGGGTGCTCCGTCACAGTGATGTTTTTATTGGCTAAAAACTGCTTCACAGACAAAGCGTTGTGGGCTGGCGCGTTATCCTGATGCAAAATCCACCCGTTTTGCCACAATTCCGGTCGTTTCCTTCTCACCCGTTCCCGTAATTTCGTCTACACTTCAATGTAATAGTGTTGATTTACCGTCTGGCCGCTAGGTACCCACTCTGCCATCACAATACCTGGATATCGAAGAAAACAATCAACATGGCCTTGACCTTCGAACGACTCATGCTTGCTTTTTTGGTCTTGGAGATGATGTTGACTTCCACTGCATTGATTGTCGCTTGGTTTCCGGATCATACGTAAATATCCAAGTTTAATCACAAGTAATGACCGAATTCAACAAATCTGGTTTTTCCTCAATGCGTTGCAAAAGGTCCGAACACAATTCCTGGCGGCGTTCTTTTCGTTCATCTGACAGAAATTTTGGAACCATTTTTGCACAAACCTTTGTCATGTTCAATTCCTCCGTTAGAATTCGTCGAACACTTTCCCTATCCAAATTAACTTTCTCAGCTACTGCTCGAACACCCAACCTTCTGTCTTTTCGAATCATATGTCGCACTTTTTCAATGTTGTCATCGTTAAAAGCTGTGCGTGGCCGGCCTGGGCGATCATCATCTTTCACGCTTTCTCTGCCTTCCGAAAATCGTTTGTGCCATTCAAAAACGCGTGCACGAGATATGCAATCTTCACCATAAGCCTCAGTCAATAATTGAAAAGTTTCCGTCGCGGATTTCTTCAGTTTAACAAGAAACTTGATGTTAACTCGTTGTTCACTTTTGCAGTCCGACATTTTCCGTCCGAGGGTAAAAACACGCCTATATTTGAAAGATGCGTCAACTTATACTGAGTGAAGCGATCGAGCTGAAACTTGTAACACTGTGACAGGACAGATCATGTTCCATAGCCGTATATTTGTTTCATCCCCCCACTCTTGGTTCCAGAGCTATAGGGTTAGTCTCGTTTTTTTTTGTGTCATTCCTCGTAATGCAGGTGTCTCAGTCAAAGCACAACTTTATAATTTAATAAATCAGCTACATGTTTCGGCTGATGTTTTGTAGCCATCATCAGGCTGACCCCAAGATATAAAAAGGGGGAAATAATACAGTTGTAGAAAATAGAAATCTTATAGCAGAGCGTGGTTTCGATCCACGGACCTCTGGGTTATGGGCCCAGCACGCTTCCACTGCGCCACTCTGCTCATGGTGGCGTTCTTTCACGGAGTTAAGGATACAGGTTGGCCGTTTGAACGTCGTCAGGGATTAACACAGGCCCATAATTATTTTACAGGATTTTGACACATGACACTTTTCTTGTTTCGCTGTATAAAATTTTGCTCTCTCGTTTTTTTAAACAATTACATAACACTGCTGTTTTATGTTTTTCTTTATGAAATAATAATTTATAAATTTAAATATTAAGAAAATATTAAAACATAAATTTTGTTAACTATTCTGTAATTGTTCTTGAGCCGTTACCCTGAACAAAGGAACGTGACTGTATTGAGAACAGAATACTGAGATTAACTGCCCTTATTTCATACATTTGTCGTTGAATTGGAAAAAGACAGTAGAGGACATTTCCACCAAAATTCATGAACTGATTTTGAGGTTTGTCGAAATCATCGCAGTGGAAGTTACACTTTACTTACGGACGTTAATAAACTTCAACCCTTTACTTTCCACATTTACTGTCCGATTTAGGTGAAATTCAGTAAGAGATCTAAATGTGACTTTGTTATCAGTTTGTGACTTTCGTTAAAATCGGCGCAGGGAAGTCCGAACTTTTATTACGAGCGTAAATGAAATTACATTTACGCGTGTGCCGTGTAACCGTGTGACAATTTGAAATTAAAGAAGACGTCGGTGAAGTCTGGACACTACGTCACGGAGTGCACCAATTGCTCTCTGAATACCACTGTGGTAGTGTATTTGGAGGTTGCATGTAATAAAACACTGTGTGAACAAGACGTTTCGGCGACTCCCTATTTCTCCTTCCTCAGTAAAAAAATAAAGAATCTTACTGGGTTAATCCCATTATATAAAGCTGGCCCTCACCTGCGGGTCTAGTGATTAGCACTATATAATGAGCTAAGCTCTAAACTCCTTAAGCCTGTTTCGCCCTTTTTACGTGAGTACGGAGACAGAGTATCACCGAAACGCCGTCGTGTTCATGTGATATATTTTAACTAGAAAATGGGCAAGGGCCAGTTGGAATTAGATGATAATGTTTGTCATATTTCAGTTTGTGTAGGTGTATCTGAAGATATGTTATTGCACGAGTTGCTAGTGTCTCTTCCACCTCATTAGTTCGTACATCCGCCACGTTGCGTGTATGAAATATTACAGTAAAGTTGGGGTTTTATTGGCCTCAAATTGAATGACGTTTCTCATCAAATTTCGTAAAATTGCTCAAAGAGTTTTAGTAGTTGAAGCAGCAAGGTTTGCTCATCAGCATAACTTTTCTCGTCACGGAAGACGGGTATACAAAAACAGAAGTCCAAGAACTTCTTGGCTCTTGAAGATGGGGCCATTAAGTTGTCCCTAAAAGTCGGTACAGAACTATCACTCGACGCTGCGTAATGTCCCAGAAGAGCGCAGATCTCATCTATACTACGGCGGAAGCCTGAAATCACGCAGAATACAAACGCTTCCTCCCAAACCCTTCACAATACATCATTCAGCAACTAGTCTACCGCTGGACCGTATACAGTCCGATAAACTGACAGCGTCGTAAACTTAATAATAAACAAGTTATTACATATAAAATAAACTCTATTCCAAAATGATGAACTGTAATCATCCGGGTGTTATATTAAATGTATGCCTACTCAGAGTTCTTTGGCGCGGCCAACGAAGTGTCTGGTCTGCTGACTGTCTTCCGAAGCTAAAGGCGACTGAGCATGAAGACTGCTGATCAATTGCAATGGTAACTTTTAAGGGCCAAGAAATGCGTTAGAGAATAATACCGTATAAATTTAAGATACTGCATAGAGATAGTGACAGTAACCTGAAGAAGCAGACTGAAAACTGGATTACGACGTAAACACGTTCAGTTGACATGTGGGCAGAATGCAAAACAGTCCTTACAACAAGGCACATGTGTTGTCAGGATAAATGAGAGGTATAGGAAGACTCAACGGTACATGAACAGACTATCCCGTCTCGTAAAGGGGTTACTGGATGAAGAAAAGAATGCAAGCACTGATCTTGGAGAAATATGTGTATTGACGAATAATACAATGAACTTGTTCAGGTCATACTCTACTGGCTTTTGCAACGACGACGATTGAACCTTCTGGTTATATAAAAATAAGAACATCTAAATAAAGCTTGATACACACCGAGCTCAAGGTAAGTTCAGGTTCAGGGACTTTAGCAGAGTATTCCCACTGAACACACTTCGGTCACTCTAGCGCAGTTAAGTATACTGTATACATGTTCAAATTTAACCCATGACAATCTGGCGGTAATCGCATTACTTTTAGTTCGAATATTCTTTCGAAAAATACTGGCGCACACTTGAGCTCTCCGTGAGGCGAGTGTGACCGTTGGTACAAACAGGTGCAATTAAATACTGGCACAGAACACTGTCTCGAACCGTGAGTGTACAAATGACGTGAAACAAGCTTACCTCTGCCTTCTCCATTCTTTTCCTCGCAAGTAAATTCAGTCTCCCTTCTTCGCCCCTTGTGCCACTACTACAGTCGCGCCTGTTGCAAGAAGCTGTCGCCTGGTGTTTTAAAACAGGCCTGCTGAGCCTCTTATGTGGTGCGGGTAACTTTGCCAAAATTTCGTCTGTATGCGGGCAACATGAAATTGAATACACAGAATGAAGAATGAATAAGTATAGGTGTGTACATTTATATGTATAATTTTGCCTACATATTTTTCTATACAATACGTACAATAAACATATATAATGACAGGAAAAATTTATAAAAAGATGCAATTCACAACATAGACTAGAATGTCGCTATTTTTGCCCCTTCTTGACAAAAAAAAGAGTAAAGCAATTTTGTCTCCATAAACAAATAGCTCATAAGCTTTCAAATTTACTTCGGCGTTCTATATCAGATTTGCCAGGGAATGGGTTAAAAGACGTTTTCTCAACCCCAATATCTCCGCAGGCAAAATAACACTCTATTGCGGGCACCAAGTTGCCCGCGAGCTACAGATTGAGTGACCCTATTTTAAAGTAGATCCTAATTCAAGCACAGACAGCGAGCCTGAAAGAGCTGAAAAGCGATGGCTCTGGGTAAACAGAGGTTTTGATATCTTGCCTAAAGCTCGCATTCTATAAGCATCTCCGCTGCCTGCTACTCACGTCCAGCCTAGTTGTAATTCGTTAGTTCCAAATGCATGGGTTTATATACGGCATTGTCTAGTGTTTCCTACGTTCTCACTACACAGACATAGAGACTGCCTTCCCATTCATATATTTCACACATGAGAAAGGTCTAAAATGGTGATTCTTAACCTGGGGCGCGAGTTACCCTTTTCTAGAGGTGTGAAATTTGTAAGATGCTTGTGGTATAAGGTACGTTGCTGTCAGCAGTCACAAGGAACCAAGGAAATTCATCTAATATATAAAACAGCTGTTACTCTGTATGTGATGATAGATAACAGTACTAAGACCATGCTGTACTCTCCAAATAGCGACTCAAGTTATCTGAATCTCAGTTAGTCGATAAAGGAGGAAACAATTTTGAAGGCGTGTATTGACGGTGCTGGAGAAGATCAGCTGGACCGATCGTGTGATAAATGAAGACGTATTACACAGAGTTAAGGAGGAGAGGAATATCATACATACACTAAAACGAAGGAAGGCTAACTGGGTTTGTTATATCTTGCGTAGAAACTACCTTCTGAAACACGTGATTGAAGGAAAGATAGAGGGAAGGACAGAAATGACGGGAAGACGAGGAAGAAGGCGTAAGCAGCTGCTGGATGACCTTAAGGAAAAGAGAAGATACTGGAAATTGAAAGAGGAAGCACTAGATCGCACCCTGTGGAGCACTCGCTTTGGAAGAGACTACGGACCCGTCGTAAGACAGATTACAGGATGAATGAATTGACGGTAGACATACGCAAGCAGCAATACGGCTGAACACGGCGAATCCAGAACATCTAGTTATGGACCCCAAAAAGGGGGTCCGACGAAGAGTTATAGTGATTGACAAATCTTCGGTAAAATGTGACTGGGCGCGACACATCAAAGCCCATACGACGTTGAGAGCACCGGACTTTGGCGATCGCCACAGTTGGGCTAAAATGGGTAACCGCGTGGAAACATGACCTGCTGTGGTTATAAGTTCTTGTTCTTTTCTTACATACTCTTACTTTGAATATTATGGGACCCTAAATCATGTCCCAACCCCACCTCGACCCCATAAGTACGTGTCAATTCAATGTATTGATATAAGGATGGACGATACAAAATCAACGTAACTACATAAGCGTTATCCTTTACAACGGCGGCGTAGCTAAGTATTTAACGCAGAAAACGAGTGATAAAAATGGCCGTCCCTAACAGAATATAAGAACAAAAATAATCATTTATTGAATTTCCTTTTGCTTGGCTCAATAATTTAAAATTTGTTGAGCGCAGAAAATAAAACTTTTTCGTTTAAAAATATTAATTTTACCGCTCCTTGGACTCTATCGCTTGGAGGGGCCCCATCACTCGCCCCCTACCCCTATATACGCCTCTAAGTACGATAGTTTTGTTTATATTACTGGACAGGCAACAGCGCATTCGGATTATTGTCGGCTGCGTATCAGTTGCAACGAAACAGCAGTGCGATCTTTAGTTCTTTGACATAACTATGAACCTAGTTAAGGATATGACTCACACGTGTTGCCAACATCAATGGAAGAGGTCAGCACGATTCCCAAGAACTGACGTCGGAAAGAGGTCAAATGATATGCAGTAACAATGACGTCATTATTAATGTAACCTGACAAAATTTAATGCACAAATTTAAATTTATGGAAGAACCTCGCCATTCTGTTTATTTGGCCTCTGAGCTAAGTTTTAAATAGAGAGACAGAACATTTGGCAGACGCGTGAGTCATGCTTTGTTACAGCAACAGGCCCACATAAACTAACTCCATGGGGCACAGTCCCTCCCGAGAAGCTAACAGGTCCTCAGCTAGACAAGAAACTCCCCGCATTTTATGGAACCTGGAAATTATTACTGCATTCGCAACAGCCCGCCACCTGTCCGTATCCTGAGCCAGACCAAACCATTCCATGCCTCCATCCCACTTCTTGAAGATCCATTTTAAATTATCCTCCACACCTATGCCTAAGTCTTCGAAGTGGTCAGGCCAATCTAGAGGGTCCAAAATATCTTGGCCTTCGAATTAAAATAAAGGCATATGCCGCCAATTAAAATTCTATTTATATGGCAATTTAATACATTATATACTACATGTTGCCGATTCCAGTGGCCGCGCGGTCTAAGGCGTGGATCTGCGGCCGCTAGCTTCCTAGGATTGTGGGCTCGTATCCCGCCGGGGGCATGGATGTCTGTCTCTTGTGATGTTGTGTGTTGTCAGGTAGAGGTCTCTGCGTCGGGCTGATCACTCGTCCAGAGGAATCCTACCTAGTGTGGTGTGTCTGAGTGTGATCGTGAAGCTTCGATAATGAGGAGGCCCTGGCCCACTGGGGCTGTCGAGCCATGTAAAAAATACACTATTTGTGTTGGCCTTTTATGGTCAAAATAAGGTATATCAATTCACAAAATACTTCCATAAAGACCATAAAGGCCGTAACATGTAGCATAGGCTACAATGTATTAAATAACAATACAAAAGAATTTTGAACGAATGTATGTTCCTTTATTTCAGCGTATGTGTATATGCTACACAAGCGGATGTAGAAACTAACGTTTACTGGTTTTCGTGTAAATTGTCGGGACAGAGTTTGCGTTGTCGTGGCAATAATTTGGGTTTCATCAGACTTCGTACGCGAACAAACTTAACGAGATCTTACGCTGAGTGCGCTACAGTCAGGTGAGCGTAAAACTGTGACTTTTATCCAACTGTCTTCATATTTTACCTGCCATACTCTTCAGACGTTTTCTATGAGCAATTCGCACATGTGGTGAGCTTCACTGAAGGTGTGTGCTTTAGCTCACCACAACTCACATTCGACGCGAAACTCAAACCTAAACTGTCGTTTCTCATTTCAGAAACATATCACCGAGAAACAAAATTGCAAGTGGTGTACTATGTGATGTAGTACACAGACTTTACCAAGGCGTTATTTACTTTATGTACAGGGTGATTCAGAAAGAAAGGTCAATATTTTGGGATGTGACACTATCGATCATTTTGAAAAAAAAAAGTTCGTATGAACATGTGTCTAATTCTGAATGGTTACCGAGATAGAGCTATTTGAATCTGGCTTGTGAACCGTTAGATTTTTTTTTGTGGGGTTGGCTGAAGAGCGAAGTTTACAAAAGAAAGGTGGATACACGAGACGAAATGCTCGCTCGCATTTTGGATGCTGCTGCCAGCATGAAGAAACGTGAAGATCAACTCGGATGAACAACACGCGATTTTCGCACACGATTTGCAAAGTGCACTGAGGTTGACGGTGGGATTTCCGAACAATTATTGTGAACTGTAACAAATTTGTCATTTCTGTGTAAACAATTTGTCATTTAAACATTCAATTAAAATTAAAATTAAATTAACTGTAATTTCTTCTCTTTCTTTATCATCGTTCACAATGCTTTTGTATTTGAAGATTCATACCGCTATATCTCGGTAGCCATTCGGAATTAGACACATGTTCATATGTACGTTTTTCCTCACAATGACACATACTATCACCTCCCAAAACATTGACCCTTCCTCCTAAATCACCCTGTACATCGCCTGGTTTCACGTCGTACGCGTAACTGAAACGTTGTTGACCTTCACAAATAAAATGGGGCCTTCCCTGCGCCGATTTTCAGGAAACTCTGAAACGCTCTGCAGAATTGTGTGCAAATCCTTTATACGGATTTTTACCCGTATCAGACAATAGATGTGGAAATCACGGACCTGCCGCAAGGCAGACTACGTGATGACCTCACACAAAGCATAATGCACTTCCATTACAAAAAAGAAATCCGATTTATGTTTGTGTAGAATCACAATGAATCCATCGGCATGCCTCAAGGGAAGCATCGAAGTTTTAGTACGAACAGTTGTCAGACTGCCTTAACCTAAAGCAGGTGTTCTTAACCTCTTTTTGTGCCACAGACCCCTTTGACAGTCTGGTGAAACCTACGGACCCCTTGTCAGAAAAATGTACTTAAATGCATAAAATAGAGACAGTGAGATTTATTGAATTTAACAAACATTTTTTGGAGTTTTCTTTTCTCCAATGGCGCACAGCCCTTAGTGAGATAAGGCTTCCTCATTATCGAGGCTTCACGATCACACTCGCTTAGACACACCACACTCGGTAGGAGCCCTCTGGCCGAGTGATCAGCCCGACACAGAGACCTCTACCTGACAACACACAACACTCACAAGAGACAGACATCCACGCCTCCGGCGGGATTCGAACCCGCAATCCCAGCAAGCGATGGCCGCAGACCTACGCCTTAGACCGCGCGGCCAGTGGATCCGCCTTTTTTGGAGTACAGAGACCATAAATTACTTAGTTTCCTACATGCATTATTGACTGAAAAGCTAAATTTTAAAGGTTAGCGAAAACAAAGTTGTAATTTTTTTTCCCCATCCAAGTTCACGGACCCCGCGAAATCTATCCACGGACCCCCAGGACGAACGGCTGACCTAAATGGTTGAAGAACTTCAAGACAGTGTAACAAACTGCTGTATTATTTACAGTTGCAAGAGTCTGCACCATATTTCCTATTTCCAACAGTAACAGGTGTGTGTGTTTGTTCTCATTTCGAAACTTCTGTCCATTGTCATGATTCCAAAACCACGAAATAATAAGATGATTTTGATTTACGATGAAGGGCGGCTAAAGGACTGCCAAGACGCGCCGTTGTTGGTTGCAACACTGCACACGAGGCGTCTCTTCTTATCTCCCAGCCTTTTACTTACATCTGCCTTACTCTTCCTCATCAACTTCCTCTTCTTTTTTTTTCCTCCAACGAAAGAATGATATCAAACTTTTTGCGAAGTCTCGAGCAAGCACGAGGCCATCTTTACACAACATTAGCAATGGGATGCTCAGACAGACATCGCAGTAACTGTTCAGTGATAAATGTCGCGCCATTTATAAGAACCATTTAATGCACAGTGACAACTGTACATACCACCTGCTGTAGCATTAAAAAGTCTGCATTTTTCACACACTGTTGACTTGTTTCATACAATTCTCACAATCAACATTATTTCTGCCCCTAATGAGCTCTTCCTCAGCACCCTATTCTCGAACACACTCAGTCTATGTTCCTCCCTCAGTGCGAGAGACCAAGTTTCACACCCGTACAAACGACAGAAATATTTATAGTCCTGTATATTTATTTATTTTTTAGATATCAAAGAGGATTCAAGAGATTCTGGACCAAATCATAGTCAAAACTCCCTGAATTTCTCTACTCTTAATATCTTAATGCATGCAATTGGGATTTTTTATGTCATTTCCAAGTACCTGATCTTTGTCACATTTTCAGAGGCTGTATTTTTACCTTTCTCTGGGGGTTAATAGTCTGTCCAAAATATAATTTAGGCTTATGTACTTTAGTAATAAGAGCCTTATAAATGTTTTAATTGACTTAAATTATAGGCCTCTGTGTCAATAGTCGTACAATATAATTAAAACTTATGAAGCAGGTCCTTAAGAAAATTATTAGTAAAACGAACTAAAGATAAAAGAACCTTATATCAAGTATCATCAAAGCCCCTCAAACTACAAAAAATATCAAAGTTTAATTAGATTCTTAGTGAAATTGCCCCAAAATGAACTGAGTCATTAAAACTTACTCATACGCTATAATTCCATATATACAGCGTCATCAGCATCTGTCTGAATCGTCATAAGATAATATATATATATATGCGTTTTTTGTTCCCTTGAATAAGATAAAGCAATTAATAATGTACTAGAAACTGAACTGCTAGACACAGCTTAGACTAGGTGTGTCGTACAGAGTAACCTATTTATGATACAATCCAAGAAATAGCCTGGAGAATTCAGGAACAGAATACCATATTTCAGTTGTCGGCACAGAAGTGTACTAGATATAGACTTAGACCCGCAGAAGACAAAGAGCGAGTGCTAGAGATTGCACGGCCGTGTCCTGTGACACACTCACAGATAAGGTACACCTGCCTGTAAGTCCTCTTCTATACTGCCACAGCTCAGTCTAAGAGCATTACTTATACAAACAGCAGTCTGTAATTGTTAATGTGTCAGGCTGTAACTGATTCAAGGCATAACGACAGCCCTCACCGAGATTCAAACCGCGTACTCATCGCATACTAAAGAACAGCATTCCAGCAATTTTGTAGTATTTCCTCGACATTACAGCAGCAAGTACTGCTCTTAGCCTAATAAAAGTCAGGTTCTTGTCTGCAACGGATGTGACGTCACTATTGTCACTATGCAGACTAAGTAGGTCGGGGAGGAAGATTCACAGAAAGACGGCTCTACGGCTGTGCACTTGCTGCCTTCGAGGTCGGGCAACGACATAGGCCTATACCTTTAAAAACTAACCTTAGAGAAAGCGATAAAATCACGAACCGACTAAGATAAGGCTCTATTTACCACGACATGGAGGATTACAAGGGCGTGCAGGCTAAGCTCCAGTCACTTTGTCGGAATTAGATGACAGGACACAGAAGCAGAACAAATATTTGAAACAGCTATAAGGAACGTATTGCAAGGGTAAAGTTTTCCCTGTCCATACAATGATGACATATAGGGAGAACAGAGGTATAGCTCCACTCATTCTTAACCTCGGCACTAGACGGAAATGAGTGGTCAAATTCACACACCGGCCGCTTTAACCACGGTACTATTGACTAGGAGGCAGGGTGGGCCCCACAGCCGGTCTGGATTTACTGGAGAAGAAAAAATTATCTTGCCCCTGACGGGATTAGAACCCTAGATCGTCCCTCCCGCAGTCTAGTCATTATACTGACTACGCTATCCCGGCTTCGTGCATTGTTAGGATAATAACAAACAACAAGGGCTGTCTATGCGAGAAGGCAAGATGTGACACAACACTACGGCGTGCAAGGAGCAGAGAAGAGGGAGGAGAAGAAGAGGAGGAGGAGGAGAAGAGGAGAAGAAGAGGAGAAGGAGGAATTGACTTTGAAGAATCAGCTTCTCAAAGCGGCCCTGATATCTTCGTAGGAGTTGCTTTCTGTACTTGTCGAAAAAGAGACTGGAGATGCCCATACGCCTTTGGCGGGGATAATCCAACCATTGCAAGGACAAAGCAGTGTAGGGGCTGTCACCCTGAGCACCAGCTTTACTGATGGGAGACTGGTATATATTAACAGAACAGATGAATTCCGAAAATATCACGTTTTAATTCAGTATAAAATGAATCGTTAAGTTCAATAGGCCGATTAAACCATCACACAGCAAACAATAATCGGGTATCATCAACGACAAATATGTTATTCAGGTTTCAACATATGAGAGTTCAGATCATCATCGTGAGGTGCAACTTAACTAAATACAGACTTCTTCATCTACATTATATTTAATACCGGTAAGCTAAATCTAGTAACACAAATATTGATATGAAAATAAACTTAGTATAAGGTGCCATATTATTTAAATACAGGGTGTTTCATAAATCCCTCCGGGATTTCGGAGGTCTGTAGCTCAGGAGCCAAATCACACACGGGGGATAAGAGCATTTCAGTGAAAAGAGTACATATCTAAGTTTTGAAACTACCTTACAAATGTTCAATATGTCCCCCTCTGGTGACTCGACAGACGTCGATTCGCTTACGAGGTCCACAGTCCCAGGCGATGGTCCCGGCCTACCTGTTCGTCTTGCGACACACAAACAGCCAGTTTCCTCGAATTTTCTATACCAGTCTCAACTGTCCGTTGGTGGTTCTGTACGACACTTGGTTCTAAAACCACGTTGCACTGTTACAATTGACTGGGTTTTAGCAAATTGATGGACACAAAAAGCTTTCTGTTCACCTGAAAACGCCATGTTTGCACACCACTGCCTCCTAGCGGAGAAACGGATAACTACGCCATCGCATCTGTCACAAAAAAACTTTTACATTTCCTCTATCCGTTGGCATGCTTTTGTCTCTTATATGTGGGTTTGCTACTGCACGACCAAGCCTCTAAATCCCGGATGGACTTATGAAACACGCTGTACATTAAGGCCAGTGGTGATGGATGTGCAAGTAAAATCTTATGGCGATATAAGAATATGTACATGAAATTCATAAAATTTTTAAAGCCAATTAGTTTTTGTACACCTTTACAATGAATCAATAATTCGAATGTTGGTACCACAGTTTGTATTACCTGTCTTTACGACAGCAACCAAAATAACAGGTTTTTGACTGTATAGTGACCATTCCACTCCTCTAAACTGCATGCAAATGATGATGATCTTGTCGGGTGTGTCGAAACGTCTCTAAGCGTAGACAGTAAATCTACTATTGACGCTAAAATATTTGTGAAATGAGCTGAAAGAATGGCGTGAGACCAGAATAAACCGATGAGGAAATAAGACAGTAAGAAGTATGCAATGAGGGAGTAAAGACGCGGATTGTCTCGGAGGCGCTGTATTCCTTTCTTCACATGAGCATGACGGTGTGTTTAATACTTACTAAGACATGGGAAGGACGTATATTGCGTAACTTTTATTTTTAAATTTACTATTTAATGATGTAAACGAGGTCATTAATATAAGCGCTGCATGAATGCGACAAACCGGTTTGGTCCCGGCAGATACAGGCAAGAATGTCTTCAGGGTGGAAAACCAATCGTCTTGACAAATATACAAAGCAACTCCCTGAAGACCCGACCCTTAACTGATTCTCTGACTTCAATTACCTACGCCAGGGACCCTTAAGTGATTCTGTAACGTCAATTCCGTGCGCCAGGGACGCCCCAGTGACGATGCGATCAGAACGCCCAGCGGGGCGACGCCAGATGGAACTATCATTCATTTCCTTCAACTTGCACGGACTGAAACTGCGGTGTTTTCATTCCCTGAACCATCATGTGGTAGAAGGTTGCAATTCTAGCATTTGAAATATTTCTACGCTGTAATTAGCCCTGTAGAGTACAGTGCTTGCTGTTGTATAGTAACACTCAGATACTTTGCGTTTTGTCCACACACGTATTTATGTTTCGTATGATTCTAAAAGGGAACGGGCATTGTTACCGTAAACCACATAAATAGGTCAGCATTTCAAACGGAGATGCAGTGTGTTTTCTGCGAGCAGAAACCTAATTTCTACAAATTTTGGTCTATGTTTTGCTACGTTCCCTTCGATGATGGAGACTTTTATAGTATCACTTGCCATCTATGGATTTTTGGCGCTGATTGCCATGGGTTTAGGTAGAAGCTGAGAGAAACTGTGCCGTCTGTGAAGTATACGCTGAGGTCGAAGAAACAGTTGAGTGTGAGCATATAATACAATGTAGAACAATTTTATCACAGCACACCGATAGTTGAAATTAACGCTTGGTTTTCTCTAAGAATATAGAAACGACCCTTCAAAGAGTCCGTGGAGTAGCGTGTTAATACTGTGGTAGCCCATTACATGACGGGTTCGTGGCTGGTAATAATAACAATAATATTAATAATATGCCCCCTGTATTAACCCTTATCTTTCCAAAGTCGAGTTAAACTCGACAGCGCTATCCGTTGTGCCAGGTCCAATGTCGAGCTAAAATCGACGCGTTATTTTACAATGTTTTATGTTGGTTTTTCATAAGCTGCTGATATCTAACGGCTGCTTTTAAACTTCGAATATTAGAGATTTCCTGGAAAATTAATTTGGACCAGACTGCTGAAATTCGCAATAATAATTTAGACTGCAAAGTTTTAAGGCAAGGCAGTCGATAAAGTGATGCGTAAGGCTTCAAATTCTGGGAGGAGGGCTCTTGTAGGACAGCACTGAAGATCCGGATTCCATAAAAGGGAAGAAATTCGGTCACTACCTGAGCATCAGTCATTTTCTCAAACTAAAAAGCCGTTTCGTCTAACTTCAGCCGAGAGAGAAGAGTGGTATTGCGCGCCACAATTTGACAACTGCTGTAGACACTGAAGCCTGAGCGACGACCAACGCCCTGTATGACACTCGGTACTCTATCATAACGCAGCAGATCTGAAACTTCTTCAAAGCTGCTATCATAACCTCAAATCTCTCATATTCAATAACGGCAGTGTTTGTTCATTTAACGACTGTTGATCAGCTACATAAGGTACATGTCATTAAATGAAATGTGTCCGGATAAGTGAGAGAGGTGTCGAGATCTGCGATCTTCTGGGATATTACGCAGCGTTGGGTAGTAGTTCAGTACCGACGTTTCGGGGGCAATATATCGGCCCCATCTTCAAGGGTCAAGAAGATGAGACTGATAGGTTGTCCCGAAACGTCGTCACTGAATTAACACTCAACGCTACGTAATATCCCAGGTGAGCGCAGGTCTTATCTACATCGCGGCGGAAGCTTGAAATCACGCTGAGAGAGGTGCGGTCTGAAGAGACAATGGCCTGCATTTTTTTGGAGAACTTGAGGGAAAACCACGAAAATATCTGTCTGAATTACTGGACTCAGATTGTAACTGTAGTGCTAATGACTACAACCAGAAGTCCCATTCTTTGTCAATGGTTCATCTGAATTTCCTGATCAACAGCAAAGGCAGACACGCAGAGACAATTGCTGACCAGTTATCAGATGGCTGTGCTTTGTTACACTCTTGTTTTGAAGGTGACAATGGGCCAGACTTGTTGAGAGGCAGAGGGGAACAGAAACTGCTCTTCTAGGCAGCAAAGTTCGCTCGCGGTTTCGTTAGATTCACAGTTTGTGTCTGTTTGCACTCAAAACAACTACGCGCCATGTTTCGGGTGGTCGAGTGCGTGCCGAATTTCTCCGAAGGTCGAGACCAAAAGGTAAGACTCGAAGATCTCTCTTCTTATTTCCAGACGCTTTATGTACAGTAAACTCTGCGTATAACGAAATCACGTTTTCGTCTCAGACAACTTTCCGTTTCACACAGCGTCTTATTTCTAAAGAATAAAGCCAAGTAGGCGTCGGGTCGGGTCACGCAGTGGCGCAGTTGGTTGATGTGCTGCGCTACAAGCCGGAAGGTCGCGGGTTCGATTCCCAATGGCGTAATTTTTCATTGACTTAATCCTTCCGGCCCTGGGGTCGACTCAGCCCCTAACAGAAATGAGTACCAGGGTTATTTCCTGGGGGGTAAAGGAGGCCGGTGCGTAGGGCTGACAACCTTACCACCGTCATGTGCCGATTGACTAGAAATTCTGGGAGCCTCAACCTCCTGGAACCCTCAGGGCCTGTCCAGGGATTGCTTTACCTTTTACGTATCGGGTTACGTCGATGGAATTGTGGGCACCCAAGTAAGTATCCGATTATAACACCCCCCTGACCCTCTATGAAATTTTCTTAAGGAACGCAAGCAATCTCAGGCTCGTCGACCTCACAACCGAGACTCTGCAGCTACCACCGGACCACTTCAGTCCGAGTCCGGGCGACTGACGTATGCGACGTGCTTTACGGCGCACAGCAGCGCCACGAATACGTACCGGAGTTACGCAACCGTGGGCGTAGTTAGTAGTTCGATGGGTGATCGCTTGGGACCACCACGTGCCACTGGCACAAAGGTCATGGATATGGCACAGAGCAGTCAGGGCGGCGACGAGGAAACGGCGGGGTTCGAATCCCGGAAGGGGCAAGAGACTTTTCTCCAAAACCTCCAGACCTACCCACCCCAGCCTTCGATGTTTACTGGAGTTATTCCCCCGAGGTAAAGCGGCCGAAGCGTGAAAGTGACCACTCACCTCCATCTGGTGCCGAGGTTAAGAATTAGTGGAGCTACACCTATACTCTCCCTTTACACCTTTTGTACCTGGGTGCGAATGATTCTGCACAGAGGCGGTACTTCAAACAGAGGCTTTCCAAAGAGCTTTTCCCAGTATTCCATTGGAATATCTTTCATGTATATACATATATACATATATATATATATATATATATATATATATATATATAATATATATATGGAACTGTGTACAAACAGATATCAATAGATGCAAAATTAAAAACTGAAAAGAGAGGTCAAAAAACAGAGCTGACTGGGAGAAGTCCGTTAAGGAGGCGAAGGTCCGCATTGGACTGCAGTGCCATCCAAGAAGAAGAAGATATATATAATATATATATATATATATATATATCTGTGGACAGTGGAGCTTCTCTCTTGACCACTTCCGACAGGAAGGATCCTTCTCAGATAAAGCCCAGGACGTACAGCAGGGAACAAAATTACGTGAACAGAAAACCAAAACTACTCGAATGGTCAGTTCAACCAGATTATTTTGCCATAAACTCTTGCATTCATTTCCGCTTCCGCGTTGAACAGTTTTACGTTTATTAGAGCCAACGTTGCAATACGATGTAGCAGGTTAATCCAGGAAACTGCTTCACCGACAGCGAAAGAAGTGGGCAGGTCCAGTTGACTGAAATCGTGAGGGGGGGGGGGGGTTCGATTCCTGACCGGGGTATGGAAGTTCATCATCGCAAACTTCAGGTTTAGCCCAGACGGCTTCTGTGGAGGATGACTCAGCCCGCTCCGCATTCTGCAAATAGAGATCATATCTTCAGATATTTCATCTGAAGTGTGGAATCTTCGATCGCGTAGACCCTGAAGATGGAGTCAGCAAGATTTCCCGAAACGCCGGTTACTATTTACAGATCAACACCTCACATCCCGGAAGGCCTGAATCATCATCAACACCGTAGTGAAAACATCAAATGACGCAATAAGAGATTGCTGACGTAATTTGCTGCATTGCGATAAGACAGCAAGCCAGTAACGAACAGTCAGCATCTGCCCAGCGGTGTTGAGCGCAACTAGCAGGAAGATCAGTGCAAACGACCGCAGTTACCGAATGCTAAGCGGCTAACGCCAACTTGCACGAGTTGATATGACACACGGTTGATACACGAATTCATGCTGCTTTAAATCAAAGGGCAAATTACTTCCTGTATATCTAGAGACATTTCCCTCGGTATTTACGGCATTTGTATTTTCACCTCCGGATTTCCTTTGGTAATGTCACCGAGATAAAACCACTGAGCAGACTGTCCTTGGAAAGGCAGTGAATCGAGCTGCTCTTTTTGGAGTCATTTTAATGTCACGAAGATATTACGACACTGTGTTAATGCTAACTTATCTTCCCGGGATGCATGAGTTCAAAAGATTCTATATTCTATTCTATATTCTATACAAGATAAATATGATTTTTAACCATCTATAATGATATTGCTGGTGGTGGAAAGCTCTGGTGTTGTGGCATTTTGGAACCATACAAACAGTGGCTCGTCAGTGACGGTTGGTTTTAGATATGGCAGCCTGTGCTGTCTGAGGATGGTGCACTAGCACCGAAACTTGTCGTATCGTCATTTTAGCACTTATAAGTAAATATTAGAGTTCATTTGGTTAGTATAATAAATTGACTATGTTGATCAAGACAACGCACAGAGTGAACAATTTTAAGATAAACACACTGCAGTTACCGATACAGCATAATATCCCCAAGACCTTAATTTTCATCAACACAGCTGCGATAAACACAGATGTGCTGACGTAACCAGTGACAATACCAAGTTTTATGAACTTGCACTGAATGGCAGTCGTTTCTCCTACTTAAAGTAAATCTTTGCATGAGCTTGTACTTGAACTGCTGACTATAGTGACCTAATGATACGGCGATTGTACGGCCCCCGTATTAAATGTACAGTTTTTTCAAAGACTCACGTGACGGCTAGGTTCTGGCAGACAAAGGATCGCAAGTCAACAGTTTTACGTACAGGACGAAGGAACGTAGAGTTTGTTTTAACTGATGCTTTGAATTACGACATGTGACTCGGGTCTGCGAGGCCCCTCACACTGAACCAGTCTCGTCCTGCTTGATTTTATAAGCACGTTCGCAGCCTCATAATTTGAAAACCACGCAGTACACAAAGACACGGACACAGACGTCATAATTGTAAAATCACGGACACAGACTTAAAATGTTGTGCGAGTTAATGTGTTTCAACTTCTCGCAGGTTATAGATGAGATCGCATCCGCCATCCGTGACACTGCAGGATGTACCTTGCTTGACGTCGACGCCGGCGTCTCCACCAACCGGACGGTGTACACGTTCGTTGGTGAACCGGCTGCAGTGGTGCGCGGCGCACTCAATGCCGCTAGGACAGCAAAGAGACTCATCAACATGGCGACACACAAAGGCGAGGGAGTAGCTTTAAACAGTATCTTAGCACTGTTAAATGCTGGTGTGCATGTTTGTATGCGTTGATTTGTTTCTAAAGTGCTTCACTTTAAGCATATAAGTAACTGTTTATAACATTCCACCGCGGAGGCCTGGTTCGATCCCGGGTAGGTCCATGTGGGATTTGTGGTGGACAAAGTGGCACTGGGACAGGTTTTTCTCCGAGTACTTCGGTTTTCCCCGTCAATTTCATTCCAACTGTGCTCCATTACTTGGAAAAATGAAAAAAACTAATCATATTTCTCTCATCTTCATCTCATGGTTGCACAATAAGCCCTAAGGCTGCGGTGCGTCCGTTGCTTCTGCTACTGGGCCCTTCTCAAAAAAAAACTTTATAACATAACTTTCTATAGAAATCATCTTTACGAAGATTTGGCACCGGAGGGAAATGTTTCAGCACGACGACGAAAGGCCGACATGTGTCTTCACATTGACGAACGTTCACGCTTCACCAATATGATGTATCTTAATCAACTGAGCGTCCAGCAACCGATCAAGAATGATCGTAGTCATGGCGTTAGTCACACTTTAAATTTATTTCAGTGTATTTTGCGAGATTTCAGGCTTTGACCGCGGTGTATTTGACACGTTCACTCTTCTGGGTTGTTGCGCAGCGTGGGTTGGTATGTTACGGACGTTTCGGGACGGCGTATCGGTCCCATCTTCTAAGGTCAAGCAGTCCAAGAAGAATGCCCGAATGAGCGAAGTAGAGCCGTGATCACAGTCACGTGCCGGCTGACTTTTAGTCCCCAGGCCATTTTGGTGTGAAGCCCGTTTTAGGGCTTATGTCCCGGTGTTTATTCAGTTTTGAAATTCACGATCTTGCAGTCTTGGGGTGCCCTCTGTGATGAGAGAGAGGATCTGTTGCCCTTTGTCACAATTCTGTGCCTGTGTCAGTCACTGTTCTGTTGTGTATGTACATATTTACAGTGTTCAAACACGTAACAGGCCGGTGCCAGTACAGACCGGGTGCGGCACATGATGCCTTATCTTACTTCACATTTGCTACAACGGCGGTTCAGGCAGTTGAACCGCAGTAAGCCCGACTGCCTGGCCGTGCCACGGCTCAGGCGGTTAGCCGCCGGCCTCTCACCGCGGGCCCGGGTTCGATCCCGGGTCAGCCCATGTGGGATTTGGGGTGGACAAACTTACAGTGGGACAGGTTTTTCCCCGAGTACTTCGGTTTTCCCCCTGCCAATTTCATTCGATCGGTGCTCCATGACACGGGAAAACGAAAAAAAACTAATCATCTTCATCACAGGTTTGCACAATAAGTCTCAATGCTGCGGTGCGTCCGTAGCATCGGCTGCGAAGCCCTTCACCCCCCCCCCCCAAAAAAAAAGACCTGACTGCTGCTAGGTTTCAGCGTCTTACATTTCCAACGTTGGGCTTCGCCTTTTCCAATCGTGCAAACATTTTCATTCCTTACGAACAAAAGCAGAATAACCACGTAAAGTATCTCTGTGTAGTCTTTGGCCAAGGATTACGTGGAGAATCCATATAGGCACGACCGAAGCCAAGTCCTTCAGACAATTTGCTACAATCCACTGCCTATAAGAAGTGACCGATTAAGCGCTAGCAACAGGAAGGAGTAACGGAAAGTGCCAAGTGAGCTTTGATAGAAATTCTGCATGGACGTTGATTGAGAAGGTTGTAGACATTGAGTCCCATCACCCCTGTCACTCACTCATTTTTGTCATTCTGCATCACGCGGTGCTGGGTTTAAACCAAAACGCTACAAAGGCTATGGCCTTGGTTGCTAAAAACCATGCAATGGCGCTTGCGTGAGCGTGATGCGTTACCACTTGAAATGAAGCCAGCGTGACACATAGTTGATGGTTTTTAAGGACGGGAGTTAGGAAGTCATTGCGTGGTTGCTAAACAGTGAAGATGGAGGAACTCATAGCTGCCATAATACTTGATGAAGATGAAGATGATGACTTACTGGTTTACTGTGTGCGTGAAGGTGCAACGGACATTTTGAGTGAAAGAAATGATGAAGGATACTACTTCAGTTTGATAGGAAGGTATCTGACGGATAGTGAGATGAAATTCAGGGAATTTTTCAGTTTCGAGAGACATTTTTCCGTGTGTTAATTTTTCGTCTAATTCTTCTTTATAGCTCACGATATACACACAAGAACTAATACCAAAGATACAAAGCACGACAACAACCACCAACTCTTCCAGCTTGTTGTCACAAGACTACTGCGTGTCGCGCAGAAGTCAACTTTCGGATACCGCTGCCGCACGACGCAGCGGAACATGCGCAGTGTCCCTGCGCGATACTCATGCGCGTGACGTTTCAAAACCAGTCCCCTTCAAACCTTGATTTCATAAAGAAAGGGATGATTTTTATACTGAATTATTTTAATTCTTAATTGTTTTTTATACTTTTATTCTTTTATTTTTCCTTGGTTTTTGTACGTTTACTCTTTTATTCATTTCCGTTCAGTTCGTTTCACTTCCCTTCAAGTTGTCGCTGCATTCCAGACATATTTCTCCCATTATTCTCACCCTGCCGCACTAGACCATACTGTGACCTTGTATCCACCCCTCTCTCATCCTATTGGCTGTCGTCACATCACACGTTTCCCTACCCCGCTGTGCTCTCCAGTTCCTTTGTTACAGGCTTTCTTTCCTACTTGGAATCTTGACCCGTGAGGATGGGACCGATACGTTGTACCGAAACGTCGGTAAATAATTACCACACTACGCCGTGTAATAACCAAGAAGACCACAGATTTCAATCCCCTTCAAAACTACAGCTTTGACTTCTGTGTGCCGCATCACGCTCACGCAAGGGTCACTGCGTGGTTGTTAAAAACCAAGGTATAAGGTTACAACCGTGCGTGGAAGAGAGTGCGCTAATTCGGCGAGGGAAGGGCGGTCTTGGTAGTGGCGTGAGCAGAGCGGTAGAAGTGCAGAGATCTGCGAGTGAAACAGCTACATGCGTTTCTTAGCCTCTTTGTGTGTGTGTGTGTGTGTATATATATGTAGTGCACCTGTGTATCTACAATGTGAATATACAAAATGGTGAATGTGCGAGTGCCAGAATGTCAACGTCACTTGCGACACAAAGCAACCGCTGTTAAGACTGAATGCAAACATCCGGAAGCAAGCTCGGTTATCCGGCAGGTGTATAACATGGTCAGTGACACTGCATACCTCGCAGGATGTGACTAAAAAACAGGCGAAAGTGCTGGGTGGAAGATAATTATCGATACCTCCACCCAGGACCAACACCAACCGGTAAGAGGCGTGTACGGAGCGGGCAGGAGACTCGCCTTAAATAAGCTGAAGGGTGGAACTGGAGGTAGCAGGAGGGAGGCAGGTCACCCATGGGAGCGCATGGACGGGAGTGGAGCGTTAGTACAGTACGCGCTGACAAGTGACGGAGACAGTTGGTCGCCCATCGGGGATCAGGCATCGCACAGGGTCGTGATGAAAAGTGGCGACAAGAGGACTTTCAGGGACGCTGGTGGAGTCTGCGTCAAAGCGAAGACATATTACGAGCGACGGTCAATCAGGAAGTATTGGTGTCGGAAGTTTGGGGCGTACTTGCTGACGAGAGCGCGGATATGACCACTGTCTGTATTTACGTAGACATACTTCGTGGTAGTCTGCGTACGTATTTGCATATAAACATGTTTACTGTTTGGCACATATACATATTTTCAGCGCTTAAAATATGTACCATCAACAACATATACATGACCTCTGTCAGACCCGGCACTGTACGTCAGATCATGCCCTATCGTACTCAGCTTTTGCCAGGACAACAGCTCAGTCACTTTGAAAGACAGTAAGCTTGAACGCCGCCAAGCTGACGTGTCTTACATTCCCTCTGTTTGACTTTGCCTTGCCCGTTATTGCGAACGTGTTCCTTCTCAGGATTTCTTCACGACGTCTGCTTGCTGCCTGCATAATTCTGTAATAAAATAATGCACGTACGGAATTTTGAAAGAAACATGCAGATTGCGGGTTGCTGTCCGCCTTGCAAATCATCTATTCGTGCAGAGAACCTCGCATTGTAGGCGCTGCAATTGCAAAAGATGGCTCTGTCGGCCGCAAATTCCCAGGCGGGACAGGAGTAAGTTGTTAAAAATGTAATGGTGGAGGGTTAGTGTAATATTAGAGCTTAATTGGTCACTTTTGAATAGGGTAGAGACTCTAATAAATATTCTGAAGATCTCAGCGACGATCGTTTTTATATAGATCGTGTATGTGATCCTTGATAGGGACAGGTGGCGGGCTCTTGTGAGTGCGGTAATGAACCTTCGGGTTCCATAAAACGCGGGGAATTTCTTGACTAGCTGACGACCTGTTAGCTTCTCAAGAAGGACTCTGCTCCATGGAGTTAGTTAGTTAGTTTAGTTAGTATGTGATCCTTCTAGCAGTTTACAAAGGCAATATTCCTTTCTGTGTTAAGATAAAGCCCTGCTGGTCCATGTCCACGGCAGAAATAGATGGCCCCAGTTTTATAGTGGGTCTTAAGTGTTCCAGTGGCCATGCTGAAAAAATCTCTGTATAAAGTAAACCCTTCTGATTAATCACAAAATAATCGTAGCCGCAGCCCTACCAAGAAAGTCAAACGAACTGCCACTGAGTAAAACAAAACCCTTAGTAACGGGAGATGATTCATGAATACGTGACGGTTACGAACAATATGTAATTTTCCACTCTCGTTGGTATTAGTTTTGAAACGTAACATCTGTGTGACAAGCACAATGAATATATGAATAAACGGAATTTGTACAAACGCGAAAACACTGTCGCGTCGTAAGTTGGTCCTGGTTGCACGAACTTAACGCATGTCTTGTGATTTCCGTTGCTCGCACCAAGAATCTGCAGCATACCTGTCTTCCTTGCGCAACTAAATTTACTGTTTAATTGGTGTTCTTTGTCAGGGACACAGTTTTCTTGCGAAACTGCAGCAAGCCTGTCACACTGTGGCATCTCTTTTCGTGTTACGCTAAGCAATCACGTTCGTGTCCGCCGCTGCACGCACTGCCATTGTTTCGCGAACCACACACACACACACAAACACGCGTACACGCACGCACAAGGCGCGAGCACGCACGCACAAACGCGCACGCTCACCACGTGCGTACACACACACAAACAAACACACGCACGCACACACCGACTGCCGATCACTTCCGTATGCTATTTGCTGGGTTCCTGGACGTCTCGTGACGTCAAAAATAATCATTGACAATGACTAACGTGATGGATGGAAGTTGTTTTGGTCTACTTAAAGACACTCACTGTCCGCATATTCGTCTGGAAAGGCTGAGGGCAATCTAATTCGCCATTACGTCAATTTCCGAAATCCGTGACTGGTTATCGAGTTTCGCTTTCTTTACCACCGCTGGCATTGTCGTCATGGCAGTGTTCACATTTTGTGGGTTTGTTTACGCTGTTACAGGGGAGCACCCCCGCTTTGGGGCGATGGATGTCTGCCCTTTCATCCCTGTGCACGGTGTAACAATGGCAGAATGCGTAACCTGTGCGAAGGAACTTGGACACCTGCTAGCGAGCGAACTCGACATTCCAGTGTTTCTGTATGGTGCTGCTGCCTCGCGGGACTATAGGAAAACTGTGTCGCAAATCAGAGCCGGAGAGTACGAAGCTCTCGCCAACAGAGTGAGTTGGTATACAGTGCGTCCACGGTATGTTTGCTCAACCCGTAGCTGGCTGTCAACATGTCCACGGCACAGTGTTATGTTGCCCGCGGAGACTTCTGAAATGATAAAGCGACTTATAACCCTTTACCTGGCAAAGTTGAGATAAATGCCGAAGCAATATTTAAAACTTATGAGCTATTTATTTATGGAAACATTCAGTATGTTACTAATTGATTTTGTAAAAACGTGCTGAAATATTTTCTGTTATTATCAGTATATTTTTATTGCACAGGTAAAATTATACACTTAATTATACACGTAAAGCAAAGCAATCCTTATGCAGGCCTGGACAGGTCCTTAGGACTCCAGCAGGTTGAAGCTCCCAGATATTCTAGACAATCGGCACATGAAGGTAGCAAGTTTGTCAGCCCTACGCGCCGTCCGCCAGACAAAGTAGTAAGAAACAGATCTATTTCATAGGAATGACAGTCCAAGTTATTTCATTGCCTTCCTTTGTATTTATTCGGGCCTCATTATGACCCTTAAGTGTAGAAACATAAACATGTAGCAGTTGATAAAGTCAAATATTATTTTTATCATAAAAGATAACTGTGGTAACTAAAATTACCATTACCCTTGAACATGATCAAGGTTCCGTGATTCTGTTGTTCTCTGTACTTTCTATACGCTAGTACAAGCTCTTAACTCTTGTGGGATGTCTTAGCGTCAATCGGTAGTTAGTTACCGACGTTTCGGGACAGCATATAGTCCAATCTTCAAGGGTTAAGATGTCCAAGATATTTCTTCTTGGACAAATTCTTCCTTTAACATGGGGCCGATAGGCTGTCCCGAAACGTCGGTAACAAAGTACATGCCAAAGCCCCGTAACATCCCACAAGAACGAAGGCCGTCAACTTCACAGCTACGCAGTTCGTCTCAATGTTTTTATACATTTCTGACAAAGTTTGTTTAACCGTCTTGCAAGCTGCTGTTGGCAAGGCGACTTCCGTCCGCAGGTCCCACGCATTACAGAACACTTCACTTTAATCCCACGTCTGTGCCCTGTATAATCATGACGTCACAGTTGTTTATTCTTCGGTTTGTGCCGTCTGATATTCGTTTTATTCGCAGCTCAAGACTGCGGAATGGGAACCAGATTTCGGTCCTTCCAAGTTCGTGCCTGAGTGGGGCGCTACGATTGTCGGTGCCAGGAAGTTCCTTATAGCGTACAACGTCAACTTAATAGCCACGAAGGAACAGGCGCACAGGTGACGTCATTGCTTTACTTTTTAAATACTGTTTCAGTGTTCTTATGCAGAAACTGAGGAAAATCCCGAAGTGTCAGTCAGGAGAGTCGGTAGTCAGGTCAGCATTGGAAGAGGGTACGCCACCAGTAAAAGTATAAAAACCGACCGCAGCACTAGCCTGCTCCATTGTCCCACAAACGTTCCGCCACGTCGCATGATGTTTAGAAGCGACCTGACTTCACCCTTTCAGTTGCAGTAATTTCTGATGCAGGATAGCGCTGAATATCCGAGAAGCAGGTCGCGGTCCGACGCAACCGGGGAGGCTGCATGCCGTTCAGGCGATTGGCTGGTGGCTGCAGGAGGCCAACATAGCACAGGTGTCTGCAAACCTCACCGATCACGACGTCACACCCATCCACGTGGCCTACGAGGAGGTTTGCAAAGACGCAGCCGCCTTGAATTTACCAGTTGTCGGCTCTGAGATAGTTGGCCTCGTACCACTGGTAACCCTCCTGCAGGTCTGTACCTCACAGGGCTTATATAACCTCATGCCACTTCTCTACCTCGCAGCACGGCTGCAAAACACTCCGCTGCATTCACATCTTATTGCTGGTGCGCTCCAAACAACATACTGGAAAAGTAAGCCTGTTAGTTTTGCCATGCCATGCCTGCCTGTTTAGCTGACTGGTTCCTCATGTCATACGTCATATTCCGCTTACGACATAAATTACCTTTGTAACGTGCGCTAATAAGATTTATGTTGTTGAAGAAATCGTTATTTTGACGTCACTAACTTTTCTACCGCCGATTCCAGTGGCCGCTCGATTGCTGGGATTGCGGGTGCGAATCGCGCTGAGGGCATGGATGTTTGTCTTTTGTGAGTGTTGTGTGTTGTCAGATGTCTGATCACTCGTTCAGAGGAGTCCTACCGAGTGTGTGTGTGTGTCTAATTGTGTGTCTGTGTGTCTAATTGTGTGTGTGTTTGTGTGTCTAATTGTGTTTGTGTGTCTAATTGTGTGTGTTCTAATTGTGTGTGTCTAATTGTGTGTTGTTTGTGTGTCTAATTGTGTTGTGTGTCTAATTGTGTGTGTGTCTAATTGTGTGTTGTGTGTGTGTGTGTGTTTGTGTGTCTAATTGTGTGTGAACTAAACACGCTAACAATGAGGCGGCCTAGGCCCGAGTTTGGCTGTTGCGCCATAGGAAAGAAATAGTGCTGTATTTAATCATAACAGAAGAAAAGCATAAACAAATAATAAGCTTACTCGACATTTTGAGGGAAATTTAAGTTTTGCTGGTCTCTGGTAAAAGAACTTAGAATATCTTATTAAATTCATTAATAATAACCTAACGTCGACATTACTTATTGCTCTCGCATGAAGGTATGTAGTGTAATCAATCAGTGATAGGAATTTACATTTTAAATATTTTGACAACAGAATTAACCTTGCGAAGTTCAAACCCCCCCTTTTCTGCACTCCGAAATCCCAATACAGTTTTGCGATCAAACTAGGTACCAGTCCCTGTGTTAGGAGAAAGGGATGCGCAAGCTCTTTACGCACGCACGCCAACACACACAGTACGTAACGTCATGTAAGATAATTATGATGTGTCATTATATAAATATGATACAATGTGTCATTTAAGTATGATACAATGTGTCATACAAATATGATACAATGTGTCATTTAAGTATGATACAATGTGTCATATAAATAGGATACAATGTGTCATTATGCACGTACGATGCAATGTGTCATATAAATAGGATACATTGTGTCATTTAAGTATGATACAATGTGTCATATAAATAGGATACATTGTGTCATTTAAGTATGATACAATGTGTCATATAAATATGATACAATGTGTCATTTAAGTATGATACAATGTGTCATATAAATACGATACAATGTGTCATTATGTACGTATGATGCAATGTGTCGTTATATTAGTGCCTTACGATGTGTTATCATTTAAGCGCCTTATGACAGTTTTGCACAAGCTGCAACATCAAGATGACAGGTACTGCTTCAGACACACAAACTTGTGTCTGTCACGGAGCTGAATCACATACTGAGTTTTTCGTCCAGGCAGCGGAATTCTACATCAAGAGGGACGACCTTTTCGTACTGGAAGAGGATCAGAAAGTGCGACTTGCCATCAGCAAGCTGGGCCTGTCATCTCTCAAACAATTCATTGCAAAGTGAGTAGCCAACGTAACAGTTTGTGTGGTTAACAGCTAGACGGGGTCTGAAATTGTTTATGCGCAAGCAAGAGTCACTGATTAAGAGATTCACTAGTGTCATTCCGTTTAGCTTCGGTCACAGTGTCACGAATCCTCGTTCATTTGACCGTTTTTTTAATGATATAATGAAAGACACTTCACAGGGCGCAGGCATGGTTCCATTTGCAAATATTCGCATGTTCTGACTCAGCCCTGGCACACAGAAGAATCGGAGAGAAACTTGAATAATAGATGAGAGTTACTTAACTTTGATACAGTTGGTTGTATAAAATGCGATAGTGTCTGGGCTTTATACACATGGGTTTTTAAAAGATGTCTCACGTATAGGCACATCACTTCATTGCAGATAATCACATTGATTGCAAGAGTTAGAGGGAAAAATTTATGAATTACACACTTTACGGTTCACCCAATGCACACGATCATTACACGAATTATCTACAGTTCTATAACAATCTCAGTCCGACGCACAAATGCTCAATTATTTGTCTTGTACATCGAATAAAGCAACGCCCTCGAGTGCGCTAGAACCACCAGCTACAGTCATCTGTCTTCATTTATCTATCAGCGACTGAATTTTTTATATTTACTTTAATTGCAAATTTCATTATGATCTGGTTTTAATAAGTGAGAGAATTTTCTTAGTCTTAGGGCCTTTTACTGTGTCACATTACGAGATATTTCTGACAACATTAGAATTACATAATAGCTTTTATTTTAACCAACACATGCACTACAATTTTGTCGTCGTATATACCCCTACATATGTTTCGACTACTTATTAGTCATCATCAGGGGGATCAAAGTATATAAACACAGACTACACATCCACTATAATAGTTGGTTCACATTCAATGTTAAAACGAGATGAACTATGTTCACTATAAAAACATGTAGCATTTTTTTGCGTCAGTGGTTGAAATGTAAAAGTACGTTTGTTTTCCTTTTTTGGATTAAAACGTTTAAAAATTATTTTAAAAAATTATTGGCAGCTGGTCTTGTTTCCGTCTCAGATGGCTGGTGTAGTTATCTGTGGTGTGTTGTTTTACCGTGTTCTGTAGACTTCGCCTGATGGCTGCGACGACGACGACAAAATTGTAGTGCATGTGTTGGTTAAAATAAAAGCTATTATATAAGACAGAACGCACGCGTAATATAATGTGAAAGATTAGAATTAGTCTGATTTTTAAATTCCCTTGTTTCGCCAGCAAAACAGTTGGCCGAGTTTGGCCATGTTACTGCCATAATAACAAGGGAAATGAAAAATCACAATAGCGGACAGCATTCATGATGAATTATCAACACATTCTCATTATTCGATGCACGGTTACACACACAAGGTACATATTTTAGGTTCATTGCTTGAAAGGCGGTGTTTGAGAGCGATATTTACAGAGAAAAATATGTTACTGATTTAATGAAATTTGGTAACAAACCGTGACACATTCAGGCGATGGTTACGCCGAGTGCCGTGACTCTATGTATCGTTGAACACACGATATATCAGTAAGAATGCCTACTCAAGGCATGACGTATCTTTAAAGATGTTTTAGACAAAGATTTGAGGTTTTAGCACCGGTATTTCTGAAGTTTCAAGTCTTCTAGAATGTGACGCCATATCATTGGCCGAATATTTCCTGACCTTTCGAAGAACGGTAATGCTTCCATCTTCAGGGTCAAGCAGTTCTTTTGGTCAGCATGATTCTGAAGTTGAAGGCATTAGAATGTTTTGAAACGTCGAGAGTTACTCTCCCAAAACAGTTTTTCCCCCCTGGCGCAACAGCCCCTAGTCGGCCAGGGCCTCCTCATTGTCGAGGCTTCACGATCAGACTCAGACACACCACATTCGGTAGGACTCCTCTGGACGAGTGATCGTCCCGTCGCAGAGACCTCTACCTGACAACACACAACACTCACAAGAGACAGACATACATGACTCCGGCGGGATTCCAACCCGCAATCCCAGCAAGCTAGCGGCCGCAGACCCACGCCTTAGACCGCACGGCTACTGGGATAGTCACACCCCAGAAGACTTGAATCTTCAAACACTACTAACACAGTGGTCGCTCGTAACGTTAATTAAATCCAGACATGAATTCTTACATATGATTGAACGACAAGCTAATGCACTGTGCATTACTGGCGAACTAAAGGAAACAGCCTCGTATATGCTACAGGCAAGTAAATTCTCTTGCCCAGATTTACAATATCGTAGTGTAAAGAACTGTAAAATAGAAACCGTTCACATTAATTGAGTTAGCTTGGGTTAGGTGAGTTTGAGCGAGTGGAAGTTTATGTTTGTGTGTGACAGCAGTCAGTTGTCACCAGCCCTGCAAGTGTAAGTCAAAAAGTTCTCCTTACGTAATGAATATCTTAACTGAAGGTTACGAAGCGAGTATTACTTGATATCTGCGCTCTTCTGGGATGTTACGCAGTTTCGATTGGTAGTTCTGTACCGACGTTTCGGGACAACCTATCGGTCCCATCTTCAGGGGTCAAGAAGTCCAAGGTTTCTTCAAGGGTCAAGAAGTCTTGGACTCCTTGACCCCTGAAGATGGGATCGATAGGTTGGCCCGAAACGTCGGTACAGAACTACCACTCAACACTGTGTAATATCCCAGAAGAGCGCAGATCTCATCTACATCGCGGCAGAAGCCTGAAATCAACGCGGAGTGTTACTTGTCTATCGCAGGGAACGCGTCATCGAATACCGGCTGGGACTCACAACGTCGGGTCCGCTGGTTCGCCTGCCAGTTGAGAGCTTTGTGCGTTCTGTTGCCGCTCGCTCCTGCGCGCCTGGCGGTGGATCCGTCGCGGCGCTCCTGGCAGCAGTCGTGAGTTACGTCTTGAACTAAGACATGCCTGCTGTTACCACAGCCCACTTCCCAGCAGACTGGGCCATTCAATTAAATAAACTTCATATTTTCTAATTCCTCATCATAAACAATTTCAAAATGCCAGACGTGCGGATTTCTTTAGTGGCAGTAACTCCTTCTTATCCAACAGAAAGTGTAATCTGAAGGACGTTTTGAAAGTACAACGATGGTCAAGAATTTAGGACAGCATTGTTAAACATAAGTTACGTTTGTGTTGAAAATGAGTCCAGAAAATCTCCACCAAGCGCATCGTACATTTCAGCCTTAGTATTTATGTCATAATTTGTTTCCCAAAATCTTAATCATAAACAGTCTGTGGTTATGTAGTAAAACTTCAGGATGTGGTGACTGTGTCTTCTGAGATTGACACCGCGAAGTCTGGTAGCTTGTTATCCGATCCGAATTCAATAATGTTGTACGCTCCACTGCTTTATGTATACAAAGTCGCCAATAAATATCCATCAAACACAACATCTGCTTAACTTAATTGCAGCTACATGTTTCGGCTCCTTTTAAGCCGTCTTCAGGCTGTACAACATTCTGTTGCACATAGTTTTATATTTTCTCTTTATTCAATATTGTACAGCCTGAAGATGGCGTAATACGAGCCGAAACATGTAGCTGCAATTAATTTTTATAAACAGTTATTGTGTTTAATGGATGTTTATTGTTATTTCAACGATTTTTGTTATATAGCCGTGTGAACGTGCAACTTGGTCTATCACTCACTTAATAACAAGCAACTAATGCACAAATTAAATACATATACAACGTGTATTATTAACCCCTACATATGTTTCGACAAACGTTTGTCATCTTCAGGGAGTTCAAGCAAAGGTGTACAAGAACTTCACATCCATTTACATGTTGAAAATATCACACATTAGAAATCCAAGACATAAAAATTCATAGTCGTGGCTCATAATATGTTAACATATTAGATAATAAAATGCTATACTTCAGGTGTTATAATTAATCATGCATTAAAAGCTCAGAGCATTCAAGACCGCAAACATGTTTGCGGTCTTGAATGCTCTGAGCTACATCTTTGCTGCGAACCCCCTGAAGATGACAAACGTTTGTCGAAACATATGTAGGAGCTTATAATACACGTTGTATATGTATTTACCATGTGCATTTGTTGGTTATTATGAAGTCTATATCAAGATGCACGGTCTGAAAACATAAAATTTGGCTTAACACGTTGATGAGGGTGTTTGACAAGAAAATCGTGACTCTAAGCACGATAACTTTATTACAAAGAAAGCCCGCACCAGCTGGGACGTCTCCTGACAATTGCTATGCTCAGGAACACGATAAAAGGAACACCCTGTAGTTCAATCAGTAGAGTTTCGTTATCAGAATCCGTCCGGATGACAGACCTGTTGTTGCAGGGTGCGGCGCTGGGTACGATGGTCGGACAGCTGTCTTACGGCAAGCGTCAGTTTGAGTCTCTCGACGAAACAATGAGAGAGCTGATTCCCACCCTGCACGGAGCTACGAACAGTTTCCTGCCCTTCACGGATGCCGACACAGCAGCCTTCAATCAATATATGGTGCTGACAGATACCACGTGACAACCGAAAGATATTCTTCTAAAGACTCTCTCTAGACGCGAGTTGTGTTATTAACATTGGTACAGAGCGATGAGAACATCAAACACAACTTTCTTTTGTGTCAGATACGCACGAAAACTTTTATCAACGTCATAAGTTGATTCACACATCAATATAAATTTTCTCCTGATGATGAACATTTAGAGGGTCGAAACATGTCGGGGATGAATTGTGTTTTTATCTAATAGAGACACACACACACAATGAATTATGTTTGATGATTTCATTGCGTTTTACTAGTACGAATATCTTCACAGCTATGGGCTCAGAGCTGAAGATTACGGCGGTAAATCTCCTACTCACAAGATTTCGCTCTTGGGGACCGCACGATTGAAGTGTATGAGCCAGGCCGTCTGTCTGTCTGTCTATCTGTCTGTCTGTCGATCTATCCGTCTCTGATTCATTTACGGGCTTTGTCTGTTACTCTATGGAAAGTTACTCAGATTGAGGGCGTATGGAGACGGAGTGCTGAGGAGAATAGGCTGAGTTACCGTGGAAGAAATAGGAGCAAGTTGGACAAACTCGTATAATGGGGAGTTTATTTGCTTTTATTCTTCTCCAGATATGATGGGTGAGACACGTAACACGCGTGACAGCAATGAGAGTTGCATTCAGAACTTTTGCCGGCAAACACGAAGGGAGTTACATATGTATATCAGAGGACAATATTAAAATGGATCTTAGAATTGAAGGCTGTGGGAGCAGGATAACAATCAGTGGTGGGGTCTTGTGAACACGGTAATGAACTGTCGGGTTGTAAAAAGAGGAAATTATCTCGAGTAGCCGAGCAAAGGAGAAAAGTGGACAAATATCCTAAATGTATTATTTCAGAAAAAAAAAACAACGAAATATGGCGATGGCGGAAGTATGTCATAATGATAATCAGTGATAGATAATTTCAAAACGTATATGTTGGCGATGTATTGAAAACAAAACGCCAGTAATGCTAGTGACATTCAAATTCACATATTATAAAACCCTCCCAGAACTACAGAAAGCAGCGTCTTCCTTGAGAAGCTGATAGTTACTGTGCTTGTCAATAAATCACGCCTATTTCATATAGCGTGAAGATTCATGCCGTGTTCACAACGGTCCACAATTTGGTCTTCGAAAATCCCTCGGAGCCCCAAAATCAAAAAAGAAAGAGTGTTTTATCGCCGGTCCTTAAAATCGTTGCAGGACGCCCTGAAGCTACCGAAGCAAACACCTGAGGAAAAGGCTGTGAGGGACCAAGCCCTACAGGACGGTCTCAAGAAGGCTGTGGCAGTTCCGTACGATCTTGCACAGGAAGTGAACCGCTTGTGGCCTGTACTGGTGCAGCTGGCGACGGTGGGCAATCTGGCAACCATTTCTGATTTGCAGGTGGGCTCACAGCTAGCAGTTTGGCTGTCTTTTCTGCTGATTCCAATCCTACTGCAAAATACGTAACAGAGCAGAATGGTAGCAAGTATTTCCCGAAATTTATCGGCTCTTCATTTCTTAATTCATGCCATTTTTATTGTTCAAGTCTTTCCAATATATATAAACTTCACATCATTTTCAAAGAAATCATTACGTACACAGTATCTTTATGTTGGGATATTCCTGCGTGCTCTTGATGGGACAAGAGCAAAGCAATCCCTGTACAGGCCCGGACAAGCCCTGAGGCTTCCAGGAGGTTGAGGCTCCCAGAATTTCTAGACAATCGGCACATGAAGGTGGTAAGGTTGTCAGCCCTACGCACCGGTCGCCTTTACCCCTCCAGGAAGTTTTCCTGGTACTCATTTCTGTTAGAGGCTGAGTCGACCCCAGGGCCATAGCGCGGCCGAAAGGATTATGTCAATGAAAAATTCCAATGACATGATCGGGATTCGAACCCTCAACCTTCCGGCTTGTAGCGCAGTACCTCAACCCGTGATGGGACAAGAACATGTACAAAATAATATTCAATAATCAATTACCCTTTAAAGGTGTTGCGTTGTGAATATATTGTTTTAAAAGTGTCTCCCTGGCTATAGCACCAAACGGTATTGTTGCCAGGTTGGAGCACGTTGCTTGGAAACCAGTGTGTGGGGCGCGTACCACAACGTGACCGTCAATCTTGAGGGGCTGACGGACACTGCAGCAAAGGTAAAATTGCAGACAGAGATGGAGGAGGCGGTGCGAGTCGCCCAAGATGGGCTACAGATGGTGCTGTCAGCGCTGACCCACAGGAAGAACAAGTGACAGGATTGTGTTGGTGTCAAAAGGGCATGAAGAAAGGTGTACAATTCAATTTTACAAATCATGTCGGAAATAAAAAATGTTTAAAATGATAATGTAGAATGAAGAAAGTTGTTAGATTCATTACCAAATTAATTATTTTACTACATTCTTGTCTACAATGGAGGGCTTAAGGAGGGGTTAATACAGCGTCCACGGTTGTTAATTCGGTTTAGAGTGTTTTGAATCTGTTATTGATATTGTGAAGATCTTACGACACGTTTCAAGCGACGTTATAGTGGAATTTATTCGATTTCCTTACTATAAGTTGGATATACAGAAAATTAAATGGCATAGTTAAAGGTCACAAAAAAGCCTCAATTTGAACTTCATCACGATTATCTTATCTCTCTTTGTCGAAATGCAGTACATTATTTTTAGCAACGCGAACTAAGCTTCACGTAAGTTATTACACTTTACAGCAATATGTTACTACACCTTATTGCAGTATGTTACTACACTTCACGTAAGTTATTACACTTTACTGCAGTATGTTACTACACTTCGCTTAAGTTACTATACTTTACTGCAGTATGTTACTACACATCACTTAAGTTACTACACCTTACTGCAGTATATTACTACACTTCACGTAAGATACTACACCTTACTGCAGTATATTACTACACTTCACGTAAGTTACTACACCTTACTGAAGTATATTACTACACTTCACGTAAGATACTACACCTTACTGCAGTATATTACTACATTTCACGTAAGTTACTACACCTTACTGCAGTATATTACTACACTTCACGTAAGATACTACACCTTACTGCAGTATATTACTACACTTCACGTAAGTTACTACACCTTACTGCAGTATATTACTACACTTCACGTAAGATACTACACCTTACTGCAGTATATTAGTACACTTCACGTAAGTTACTACACCTTACTGCAGTATATTACTACACTTCACGTAAGATACTACACCTTACTGCAGTATATTACTACACTTCACGTAAGTTACTACACCTTACTGCAGTATATTACTACACTTCACGTAAGATACTACACCTTACTGCAGTATATTACTACACTTCACGTAAGTTACTACACCTTACTGCAGTATATTACTACACTTCACGTAAGTTACTACACCTTACTGCAGTATATTACTACACTTCACGTAAGTTACTATGTCTCACTGCAGTATATTACTACACTTCACGTAAGTTACTATGTCTCACTGCACATATTATTGAAAGGGAAGTCCGTGCTGTTTCCCCCAGTCAGTGGCCTTGTTACTGCAGATGCAAAGCTATCATCACAAAGCTAGTTTCACTACATACGTGTATCACAAAGCAAAGTCAGTTTCCTTTATTCCTTTAAATATTTACATTATCATAAGATGTTTCAAATTAATGTTGTGTATCTGTAAGAGGTATAGGTTTTATACCACGAACTATTACTATTGTAATATGGGCCGCTTTTAAGACATCTAATGCATTTATTTTGTGTTTAAGGATTATACTGACAGGTGCACAGGAACAACCCTTTCTTCGGACAAGAAACATGCGGACAGACATACATCCGTAGTCTACACACAACTCTCAAGTCCACCTTACGTGCCTTTTGCCAACAACTCAGTTCTTCATTTACAAATATTAATATTGGCCTGCGTTTTACTCGTCTGTAACCTAAAAGCAAATTGTAATATCATGGCTGATATAAGGCAAACTAAATTAACTTCCTAGTCATTTCCCTTATGTCGATTTGTTAACATTTAATTTCGTCTTTCATAAATCACTGCTGTAAAGGTGTACACACATCTGCATTCTCTTTACAAACAGAGAACGAAGCGCAGGTGTACATTATCTGATGGGGTGGAACAACAGTGAGTCTAGCTATACGAAAGTAAGGAGTAATTACACTCTGAAGATGGAGGCAACATGTTGCTTCGAAATGTTGGCACCTATCTACAAATCTATGAGGCATCACAGCGTTCTTTTTCCACATTATGTCTTCTGCGCCCAACACATTCCTTTTGATTCAGTCACCGTCAGAAAATTCGATGAATTAATAAAGTTGTGTGATTCCGTGAAATAATAACCTAAAACTTCACCTTAACTGTTTTATAGATACAATACAGCACTTCTCCGCAATCTATAATAACTTCAGTAATCTTTTTTGACGCAGGCAATTTATGCAATGAGCTTAAAGTAAAGATCTGTAATGGGTATTCATAAGGCTTATGTCTATAAAGACTCGCATTAGTTGCCAAAGACGGTCAAAAGTTATGCTGTTGAAATGGCAGAATCTTAAACAAAACTCTGAATTCCCACACAGGAATACAAACGTCTGTGTCACTGCAGGAATTGTTAATGATTTCTGCACCCTCCCCCCCCCCCTTACACACACACTCGACTGGACTTTTCGATTAAATTAAATAGGAAGTTTTCAGAACTGCTGAGCAAAGCAGGCTTCTCCATCTGCATACAAACACGCAATTCCACCACGCCGCATGGTTGCTTCCTGACTCTGAAATAATTGAGGTCAACATAGATTTTTTTTGTGAAGGGCCCCGCAGCAGAAGCTACGGACGCACCGCAGCCTTGAGGCTTATTGTTCAACCCTGTGATGAAAATAATTCGTTTTTTTCGTTTTTACGTCTAATGGAGCACCGATGGAATGAAACTGACAAGGGAAAACCGAAGTACTCGGGGAAAAACCTGTCCCAGTGCCACTTTGTCCACCACAAATCCCACATGGACCGACCCGGAATCGAAACCGGGTATCCGCGGTGGGAGGCCGGCGACTAACCGCCTGAGCCGTGGCACGGCCACAACATAGATTTAATACTGTTTGTTCACATTTATACGGCTGGTTACTTCGGTGAAGAACACAGCCTTACGAGATCTGACGCTGTTTGGTCTCACATAAATTTGCCGACGTATTGGATAAAAGTTTTGCCTCCATCTTCAGGATAGAAGGATAAACAAGGAGGCAGCACGTGCCTTCGATTGGGTGATAAATTTTTTTCCAGACTATACGGCGTCACATCCGGCTAGACAGTACTCTTTATGGTACCATCGTAAAAATTTCAGATGTCAGTAAACTCGCCGGATCTTAGTGAGTTACGACATTTTAATGTTAAATTTATGTGCTCCGTCTTACACACCTATTATCATAGAAATAGGGATACCACGTGACCTCCGTAAAATACTAAGTTTATCTAATTCAGTACATTCTCTTGATTTGTTTCTTGTGAAATTTCATACTGAATAAAAAAAGACACGTGAAGAAGAACAGACCCGAGCATGGAATCGCCGGACTCCGGGAGTTAGCTGGTTGGATACGATACGAACGCCTGATTCGAAACTTCACGCATGACAGATGTGCAGGAGAAGCTGCCGCTATAGCACGGCGATGCCGTAGATTTCTTTTATTGATTTAGAAAACTTCCGCGGTTCAAAAGCTTTGATCCGCAGTTTGTACGTTTCATTTCCAAAGAGACTAAACAGATTTATATGAAGTGTCATGTTGGTGGATTAAATTTAAAATAAATCATTAAATGAATTACATTTTGGTCTGAAGAGATCCAGTATATTATATTCTGTCACTCGAGACTTTGTGTACTCCAAACGCACATACATGTAGCCTGTAAGTTCAGAGTTTGGGGCGTGTTGTAAAGTATACGTCTGCAGTGCTGAGTGTGGAGGAAAACTGTGTTTTTTCTGTACATGAGAACTGATAATTCTACGGCAGTAATAAGTTGTATGATGGTGGATTTGTATAGGTGGTCAGAACTTGACAGACTGCAAAGTTTCATATATCAAAAGGCCAGCATTTAAATTGTTCTGTATGATTAAGAATACTGCGCGCCGCTATTGACATATAGACTTGTTCATGACGAAATATTTTATTATTATTTTGAAACCAATGACAAAGAAGCATGTTGAGAAGGGAAAATTTCTTAACCAACGAGTATAAATTGCATTAAATTCCTGTTTATCCTTATTCAAATAAACTGTAAAATTTAATAGGCGCTCCATCGATGGATAGGAACACGTGGATCACGAGGAAGGTGACCGAGGTGATATACAGTAGATACACACTTACGAAACACCCTGTTCGAACCGGTCACAGTGAGCAGGTACCCTGACCAAGGTCTTATTCTCCTCCACTGATTCTTGCAGACGATTTAGAATGATAAAATAATCCGACTAGAATAGTGACAAAGGAGAATGGGAGGTAACTGTCGTGTGCAATATACACGTAATTCATAAAGCAGACGACAGGTTACGCTGACTTAGACTTCAGCAACAAGTGAACAAACAAAGAGAAGAATACAAAGGTCACTACTCAAGGCTGGTAAAACAGTGAATGTGATTGCTTTCTGATCCATAAACCGGAGAACATCAATAAATACAGGGAGTTCTTCAAGCCACTGAGCAAGAGTACATCTTGTGTGAAGGCAATTGCAGATTTAAATACCTTATCAATAGTGGCAGTAATTTCCTTGATTAGCTTCCTGAGATTAATAATTTTAAGGAAGATTCTACTCCTTAAAATTCGAGCTATTTACAGACTAAGTTGGAAATATCATACAGCCGTGAAGTTCCCCCCAAATTAGCAGCGGTACACGTGGGGTGATCACTGAAAGCCGAAAATGTTCATCAGTTTTAACATTAATACAGTCTGAGGAGAACTGAATGACTCCCTCGGGAATACAATAGCATCTGCACGGAGTATATAATATTTTGTCGGTGGCTGTATCGTATTGAGCGCCAAACTGGAGACATAACAGCGCTCTGTCACGTGACAGATATTCAATTTTGCTATCTTTTTTCTTTCTGTATCTAGTTTAATCTTGCTTCCTCTTGACTTGCTACTAATTTCACAGATGTCTCTTACCTATTTCTTTTTCTAAGGGTAACTCGGTCGAGGCGTGAAGCTGACCACTCTCCTCTCTATAGTGTCGAGGTTCATAATGTGTCATTTAATTGACCTTCACATTTTCCTTCATTTCCCACTCCAGAAATCGCCAGTTGCTTCTTTTAAACCCTCAGTAACTGTTCTATTCCTAAACCTACGCACAATCCGTCACTGAACCTACTCCCCGTATTATATTTCATGTTTGCCCATGGTTCCTGTAATTTCACGCAATGCTCAATTTATCACCATAGCCACCAGGTCGCGTTGCAGTATAAAACTAAGTGGCCATGAACTGGTTTAATGTCACTGTATCAGTTATTAATTTGTGTGTTCATAAGAAAGATGATACAGTGCTGACGACAATCTAAATGGCTATTCTGTGACTTGCACACACCAGAAGCATGTTGAAACTAAATGATAATGTTGAATATTTGTTCATCAACAAATCAAAACACATTATTTTAGAGTAACTTGCATTATCGCGTTATTTACACGGAAATGATGGAGAAGAGGTTCCTTATGGCAAATTACTTGATAGCAAACATCAGTAGAAGTATTTAATATTGTATTCACCGTGCATCTCGTATAAATTAAAATTGAAATTAAAACCAACTTGATGCACACTCACTATTAAAAACTTTAATAGTAGATTAATTAACTCCTAATTAACCCGACATGTTTCGGTCAGGTACCTGACCGAAACATGTCGGGTTAATTAATCTACTATTAAAGTTTTTTTAATAGTGAGTGTGCATCAAGTTGGTTTTAATTTTAATTTAATCAGTAGAAGTATTCGGGGATGGAATGAGGGGTAGTTGACGTGGGTCCGTTAGAGGTAATTCTTGGCCCATGACGTTTGAGATTTGGTGTTAAAAAATCAAACTTCCCACTAAGTGTCGTGGCAATTGTGGTAGCCATGCTACTTCTGGTTGTGAACACATTAGACTCCATGTCAAGCATCAGTTGCATATACGAACGTAACTCAGGAAAAGTAAGAAACCTGGAAAAATGGAAATCTACAGAAATTAATTCTTTGTCCAGTCGCAGCCTACCAGACATACTGTCCCCTCCATGACGACTTTATTGCTACCCACCCTACAGTCGTGAGTCCTCAGCAATATCGGCATGGGCACCTCACATTTCGCGCAGGATTACAACACATTAATTACTTTGTAAAATTATAAATTGTAGTTTTGCGCCGGAATTAACAAGTCTTAAGTTAGAATCATTAACTTTGTTGCAGTGTTTTATGTCCCACACCGAAAGCCTCTCCAGAGTCTAAGACTGCGTCCTACCACAGCCTTGCGAATTATTCTTTTAGTAACACTCTATTCGAAATTATTTAATTTTTTCAGAGCGGGGCCGGCTTAAGATATTTATGGGACCAAAGCAACAATAATTATATATGGGGGGATCCTATCTATGCGCACAAGATTTGGGATAGCATAGTCGCTGTAGTGACTAGGCTATGGGTTAGAAGATCCGGATATCGAGTCTCAGGTGGGGAAAGATTTTGATTTGCTGCAAAACTTCCAGACCGGATGTGGGACCCACCCAGACTCCTATTAAATTGGGTACCGGAGACTCATTCTCCAGCACTGAATAGGCCGGGGTGTGAAGCCAACCATTTACCTCCATCCAGTAGTGAGGCTACGAATAAGTGGAGCTATACCTCTAGGCCCTCTATGTGCCTTCATGGATAAGGAATTTACATTTTTGCCTTCCACGTACGCGTAGATCTAAACTGACAATGCAAATAGAGCGTTGTAAGGATTTACTCACGAAATGTTTGACACTAAATGTGGAACATATTCATCCTTTCAGGAACCCTTGCAACTGTGGGGCCCCATGCAACCCCAGAGATAACGATACCTTCAGTTCGGCTTTGCCTGCGCATACGTAGGTATTAAAACGACCGTCAAGTAACCAGCGCTCAAACATTCATTCGATGTAAAGTACTGCTTAAAGAGGAAGACAGATAATACAGAGAGACGTATCGAATATGGCTCTTTACTGCACTCCACTCTCTTTGAATCTGCAGGTAAATTCTGCAGCAAAAAAAAAGAACAAGTCTTTGTAAGACGTTTTAAACACGTTAGCAAAAATTGCTGACTTTTTTTTGCTAACTGGAGAGTGTCTCTCTGTGACGGGATAGAAGACTTGCTCCTAACAAATAAGCCACATCTTTTTTGATCATTAGGCAGTTATTCAAACGCGAGAGGCAGTTAATGTTCTTACAGAATAGAAGGTTCATCATTATCATTATTATCATCATCATCAAAAAATGCTGTCATCAGATCATAGCCTCATCCATTTCGTATCCTAAGAGGTCTTCCGCGTTGAGTTATTTCCATCCATAATTTTCTATTCATTTCTTATTTCACCTCCGGTTCTCCATGTTCGGCCTATCTGCAATTTTGGGTCTGAGAAAGGCTAAAAATAATGCAACTTTTCAGGACAAAACGGCGCAGGAAGGAAGGTTATTTCCTGGTTTGCATGTTGAATGTGAAACACCATTGCGTGGCTAAATATACAAATATAAAACTCAAATATTAAATTTACTAAAATAAGTTGTAAGCAAATTATTAAAAAGATAGGCAATGTACGTATAAACGTAACATTGAGGTGCATTAACCTAATTGTTGCTGCCGTGGAAAAGCAATAAGTATTACATATTCTAAGTGTGTGTCAGTAGCCTTAGTTATCCAACATGCAAAGCGCATGCAACCTATTAGCCATCTGTGGCCTGTCTGGCTTCACATATTTTTCCGCATTATCACATAAACGGCAAAATTTTCGAAAAAAAGTATGTGTTTTGATTTACTCTACTACTTTTGTCTGAAACATTTCTCATTCTAAGAATAATTCAGTGAGATAGGTCTTCATGTAAAGTACCCGTTATTCTTGTCAGATTTTAATGAAACTTGAATTTTCTCGAGATTTTCGAAAAATACTCAAACATGAAGTTTTTTGAAAATCCGTCCAGTGGGAGCCGAGTTTCTCCATACGGACAGACAGACGGACGGGCAGACAGCCCAACATGACAAAGCTAATAGTTGCTTTTCGAAATTTTGCAAACGCGTCTAAAGATTAAAAGAATATCGGAAAAACAGTAATGACATAGATCCTGGGTTTCGCAATCTAACTTCTGTGTCTCTTCCGTGGTAATCGATATTTAATTTGGCTTTTTCTGAGAAGTTCTGTATCAGTATTGGAGCTGAGAAGATCACAGTGTCAGAGACGAGACCGTGTACATGAACAGCGTCTGTAAAACTTACAGACTCCTTTGATAGTAAAGTTCTTATGAACTGGAAGGTAAACAATACTGCAATTGGGGCATTTTTTGAAAACAGGAGATTATTAGCGTTAGGATGCGGCTCCTTGCATATGGTCACGTCAGGAAGGCATATTGCCTGGCACGTGTCCATCAGAGCTCTAAACATTTAGTGTTACACAAACAACAAGCAAGCAATCGCGATTAGGGCAACGTCAGGGACAGGTGAACGAATGCAATACATTTTGTAAAGTCAGCCTTAAGACGAAATTTCCGCACGTCACTGATTATTTTAAACACGGCTACGAGCTGGGACGGTCCAGCCGTGGATCGTACAATCTCCCGGTGGGCGGGCGTAGATCTGCTTCAGCACCCGTCTAGGAGAACTCCCTGTAGCCATCCAATCCTCTGTACAATGTGGTAACGGCGTCAATCAGGTAAAGACAATTTGGGTCTGTCGTTAGACCAGCCACCTTCAAATTTAAGTGCAGGTTAAGAGTTGGTTATACTCTAACTCCTCTGGCTTCATGCCTTTTTTAGAAAAACTTAACCTTTGACCACGTATTAAGCAATTCGCACTGCAACGACTAATTGATATAAGTAGGATAAGAGACTGGAACTGTTAAATCATGAATCATATTTGTTCTGTTGACTTTTGTTCACTTAAAATTTAGATACGTACGTAGTCTGGTTAGTCAAAGAAACGCTTGTGATAAGCCGAGTCACTCACTCTGAGCTCAGTCACACGCACACACACTCACATACACCCACACAACAGTGTAATTATAGACGGTCTCGAAGGATTCCCACCCAACACCGACAGTAAGTTCGAATTAAAACGAGTAATGTAGGAACCGCTTTACATCCTTTACTTGTCAGAATTTAGCTGGAAAGTTACACTTCGTTGTGTCGTTTCGCGTGATTTGAGATAGGGAGATATTACGCCGCATACGTCAGAATTGTAATCAATTTTCTTAGTTTCGTTTATACAGTATATTTTTTTCTTTCCATGGAGCAACAGCCTCTAGTGGGCCAAGGCCTCCTCATTATCGAGGCTTCACGATCACACTCAGACACACCACACTCGGTAGGATTCCTCTGAATGAGTAACCAGCTCGTCGCAGGGACCTCTACCTGACAACACACAAGACTCACAAGAGACAGACATCCATGCCCCTGGCGGGATTCAAACCCGCAATCCCAGCAAGCTAGCGGCCACAGACCCACGCCTTAGACCGCGCGGCCACTGGGATCGGCTTTGCATTATACACAAATGTTAACAAATACATAAAACACGCAACATGATTTCTGCTTTTTATCAGGTACTGATTGTTTTGTGTAATTGAAGATTTTCGAGATATGTAAGTCAATTTTGATATTTATGGAAAGTAGTTTTGCTGCAATGATCCCGGTAGCCGCGCTGTCTAAGGCGTGGGTCTGTGGCCTCTAGCTTGCTGGGAATGCGGGTTCGAATCCCGCCGGGGGCATGGATGTTTGTCTCTTGTGAATGTTGTGTGTTGTTAGATAGAGGTCTCTGCGACGGGCTAATAACTCGCCTAGAGGAGTCCTACCGAGTGCGGTGTGTCTGAGTGTGATCGTGAAGCCTCGATAATGAGGAGGCCCTGGCCCACGAGGGGCTGTTGGCGCCATAAAAGATATTTTGTTGGACATTAAATATGCTGAACAATTAACGACAGACAGACAGACATATCTCCCGTTTATCGTTTTATGTTTTGAACTGTGTGTAAGTAACATACAAAACGGGGTTGTCTCTCTATATCGGCTTAAGTTCGGTCTCTCTGTTCACTTTATGCGAGGCGGCGCAATGGGGGCGTTTCAGCTCTTTATAATAATCCACCAGACAAACACTAACACCATTCGACCTAAGATCTAATCCCTTAGCCTGTGGTCTGCAATTTTTTTCTTTAATGATGTGAAAAATAATGAACCGAATGGGATGAGGGGGAAATATTGATTACATAGAGTGACAGGCATTTTGTAGGGGAAGCACAGACGCTTGTCTAAGGGATGCTTTGTAGGTCAATAACTGAGAGTCCTGGATCTGCGAAACATGTATCAGAGGAGCATTAATTTATGTCGTTCTGTTAATATAAACGAAGCGTGAATGATTAACAGACATGATAGCGTGTGCAAGAATAAGAAGCGCTGTGGTTTAAGATTTAGCATTTTGTTAAGCAAATGTCACCGCCTGATTTCAGAAATTGGTTAATTAGTTAGTTATATATCTTGTGACAAAAACGCCAATATGTAGTTCTGGAAAACCCTTAGTGACTTTATAAAGATTAGGGCTGTGCCTGTTTTGAGCAAAAGGTCACTGTAATTCCAGAAAGTTTTCTAAAAACACAACGACATTTGGTAGGTTGTTGTGAGGGAAATGCTGTAACCCAAATGCAGGCGAATATTTCGTTTGCAGTATGTGGTGTGCCTAATACCAGAAAACCGAAACTCCCAGCCTGAAGGATACACCACCGCCATTTAAGTTTGTTTACACCACTAAGCTTCTGAAATCGGTTGAATAATCTGATGGGGAGATTGCGGCAGGCAAGTTATTAAGCATGAGCAAGTAAACAGTTTACCAAGAGAAGCGTCTGGGATCAATATGTGTTACTGATTTACATATTTCCTTACTGCTGTCTTTGTCTCTATGGGTTTCGTACAGTTTTAAAAGATAATATATGAACCTCTGCAAAGCAAGCCATTCCAATCTAATCATAAAAAAAATTTGCTGTTTCTAATATATGGGATTTAAAAATTACCTATGACCCTCGTTGTGAAATAAATAAGAGACAGTCGGGTAGAAACACAGAATATTAAACGGACAAAGTGTACATAAGAATGTGAATGTGTTAAATGCGGTGGTAAATCACACAACTCTGTGTGAAAATGTAGCTTCTTATTAGTAAAATTGAATCATCGGTAATTACATTTTTAGAAGTGTCAGTATACGTCAGGAGTCCAGCTATTCCCTCTACTGGCTCGTGACTCAACCCTTGCACCGACGACTAAATTACATCTATATAAGACATCAATCCGCTCAGCCATGACCTATGCGGCACCAGTCTGGTGCTCTGTCAGTCAATCGACGTATCAGTACCTGCAAGTTATCCAAAATAAATGTTTGAGAGTTATTACTCAATCACCTAGATGCACTCCCATCGCCCACTTTCACTATGTAACTGGCATTGACTATCTTCAGCTTATATCCTATCCTTAGCTAATCGATTTTACTCAAACTGCCCTAAGCATGATAACCCTCTCATTCGTTCCATTGGCAACTACACCATTCAGGACTTACTCAAGCTGTACAAAAAATATAAAACAAAAGGCCAAGACACATACTGCTCTAAATAGAGCAGTATGACTGGTAGTGTTTTTTCGGTTACTCTGTTTTTTTTCACTACAATTACAATTATATGTGCCTATTACATGACGGTCAGGACCATGCCCTGTTCCAATTGTTCCTGGATGTTGGTTAAAAGCACAACGATTCAATAATGATGTATATCTCCATTGCTGTACTTGCTGTTGTAGTTAATAAAGTTTTATTATTATTATGTCAGGATATCTGTCAGAGTAGACAGAATTAAAAACAGAGGTACAAGAAAGAAGCTGCATTTGTATATAAGCTACGTAGGTATCTAAGGAAAGAAATGGCTATGAGGACAAAAGAGGATAGAAGCAGAACTTTCAGTTTAGATCTGGTATTAGTAATTTTGCCGATCCCAGTGGCCGTGCGGTCTAAGGCGTGGGTCTGCGGCCGCTCGCTTACTAGGATCATGGGTTCGAATCCCACCGGGGGCATGGATGTTTGTCTCTTGTGAGTGTTGTGTGTTGTCAGGTAGAGGTCTCTGCGACGAGCTGGTCCCTCGTCCAGAGGAGTCCTACCGACTGTGGTGTGTCTGAGTGTGATCGTGAAGCCTCGAACAATGAGGCGACCTAGGCCCCCATGGGGCTGTCGAGCCATTGAAAAAAAATTAGTAATTTTATAATTATTATTATAAGGTAAGGTTACTTAGTACCTGGGCCTACATTCAGCAGTTTTACAACCAATGTAATTCTTTCCAGTTGAAGGCAGCTCACTCGGTGTTTGAATAGGGAACTTCTACGACAAACGCGACAGGTAGTTGTCACTTTTCTCTCGGATTTCTCGTCACGGAACCTATTCAATCGCTGACGTGTGCACTTCGCACAGGCAGCATGCCGCTTCTATTTCTCCCTAATTAACAGACATTGAGGGCCATTGTGTTATCGGCTACATTGTAGGTGTTTTCCTTTGTTGACTGACAGAGACGAACCACGTGATCGCGATATCTCGATCCGTGTGAGTGTTTCTACCTTCATGTCGGCACTGTTTTGACCTCACACGCAGATATTATTGATGATTAAAAATATCATTAAATATTTGTGTAAGTTTTGTGTAGTCAGTGGGCTGGTCACTCACTACTCAATGCACGACCACGGTAACATCTGAAAGGAGGCCCTATGCTCCGCAAGGAGCGAAAGGACGGAATTAATAATAAAATAAGTTTTGTGCAGTGTAATTAGGATTTTGCTAGTGTCTGTGTTGGAATTTCAAATGTAGTGACAGAGCTCCGGCGGGATTTGTGAGATAATATGCCCTATTATGTGATGTAGTACTGAGAAGTGGGTATTGTACTAGTTCTATTCTAGCCTTATATAATATTCCACAGATACATGTAATTTAAGCAGCTCGTAGCAGATTTCTTCTTGGGAAGGTGATAGTGTCTCAGATGGTCCAATTCCTTCGGGTTTGTTGTAACCGACTGACCATTTCGTAATCAAAAGAGTCCCTATTTTCGAGGTTCCGTGTAAAGTTGTGTAAGACCGTATTTACAGTGAGGCATATCTGGCTCCACGCTCAACCAGAAAGCTGTACAAAAACGCCTTATTTCTTGTCAGCTGTCTGACGTATTCCTAGCTAGCCCTCCAAATCTGCAAGGCGTCTCTTCCATCAGCCACATGAGGATGCCACAGAATATAACAATATGGTTCTGAATATCCGACTACATGACAGAGTCCTTCTTGAGAAGCTAACAGTTCCTCAGCCAGTAATAATTTACCCGAATTCTATGGAACAAGGAAGTTCATTACCGTTTTCACAACAACCCAAAACTTGTCCCCTTCTTGAACCTGATGTTTAAATGCACTGACAATCAAAATATTTTATTTAAATCATCATCATCGTTCATTAATATCATCAGTGGCACTACAGCCCTAAATGGATAATTCCATGTTCTAGAATTCTCCGTTCTGTATATCTGTCCCTAGCTTCTATCCTCCAGTTTCTAACACCTGCCCTTCTCATGTCTTTATTCATATCAATCCATCTTGCTACTTCTGTTAAGTAATTTGTAATTATTTTTATGACCTTTATGTATACACAAACCTCTTCCAAGTTTAGCTGTCAGTGAGATCGCATGGACTAAAACATATGCTACCAATCTAGTAATAGCTACTAGTTCTTTCTAACTTCGGTGGTCCTGCTAAATTTATTTACAAACAAAATGACTAGGATCTCTTATAGGAGAACAAACCAAAGGAAATGTGAGGATTCCTTGTACGAACGAAATAATAATTTACACCAGAAACGACGTCATTTAATATGCGATGATGATGCTGTTACGTTATAACACACAGGCATATTTACGTTCATAACATCAGCGTTTTGCACGTAATGGCGCACTATTTTCTGACAGAAACGTTTTCTTTTCGCAAAAGTACATTTTTGCCCTTTACTTCAGTAAACGCAAACACTCTATCTACAAATTAAGTGGCTCTCCAAGATATTCTCTGCTCTTTTCGTTTTATAAAATGTAACTGAAAAACTACATTGTATAGGAATGTTTGTCTTTGGAAAGTTGGTACACTCTAAGTTCCCGCAATTTTTTAGCTTCTAGTGCTTTGATGTAATTAATTTTTGTTTCTGTTTTGTTTCATGTATGGTGCTGTCAGGAGCTCAGAGAGTCTTAACAGCCTCCACCGGCCCTACCTGAGCCAGTCCCTTAGTTAAACTCCTACGTAAATTAAGTGACGAGTACAGGTTGCTGACTCACATACTGAGGTCAGTTTTCACACCCACAGAAGACAAAACCAAGAATATAAGTTAACTCATTTCAATCTTTAGATTCTAGACAGCACATGGAAAGACAGATTGTGAACTGATTGGTAGGAAGTATCCCCCGAATTTAATTCACTCTGAATCGCCTAATGAGTCCAATTTCAATTTCGCACTGTCACTGCCAAGCCACTACTAATATTTTGTGCTTTTATCCTTTGTTCTCTTGCAAACAAAATAATCGTACACTTAACATTCACTGCCTCTTTCCTACACCAATTTCCTTATTTGTCTAACAGAGGGAAGTTCTGTATTTTTCTTATCCGTTTATATGCTACAACGTAATAAATTAAGATGGCCAGCAGCTGGTAGGCCCAAATCCAGTCCAGTGCTGCCCGCTTTTCTTGCAATTTGTAATGGCATATTCTAAAGCTAAGTTGAAAAGCAATGGTGATAAAGCAACTGCTTGCTCCAGATCATTCTGAATAGAAAATGCATCAGGCCAGTGTTTACGCACACGGATTCCACTACAGGTTTCATTTAAATACATTTCAATTACAGTAACACGTTTCGTGGGTGTAGTCTGCCACTTCAATGAGAATGTCGTAGGTAGCTTCTCTTATAACTAAGTCATACGTTTTCCTGGAGCGCATATACAGCTAACGAACTGGACCAGTGTGTAAAAGAAGAGAGGTAAGTGTGTTCCTCTGCACGCCTGAAAGCATGTAGGAGGAGTAGAAATATTATATTATTATTATTATTATTATTATTATTATTTACTGCAATTGGGTTTTCACCCGGTGGCAGTAGTCCTTACACAGTACACACAATACAAATGTTTTCACCCGGTGGCAGTAGTCCTTACACTAGTACACACAATACAAATGGACATATAATATACATAAAAGTAACAATACAAAACAAACTATACACAATTACAAAACAATACATACATTAAATACAAGTACACACATTAGAGCACCATACACACATTACAAAAAACATAAAAAACACCTTAACAAAAAAACATCCACCCTTAACAAAAACATCCACACTTAACAAAAACATCCACACCTTAACAAAAACACCACACCTTACAAAAACCCACACACAATACAAACAAACACACACGCACATTACAAAAACACCCACACATTAAATAATACAAAAACACAAAACACACATACTGCAAAAAAAAGAGTTGTTAAGCCTAACCTAAAACCTAACGTAAATGAATCAGAGTTAGAAGTACACGTAGTTCCAGCCATTCATAAGCTCGCTCGGGACACAACCCCTGTACACATCGAACAGGAGGCTTAGTGGGCCCCAGAGACGCTTTTCACATTTTTGGGAAAAAAGAAAAGAGAAAAATCTCTTGCCCCTGCTGGGTGGAATCCCGGATCTTCCACCTCATAGCCTCGTCACTGTGCTGACCACGCTATCCCGTGACAGTGTATTCTACAAATATATGTGTATCATATCGCATGTCTGTCTGTGCATAAATAACTACTCGATAATCGCTTTAAGCATTTTCATTAAACTGCATATTTCGGAAGTGTAAGACACGCATGCGCAAAGGAAGAACGTGGCCGTGGCTATGCGAGGATGCCTCGAGTCCGCGCGATGTCAGTCGCCGCCCGACGCTCTGCAGCATCCCACGTGTTACTTATTGAAGTCTCACGTGCCTATAAGTACGTCAGCCATAGTGTGCACTGAGGCGGAAGAAACAATTGAGCATTAACTACCGTCGTAAAGCTTTCCACGAATTGCAAACGTTAGAGTGCTTCACTTGAGTCAGCAAAGTACGCGTGGCTAAGTTCCATAAACAGACTGCTTATTGTGCTGGTGGGGGCACGGCGACAAATTGCATTGCTTCCAGCATATTCTGTGCTTCTTCTTCAGATCGGTAAGTCTTTCGCGCATGACATATTCCTTATTTTATCTGACATCTATCTTTTGTCACCTCCGCTGTGAGTGTGGGCTACGATAAACGAGCAGATAGGGCGTAGCACCCGATTGTAAAGATACACATAAATTTGTTCCTGTCCACGCCATGAAGGCATATACTGGGAGTAGAGGTATAGCGCCACTCATTCTTAACCTCGACACTAGATGGAGAGGAGTGGTCAGTATTAGGCCCCAGCCGCCTTATCCCGGGAAAGAACCCAGAAAATACGCCTAATTTACTGCAACAATAAAACTACTAGTTTTAGCTGAACTCGTACACTTTTATGCACAGAACTACTCACAAGTAACGTTTGCTGTTGTGTAAGAAATAAGGTATTTAGAGCGTTTTAAAGACGTTATTAAAACATTTTTAAAATACTGAGTGCTTCTACTACCCCAAAAAACCCTCCAGACCGGCTCTGGGGCCCACCCAGCCTCCTATTAAATGGGTACCGGCTTTATTTTCTTGGGGAAAACGGCCGGAGCGTGAAGTTTACCACCCACCTCCATCTCTACTGCTGAGCTTAACAATGAGTGGAGCTATACCTGTTCCACCTATGTGCCTTCAAGGCGTAGACAGAGAAAATTTTACGTTTATCTTTTACTTCATGAAGTATATGATGTGATGAAGCATGGGATCCCGCATTTCTAAATACGTAGCGGTAGTGAAATTTCTATATTCTTGACAGCTTGATACAAAGCCCGAAATATGTAGCCACACATAAAAGTATTTTATTTAACAATTGAACAATATTTTGCTGACTAATTTGTTAACAATCTAATAAAATTAATACTGCACAACGGTATACATCAACTAAGAACCAGGCCAGTGTCTGGAAATCCGAAAACGACTCTAAGCGGAAGCAAGGATTTGTTTTTTTTCGCCCACAATTTAGAACATCTCTGGAAGCCATCGGTTCAATGGACAACGTTGGGCTTTTTCGTCGGGCATATAGACCACTCACCTACATCCAGTGCCAAGTTTAGAAAGCGTGGAGCTCTACCTCCACTCTTTCCTGTTTCATTATGCTGAGTGACAGCTTTATACAGGATTTTGGTAGGGATACCTGAGGGAAGGAGACCACTTGGAAGACACAGACGTAGATGGGAGGATAATATTAAAATGGATCTTCAAGAAGTGGGATGGGGAGGCATGGACTGGATTGACATGGCTCAGGATAGGGACAGGTGGCGGGCTCTTTTGAATGCGGTAATGAACCTTCGGGTTCCATAAAACGCGGGGAATTTCTTGACTAGCTGAGGACCTGCTAGCTTCTCAAGAAGGACTCTGCTCCATGGAGTTAGTTAGTTAGAACAGAAATACTGTACCAGTTTCCTTTAACTAATTCCATGGAAAAGGAACCTTCTCAACAAGCTAATAGTTCTTCCTTTAGTCACATTTCCCGCCTTTTACGGAATCTGCAGGTTCAGTACCGTGTTCACAACAGCCCACCATTTATCCATAGCCATCCAGTTCGCGCCCTCCCGTCCCACTTCCTTAACATGTACGTATTTTATCACTACCCACATATCTAAGACCACATCTTTCAGATGGTACTTTCCTTCAGGTTTGCCAACCAAAACCCTCTATGCATTTCCCTTCTCGCACTTACGGACACACTCCCCCACCCCCCTCTCCCGCCCCACCCGTCTCATACTTATTGAGTTCATCACCCGAATAATAAAATATATGGCGAAGAGTATAGATCGTGAAGAACCTCATTGTACTTTTTCTCCAAACTCCTGTTACTCCTTCCCTCTTAGGTCCAAATACCTTCCTCACTCTAAAGTCTCGAATACCCTAGCCTGTATTTTTAGGCGCGTTCGCAAAACTATGAAGAACGAATGTTAGCTTCGTCATGTCTGTCTGTCTGTCTGTCTGTCTGTTTGCTTGTCTGTCTGTCCGTCCATATGGAACAACTCGGCTTCCATTGGACAGATTTTTATAAAATTTGATATTTAAGGATATTTCGGAAATCTGTTGTGAAATTTCAAGTGATATTAAAATCTGACAAGAATAACGGTTGGTTTACATGAAGACCTATGTACATTTATGATACTATCTCACTGAATTCTTCCTATAATGAGAAATGTTTCAGACAAATTTGTAGAGAAAATCAGAACACACATTTTATGTTCAGTAACTTATATCCGAAAATCGTGCCCTTTATGCAGAGTCAGACAGGCCACAGATGACAATATAACACGGCACATGCGCTTTGCATGCTGGATAACTAAGGCCACTGACACACACTCAGAATTTATATTACTCATTTTTTTTCCATGGTAACAATGGTTAGCGAACACGCCTCAGTGTTACGTTTAAACGTACATTGCCTGTCTTGTTCCTTAAAGTGAGAGGAGTTTCGCAACCATACTTGTTAGCTTTACTGTTGTTTGTCTATCAGAGGGTACAAATGCGATTAACGTGCAGATTCATTGTCTTCTTTCGTCACAGCGCCAAACCGTTCTGGCAGAAGACCTAGCTCAAGGTGTACGACTTTCTGTAGCGAGTGCCGAAAGCTGTGCTTTAGTCAGTGTCCCTTCTGGAATAAAGCGGCAACCGCGACGCCATATTCTGAGTTTTGTTAAAACTTGGGGAACTTACGGTTACTTCCGAAGGATTTCGGAAATATTCGGGCAGTGTTCGGACAGTAGTTTCCTGTAGGCTGTTCTTGTTACTTGACATACTCTACGCTCGAACAGCGACCCTATCAATTTGTTCAACATTTACGAGTCTTTTGCGATCTGTGCAGTATGCCCGACTTCAATTGAATGTATTTCGGATATGTGGTTTCACTTCCTATTAGCTTACTCACCACAGTCTTTCTAGGGGAATTCATGAAAAGAGAGTTTTCACTGCGTAAGTGAAGTACTTCCGTCATACTGACAATAGTAGACTGAATTACCATTTGAGATAAAAGCTGCTAGTAAATCTACTTTACTATAAGCTAAGCTGATTTCTTTCTTCTCACACATAAAATAAACTTTCTGGGAATTGAATGGAATTTAAAAGCTGAGTCATTAAGGGCGAATACAAGTTCCAAAGCACTGGCATTAATTGGGTCAACGAAGATATTGCAGTCTTTAATAAAAAGTATAAATCTTGATATTTTGCATAGTTCGTGTATTATGTCACTATTTATTAAAATGTAAAATGTATAATAACAAGTTTTACACAACATATAAGTATATTACTTGGATTTTAATAACTAAATCGTAGAAAATGGATTTTAATTTATGTGTGACAAAATAGTAGAAACTTTTAGATATAAAAATACGTTCGCTTGAAAATGTAGTAACATTGACGACGACGATGATGATGATGATGATAATAATAATAATAATAAATACTTCGGGAAGTACTATTGTAAAGGTACAAAATTTTTTATCATGGGAAAATAGCCTTACATATAGAAGAGATTTTAACTACAGAATAGCTGCAACATTACATACCCGAGAAACACTGTTTGTTCCAGGTATATAATTGTAAATACCCTGCATAAGGGTGACAACGACTAACAACACACAATAATGATCCATAATTTCAGGCTTCCACCGTGATGTTGATGAGATCTGCGCTCTTCTGGGATATTACGCAGATCCCAAAATGATGATAATAATAATACGAGAGAAAGAAATTTATAACTAACTTCCGTTTTGGCACATCTGTTTTTAGTTGAATGATAGGCCAGTGCTTTACTGGTACTCATTCATCAATCGTCGCTGCTTCATAGTCGTTTAAACACTGAGAGTGTCGCTAAACAAACCAGCGAAATAATACGTTAAAAGACTCTGCATTCTTCACCCAAACGTTCCTTGCGAGTTACGTCTGGTTCTAGGAACGAACAAGGATTATTTCAACATACAACATTAAACGGTTGGGCTCGTTTTATGAATACATTGTGCGCATTATGTGAGATAAAAACAAAAACTATAATAACATTTATATAAATTTCGAGCTCGAAATTGTTAAAAGTATTTTTTTCATTTCATTTTATAAACAGACCAATAAATATCCATCAAAGAAACATCTGTTTTTAGGGACTTAATTGCAGCTACATGTTTCGGTTCGTATTACCCCATCCTCAGGCTGTAAAAGATTGTATAAACAGTTTATACGTGTCCCTACAGTTGGATAGTCTTATGATACAAATCATTAAAGTTTAATCTGTAACGCAGCAATTTCCTGCGCTCTGGGTATTAATGCGATTGACAATTCCACACCGGAAATTCAGTGCCAGTCACACATCGTCTGCTGTGCTACTCTGTCAGTTCCCGTGTTGCATTTAGGGCAGCAAAAACATCAGATTGCCCAATGCGTTACAGGGCCACTCCCTGCCTTGCTGGCTGTGTCTTGGAAACTGTGGAGAAACTACTAGCAGAAGTTCATTTTTTTATTAATTTTTCGCTAAATAATACGATTAGCCGTTATCTCATACTTATCCCTTGCCTCATCATATACACAGACACAGTAAATCATTCGCAAGAACTCTTTCTTTCTTAGTCTCACCATTTTCTACCTACTCATTGTAGGTGTAGAGAGTTATTGTTTCATCTGATCACACTCAGTCACACCACACTCGGTAGGGCTCCTCTAGACGAGTGATCAGTCCTCGCAGACCACTACCTGTACAACACAAAACATTTACAAGAGACACACATAGATTCCCCCCGCGGGATTCGAACCCACAATCCCAGTAAGCGGCCGCAGACCCACGCCTTAGACTGCACGGCCACCGGGATCGGCCTATGTAGAACTCCTTCCAAAGAATGTCTCACATTCTACACAGCAACTCATTTCTGCCTGACTGTGTGTGACTGGCGAAAGACAAGTTCAAACTGATAAGTGAATTGTAATTGTAAAGAACAAAAGGTGTTCCTAGTGGCACTCCAAGTCTATACTTAATAATTTGTCACGATAATACCAACATGGCGGGCATATGAACATTTTTAATGAAACATGCATTACAACCTATTATACTATATCACAGCTTTTGATATTGTAATACCAGTCTTAAACGTTTTCTATCTCGTGTTAATTTGTACAGCGGAAGACAATAAAACGTTTTACCATCTAATTTGATACTTAATTAATTAAACTTTATAGACACTTAGTACGGAAATATAAAATCTACTTCAAACCTTCGACGACACTCTTTCTTTGTACCTTAGGAGTTATAAAATAGCAACGGAGTCAAACTTCTGACATTTTTTTTATGGCGCGACAGCCCTATATGGGCCTGGGCCTCCTCGTTTCGTCGAGGTTTCACGATCACACACATTTGAGACACACCACAGTCGGTAGGACTCTTCTGGACGAGGGACCAGCTCGTCGCAGAGACCTCTACCTGACAACACACAACACACACAAGAGACAGACATCCATGCCCCCGGTAGGATTCGAACCCACGATCCTAGTAAGCGAGCGGCCGAAGACCCACGCCTTAGACCGCACGGCCACTGGGATCGGCTAACTTCTGACATTACGTCTGACAAATTGTAGGTAGTGGAAATCTTTAGTATTGGAAAATACGCATTAAGATTGTTACTGACGTTCAACTTACTTATGTCAAAGTCCTGTCGTCCCATCTCGATACAGATCGATATTTGCACTGATGTGAAGTTTGAGGTTTCCTCCGTTGTGGAAATTAAGTTTACAATCTTCTAGGCCACGGCCCTGTTATTCTCATATACGATCATCAACGTTTCAGAAGAGATATGCGCGCTTCTGGGACATGACGCAGCGTCGTGTGGTAACTGTTAACCGACGTTTCGGTACAACGTATCGTCCAATATTCAAGGGTCAAGGCTCTTGACCCTTGATGCTGTCTCCACCTTCCTGGTAGGTAGAAGCAGCAGTTTCATTTGATACGGTACGGGGTCGGAACCCAGGAGTCCACAATTTTAATCTGAAACAAAGTTGACTTAATTACTTGGTGGTACAGTTTCCTGTCAAATTAATGCGAGCCTGGATCCATGGCAGCGTCTCCAGGGAGATGGAATCTAGGATATACTGCGGCGTATTTCGCTAGTTCAATTGGAACTGCTTGCTAAGTCACTTAACGACAAACACTAACGTGTTTTATTAAAGACTCATTTCGCACAGCACAATAAACACTCCGTATCGAATGTAACAAGCAATCAATGCTGTGTACAGAGAACCAGCTGTTTTGCTCTGAAGTACATACAAAACACATAAATACACTATATGGGCAGAAAGTAGAATTTTTCAATGTTGAACCTGGTGATCTACAAGCCGGAAGGTCACGGGTTCGATTTTCGATGGTATCATTGGAATTTTTTATTGACATAATCCTTCCGGCCGCACTATGACCCTGGGATCGACTCAGCCTCTAACAGAAATGAGTACCAAGAATATTTCCTGGGGGTGAAGGCGGCTGGTGCGTAGGGCTGACAACCTTACCACCTTCATGTGCCGATTTTCTTGAAATCTGGGAGCCTCAGCCTCTGGAACCCTCAGGGCCTGTCCAGGCCTGTAATGGGATTGCTTTACGTTTACCTGGGTGGTAACTAAAGTAACCGCTAACCTTTCAATGGTTAAACCAGCGCTTTTCAAACAGTGGGACGCGTATCACTGGTGGCAGGTGAAAGGTCGCCTAATGGTAGGTGAAGACATATAGGAATTATTTTTTTTCAATAATTAACATTTACAAAAGTTAATTGCGCTATTAAAATTGTTTTAAATGTGTTGAAAGTTAGAGAAAAACATTTATAAAGTGTATACCAAGATACTATTTAATTGTTCCAATATAAATACAGACTCTGCTCTGTCGTCTAATCACATTAAATTAGAAAGGTAGCAACTGCGAAATTTGAGGTTTCCACCTGTCAACCAGCAAATCCCGGAAGACCAGTATTCTGAAAGTAGTCATTGATATTTGTAGTACCTAGTGGTACGTGTACATGTTTTGTGTCTTGACAGTGGTACGTGTACATGTTTTGTGTCTTGACAGTGGTACGTGTACATGTTTTGTGTTGTGACAGTGGTACGTGTACATGTTTTGTGTCTTGACAGTGGTACGTGTACGTGTTTTGTGTTGTGACAGTGGTACGTGTACATGTTTTGTGTCTTGACAGTGGTACGTGTACATGTTTTGTGTTGTGACAGTGGTACGTGTACATGTTTTGTGTCTTGACAGTGGTACGTGTACATGTTTTGTGTTTTGACAGTGGTACGTGTACATGTTTTGTGTTTTGACAGTGGTACGTGTATATGTTTTGTGTTTTGACAGTGGTACGTGTATATGTTTTGTATTGTGACAGTGGTACGTGTACATGTTTTGTGTTTTGACAGTGGTACGTGTACATGTTTTGTGTTTTGACAGTGGTACGTGTACATGTTTTGTGTTTTGACAGTGGTATGTGTACATGTTTTGTATTGTGACAATGGTAAGTGTACATGTTTTGTGTTTTGACAGTGGTACGTGTACATGTTTTGTGTTTTGACAGTGGTACGTGTACATGTTTTGTGTTTTGACAGTGGTACGTGTACATGTTTTGTGTTTTGACAGTGGTACGTGTACATATTTTGTATTGTGACAACGGTAAGTGTACATGTTTTGTGTTTTGACAGTGGTATGTGTACATGTTTTGTGTTTTTGGACAGTGGTTACATGACGTGTACATGTTTTGTGTCTTGACAGTGAGTGACGTGTACATGTTTTGTGTCTTGACAGTGGTACGTGTACATGTTTTGTGTTTGACAGTGGTACGTGTACATGTTTTGTTTTGACAGTGGCACGTGTAAATGTTTGTGTTTTGACAGTGGTACGTGTACATGTTTTGTGTTTTGACAGTGGTACGTGTACATGTTTTGTGTTTTGACAGTGGTACGTGTACATGTTTTGTGTTTTGACAGTGGTACGTGTATATGTTTTGTGTTTTGACAGTGGTACGTGTACATGTTTTGTATTGTGACAATGGTAAGTGTACATGTTTTGTGTTTTGACAGTGGTATGTGTACATGTTTTGTGTTTTGACAGTGGTACGTGTACATGTTTTGTGTTTTGACAGTGGTACGGGAGAAATAGTTTGAAAAGCTCTGGGTTAGAGAAACTTGTCTCTTTCAAGTTTACGAACAGAATAGAGCCCAGCATGTGCCCTGTGAAATATCAAAACATACTTATGTGTAGGGAACACTGACCTACTCAATACAGTGAGCTCATGTAACCCTCTACAAAGCAGTTCATGAGTTACAGAGACAAAGTTGGTTCAGTCGCAAAATACCGTACAGACACGACACGAATAGGACACGGCAGTCGGCCGGCGGTGTCATTTAGAAGCAAAAGTGAAAGACCAGTAATATAAATGACAAAGTTTTTCTAACTTCTGGAATCATTTAATTTATGGCTTTTGTCCATCGTCTTGTTTTAAAAAATTATAAGCAATTAATAAAGCATGAAGCTTCGAGGGCCGATCATACCCACGAAACGTTGTGTTTGTGTTGTGTTAACTCTTTACCTTTAATATGTGATTATCGACAAAGTCCAAGAAGTCAATAATTTCAAACGTGAAACTCACATAGTTCTGTTCTAATTTTATCCTGCAAATATGATATTATATAAATTAATTTACACACATAATTAAATAATTTTTATCTAAATATTATAAGCTTTGCATTTTGATCTAATAACACAAAATATTTTTTTTTCCCCATGGCACAATATTTCCTAGTGGGCCAGGGCCTCCTCATTAGTGGAGTGAAGTGAAGGTCCTGGAGAAATGTGTATCACTTTTCAAAATATGGAATTTTATTTTTGTATAGTATGGTTGACTCATTGCTTGGTATACCAAATTATTTAAATCTGTTTCATCTACGTTAGGATTTCATTTTTTTTGTTAGGCTTAGCTACTCTTTCTCTTTGTTGTATGTGTTTCATTGTTTTTGTAAGTTTGTGTGTTGTGTGTTATTATTTATTGTGATGTATGTTATTCTGTGTTGTTTCTTTTTTTAGGCTTAGCTACTCTTTTTTTTTAGTATGTGTGTTTTATTGTTTTTGTAAGTTTGTGTGTTTTGTATTGTTTTGTTTGTTAATTTTTGTGATGTATGTTATTCTGTGTTATGTGTTATAGTAGTACCACTGCCACCGGGTATAAACCCACTTGCAGTAATAAATAATATATATTATACATATATTATTGAGGATTTACGGTCACACTCAGCTAGTCACACCATACTCGGTAGGACGAGTGATCAGCCCGACGCAGATATCTCACCTGACAACACGCAGTAATCACAAGAGACAGACATCCATGCCCCCAGCGGGATTCGAACCCGCAATCCCAGGAAGCGAGCGGCCGCAGACCCACGCCTTAGACCGCGCGGCCACTGGAATCGGCGGCAGGCGGTTTATCTGGACTTTACAGTATAGACACGGTTGAATAAGCTTTACTTTGAGTGACGTCACTCACCCAAACTAGACAAGACGTAAGATTTCGACTTCAAAACGACTTACCGCGTTCGAAACACGGGAAGTGTTAATTCCTGAAGGGAACTGATTAAACAACCAGAACTGGAGGAACAAAAAATCGATAGATGGCAACAGCAGACGCGTGAGTACCCTTCAGTGTTGGTGATTAACCCGAAAGTCCCTGTTCTGTTACAAGCAGTTAGTATCTCTTGGATATTTTACACTGTAAAATTTACAGGCGCAGTTGGAATTTCCGTCTACGTTAACAGCACCGTAAGTTGTAAAGTAAAGGTCCCTTTGTTTGCTTGGTTTCAAGAGCTTGTGCTGAACCAGACGTGATTCACTATGGGTAACTCACAGACAACACATCAATGCGTCAACCCTGCAGGCAACGTGACACAACGGGCAATAACATTTTAATTAAACATTATTCCTTCCTTAAGCTTTTTAGTATTGTATAGTGTGATACTGAATGACAGCAAAAACATTCTGGGCAAACAATTCTGGAAATTCTGCTTTTTATCTTATTCATTCATTCATTCATTCTGTAGTCTGTCTTACGACAGGTCCGTAGCCTCTTCCAAAGCGAGTTCTCCACAGGGTGCGATCTAGTGCTTCCTCTTTCAATTTCCAGTATCTTTTCTTTTCCTTGAGGTCATCCAGTAGCTGCTTACGTCTTCTCCCTCGTCGTCCCGTCATTTCTATCCTTCCTTCTAACTTTCCTTCAATCACGTGTTTCAGAAGGCAGTTTCTACGCAAGATGTGAATTAAATTTGAGGAAGCTGAGTGTTTATTAACAAAATATTAAATGAATTCCCTGAAGCGTTAATGCTTTGGGTGTCGACATTAGTGATAGAGTGTCATTTGTCCCTTAAACTCGAGTGGTTACTTATGTCCACCAGATATAATATTCATAAATTCTCCCTTCTGCCCACACCGTGTATTTACGTGTTTCGTATGGTTCTTACAACAAACAGCGATTATTTCCTTATCCAAAAAATGCGGAAGTACATTTTTATCCAATGCTCCCCGATTTACGAAAGAGCATTGGTTTTTTGGAAGGTTCCCAGGCTTCACCCCTTTGTCCCTCTGGTAAGAGCAACATATAGATGACGATGAGTATGGAGCATTGGTGTAATGATACTGACAGGAAAAAATAGACTTCCTATTCAACATCAACTGACTGGTTTTTATAACCGAGACGGAGTGTGTTTACTGTGCGGTAGGAACTGAATCTTTAAATATGTCAGTTTAGTCTTTAAATTAAAATTTCTGTCACCATTCTAGCGTCTTCTGCATACATTTTTACTTTCATACTACTCCTACCAGATGGATGAGCGGGTGAAGTCTGAGGACCTTCAAAGAAGAGATGCTCTTTCTTCCACCCATACAAAAGTGGCTCTGACAGCTCCCTTGCTCTTTAATTTATTCTTTCTCTCTCTCTTTCCTTGGTCTTTAAAGGTTTAAATTACATTTTCAAAGCAATGGCAAAGTGAATGATTATGAACTGAGTGGTAGAAAACATTCTTCGAATGCAATCAGAATCGAAAGTGTCATGGGAAATAAATAAAAGCGTACCTGTTGACGGCATGAAATGCATGCGACTAAACAGGGCACCCTACAGCGCATTAAATGTAAATGACTATCTGCAAGTGCTTGCTGAGCGCGCTGATCCCATTATTGTCGCCTTGTCTGGACATGGCGACAGCTGTCTGTGTCAGCCCACATCAGACTGCAGATTCGCTCCGAACTACGTAACCGACTTAACATCAGAGACGATTTCAGACACGTTTAGTAACAACAGATAAAGGCCACGTGTCACTCTGTGTCAAGTTACACGGACTGGGGCCAGCTGAGTCAGTCAGTCACTCTGTCTGTCTGTCTGTCTGCCACGTATGGACGACTTAGGCGTGCCGAGCAATGCCCTACATCTACTGTCACTCGTCAATTAAAAAGATCTGGAAATAACGAAATTTAACCACTATAAATCGCGTGCCGATCCCAGTGGCCGCGCGGTCTAAGGCGTGGGTCTGCGGCAGTTCGCTTGCTGGGATTGTGGGTTCGAATCCCACCGGGGGCATGGATGTTTGTGTTGTGTTTGTTGTAAGGACGGTAGCATAGAACGTAAAGTGACATGAAGGACGAAAGGATTTAAACAGTACAAAAATGGATCAAAGGGGAAAAACCCCGGACAGGTAAAAAAAAAATCCCCTGGGGGCATGGATGTCTGTCTCTTGCAAGTGTTCTGAGGTAAAGTTCACTGCGTGGGGTTGATCACTCACCCAGTGGAGTTATACCGAGTGTGGTGGGTCTGAGTATGATCACGAAGCCTTGACAATGAGGAGGCCCTGGCCCACTAGGGACTGTTGCGCCAATGGGGGGGGGGGGGGGGGGGGGGAATAAATCGTGTAAGCTCAGTCGATAATGTAGCTGGTTGATATTTTGCAAATTCCTAGTGGGTGCATTGCATCCACTTGCACCCCTTTTGCTACGGGCCTGCTTTTTCTCTGGGTGCAAATTAGCTGAAGTGTGAAACTAACCACCCTCATTTATAGGTATAAATAAATTGTATGAAGTGTGGAGCTCTGCCTCCATAAACTCTATATGCCTTTATGGAGGTAGAAGTGTTTTATTTAACGACGTTTTCAATTGCTAATATCATATAGCGTGGGTGGTAGGTGAACGAAACCTGAGAATGGGGCAATGGTGGAATGATCCTGACAGGGGAAAACCGAAGTTAGCTTCGCCCGTTATACTGTAGATATGGACATACCGTTGAAAGAGAAGATAGGCAATGCACGTACGACGTAACATTGTGGCGCGTTCGCGTAACCACTGGTGCAGTGAAAACACAAATATTCATTTTGTTTCTTTTCACATTATCTCATAATCGACACAATTTTCACAAAAAATTATTGAACATAAAACGTTTGTTTTGATTTTCTCATTCTAAGAAGAATTCAGTGAGATATCATAAATGTACAAAGGTGTTCTTGTAAAGTACCCGTTATTCTTGTCAGATTTTAATGTAACTTGAAGAGTCTCAACAAATTTTAGAAAAATCCTCAAATATGAAATTTCATGAAAGTCCGTCCAGTAGGAGCCGAGTTGTTCCGTGCGGATAAACAGACATGACGAAGTTAACGATCGTTTTTGCAGTGTTGCGAACGCGCCTTAAAACGTGACTGCAGCGACACGTGGCAGAGTGGACACACAGTGAAATTGATATTTGTGTAAGAGAGCGGGTCTAAATAAACCATTTGTTTGAAATGAATTACGTCCATACCGCTGTCTCTATACATTCATCTGTCAAAGTCTGTAACGTCTATGGCAGGTCGGATATTTAATATGTGTAAACGACACGATATCAGATTTTCAATAAGGAAGCGTGCTTTTATATTGAGAACTATATCCAGCCGTCTCAAGGCCTTTCAGTATACACAATCCGCTGCACGTTTGAGACCCACGGGACCATCATCACGAAAAGACCAGCTGTACAGCCCACAATGTATCTCAAAATAAAATTACAGAAAGGCAAATTAGCCCCTGTGCACGTCATGAAAACATATGAGGGAGAGGAGGTATAGCGCCACTCATTCTTAATCTCGGTACTAAATGGAGGTGAGTGGTCAGCTTCACGTCCCGGTCACTTTACTCCCGGAGAAGAACCCCGGTACCGATTAACTAGGAGACTGGGTGGGCCCCAGATTCGGTCTTGATGATTTGGATAAGTGAAAAATCTGTTGACCTCTGACGGTAATGGAACTACTTACTGTTCCTCGGTTGGCCTGTCCGTGCCGTAGCTTGTACACCGCAATGCTATCGGGGCGCAAGACTCTAGAGGAGAGGGCTGAAAATAAATATCAGCATAATTTAAGTAAAATTCATAAACTGGAGCCGTCAGTTAAAGAATTATTTTACTTGTTGACAGTGGCCGTAGTCGTAACACGGTGACGTAAGTGAGGTGAAGCGTGTAAGAAGTCTACAAAACAAAATGAATCGATATCGAAACTAAGATCTATTCACAGTAACGATCATGAAACTGTCACTTATCAGCCTCTGCCAGGCGGCGTCTTAGGTTTCTGGCCAACAGCCAGCCTCTTGGTTTCGCGTGACGCAAATATTCAGCATTCTTAAATTTTAAATTGTGATTTGAATTTCTCAGGCATTTTAGATGGAGATTTAAATCTTGCGGCTCCTTGGTCTCCACAGTGCTCCCCTCCCTTGAATTATACCATTATTCCCACACAGAAAGGCGAAGGCTTGGCTTCTAAGTTCATTTTGCTAATTGAATTCGTGGGAAATGAAAATCTAAAAAATCCCGTTTTGGGCTCTGAAATTCTGTCGTCAATAAGCATACGCCTGTCTTGTCTCGAGCGCTTTTGGCGCCTACTACTGGTTTATATTGGCGTGAAAATTACTGTGTCATTTGATAAAAGAACCTGTTAACCAGATACCATCACACAGCGTTGTCCAGTCCAGTGACACGTCCTTTCCGTCAATTTGATATATGGCGTTGCCAACAGAGTAGACAGAGGCCGTGTACAAAGGACATGCGCTGAATTGTCGTGGTGCTTGTGTGATACGTCTTACTCTGCGGTCGGGGTGGCACTGTCTCCTGTCCACTCCCTGGATGGTGTAAAGAAAAATGCATATGGATCACTGGTGGAATGAAAACTGAAGCGGAGGAGGGACAAAATCCTCAAACATGAACATTCCCCAATGCCACTTTGCCTAGCAGGTTTCACATGGAATACCCTGGGATCGAACCCGATGCTATGCAGTAAAAAGTCAGATATCAACCACGTGAGCCATGAGGCACTCTACTATAAATAGCATTTCTAATTTTTTATTTCATTTCTTGTGCTTGTAGGTCAGATGATACGGAAGAACTGGTGTGGTGTACATTAATTGAGAGCTTCCTCGAAGACTGAAGATGCTGCAAATATGCGAGTTAAATCTAGTCTCCAGAACGAGGGCGCGCCGACCGATGCAATCTGCATGTGACTACTGGCCCGGAATTACTATGGATTCAAGGCGTTACCAGACGAGAGCCGTTCTGTAAGTGTCAGTACCGTTGAAAGATGGGCACAGTGTCGGACAGCAGTGTTTCATGGGGCATCAACACGAGCCTGGAGACATGTGTTCACAGATTCGACAACTACTTCATCCCACCGGGAGGTCAGTAAAAACACTCCAACAGTATCTTGGGCCTGCAATTGTAATCCGAACCCTGCGTTTCATTGAACATTTACTGTGATTCTGCTATGGCGAAGTTTATCCTGTTTTGGGGGGTTTTGGCACCGTGTTGAAGTGAGCTGTTCCACCGACGTTTCAGAGGATTATACAGCCTCCATATTGAGGACCCTTAAGAGAACTACTGAATTGAAGCATCAACTTTCACTGTTCCTGAAGATGGGCTCACATATTCTGCTGTGCCATTGCTTGTACAGTCCACTTCAATGTACTTACAACTGACATAAATACGTTTAGCATCAATATTCACTCACCGCCAGTCTAAACTCGGTGAATACAGGGTGGCCCAAATGTCAGTTAACGGTCTGTCGTAGGGAGATATTCATGTTTACTGATACTGGTATGAGTCAAAAGCAGGCGTTGTTTCTGATTGAACAAGGCACAACTCATTTGGAACAATTTTTGTAAATTCAGTACGTAATAAAGAAATTCACAACGTACTTTAGCTTACGTGTTGCCATTTATCTGACTTTTCGGCCATTCTGTACCTTATATTAACTCTTCGATTACATGTCAGGTGTTCGCTTTTACATATTGTGATGTACATCGATGTTAAAGACTTCCTACATATAGGCAGTAATGACCTTCAGCCATGTTAATTCATTTACATAAAACACAAATGACCTTCTGGAACCAATTAAAATTCTTAACTTTGGGAAGTATTGGGAAATTAATTTTCTCCGTAGGAGTTTTTGCCTTGTGAGCAGGGTTTGAGTAGGAATTAAGCCCTAAAACGAAGGATTACTGTACAAACCTTTATTTTATGACTCTAGTCTGGTCTGATAGCGATATAAACTACATATTCAGGTAATGTGGTTTTCCGGAGTGGCGTAGCGTCTCAAGGTGCATAGGAAGTTCGAGTGGATTAATCAAAAGCTTGATAAAAATCAGCAAATCTAAACGGCTGATCTGCCTCCAAATCTAAACTTTCGCAGCCTATTTGTCAACAAACCGCATGACATAATGTCCTCGACAGTCCGTGCGCTAATGGATGGAGCCCCTACAATTTCCTGCACTCGCGCCTTGGCGACAAACTGTGCCTCACCCAGCACTCTCTTGTTTACAAATTGTATCCTTCAGACGACAGGTTTGTCGCTCTGCAGCCAGGTCTAACTCCAGCTACAACAGCCTCCTCACTCTTTCAAAATCCAGTCCCTTCTCTTTTCCTTAATGTCATCCGGTAGCTGCTTACTTCTTCGTCCTCGTCTTTTTCTTCTTCTATCTTTCTTTCAATAATGTGTTTTAGAAGGCACTTCCTACGCAGGATGTAACCGATCCTATTAGCCTTCCTTTGTTTTGTTGTTTGTTCCTTTATTCATTGAGAAATCAGTGGCTTCTTTTGAAATGTTTGATTTAACGACGCCGTAAACTGCCAGAATTATATAGCGTCAGTGATAAATGAATAAGTATGGGGCATTGGCGGAATAATGCTGACAGTGGTAAACCAAAGTACTCGGAGTAAAACCTGTCTCAATATCACAATGTCCACCACAAATCCCACATGGAATGGCCTGGCTTTGAATCTGGGGCATCCACCATAAATAGCCGGCGACTAACCGCCTGAATCATGGCATGGCCTCTAGTTTTATTTGACAGATTCTAGTTGAATAGGCCACGGCCAGTTCCGTCCGAAGTATTGCCAGTTCACTATCAACAATTTCAATAATAATCTAACCGGTGCGCCATTCCTTATAGAAATTCTTAACAGACAAATGAAGATGGATGCATTTTAAGCTTGTGTATATATGTGTCCACAGACCTGTACTGCAATTGGACATGGGATTCGGTGTTATGCTGGCCGCCGACACGGGCCGGGACCACAGCAAAACAGCGCTGCCCCAGTGATAGGGGCATCGATTCAACAAGTAAGTCTCTACCTAATTCGTGCAGGCTGTTTAAACGTCTCGGCGACAAGTCACAAGCCTAATGCTTAGTCAGTCTGCGAGGTGAAAGCGACTCTTCAATTTATTACACACCAGCGATGCTACCTACTTTTCTTTTTCTTACCATTTTAACACTTAATGAAATCAAGTCTCAACTCCCTTTCGTATAGCTAAGGAATTTGTCCCAGAAAATGTTGATAGAAGAAATCCTGTCGTGTTGTTCGACTTAATAATATTTATGACGATAATAATTAATATAGTGTAACATAATTATGTTTATTGTTACAATTTTAGTGATCGTACCAAATCCAGCTAATTGTGGATTTTAGTACTACTAAAACTGCGACAACAAAAGTACAGTAAGGATGATATCTGAATGAAAATTTTAATTGTAAAAATCGATATATTTTTATAAACCTGATGATGAACCTAGGCGTGTCGAATCATGTGTCGTTTATAGAAACAAGGATACTGTTTTTAAGTATATAAATATATATATATATATTTCTGTTAGACTGTGTTAATTATTAGTATTATAATATTATATCCCAGAAAATCCTGTAGTTCCAATTCCATAAACTCGCGGAAGGTAATCACGTAAGAATATTTGAAACTTTAAGTGGTGCCATTTATTGCTGGATTGTAGTAACGTTACTACCACAATTATGACAATTTTATTAAAACTCTTTGGAGTTTCAGTTCTCGTGTACCAAAATTGTAAATGGTGTATGAAGCTGGGTGACATAGAAGTTCTCAATTTTTGGTCATTTATTAACCACCAACCCTCTACATAATCACTAACAAGATAACGTCTCTCGCACTTTCCTGGAATTGCTAGAGGGTTCTCTCTGGTCCTTCTCCGATGTCGATCCATAACAAACAGATGATTAACTTCAATGATCTTTAAGCAACAATCAATAAGTGCACGGCTGGTTGAGCGAAATTTATTTGAAAATAAATTGCCATGGTCTGTACTTCAGCTCGGAATACTCGATTATTCCGTATTGGAAATTGGAGCAGTTTCCGTCTTCAGGCCCAAGGAAGGGGAGGAAAATATCCAACTAGATCCGTTAGAAAGATCCCATTTCAGTCACAGCCTGAGTTTATAAGTAAATCTGCGTAAGCGGGTAGGATGGAGTTTTGTCATGCGATATACTAAGAACATTAAGAAATTTGGTAAATACCACGAAGCCCTACAACTGAGACAGAACGGAAATTTAAAACTGACGAGGAATATCTGAACTTAAGGTAAGTGGAGCAACAAGGAAAAGGAGCGACTGTGGAATTTGTATTCTTATTGTTTATCTGCTGACGGCCAGGACAGCTCAGTCGGTATTGCGACTCGCTACGGGCTGGACGGTCTGGGGGATAGAATCCCGGTGGGGGCGAGATTTTCCACACCAGTCCAGACCGGCCCTGGGGCCCACCCAGCTTCCTGTAAAATTGGTACTGGGTCTCTTTCCCGTGGGTAAGGAGGCAGAGGCGTGGCGTTGGCCACCCACCCCCATCTAGGGCCGAGGTTACAGAAAGAGTAAAGCTATACCTTTACTCCCCCTCTGTGTCTTCATGGCCTGTTCTAGGGAGAACTGTACCTTGACCTTTATTGTTTATCTACACGAAGGAAGTAGGTGTCTAAGTATACGTAATATGTATAGACAATGGGAAGGGCTTGGAAAGTACAGGCTGTCCGAGGAAGTGGTCTGTGATTTTGTAACGTCAAATTTAATGGCACAAGATGAAGAAAAATGCAGGTAGAAAAAACGATCGTTACAGAATATGAAATCGATATACGCTTCAGAAAAAAGCGACTATGTTTTATTATGGAGAATGTGTGCACAAAATGACACTATGGCTCTTGGATTAGCATTATGAAAGAGAGCAACCAAATAGGGTTCATTCACAGACCACGAAATATCACAAGATGATATGCCAGTTCAGACTACACTCTGGTCAGCAATATCAGTGTCACTGTTGCTATTCGTATTAGGCATACACATTGTCTTTTACTTGACATTACAGGAAGAAGAACAAGGACATTAATTTTATGGCCATGCCTCACAGAGAGCGCAGTCTGTAACCATTAGAAATATCAGTCGGTGGAGGCTGTATAGTGAGACAGATGTTCGCTGTTTGTTGTAAGAATCACGCTGAACACAAAAATACACTGTGTGAGAAGCATGGAGAGCTTTTAGTGTTAAACTGGGCGATGCACGTGATAATACTAGGCTTTAAAGGTAGTTAAACTAAATTAATCACATAACAAAAACAATTTCTTTATATTGTTCATTCCGTGCACTGTCGATAATCAAATCACAACACTCAGTCCAACAAAATGCACTGTATTGTTCCCAGATATTTCATCCCTTATGGAATCATCATCAGGGAATCACGTTAAAGTAACACTTCACAAAACCGCACTAGCAATCCATGTACAAAATAAAAAGGTGTAAAAAGTCAATAAGTTAAAATGTAGGCCTTTGTTGTATAATGGACACTGGTATACAGTGTTTAGGAGGCAGCATTTTGTTGGACTGAGTGGTGTGAAAAAAACAATGTTTCCTAAAATGACAGGATATTCTGATAAAGGCTAATGAGACTTGACAAAATTCTACAGGCAATCCCAGGTGCACAGATACTCCCAGTTCTACGGATATTACCAGATCTACACGTTCTCCCCGGTTTACAGGTACACCAAGTTTTACATATACTATTTACCACATCTACAGCTACTGCCAGAGGTACCAGTACTCCCCGCAGTACAGATAATCCCAGATTTACATATACTCTTAGACTTACAGGTACTCCCAGAGGTACCGGTACTCGTTGCAGTACAGATACTCCCATATGTACAGATACTTTTAGACTTACAGGTACTCCAAGAGGTACAGGTACTCGTTGCAATACAGATACTCCCAGATGTACAGATACTCTTAGACCTACAGGTACTTCCAGAGGTACCGGTACTCCTTGCAGTACAGATACTCCCTTATGTACAGATACTCTTAGACTTACAGGTACTCCCAGAGATACCGGTACTCGTTGCAATACAGATATTCCCAGATGTACAGATACTCTTAGACCTACAGGTACTCCCAGAGGTACCGGTACTCCTTGCAGTACAGATACTCCCATATGTACAAATACTCTTAGACTTACAAGTACTCATAGAGGTGCCGGTACTCCTTGCAGTACAGATACTCCCATATGTACAGATACTCTTAGACCTACAGGTACTCCCAGAGGTACCGGTACTCCTTGCAGTACAGATACTCTCATATGTACAGATACTCTTAGACCTACAGGTACTCCTAGAGGTGCCGGTACTCCTTGCAGTACAGATACTCCCAGATGTAGTTACACGCAGTTTTACAGACACTCCCAATTGACCCTGGTGGATATCCTGATACCTGAATTCTAACAACACAGGTCAAAGTGCCTCGTGCCCTCTCTGTCTCCTGTTTCAGAGTTTGCGTATAAGCGTTGCTCCATTGATGGACGATGGGAGGGTCGGAAATCAGGGGTGTTCACATCACCGCAAGGGTGGACAAACTACACTCCGTGCTTCACCCCCGAGATGCTTCAGCTCATCAGGAAGCTTTACGCGGGCTCTGAGGATGCAGCCAATGTAAGAGCGCTGAAGCACTACTACGCATGGTGTAGATGTAGAAATAGCATAAGGCAGCACTGGCTAGTTCGTGACAGGAAGCATTACAATGTGTGGTGTTACTGGTGTCTTGTAACATTTAGCGTCAAATGCTTGGGTGATTGACGGATAATGAACTGGAAAAGATATGGGAAAATGAGGTCGTGGCATAATTGGAGTTAATGTCCGGGCATTTGATTGGAGGTACTGAAGATAACCACGAAAGGATATTCAAAATAGCCGATCTCATGACAGCAATTTTAACCTGGGACCCTGAAAGCATTATGCAGGAGTGGCATCTACGACAGCTATGCTCGGTTCTGGATGAAAGCGAATATTAATAATAACTCTGTTATCATACTGAAACGCAAGACTCTTTGTTTCTGAATAGGCTGTACCCTGCACATTAATCTTAACTGACTGTGCCGTTCTACATGACAAAGTTTGAATATAAAGCGAGGCAACTTATAACGACGTACTAGAAGGTGATTTGTGAGAGGAAAGAAGCTAGGAAATGACAGCTACGTGTAAGTCACTGAGCATAAATTTCAATTTTGTTAAAGGAAATTAAAAGACATTAAAATGAATCAGAAAATGTACCCAAGCCTAAGGTGCACATTCGCGTACATTGTAAGACGGTGTTCAAGGAAAGAGGTTACTTTTTGTTTTGTGAAGGGCCCCGCAGCAGATTCTGCGGACGCACCGCAGCCTTGAAGCTTATTGTGCAATCCTGTAATGAAGATGATTAAGTAATTTTTTTCGTTTTTGCCTTGTAATGGAGCATCGGTGGAATGAAAGTGACAGCGGAAAACCTAAGTACTCGGGGAAAAACCTGTCCCAGTGCCACTTTGCCCACCACAAATCCCACATGGACTGAGCTGGGATCGAAACCGGGCCTCCGCGGTGAGAGGCCGGAGACTAACCGCCTGAGCTGTGGCACGGCCAAAGAGGTTACTTACGTATAAATGATTGTTAAATTTGAATATTCTCACTTCGGTAACTGTTGAGAAGCCAGGATAGCTCAGTCAGTATAATGACTAGACTATGAGCCGGACGTCCGACGAATCGTTGTTTGATTCCAGGCAAAGGTAAGAGATTTTCCTGTACTCCCCAAAGCACGCTGACCGGCTCTCAGATCCTCCCAACCTTCTGATGAATGAGTACCGGGGACTCTTTACAAGGCAGTAAAGCGGCTGGAGCCTGAAGCTGACAATCATCTCCATGTAGTTCCGACTGAATGGAGCTACAAGTCCAATTTCCCGTAGACATTCATGGAGTGTACAGAGACAGCTCTACCGTCACTCGTGACACAGGATTTATGACTGGGACTAACGACAGTAATTTGTGACTGGGACTAAAGACAGTAATTTGTGATTGGGACTAACGACAGTAATTTGTGACTGGGACTAAAGACAGTAATTTGTGACTGGGACTAACGACAGTAATTTGTGACTGGGACTAACGACAGTAATTTGTGACTGGGACTAACTACAGTAATTTGTGACTGTGACTAACAACAGTAATTTGTAACTGGGACTAACGACAGTAATTTGTGACTGGGACTAACGACAGTAACTTGTGACTGGGACTAACGACAGTAATTTATGACTGGGACTAACGACAGTAATTTGTGACTGGGACTAACGACAGTAATTTGTGACTGGGACTAACGACAGTAATTTGTAACTGGGACTAACGACAGTAATTTGTAACTGGCACTAACGACAGTAATTTGTGACTGGGACTAACGACAATAATTTTTGACTGGGACTAACGACAGTAACTTGTGACTGAGACTAACGACAGTAATTTATGACTGGGACTAACGACAGTAATTTGTGACTGGGACTAACGACAGTAATTTGTGACTGGGACTAACCACAGTAATTTGTGACTGGAACTAACGACAGTAATTCCACTATCAGTATCATCCCACCAATGCTCCATACTCGTCTTCACCTTAGTACTACTTAATACTACCCTCCTCAGAAGGTCAAGCGGGCAAAGTCCTGAAACCTTCAAACAAATCAATGTTTTTTCGTACTTTGTGGAGTACTGTGCTTTCAATTATTCGTTTTCAAGCTTCCAAGTGTTAAAGCATGATACAATTAATTTGTGCACTAACGACTTTGAAGTCTCTCATGCTGCTGCATATAAGCCCACTGTACACACTGCAGTGTAGTTTAATTTAGTGAGGTTAAACACGTCTGTCAGTGCTATGTTGGTGACACATCCTGCGCGATATATGTTGCAGGTGAAACTGAATATCGCCGAGCGCACAAGGACACTTGAGATCGTTGGATTTAGTATCTCGCTAGCAGCCCTGCTCGTCTCTCTTGCCATATTCTGCCACTTCAGGTAACCCCTCTACAAGCTAGTCAAGAATAATCGTCACAAATTACAGATTCTCTTCTCTCTTTTGGAATTCGTATTACAAGTGTACAGCCGATCCCAGTGGCCACGCGGTCTAAGGCGTGGGTCTTCGGCCTTTCGCTTGCTGTGATTGCGGATTCGAGTCCCGCTGGGGGCATGGACGTCTGTCTCTTGTGAGTGTTGTCTTGTCAGGTAGAGGTCTCTGCGATGGGCCGATCACTCGTCCAGAGGAGTCCTACCGAGTGTGGCGTGTCTGATTGTGATCGTGAATCCTCGATAATAAGGAGGCCCTGGTTCATTAGGGGCTGTTGCGCTATTGCAAAAAAAATTATAAGTGTATATGGACATAGATCCAGATCAGTGATGTCGGCCTCGGGGTATGTTACATTTACTTTCCTTAATACATGTTATCATTAGGAGGAATATGGCTGTTGTCATCACTCTTGTGTTCTGAGTAGAACACAAGAGTGATGACAATAGGAACACCCCCATTGAGAACATGTATTAAGGAAAGTAAATATAACATCCCCCGAGGCCGACATTACTGGTTAGTTCTACACTCTCACCTGAAGTATGGAAAATTCCCCCTGAAACAGCCTGTATATCTGTGTCACAACATCAATTACGCATTGAAGTAACTGGACATGACTTCAGGCTCCTATTGCGATATGCAAAGGTACATATCCTTCGATAGTTGTACGAGAACACGTGCCTACCTTATCTATTCTATTCACATTACTCACCGAGCTGCCCCGACATCACGCATTATGCGTAGATAAAGAGTGCGCGGTAGCTTCAGTCATGTCATACAGCACAGACAGTGCAAGAGGCACCCTGTATTACAGCGTCGTAATTTGATTACTAAGTAATTACTTAACAGTGAAAACAAATTTCGGAACTTTTAAACGGGACTACTGGATCCATTGATGTTGCCAGAATACAACTGACTAGCAGTAAAACTTCGCTGCTTCCTTTACATACAAGAAAAAAAAAATACAGAAAAATTCGCAGATTCCATTGCTCCCTGCGAAGTGAATTAAATGATAAGACATTTGGCTTTTGTTACGCAAGACTTGGTTAATTTTGCGTTTCTGTGTCCTGAGTGAATCTTTGGACGTTATATAATGCTGGTACAATGGACTGCCTCTTAATTTTTTGCAGAAGCCATTCAAATTATCTTTCTCTGGTTATTTCTGGTCGCTCCGTCTCTTCTGCGGGGTTCTTATGAAATATGACTCTACATAGTACAGGAATCATTTGCGTAGGTCTCAGAGGAGCATAATGCAAAGTGCGGCAAAACGGAAACTCGTCAGAAGTTGTTACCAGAATACCAAGCGTCACGTCACAGAAGAATTTTAGTGCTGAATGTTTAAATATTTGAAGGCATCACTGTCGTAATGCTAAGCACAGCTTCAGGATAACGACATGGAGGAGGTGTCGTATTTTCATGACGTAAAAACAAAGCATTACATAAATTGCAATGCAATTAAAATAAAGTCCGTAAAGTGTGTTTCTGAAACATATCATGTATTTTCAGTTTTCAGCGGCGTCCCTCTGACAAAGGCGTCATTTAAAGCAACTGAGATAATTATTTTAAACTCATTTAAAACATATCCTTTTCGTAAGTTTTACAGTAAAAGAACGAACAAGTTGCTATCAAGTTTATTACTGTTTCTGTTTGTATTACACCTTTTTATTTAGGTTACGAATTATACACTTGTAATGTTCAATTCTTTTTTGGGAGATGGGCCCTGGTAATTGTACTTTTCCAAGAGCAGTAAATACAGCACAATAAAAGGTAATGCAATCCCATTACAGGCCTGGACAGGTCCTAAGGGTTCCAGGAGGTTGAGGGTCCCAGATTTCTAGACAATCAGCACGTGAAGGTGGTAAGGTTGTCAGCCCTACGCACCGGCCGCATTTACCCCCCCAGGAAATATTCCTGGTACTCATTTCTGTTAGAGGCTGAGTCGACCCCAGGGCCATAATGTGACCGAAAGGATTATGTCAATGAAAAATTCCGATGACATCATCGGGAATTGAACCCGCGACCTTCCGGCTTGTAGCGCAGTGCCTCAACCAACTGCGCCACCGCGTGCCCAACTTTGTTAGGGGTTCTGTATTGCTGTATATTCAACAGGTTTTCTTCAGCGCATTTTGATTGACACCGAGGGATTCAAGGCTATACTCAGATGTCTTTTAGAAGCTTCAAGCAAACATAAGTCTATATAATGACTAGCCAAATGACAAAATTTCTAGAAAAATTTCACCCGTACTGCTAACAGAAATCACTTGAAACTATGGACTTAGTTCAGTGCAGTCTACATATGCCATTTCAGGGTGTGCAAGAAGCAATATTGTTTAGGAGGAAGACATTTAAAAGAAATTTAATGCTGGTGTAAACACGCACTGCGATTTTTAATGCCATTTTTTGAGGAAACAATTTGAGTGGTATAAACCGAGAAACACTGCGCGCACTCACACCTTGTATATGATATCCACCTTTCCTTAGTAAGAAAAGGAATGATTAGCTTCACAGTGTAAAGTCTGTCTCCAGGAAATTAATTATACCCATGATGTTAATTTTCATTAACACAATGGCCCATTATTGCATGCGGCCGTAATTACATGTACCAATATTAAGGCATATATTTCTTGTTTACACAGAAGTACATACATATTTTCTTTCAGGAGCCTAAAAAATAACAGAACACGAATCCACAAGAACCTGTTTATTGCTATGGTGATACAAGTGGTGATACGGTTGACACTCTACATCGACCAAGCGGTAATCAGAGGGGCTGGCAGTGATCACTACTCACCAGGAATCAAAAATCATCATCGCCAGGGTATCGACAATACAGTAAGTCCTAAGTTCTTCGTACGAGGACATTGTCGCTGGTAAAGAATACCATAACAATACCACACCACACCATAAGATTTCGCTGGTAAAGAATACCATAACAATACCACACACCCACACCGTAAGATTTCGCTGGTAAAGAATACCATAACAATACCACACCACACCATAAGATTTCGCTGGTAAAGAATACCATAACAATACCACACCACACCATAAGATTTCGCTGGTAAAGAATACCATAACAATACCACACCACACCATAAGATTTCGCTGGTAAAGAATACCATAACAATACCACACCACACCATAAGATTTCGCTGGTAAAGAATACCATAACAATACCACACCACATTATAAGATTTCGCTGGTAAAGAATACCATAACAATACCACACCACACCATAATATTACGGCGTGTTCTGAACTTCAATGAATTTAACATTACCATATTTGAGGTTTCCACAGCGGTGTTGCCCTAGATCAAAGTCTTCTAGCATGTGACTCTATGTCATAGGGCAAGTATTTCACGACGTTTCGAGAAGATCATAGCGCCTTCTCTTTTAAGGTCAAGAAGTCCAAGCACAACTACTAGTCTTCTTCGACTCCATTTTTTTCCCTTTGTAAACAAGGCCTAACATAAGAATTGTTGTCATCTTTTGGTGTCCTATCAAACACTAATGTTATTGCAGCCGATCCTGTGCGAAGCGTCATACGTCCTGCTGGAATATGCGCGCACCGCCATGTTCATGTGGATGTTCATTGAGGGGCTGTATCTGCATAACATGATCACAGGTGAGATAACTAAAGCTCTGCTTGCAACAGCATGTTAAGATATGAGGCAGTTGCTTTGGACGTTTCACGAAATTAAATGTAACTCCTTATACTCAATTGAAATAAAAAAGTGCTAGGTACAAACAAGAAAAATGTAGAAGTACTGACGGTACATTTAAATGACACTTTTGGCAGACGGAATAAAAACGACATGCTTACAGCCATGTTGAAAAATTTTAAGTGTACGCTCTGGTGATCTCTAAGAGAATATTTATGCTGTAATTCAAAACCGGTCCTATAAGAATAAGACATTTATGACTGGGATGACCTCAGGAATGGGATCGTAATATAAGACATTAATTTGTGGATCATCCTGTGTATATAAACCTCTAAATTCAGGTGCACTTACGGTTTGTTCAACTGTTATCCAGGATACGTAATTTCTGTAATTTTCCCGTATGGTCGAAAGAACACTGTTGATTGTAAAATAAAGTATAATTATTCCTGTGCAAGCCATGACAGCATATAGGGGGAGTGGACTATTCTCCACTCAGTCGTACCCTTGGCATTAGATGAAGGTGTTTGAACTGCTTCACACTCCGGTTGCTTCACCTATTGTATACCTGAATTTCACGTTATATTCACCGTGCATTTTTGTACAATTGATCAAATCACACCAACAAATAATAAAGAAATCAGTGACAAACTTGTTTTGGTGCATTTGTTGGTGTGAGTTGATCTATTGTATACCTATTGAATACGATGATAGATGGGCCCCAGAAACGGTCTGGATGCTTTGGAAAAAGGTAAACGTCGTGTCATTACCGCAAATGAATCACTCTTCGTCGGACGTACAGCCAGTAGCCTAGTTATTATACTGACTATGATTTCGCAGTTGTTCTTTTTGATTGTGCATTATAGAAGGTAGGAAATACATTAACACTATAAGAGTTCTTCTAAATTATTTAAAAAGCAGCAGAACTTATGGCGAATTTGTAATGGGCATAAAAAGTGCTACGTTTTGATCTACATCTTTTGTTTCAAACAAATCTCACTGCCATAAATAATAAACTAATGCATATCTGAGATATATAGAATGTTATTTTTGTCCGAATTGTACCAAACTTGGTGTATACGGTCAAATTTGTTAACGTAAGTGGCCCTTGTAACTATAAAAACACTGGTTAACTTGATCATACAGGTAACCGTAGCAAGAATGGGAACAATGGTAACCACAGTAACCACAACAAAAACGGTGATCTAAGTAATATAAACAGTCCTAATTGTAGTTAGGTCTTCAAGGGAAGTGTCTGTAATTGTTGTCCCTTTTTAACTAAAATAGGAACCTTTTTTTTTCAATGGCTCGACAGCCCCTTGGGGGCCTAGGCCACCTCATTTTTCGAGGCTTCACCATCACAATCTTTAGACACACCACACTCGGTAGGACTCCTCTGGACGAGGGACCAGCTCGTCGCAGAGACCTCTACCTGACAACACACAACACTCACAAGAGACAGACATCCATGCCCCCGGTGGGATTCGAACCCACAATCCTAGTAAGCGAGCGGCCGCAGACCCACGCCTTAGACCGCACGGCCACTGGGATCGGCAAAATAGGAACCTGTCGACACATATTAGTAACAATTCACGAAAATCCATTCGGTGGAATTCGAGTTTTTAATAGCAGCAGGCAGACGGAGGACAGCCAGACAGAGGCAGCTAACAGTCGCTTTTCACAGTTGCTTCGCTAAGGCGCCCATAAAGTTTCGCAACCGATGCCATATTGCCTTCTTGTGTGTTGCAGTGACAGTGTTCCAAGGAAACATGCACTACTCCACATACACGCTGATTGGCTGGGGAGCTCCTGTCATCATGACTACTGCATGGGCAGTCATCACAGCGATGAAGTACAGCGCGTCCAAGTATGTATAGATGGCAGACCAGGAGATGATCCTGGTGGGGAGTGGGTGTGCCTGGCGCGGTGCGGGGTGTGTTGACTATTGAGAGTACAAGAGGACTACTATTGGTAGGGGTGACAGAGATTGATGCTACTACACACAGACTGAAAACATCAATCACTTCCAGTAGCTTGGAGTGAGCGAGGGTACTGTTCCAATGCTGTCAGGATGGATAGTAGCAACTCTTCACTGGCCATGAAATCTTGCGCATGCGCATCTCTCACATTCTTAGCAGGGATCACCTTCTTGTCGGTGGAATATAAGAAGTCCGTGGACCGGAATAATCAGATGTGTTTGCGATTAGAGATCAATTCTGGGTTTTTGTAAAAACCATAGTAAAGGAAATAACGAGTTGCAGATGAGAAGAAAGAAACAGTATATTAACTGATCATAACAAATTTGATCAGTTTGCATTAAGAGCCCGGAAGAAACAGTAATGTTTCTCTTCGTTAAAGCATGCAGATTAAGCCAGTGGTCTAGAAAAGAGCTACGTTGTGTTCAAGATACTCTTACATGCGCGGGCACGCTGTGGCACAGTGGGATGAGGCACTGCGCTACAAGCCGGAAGGTCTCGGGTTCGATTCCCGATGGTGTCATTGGAATTTTTCATTGACATAATTCTTCCGGCCACACTACGACCCTGGGGTCGACACAGACTCTAACATAAATGAGTACCAGGAATATTTCCTGGGGGTAAAGACAGCCGGTGCGTAGGGTTGACAACCTTACAACTTTCATAAGCTGATTCTCTTGAAATCTGAGAGCCTCAACCTCCTAGAACCCTCAGGGTCTGTAATAGGCTAGTAGAGGGATTGCTTTTTTTTACTCTTACATTTATCATGTCCTGGGGTTGACCTGGGGATGGTGAAATATACTTTTAAACTTACAACACCAGACAGAAATTTGTATGCATTTTACTGCCCATTTTTACTACGCTAGTATGGGTATATATATATAATTGGATCGATTTTTCCTATACGACACGTCTTAAAGTGCGTCTACTTTCCGTAAGAGAAAAGACACACGTGACTGCATTCCTCCTTTAGTCAACAGCAGCTGATTAAATTCTATTGCCGGAGATACGGCACATCTCAAACAACACAAACAGTGTTAAAATTTAAAGGCCGAATTGATTTTTTGGTGAAGCAGCGCTTTTGGCAGCACAAAAAGACTACAGTTTAATGAAAGAAACACTGTAAGTCACCATTACTGTACAGAACACGTGTGCGTTAATATTCTGTACGTGAGCGATGCACTTTGCGGCTTTATTTTGAATCAGAAATTATCAGAATATTTTTCTTCTTAAGAAAATCCGGTTCAATTTCGAAGCTCCCCTTTATATAATATTCTCAATTTTAAAAATAGCCCTATTGAAACCAAACTTTTTTTTCAAACTTCTCTCATATAACACCAGTAAAAGGATAAACCGTCTGCAATCCGATTGTTATGTTTGTTGCAGATGCTGGTGGGGCTATAATCTTACTCGCTATTTCTGGATCCTGGAGGGACCGAGGATAGGCGTTATTGTGGTAAGAGCTCGTGTAGCCCTCTTATTACCTTTCATACAATTAAACGAAGGAAACACAAGACGGTAGATTTGTCACTGCTCAAATTTATTCTGCAACAAACTGCAGCTCGGAACTTGGTGTCATTGTGTACCGGGTTCTCTCCTGCGACGTAATGCGTCACGATGACAACTCATCTCCATGTACCACCGAGGGTGAGATTAAGTGGCGCTATACCTCTAATTCACCCTGTGCCTTCAAGGCATGGATGGGACAAATTAACCTTTTCACAACTTGGTTTAGTTTAGTTCTGTGAAGGTTTCAAAATGATATAGTCTTTTCGAAAAATTTGATAAAACCTGGTTCCTTCGGTGAGCCAGAGAATGCAAAATGAGTGTGACTAGTGCATTCTCAAGAGATCGAGTGAGAGTGGGCGAAAGAGTGCAACAGCGAGAAAGTGCGTGATTGAGAATTTGCGTGGAAGAATGAGACATGAAAATAATCAGCGAATGTATCGTTGATATTAGGCGTGGAAGCAAAGAGTGTGTAAGTCCGGCATTGAGATGATTGTAAGAAAGTAAGCGATTGAAATAATGACAGTGTATGATAGACTGCTTGCGTGGGAGGTGGCAAAAAACACTGCGAGAGTGTAGCGTGGAATGTGTGCGTGGGGAAGTTAGAGATTAAAAAAATGAGAGCGTATGATTGATTGATTGATTGCGTGAGAGGTGGCAGAAAAACATTGCGAGAGTGTAGCGTGGGATGTATGCGTGGGAAATTGAGAGATTGAAAAAATGAGAGTGTATGATTGACTGCGTGGGAGGTGGCAAAAAAACATTGCGAGAGTGTAGCGTGGGATGTATCCGTGGGGAAGTGAGAGATTGAAACAATGACAGAGTGTGATAGACACAGAAGTGAGCGTGAGATAGTATAGATGGGTAAATAGACGAGTAGCTGCTGCTACAATAACACTTTCCTCTGCCCACAGCTGAACCTCATCTTCCTGCTGAACATTATTCGTGTACTGGTCGTTAAACTACGTCAGAGCCACACTAGCGAGATTGAACAGGTCAGGTAAGTGGACAATGCGTGACTGACACGACTTACCACTTTCACATAAGGCAGATAAATCGAGTGGGAAATGAAGAGTGTGTTGCACTGTCCCTGTCGTTACAGCAAAGAGATTGCATGACCTGGGCGCTTAACTTCAGTCGTAGAAACTAGAAAAATTTAGAATTTTTATGGCGAAATACCTGGAAAGGCGGCCACTTGAAAGATTAAGATATAGAACAGAGAATATTACACTGGCTACATCACTATATGAACGTCGCGGGTTCGATTCCCGATGGTGTCATTGGAATTAATTCCTTGACATAATCGTTTCGGTCGCACTATGGCCCTGGGGTCGACTCAGCCTCTAAAAGAAATGAGTACCAGGAATATTTCCTGGGGGGTAAAGGCGGCCGGTGCGTAGGGCTGACAACCTTACCACCTTCATGTGCCGATTGTCTACAAATCTGGGAGCCTCAACCTCCTGGACCCCTCAGGGCCTGTCTAGGCCTGTAATGGGGTTGCTTTACCTTACATCACTATATATAGGCCTACATACCAACAACTGCACTATAATTAGATACAATGATAAACAACGTGTGGTAAATTTCCTACATGTTTCAGCCTTTCTCGTCCATCTTTAGGGAGGCATTCGACAAAGAAAAATACATTACTGGCTAGTTGTAACATAAACGTACAATAATACAGTTAAAATACAGAATATTAAAATGGTTAAAAGTATTTAAGTGCACTTATGCCTCTTTTAGTTATCTCTGAACACATACCGATTATTTCCCCATAAAACATCAACTGTCTGGGTTTTAATAACGGAGATGAAGAATGTTTACTGCGCGATACGAACTGAATATTAAATGTAATTCAGGCTAATTCTCGTCTTTAAAGGGTTAAAATTCCTTCACAGATTATGGTCCTTAGTTCAAGTACCAGATAATTAAATAACCTCGAAACTGAGTTTTACATTTCAAACCAACAGTTTCGCTATGAGTAATAGTATAAGGCAATCAACTCTCAAGCACTTGTCCTGCTATGAAGATTGGGACGTAATGCCTTACGTAATGACACAGGACGTGGTTAGTTATGAAGGATTAAAGGGGAAGTTGACACCGCAGCGGCTCTGTACCTACATCAGCGTGTTCAAATGTTACTTCGTCAAGACACTTGAAATTCAGTCGTGAATATTACATAATATTATTATGTATGTATGTATGTATGTACGCACGTGTGTGCTCTTTGCAACATTGATTAAAATAACGTAATTGCCTGTTTGCACGCACATTTTATTGCTGAAAGAGTTTCTTCCCACTAATAAAAAGCCCGATGAAAATTTGAAAGGAAATTTTGACAGTACCCTTGTACAGCTACATTATTAGCCTTAAAAGAAATTATCATATAGTGACTGCAATGAATGTGAAAGCTGTAAATTTTAATTTGGTGAAAGGAGCAAAAACCTAAATTGCTTCGTCAAAGATCAAGACTGAAATGCCGACAGAAGCACAGGTACCATTTACTGCCATTTACCGTTGCCATCTACTGGTATAATTTATAACTATTAGCAGCTCTACACTATAACAACGAGACGACACACAGTCAAACAGCGCTGATTAGACTGTTACAATATACTTTATGGAATATATGGATGGTAGAAATGAACGTAATTTAAGCTAAACGGCCATTGTTGCTAACGCATCTGATTTATTTGCTGTTCTTTAGGAAGGCTGTGAGGGCGGCGCTGGTGCTGTTACCTCTGTTGGGGATTACGAACCTCGTCAACATGACGGAGGCTCCTCTAGAACGAACCGTATGGGAATTTGCCCTCTGGTCTTATTCAACACACTTTCTAACCTCATTCCAAGGATTTTTCATTGCATTCCTCTACTGCTTCCTTAACGGAGAGGTGAGAACATGACATGACATGGAGTAACGTCCGGGAGACATGAATTGTCAACAATGTTAGTCAGAACCTCAAATGAAGCAGCATCTCCTTTTTTTCGATGGTTATACTCAAATACTCCATATAGGCTATAACATACATTGACAGCTTTATTTTTAATAACAATAATTGGTGAGTCACATTACATAATTTTAGGAATGTGCCTGCCAACACCAAGTTTTCTGCAGCGCACATCCCTTTTATTAATCCACAACGTTGGCAACATTGTTTAGTAGCTGGCGTGAGATTGGTTTAGTTCAGCCATACACTAACGGCGTAATCTCAGTTTCTTGAAGTTTGCCACCCAAACTTTAGTAAGCATTTCTATTCGCTCCCACAGACATTTCATGTCTCCAGACCATCTCATTCTCATTAATTTGATATTCATAATATTTGTGGAGAAGAATCAATCATAGGAGCCGTCATTATGCAGCCTTTTCCTGCCTTGATAGCTTGCTCCATATATTCTCCCCAGCACCCTCTTTCCTCTTCTCAGACACCTCCAGTCTGTGCCCTCCCGTAATGAGAGACGAAGATATTCTTCGTGTACGTTCTGTACAAATGCAGCCAACTGCACTCACTAGTAATTCCCCAAACTCTGCATTAATTACTTTCTGCTCCGGTTGCAGGTACGGTTGGCAGTCAGGAAGAGTATGTCAGTGTATCTGTCGCAGCGTCAGAACCGTTTCACGCAGCGGGCAAACTCTGCTTTCTCAGGAGCATACGTCACAGCGGACAACCAACAGCCCCAACCTGTCGCGAGCGCCGGGGTGCGTTCCTGTAGGGGATGGTTGAAACACTGCTGCCAGCGCAATGAGTCCACCCCACCCGACACACTCCCCCAACAGTAAGTCACTCCTAACTTATTGAGGAAGTTGAAGTCTAGCGACAAAGCAGCATATAGTTTGACCGGTGTACCGTGACTTGCCTTAGCACTTTCAGAAAAATAATATCAGAATAGTGCAGTTAGCGGAGTTGTGAGTCACCATGTCCTCATTACTATAAGATATATTTAATAATGCCTTAAATATACCACAACCCTTTCTTTTACACACTATGTTTTACTGAAGAAAGGTTTATACTAGATGATGCCTTTTTAGGCGAGAGCTTAATTTAGCGTTGAATGTGACGTTAACAGAGCAAACGATAAACTGGCAGAACTCTGAACAAAGAGGCTCTAGTCCCGGCAAGGGAAAGAAATGTTTCTCTTCTCCAAATCGTCCAGACCTGCTCTGGGGCCCAAGCAGCCTCCTATTCAGTAGCGCCGGGGTGATTTCCCGGGGCTAAAGAGGATGAGGCGTGAAGTTAACCACTAACCTCCATCTACAGCCGAGGTTAAAAATGAGTAGAGGTATGTCTCTGCTCCCCCTGTATATCTCAATGGCTTGGACGGGGACAACTTTATGGTATTTATTTTGTAAAGACAAATAGGCTAAGTGCATTTAAAAAGAAACTGTGGAGGGAAATATTTGGTCCCTAGGAGAAGAAGTAACAGAAAAATTGAGATGCATACAAAGATTGATGTAACGTGTATTTCACACCTAATGCTATTGGATAAATTTCTGGGACATGAATCATATATGGAGTGTAGAAAGAGCCGCACGAAAAATTGTGTTTGGTAAAATTTCTCAATTTCAGAACCCCTGTCTGACAAATACTGCCCTCGGCTGAAGACAATTTGCAGAATCATCAGAGTGACCAACGGCACCATCACAGCCACAATCACGATACAATTTCGACTCTGCGTGCTGCTTTCCTAACTCATGAATCGTCGTCAAATGCGACGTCACACCAAACTACAACAGACCCGGTGATGGCAGCTACCGGCCTGTCCATCATTGTGACCAACTGTCAGAATATAAACAGGGACGAGCCTCGCAATTATCCTAAATCTCATCATATTTAAAGCTATTCATACAGGCATTGTAATTTATACCTATGAATATGAAACTGTACTATCGAAGAGATACAGCGTACAAGCAGTGACAAAACGAGAGCAGCAGACGTGCAAGATAATCATAATCACGTAGATTCCATAATAAAATTTCGATTTTTACGCAAAATAGAGTCGAACCCGCTTATAACGACACCGGTTTATGTGACACCACGTCTACAGCGTCCGTTATTCTGTGGGACCAATTGATTCTTCACTGTTAACCATAACGTTATACTCCTCGGTTATAACAACACTCGTTTATAACGACACAAAATATCGAGCCCTTCCATGACGTTATAACCGAGTTCGACTGTAAATGTAAATTGTTCTGTGAATCACAGTAAAACTTTACAAGGTTGTCTACAAAAAACATTCCTCTGTGAAAGGGGAGGAAGAAAACCAAAAGTAATTCTGCAGGTCATCGAAAAACAAAAAAGAAAAACAGTATTATATAACATTCAAGAATTTACATAAAAATAGCACTCGTATGCAGAATTTGGTAACTGCCCACAAGTAACTAGAGAACCAAATGAAATGTTTCGCATAGCCAAACCACAGTTTGCGAACAACGAATAAATTCCTATTATATATTCATCTGTGGTATATAAGTCACAAAACCTTCGGGCTTTTCAAAATTGGCGTCACTACGTGACCAGCTCCTCTTCGGATGTAGGCTACAAAGAAACCCAGCAGTGATGTCATGTGATTTACCCAACTTCTTCAGTCTAGCCCCTCTGTTCACGCATTTCACACACTGTCACGTACAATTTACTAAGTGTATGTACAAACATTCTAACTATGTCACTATTATTGCCCACATATATGCGCAGATTAATCACAAATGAACAGCTTGTAATTTTCCTCAGCATAACAGAAAATTCAACAGGTTGTATCTCTCCTCTTCTTATCAACATAAACATAAGCATGTTGTGTAGTTGAAAGATAGGCAGCGTTGCCACTGAAGTATTTCGTTTTGTAATTGTTCTGTGTCTGGATATAATTATGAGTCGTTTGTAATTTGCCCAAAAACCTTCAGATTATTTAACATTGTCCATACCGTGTACATACCTACATTACAACAATATATATTGACACCAACTAGTACACAACACAATATGCAATCACTTTTACATAAACCCCGACATGTTTCGGTGCACCAGTACACCATCTTCAGCGGGGAACCACCGTGTACGTACTTGTGTTACAATAATATATATTAACACAAACTCGTACACAACATAATACGCAATATTGTGTTCTAACATTGCGTACGAGTTGATGTTAATATATACTATTGTAATTCAGGTTATTGTCTTGCAGAAGGTAAGCAAAGTACAAATATTCACAAATGTTGTAAATTTTTCTGAAAGGTGGCAATTTAATTGTCTGCAACCTCAAGCTCACGTAAACAGTTCTGACAATTTCAGTTTCTACAACACATAAAACACAGTTTAGTTTACAAGGACTAACTCTTCAATGTTGTTTAGAGAAATAATTGCTATTTATTGTGCGAATCATGCAGAACACATAAATACACTGTGTGGGAATGATGCAGATATTAAAACACGCAGTATATATGTTCGCTACTGTGTTTTAAATGGTTAATATTGATTGAGAATTTTCATCATTTAAATGTGAGAATATGTTATATTTATTCTGTGTATAACTTTATATATGTACGTTTACATGTACCGGTACTAAACGTATCTGTAAAAGCCTGTCAAAGTACTCCTTAAATGATTCACGTTTCTCGTATTATTTTTAAGTAAGCAGAAACAGCATTCAGCTTTCAAACCCACCAAAGCGCAACTTAATTATATCTCCAAAATAAATATCTCCATGGAGCAAAGTCCTTCTTGAGAAGCTAATAGTTCCAATGCTAGTAAAGAAATTCCCCGAATTTTAAGGAACCCGAAAATACGTGCACTGTTTAGAAGCTCGCGCCACTTGTTCCCATCTTAACCTTACTGCTATCCCTTTTATGAATGTCATAGGATACTTGATCAATATCGATATCTGTTTCTAAGGTACCAAAAATTTGTCAATACATTCCAATTGTGGTTTAAATCTGGCAGAAATAACACTTACCATAAAGACTTGCATCGCCATGCACGAGATAATTACAATAGAGACGGCAGTCTATCTCGTAAACGGCGAGGTATTGCTTTGTAATCAAAGATGATTGATTGTAAATCTGTCGTTAAGATACGCAGAAAACTTACAGGGTGCGTTGTGTAAAACATATTTTTGAAATTATTCGACAATTAAAGTCTAGGTAGATGAGTACAGCAAAAGCATCCGAAATGTCACGACCTGTGAAGAGTTCCTAACCGCTTTGTGTTATGACTGCTCGGTTCGGTGAACGTAACAGCCTTCCCATGTGTTGTTTGTCTTCCTTATGTTCTGAGTCCAGTGTCCTTCAAAACATTAACACTTCTGATTTCCGTCAAGACAAATGCGTCACTTGCGGTCTCCAATCTAAATGAATATGTTGAATTTGCGATGTATACTTGTGTTGCTTTGTGAAATACAAATTCAAGAAAATAAAGCACTGTTACCTATGTGTTCTGTGACGAAAATAACAAAGGATATACAATACCCGAACAGCAGTAAGTAGAAGGCAGACTGCAGGTGTTCGAGCGACAGCTTGTAATATTCATCAGACAACCCGCCAGGAAAAGACGCTTTTTCTTTAACCATTTGCATATGATTGGTCATCTTCACCCATTCGCCAAAGATTCCAGCTTCTACAACATGAAATATTATATAATTTAGTCGATCCAACAAGGAGGAACCTTTCGGTAAAACCATCACTACTGGGCCATGTACAACGACTCCATCTTCAATTTGACAAAGTGAATTACTGCTGGTATCATATGATAAATTTTGGGACCTCTGGAACTTGTAGAGTAAGTCTGACGTCAGGATTGATAGATTTTTATACTTCTTTGCCCAGACATAGCAAGCGTCTGCGGCGACACACTCCACTTTCTTCGCCATTATATGACGAGCCTGGGCGTCCGTCCTATCCGAATAAAACACTTCATCGTTTTGGGCAATTCCTAATTTCATATCAGAGCGTACAAGCTCATCTAAGTTCCTTGGATGAGGTATGATGCCAGGGTCGATGAGGAAGCTTGTAAGGTAAGTCTGGAACACAGTGTCGACCGCGAGACTGTAACAAACCCAGGACATGAAGAAACACCTCAGAAGCCACGTCCGAGGCATTGCAGGTACGGACACGGACAGAATTGATGCCCATGTGCTGATCAATGTATTAGACGCAGTCTTGTAAAGAGAATCGTCCGAATATCTTGCGAGAAATGTGATGATGGGCACTGATAACAAGATGGACATCATAAAAAAGGCCCAGACACTGCCAGAAAACATCCGAGAGATGCTCATCCACCGAGGATATCTGCTGCCACAAGGCACGTACCACGACAACTGACCCCAGTGATGCGGTCTCGTTGCAACTACAGCTACTGGCAGTGGATTTCGCACAACAAGAAGTCCCAGCGCCACGTCAGCTCTATCGTTCAGCAGTTCCCTTGCGAAACCTGTATATCTACCTTTATCATCAATCAACTCATAAAAATCATCAATTGGGTAAAGATAATGTTCTGTCATATTCATTGTTTTTGTAATAATCTTTAGTAACTTGACCTCCCAGCCATCCTTGTACATAAGTTTTGTACTGTTGGATCGCCTGAAGAATACGAGATAAGGCTCCTTAAAAGCAAAGATATTTCCTTGAGTGATTATTCTCAGAGAACAACCATGTAAGTTTTTGCTTATCTTCTGAGGAAACAGGTAAGCATTTCTCATAAAATATCCATTTCCTTTCTTCATCCAGGTATCTATCAACGTGACGTCTTTCACTTTTATACACTGCCCACTACTCTGATATGGGTACCATGTGTAAGCATTCAAAGCTGGAATCCGTTCACCTTCTTCGTTGGGCACTAACACAACAACATTTACAATTTTGTGTTTCCACAGTTCTTCGAGAAGCCACTGTGCCATGAGCGGAGGATCGTAGAAACTATTCAAGAAAGCTACTACGAAACGGGCTCTGGGGTTCCAACAGCTACTTTTAGACAGAAGTTGCAGCTGGTTGCGGAGAACGGTAACGCTGGCTGTCAGTACGATATAGCCGCCACATGCGTCGTAATTTATCCCATTACTTTCACCCGTGTTTCCATACACGATAACTGTCCAGCGGTTGAGTTCTGAAAATAGGAGATTCACCAATGCATTCATATTTATTATTTCATTTAAGGGATCCGTTTCATCTTCATTCGTTATATAGCGACTATCTTGTTCATCAAGTTCATTTGCAGGTGCCGTTCCAGAAGTACTGGTGTTGTGGTACAAGAGGTTATTTTGAGTCCAGGCGACCGCAAGGGTTTGTGTTTGTGGTAAGTACTGGTCACTGATCGTCCTCAGACACCTTACCAAGTGTAGATCGTCTAATGTACTTGATGTAACATTTGACCAGAGGCCGAACAGCTGCCCTAGACATAATAATATATTGCAGGTCTTCATCTAGACAGAGACTTCGAACTTCTTTCTGTTCTTGTAGTCCTATCTATCCCAAAAACGCAATACCGTCTGTAGGACTGAGAGGTCACTATCTTCGTGCAATATCGTCGCAGCAGTACTTTCATCACCTTTGAAAGGAACGAGCATATAAACGTTGACTTAGTATTTGTGTATTTGCTTGGTTGTCATAACAAATTGTTAAGGATAATAACATACTGAAAGTGCGTTCGTGTAAGTCTTTGAGAGGCCCAACACTGTGCTTGAGTACAAGCAATCGACCAGTCGTTTATAGCGTCAGTAGGAAATGGATATTGTGTCTAGGATACGCCTTTATGCGGACAGCAAGTGAAATGTTACGTGTTGTATCTCTGTATTAGAATGATGGCACTTTGCCATTTAGCCTCTCTACGATACAATCGTACTGATGCAGCAGCACCTCGTATTGTCTACAGGAAACTGCCCATGTCGGGGTCTGTTGGTAGGCGGAAATTACGTTACACCAGAAGATGCATAAGTAAAATTCTTTAATTCATCATTGTTCTTTGGATATTGCCCACCGTTTCAGGGATAAAGCATACAATATTTCGGAAACTAGATCTGTCTCCGTCTTCAGGTAGAAAATGAAGAGGAAGAACCTCCTCTCTTGGGCTCTTTCTATATGGTCTACCAGTGTATATTTTCCCTCTCCCCTTTCCAACTGAAGACGGAGACACGTCCATTCTCCGGAAGGCTGTGCGGTTTTCAATCTGAGATTTCTGAGTTAAGACAGTAGCATATACGAGACGTAAGTTGTAAGAAACATCATCAGATAGATTCCAAAAAAAAAGTGGCATAAACTATAGAGAGTGCAATGCAAAAGCTGCAATAGTATCTTACACATACATACATAAATTATATGTCTGCGTGTGCCTATTGAATAAACACACGAAAGTTACACGATAGATATGAAGAAAGCATACATGGCATAAATAATTATCGTATGGCGAAAAATTAAAATATGCCAAGCACCAAATTCTTGAAATGGGATAAGGGCCATTTTATATAAGTAATGGATATCTTACAAACTGACGAGAAAGTCCCAATGATGGAGTGGTGCAAGCCTTACATTACGTAGTCCTATAGATAAAATGCAGTCGATAACATTCTCAATACACAAATACTGCAAAGGTCGAAGTTTTGTTCGCACTATTAATTGTTTACTTGAAGGCTGGTTCACGTAAATACAGTTATGCGCTGCAGACGTAAGTAGGCACAAAGCGGAGACAACGCAATCAACAATGACATGCACAGAATACATGGCCATCAGAGTGCTACATACAGCTAGACAATAGAAAGATAGAGATAATGAAAAATACAAACGTAAAGGTAAAGCTATCCCTGTACAGGCCTGTACAGGCCCCTAGGGTTTCAGGAGGTTGAGGCTCCTAGCTTTCAAAACAATCGGCACATGAAGGTGGTAAGTTTGTCATCCCTATGCACCGGCCACCATTACCCCCCAATAAATATTCCTGGTACTCATTTCTGTTAGAGGCTGAGTCGACCCCAGGGCCATAGTGCGGCCAGAAGGATTATGTAAATCAAAAAGTCCAACGATTCCATCGGGAATCGAAACCGCGACCTGCCGGCTTGTAGCTCAGTGCCTCAACCAACTGTGCCACCGCGTGCCCCCAATGAAAAATATAGGTGTATAGTAAAATTGTGTGTCTTTCATTTGCCAGTATACCAGAAAGTTGTAGCATAAACCGCACAGTTTACAAACTGTTTTTCAAAACACATAAGATGTCCCACTTAATACTATAATTATATAACAGTCACACATGACAGACACCGGGGACGCATATATTGTCTATATAAGACAGCACCAAAGCACGGCCAACAAGAAGTATCTTGAGCGCGTTATATTGGTGAAACAACAAGTAACATAATGCACAAAAAATAATGTGAGCGAATAGCTTCTGGCAATGTAAATATTCCAAATATTTGTGGTATATACGGGGCCTCTTCTCCAAAGTGTCACAACCTGCTCTGGGGTCTACCCAAACTCCTATTCAATGGATACTGAGGGCTCTTTCGCCGTGACTACAATGGCATTTGCGTGAAGTTGGCCACTCTCCTCCATCTAGGGCCAGGTTAAGAATGAATGGATCTACAACTTCACTGCCCATTCACCTTAAAGGAACGGACAGGAAAAAATTTAGTAACACAATAAAGTGCTACAATCTAAGCAAGAGTGCTTTTGGATGATTTGAATATTTGTGTTTCACTTCATGGTACTTTATAATTGGTCCTAGTGGTTAAATTATTTATTTTTCTTTGGGAATAATCTACATACAACACAGACAGACTACCAAACTATGGTGAATACCACTCACCTGCTAAACTGACTCACCTTCAGGTGTCTCTGTAAATTTTAATTGATAACCACACCATTTTCTTAATCCCCTACTACATCATACAAGAATCATCAGTTAGAATCTTCCCACGCTATGTCGCGAGGTCCTTATGTTATTATTCTGTCATTTATTCTTAAAATAACTGCCTTAATAAAGTTTAATAATTTTCAAAACACAAAACAATATGATTCCATGTTGAATGGTACTGCGATTCCCGATGTGGGCTCTAGTGCTTAGAATTGCCGCTTTGTATTCTGGAGCCGTAGTTTTGGGGCCGACTGTTCCACCGGTCAGATTCGTCATGCTGAGCCAATATGTAACTTATTCAACTGCAAGAGCGTAGTTAAACTAAAACCATGTGCCCAAATGTGATGGTAATACGGTGTTTCAATGTTCATAGCAAGGTGTCTTACTTAAGTGTTTCTTTTAACGACGCTATTAATTGTTAAGATTACGTAATGTCTATGATAGATGAGTATGGAGCATTGGTGTAATGACACTGACTGGGGAAACCGAAGTACTTGAAGAAAAACCCGTCCCAGTGTCACTTCTCCAACACAAATCTCACATGAACTGGTCTGGAATCAAACCCAATCTTCCGCGGCGAGAGGCGGACGACTAACCGCTTGAGCCATGGCACGGCCGCTTCGTGACAGGTTGGAGTCCTGCGGAGAATCGGGCAGAGGACGTTCGCTAGGAGGACCGTGCTGCGAGACTGAATATTGGGAACGGGATTACCAGCATCTCGGAGAAACGGTGTTTCTGCGTCTTGAGGGTAGAAGGCTTCTAAATCGAAATCGCAGTGTTTTTACCGGCGTCATAAGCCACACGCTCATTCGCCCCCTCTAAAAATCTCATTATCTCATACACCTTTACGTCATTCCATTTTAAACTGCTGTAGGAAACACAATGATTCAGCAGATGGCGGTGACGCAGCAAATGTAGCAAGGCTGCCTAATAATCTATAGTTTCGGCATTCAGGGTTCAGATATTGCGTGAGGACGGATACAAACTAAGCAACTTCCGGTCTCACTTCCTTACTTCCAATTGCCTTCTTAACCACACGGTCCGTTGCACAGCCTAAGCTCCCTATATATGACGCAAATAAATAAATAAGTAAATAAATAAATACTGTATATAAATTCATAAATAAACAGAAAAGTACACATTAGTAAAGGAATAAATATAAATACTGTCGAACCCGGTTATAACAACATCGGTTTATGCGACACCTGCCTATAACGTCAAACCATCTGTGGTACCAATTAATTCCTCACTGTTAACCATAACATTATACTCTATGTATAACAACCCGTTTATAACGACGCAAATTATTCAGTCTCTTTCATGACGTTATAACCGAGTTCGACTGTAAATAATCTACATCAGCCCAATCTAACCTAACGTAACCGAACCTAAACCTAGGCCAAACTAACCTATTCCAATCCCACCTAAACCAACCCGCTTAATTAATTATTGACAAACAAGCCTGCCAACGTAACATTTATTTTTCATTACAATTTGACTTTCAACGCCGTGGCGTCGCAAGACACGCAACAAGAATTTTGGAATCGTCGAAGTAAAATCTGTAAAAGGAGTACTGACTAATAGGCCATATAAGAACTGCGCATAAAACTGCAAACGCTGTGTAGTACGACATAAAATGTGAGGATGGTTATGGTTATGGTTAGGCAGCAGTTAATGGGTGTTTGGAGATGTTATGATAATATATATAAATATATAATATATTATATGTAAATATGTATAATATATAATATGTAATATATATAATAATATATATAATAATGTATATATTACCAGGAACGTAACTACAAGTCCTTAGTCAGGTTGAAATCTGCGGTCTTCTGGGGTATTACGCAGCGTCGTGTGGTAATTGTTTACCGACGTTTCGGGACAACGTATCGGTCCCATCCTAACGGGTCAAGAATCCACTCTGACCCGCGTAATACCCAGAAGACCGCAGATTTCATCAACATCGCGGCGGAAGCCTGAAATCAACCTTAGTCAGGTTAGACAGTTTTTGGCCAAGATTGAAATTCGCTTTCTCCAACACAAGCTCAGTAAATTCTGGGCCTTAAGTTTTGTGGCCTGTGTCCGCCACTGACACTTTAAGGAAGAATTAGCTCACGGTGCTCTTCGTTCCACTGGGTGATGCGATGTGTGTAGTAACGTGTAATTTGAGAGAGTGAGTGAGAGCGTGAGAGAGAGAGAGAAAGCGAGAGAGCGAAAGCGTGAGAGAGAGCGAGAGAGAATGACACACACAGTTTTCAGGAGATATTTTCAGCTTGACGACTGGTGCCATTTAGACCACACAGCACTTTACCCTGAGCGGTCAGTGTGTGTGGCAGCAGGGTTCAAACAATGGTGAGCTGCTCAAGGTACAGCGGCGCGGCGAGGCTCGATGGAAAGACGGCTATCGTCACCGGATCGAACACTGGCATCGGTAAATGTACTGTCCTGGACTTCGTAAAGAGAGGTGAGCATACGTACTTCTGTCAGTGTTGTGTTCGCGGCTTGAAGAGGCGCCAAGATAGAAGGTGAACTCATTTAGTACCACCCCATAAAGATGACGTGTGGGGGAGTGGAGGTACAGTATCACGCATCCTTAATTGCGGCGTTAGTAAACAAGTTTATTACCAACTAACTGCAGCAATATTTGACTTACAAAAGTACTGGTATATATTTCGGCTAGTGTCCGTACAAGGAGTACTTTTGTAAATCAAACATTGGTGCAGTTAGTTGGCAATAAACTTGTTTATATATGACAATTTCCGATCGTGGTGGCCGCGCAGTCTACGGCGAGGGTCTGTGATCTTTCGCTTCCTGGGATTGTGGGTTCGAATCCCGCCAGGGGCATGGATGTCTGTCTGTTGTGAGTGTTGTGTGTTGTCAGGTAGAGTTCTCTGTGTCGGGCTGATCACTCCGTCCAGACGAGTTCCGCCGAGGGTGGGGTGTCTGAGTGTGATCGTGAAGCCTCGATAATGAGGAGGCCCTGGCCGACTAGGGGCTGTTGCGCCACTGGAAAATATTGCACGGAAGATGTACAACATTCGGTATTAGTTTGAGGCGAGTGGACATCTTCAGACTTGGCCCGTCTTACCATAGTGCTCGCTGGGAAAGAGGCTGGATGGGCCCCAGAGCCGGACTGGACGGAGCGTCTTAAACTGTTTACAGAGAGAACTGCCTTTCACAACAACACGCATTTTTTATCCTATGATTTCGTTAAATAACTTACGTCATATCCGTGATATATTTCACATATAAGTGGCTGGTATTAATGAATTGGGTAGTTTGTTTTATTGCAGACTTCTGTGGCCGGGATAGCTCAGTCGGTATAGCTATTCGCTACGGGCTGAACGGTTCGGGATTGCAACCCGGGGGGGGGGGGTGAGACCGGCCCTGATGCTCACTTAGCCTCCTGTAGAATAAGTTCCGTGTCTATTTCTCGGGAGTAATGCGGCCGGGGCGTGACATTGACCACCCACTCCCATCTAGTGCTGAGGTTAAGCATGGGTAAAGCTATACCTATACTCTCCTCTCTGTGTCTTCTATGGTATGTTACGTGGTGACATTTACCTTTACCTACAATTTTTGTATTGTGGGCCTGTTTTGAACCTACTTTTCTTTCGTACGGAAAGAAAACAGGTTTACACGATCAGCATTCTGTCTGTGTGTCCCTTTTCAAAACTTGAACATGTTAACATTTTCACAAAACTTGGCATGCACATCTTAACAATGGACACCACTCCGAAGTCATAATTTTAATGGTAGCAACACTATTTTCAATCAGTAATTCTCTTGTTTATAGATCTTGACAGCCTGAGTTCGAATCCAGTACTGTCCCTTATGTCGTTTCTTCGTCACTCAAACGTCACAAACATGTCCGCCTTTATGAACATGTCATGTTTCTCAAGCTATTTAATGACGCTTATCAAATATAGGAATCAGGCAGCATGACGGAACTGTACACGAAGTATGCAGAGCATAAAATTGCAACTTGGCTTTCCTTTTTCTCAAAACAACTTTCTGGAAGCGGCGATTTGGAAAAACATAAACAGATACATGAAATGTCTGTCTTGTCAAGGTCTACAACACACGTGTGACACATCCTATAGTCCCTGAGAATTCCACTCTTATTCGTGGAATTCCTTATTGGCACCGAATCTTACTGCACATCGAAACAAAGACTAATTATTACGAGGCTTTTACATTGTTTATTCTTTGCACTGTGACAGAGTCAGAAACTTATGCAACGCCAACAAACAAACCATTCTATATTTTATTCGTATAGTCTTTTACATAGCTCCTACATGTTTCGGCGTTATATCACGCCATCTTCAGGGAGCTGACACAAAAGTTTCTATAAAACTTACAGCAATAAAATAGGTTACAATAGGCCTACATATGTTGTGATATCAATAGTACAGACTATTATAGGTTTTGGTTAAAATAGCATACATATATAATATAATAATGTTGATGAAAACATGATACAGTTTTTTGTTAAAATAATTAAGAATTATTACGTTGTAATTAAATCTTTGAGCACAAACATCTGTTCTTCTTTGATCAGTTCCCTTTATGGTGTTCATTGCACGGCGTGTGGTGGGTAACAGTCACCCATCAGTCTATAGTGCATTTGTTGGTGTTACGTAAGTTTCTATTACAAACGCTATTATTATTATTAACGATGACTTGCAAGTTATATTGCCACGAGGCTGTATCCCCAACATACAAGACTAAGCCCACCTATAAACTGTAAATAATGTTTAGCAATTATCTGCAACACGAAGTTTTATCAAACGGTTCAGGAATGACGCGCAGACTCCGTGCCAAAGGTGCCACGTCACTGCCACCTGCATTCTTGTGGCATCGTGATAACAGGAAGGCATGTTGGAAGGGTGTTATCGGGGCGAGTACAGCTGGAGTGACTAAATGGAATAGATTGACAGTCCGTATCAGCTGTTGGCATCTGTTGGAAGGACAGGCCTGTGACACAGCGAAATTACGATCATTAACAGAGGAGCATAAATTTCTTAGAAATGTAGGAGTTACCTCAAAATTCTAGTCGCCAGGAGGGAGACATGAGGCAAGTTCTATTACCGACGATCCACAAATATTAGGCGTCAATGTAAAAAAATTTAGTCGCCACGGCGACCTGGCGCCCTGGATTTGTGCACCCCTGATCATTACACCGCGTATCGGCGTCACCATACCATATCAGAATTTAGGGATCTAGTTATTTACTCTACGGGCTGTTATCGAACGGTTATCGGAGAATCGGTATTTACTGCACGACACTTAAAGCTGCCGTATCAACTGAAAGGCTGCTGACGTCGAATGAAATGAGATGAATATTTACATGGCGAACTGGAATTAGGAAAGAACAAAATAGGCAATGTACGTATAACATTACACTGGGAGCGCGTTCACGCAACCATTGTTGTCGTGGAAAAGCAATAAGTATTGCATACTCCGAGTGTATGTCTGTAGCCTTAGTTATCCAGCATGCAAAACGCATGCGCCGTATTATGTTGTCATCTATGGCCTGTCCGGCTCTTCCATATTTTTCTACATTCCCTAGGCTACGGGCTGCACGATCCGGGGTTAGAATTCCAGAAGGGACAAGAAGTTTTCTCTTCTTCAAAACGTCGAGATGGGCTGTGGGAACCACCCAGCCTAGAATATTCTTTCCCCGGGGGTAAAGCGGCCGGGGCGTGAGGCTGGCCACTGACCTCCATCTAGTGCCGAGGTTAAAAATGAGTAAAGCTATACTTCCCACTTCCATTTTATGTCTTCATGGAGTGTAGAGAGAAACTTTACCTTTTTTGTATTTTAATATTACTTTTTTTATTCAGACTGCCGTGTCACGGGCTACGATGTAGTTAAAGCACACAATTATTTTTTCTCTCTCTCAACAGGTGCGCGGGTGATCATGGCGTGCAGGAGTGTGGAGAAGGCAGAAGCGGCGGCGAAGGAGATCCATGAAGCCACCAAGGACGTACCAGGAGCTGGCACTGTGCACGTTGTTAAACTAGACCTTGGCTCCCTGACCTCGGTGAGGCAGTGCGCCAAAGAACTGCTGCAGAACGAAAATCGCATTAACCTGCTCGTCAACAATGCAGGTACAGTAGCAGACTCACGAGGACGAACCCTGGTACACCGTCACTCTGTAACAAAGTGCTACTGTGTCTAAAGCTTTTGCATCTGCTTTGGCAATATAGATGCCTGGAGAGCTGCTACTTTGCTGATGTCCATGGCTGATTCTGACACGTTTACACAACTGCTTGTAACGCAAGAACGGCTGTGACCTGAACAGTACACCAGTAAGACCAAAAGGAAGCCCAAGAATCTAAACCCATAATTACAGTATTTTTGTTTCTTTTCTCGAATCACAAATTCACACGTTGGTTATGAACATATCGTGGGCGCAGAAGGAAAATCATCTAAGTCCACTTTGGTTGAAAACAAGATTTTTGAACTACGAAGTCCATACCTGTCGCCTCCTTAACCTGGAAAATACTCCATTCACTCAAATACTCCATTCAAGTCCATTCACGAATTATTTACCATGGTACAAACACCTTAGTTCTCTTTAAGTCCAGGGAAGCTTGTTTGCTGATCAAAATTGTTTATTAATTTTTCTTAAAACTGTTTATTGGACTTCGTGGTAGTAGGTCTTTCTTGTACAATATGGCTGCTTCACATTTACTTCCTGCTTTCTTTCTTCTATCTTTCCTTCTTTCTTTCTTCTTCTGTGTGGAAAAGGAGAATGTCAATAAACACATTTCTTCCCCAGTTAATGTTCATACTCTGTTCCTTGTGAACACACTTATCAGACAAGATATTTTTGAAAACAAATAGCTTGTTTTATCATACAGTAGGATGGAGAAAATAAATATTTGTCTTCTCTTCACTTTTATATCTTACAAGTTTGAAGATAGCTTTGTTATGAATGTTTCTTTAACCACTTTCAAACAGCAACTTCCATAGAATATGTTTCACATATCATGTGAGTAAAAACATACGTAAGACGTATTTGTTCTCTTCAACACTTAAAACACACACTGTCTCTGGGACAGCCTGTCTCAAACATTGAAAATCCATCAAATTGTATTTACATTTCACTATGGTAAAACACATATGTTACAGCTTTTCGACGTTTTCACCCATTTACCACTGGAAAGCTGTGAAATGTAGATTATAAAATGTCGAAAGGTTCCCCCCGGAATTATATTCAAAGCCGATTTTCCAGTGTGTGCAATTTTTTAAAATTTATTACAATCCTTGTAGATTAACACTAAAATCCATACCTTCAATAAATTTATACGTGCCAGAATATGGCAGCAAATGTGATCGGAAGTTCAAGAATTGTTACGTCCGGAAGATTTTATATGTACCTATGTAGTGCGTCTAAAACTTCAGCGTTAAGAGGTTTAAACATGGAGGCAGTGCGAACCATCTACGTCAGTGGTCCCAAACTTTTTCGGTTGACCGCCCCCTTGGTTCCATATACACACCCACAGCGCCCCCTATCTTTTTTAAAAAACATAAATGCTCTTTTGTTTACACTTTTATTTTGTATTTAAAAAATCTTTTAAATAGAATTATAAGTGCTAAACTTAATGCTTTATGTGTTAATTAATCAATTAAAATTTATTATATTTTTATGATTAACAATAATTCATCTAGCAACAGTTTATATAAAAATATGTGCTTGACTGAGATTCGTAAATTAAAATACTAAGATATTAGTTCATTTTTTATTTTTAACACAAAAATTACTTTATTTGAAATTTATTATAAAAATAAATGCACTACTTGTCTACTAGCGCCCCCCTGTGATAATAACAGCGCTCCCTTCCACCTCTCGTACCTATCAGCGCCCACCTCGGTAATCCCACCGCCCCCCAGGGGGCGGTACCGCCCACTTTGGGAACCACTGATCTACGTAATGTAGGCACTGGAACGATAATAGATTACCTCGAGGTTTTGCCCAATTAACTGAGCGAGTATTCAAAAACGAACTGCACCAAAATCATTCACACAACGACAAAAAAAACAGACGGACGGACGTCTTCAGGAACGCCCTGACACAACGTCTTCAGGAACGCCCTGACACAACATCAAATGCCGGCCACGCAAGCTGTGTGCCAACCCGGAAGTGACAAAAAACATCCAGTCTGTTGACATGTAGTGCGATTATTTCAGGAATTATGGCATGTCCTCAGACCAAGACGGAGGATGGGTTCGAGACCCAGTTCGGTGTGAACCATCTGGGTCACTTCCTGTTCACCTGCCTTCTCCTGCCACGTATAATTCGCTCTGCTCCTGCCAGAATCGTCACTGTGTCCTCGAAACTACATGAAAGTAAGTACAAACTGGATGATAGTGAATTGCCGCGGGATTTATCACAACAGAAAGCGAACCAAACCCAGTTTGGTGGGTACATACCCTTAAATGTAATAGTGGGGACTGTCCATGCCAAATATTTAACACACTTCAAGAAGGCATCACTGTCAACTCACAACCTAAGTACCGCTAACTAACTCCATGGAGCAGAGTCCGTCTTGGGAAGTTAATAATTCCTCAACCATTCCACAAATTTTCCTCATTTTATGGAACCCGAAGGTTCATTACCGTGTTCACAAGAGACCGCCACCCGTCCTTATCCTGAGCCAGATGAATCCAGTCCACACCATTCCATTCTGTTTAAGGTCCGTTATAATATTATCCTCCAATTTACGTCTGGGTCTTTCAAGTTGTCTTTTTTATTTAGGTTTCCCCACCAAGACCCTGCATGCATTTCTCTGCTCCCCTATATGTGCCACATGCCCCGCGCATCTCATTCCCGTGGATCTCATCACGCGAATAAAATTTGGTGACGGTTACAAATCATGAAGACCTTCATTATGCAATTTTGTCTAGTCTTCTGTTACTTCAGCTTTTTAGACCTAATTTTCTAAATGTAGTGTATATCAAATATAGGCCTGCTTAAGTGTCCATAATGATACTAGAAATTATAAAACACTTTAAATTAGGGAATGTTGAACTGTATAGCGCGCAGACGGCACGTACTGTGTTGTAAAGTCCATAAATGTCAGAAAAAGCGCGACGTACGTGTGATAAGTCAAATTTCTTAAGTTTATCGCATATACTTTAGTGCGCGCTTTAGCCTGTGGGGTTACTGAGGTCGATTCTTAGTGCGGGGCAGCCAGACAGACAGGGGATGCATAACAGACCGAGAGCGTTCGCCATGTGTGGGTCCATTAACACTCATTACTCTAACCTTAATCTTAAACTAACTTTGTGACGTAATTATCTCCCACTGTAGGCCTTGGGCGTCGAATCTTTTGTGGCAGACGGCTGGTTCGCGGGCCGGATGTGAAAAAATAACAATAAGTGGTAGGCGCCTACCTACCAGCCTAAATGACTGTGTAATTTTTATCGTATATATGTGATTTTTACAAATGTGGCCGCGGGCGGTACAATACAACCTGGCGGGCCGCGGGTTGGCGACCCAGATATCTGTGTTCGGTCAGCTGTTTTCTTTTAAGACCGGCAGAGGCTTCTTAGTGCATATCACTAATATGTTCCTTCACTGAAAATAGTGTGTTTGGGAAGTCTTTATGAATCCGTGTACTTTACTGAGATTTCCTTCATTTCTGTTGCAATACTGATAGGATGAGAAATGATGGATATAAAGTCAACATCGTTCATATTCCGTGTGTGTGCAGAAGGAAAATTCTGAAATATAATTCTTGTCTCTCTTGCAGATGGAAACATAAATTTTGATGACGTGAATCTTGAAAATTCCTACGGCCCTACTAGAGCCTATTCACAGAGCAAACTAGCCAACGTCCTGTTCAGCAGCGAACTGGCCAGAAGACTTCAAGGTAAGGCAGGTGGATTGGAGTGGCAGCCTAAGAACACAGTGGGGCGTCCTGACTCTGAATCCCTGTGACTGGCTGCTGTTTCAGGGACGGGTGTGACGACCTACTCCCTGCATCCAGGGGCTGTCCGCACAGACATCGGCAGGAATCTGAACGCCGCTTACTTTCGAGGGGCTGAGAGCATCTTGCACGGCATGGCAGCGTTATTTTTCAAAACTGCTGAAGAAGGCGCCCAAACCACGATATATTGCTCGGTGGACGAGAAGTTGGCCGATAAAACAGGACTGTACTACAGGTAAGAAACTGAAGTACTGGTGGAAGGTGAAGGTGTCTCTGAGCATAATTTAGCACAATACAAAGGCACATGGTGGAGTGGAGGTATAGCTACACACATTCTTTACGTCTATATTCGATGGAAGTGAACAGTGAACTTCACGTCCCGGCTGCTTTATTCCTGGAGCAATAACATTCTTTAGCGACTGAATGGGGATTTGGTGGGCCCCAGAGCCAGTCTGGACGATTTGGATATGAGGAAAAAACATCTTGCCCAAATATATTCGAAAACTGCTTGCCCTGACAGAACGAATCAAACAACCCTTACTCCGCGTAAGACTGTCTAATTTGTGCCAAAAAAACATCAAGACACAACGCAGAGAAGTTATTTATACAAACCCAACTGCAGGCTTTGTTACTCTAAAGAGAGTTTCATTGCGAGTAACAAATAAAACTGCGTAATGGGGAGCTTGACTACCTGTAAGAAATTCATATGGGTTTGGTAGATGGCACTGAGAACAAGAGAAAAACATACGAAGTTTGTTTTGGAAATATCTTGATACTGTTACAGAAATCTAGAAGTTGCCTACTGCACATTAACTCCATGGAAGAGGGTCCTTAAGAAGCTAGTCAAAACATTTCTTCCCCTTTTATGGAACCGAATGTTTCATTACATTTTTCACAAGAGCCAGCAACTTGTCCCTATCCTGAGACAGACAAATCCAGTCCACGCCCCCCATCTTACTCCTTTAAAGTTCAATTCTAATACTATCCTCCCATCTACGCCTAGGTCTTCGAAGTGGTCTCTTTCCCTCAGGTATTCATTCCTCTTCTTCCCCATACATGACAAAAGTCTCACCCATTTCATCGTCCTTGATTTGATCACCCAATAATATTTTGGTGAGGAGTATAAATGGTGAAGCTTTCCATTATGCAGTTTCCTACATTCTCCTGTTACTTCCTCCCTCTTATGCTCAAATATCCTCAGCCTTCGTTCTTCCCTGGATGTGGAAGACCCAGCTTCTGTGATACTGCAGACAATAAGACAATATTGAACGTATACTGCGGTTCCGCTGCCAGAAAGTATCCTGACCAAGTTGAATGACTGTTCACATATGTGCCAGGAAATTTATAGTATTTAATCCGGTAACGTTTTTTCAGTGACTGCAAGGAGAAGACACCATCACGCAAAGCACGTGACGCGGAGGCAGCCAAGAAACTGTGGGATTTGAGTGCGAAGTTGGTAGGACTGGGGGACTGGAACCCCTTCGCAGCTGATGACAACACACCGCCCAGCTAGACTTCACACCGACGACACAAACTGAAACCTTGATACTGTCACAACATCGTTTATTTTTTATCTTTACTTTTGTAATTCCTGTGCAAGACGAGAAGTAAAGGCACTTCCCTCTCATGCTCATATTTTGGTATTACAGACATTACAATGCACAACGCAGTCTAGGGTGAGGCCATTTTTAGCGCATGTTTACAAAATGAGTTAGTAATATACGTGATGTATGTCTCCATAAACAAACAGCTCATACGTTTTCAAAATTGCTTCGGAGTTCTATCTCGGTTTTGCCAAGGAAAGGGTTAGAAGACGTTTTCTCATTTCGAATGTCTCCGCGGGAAAATATCATTGTGTCGCGGGCAACATACTTTCTGCGAGTCACGGTTTGAGTGGCCCTGCTGTACAGTATCCACTATTTCGGGGGGTTATAAGGAATTTTCAATTATTTCATCACCTAACCCTACATCATAGAAACCGGTTACGAATCCAAAATGTGCTTCGCCTCCAAGTGCCAGAGAACTGTAAACTGTAACTAAGGAATCACGTAGAGCGGATGGCAAACAGCAGTACTTGGCAGGGGAGCTAGATTTAGTCTGCGGGTTGCGGCTGAGGACTCCGTCTTTGCGCAGTCTCTGTTCACACAAAAATATGCGCTTAAATATCCTTCCTGACATCGCTGCGCTGTTATCAACTGCAGAGATTTATTCGGATTACTAGCATTCAAAATGCGAAGACACAAACTGTGTGCAATACGGTACGGAGTGCAGGTTCGCAACCGTCTTTATTGATGAAGACACGTGACAACAAATATGGAACAAACTGGGTATCACGTTTCTGAAAAATCTACGCTGGTATGCACCTGGAAAAACTACAGAATATTAAATCACAAAAATTGACCCCCCCAAAAAAATATTATTTAGGGGGAGATTCCTAATTGTCTGTAATTAATCTCCTACATATATCATACATCTACACACCATTGCTTTGTTTATATATGCAGTGTTGTATCTTTAGACACTTCTCGTTTTAATTACTTGAAGCTTCTCGATGGTAACTAAGACGGCCGAAACATGTAGCGGACTAATTATAGACAATTAGGGATTTGTCCCTAAATGCAGTGTGTTTTGTTGGTTTTTAGGCGCGTTTGCAAAAACTCGAAAAGCAACTATTAGCTTCGTCATATCTGTCTGTCTGTCCGTCCGTCTGTCCGCGTGGAACAACTCGGTTCCCACTGGACGGATTTTCATGAAATATGATATTTAAAGATTTTTCGAGTGTTATTAAAATCTGACACAAATAACAGGTACTTTACATGAAGACCTGTATACATGTATGATAGTATATCGCTGAATTCTTCTTCGAATGAGAAATGTTTCTGACAGCAGTTATAGAGAAAATCAATATACACATTTTATATTAAATAATTTTTTTCTAACAATAATGTGGAAAAATAGAGCCAGACAGGCCACAGATGATAACACAACGCAGAATAGATACGATTATTTTACAAACATACTTCACACTAAAGCAATGAACTGAAGTGAATGCAAAATAAATATTCGTAGTTAGTAATTTTAGTCATAAACAAAATTTAAAAAGTGGTAAAATTGGTATTGTTATGTTGGAGAAGAAAACAAGTCCCCATTTGGTGGATTACTATCTTTCTATCGATTTAATACAAATTGCAGAAAGGGTGTTAGTTCTACATGCAAAGGATGTATGGGTGGAGAGACTTGCGTTTGTAGAGAGTGATAATTTTTTTTTCTGTGGTTCGTAAAACCATAGCGCGAAACATAAGATGGACAAGACAGAAGTCAGATGAAGATACAGATGATTGGCCTCATGTAGGCCTAAATTAACACAGCTACATTTCGTCAGCTCCGTAAAATCAGACCATTTGTTACAGATGGCCGCTGTTTTTGGATGGCCAAATTTACAGGCTTTTTGCATCCATATGACCAAGCCGCGAAACAAAGCGAATGTGAACATCTCACACCGAGGCTGATGTGTAGAAGCCACAGCACATCAGAATTGTTGCTACAGCACAAATAATACACACTCCATCGTGCACCAGTGCTACGCCTACTTTATAGACTATCACCGTATCACAAACTGCCCTATGATGGGTGAGATCAAATACACTTTTCTTTAAAATCCCATTTCCGTTGGCCCCCACTTGATGAATTTACAGTAGCCTAATTGAACAATTTATACCAACAAATGCACACAGACGTATAATGTCAATAGTTTCTTTTATTAATAGCTTGCCCCAATACGTATTTCGGCGTGCTTACATCGCCATCTTCAGGGGGTCGTTGGGGCAAGCTATTAATAAAAGAAACTATTGACACTATATGTCTGTGTGCATTTGTTGGTATAAATTGTTCAATTAAGCAAAAATGCACGGTGAATGCAACGTAAAATTACAGTAGCCTGTGTTCAAAAATCACCAACTAATGCACATAAACTTTTCAATAGTTTATTCTTAAAATACCCCAATACGTATTTCGGTGGTTTAAACCACCATCTTCAGGGGGTCGTGGAGATTAAAATGCATAGACTTATAGTTATTACATATATGGTTACATTCATATATGTAGAATATGAGTGGGCTAGTATTGCTCACTTCGTACAGTATGTAAAATTACTATAAAATGAATTAAAGGCCGTTAAAATGATTACATAGTTTGTAGTTTTCCTGAAAATTATTGGCAGTTTGGCCTTGTAGTAAGGTGGTCATCTGTGTGTACTACGTAAGCTGCATGACGCCGGTGTTGTGCTTTTGCAGAGTGAACTCTGCAAAAGCACACATCTCATTTGAAAATACACGGTAGATACAACGTTAAGTACAGTAGCCTGTTTTGCAATGGCGACCCCTGATCCGGGGGCCAGGTCTAGCGGAACGGTTTAATGACGCATTGTGTACCCTTCCGCTAGACCTGAACTACGGATCACGATTCGTCACTGTTTGTGTGATATCAATGCATACTGACAGATCTGATGAGATGTGAACAGTATTTCATTGCGCCCCTGCCCACTGCACAAGCTGTCAATTATTCGGCTACCACAGAACACACACCTCACTATTCGTCGACATAAACAAGATTTTTAAGCCTTGTATGGCATCAGGAGGGTCACCATAATTTATATCTTAATGGATTGTAGATAGTGTAATATTCAGCAAACACATAAACATATATATATATATATACTACTCTAGTGATGTCATTGTTAAGGTTCAAATGCACCAACTCACAAGCACACAAGTCTATGCACAACAGCCCTACATCACACGAGCAGCCTACTCACACAGCCGAAGCGCCTCCCGTGTTACCTGAGCCATCTGCCGCTGTTGACTGTAACCTGTCCTCTCCCTTCCTTACTACACGCAGTTCGGGATACATGCAAGAACGTTTCAAACGTCGCACGGCGCACCTTGACATTCCGGTACACTGTCGCTCGCACAAACAAACCAAACCGAAATATTGCCATGTAATGCACCAACTTAATGCACTTACAATACACGATATTACATTCACGTTACTGCGACATGTTTCGGCATGACAATGCCATCTTCAGTATGTGCGCACCCAGAATTTTTCACTTGGGGGGGGGGGGGGGGAGGGGGGCTGACCGTGAGACTATAAATAATTTAAGTTTGATTTTTAAAATTGTTATAAAAATCGTGTCCTAAATATAACATAACACTGTTTGCAACTGCATTTATATACATACAAATATAACTACATGTTCCACGACTCAAACACAGTGTCGTATCTTCTTGATTTTTCAATTTTATTAATTTATTTTTCAAAATTCCAATGTACTAGTCATCAGCCGGTTTCGGCTGAAAGGTAAATCACGTAAAACTTTTGATATCATATCTACAAATTCTGTATTTTTTAAATTGCGGTTTTGGGGGGTTTGGGGGGCTGCCGGCTGCAGCCCCCCCCCCTCTTGAGTGCGCCCCTGATCTTCAGGGCGTAAACACCAAGCTTAAAACCAATTACAGTAAACAGGATTATATTTATAAATTTTATAGACCATGAAATGTTACAAATGAAGGAGTTTTTTATTATATTATAAGCACTGATCCAGTCTTAGGCAGACTCCCTTTTACAAGCATGTTGGCAGCGTCATAATCCGAACACTGCATTCCTAAAGGTATACAAACGCTGCCTGTTTGCAATAAGAAGTCACACCTGAATTCAGATGACGTCATATCAAGTCGGGCCATAATACAGTCGGCAATTCCCCTGGGCTGTCTATATTACTAACATTTGTTACTCAAATGCAAATTTCCGGCATTCTGTTACTACAGATGATGATGCAAGGTGGCCGAGTGGGCAAGATCGCGTGACGAAGAACGTTACTCGAGATGCTCAGCAGATCACGTGACATTTCTGACTAGTCACACGATGATGACAGTGATATGTGCTATTAGATTAATGCTCAGCAGATCACGTGACATTTCTGACTAGTCACACGATGATGACAGTGATATGTGCTATTAGATTAATGCTCAGCAGATCACGTGACATTTCTGACTAGTCACACGATGATGACAGTGATATGTGCTATTAGATTATTGCTCAGCAGATCACGTGACATTTCTGACTAGTCACACGATGATGACAGTGATATGTGCTATTAGATTAATGCTCAGCAGATCACGTGACATTTCTGACTAGTCACACGATGATGACAGTGATATGTGCTATTAGATTAATGCTCAGCAGATCACGTGACATTTCTGACTAGTCACACGATGATGACAGTGATATGTGCTATTAGATTAATGCTCAGCAGATCACGTGACATTTCTGACTAGTCACACGATGATGACAGTGAGATGTGCTATTAGATTAATGCTCAGCAGATCACGTGACATTTCTGACTAGTCACACGATGATGACAGTGAGATGTGCTATTAGATTAATGCTCAGCAGATCACGTGACATTTCTGACTAGTCACACGATGATGACAGTGAGATGTGCTATTAGATTAATGCTCAGCAGATCACGTGACATTTCTGACTAGTCACACGATGATGACAGTGAGATGTGCTATTAGATTAATGCTCAGCAGATCACGTGACATTTCTGACTAGTCACACGATGATGACAGTGAGATGTGCTATTAGATTAATGCTCAGCAGATCACGTGACATTTCTGACTAGTCACACGATGATGACAGTGAGATGTGCTATTAGATTAATGCTCAGCAGATCACGTGACATTTCTGACTAGTCACACGATGATGACAGTGAGATGTGCTATTAGATTAATGCTCAGCAGATCACGTGACATTTCTGACTAGTCACATGATGATGACAGTGAGATGTGCTATCAGATTATAGGCGGCTGTTCATAACAAAAAAAGTGCTGACCAACTGTGACCATGAAATGTCGAAAGACGACTACAGCCCACGCTACACATATTTCAGTCATTATGAATCGCCCGAACTCTATACAATTTAGAATTGTTAACTCACTCTGTTATTTCTTCTAGATTTTCGATTTCTGAATAATCATTTTCGAAGTTCGGTTTATAAATAACGTAAAGCAGGCCGTGGCGGGGGGCTCAGACCTCAAACACAAAATATAATCAAAATGGGTCCAACTGTTCTAAAGTGACGAGATGACGCATCGTAAAAATACGTGTTTAAGGATTCAGTCCGTACCTCACAGAGAACACTGTATGCTTCCATTGGATAGTCCAATCGGTGAATGATATATTGGTGGGATAAATGGCCCGTTTGTTGTGAGAATAACAACACAAATACAGTGTGTGGACAGAACGTAGCTGTTAATGTCAATCCTGGCGGTACATATGCTAACCATCAGGCTTCAAAACGTTAATTATCCAGAAAATCGTAAGACGTACAGAAACAGTGTACAGGTCACGAAATGTGATTTAGTTTTCTCTGCAATTTTTTTTTTAACTTTTTACACTGTGTGTAATAGCAGATGCATTTTAACGTGTATTTGTTTCTATTAATTTTGACATATCACTTAAATAGAGCTAAACATCCATACACATCTCTTAACAGTAGCACAATTTTAGTCAAACCTATACACACAGACGTCAAATACTGAACCATGGACAACATTTCTCGAATATTTAACGCCGTCGCATTTGCACTGCTGTGTATCTTGTACTGTATCAACATGACTGTATTTACGTATATATCTTATGTATAAATTTTCCCCATGCGTTTGTGACTCTTTGAAAACTGTTTTAGAATATGAACATATCACAGGTTATAGTATAATACAGACCACCAGACACTTCCATGCATACAGCGTATTTTGTTGTTAAATAATTGTTGAACAAATATTTAATGATTGTCAGTTTGAAGGGGTGCTAAATCACTATCCTGCTTGGGGCATCCACTCGTCTTGGTCCGGCCATGTCTACAGTGCAACAATGGAAAGTCACGTTCCAAAGCCAAGTCATTACAGCACTTGCTATGGATTCAAATCACCGAGACACCACTAGAAGGGAACTGGAAATAACATGTCAGCTGCTCACAACTGTCACATGTCATGTAGCAAGCACAAGTAGGCTTCATTTATATCACTATTTTGAAACAAAAGTTAATTCTATATTAGATTTATCCAGGTATCGGCCCATATAAAAGAAACTCACAATTATCCAAGATACAGAAACCTCTGCATAAGGTGACTGCCTGACAATCCCTTGTGTAGGAGGTGCGGGGCAGAGGAAGAGACCTCAGCTCATGTTTTGTGTGAGTGTGAAGCTTTGGCGACACTCAGACATACCTATCTGGGTTCCTTTTCCTTGGACCCTGAGGATGTCTGAAATCTAAGTCTGGGGGCAATCTGGAACTTTACTAATGGGACAGGGCTTCCATGACTTGGATTTCAGCTTAAGGGTCAGAAAGGGCCTGTAAAAGGCCTACACGCATCGGGAACAAAAGGGCTCGAATCCATTATCTATTCTATTCTATTCTATTCTATCAAAGATACAGGATATTAATACATCAATAAAATAGGCCTACAATATTACAATTTTAAGGTTTAATTTTATTTCTAACAAATTTTTGTAACTAGTTGTAGTAAAACCTGCAATATATCCAAAAGATCCATTTCAGTATGTCACTTTACAATTAGCTTCCATGTGCATTAATTCAGTGTAGTGTTTACATTATACACAACCAACAGCATGGTGATGACATTAGTGCTGCATATGCCACTCCTCACCCAATACTCTAACACAGTACATGTGTAACTAGTACTGCCGTGCAAAGGAAAAATAACACAATAAATTACCTTAAGTCACCACTTATGAAATATACAAACTGTTTTGGATGCAATTATGCTAACTGTGAAAGTTCCAAATATTACAAAATTTTGCTAATTGTTTTGTCCCAGATACTTATGGGTGAAGAAGTACAATAAGTCCATGGAGCAGAGCCTTCTTGATAAGCTGACAGTTCCTCAGCTAGTCAAGAAATTTCCCCACGTTTTATGGAACCCACAGGTTCATTACCATGTTCACAACAGCCTGTCACTATCCCTATCCACAGCCAGATTACTCCAGCCTACATTCTCCCATCAATTTTCTTTATAGTCCATTCTAATACTAACCTCCCATTTACACCTACGTCTTCCAACATGTCATTTTCCTTCACCTTTCCCCACCAAAACTCTGTATGCATTTCTCTTATCCCCATACGTGCCACATGTCCGGCCAATCTCATCCATATGCAGCTCTTAAGCATGATGCTTTCTGAAGAACTTCCACAGAGGGGCCAGAGTATACTAACACGTCTTTTGTTCACCAGACATCCAGGTGTCGAACAAGTGTTTGTGGGTGAGATATGTCTAGCCATGAGACCAAATTCACAATTTTTATATGCAGTGAAACTTCGACATTACCTTCCACGAATCTACATTTTCCTTCATTCCAAGCACATTTTTATTGGCCCCACCAGAACTTCCATAACTGAGATATGTATCAAATTTTTCCTGGAACATATGTTTGTGCTCTCTACCTAGCTGCTCACTTGTATGGTCAAACTGAACATAAATTTACCTGGTGCTGTTGTTTAAAGTACATTCAAATGTAAATCATAAAACGAACGATTTTCCGTTATAATTTCTTATATCCTCTGCTGTCTTTGTGTATGCTTACTGTTCAATGGCTCTACAGTAGTGCCTGACAAATAGAACCATGCACCCGTAAGCAAATGCATGGGCACATCTGGAAACATGGCAAGTGACCCCACCTGGTAGAGACATCTGTTCATGTACTGCAGTTTCCTAGCTTACTGTTTCCCTATAAACGACAGTAGTGAAGTCATCCAATTGCACACTAGTTGTACGAATGTATCTACATAAAACATGGAACATATTTTAATGAGTGGTATGAACCTCGTAACGTTCTGCCAAAAAATTTGTTTTCCTGTGTTGTCATTATGGCAGTATTAATTTAGTGTATTTAATTTCAATAAAACCATAAATTTTAATACCTTTGATTTTACATTTTCCTTCATTTTATATTCATTTTAAATGGTCCCTTCAGAAAAATAAAATCTAGGTTTCATTCTATGCTATCTACCCACAACAACATGAGAAGGACTTCAGGGAAAGGTAAACAGTTCTTTCAATGGAGGAGGAATGCTTTAGAAATTGTGGTAAAACTTAAGACTGTGTGTTTCAGAAAGAAGTAACTTTGGGGTACAGAGGAAATGGGGGAATTTAAAGGATCAAAATCACTGTAGCTCTAAAAGTCACAGACATACAATACAAAGATACATATATGTTTCAGATATTCAGTTGCCACATGTGGTTAATATCTACATGTGAGGCTACAGCCCCTCAGCCACACAGCGTGAGCAGTCTAGCTGGGCGGTGGTGTGTTGTCAGGAGCAGTGAAGGGGTCCCAGTCCCCCAGCCCAACCATCTTTGCACTCACCTCCCAAAGTTTCTTGGCTACTTCAGGGTCGCGGGCCCTGACTGATGGCACCTTCTCCTTGCAGTCACTGTACCAACAGTAATAATATCACTGTGTCTTAATGACAGTGTAGTAACAGCACTTACACACAAAGCCACCCCAATGCCTAATTAAACACCATGTCATGAAGACATGGAAAATTCAGGTCTTCTGGGATAACGCACTGTGTCATCAAGCAGGTCGATCCATCCTGCTGGGACCTCTTGACCCTTCAAAACAAAGGGAATAACATATCCAAGGACACAGCGTCATATCTCATAACACCTGAATCTTCAGAATCAAGGCTGTGAGAATCTCAAATCCCACATGCAGGTGTGTATATATAGTTCTACGAATTCTTATCCTGGTCATATCTTATACAAACATCTTTTGCACAGGCTGGGTATCAGTAACATTTGTGAAGTGTCCTTAAAAATATATCATCTAATATAAGTTTTTGAGTCATGTTAACAATCTCAGACATTTATTACTACAATAGTGTTCTTGCTTATTTGAAATTAAATCTTTTTTTCTAGTCGTTAGTCGTTTCTTGCCAACAGAACTTGCCAAGTAAGTGAATGATGACAGAAAGGACCCAAAGGGATGGTTCGTACTACTTGATAGTGGAGCAAAGTATTGATAAAGCTACAAATTCTCACCTGTAGTATAGTCCTGTCTGATTGGCAAGCTTCTCATCCACAGAACAGTATATGCTTGTTTGGGCGCCTTCCTCAGGAGTTTTGTAGAAAAGTGTGGCCAATACACGGTTTATCAAATTGGCCCCCCTGAAGTATGTGTCATCCAAGTGTCGCTGCAGCTCTGTATCGACAGCGCCAGGGTGCAGAGAGTATGTTGTGACGCCAGTGTCTGAACAAGAATGTGAAGTGTATTCCAGTTTCAATAACATATCTTCTCAGAAGACTTTCTACAGACTAACGCTTCAGTATGTAAGGCAGTAGTGTTCGAATGGGCAGGATCAGTCAACATTCTTATTGCCTAGGTCATGTTCAATATTCCTGGTTTCAAATATTCCACTCTCACAGTTTAGTTCGTGGTTTTCTGTTACTCATAAATTGTCTTGCTAAATTTGTAAACAAATATGTGCCAAAAGTCTGTTTTAGCCTTGTGCCTCTGCAGCTGTGGAGACGGTTGCTAAGAACATATACCCCAAATATATACCCAAATATTTCTTTGAAAAATGTGTTACGGTTTATTTACTGCTGACAGCAACATAATCATGTGAGGCATGTAATCCATAACACAAGTGCTGGCACTCTAATTTAGCTACCTGCTTCCCCTCATTGCACACCTTCCCTGCCCTCTACACAAAAAAATGATTCAGAATGCAAAGCAAGAAAGCGAGAATATACATGGCAACTGGTAGAAGGGGGAAGGCATATAGAGAACGGATAGCTGATAGTGAAACTGATCGAGGAAATTTATAACCCATCTTTGGCTAACCAAAGTATAGACACCAGAAGAGACGGTGGCATTACACTGCAGAGAAGATAAATTCTGTTGTTTAGAAAACTACTCAATAGCAAAGATAGTACAGTCCACAAACACACACAACTCATGTTCCTCTTTCTTAATTATAGATAGCATTTCAAGATTTCAAATCTGTAATTCTTTAAATATATATTTGGTCACTTCCCATTTCCTAAGATGATATTTTTAAGGGTAATTTTTCCCCCTTGTCTTTATCAGCAATTTGAAATGATGACAGTTATAAAGTATGCATCCTACCTTGAAGCCTTCTTGCCAGCTCCTTGCAGAACAACACATTTGCCAGTTTGCTCTGGCAGTAGGCCTTCCCAGCGGAATATGACTGCTCACTGTTTAAGTCCTCAAAGTTTATGTTTCCCCCTACAACAACCATAAAGAGAACCAGCCCACTGTAGTAGTATGTGGCTCTCTGTAAATACATTTATAGAAGATTCCTAGCCTGTAGAAAGCATGTTAAATGCAGTGAAAGCAACGCCAGTAAAAACTGGCATCACAATTCCCTTTAATCTCTTGGTACAAGTACAGAGACAGATTGGTAACAGTTTGGGCTTGTATCTGGACCGTCACAGTCTCAGTTGGGCTACCGAATACTCAAGACTCAAAATTTTTGGGCTTGTATTCAGTCCCTAAGTTGAACACAGAATAACACATTATAGAAATGTTCTCATGATGCTCTTCGATGCATGGCACCTTTGAAATAGCCCAATTCGGCCCATTATACTATAGAGAGAGACAGAAAAGCACCATTGTTCCTGGTTTTGACTTACGTTCCTGTGCCATAGATGACACAGTGACGATTCTCGCTGGAGCAGAGCGAATGATACGTGGCAGGAGGAGGCAGGTGAACAAGAAGTGACCTAGATGGTTCACGCCGAACTGGGTCTCAAACCCATCCTCTGTCTTGCCCTCGGGACATACCATCACCCCTAAATAACAGAGAACAGTCTGAGCAACTTCTGATTGCATAAGGGAGGGATTGCAAATCCAGTTCCTTACTCTGTGGGTATGCCATGAGCCTTACACACAGCAGGACAGAATGCGACCAAGTTCTGGTCCCGATAAGGACGGGCGCCATGCAAAATACCTGCATTGTTGACGAGCAGCTGGATCTTTTCCTCTTTCCGCAGGAGTTCCTGGGCACACTGCCGCACAGAGGCGAGAGACCCCAAGTTTAAACACACCACTTCCACGGTGCCTGCACCCTCGACACCCTCTGCCAAGCTTCGGATTTCTTTGGCCGCTTCCTCAGCTTTGCCTATGTCTCTGCACGCCATGATTACACGGGCTCCTGTAAAAGCAAATATCGTGAGACCTATATTACTGCAGACAAACCTTAAGACCACAAGGCAACAGTTTGGTTGTACTGCTGTCTATTACACTGTAATTTTACAAACTCAGAATTATCTCGAGTGTATAGCTCATCTGGTGTTATTACGGCAGCTAAATACAGAAGGCGCCCGACCGCAGCTGCCGTGCGGTCTAAGGCGTGGTTTTGCGGCCGCTCGCTTGTTGGGATTATGGGTTCGAATCCCCCCGGGGGCATGGATGTCTGTCTTTTGTGAGTGTTGTGTGTTGCCAGGTTGCGTAGAACTGATCACTCGTCCAGAGGAGTCCTACCGAGTGTGGTGTGTTTGAGTGTGATCGTGAAGCCTCGATAAGGAGGAGCCCCTGGCCCACTACGGCTGTCGAACCATGAAAAAGAAAACAGAAGACTGGAAATATAGCTAGGATGGAGGAAATTAACGACGTAATTTTTGGGGGCAGTCAACTGGAAAATCGGCAGTTGGAAGAACGGAAACGCTGTCAAAATGTAACACTGCACTGAATGGTTCCACATTGGAAATCAACAAACTATGTTAAAAGTTTAGAGGATTGCGTTGGACTTCGTGTGTGGCCTTACGTATACGTACAGTACAGAGTCCCTTGATAGCACCGCAGGCGTCACGGGATGTCCTGATGGATGCAGGCTTTATATGCGATAAATCTGACGAGCTCAGCGAAACAATAAAAGAAACACCCTATATATTACCACTGATCAATCATTTTTAGTAACATGATGCCACTGCCGAATTTAACAAGAACAAGAACGACGACGACGACGACTCAGGCACTGACCTAGCCTCACAGACACAGTGACCTCCAAATAATAACTTCCTTTTCTTTATTTTGTAAACAACGCCTCATACGTCAATTAATCACCTGTAAGTAAATTAGCCGCACATACAGAGTCTCCTATATCTTCGCCAGCAACCGCCTTCTCACCGCGTAGGCCCGGGTTCGAAACGAGAATATTCCGTGTACGATTGCTGGTACACAGATGTACTGTGGGTCAGGTTTCTCTCAAATCACTTCGCTTTTCCCATGCCACTTCTCATTCCAACAATACGCTATGCGCACATATAGTCATGGTCTAGTATGCCAGGCCCATTCGAGACTTTAGTACCAGCATACTCGCCTCATTCCGGAACGTGAAAGCTAATATCCTCGCAAAGAAAGTAATGACTCAGTGTGCAGATATGATATTGACACGTGAACGGAACTAAAGACGCCTCTAAGAAAATTAATGTTGTAAAAACTCTCGTACCCAAGGAAATAAATCAAAAGAACCAAACAAGAATGTTATCTCCACACTGTTATGCAATCCGGACGTTCTACACATTTGTTCTGTTATATATATAATTAATGATATCTGAAAATCGTCGAAAACCAACATATTTCTTCGTGGATGGCTCAATACCACGATAAACTATATGCGGGTCATGGCGGCAATGCTCCACGCATTCTTTAACTCCGACCTTGAATGACGTAAGGCATGGGTGCACATTTCCAAGCACCAGGTCTCCGTGGAGACTAAATTTTGTATGGTGGCGCCTAAAATTTGTGGGTCCTCTGTACAGAACTTACTTCATGTAACCCTTTTGGCGCCTAGAATTTGGAGGTGACGCCTAGATTTTTCGAGAATTGTTGCACCCCTGGCCTAAGGTGTCCTACACGTTGAGCCTCATAGTGGTTGTCGACGGCGGTGTGCGTACAATTTGGAGAGAGAGAGATACCCACTAGACGCAATTTATGCTGTGGTAGTGGTAAAAAATCAATCATCGCGGCGTGGCATGTTCACCTTTCTTCTGTTTACTATCGATCGCGATACGGGTCAGCACACAACATTACTGACATCTATGATGCAGAACGTGGAATAACACTGAAATAAAAAAAAACATCACTTCATTTTCAAATAAAGGTGTGAGGGTCTAGCTAACTGGACTGGTCACATGTTGCGTAGGAACTGCCTTCTAAAACACGTTATTGAAGAAAAGATAGAAGGACATAAGTGACGGGAAGACGAGGAAGAAGACGTAAGCAGCTATTTGATGACCTTAAGGAAAATAGATGGCAGTGGAAATTGAAAGAGGAAGCACTAGATCGCACTCTGCGGAGAACTCGCTTTGGAAGAGGCTATGGACTTGTCGTAAGACAGACAACGGAATGAATGTGAGGGGTTGGATTGGATTAATCTGGCTCAGGAAAGAGATCAGTGTCAGAACCTTCTGAATATGGCAATGAACCTTCGGCTTCCGTAACATAGGAACTTTGTTAACTTTTCGCAGATGACTGTGTAATATATAGGAAAATTGTAAATAAAAATGACATAAAAACGTTGCAGATAGATCTGGACAGACTGGGGGAGTGGGCGGTTGAAAATGCGATGAAAATAAATGCAGGTAAAAGTAAGGCACTTAGTTTCACGAGAGCCCGGGTGAAGGATCCACTAAGTTACTCTTTACGGGACGAATTAATTCCGGAAGTGAGCAGTTGTAAATACTTGGGAATAATCTTACGCAGCGATTTAAGCTGGGCTGACCAAGTAAATTACACGGTGAGAAAAGCTTGGAAGGCACTTCATTTCATAATGCGTATTCTCAAAAAGGGAAATAGTAATACTAAAAGCTTAGCCTACACGTCACTAGTGCGTCTGATTCTTGAGTATGGGGCTGCGTGCTGGGATCCATACAGGCAGGGACAGATAAATGCGTTAGACCGGGTACAACAGAAAGCTGCTAAATTTGCAGATCATACGACCGATTTGAACTGGGAAACTTTGGCGCAGCGCAGAAAGACAGCACGCTTATGTGCTCTCTTCAAAGCATACACAGGCGAACGGGCTTGGAAGGCTATAGGTGACAGATTACAAAGGCCACACTATCTGAGCAGGGTTGATCATAATCGGAAAATTAGGAACAGGAAGCAAAGGACGGATAGCGGAAAATTCTCCTTTGTAAATAGGACCATCCAACTCTGGAACAAACTACCTGCAGATGCTTTAGGGACTTTCCCTTGTAAGCCGAGTATTTTTGGGAAGAGGGTTAGGAAAGTGATAAGTGAAGTGAAGGGTATAGAGGGTGGGGAAAAATATCTAATAATACAGTGAAGTGAAGTGAAGTAAAGTAAAGGGATGCAAAACGGGGAATGCCGTGATGTGTATATAAGCGTAGTGAAGTGAAGGTGCAATTGAAATGTGTATGTATCATTTTTTGAAAACATGGAATTTTATTTTTGTATAGTGTTTGACTCATTGCTTGGTATTCGAAATTACTTTTAACTCTGATTCATTTACGTTAGGTTTTAGGTTAGGCTTAACAACTCTTTGTTTTTGCAGTATGTGTGTTTTGATGTTTTTGTATTATTTAATGTGTGAGGGTTTTTTTTGTAATGTGCGTGTGTTTTGTTTATATTGTGTGTGGGTGTTTTTGTAAGGTGTGGATGTTTTTGTTAAGGAGTGGATGATTTTGTTAAGGTGTGGATGTTTTTTTAATGTGTGGATGGTGTTTCTAATGTGTGTACTTGTATTTACTGTATGTATTGTTTTGTAATTGTGTATAGTTTGTTTTGTATTGTTACTTTTATGTATATTATACGTCCATTTGTATTGTGTGTACTAGTGTAAGGACTACTGCCACCGGGTGAAAACATTTGTACTGTGTGTACTAGTGTAAGGACTACTGCCACCGGTGAAAACATTTGTATTGTGTGTACTGTGTAAGGACTACTGCCACCGGGTGAAAACATTTGTATTGTGTGTACTAGTGTAAGGACTACTGCCACCGGGTGAAAACATTTGTATTGTGTGTACTGTGTAAGGACTACTGCCACCGGGTGAAAACATTTGTATTGTGTGTACTAGTGTAAGGACTACTGCCACCGGGTGAAAACATTTGTATTGTGTGTACTAGTGTAAGGAATACTGCCACCGGGTGAAAACATTTGTATTGTGTGTACTAGTGTAAGGACTACTGCCACCGGGTGAAAACATTTGTATTGTGTGTACTAGTGTAAGGACTACTGCCACCGGGTGAAAACATTTGTATTGTGTGTACTGTGTAAGGACTACTGCCACCGGGTGAAAACATTTGTATTGTGTGTACTAGTGTAAGGACTACTGTCACCGGGTGAAAACATTTGTATTGTGTGTACTGTGTAAGGACTACTGCCACCGGGTGAAAACATTTGTATTGTGTGTACTAGTGTAAGGACTACTGTCACCGGGTGAAAACATTTGTATTGTGTGTACTAGTGTAAGGACTACTGTCACCGGGTGAAAACATTTGTATTGTGTGTACTAGTGTAAGGACTACTGCCACCGGGTGAAAACATTTGTATTGTGTGTACTAGTGTAAGGACTACTGTCACCGGGTGAAAACATTTGTATTGTGTGTACTAGCGTAAGGACTACTGCCACCGGGTGAAAACATTTGTATTGTGTGTACTAGTGTAAGGACTACTGTCACCGGGTGAAAACATTTGTATTGTGTGTACTAGTGTAAGGACTACTGCCACCGGGTGAAAACATTTGTATTGTGTGTACTAGTGTAAGGACTACTGCCACCGGGTGAAAACATTTGTATTGTGTGTACTAGTGTAAGGACTACTGCCACCGGGTGAAAACCCAATTGCAGTGAATAATAATAAATAAAAAAAACTAGTTTTCCGAGTATACTATTTTATTCTTTATTAAGTTGTGTGATGCAAGTGAACCCTCCCGCTAACTGTGCTTGGGTTCCCGGCACAGGCAAGACACTTTTCTCTCCTCCAAAACGCGCAGACCAGCTCTGAGGCCCACCCAGCCGCCTATTCAATTAGCAGCAGGGTTCTCTCGCGGGGTAAAGCGGCAGAGTCGTAAAACTAAACATTCAACCGTGTGGTGCCGAGGTTAAGAATGAGTGTAACTATACCTCCATTACACCCATACGCTTTCATGGCCTGCACAGGTTTAAATTTAGCTTTTATTTATTTACAAAACCTGTCTTTGACCTCGGGGTACTTCCAGCCAAATTACGATGTAATAAAATACTTAACTCTTGATTCGCTTTCTCACCCCATTACGTTGGAACTGTAGGAACATTCCAAAACAACCCTGTACTCACACTCGTGCAATTCTCTGACACGTTGCACATTTACAGTAATTGTATTCCTCTCAAGGGTTATGCTCTGTGGCCTTTGTTAAGATATCGATTAGTATTCAAATTATATTAAAATGAGTCTCAGGACAAGTGCACTCACTTTCTCACGACTGAGCTAAATGGCACACTTTGCTGAATATCGTGTTAGGCCTCCGGATTCCACTATACACGTACAATGGAATTTCTTGGAAAGCCGAAAAAATTTCAAAGGAAATTCTGCAATCCAGGGACGCTTCCTTTCGGATTAAAGACACTAGAGGCACATATCATTTAAAATATTCTGACTATGGTATGTAGTCACAGTCGTGACTGAAAGTTTAGACATTTCCATTGTCTCAGACTAAAAGACCCCGCAACGTGTCGGAGGTTGGATTGGTTTCATTTTTCAGGTGGACTGCCCCATTAGAAAGAGTTAGTTTCAACTCCTATATCAGCAATTGTGTTTTGAACCTAGACGATGGAAATGTCTAGAATTTAGTCATGACTACATCCACACGCACGACTCAACTTTCCATTGCGCCTTTCTACGCTAAGCATAAGTTACCTCACTGAGAACCACTGGCTTTCCGTATTTGGATTTGCTTAGTATTTCGAATCAGAGGTAAATAGGTCTAGCCGCCTCTCAAAAAATTAAGGCCCTCAGCTCTTAAAGAACAGAAATTAATATTGTCATTGGGATATTAAGAAGAGAATTTTTGAAAAGAAAACTCAGAATGAAAGGTTTAAAATGTGACTTCATTTCTCCAATGCCATCACCTTCAAACAGATGGTGTAGTTCCTTGATGAAGATGCAGTACAGGTAGGCGGACATACAGGCGCTGTACCTCGCTCACCTCGACTTAAAGAACACAAGCTTACATAACCACAACACTTGACGTTTTCTGGGCGCGGAAACGGCCTTGCGGTGGGGAAAAAAATGGAACCCTGCTCACCTCATGGCCTTGGGTACCGATGTTGTTTTGAAATGAAGTGATGACGATGATAAGTTATTTACAAAATAAAAAAACGCCCTGTACAGCTAAAATAAATAAAATTAACATGCTTCCCGCTACACTCGATATCAATAATGGGGTCACTTAACAAAACGGATACTTTCAATCGTGAAACTTCTTTCACTGTTTTATAATGAAGCGACTCTAATAACCAGATCAACATACATCAAGCACAGCTAAAGTCCAACAAAATACTTCTGTACCATCATACTAAAGTAAATTTTTTGTTATCTATTTCCAGCGGTGTAGACAAGTGCTACACACCCCGCAGCGCGAAGGGCACCGTGGGCCTGCACCCTTCCAACGTACAGCACACTGAAAAGTTGTGAATTCTTTCGACTGGATTCCGTTCTTCTGACAGAAGTCAGTATTTTGGATCCCTTTTATGAGGTCTGGCAGTAATTTCGCTAATAATTATACAGGGCCCCGATTATCGAATAGCGAGGGGCATAAAACAATGCACCAATTTAACGTGCACATACGCAGACTATGCATAATGCTTGATTAAGCACAAGGTCTTTCCTTTACTGCCGCACGCAGGACGGCAGCTTTACCGCACCTGCCGAGACATCCCGTGGCAGATAGGGTGCTCAAGACAGCGATGAAATAAACGCACTGTATTTATGACCTGACTTACCTTCATACTCTTCAGCCTGCCACGTGACGCTAACAACAAATGTAAATCAATACCGAGCAATCCAATTTCTTGCGCGTAAACTATCACTAGTACACACGCTGATGATAACGTTACGTTTGTGCGACACAATCTCAAAGTTTCGCGCTGCCCTCATGACTAACAGCACAAAACTACAGTCTGCTCACTACGACCTAACCCCATAAAAATATCACACACCCATGGGACTCATCTCTGCGACCACAGGTCTGAGGAAATGTAGGAGAGTCTAGCGGACATCTATCACAAAGTCGCCAGCCCAGGGCAGCCGAGAATGGTGTCGGGCCCCGGTAAAAAAAAAAATATCTCGGGACCCCCCCTCCCCCAAAGCAAGGGCGGACCGGCAAGGGGAAAAGTAAGGAAACAAAGCAGACAGCGTCGTACGCAATATAACTGCTGGCCGCAAGTGCCTTCAACACGACAAATTACTACCTAATTACATCTGATACTACGGAGAAAGACAAAAACATATGCAACACAGTCGGGCCCCGGGCCCACTTCCGGATCGCCGGGCCCCGGTAATTGGTACCGCCTTCTACCTCCTCTCGACGGCACTCGCCACGCTGCAGTTCACTGATGATCGCGATCAGATAGGTACATACATTGCGCGGGGACGCCAGATTCTTACTCAACATTCAACAGCAGTCCGTAACAAAGCTTGTGTACTTTACGTCCGTATTACTACTACTGTTGCTACTACTGCGCAATCGGCATAACGTTGTCGGTACAGTAACTACGTTACGGGCTGGACGGCCCGGGGTTCGAATGCCATCAGGAGCAAAAGATTTTTCTTTTCTCCAAAACGTACAGACCACCTCTGGGGCCAACCCGACCTTCTATTCAATGGGCACCGGGGTTATTTCCCGGATAGGATAAAGCGGCCGGTTCGTGTAGTTAAACAACTCGCCTCCATACATTGCCGAAGTTGCCCTATAAGCCTTCATGGCGTGGCCAAGGAAAACGTCACATTTTTGTTGCTATTGGTCTGAGCACGGTTAATGAAACCTTCTGCTGTCGATCTTACCTCTTTTCACAAAGTCCAGGACGGTGTACTTGCCGATGCCGGTGTTCGAACCGGTGACGATGGCCGTCTTGCCGTCCAGCCGTGCATTGCCCCTGTATTTCGAGCAGCTAACCATCTCCACTAGCCTTGCTACCAAACTGTTGTCTGGGAATACTAGCACGTAATGCAGCCGACTTCGCTAATCACGAGTTACGGGTAGCACTAATGCTCTATCCGTGGCACAGATTACTACTACCAGATAGGTTACTCAAATGCAAATTTCCGGCATTCTGTTATTGCTGATGATGATGCAAGGAGGTGGCCGATTGGGCAAGATCGCGTGACGAAGAACGTTACTCGTGATGCTCAGCAGATCACGTGACATTTCTGACTAGTCACACGATGATAACAGTGATATGTGCTATCAGATTAATGCTCAGCAGATCACGTGACATTTCTGACTAGTCACACGATGATAACAGTGATATGTGCTATCAGACTATTCGCGGCTGTTCCTAACAAAAAAAGTGCTGACCAACTGTGACCATGAAATGTCGAAAGACGACTACCGCCCACGCTACACATATTCCAGTCATTATGAATCTCCCGAACTCTATACAATTTAGAATTGTTCACTCGCTCTGTTACTTCTTCTAGCTTTTCGATTTCTGAATAATCATTTTCGAAGTTTGGTTTATAAATAACGTAAAGCAGGCCGAGGCGGGGGGCTCAGACCTCAAACACAAAATATAATCAAAATGGGTCCAACTGTTCTGAAGTGACGAGATGACGCATCGTAAAAATACGTGTTTAAGGATTCAGTCCGTACCTCACAGACAACACTGTGTGCTTCCATTGGATAGACCAATCGGTGAATGATATATTGGTGGGAAAAATGGCCCGTTTGTTGTGAGAATAACAACACAAATACACTGTGTGGACAGAACGTAGTTGTTAATGTCAATCCTGGCGATACATATGCTAACCATCAGGCTTCAAAACGTTAATTATCCAGAAAATCGTAAGACGTACAGAAACAGTGTACAGGTCACGAAAAGTGATTTAGTTTTCTCTGCAATTTTTTTTTTTAACTTTTTACGCTGTGTGTAATAGCATATGCATTTTAACGTGTATTTGTTTCTATTAATTTTGACATATCACTTAAATAGAGCTAAACATCCATACACATCTCTTAACAGTAGCACAATTTTAGTCAAACCTATACACACAGATGTCAAATGCTGAACCAAGGCCAACATTAATCGAATATTTAACGCCGTCGCATTTGCACTGCTGTGTATCTTGTACTGTATCAACATGACTGTATTTACGTATATAATCTTATGTACACTTTTCCCCATGCGTTTGTGACTCCTTGAAAACAGTTTTAGAATCTGAACATATCACAGGTTATAGTATAATACAGACCACCAGAGACTTCCATGCATACAGTGTATTTTGTTGTTAAATAAATGTTGAACAAATATTTAATGATTGTCAGTTTGAAGGAGTGCTAAATCATTATCCTGCCTGGGGCATCCACTCGTCTTGGTCCGGCCATGTCTACAGTGCAACACTGGAAAGTCACGTTCCAAAGCCAAGTCATTATAGCACCTGCTATGGATTAAAATCACCGAGACACCACTAAAAGGGAACTGAAAATAACATGTCAGCTGCTCACAATTGTCACATGTCATGTAGCAAGCACAAGTAGGCTTCATTTATATCACTGTTTTGAAACAAAAGTTAAATCTATATTAGATTTATCCAGGTATCGGCCCATATAAAAGAAACTCACAATTATCCAAGATACAGAAACCTCTGCATAATGTGACTGCCTGACAATCCCTTGTGTAGGAGGTGCGGGGCAGAGGAAGAGACCTCAGCGCACGTTTTGAGTGAGTGTGAAGCTTTGGCGACACTCAGACATACCTATCTGGGTTCCTTTTCCTTGGACCCTGAGGATGTCTGAAATCTAATTCTGGGGGCAATCTAGAACTTTATTAATGGGACAGGGCTTCCATGACTTGGATTTCAGCTTAAGGGTCAGAAAGGGCCTGTCAAAGGCCTAAATGCATCGGGAACGAAAGGGCTCGAACCCATTATCTGTTCTACTCTATTCTATCAAAGATACAGGATATTAATACATCAATAAAATAGGCCTACAATATTACAATCTTAAGGTTTAATTTTATTTCTAACAAGTTTTTGTAACTAGTTGTAGTAAAACCTGCAATATATCCAAAAGATCCATTTCAGTATGTCACTTTACAATTGGCTTCCATGTGCATTAATTCAGTGTAGTGTTTACATTATACACAACCAACAGCATGGTGATGACATTAGTGCTGCATATGCCACTCCTCACCCAATACTCTAACACAGTACATGTGTAACTAGTACTGCCGTGCAAAGGAAAAATAACACAATAAATTACCTTAAGTCACCACTTATGAAATATACAAACTGTTTTGGATGCAATTATGCTAACTGTGAATGTTCCAAATATTACAAAATTTTGGTAATTGTTTTGTCCCAGATAATTATGGGTGAAGAAGTACAATAAGTCCATGGAGCAGAGCCTTCTTGATAAGCTGACAGTTCCTCAGCTAGTCAAAAAATTTCGCCACGTTTTATGGAACACACAGGTTCATTACCATGTTCACAACAGCCTATCACTACTCCCTATCCACAGCCAGCTTACTCCAGTCTACATTCTCCCATCAATTTTCTTTATAGTCCAATCTAATACTAACCTCCCATTTACATCTAGGTCTTCCAACATGTCATTTTCCTTCACGTTTCCCCACCAAAACTTCGTATGCATTTCTCTTATCCCCCATACGTGCCACATGTCCGGCCGATCTCATCCATATGCAGCTCTTAAGCATGCTGTTTTCTGAAGAACTTCCACAGAGGGGCCAGAGGATACTAACACGTCTTTTGTTCACCAGACATCCAGGTGTCGAACAAGTGTTTGTGGGCGAGATATGTCTAGCCATGAGACCAAATTCACAATTTTTATATGCAGTGAAACTTCGACATTACCTTCCACAAATCTACATTTTCCTTCATTCCAAGCACATTTTTATTGGCCCCACCAGAACTTCCATAACTGAGATATGTATCAAATTTTCCTGGAATATATGTTTGTGCTCTCTACCTAGCTGCTCACTTGTATGTTCAAACTGAACATAAATTTACCTGGTGCTGTTGTTTAAAGTACATTCAAATGTAAATCATAAAACAAACGATTTTCTGTTATAATTTCTTATATCCTCTGCTGTCTTTGTGTATGCTTACTGTTCAATGGCTCTACAGAAGTGCCTGACAAATAGAACCATGCACCCATAAGCAAATGCATGGGCACTTCTGGAAACATGGCAAGTGACCCCACCTGGTAGAGACATCTGTTCATGTACTGCAGTTTCCTAGCTTACTGTTTCCTATAGACGACAGTAGTGAAGTCATCCAATTGCACACCAGTTGTACGAATGTTTCTACATAAAACATGGAACATATTTTAATGAGTGGTATGAACCTCGTAACGTTCTGCCAAAAAATTTGTTTTCCTGTGTTGTCATTATGGCAGTATTAATTTAGTGTATTTAATTTCTATAACAACATAAATTTTAATACCTTTGATTTTACATTTTTCTTCATTTTATATTCATTTTAAATGGTCCCTTCAGAAAAATAAAATCTAGGTTTCATTCTATGCTATCTACCCACAACAACATGAGAAGGACTTCAGGGAAAGGTAAACATTTCTTTCAATGGAGGAGGAATGCTTTAGAAATTGTGGTAATACTTAAGACTGTGTGTTTCAGAAAGAAGTAACTTTGGGGTACAGAGGAAACAGGGCAATTTAAAGCATCAAAATCACTGTAGCTATAAAAGTCACAGACATACAATACAAAGATACACATATGTTTCAGATATTCAGTTTGCCACATGTGGTGAATATCTACAACTTGTGAGGCTACAGCCCCTCAGCCACACAGCGTGTGCAGTCTAGCTGGGCGGTGGTGTGTTGTCAGGAGCAGTGAAGGGGTCCCAGTCCCCCAGATCAACCATCTTTGCACTCACCTCCCAAAGTTTCTTGGCTACTTCAGGGTCGCGGGCCCTGACTGATGGCACCTTCTCCTTGCAGTCACTGTACCAACAGTAATAATATCACTGTATCTTAATGACAGTGTAGTAACAGCACTTACACACAAAGCCACCCCAATGCCTAAATAAACACCATGTCATGAAGACATGGAGAATTCAAGTCTTCTGGGATAACGCACTGTGTCATCAAGCAAGTCGATCCCATCCTGCTGGGACCTCTTGACCCTTCAAAACGAAGGGAATAACTCATCCAAAGGGACACAGCGTCATATCTCATAAGACCTGAATCTTCAGAATCAAGGCTGTGAGAATCTCAAATCCCACATGCAGGTGTGCTTATATAGTTCTACGAATTATTATCCTGGTCTTATCTTATACAAACATCTTTTGCACAGGCTGGGTATCAGTAACATTTGTGAAGTGTCCTTAAAAATATATCATCTAATATAAGTTTTTGAATCATGTTAACAATCTCAGACATTTATTACTACAATAGTGTTCTTGCTTATTTGAAATTAAATCTCTTTTTCTAGTCATTGGTCGTTTCTTGCCAACAGAACTTGCCAAGTAAGTGAATGATGACAGAAAGGACCCAAAGGGATGGTTCGTACTACTTGATAGTGGAGCAAAGTATTGATAAAGCTACAAATTCTCACCTGTAGTATAGTCCTGTCTGATTGGCAAGCTTCTCATCCACAGAACAGTATATGCTGGTTTGGGCGCCTTCCTCAGGAGTTTTGAAGAAAAGTCTGGCAAATGCACGGTTTAACAAACTGGCCCCCCTGAAGTATGTGTCATCCAAGTGTCGCTGCAGCTCTGTATTGACAGCGCCAGGGTGCAGAGAGTATGTTGTGACGCCAGTGTCTGAACAAGAATGTGAAGTGTATTCCAGTTTCAATAACATATCTTCTCAGAAGCCTTGCTACAGACTAACTCTTCAGTATGTAAGGCAGTAGTGTTCGAATGGGCAGGATCAGTCAACATTCTTATTGCCTAGGTCATGTTCAATATTCCTGGTTTCAAATATTCCACTCTCACAGTTTAGTTTGTGGTTTTCTGTTACTCATAAATTGTCTTGCTAAATTTGTAAACAAATATGTGCCAAAAGTCTGTTTTAGCCTTGTGCCTCTGCAGCTGTGGAGACGGTTGCTAAGAACATATACCCCAAATATTTCTTTGAAAAATGTGTTACGGCTTATTTACTGCTGACAGCAACATAATAATGTCAGGCATGTAATACATAACACAAGTGCTGGCACTCTAATTTAGCTACCTGCTTCCACTCATTGCACACCTTCCCTGCCCTCAACACAAAAAATTATTCGGAATGCAAAGCAAGAAAGCGAGAATATACACGGCAACTGGTAGGAGGGGGAAGGCATATAGAGAACGGATAGCTGATAGTGAAACTGATTCGAGGAAATTTATGACCCATCTTTGGCTAACCAAAGTATAGACACCAGAAGAGACGGTGGCATTACACTGCAGAGAAGATAAATTCTGTTGTTTAGAAAACTACTCAATAGCAAAGATAGTACAGTCCACACACACACACAACTCATGTTCCTCTTTCTTAATTATAGATAGCATTTCAAAATTTCAAATCTGTAATTCTTTAAATATATATTTGGTCACTTCCCATTTCCTAAGATGATATTTTTAAGGGTAATTTTTTCCCCTTGTCTTTATCAGCAGTTTGAAATGATGACAGTTATAAAGCATGCATCCTACCTTGAAGCCTTCTTGCCAGCTCCTTGCAGAACAACACATTTGCCAGTTTGCTCTGGCAGTAGGCCTTCCAAGCGGAATACGACTGCTCACTGTTTAAGTCCTCAAAGTTTATGTTTCCCCCTACAACAACCATAAAGAGAACCAGCCCACTGTAGTAGTATGTGGCTCTCTGTAAATACATTTATAGAAGATTCCTAGCCTGTGGAAAGCATGTGAATGCAGTGAAAGCAACCCAGTAAAAACTGGTATCACAATTCTCTTTAATCTCTTGGTACAAGTACAGAGACAATTGGTAACAGTTTGGGCTTGTATCTGGACCATACACAGTCACAGTCTCAGTTGGGCTACCGAATACTCGAGACTCAACATTTTTGGGCTTGTATTCAGTCCCTAAGATGAACACAGAATATACACTTATAGAAATATTCTCATGATGCTCCTCGATGCACGGCACCTTTGAAATAGCCCAATTCGGCCCGTTATACTATAGAGAGAGACAGAAAAGCACCATTGTTCCTGGTTTTGACTTACATTCATGTCCCACAGATGACACAGTGACGATTCTCGCTGGAGCAGAGCGAATGATACGTGGCAGGAGGAGGCAGGTAAACAAGAAGTGACCCAGATGGTTCACGCCGAACTGGGTCTCAAACCCATCCTCTGTCTTGCCCTCGGGACATACCATCACCCCTAAATAACAGAGAACAGTCTGAGCAACTTCTGATTGCAAAAGGGAAGGGATTGCAAATCCAGTTCCTTACTCTGTGGGTATGCCATGAGCCTTACACACAGCAGGACAGAATGCGACCAAGTTCTGGTCCCGATAAGGACGGCCGCCATGCAAAATACCTGCATTGTTGACGAGCAGCTGGATCTTTTCCTCTTTCCGCAGGAGTTCCTGGGCACACTGCCGCACAGAGGCCAGAGACCCCAAGTTTAAACACACCCACTTCCACTGTGCCTGCACCCTCGACACCCTCTGCCAAGCTTCGGATATCTTTGGCCGCTTCCTCAGCTTTGCCTATGTCTCTGCACGCCATGATTACACGGGCTCCTGTAAAAGCAAATATCGTGAGACCTATATTACTGCAGACAAACCTTGAGACCACAAGGCAACAGCTCGGTTGTACTGCTATTACACTGTAATTTTACAAACTCAGAATTATCTCGAGTGTATAGCTCATCTGGTGTTATTACGGCAGCTAAATACAGAAGGCGCCCGACCGCAGCTGCCGTGCGGTCTAAGGCGTGGTTTTGCGGCCGCTCGCTTGTTGGGATTATGGGTTCGAATCCCCCCGGGGGCATGGATGTCTGTCTTTTGTGAGTGTTGTGTGTTGCCAGGTAGAGGTCTCTGCGTAGAACTGATCACTCGTCCAGAGGAGTCCTACCGAGTGTGGTGTGTCTGAGTGTGATCGTGAAGCCTCGATAAGGAGGAGGCCTAGGCCCACTACGGCTGTCGAACTATGAAAAAGAAAACAGAAGACTGGAAATGTAGCTTGGATAGAGGAAATTAACGACGTAATTTTTGGGGGCAGTCAACTGGAAAATCGGCTGTTGGAAGAACGGAAACGCTGTCAAAATGTAACACTGCACTGAATGGTTCCACATTGGAAATCAACAAACTATGTTAAAAGTTTAGAGGATGCGTTGGACTTCGTGTATGGCCTTACGTATACGTACAGTACAGAGTCCCTTGATAGCACCGCAGGCGTCACGGATGTCCTGATGGATGCAGGCTTTATATGAGTTAAATCTGACGAGCTCAGCGAAACAATAAAAGAAACACGCTATACGAGGTCTGTCCAAAAAGTATCCGACCTTGGGCCGGGAAAAAAAAGTTCTGTATCTGGGTGGTTACAATACCTAATCCCTTCAAAGTAGGCCCCTTGTGACTCCACACACTTAGCCCAGCGGTCCTTCCATTGCTGAAGCAATTCTGGAAGGCTTGTTTTGGAATGGTGTGCAGCTGCGCCGTCGCGTTCTGTATTATATCCTCGCGGCTGTCAAAACGGGATCCTTTTAGCGGTGTCTTCAATCTCGGGAACAGCCAGAAATCACAAGCAGCCATGCCAGGAGAGTAGGGAGCCTGGCGAACCTGCGGAATGCCGTGCTTAGCCAGGAAACCCTGGATCAGTGTGATGAATGAGCTGGGGCATTGTCATGATGCAGCTGCCAGTTGCGTGCGTCCCACAGCTCCGGTCTCTTGCGCCGAACTGCATCACGAAGATGACGAAGGACTTCTTGGTAGTACTCCTTATTAACAGTTTGGCCTAGTGGTGCGTACTCATGATGCCAACACCCCGGTAATCGAAGAAAACAGTCAGTATCACCTTCATATTGCTCCGAACGTGTCGTGCTTTTTTGGACCTCGGGGATGTTGGATGCTTCCATTGTGACGATTGGACCTTGGTTTCCGGGTCATATCCGTACACCCACGACTCGTCACCAGTGATCACAGTCTTCAGGAACTCAGGATCCCTGTTGGCGCACTCCAGCATGTCCTGCGCGACCTCAAGGCGGAGTTGTTGCTGCTCCGGCGAAAGCAGCTTGGGCACAAATTTTGCCGCCACTTTTCGCATGCCCACATCTTCAGTTAAATCGTGTTTGCGGAACCTCTGCTGATCCCAACCTCATCAGCAATTTCCCGGAAGGTTAACGACGGTCCTCCATGATCAATGTCCGCACTTTGTCAATGAAATCAGCATTTCGGCTCGTTGACGGTCTCCCGGAACGCTGGTCACTGTCCGCCGACATGCGGCCATCTTAAAGCGGTTGAACCACTCTTTAATTTGAGTGACCCCCATTGCATCATCACCGAAAGCCTGCTGAATTTTGCGGATTGTTTCTGCTTGGGTATCCCCAAGCTTCTCACAAAAACTTGATGCAGTATCGCTGCTCCAAACATTCTGTCATCTTGAGCGAAACGAGAATGCGACGAACACGTGTTACACCACTTCGCTATCTGGCAGCGACAGACGCATCCGGCGGTGTTGCGAGGCAGCAAAAAATCACGTATGCGCATGAAAGTCCCTTCTACCAATACGCTCAGTTTCCCCACCCTGTCGCCATTACTTACCGCGGGAAAAAAATAGTCGGATACTTTTTGGACAGCCCCCGTATATTACCACTGATCAATCATTTTTAGTAACATGACGCCACTGCCGAATTTAACAAGAACAAGAACAACGACGACGACGACTCAGGCACTGACCTAGCCTCACAGACACAGTGACCTTCAAATAATAACTTCCTTTTCTTTATTTTGTAAACAACGCCTCATACGTCAATTAATCACCTGTAAGTAAATTAGCCGCAACATACAGGGTCTCCTATATCTCCGCCAGCAACCGCCTTCTCACCGCGTAGGCCCGGGTTCGAAACGAAAATATTCCGTGTACGATTGCTGGTACACAGATGTACTCTGGGTCGGGTTTCTCTCAAATCACTTCGCTTTTCCCATGCCACTTCTCATTCCAACAATACACTATGCGCAAATATAGTCATGGTCTAGTATGCCAGGCCCATTCGAGACTTTAGTACCAGCATACTCGCCTAATTCCGGAACGTGAAAGCTAATATCCTCGCAAAGAAAGTAATGATTCTGTGTGCAGATATGATATTGACACGTGAACGGAACTAAAGAGGCCTCTAAGAAAATTAATGTTGTAAAAACTCTCGTACCTAAGGAAATAAATCAAAAGAACCAAACAAGAATGTCATCTCCACACTGTTATGCAATCCGGACGTTCTACACATTTGTTCTGTTATATATATAATTAATGATATCTGAAAATCGTCGAAAACCAACATATTTCTTCGTGGATGGCTCAATGCGGGTCATGGCGGCAATGCTCCACGCATTATTTAACTCCGACCTTGAATGACGTAAGGCATGCGTGCACAATTCCAAGCACCAGGTCTCTGGGGAGACTAAATTTTGTACGGTGGCGCCTAAAATTTGTGGGTCCTCTGTACGGAACTTACTTCATGTAACCCTTTTGGCGCCTAGAATTTGGAGGTGACGCCTAGATTTTTCGAGAATTGTTGCACCCCTGGCCTAAGGTGTCCTACACGTTGAGCCTCATAGTGGTTGTCGACGGCGGTGTGGGTACAAGTTGGAGAGAGAGAGATACCCACTAAGACGCAATTTATGCTGTGGTAGTGGTAAAAAATCAATCATCGCGGCGTGGCATGTTCACCTTTCTTCTGTTTACTATCGATCGCGATACGGGTCAGCACACAACATTACTGACATCTATGATGCAGAACGTGGAATAACACTGAAATAAAAAAAAACATCACTTCATTTTCAAATAAAGGTGTGAGGGTCTAGCTAACTGGACTGGTCACATGTTGCGTAAGAACTGCCTTCTAAAACACGTTATTGATAAAAGATAGAAGGACATAAGTGACGGGAAGACGAGGAAGAAGACGTAAGCAGCTATTTGATGACCTTAAGGAAAATAGAGGGCAGTGGAAATTGAAAGAGGAAGCACTAGATCTCACTCTGTGGAGAACTCGCTTTGGAAGAAGCTATGGATTTGTCGTAAGACAGACAACGGAATGAATGTGAGGGGTTGGATTGGATTAATCTGGCTCAGGAAAGAGATCAATGTCAGAACCTTCTGAATATGGCAATGAACCTTCGGCTTCCGTAAAATATGAACTTTGTTAACTAGCTTTCCGAGTATACTCTTTTATTCTTTATTAAGTTGTGTGATGCAAGTGAACCCTCCCGCTAACTGTGCTTGGGTTCCCGACACAGGCAAGACACTTTTCTCTCCTCCAAAACGCGCAGACCAGCTCTGAGGCCCACCCAGCCGCCTATTCAATGAGCAGCAGGGTTCTCTCGCGGGTAAAGCGGCAGAGTCGTAAAACTAAACATTCAACCTTGTGGTGCCGAGGTTAAGAATGAGTGTAACTATACCTCCATTACACCCATACGCTTTCATGGCCTGCACAGGTTTAAATTTAGCTTTTACTTTATTTACAAAACCTGTCTTTGTCCTCGGGGCACTTCCAGCCAAATTACGATGTAATAAAATACTTAACTCTTGATTCGCTTTCTCACCCCATTACGTTGGAACTGCAGGAACATTCCAAAACAACCCTGTACTCACACTCGTGCAATTCTCTGACACGTTGCACATTTACAGTAATTGTATTCCTCTCAAGGGTTATGCTCTGTGGCCTTTGTTAAGATATCGATTAGTATTCAAATTATATTAAAATGAGTCTCAGGACAAGTGCACTCACTTTCTCACGACTGAGCTAAATGGCACACTTTGCTGAATATCGTGTTAGGCCTCCGGATTCCACTATACACGTACAATGGAATTTCTTGGAAAGCCGAAAAAATTTCAAAGGAAATTCTGCAATCCAGGGACGCTTCCATTCGGATTAAAGACGCTACAGGCACATTTCATTTAAAAGATTCTGACTATGGTATGTAGTCACAGTCGTGACTGAAAGTTTTGACATTTCCATTGTCTCAGACTAAAAAACCCCACAACGTGTCGGAGGTTGGATTGGTTTCATTTTTCTGGTGGACTGGCCCATTAGAAAGAGTTAGTTTCAACTCCTATATCAGCAATTGTGTTTTGAACCTAGACGATGGAAATGTCTAGAATTTAGTCGTGACTACATCCACACGCACGACTCAACTTTCCATTGCGCCTTTCTACGCTAAGCATAAGTTACCTCACTGAGAACCACTGGCTTTCCGCATTTGGATTTGCTTAGTATTTCGAATCAGAGGTAAATAGGTCTAGCCGCCTCTCAAAAAATTAAGGCCCTCAGCTCTTAAAGAACAGAAATTAATATTGTCATTGGGATATTAAGAAGAGATTTTTGAAAAGAAAACTCAGAATGAAAGGTTTAAAATGTGACTTCATTTCTCCAATGCCATGACCTTCAAACAGATGGTGTAGTTCCTTGATGAAGATGCAGTACAGGTAGGCGGACATACAGGCGCTGTACCTCGCTCACCTCGACTCAAAGAACACAAGCTTACATAACCACAACATTTGACGTTTTCTGGGCGAGGAAACGGCCTTGCGGTGGGGAAAAAAATGGAACCCTGCTCACCTCATGGCCTTGAGTACCGATGTTGTTTTGAAATGAAGTCATGACGATGACAAGTTATTTACAAAATAAAAAAACGCCCTGTCGAGCTAAAATAAATAAAATTAACATGCTTCCCGCTACACTCGATATCAATAATGGGGTCACTTAACAAAACGGATACTTTCAATGGTGAAACTTCTTTCACTGTTTTATAATGAAGCGACTCTAATAACCAGATCAACATACATCAAGCACAGGTAAATTCCAACAAAATACTTCTGTACCATCAAACTAAAGTCAATTTTTTGTTATCTATTTCCAGCGGTGTAGACAAGTGCTACACACCCCGCAGCGCGAAGGGCACCGTGGGCCTCCCAACCTCCAACGTACAGCACACTGAAAAGTTGTTGTGAATTCTTTCGACTGGTTCCGTTCTTCTGACAGAAGTCAGTATTTTGGATCCCTTTTATGAGGTCTGGCAGTAATTTCGCTAATAATTATACAGGGCCCCGATTATCGAACAGCGAGGGGCATAAAACAACGCACCAATTTAACGTGCACATACGCAGACTATGCATAATGCTTGATTAAGCACAAGGTCTTTCCTTTACTGCCGCACGCAGGACGGCAGCTTTACCGCACCTGCCGAGACATCCCGTGGCAGATAGGATGCTCAAGACAGCGATGAAATAAACGCACTGTATTTATGACCCGACTTACCTTCATACTCTACAGCCTGCCACGTGACGCTAACAACAAATGTAAATCAATACCGAGCAATCCAATTTCTTGCGCGTACACTATCACTAGTACACACGCCGATGATAGCGTTACGTTTGTGCGACACAATCTCAAAGTTTCGCGCTGCCCTCATGACTAACAGCACAAAACTACAGTCTGCTCACTACGACCTAACCCCATAAAAATATCACACACTCATGGGACTCATCTCTGCGACCACAGGTCTGAGGAAATGTAGGAGAGTCTAGCGGACATCTATCACAAAGTCGCCAGCCCAGGGCAGCCGAGAATGGTGTCGGGCCCCGGTAAAAAAGAATATCTCGGGACCCCCCCTCCTCCAAAGCAAGGGCGGACCGGCAAGGGGAAAAGTAAGGAAACAAAGCAGACAGCGTCGTACGCAATATAACTGCTGGCCGCAAGTGCCTTCAACACGACAAATTACTACCTAATTACATCTGATACTACGGAGAAAGACAAAAACATATGCAACACAGTCGAGCCCCGGGTCCACTTCCGGATCGCCGGGCCCCGGTAATTGGTACCGCCTTCTACCTCCTCTCGACGGCACTCGCCACGCTGCAGTTCACTGATGATCGCGATCAGATAGGTACATACATTGCGCGGGGACGCCAGATTCTTACTCAACATTCAACAGCAGTCCGTAACAAAGCTTGTGTACTTTACGTCCGTATTACTACTACTGTTGCTACTACTGCGCAATCGGCGTAGCGTAGTCGGTACAGTAACTACGTTACGGGCTGGACGGCCCGGTGTTCGAATGCCATTAGGAGCAAAAGATTTTTCTTTTCTCCAAAACGTCCAGACCACCTCTGGGGCCCACCCGACCTTCTATTCAATGGGCACCGGGGTCATTTCCCGGATAGGATAAAGCGGCCGGTTCGTGTAGTTAAACAACTCACCTCCATACATTGCCGAAGTTGCCCTATAAGCCTTCATGGCGTGGCCAAGGAAAACGTCACATTTTTGTTGCTACTGGTCTGAGTACGGTTAATGAAACCTTCTGCTGTCGATCTTACCTCTTTTCACAAAGTCCAGGACGGTGTACTTGCCGATGCCGGTGTTCGAACCGGTGACGATGGCCGTCTTGCCGTCCAGCCGTGCATTGCCCCTGTATTTCGAGCAGCAAACCATCTCCACTAGCCGCCTTGCTACCAAACTCTTGTCTGGGAATACTAGCACGTTATGCAGCCGACTTCGCTAATCACGAGTTACGGGTAGCACTAATGCTCTATCCGTGGCACAGATTACTACTACCAGGTAGGTAACTGCAATGCTATTGGTCGGAAACGTGGGGCCGAGTCTCTTGTCCTGCCATCTATGCGCCGGTCACAAGTACCACAAGTTGTTAGTAGCAATCGGTAGCAATATCCCAGTCGGTAAGGTTGACTACTATTCGGCCCTCAATATCCCCCCCCCCCCTTCCTTTCACCACTGTCATACAGATAATTTTCACTTGACATGGTTCAGCAGCAGCATGAAATAATGTCCTGTAGAATAGGTCATATCATAGGTATTTCATTGACATGTATTTATTATCCCTGCACTGAAATCTACTCAGCTAGAGAGTATGTTAATGTTCACACTTTTAACTTCCACTTCTAACACATCAATATTGAATGTAGGACAAGATATAAAAGAAACTAAAAATTTTTTATTCTTCAAAAACAGGCAGTAAGGTATACTGCAGGGTTAAAACAATTAGAATCGTGTAGAAAGAGTTTCAGTCATCTAAAGATATTAACAGTGTATTTGTTATACATTCAAAAGACAATCTTATAAGTAATAGAAAAGTCTAACTGCACTGTAAATAAACATGTACATACACGTAACACAAGAAATAGTCTTTATTATATCTATCTATCAATCAATCTATCTATCTATTATCACTATACAAGCAAAGCTATATGTTGTATATACAATAAGATTATACAATAAACACAGCTGTACTTTTGTTATGTATAATACAGATTCACATCCTATATCACTGTATTTTCATCTACAGGATGAATGAAAAAAGTGATTGATGTATAACATCAAACAGTGTATATTCAGTTCAATTCAATGCAATTTATTTCATCTTCAAGCAGATCCACAACCATTGGATATAGAATGTGTCACATAATTATCATGTTCAAATCTTCTCCAGAATCAAGTCAATAAATATAATAAAAGATAATACAATAAAATCATCATGAATAAATATAGAATATTTTTCAGTTAAAATTATAATGCTTAGAATGTATGTATAAAAATATAAATGAAATTATATATATATATATATATTACACATAGACACACAGATACATGTAATATAATACCATAGATATTTAAACAATCAAGTATAAATTAAAAATTCTTGAATACAATATCATTAATTTTCATAATATACACAATATATACAGACACCAGCTGAAGTGGGTAACCTGAACATAGCAATAGTCTGTAAAAAGTAATGCCAGTTAATTTTTGCCTATACATGTAAAAGTATGAACAATAATGTGTGCGAGATAGAAAGGAGGTTCATACAGAATTCTCAGTTGCGATGTACTCTTGCCAACATGACAAACTGTATAGAGGAATTCTGAGACATATGTAGGTCAATGTAAATTAGGGTTTCTTCCACTGCCGGTCTACACAAGCTTCTCATAGATGTCACATTCTCCAAGTGATGTAATGTCTAACGATGCTCACATCAGTGGTAGCCACACACTTTCAGACTGCATGGTCTGTTTCACCTGACGGAACAAACTTGATACGTGCAGGAGACCAGAACTGTTCATTGAGAGGTCACACAGCTGCTGTGTACCACCTCACTTAGTAGGCAAAAGTTAAGAGGCATTAATTTATTACAGATCTACTGATGTGACAGAATCTTCATCTTTTTCTTAGTTGCCCTCTGCCTGACTGCTTCACTTAACAACCGATTTGTTCGCTTACACCACCAAGGAATGGCAATTCTGGCAACACCAACAGCAATGCCATCCACCAATTCTTGGTAATGAAGTGAACAACCAGCGGACCTGATCCAGTCAAAGTCAACCTTGCTCTCGATGGCAGCTGTGACATGCTGTTCGACTGAACTCAAGTGAGCCACATCTGCCATCATATCCTCCAGAAGAGTGACAGATGTTCCTACAGTTTCTACCAGCTTCTCAGAAGGGTAGGTGAGAGACTGTTTTGTATCACTGTACTCTTTGAAATATATGAAGGCATTGTGTGATAACATCACTTGAGATGTCAGACATGCCTTGCATGCATCACAGTTGACAACACGAAGCAGCTTTTTGGCAATGAAACCACTGACATATGCTACTGACATTTTCATGTTACCAGCACGTACAGCAGCTCTCACTTCCTGTTGTACTTGCTTCGCAACAAGAAAACTGTCATCAACATTATCATGGGTTTCCCCAATGTGACTTGTGGAAGGATCAGGTGTAGAAGCATCAGGTCCCCTGAGTAACGAAAGTAGGTTGTCCAGCAGACTAACACCATCTTCCTCGCAGTTAGTGCCACATAGCCCTCTAAATGCAAGGCCATTGATGATGCTAGTTTTCAGGGCATCTACAAACTGTCCCACAGTTGGGTTATTGTTTGACCCACAATGCAAACGAATAGCACCAAATGTGTTCTCAAGGGGATCTTGATTCAGCCTTCGGGTCTCAAGATAGGCAAACCCCGCAGCTTTCAAGGTCCTCCACACGTGCTGGGCAGCTACAATGTCAATGAGCCACCCAGTCTGTGATGGAGGTGGTCGTTTGAAGGCAGGTTTGCCATCCTTGAGAAAGATCCAGCTGCTTACCCTCATACTTGCCTTGGTCCAGTGACCTATATGAGGACTCTTATCGCTAAGTGGGCCCCGCAGTTCCTTCCCTGTGTCAGCACCAGACACACCGTTCAAACTGTCAAAGAGCTTATCAACTTCCCCAATGAAGGTGGCAGTAGCCAGGTATGTGCTGCTCAACATTCCTAAAACAATCAGTAAAATAATAAAGCTAGGGCCTTGTTACAGAATTCATTGTTACATTAATATTAGAATAACACAGTAATCAGTGCACAGAAACTGGGAGAAAATAAAGTTCTTTTTTTTCGGCTCATCACAAGTACATTTTGGGGAGAAGAAGTTGGAAAAATTGTCTTCATGTAACCAATGCCTTAAAAACAGTGTATTACAAATAACTGAATGCAGTGAAACATTTCTTACCTGCACATACGAGGCTATACAGACTAGCTGCTACAGTGTGGCTCAACAGTTGTGCAGCCAGCTTCACCTTCATTGCATTCTGCCCCACAGGGTTCAGGTGTGTGTCTGTAAGCTTATACAGTTGTCGGAGTGGATGCGGTTTGTCAAACTTGTACACATCACAAAATGTGTTCCCACCTAGCGATAACAGGAAGCTGATTGTCCAGTGCCTCAGACTTCAACTGCACATCATACTTATGGAATAGGTTTCGGGTACATTTCAGGAGGTGTGGAGGATCAAATACTGTCGCAATTTCTTTATTATGAAACTTGAAGAATGCTTCTGTTTCAGAAGCACCCAATAATTTCAAGGCCTTGACATTGTTGGCACCCATGTCACAGACAGTGGCAACAACTTGCAGTCCAGCATTCTGACAAGCGTCAAGAACCTCCTTCAAAAATTGCGCAAGCATCTCAGCCTTAGTGCTTCCGCGACTAAAGTAGTAAGCCACTGGTTGCTTGTCCTGCCCTGGCTTCCAAAGCCCTCAAAACCCTCTATGCAGCCCAATTTCTGCTTAAAGCACAAGTTTTCTCTGATTGACATTTCATCAAACATCAGAATACAATAACGATCTTTATCAGACATTGTCTGCGCAGAGTGTTTGAGTGCACCAAACACATGGGCATTAATGCCTGCCGTGAAGTGAACAGTATTAAGGACAGACTGCAATGTTCGTCTAGATGGAAGGGGGAAGAGCGTCTGCAGAAGGATGTAGGATTTGGGACTGCGTTTCAGTAGGGCCAGAGCCAACACTTTGTCTTCAAAATTCCACCTCCTGCCCTTGGGCTTCTGCCTACTGTTCCGAATAACTCCTGCCAATAACCTGGCAGCCTCTACAGACAAAGAAGATGCAAGCTTCTGCATCACTGGATCCCTATCCAGATCACAGACATCTTTCAACTTTTTTGCCTTGCATTGCTTTTTCAATTTACATAGCGCACTCCCCTGCTTCCGAATATGTTCATACATTTTCCTTTTTCTAGGTGTCAATTCTGCAACTGTTGCGAAATTAAGTTCTTTTAGTAGAGAATGCCTTGCTGTAGGCTTTGAGGAAGAACTTTGATGATTGATACATCTGAGTTCTCCATCACAAGCATTACGATTTACAGGGCTCAAGGAACAAGAGGTTTATTTCACTGCTAAAGTTCTGCCTGCTGGTGGTGGTGTTTGGAACCCAGGGATTTGATGAGAAGTTGAAGGACTGTCTGCATGGACAGGCATAGGAGTTTTAGTGGAGGACACAGACGCCTTGCCGTAGGTTCTGGTGGGTGGTAGGACATGGAGGTTATCTTCAGGGGTTAAATTTGTGGGCAAGGAGTTCAGAGAAGGGTTATAATAGGAAGATTCCGAAGGTTGTGGGATTGAATGTAAAAATGAATCTGAGCCATGTGGAACTGCCACTTTGTTCAGGCATACCCTTTCAGAAGTGCAGAGATCGCTCTCTGCAAAATGTTTGCTGCACAAAAAATATTTGTACAGCATTTTTGCAGAGTCGATACTGCATGGCTGCCCGACGTTCTCCGCCCATACTTTGGCTCTGGAAAGAAAAAATGAAAGTACATTACATTACATTACATATGTTTGGGAATTTAATGTTAATGGGATACATTTAAATTGCATTCTCCTAGTATTAATGACTTACACATTTCCTATTAGGAATGCACAGTGCACATGTGACTGGTCTTCTTTATTGTAACGCCGTGTAACCCTGCACAGTCCACTGGACTGCAATTGACATTTTCACATTTCCTTTTTACACATACGTACTATATTAAATGAGATCTGCTTATATTACAATATTGCATGTGACATACCGTATCGTATTCGTAGGAAATCTGAAGAATCGTACACCGTCTTTGTGCGTCAATGTACATCTTGCCGCGTGGCACTTGTTCCGCCTGGCCATTTTGCTGAAAGAAACAGAATACAACGCGATACAGTACGTACATCTTAAAATTACACGGCCCATCATGTAGGATTAAGCTAAGCTTTCATAAATTCAAATCTTACCGTTCCACAGACGCTGGAGAATCTGTAGTAATCTGTGCTGGAGAATACATAACACACGATGTAATCAACACACAACGCTACACACTAGACGCTGAAAGCAAAATCCACAGACGAAAGAGAATAAATAATCAATTCAAATTATTCTTGCACCAATCGATTGGAGGCACGAGCCGTTACAATCACAGGTAAACAATGAAAGGTTGGCGCTTCTTTGTGATTGGTCCAAAACATCACGTGGCATGGTAAACTCTTACGACTTTGTGCGACATCTGTTATGATTAATAGTAGATATTGTAGTTGTCGTTCTTGACGAGTATGACGTGCACTACGATAAGATGTCGCGATTGCATGCTTCCCCTTCCCCAATCCCAGTTTCTCCCCCCTTTACTACTACCAGATAGGTTACGCAAATGCAAATTTCGGGCATTATGTTATTACAGATGATGATGCAAGATCGCGTGACGAAGAACGTTACTCGAGATGCTCAGCAGATCACGTGACATTTCTGACTAGTCACATGATGATGACAGTGAGATGTGCTATCAGATTATAGGCGGCTGTTCATAACAAAAAAAAGTGCTGACCAACTGTGACCATGAAATGTCGAAAGACGACTACAGCCCACGCTACACATATTTCAGTCATTATGAATCGCCCGAACTCTATACAATTTAGAATTGTTAACTCACTCTGTTATTTCTTCTAGATTTTCGATTTCTGAATAATCATTTTCGAAGTTCGGTTTATAAATAACGTAAAGCAGGCCGAGGCGGGGGGCTCAGACCTCAAACACAAAATATAATCAAAATGGGTCCAACTGTTCTGAAGTGACGAGATGACGCATCGTAAAAATACGTGTTTAAGGATTCAGTCCGTACCTCACAGAGAACACTGTATGCTTCCATTGGATAGTCCAATCGGTGAATGATATATTGGTGGGATAAATGGCCCGTTTGTTGTGAGAATAACAACACAAATACAGTGTGTGGACAGAACGTAGCTGTTAATGTCAATCCTGGCGATACATATGCTAACCATCAGGCTTCAAAACGTTAATTATCCAGAAAATCGTAAGACGTACAGAAACAGTGTACAGGTCACGAAATGTGATTTAGTTTTCTCTGCAATTTTTTTTTTTAACTTTTTACGCTGTGTGTAATAGCAGATGCATTTTAACGTGTATTTGTTTCTAATAATTTTGACATATCACTTAAATAGAGCTAAACATCCATACACATCTCTTAACAGTAGCACAATTTTAGTCAAACCTATACACACAGACGTCAAATACTGAACCATGGACAACATTTCTCGAATATTTAACGCCGTCGCATTTGCACTGCTGTGTATCTTGTACTGTATCAACATGACTGTATTTATGTATATATCTTATGTATAAATTTTCCCCATGCGTTTGTGACTCTTTGAAAACTGTTTTAGAATATGAACATATCACAGTTTATAGTATAATACAGACCACCAGACACTTCCATGCATACAGCGTTTTTTGTTGTTAAATAATTGTTGAACAAATATTTAATGATTGTCAGTTTGAAGGGTGCTAAATCACTATCCTGCTTGGGCATCCACTCCTCTTGGTCCGGCCATGTCTACAGTGCAACAATGGAAAGTCACGTTCCAAAGCCAAGTCATTACAGCACTTGCTATGGATTCAAATCACCGAGACACCACTAGAAGGGAACTGGAAATAACATGTCAGCTGCTCACAATTGTCACATGTCATGTAGCAAGCACAAGTAGGCTTCATTTATATCACTATTTTGAAACAAAAGTTAATTCTATATTAGATTTATCCAGGTATCGGCCCATATAAAAGAAACTCACAATTATCCAAGATACAGAAACCTCTGCATAATGTGACTGCCTGACAATCCCTTGTGTAGGAGGTGCGGGGCAGAGGAAGAGACCTCAGCTCATGTTTTGTGTGAGTGTGAAGCTTTGGCGACACTCAGACATACCTATCTGGGTTCCTTTTCCTTGGACCCTGAGGATGTCTGAAATCTAAGTCTGGGGGCAAATCTGGAACTTTACTAATGGACAGGGCTTCCATGACTTGGATTTCAGCTTAAGGGTCAGAAAGGGCCTGTAAAAGGCCTACACGCATCGGGAACAAAAGGGCTCGAACCCATTATCTATTCTATTCTATTCTATTCTATTCTATTCTATTCTATCTATTCTATCAAAGATACAGGATATTAATACATCAATAAAATAGGCCTACAATATTACAATTTTAAGATTTAATTTTATTTCTAACAAATTTTTGTAACTAGTTGTAGTAAAACCTGCAATATATCCAAAAGATCCATTTCAGTATGTCACTTTACAATTGGCTTCCATGTGCATTAATTCAGTGTAGTGTTTACACTATACACAACCAACAGCATGGTGATGACATTAGTGCTGCATATGCCACTCCTCACCCAATACTCTAACACAGTACATGTGCAACTAGTACTGCCGTGCAAATGAAAAATAACACAATAAATTACCTTAAGTCACCACTTATGAAATGTACAAACTGTTTTGGATGCAATTATGCTAACTGTGAAAGTTCCAAATATTACAAAATATTGGTAATTGTTTTGTCCCAGATATATATGGGTAAAGAAATACACAGTCCATGGAGCAGAGCCTTCTTGATAAGCTGACAGTTCCTCAGCTAGTCAAGAAATTTCCCCACGTTTTATGGAATCCACAGGTTCATTACCATGTTCACAACAGCCTGTCACTACTCCCTATCCACAGCCAGATTACTCCAGTCTACATTCTCCCATCAATTTTCTTTATAGTCCATTCTAATACTAACCTCCCATTTACACCTACGTCTTCCAACATGTCATTTTCCTTCATGTTTCCCCACCAAAACTTCGTATGCATTTCTCTTATCCCCCATACGTGCCACATGTCCGGCCGATCTCATCCATATGCAGCTCTTAAGCATGCTGTTTTCTGAAGAACTTCCACAGAGGGGCCAGAGGATACTAACATGTCTTTTGTCCACCAGACATCCAGGTGTCGAACAAGTGTTTGTGGGTGAGATATGTCTAGCCATGAGACCAAATTCACAATTTTTATATGCAGTGAAACTTCGACATTACCTTCCACAAATCTACATTTTCCTTCATTCCAAGCACATTTTTATTGGCCCCACCAGAACTTCCATAACTGAGATATGTATCAAATTTTCCTGGAATATATGTTTGTGCTCTCTACCTAGCTGCTCACTTGTATGTTCAAACTGAACATAAATTTACCTGGTGCTGTTGTTTAAAGTACATTCAAATGTAAATCATAAAACAAACGATTTTCCGTTATAATTTCTTATATCCTCTGCTGTCTTTGTGTATGCTTACTGTTCAATGGCTCTATAGTAGTGCCTGACAAATAGAACCATGCACCCATAAACAAATGCATGGGTACTTCTGGAAACATGGCAAGTGACCCCACCTGGTAGAGACATCTGTTCATGTACTGCAGTTTCCTAGCTTACTGTTTCCCTATAGACGACAGTAGTGAAGTCATCTAATTGCACACCAGTTGTACGAATGTTTCTACATAAAACATGGAACATATTTTAATGAGTGGTAAGAACCTCGTAACGTTCTGCCAAAAAATTTGTTTTCCTGTGTTGTCATTATGGCAGTATTAATTTAGTGTATTTAATTTCAATAACAACGTAAATCCTAATACCTTTGATTTTACATTTTTCTTCATTTTATATTCATTTTAAATGGTCCCTTCAGAAAAATAAAATCTAGGTTTCATAATATGCTATCTACCCACAACAACATGAGAAGGACTTCAGGGAAAGGTAAACACTTCTTTCAATGGAGGAGGAATGCTTTAGAAATTGTGGTAAAATTTAAGACTGTGTGTTTCAGAAAGAAGTAACTTTGGGGTACAGAGGAAATGGGGGAATTTAAAGGATCAAAATCACTGTAGCTCTAAAAGTCACAGACATACAATACAAAGATACATATATGTTTCAGATATTCAGTTTGCCACATGTGGTGAATATCTACAACATGTGAGGCTACAGCCCCTCAGCCACACAGTGTGTGCAGTCTAGCTGGGCGGTGGTGTGTTGTCAGGAGCAGTGAAGAGGTCCCAGTCCCCCAGCCCAACCATCTTTGCACTCACCTCCCAAAGTTTCTTGGCTACTTCAGGGTCACGGGCCCTGACTGATGGCTCCTTCTCCTTGCAGTCACTGTACCAACAGTAATAATGTCACTGTGTCTTAATGACAGTGTAGTAACAGCACTTAAACACAAAGCCACCCCAATGCCTAAATAAAAAACCATGTCATGAAGACATTTATTACTACAATAGTGTTCTTGCTTATTTGAAATTAAATCTTTTTTCTAGTCATTAGTCGTTTCTTGCCAACAGAACTTGCCAAGTAAGTGAATGATGACAGAAAGGACCCAAAGGGATGGTTCGTACTACTTGAAAGGGGAGCAAAGTATTGATAAAGCTATAAATTCTCACCTGTAGTATAGTCCTGTCTGATTGGCAAGCTTCTCATCCACAGAACAGTATATGCTGGTTTGGGCACCTTCCTCAGGAGTTTTGAAGAAAAGTCTGGCAAATGCACGGCTTAACAAATTGGCCCCCCTGAAGTATGAGTCATCCAAGTGTCGCTGCAGCTCTGTATTGACAGCGCCAGGGTGCAGAGAGTATGTTGTGACGCCAGTGTCTGAACAAGAATGTGAAGTGTATTCCAGTTTCAATAACATATCTTCTCAGAAGCCTTGCTACAGACTAACGCTTCAGTATGTAAGCCAGTAGTGTTTGAATGGGCAGGATCAGTCAACATTCTTATTGCCTAGGTCATGTTCAATATTCCTGGTTTCAGATATTCCACTCTCACAGTTTAGTTCGTGGTTTTCTGTTACTCATAAATTGTCTTGCTAAATTTGTAAACAAACATGTGCCAAAAGTCTGTTTTAGCCTTGTGCCTCTGCAGCTGTGGAGACGGTTGCTAAGAACATATACCCCAAATATTTCTTGAAAAATGTGTTACAGCTTATTTACTGCTGACAGCAACATAATCATGTCAGGCATGTAATCGATAACACAAGCGTTGGCACTCTAATTTAGCTACCTGCTTCCCCTCATTGCACACCTTCCCTGCCCTCAACACAAAAAAATTATTCGGAATGCAAAGCAAGAAAGTGAGAATATACACGGCAACTGGTAGGAGGGGGAAGGCATATAGAGAACGGATAGCTGATAGTGAAACTGATCGAGGAAATTTATGACCCATCTTTGGCTAACCAAAGTATAGACACCAGAAGAGACGGTGGCATTACACTGCAGAGAAGATAAATTCTGTTGTTTAGAAAACTACTCAATAGCACAGATAGTACAGTCCACACACATACACACACACACAACTCATGTTCCTCTTTCTTAATTATAGATAGCATTTCAAAATTTCAAATCTGTAATTCTTTAAATATATATTTGGTCACTTCCCATTTCCTAAGATGATATTTTTAAGGGTAATTTTTTCCCCTTGTCTTTATCAGCAGTTTGAAATGATGACAGTTATAAAGCATGCATCATACCTTGAAGCCTTCTTGCCAGCTCCTTGCAGAACAACACATTTGCCAGTTTGCTCTGGCAGTAGGCCTTCCAAGCGGAATACGACTGCTCACTGTTTAAGTCCTCAAAGTTTATGTTTCCCCCTACAACAACCATAAAGAGAACCAGCCCACTGTAGTAGTATGTGGCTCTCTGTAAATACATTTATAGAAGATTCCTAGCCTGTGGAAAGCATGTGAATGCAGTGAAAGCAACGCCAGTAAAAACTGGTATCACAATTCCCTCTAATCTCTTGGTACAAGTACAGAGACAGATTGGTAACAGTTCGGGCTTGTATCTGGACCATACACAGTCACAGTCTCAGTTGGGCTACCGAATACTGAGACTCAACATTTTTGGGCTTGTATTCAGTCCCTAAGTTGAACACAGAATAACACGTTACAGAAATGTTCTCATGATGCTCCTCGATGCACGGCACCTTTGAAATAGCCCAATTCGGCCCGTTATACTATAGAGAGAGATAGAAAAGCACCATGGTTCCTGGTTTTGACTTACATTCATGTCCCATAGATGACACAGTGACGATTCTCGCTGGAGCAGAGCGAATGATACGTGGCAGGAGGAGGCAGGTAAACAAGAAGTGACCCAGATGGTTCACGCCGAACTGGGTCTCAAACCCATCCTCTGTCTTGCCCTCGGGACATAACATCACCCCTAAATAACAGATAACAGTCTGAGCAACTTCTGATTGCAAAAGGGAGGGATTGCAAATCCAGTTCCTTACTCTGTGGGTATGCCATGAGCCTTACACACAGCAGGACAGAATGCGACCAACTTCTGGTCCCGATAAGGACGGGCGCCATGCAAAATACCTGCATTGTTGACGAGCAGCTGGATCTTTTCCTCTTTCCGCAGGAGTTCCTGGGCACACTGCCGCACAGAGGCCAGAGACCCCAAGTTTAAACACACCACTTCCACAGTGCCTGCACCCTCGACACCCTCTGCCAAGCTTCGGATTTCTTTGGCCGCTTCCTCAGCTTTGCCTATGTCTCTGCACGCCATGATTACACGGGCTCCTGTAAAAGCAAATATCGTGAGACCTATATTACTGCAGACAAACCTTAAGACCACAAGGCAACAGTTCGGTTGTACTGCTGTCTATTACACTGTAATTTTACAAATCAGAATTATCTCGAATGTATAGCTCATCTGGTGTTATTACGGCAGCTAAATACAGAAGGCGCCCGACCGCAGCTTCCGTGCGGTCTAAGGTGTGGTTTTGCGGCCGCTCGCTTGTTGGGATTATGGGTTCGAATCCCCCCGGGGGCATGGATGTCTGTCTTTTGTGAGTGTTGTGTGTTGCCAGGTTGCGTAGAACTGATCACTCGTCCAGAGGAGTCCTACCGAGTGTGGTGTGTCTGAGTGTGATCGTGAAGCCTCGATGAGGTGGAGCCCGTGGCCCACTACGGCTGTCGAACCATGAAAAAGAAAACAGAAGACTGGAAATGTAGCTAGGATGGAGGAAATTAACGACGTAATTTTTGGGGGCAGTCAACTGGAAAATCGGCAGTTGGAAGAACGGAAACGCTGTCAAAATGTAACACTGCACTGAATGGTTCCACATTGGAAATCAACAAACTATGTTAAAAGTTTAGAGGTTGCGTTGGACTTCTTGTATGGCCTTACGTATACGTACAGTACAGAGTCCCTTGATAGCACCGCAGGCGTCACGGGATGTCCTGATGGATGCAGGCTTTATATGCGATAAATCTGACGAGCTCAGCGAAACAATAAAAGAAACACCCTATATATTACCACTGATCAATCATTTTTAGTAACATGATGCCACTGCCGAATTTAACAAGAACAAGAACGACGACGACGACGACTCAGGCACTGACCTAGCCTCACAGACACAGTGACCTTCAAATAATAACTTCCTTTTCTTTATTTTGTAAACAACGCCTCATACGTCAATTAATCACCTGTAAGTAAATTAGCCGCACATACAGGGTCTCCTATATCTCCGCCAGCAACCGCCTTCTCACCGCGTAGGCCCGGGTTCGAAACGAGAATATTCCGTGTACGATTGCTGGTACACAGATGTACTGTGAGTCAGGTTTCTCTCAAATCACTTCGCTTTTCCCATGCCACTTCTCATTCCAACAATACGCTATGCGCACATATAGTCATGGTCTAGTATGCCAGGCCCATTCGAGACTTTAGTACCAGCATACTCGCCTCATTCCGGAACGTGAAAGCTAATATCCTCGCAAAGAAAGTAATGACTCAGTGTGCAGATATGATATTGACACGTGAACGGAACTAAAGACGCCTCTAAGAAAATTAATGTTGTAAAAACTCTCGTACCTAAGGAAATAAATCAAAAGAACCAAACAAGAATGTCATCTCCACACTGTTATGCAATCCGGACGTTCTACACATTTGTTCTGTTATATATATAATTAATCATATCTGAAAATCGTCGAAAACCAACATATTTCTTCGTGGATGGCTCAATGCGGGTCATGGCGGCAATGCTCCACGCATTATTTAACTCCGACCTTGAATGACGCAAGGCATGCGTGCACAATTCCAAGCACCAGGTCTCTGGGGAGACTAAATTTTGTACGGTGGCGCCTAAAATTTGTGGGTCCTCTGTACGGAACTTACTTCATGTAACCCTTTTGGCGCCTAGAATTTGGAGATGACTCCTAGATTTTTCGAGAATTGTTGCACCCCTTGCCTAAGGTGTCCTACACGTTGAGCCTCATAGTGGTTGTCGACGGCGGTGTGGGTACAAGTTGGAGAGAGAGAGATACCCACTAAGACGCAATTTATGCTGTGGTAGTGGTAAAAAATCAATCATCGCGGCGTGGCATGTTCACCTTTCTTCTGTTTACTATCGATCGCGATACGGGTCAGCACACAACATTACTGACATCTATGATGCAGAACGTGGAATAACACTGAAATAAAAAAAAACATCATTTCATTTTCAAATAAAGGTGTGAGGGTCTAGCTAACTGGACTGGTCACATGTTGCGTAGGAACTGCCTTCTAAAACACGTTATTGAAGAAAAGATAGAAGGACATAAGTGACGGGAAGACGAGGAAGAAGACGTAAGCAGCTATTTGATGACCTTAAGGAAAATAGATGGCAGTGGAAATTGAAAGAGGAAGCACTAGATCTCACTCTGTGGAGAACTCGCTTTGGAAGAGGCTATGGACTTGTCGTAAGACAGACAACGGAATGAATGTGAGGGGATGGATTGGATTAATCTGGCTCAGGAAAGAGATCAGTGTGAGAACCTTCTGAATATGGCAATGAACCTTCGGCTTCCGTAAAATATGAACTTTGTTAACTAGCTTTCCGAGTATACTCTTTTATTCTTTATTAAGTTGTGTGATGCAAGTGAACCCTCCCGCTAACTGTGCTTGGGTTTCCGGCACAGGCAAGACACTTTTCTCTCCTCCAAAACGCGCAGACCAGCTCTGAGGCCCACCCAGCCGCCTATTCAATGAGCAGCAGGGTTCTCTCGCGTGGTAAAGCGGCAGAGTCGTAAAACTAAACATTCAACCGTGTGGTGCCGAGGTTAAGAATGAGTGTAACTATACCTCCATTACACCCATACGCTTTCATGGCCTGCACAGGTTTAAATTTAGCTTTTACTTTATTTACAAAACCTGTCTTTGTCCTCGGGGCACTTCCAGCCAAATTACGATGTAATAAAATACTTAACTCTTGATTCGCTTTCTCACCCCATTACGTTGGAACTGTAGGAACATTCCAAAACAACCCTGTACTCACACTCGTGCAATTCTCTGACACGTTGCACATTTACAGTAATTGTATTCCTCTCAAGGGTTATGCTCTGTGGCCTTTGTTAAGATATCGATTAGTATTCAAATTATATTAAAATGAGTCTCAGGACAAGTGCACTCACTTTCTCACGACTGAGCTAAATGGCACACTTTGCTGAATATCGTGTTAGGCCTCCGGATTCCACTATACAGTACTATGGTATTTATTGGAAAGCCGAAAAAATTTCAAAGAAAATTCTGCAATCCAGGGACGCTTCCATTCGGATTAAAGACGCTACAGGCACATTTCATTTAAAAGATTCTGACTATGGTATGTAGTCACAGTCGTGACTGAAAGTTTTGACATTTCCATTGTCTCAGACTAAAAAACCCCGCAACGTGTCGGAGGTTGGATTGGTTTCATTTTTCAGGTGGACTGGCCCATTAGAAAGAGTTAGTTTCAACTCCTATATCAGGAATTGTGTTTTGAACCTAGACGATGGAAATGTCTAGAATTTAGTCGTGACTACATCCACACGCACGACTCAACTTTCCATTGCGCCTTTCTACGCTAAGCATAAGTTACCTCACTGAGAACCACTGGCTTTCCGCATTTGGATTTGCTTAGTATTTCGAATCAGAGGTAAATAGGTCTAGCCGCCTCTCAAAAAATTAAGGCCCTCAGCTCTTAAAGAACAGAAATTAATATTGTCATTGGGATATTAAGAAGAGAATTTTTGAAAAGAAAACTCAGAATGAAAGGTTTAAAATGTGACTTCATTTCTCCAATGCCATGACCTTCAAACAGATGGTGTAGTTCCTTGATGAAGATGCAGTACAGGTAGGCGGACATACAGGCGCTGTACCTCGCTCACCTCGACTCAAAGAACACAAGCTTACATAACCACAACACTTGACGTTTTCTGGGCGCGGAAACGGCCTTGCGGTGGGAAAAAAATGGAACCCTGCTCACCTCATGGCCTTGAGTACCGATGTTGTTTTGAAATGAAGTCATGACGATGACAAGTTATTTACAAAATAAAAAAAACGCCCTGTCGAGCTAAAATAAATAAAATTAACATGCTTCCCGCTACACTCGATATCAATAATGGGGTCACTTAACAAAACGGATACTTTCAATGGTGAAACTTCTTTCACTGTTTTATAATGAAGCGACTCTAATAACCAGATCAACACACATCAAGCACAGCTAAAGTCCAACAAAATACTTCTGTACCATCAAACTAAAGTCAATTTTTTGTTATCTATTTCCAGCGGTGTAGACAAGTGCTACACACCCCGCAGCGCGAAGGGCACCGTGGGCCTGCACCCTTCCAACGTACAGCACACTGAAAAGTTGTGAATTCTTTCGACTGGATTCCGTTCTTCTGACAGAAGTCAGTATTTTGGATCCCTTTTATGAGGTCTGGCAGTAATTTCGCTAATAATTATACAGGGCCCCGATTATCGAATAGCGAGGGGCATAAAACAATGCACCAATTTAACGTGCACATACGCAGACTATGCATAATGCTTGATTAAGCACAGGGTCTTTCCTTTACTGCCGCACGCAGGACGGCAGCTTTACCGCACCTGCCGAGACATCCCGTGGCAGACAGGGTGCTCAGGACAGCGATGAAATAAACGCACTGTATTTACCTTCATACTCTTCAGCCTGCCACGTGACGCTAACAGCAAATGCAAATCAATACCGAGCAATCCATTTTCTTGAGCGTAAACTATCACTAGTACACACGCCGATGATAACGTTACGTTTGTGCGACACAATCTCAAAGTTTCGCGCTGCCCTCATGACTAACAGCACAAAACTACAGTCTGCTCACTACGACCTAACCCCATAAAAATATCACACACCCATGGGACTCATCTCTGCGACCACAGGTCTGAGGAAATGTAGGAGAGTCTAGCGGACATCTATCACAAAGTCGCCAGCCCAGGGCCGCCGAGAATGGTGTCGGGCCCCGGTAAAAAAAAATATCTCGGGACCCCCCTCCCCCAAAGCAAGGGCGGACCGGCAAGGGGAAAAATAAGGAAACAAAGCAGACAGCGTCGTACGCAAGATAACTGCTGGCCGCAAGTGCCTTCAACACGACAAATTACTACCTAATTACATCTGATACTACGGAGAAAGACAAAAACATATGCAACACAGTCGGGCCCCGGTCATTGGTACCGCCTTCTACTCATCTCGACGGCACTCGCCACGCTGCAGTGCACTGATGATCGCGATCAGATAGGTACATACATTGCGCGGGGACGCCAGATTCTTACTCAACATTCAACAGCAGTCCGTAACAAAGCTTGTGTACTTTACGTCCGTATTACTACTACTGTTGCTACTACTGGGCAATCGGCGTAACGTTGTCGGTACAGTAACTACGTTACGGGCTGGAAGGCCCGGTGTTCGAATGCCATCAGGAGCAAAAGATTTTTCTTTTCTCCAAAACGTCCAGACCACCTCTGGGGCCCACCCGACCTTCTATTCAATGGGCACCGGGGTTATTTCCCGGATAGGATAAAGCGGCCGGTTCGTGTAGTTAAACAACTCACCTCCATACATTGCCGAAGTTGCCCTATAAGCCTTCATGGCGTGGCCAAGGAAAACGTCACATTTTTGTTGCTACTGGTCTGAGTACGGTTAATGAAACCTTCTGCTGTCGATCTTACCTCTTTTCACAAAGTCCAGGACGGTGTACTTGCCGATGCCGGTGTTCGAACCGGTGACGATGGCCGTCTTGCCGTCCAGCCGTGCATTGCCCCTGTATTTCGAGCAGCAAACCATCTCCACTAGCCTTGCTACCAAACTGTTGTCTGGGAATACTAGCACGTTATGCAGCCGACTTCGATAATCACGAGTTACGGGTAGCACTAATGCTCTATCCGTGGCGTCGCAGGCCCTTTTTACAGCACTAACATTACAATACTCGGAAATCGCGTCAATTACGTAACTCGTCAAGGCCTTCGGTCATCACGTTGTAACACTGCCACACTTGCGCACAGAGAGAAAGACACAAGGTTCATGAAATCTTGTCAACGCTAAACGCACAGGTTAAGCATGCAGTGGGGAGACGGTGAGACAACGTGGTAAGAACCTAGCCTGTTGCAGTAAAGTACTGCACCAGACGGTGAGACAACGTGGTAAGAACCTAGCCTGTTGCAGTAAAGTACTGCACCAGACGGTGAGACAACGTGGTAAGAACCTAGCCTGTTGCAGTAAAGTACTGCACCAGACGGTGAGACAACGTGGTAAGAACCTAGCCTGTTGCAGTAAAGTACTGCACCAGACGGTGAGACAACGTGGTAAGAACCTAGCCTGTTGCAGTAAAGTACTGCACCAGACGGTGAGACACGTGGTAAGAACCTAGCCTGTTGCAGTAAAGTACTGCACCAGACGGTGAGACAACGTGGTAAGAACCTAGCCTGTTGCAGTAAAGTACTGCACCAGACGGTGAGACAACGTGGTAAGAACCTAGCTGTTGCAGTAATGTACTGCACCAGACGGTGAGACAACGTGGTAAGAACCTAGCCTGTTGCAGTAAAGTACTGCACCAGACGGTGAGACAACGTGGTAAGAACCTAGCCTGTTGCAGTAAAGTACTGCACCAGACGGTGAGACAACGTGGTAAGAACCTAGCCTGTTGCAGTAAAGTACTGCACCAGACGGTGAGACAACGTGGTAAGAACCTAGCCTGTTGCAGTAAAGTACTGCACCAGACGGTGAGACAACGTGGTAAGAACCTAGCCTGTTGCAGTAAAGTACTGCACCAGACGGTGAGACAACGTGGTAAGAACCTAGCCTGTTGCAGTAAAGTATTGCACCAGCATTTATGTCAACGAAGAAAACCATGAGAAATTGACTGGGCTAGCCCCCCTCCCCCCCCCCAGTACGAATACCTCGTTTCAAATGTTGGTACTGTGTCTTCAACCACCGTTCAAGAAAAAAAGGGGGCAGGGGGAGAAGACGGCAACGAGCGCGCTGTGCCACGCTACAATGACAGTTTCTTCTTCTTCTTCGGTGGCACTACAGTCCAATGAGGACCTTCGCCTCCTTAATGGCCCTTTCCCAGTCAGCTCTGTTTTTTTACCTTTCTTTCCAGTTGTTAATTTTACACTTCTTAATGTCTGTTTGTACACAATTCCACCATCTGTTTCTTGGTCGTCCTCTTGGTCGACTTCCTTGGGGATTATTATTAAATACTAATGACAGTGTTTACAAGGAACAAATACAGTGACCCCTCGCGAAACACGGGTAGGGATCCCATTAATCCCCGGTTGTCCCGGTTTTATGGGCGTTACACTGCTGTGTCCCGGTGTCCCTGAAAATTCGGTTCGAGACGCCCAATGTCCCGGGATTCTGACATTTTGACTTTCCCAAGGTGGGAAAAAACGTGTATAGGAGTACGACAGCCATCAACCGGCCACTGGCAGGAAGGAATAGGAGAGGAGAGGAAGGTGTGTGGATTGGTGATTGTAGTGTCTGGACTGTGACTGCGGAGGGTGGGGAACGGATGTGTGAAGAAAAATCAGTGAGTAAACTGAGTTTATTGCATCTGTGGTCTTCTGGGTTATTACACGGCGTCGTGTGGTAAACAATTACCACACGACGCCGTGTAATAACCCAGAAGACCACAGATTTCTTCAACATCGCGGCGGAAGCCTGAAATCAAGAGTTTATTTAATTTCGTTGTGTATCTGCGTGTACTAATTTTGTTATGAATTATCTAGTTTTAGTAACAGCAATAAATTATTCTGCTTTTTACATTATGTAACGTGTTAAAATTTGTGTCTTCTATCTCCCACCCGCCACCTAAAGGTTATTGTGTCTCGGATGTTCGTTTTTAGAAAATGGGATCCCTAAATTGGGATTGAGGAGAACGATTTCGGAATGCCGCACAAAACCGCGTCACGCACCTTCTTATGAGAAAAATAGTTACGTGAACGCGGACGCTTATGGACCCCCCCCCCCCCCCAATCACCTAAAATGCATACATTTTTGGTCATTAAGCATTTCAAAAGTGACTGGGTTGTTGACGTCGTCGTCTTCTGCGGCCCTTCAGCGAGTAACTGCCCGCGTTTATCCGCGTGTATTTAAATTTATCCCCCCAAAATTGCTTTACACCGCGCATAGGCAAAACCGCGTTGGGCGAGGGATTACTGTATAGTACATTCAGAGAGCGCGAACTGTTTCAACCCGTCTGTATGGTAATGCGGGGTGCTTCGCCGTTAGAGACACAAAACCCACCGTATTGTTGGGCCAGGCGGAGCAGGTTTTATGGATATTCGGTATCTAAACCAAACGTTCTTCACCCACCTTTTCACTAAAAGCACACCCCCTCCCCCACTATCAGATATTTCTTTCAAATTCATATTCCGTATATCAGAATAATGTAAACTGTTATGAAAATATGTTTACTAATATTCTAAGCTGTTTTAGAGAAAATAAATGTTGGGAGTCTATGAACGTGCCTAATCCGTACTGCAAAGTGACTCGTGATTGTGGTTATACCCATATTTGATGAATAACTATCAAACCAGAATTGTGATAAATTTGTCACATGTTTCTGTCTTCTCATCATTCTATGACAGCACTAGGCGAGGGGCAATGCCATTCCTTGTGAAGTAATTGCAGTAAATAATTCTGTCTACATAAACATAATATCAACACTGAACTGATATTTAAATTCCTTCATGATAAACATGATAGTTAATAAAAGAAGATGGAGAGTCTCTAAGACTGCGGAATAAGAAATGAAGATTGTGCATGGAAACATGCCCTGGGAGGGGACGAGAATGACAAATATCATATTCTGTGGAATGTCATACAATTTATTTACACAACTCATGTTCTTCATAAAAATATTGCACTTCACACACAACTAGAAATATGTACAATCTTGTGACACATGAATTAATAAAATAAAAGAAAAATGGCAGAGATGTCACATGGAATGCATCCAAAATACATCTTCAAGTATGTCCTTTATCAAAGAAATATAAGAAATTGCAGTTCATTATGTATTTTAATATTGGTGCTGACTTCCATTGTATTTTCATGTAGTTAATTTATTAACATCTTCAATAAAATATTTTTAAACTTTCCTCCCAATGTGTTTTGATCACTAACAGTCAGTTATCAACAGGGGATTATATAACCAAATATATTATCACCTGCAATGATACAAACCATGCACCAGGCTCAGTGGCACAGCTACATTTCTGGCGCCCAGGGCAAGCGATCACAACGGCTGCCCCCCTAACAGAAATTACTAACTTAAAAACATCACAATTATTTATTGAATTTCCTGTATTTTTCTCAGCATTTTAAGAATTGCTGAAAGCAGAAAATTATTTTTTCCCCCTTTAAAGTATATACTTTGCTGCCTGGGGCGGCCACACCACTCGCCATGCTCTGACCAAGTTTGCAAACAGATGATGCATACGTCGCCCACTATTTCCACTATTGCAAAAATAAGTGCACAAGAGTACTGGCTTGGTGTCACCTTTTAAGCGAGATATATCTTACATATAAATACTTTAATCAATTTCACTCATTAAAGAATATACTCCAGTCTGAACAACACAAATTAGGTATGTGGTACCACGATGAAATTCAGCCAGCCATCCTCAAGAGACAAAACAGAGAAAAAGTTATCAATTACAAAAGTAACAGAGTGACAGGAAGGACGATTACATTGTGACACATTTCAAAACCCTTCATTTAGTACTCTTAAAAAATGGCAGTTGCAACATACATTTCTTACGTTAAATTTACGTAATTCAAAAAGTCAATCGTATACTAAAAGTGTTTCCTAAGCAGAAATTTATGTTCAAATTCATAAACAAAAAAATTTTCCACGGCTACACTTGGTTTTAAATCTGACTTTCCGGCACACATTACTGAACAGACTGATCTGCAACAAACATTCAGTTTCTTTCAAGATTTCTGGGAAATAAATAAATAAGCAAATAAATAAGTAATAAATGCAGTCCTCAACTTCCATGTGGGCCGGGATAGCGTAGTCGGTATAGCGACTCGCTACGGGCTGGACGGTCCGGGGATCGAATCCAACTGGGGCGAGATTTTCAGCACCCATCCAGACTGACCCTCGGGCCCACCCAGCCTCCTATACAATGGGTATCGGGTTTCTTTCCCGGGGGTAAAGTGGCCAGGATGTGGAGTTGACCACCCACCCTCATCTAGTGCCAGGGTTAAAGAAAGAGTAGAGCTATACCTCTACTCCCCCTCTGGGCCTTCATGGCCCATTCTAGGAAGAACTTTACCTTTACCTCAACTTCCATACAACCCACACATTTCTACACGACATACTGCCACCCATAAACTGCTTTTTGTATGCTGAATTTTGATAATCGTACATCATTTGAACTGCTTAAAAAGTTCTTTTCTGGCAGTGTCACCATCTTAGTCTATACAACAGTATTTGTTTGTGCACCTATTTGAATATTTTATTGCAACTAGCCTTATAATTTTACAAAAAGACAGGAAATGTATGTATCGTAACATTGAGGTGCATTAACCTAATTGTTGCTGCCATGGAAAAGCAATAAGTATTACATATTCTAAATGTGTGTCTGTAGCCTTAGTTATCCAGCACACAAAGAGCATGTGCCATATTATATTGTCATCTATGGCCTGTCTGACTCTACCATATTTTTCCACATTATCTCCCAAACGGCACAATTTTTGGAAGAAAGTTATTGAACACAAAATGTGTGTTTTGATTTTCTCTACAACATATGTCTGAAACATTTCTCATTCTGAGAAAAATTGAGCGAGATATTGTCATAAATGTACTTATGTTTTCATGTAAAGTACCCGTTATCTTTGTCAGATTTTAATGAAACGTTAATCTCCTCAACACATTTTCGAAAAACACTGAAATGTAAAATTTCATGAAAATCTGTCCAGTGGGAGCTGAGTTGCTCTATGCGGACGGATGGACGAACAGACATGAATCAGCTAATAGTGATTTTTTGCACATTTTGCAAACGCGCCTAAAAATGAGTGGGAAAAGAAAAATTAAAGTGTTTGTACTAGTGACAGGAAGCGTAGGTCTCATAAACTTAACACAATTCAGACAAACATGCTGTGGCAGTGAATCTTTGGCCTGACTGGACTTAAGCTAGTCAAATGTGTGTTCAGTTGTAAAGGAAAAGAACAAAGTTAAAGAACATGTACAAAATGCTCAAACTATTTCATCAAAGACTGTGTCCAAAAGGCAAGGTGCAGTGATGGAGAAAATGGACAGATCTTTACAATTATGCACTGACAATCAGCATCACAAAAAATCTGGTAAGCCTTTGAATAATTTAGCTAAGCCTTGTGTAATACATTCAAAATAATGGCTTCTTTCCATGGTACTTAATTGCCTGGAGAACAGATGAAGACACTACACAAGAATTTATTAAAAGCCTTACTGAAATTAATGAAGATTTGGGGGGGGGGGGGTTATTCTGCATGTCAAAAGTTTAACGCTTGTGAGACAGGATTATTGTGGAAAAAGATGGCTTGAAAGGAGGAGCCAGTTGCACGAGGTGAGTGTACATTAAAACTCACACTAATCTTCCAATCAGAAAATCCTAGAATTTTGAAGGGTAAGACTAAGAGAATGCTGCTAGTCACCTAGAAAGCTAATTGAAATTCCTGGATCAATTAAACCATTTTTCAGAATTGGTAATTTCTTCATTTTGTTGCAGCAGGCATAATCTAGCATTCAAGGCATTGTTAGTTGTGGATAATGCTCCCACACACGATCATTATGCAGAAATTAAAATTGTGTTTCTGCCTCCAAAATACGATCCACGATATTCAGAATGTGGTTCAGACAGTTGTAGCCTCCTTCAAGTGCTACTACTTGACAATGATCAACCAGGTTACTAGGACAACTAACAAATAAGATGGACCTACCCTCAAGGAACTGCAATGCATTCGTCTTCTTGGACCTCTCAAACCTTGAAAGATGAAGGTACTATGCTGCTTCAAAACATAAGGAAATACTAACCCAGCGACAGTGTCAGATCTCAGAAGAACGTAGTCCTCAAGAAAAACTACGGTGTAAACTTCCAGACTCGTGTAAACTCCCCTTCGTTTAGACAACTCAAAAGATGTTAAGACTTCCCATACGCACAATGGGAATAACATGTGCGTCTCATTTTTCTCTACAACACATATTTCAATCCAATAAACATTTAGAAAGTTACACTTCATGCCCATATGGAAAAACACATAGGTCTTCATGTAAAATGTGAACTACCATTGTTTGGTCTTAATCAAAATTGTAATGCACTGAGAAATTCAAGTAAAATTCCCCCAGTATAAAATTCCATGAAAACCAGTTTGGCACTGTTACATGCGACAGAAGGACGGAGACAAGGCAGAGCTCCAGGTGCGTTTTTCAACCTTCGTTGTGCATGCGCCAAAAACCACGGCATTCCAAATCTGCTCCATTTAGAGATGTAACATGCTACTTTGTTTCACAAAAGTTAACACAGCTTCTTCAGCACACAAATGAAGAGTGAATATTAAAACGTCTTCTAACAGTCAACTTACAAACCAGTCATACGCTGGTAAATGTACACGATAGTCCTTTTACCTTACTAACAGACCTAATACGGTATACAGGAACAGATGCCACTGCTGCACCTGCTTATAAATAGCCCAGCACAAAAAATGGAAGACATAATGAGAATGTCATTGCTCTGCTGTCTGTGCGTCTCAGTGTTATCATATAAGAACAAAGAAGCCTCAGTTATTTGAGTTGCAGGACTACAACAATTCAGTGTCACATCAATCCTACAACAAGAACACAAAGTTATAACTCTAGATCATGGAGTGCCATACCACATGGCTCACCAAATTGCATGTGTCAAGCACACACATCACACACCTGTAACAGTCGCAGTTTCATGGCACTCTTGTGTGCCTAATTGTTTCAACCACATGACAAAAATTCAGCCCGTCTTGTGGTGTCACATACAACATACTGGACACGAGTTTTCCTCCTGCATGTTGTTTCCAACACATTCCATCAGCACCTTCTTCCCTCTCCATGTTATATATGATATATTCAACAACACGCCATTCATTTAAACTGTCATTACTTTAGTTAATGTGAATGGCTGTAGATGACAGGAGTGTCTCTCTTACTGTACTGCAGTACTGCCTAAAAAACTCAAAATTTTATATTTTTGCTGAAGAAAATGGAAAGAACTTTGGAATTTCAGTACAATGTTAGTGTCATGGGGTTAAACCACAGAGTATGTCAAATTCCAAGCTCTTTACTGCATACCAATTTAACTGAAACTTCCCAAATTTTATTGATTTTATTGACTCCATCATGACTTTTACTTGCCTGTTCCTTCATTTGTTTAACTGAGCTTTGCTGAATGAGAAATGTCAAGATGGTTGCAAACAGTGAGGAAATACTAGTGAGATGTGATAACTGTGAATGCGGTTTCAAAAAAATACAGAAATAAGCAGCAACAATTTGAGATATTTGTCTAAAAGCACTAAATTTTCCTCATTTGGATTTATTGAGTGTTCCCAATCAGAAGTAAATAGATCTTGTTTCTCTCAAAACATTCAGGCCCTCAGCTCTTAAACAATAGAAATTTATATTATTATGGATGTACCATGAACATAATTTTTTAAAATGAAAACCAGCATCGAAGGTTTAAAATGTGCCTTCAGTTCTCCAATGCCATGACCTTCACACATTTTAACAATGGTGTAATTCCTCGATGAACACAAAGAACAGGTAGCCAGACAAACAGGCACAATTCTTCACTTGTGTTGACTCAAGATCACAAGGTTAACATAATATTTGACATTTGCTGGGTGAATAAATTGCCTTCCAGTTGAAAAGATGAAATACTGCTCACCTCATGGACATTCTTTTGAAATGAAGCCATGCTGAAAACAAGTTATTTATGAAATAAAAAGAACAACACATAAAGCCAAAACAAATATAAGTAACAAGCTTTCCCCTTACAGTCGATATCAAAAGTTTGGGGTTACATTCCAAAGCAGGTATTTTAATGGTAACACTTCTTTCAGTTTTTTATATAAAATCTATTGTGTTTCACTAATGTTAATACACCTGCTTCAGCACACAACACAAGAGTAAACATTAAAATGTAAAATGAATAATGAAAATCCTCAGTGAGGATCACCAGTCTCCCGGATTACATAAGAACTATGACGCAGGAGTGCAAACAATACAGTGAAATTTGGTGACTACCTGATGTTAAATGTACAAGCAAACAGTTCTACTCTGAAGGCTTCAAGTAAATTATATAGGATACGCCAACCAATGAAACATACCAGACTACAAATATTTGATCAATACTTCATACAGCTCACGCCAGTTTGCTGTTTTCAGAACGGGAAGCCATCACAGAGCCCCAGGGCATAAGATTCTGCTTATTGGACATTTGCCTGTTTGCATGCATTACTGAGATTACTTCTTAATAAGAGGAAGTTAATATTTCATACTGTGCTCGTCTGGATAATGACACCATGTAGTCTGGTAGGTGTGTTATTTCTCAGTAATCCAGCATGTAAAATTAACTACCAAAAAATATCACTGGTAGTGACACTGCCTTCACAGGAAATACACAATCTACAATTAGTGATCCCCTTCAGTGAATATATCTCATGTCTCAAATTAAAAAAAAAAGCTGTACTGTATAAAGCATTACCCTGGAAAATGATGCTGTTTGTGCTCAGAACTCATCATGGAAACTGCCAGCAGTATCTACCATCTTGCTTCCAAGGAAGAGATCCATCTTGTTAAATATTTCTCGCAGAGAGAGGCTGCCATCATGATCAGTGTCTGACAGCACCAGTAATGTTTCTGCCTCTTCACGTGCATGACGTGGATTCTTTGGATCAATGTACATCTGATGGCACACACCACACAAGCAATAAAGACGACCAATGTACATCTTGCAGCACATACCACATAAACAATACACATAATCAAAAAATCAGGTAAGCACTACATGCACTACAAGCAGTGCTGCTCAAGGCCTAAATCATAGAAATTAAATGCACAACCAATTGAAAATAACAACAATACACGTAATTTGACATCTGTCCCTTTGATCTCTCCTGTAGGATTCTAACACAGTACCCACAAGTGCAAATTGGGAACGTTTTCAACACTGCATCATACAAGAGTTGTTATGAACAAAAATACTTCTCTTAAGCAACATTACATAAAAAAGTGTGTGGTCTCAGACACTCAAACGTGTAGGGCATGTGCCCAGTATACATACACGTACAAACCACGTGGGTATGCCATTAACATATAACATACCTATGTAAGAAGTCAACAGACAAGTTCTTTCTATGATTATCATATCCCCTTACCAGTAACTCCTTTCTATCTGCCTTTCCATCGTGGTTTTGGTCTATGACATCCCGAAACTCCTTACGCCTCTCCGCTTCTCCTTGGGTGAGCACCTCACCTTCCTTCTCACCATCTCCTTCAGTTTGCAAACTAGAAAACTCATCTTCTGTCAGAATCTCATCTCCATCTCGATCTGCAATGCCCAGGATTATACTGCAGGTTTGTGTCACTTTACAACACTCTGAACTCTAAACTTTAAGCTAAACAACCATAAAACACAAACTGTAGATGAAATCCAAAATACCAAATGGGTCTTGTAGAGACCCAAAATCTGTACGAATGTGGGTTACCACAACCTTGACTCTTTTTAAAGATTGCACAACGCAGCTTCTGATGAAGGAACTACATTCAAAGTACTACAAATATTAAAAGTGATGGATGCATAAAGCCCAAATAAATGGGAGTAATGCTTCTGGGTGCTGTTAATTTAGATGTCATATTTCTGTTATGTAAAAGGTAAAGTTGTCCTTTGCATGCCATGAAGGCACAAAGGGAGAGTGGAGGTAAGAGTTCTATGCATTCTTAACCTTGGCACTAGTTGAAAGTGAGTGGTCAGCTTCATGCCCCAGCAGCTTTACCCCAGATGTAACAGCCCCTACTAACCATTTAATAGGAGGATGAGCAGTCCCCAGAACCAGGCTGGATACTTTGAAGAAGACAAAAAAGTCCTTGCCCCAGCCAAGAATCGAGTAACACCTCAGTTGATCTGTCTGTAGTCTAGTTGCTACACCAATTACACTAACCTCGTTCCTAACTACAATGAATTCACATGAATTGCAATTAATGTGCCAGAAGTTTCCATAATGTTGTATTTTTGGAGCAGTGGACAATGGGCAAAGTTCAAAACTGAAGTAGTCATACATGTAACATACCATAATCAAACCCTATACAACAGAACAAAATTATTACCTCTCTGTTGCTTCTCCAATGCAAAAATTATCACTGCCACATTATGCCTAAGCGTGATTTCAGGCTTCTGCTGCAGTGTAAATTAAATATTCGCTCTTCTGGGATTTTACAAAGCGTAGATTGGTAGTTAGTTACTGACATTTCGGGACAACATATTGGGCCCACCTTCAAGGGTCAAGCAATCCACAAGCCTTGAAGATGGGACCGATATGTTGTGCCAAAATGTACCTACCTACCCATCTAAACTGTAAAATCCCAGAACAGCGAAGATCACACTATGGCCACTTTTTTCATACTCTCTGTTCCATCTTCATATCAACTTCACACTTCTGCATTACATTTTCACATTATCTGATAAGGCTTCTTACCAAATTTATCAAGGAGTTCATCAACAAGTGTTAAAATTGTTGCATGACTTGACTCTGGGTGTCGGAATGCAAGGAATTCATCCACAGTAAGGTGATCAGGATCACTGTGGGCTGCTTCTGACCATGACGCTCGGTCCCGCATGATTGCCTCTGCACAAAGTAAAATACAATGAAGCAATGGTCTTTGTGTCCAAATGTGAATAGTAAAAAAAAAATTCTGAAAATAAGGGAATGACAACAGGTGAAATGAGAACAAGCCTTTTGTTAGTCTCAATCACAGGGATTCAGACGAGCTCTAACAGGCCCATGTGAGTAGGTTCTCTCTTTTTCACATTCCACCTGATGAGGGAAGTAGATCGAGCCTCCAAGACACTAGGGGTTTTTAACCTTTATCATCCTACCAGACCATATGCTGGTCTCTAAAATGTACTGGTGAATGGCCTAGAATGCCGTATGCTGATCTTTGTGTGTTGACTTGGTAGCAATTTGAATCTCCACAGTGAGCCACAAAAACTTGGGCCAACAGAAGTGACAACTGGAATTTAAATTTGTCTGCCAAAGGTTAATCTGAGGCAATGAACATGCCCAAAATTTCAGTCATGACAATAACCATACACCATTCAGAAATTTCAGTATTTAAGGTGTAATGTATTCAGCACACTTGCTGACAATATAACTGATATTAGAATTCATGGTCACCACATACCTTTCATAGATCTATTTAACCCTCTGTGTTTCTCATCATGGTTCTTGGCATACTCTCTGCTAAACCCTTTCTGCTGCAGGAAGAAGGTATGGTATTCTTCCCATGATATCATTCCTGGCAACAACATTCAGTTAGTACCAACTCAACAATTACTTCATAGGTGACATGATAGTACAGGGGTAAAGTACGATACTACATGCAGAAAGTCTTGGGAGATTTAACGGGTCCCCAGCACACAACAAGCAAATGTAACAAAGCCCAAAAATATTTGGTTGTGCCTCTACCCAGTGAAACAAAACAATCCACTGCCATGATCAGTACATCCATGAGGTTCCACTATTCGCAATAAAATGATGATGCTAAGACTGATAGCTGTGAAATGGTCCAAAATAAAGGGGCCCTAAATCATAATAGGGCTGTAATATTCTCAAAAGTCACAATGTCTAACCTTCAGTACAGATAATGTCTTTAGTCTGCACAAAAAAACTAAACAGAATCATGTGAATGACTCTGTAATACAGCAGCATTATTTTTTCTGACAATTATCATTTGTCACTTCCTGCCATTCCACCATAACATATGTGGGCAGTAGGATGAGTGGGAAACATTATTAGGATAAATGAACCAACAGGAAGTGGCAACTGACAGATGAAACAATGACCCTACAGAATGTCTCTGTCCTTCAGGCCAAAATCTCCTCCCACGTTCAGAAATGTGTATTACCTCAATTTCACTGTATGCAATTATATAAAGATCAGAGATTGCTAACCTACCATTCCTGGGATTATTATCAATGGAAACAAACAGCCCGAAGTTTTCCCTCAAAGCCTCATTGATATGCTCCTGAATCTTTTCACTGATCCAGTCTGACAACTCCTGCAAACTGAGGAGTCCATCTCCATTACTGTCAGCACTGTAAATAGCAACACACAAATATGGAATAACAATTACTTCCAAAAATTAGTGCTCGATTGTCAAGTAGTCACAATTCTGATACAATACATAGTACATACATACATATATAAGTATCATGTTATGAAGATCTATGGGATATGGTGGAGGCATGACATGAGTCAACACATTTTGACTTCATAATGGAGGCAGTTTACTCCCACCAACTCCATGGAGCAAAGTCCTTCTTGGGATGCTAACAACTGCCAGATATTTAAGAAATGCCCATAATTTATGGAACCCACATGTTCATCACTGTGTTCACAAGAATCCACCACTGGTCCCTACTTTCAACTTTGTGTGTACGTGCCAGGACCAAAAACGACTGTCACTTTTGCAATGGCAGCAACATTAATAACTGGATGACTGTAATGAGGGGTTTTCAAATTGTGATGCTACAAATATGCTTGTAAAAGTGGGCAGACCTAGACAGGTTCAACACTTACACTGGGCTTATGCAGTGTCATATGATGAAAACCCCATACAAGTACCTTATTTTACAGCATGGAAACCACGCCGCAAGCAGTAACAGCAATACGCATTCAGAATTGCCAATATTGATAGTGACTACTGTATGTTACAACTGTAGATAATGAAGGTGTCAACAAAGCTTAGACTGAGGCATGGCGCAAATATTGTCAGATGCTGTAAAAAAGAAAGTGGTGCTACGCTTGCCTACATACACACAGAAAACCAAAACCTAATTGTGGTTAATACACAAACAAATTCACAACTAAAAAGCCTAAATTAAACCTGAAAAACATTTCAGTTTACCTTAAGTTTGTATGTATATAAGGAAACCTCAAACCCTAATGTCCGTGTCATACCTTGAAACGCAATGCTCAAGGATTAAATATTTCTGGTTTTAGTAGTTTTGTCATGTATCTTTGGTACTATAAATTAACTCTCAGTGGCAGTCTTCTGTTGGCAACCCTGATCTACTATGGTGAGATATGTGTAGGCCACAAGTACTGAAAGTAACAATGAGCATATATATATAAGTACCTACCTTTCTCAAGAAGAAATACTGCTTTAACTAACGAAAAACAGTATCCAAAAACTGTGTGAATAAAAGTCTGTTCAAAGTTACATCTCACAAGGGCGAGTGTTGGTTCTATTTTGGAATTTAGTGCTGAACCCAGATACTCTTAGTTCTCATTAAAACAGAAACATCTCTATTAGTTTACTGACTGTATACAATATTGCAATAAATTCCAACAACACTTTAAACATACTGATTATGCTACTATAGCAAACACAGCACCTTCAATGTCCCTCCCAGTATACTTAACTTATACACACTTCTGTCACATTCATCAATATACTAAACAACCATACACTGACATTTTTAACAGCCTCAGAATCCTTAATCAATTATTGGCACTATATAAAATAATTTGTGTTTAAAAACATTCATAATGTCTTGGTTAAAAGATATTTGCTAAAATGCCTACATTCTTCACAAACATGTCTGTTAAAAAGGTATGAATTAATGTTACTAAATGTACATGATGTCTATGAGTGAAACGTGTAATGTAGAATGAAACACTGGTTCAACAGCGGCAACATCACACCAAAGAGATTTATTGCAATAATTTTTATCACACTTTTTCACCAGTCACAGTACATCCTATAATTCAACCATCACTGCACGAGGTTCATCATACTTGATTGTACTCAGGATTACACATGCCAGGCATTATTCATGGCACAAACTCTATCTCTCTGTTTCAGAAAAGACAGCATTACTGCCAAATTCGAACCCTGGTAACTATACCAGCAACACTTACTTATTAAAAATTTTCTCCAGCAATGCCTTCGGATCTTGAAACTGTGGCCCTTCTTTCACGTCTCCAATAATGATTTCTTTCCGGAAGTTTTGGTTAATATCTCCATCTCTTTCTAGACGAACTGCATCTAAATGGTTCGGTAATTTTTCAACTTCATTTCGCGAATGAATCGGGACAATCTGTTGTGGCAAAGACTTTAGTGGCAAGGAGAGCATCCATGTCATACCAAATAAGCTTACATACAAGAAAAATGGTACAGCGTATGACCACCGCTGACAGCAGATTGCAGATTTCCTTCTGCATTGAAACATGTCTCTTCACTAGCATGCAAATAAACGAATGAACCGATTGTTGACTGGACGTTAACATTGTTTCGCTTCCGACTGCTTTATATATATATAATAACAACAGGTCATTCTGAACAGTCCTACATTTTATGCCTATACAACTGTACACAACCACTTTGTCGAAATGGAACTAATTCATAGTGTGTTACGGGGGCAAGGACTGAACTGATTCCCGGCCCCACGTTTCTTCTTCTTACTTCATGCTACACGTTACACCCTGCAACAGAAACACTCCCACTGTGCAATTGTTCATTAAAAAATGCAGCATAGTTAATTAAAATCACCGGTCTGTGCACCACCATTTACATACCTTCCAAACACACAAACCGCATTGTCCACCATTCTGAAACTCTACACTGCATCCAACACCTCATAAAAAGTTTCCCCAAATCACAGCATACAGCTAGAGATTGAACTAGATGATCTGTGACTGTTCACAACCCGGCAATATAAAAGACATTTAGCCGCCAGTTGACAGTGCTGTGTGACAACTGTGCTCTAAGGCCGGCCTTTGTAACAAATGTTTTCAAACAGTATACCACACGAGTAATATCAACGTTTACAGGTAAGGTAAAGGTAAAGTTCTCCCTAGGCCAGGCCATGAAGGCCCAGAGAGCGAGTAGAGGTTTCTTTTTCTTTTTTTCCCCAATGGCTCGACAGCCCCTTGGGGGGCCTAGGCCGCCTCATTTTTCGAGGCTTTACGATCACACACTTTTAGACGGACCGTCCAGCCCGTAGCGAGCCGCTGTACCGACTACGCTATCCCGGCCCACATTTACAAGGACTTTACCCATTGTCAAAGATACTCAAAATGAACAAGCCCTACGTTGCGGAAGCATCTGCTGCCTTCCTCAGGTGAAAGCACTAATCCTAAGAAACAGTTGACCAAAATACAACAAATACGTCGTCATTCAACTGCTGCACAACCCATTTAAACCTTAAATATGAGGTGCAGCTTATCGCATCAAACAGGACAGCACCAAGTTAATGGTGTGAAGATTCTGATGTGCTATATACCTTTAGTACAGATACTCATCATGTACTACGTCACAGCGGACACGAACTTAATTGCTTAACGCTACCCTTCTTCGCTCAAAGTCAGCGATACAGTTACAGAACGCTGGTTGTTAAATCATCATGTGATACAACTTTGCCCGCAAAAGTGCCTTTCTCTGCCATCTATGTATACTAAGCACAGCCACTGAGCGCCGGTTACAGTAACACACGTAGGCGCCGTTTGTGGCGCCACAAGACATAGTCGCCAGGGTTCCATTGAACCTTCATCGAGGTGTTTCATGTACCCAGTGACTGAAAAAATCTTGATCTAAAGCCGCGTCCACATCAGTAAATATTTTGTTGTGTGTTGAATGTGAAAATTCAGCGCACAAATTTTCGCTAATGTTTTTGCTACATAAAAATTTACGTTGTGCGCTGTGCGTCAGTGATCAACACGTGCGTGTGGCAACATAAACATTCATCAAAAGCACTGCACATTCACAGATACGTCCACACTGAGATAAATTTGTTAACGCACGCACAAATTTGTGTCAAATACAACACACAACAAAAATATGTATTAATGTGGACGCGGCTTAAGGGGTACACGGGTTAGGTGCTTCTTTGCTTGAAAACGGAAACGGAGCCGGCTTCCGAAACGTCGTGCTTCTTTAACAGAGCGATCCGGTTTGGCGCTTCATACGCGAATTTAAGACGACCTCGTATATCTAAGAGCCAAATTTAAGGAAAAACATCGTCTTGCATTCGAGTAAATACGGTATTATTCATGCTAAATCTAGTTTGAGGCAGCTAGCTGGAGGAGTTATTGAACAGTTGGTTCATCATCGTTAGGTGACTTCGGTAACAGAAATCAAGGTGTAAGGCAGAAATATAACCATGGATACCTGAAAACATGAAAAATAAAAATACATACACATAGGCCCAACTTGGGGGGGGGGGGGGCAACCCCCCCTCCCCATATTTTTTCTACCAAACAATTTTTTGGGCTACTGAGTTGAAGAAAGGTAAATTTAAAAAATTTGGGGTGAGAGTGGGTGAAAGGTGTGTATGTATATTAAGGACTGGTTGAAACCAAACTTCCCCCTCTTTCTAACTTGACTCCTTGACTTTACTCATAATATCCATGGTCGATTTTGCGCCCCCAGTGTTATTAGCCAAGTTAAGCCTATGCACCTATAATGGTAAGTCCAACTCACTAGTTGGCATAGCAACTGGGCTATGGACCACATGGTCCAGGATTCGAATGCCACCAGGGGCAGACCAGCTCTGGGGCCCACACAGCCTCCTATTCAATGGGTACTGGAGTTCTTTCATGGGTTAAAGCTGCTGACACGTTATGTTGATTAGTTACCTCCATCCACTGCCGATGTTAAGAATGAGTGGAGCTAGATATCTACGTTCCCTATACGCCTTCATGGTATTGATAGGGACAACTGTGCGTCTTTTTTACCTCACTGCCTGTACTTGGTTACCTTGTGTTCACTTCTAGACCAACTTTACTAGCAACTAATTTAACACTGTACTTCCTTTATCAGCACAATCTACCAGCTCATGCGTCACAGTGAATTTCAACTGCTCCTGATGTTCTTCAACCACCCTATTGGAATATTCTTCAACAACAGCAATAAACCATCTACCTGTTTCAGGTTATTTTGTACAGTAAAGGCATCAGGCACTCATTCATCATACAAACTCTGCTACAGTTTTCACTTTATCTATTAATTATGTATCATTCAGCGAGAATGATGCACAGTACTTGTGTCATGCACCATTAACTTTCTTTAAATCCATAAAATAGACTGTGGAATAAAAGGTGTCAATAAATTAGGAATATTTCACGTTATTTTCCTTCTATTCTACATTTTATTATCTTAGGCCCGTTTATATTCTTCATACATAATTGAATCAGTGCACAAAACAAATGTACCACACACTTTTACACTGATCTGAACCTGAAACCTGATCCCATTTTCAGACTGTTGTAATAAAAATCAGATCTCTGCATCCAAGATCATTCCAAATTCTTACACTGTCCATCCATCAGTGACACACACCAAGTATCCAGTCACAGTGTAAGAACTGCAGGTCAAATATGATCATACACTGTAGAATATAAAATCCTATGATCATCTAAATATGCACAGATAAATTTTCTGGATACAAACAGTTATTAGGTTTAATACGGGATGCAGGGAGGTCACGTGCAATTATGGTCCAGGTAAGTTGTACGCAGTTGTCATTTCTTGTCATAAGAATGCTCGTCCACACCATGAACATGTCTCATGGACAGTAAAGGGAATATACCCTCATAGTAGGACTACTACTTGCCTTCAGAACCCGTAAAATGGTCTATAAAGGAAATACAGCCATGCACTGATGAGCATAATGTTTTCAGTTCATTCAATCCCCAACAAATCAGTGATAATTACGAGTACTTCCATAAAAGTTAACATCTCACTATTTCGCCCATAAACTGTATTTTATGGGTTTTGTTTGTTTCCCAGAATAAAACACTATCACCTTTACTTGAATTCTCGAGGTATCACACACTTTTTTGGAGAATGGAACCAATTTTTAAATTACTTAGGACTCATCTAAAGTAGCAGCAATGGAAGGAAGTTGTGCAGGGCACACTAACAAGGGTGGAATGGTCTGGTAGATCACAGGTCAGCGCTATCGATTCGGCTTCTATTGAACATGTTTCATGCACATATCAGGGTTTCTACATCACCTTTTTTTACAAGTGATTCCTCGCTGCTTTAAGAATAGGAAACCTTTCTCCAGTACAAATACCCCTGAAGTCATCAAGTGAGATGTCCCAGATAGCGACGCCTCCCAACCCCTTGTTCTTGACGTATGCACCCTTGTAGCCAGCTGTGTCAGGGTCCTCATAGGCCACCCATAGGCCAGTATCAGAGCTAGAATCTGGCAGGCGGAAAGCATAGGAGCCAAGTTTGTGAGAAGGGTCACTGACACGGCGAAGGAGATGAGATGCTGACTGAGAGTTCCCACTGGGGTTGGGAAGCAGGCTGCAGACTTCAGGATATGACAGCAGGCCTGCAGTCTTGGTCTGGGGCCCTGCTTCGCCTGGGCCATCAGCTCCAATTGGGGCACACCAGATATCTTGCTGTCTGGTGTCAGTTTCCACGTGACACCAAAAGCTCCAATGCCAAGGATGATCTTGTCGGCTGTAACGAAGAAGTCCAGTGAACACAGTTTGTCGTCAGCCATAAGTAAACTTGTTATGGAATTTTAATGTCCATTACCTTCATCACAAAAGCTGACACCATTTAATCCGTCACATACTGTGTTATGTTGCTTCTGATAAATTGTACTCAGTTTTATTATATTATATTTCAATTCTATGTATTTTAAGAATTCAATTTTTATATTTGTTATATTATTTATATGCTCAATCATAATTTTGAAGTGTAATTTTGACCTTAATCAGTATATGTGTACATATGAGTGTGCGATGACTGATATCTATTATCGGATAGATCACTGATTCATAAAGTGTGTGTGTGTTTTTGTGTGTGTTTGTAGTGTTTTTATGTGGTGTTTGTGTATTTTATGACTTGTTCCATAACCCTTTTGTTTTTGTGACGCACTTGTGGATTCGTGGAATGTGTATATATATATATGTATGTATGTATATATGTATGTAGAGATTTATTTCTCAAAGATCAGTTACTGTGTACTAACATCCTACATCTATTTCTGAGTCTTCTATGGATGTTTTACCTTATTACAGTTTCAAGACAAGTTTTGTTTACATTTATTGTGTTCACAAAAGTGGTACATTTCGTGCCCTCTGCACTGAAGTTGGCTATTGTTAAATATTGATAAATACAATCAAAGATTTTGATCTTCAGACATAACAAGTAAAAGGTAAAGTCCATCCTAGAACAAGCCATAAAGGCCCAGAGGGGCAGAAGAGATGTTCATCTTTTCACACAATGATCCTGGCAAAGCTACAAAAAATAATTAGCTATAGATAAATTTCTTCTTAGTTTTAACACTTACCTGTTCATGTACCTGAGGAATATGGTTAAATTCTGAAGTACAATACTGGCTTGTTATACATCTGTACAGGCCTGTCTCTTTCTCTATTACTTTGTCACGCTTAGCTTCAAATATCAGTAACCAACACACATGTTAGGCAGCCCTATATCGTGTCATCTTTCCCCACACTGACTCACTACTTCACTATTCTCACCTGGTACACCCTTCTCAAGCCACGATCGGATTGTTCCATCTACTGTGTGGTTGACATCCCTGTTTCCAGCTTGATACAGGGCAGCAGGATAGTCGGCCTCATCAGGTTCCCTTTGTGGTGTTGTATAGTTAAATGCCAGGACATTGATAAAGTCCAGGTTGGGTACAATATCATTCAGATCATAGTAGATCTGTGAACAAAAACACCTCTTGCATTAAATTTAGTTCCTCCAAATAAACCTGAAGTTTAGAGGTGAAAAGGACCAGTAAGCACATGCCATGAATGGATACAGGGAGTGTATATCAGAAATTCCTCATTTTTAACATTGGTATTAAACCAAGTGGGTGGTAAATTTCATGTTGTGACTGTCTTGGATAGGAAGCTAGTTATAATCTTATTTTGCATGTATTAATGCAATTATTGTTTTTAAATTGTCTTTGTTGTTGTGTCCCTTATATATTTAGACACTGAATACAATTCCAGTGAAAACTGGTAGCTAATCCTTTGCACTGTGAAAGCCTGATACTGAAAACTCTCTTGAGCCAGGTAAGTCCACATTATATCATCACAATCCATTTCCCAAAGTTCCATTTTAGTAAAATACTTAACACAGTGTTACCTCAAAATGTATCTTTCCACACAGTTTCCCAATGAAAACTTAGTAAACATCCCTTTTTTCTTTATGGCTGTTAAAATCTATTCTTCTCAGCCTCCGAAGTGAAGTTAGTTAGTTCCCCCCCCCCCCCCCCCCCCCCCGATGTGCGCCTGCCCGACGCTCTAGTGAGATTTTATTAGACTTTCTTAAGGTTATTATCACTGTGATTGTTTGCCTAGCTCCCATCATCGACTATTAAACCTCCTTGACATGCGGCAGAGAGTTGGACGAGCGCTTATTGATCAAGCAGAAAAAAAACATCCTATACAATCACTTGATAATGACAGGAAATAATCCATTCCACTAATCTCCCCCATTTATAACTTTTTCCATCTGTAACTTGATAACCTCTTGTGATGCAAATATGCTACTGAATGTTGTGTTTTTTATTATGCCAGTGACTGGAAACTATCTACACACAACGAATTCTGTCATCTAGGCATTTTAACCAGCACACTAACATCACCTACTTTGCGTGAGACGTGTGAACCATGAGGGGCAATATTCATGGCTCGCTTATTGTGGAAATCACTCTTCGTCTGTTATGGCAATAAAATAAATCTTTATGTAAATCTTGCTGATGAAGCATTCTTACACCAATACCATGCCATTTATGTTTCTTAAGCATCCCTGTTTCCTCCCCAGGGGACATCGCTTTATTGTAGGCACCTCCAATGCCAGGCAAAGAGGTCTGCCAGTTCCATTGAAGTTGAGAGCTATGCTGGTAAGGCCAACCACACCAAACAGGTCCCAACTGAGGAGCCAGATGAAGTGTGTCCCACAATGATAGGGCAGAAGGGTCTCTTTAGGTGAGCTACACTAACCCTCCTTGGGCTGGGGGCTAATCACCCACATATCCGAAAAAATAACATTGATTCAGAATCAATGGGTGTCAAGAGATGGAAGAAGAAAGCAAAAGACAGATCTGTATGGGCTATCATTCTGAAGGAGGCACTGGTTAAACTATACGGACCACATGCTAATGAAGAAGAAGAGAAGCGGCCCTGTTTAATATTACAATTATAAAATCAAACTGTATGTAAAATTAGTATTATTCAGTCTGTGAATTTTGCTTGCAATCATTTATAAATACCAACAAAATTATTGTATGTAAAATTTTCATTTCTAAAATGTCTGGGTATTAGTGGACAGATTCCATCTCTAACCACCATGGAAAAAACAATGTAATACTGCTGTTTCATGTAACATAAGAGGGCTGTATGACTTATAATTGACAACATTCTACTAAGAACTGAAATCAAATTGTACAATAAACTGAAATAGTGGGGGATATAAATAATGTAAGTATTAAGAGTTCCAAGCTGTGTGTGAGTTTCAGAAACTATCCACTTTTAATGCACAAAGAAAACCACCTGCATTACCAATTGTTCAGAAATGTGTCTGGCCACAGACCAATTTTGGATACAGTGCCCTGGAGACATGTATGAGTGACTATGTTGTGGGTTAAGCCTCACCTCTTGTTCTGTTCTGTTCTGGCCTGTTGCCAGTCAATTTATTAGTTAAGCCATCAGTTACAACCCATGAAATGATATGTGTATTTTTTTCCAGTTCACTGGTGTAGTATGTCATCATCCTCTGTTAAATAGCATATTTGAGGATGCAGTACCAAGGACTCAGTATCACTGCACGCTTATGGTAACAAAAAACGTGACTGGCTATGGTGCAGATGACTGGAATTGCATTCCTGGCTGAGCTAATTTGGATGTTCTCTTTGAGCATCTGCGTCCTGACTGTCTCTCTGACACACAAAGCCTCCTCTCCAGCGAGTATTCAGGGAACTTTCACCACTGGGACATGAAACCAATGTTTCACCTCCATCTGTTGCCAAGGCTAAGAACATAACTTATAAACATATGACACAAAGTGTTTTGACACATGGAAGTTTACATTTACTGGTGTTTGTAAAAATTATTGATGGTATGGACATTGCTACTTACGGAAGTGTCGACATTGGGCAGGATGGTTGTTGTAAGCAAGAGGCCATCTGGTCTCAAAGAGTTCTTCAATTCCCTAATGAGAGCTGTGTATTCATCACGATGCTCCTCTGCCTTCTCATCCTTGTGGCTGCTTGCGAGGCCAAATGTCTTTTTGAAGCCATGCCATAGAGACCCTGCGTACCAAAAAGGAAACTTAGTTATGAGTTATGACAGCATCTGATGGAGATCTGACAACTGTCCGCTGTTCCTTTATTTGGAGCAGACTTGCTGAAATTTTGGTACTAATAACCTACTTATGAGCTAGCCATTATGATTTTAAATTACTATAAAGATGAAATAATATATATTCCTCCATAATGGTGGGTGATAAAATATTTTAAATTGATTCTGTCCTTTCTACTAGCTCTGCAGTTGAGACAATCTCAGGGATTACACAGGCATGTGTTCATCAGGTCTAATAGTTATTTTAAAAATGTATTTTTTATGTTAGTCTCTCCATGCATTTTATGATTCGATGTTTAAAAAACCAACAGAATGCACTTCACTTTCACTTTAATATGTATTAATTAACCCCTACGTATGTTTCGGTTTACATAAACCATCCTCAGGGAAGGGGGGGTCAAAATTACGTTACATCACATCCAATGTTAGTACAAGTTTAAATATTGTGCAATGTCTTGCATGTTATTACAATCACTGTAAAATCAGAGTTAAAAAACGCATAAAATCCTTAAAATTCGTTTAATTTTTGTGTTGAAATAATAAAATGTAGTAGAATGTATAGCTGTGTTACTCCACACCTCTGGTTATTTTTGGTTCTTAGTTTTGTATACTGTGGTGGAACTATTTAGTAAATATGTCCTGTAAAAAATGTGTAATTATTAGAAACATGCATTCTAAAGATGAAGTTTACAGTGATTGTAATAACATGTAAGACATTGCACAATATTTAAACTTGTATTAACTTTGGATGTGATGTAACATAGTTTTGACCCCCATGAGGATGGTTTATGTAAACCGAAACATATGTAGGGGTTAATTAATACATGTTAAAGTGAAAGTGAAGTGCATTCTGTTGGTTTTTTAAACATTGATTTAGAAATGTATGTTTATTATGTTCAAAACTGCATATTCTACTTATGACAGCACATATGCTCTCTGACTGCATCACTCTTTAGACCTACAGCGAACTGCCACCAGTATTGGGGTCAGTCCACCATCCACTCTCTAAAAGTTTTATTTCTTTTTATGATGTGGGAGTTATTACCTTCCCTTTGGTTAAATCCTGAATGCTGTGTTCAAGGTTCTCTGAATGCTGGGAAGAATTGCTTCCTTAGCAAAGCCAAGCAATTTTCAAGAGGGTCTCCCTTTCATACCCTTCTTGCAATGATTTTATGACACTAAATCTTGTGGACCCAAATGAAGCAGCTGCTTGAGCTTGTCCAGATAATGACCTTCAACATCACAGTCTCAAGTCTTGAACTTGTAAACAGTGCAGCCATGTTCCCTGCTGATAGCTCTGTTTTTGAAATCACTGCTTCCCCCCGCCACAGGGTTTCCGTCCTTTTGTGTAGTGGGGGTGAGGGACTCGAACCCTTCGCCACACACATTATTATTTTTGTTAAAGAGTTTCCCAGGCTGGACTCAAACCAACCCTGACATGGGAAGTCTGGTTACAAAATGGAGTATGTGACAACTGTATACAGTAAGTTAAATGTGTAACAGGATTTCTAAAGCTTCCAATGACATCTATCTGATCAAAACGTTGTCTGTCTTCAAACCCATCTGTGGTGTAGAAAATGCCAAATGTAAGTAACAAATTGTGTAAAATCTGTAAGCGACACACTGCAAGTAAATCACTATAGAATAAACACTTATGAAGGGCACATATGTGTGCATATAATTATCATATAAAGCCACATGAATATTAAGCAAACCAAACCATATACTACTGTAAAACCAGCTCACCATCAGGCATAGTGTTTTTTTCTAGTCTTTTTCACTAATATTATTTTTATTTTTCCCTTTATATAACTTTTGGTCCATGTACTCATTTTAGTTAAATTGGTGATCGGAAAAATTTTGTAACTTTTTACTTGTATACTGTACATACTGTAAATTGTAATCTTCAATAAATAATTAAAAAAAAAGCAAAAAGTGATAAGCTTTCAATTCTGAACTTCAAAATCCATAACATTCATACTCACCCAGAGTGCCACGGTCCTTTTTCACATAGATTTCTGGGAATTCCCAGGCAAGATCTAGACCATCAAAAGCATACTGTCGCAGAAGTGTTTTTGCTGAACTTACAAATGCTTTCCGGTTATCCTCACTTTCCAGCTGAAATGCAAAGACAATGTCTGCCTGAACTGATCAATGTGGACTAACACAAGCATTAATTCTCTGGTGTTTATCTTGAAGGACCAACCCTTTAACTTTAAATTCTACCACTGAACCCAAACCACAGGCAGTCAAATTAGTGATACAAGTTGTTAGAAATTGACGAATATATTTGCAGAAGATAATTAAACTATAGGACTGTTAATTCCAGAGTTACATTTATTTATAACAAAGCATTTAAAAACAGTTCTTCCTGGAACTTCTAATTATGGACATAAAAAGAATTGGGGCTGTATGATCATTTGACATTAGCTTTATGAATGGCACAACAATAACTGATATACTGCTGCAAATTTGTGATGCATTATGTGCTTGTATATCAATGTGCTACAGTATCATACAAATGTGGCTTGCACTGTTCACATACCAGAGTCAGATACTTTTCCTTTACGGAGTCAGCCAGACCTCCGACAGACAGTAGGATGTTCAGGCCAGGATAACGCTTCTTGAGTGACGTCACAGTCCTGTAGTAACCCTTTCCAGAGTCCAGTTCCTGGTACTCATCCAGAGGTACCAGCTTGTAGTTGCCACCATCAATAACAGCAAATCCATACACGAGGTGTGTACACGTGGTCAGGGAGGGTTCAATGTCACCTGGAGCCTCTACTTTCCCAAGACCTGCAAACACAACAGCACCACTGTCACCACAACCATCACCGCCAATCATCTTCAACATCATGACTATTTCTACGCAACTTTTCTAGTTTTTTTTCAGGTATGTTTGCAAAAGCACCTCAAGATAATTCTTGTATTGCCTGTCAGTGTCCCAGTGTAACAACTCTGCCATCACTGAATGAGTTATGAAGGAATTTGGTGCAGTTCTACATTACACTCAAGACACAGATACATTTGATTTTAAGTCACATCTGCATACTGGCGTTGCTAACAGATGAAAAAGTATGATATTGCTCCCTCGAACTAATACAGAACATGTTAGTGCAGCCAACTTGTATCTGCATGTATCAGGTTCAAATACCAGTCGTGGTACCACTTATCCTGACTTAAGTGTTTTGTGGTCTTCATCAGTTCACTGCTGGAATAATTTATATACAATAGTTGGAGGTTTATGAATGCCAGGCTGTGTGTATAGTTTACTCTCACTGTCTGAAAGCCGGTGTGAACTGTCACACAGCCAAGGCATATATGTACGTAACTTCACCTATATCAGACTGCCAGTGTCTAGAAGCCAGTGGTGGGATCATAAGCTGACACACACTTTTGGGAGGAACATGCTGCCTCCATCTTCAGGCTGACAGAATTACGTCCGTGTCCCTGACAAATCACTGCACTTGGGCCATCAATAGTAGGTATTTTGCTTGTAATACATCAACACATTAATGCGTACAGTGTTGTGGAGGTGACACTTGACGTTGGCTAGGTATTGATACAGGTAGAAAGTAGCCAGATTTAGTGGTGAGCAAAAAGTCACTACATAAGTACATGTGATTCAGTCACTGTGATTGGAAAATCATGATCACTCCCATGATTCAACCATTCTTCAGTGGTTGTGCCACACAAAATACTGACCAAATCGCCAATTGCATTCTGCTTCCCCACAGAGCAGTACCTGTGTGTAAGCACCATGCCATCAAGATATATGGGAAGCATGGAGGTAAAGCTCCACACATTATAGATGTCAGCATGTATGTATAAATCAGAGTGGAGTAGGACTGCTAATGGAGGCCTTCCAGACAGGGTATGTCCTGCATGATTATTGCAGTGAACGGGCGTTTTGACTGCATTAAACTCAGTCATAACGACACCCAAGTGAGCCAGAAGTATGCCATTGTAACTTACTGTCATGTCATCAGAGGTGAGTGGAGTACGGGTAATTTTAAGTTTGTTTTATTGAGACCAAAGGTGCAGTGATGTCTCTCTACACATCATAAAAATGCCTTACCCTTTACAGCATACTGGTAACTATACATACCACAAGGTTTAAGGGAAGCCCAATGTGTTCTCTGTGAGGTTCAAACGCAATCTTTTCTACAACAATTACCTACTGGTTTTGAGGCGCGTTTGCAAAATTGCGAAAAGCGACTATTAGCATCGTCATGTTTGTCTGTCCGTCCGTCCTTCTGTCTGTGTGTGTGTCCACATGGAACAACTCAGCTCCCATTGGACGGATTTTCACGAAATTCCATACTTGAGGATTTTTCGAAAATATGTCTAGAAGATTCAAGTTTAATTAAAATCTGACAATAATAACGGGCACTTTACATGATGACCTATGTATATTTATGGTAATGTCTCGCTGAATTCTTGTTAGAATGAAAAATTTTGCAGACAAAAGTAGTAGAGAAAATCAAAACGCACGTTTTGTGCACAATAACATTTTTCCGAAAATCGTGTCGTTTATGAGAAAATGTGAAAAAAAAAAAAATGGTAAAGCCAGACAGGCCACAGATTACAATATAATACGACGCAGAGAAGATGCGATTTACATGCCAGATAACTAAGGCAAGAATACAGACACACAGTTAACAGTAATATCAAATATTTTGTAGCTCAACAACAGTGCAAAGGGAAGCCATTGTTGCATTTCCATGGCAACGCTGAATACTTCTATGTCACTGACTAAAAGCGGACGTATTGTTGCGTTTCTATGGCAACAATGTTTACGGGAACACGCAACAATGTAACGTCGTATTTACATTGTCTATTTGTCTTTCTCTCTTGCGCTTGTTACACAAGGTCCTGCTTAGACCCCAGCTACGTTTAATATTGCTTACCTTCTCTATATCTCGACCGACTGTCATAATAACATACAACACGGCCAGTGTGCAGGCCGTCTGCCCAACTTATAGCTGCTACTGCAGCAGCAACATACAAAACCCAATGCAGTGCCATCTCGGAAATATACCTCACAGCCGTATCACACTTTCCTCTACAGCAGATATTTGGAGACTGCGAGAACAGTGAAAAGGAAGGTGTTTAAATCGGCGTAATCACGGATAATGGTCAGCTTGTTAGTACCAGCCTGGAGCCGTGTAGGCTAGGTGGGAGTAAGTGGAAAAGAGGGGCGTGGGGATTACCAAGGGGAAGAAGTTCGTGGCCTTAGGATGCAAAATTTGTTGCAGTTACGGCAGTGTTCATACGAGTTGTCACTATATTATGCCTTACAGTTTTTCTTATACACAGGGTGTTTCTGAAATATACGGTAACAGTGTAAGTGGCGTGTTCTGTGTACAAAAGGAGAGAAATAGGTCTATGAAAACATGGGCACTTGAACGATTCTGTTTCGAGCTATAGGCCGTTTGAAATTTGAAACGTCGAGCAAGTGCGGCGGACATACCTGCATTGCAAGGCTCCGTCCCCCAGAAGACTTACATCTGATGCTTAAGGTGTACCCTCATTGAGCGAATGACATGTAATGCCATTCTTAAGACTGCCGGTTGAATAAAGCTGGCTTGCTGTCCGCACTGGAATAACCTCCGAGTGCCATCTACCTCCGTGGCAACTCCTCTGCCCTCTTATTACACATCGAATGCCACCGGCACGGTAATAGTCGGATTTCTTTGAAGTTACCGACAGCAGTCGGGAATGTCTGGGCCCAGTACCAGGGGCGCACCCAAGGGGCAGCTGCCGGGCTGCAGCCCCCCCCCCCCCCCCGAAATCGAAATTTAAAGAACACAGTTTTAGTAGACACAATGATACCAAACGTCTTACATGATTTGGCCTTCAGCCGAAATCAGCCACTGAAATCGGCTGAGGCTAGTACATTAGAATTTTGAAACATAAAATAGAAAACTTAGGATGTTTTAGATGAAATAAAAAATAAGAAGACAAGACATTGTGATTTAAATGAGTTGGGTGAGTTACGTAGTTTTATTTGTATGTATATTAATGCAATTGCAAAGAGTGTTACGTTGCAGTTATACTTACGACATGATTTTTATAGCATAATTTTAACACCAAATATAAATTATATATAGAATAAGGATCAGCACTACCCCCCCAATTGAAAAATTCTGGCTGCACACCTGCCCAGTACGTACGATATCGCCCGGCATTTTGAGATGTAATGGCGTTTGTACCACGCGGTTGCCACTACATGACACTCGACCTTCACATGATGCCAGTCTGAAGAGTAATATTTGCGTTTGCGGGAGCACAGTGGACAGTCCAGACACCATAGTTGGACGACCGAGTCCTGGACAATGTTGCTGGACATCTAGTACCACCACGCTGAGGGAGGCACAGCTACAGAACACGTAGATATACACCAGGGTTACATAACCCTCGGCGACTGCGTTGGCGTGTAATATTTGTGGATCCTCAGTATGGAATTTGCTTCATGTCACCTATCTGACGCCTAGAATTTTGAGGTGGCCTCTAGATTTTTGGTAAATTTGTGGACGACTGATATATAACTAACTTCATGGAGCAAGGATCTTCTTGAAAAGCTAACAGCTGTTCTGCTAGTCAAGAAATTCCCCTGCAATGTAGTGAATTTTGGGAAGACTGTCCAGTTGTAGAATTAGAAAATACTCGTAAGTTTTAACATATGGACGAATGATGTAAGAACTAGTATGTTATGGAATTCTATACCTATGTCATAAGGTAGACCCTGTTGGCATGTGAAGGCCAGAACACTGTTAGGAAGTAACTTGGTGTGTGTATAAGTATTTGCTGATGGCCAGATACTTAGAAATGTGTAACGCGCAGACCGAGGTCAAACTGCGTGACATACCATCAGCAAGGATAGTTATTGTTTCGTTGAGAAATAGCAAACTGATGTTATGAAGTAGGATGGAAAGACGCAGCATTTAAGGTATAAAAAGTTAGGAAGCTGGACAGTTGCAGAGGTGTTAAGAGAGGTATTTCGCTATCTTCGAGGTGACGTACTGTCACAGTCGTGACGCCCGACGTCGTCATGATAGTCTACGCCTTTGTGATATATCTGCAAGTTAGGAAGGTTTGCTTCTGAATTGACCAAGGTGTATGGTGGTTCTGGACAGTGATGTGGATAGAAACTAGCGAATTGTCAGATAAACTATTGTAGGCAACCTCGCTCCTCATTTTAATAGTGTAACATTCTTAGCAATATATTTTATGTAAGGAAAAATTAACTTCATTTACGGTTGCTCTCTTTCCCTCTCTGAACCCTATGCTTTCGAACCTAGACAAGTGTAGTTGAAGGGTCTTAACTCTCGCAGTCCCTGCATTGTTAATTTACAACATATACGAGAGATGGTGGCACGCTACCGGATCGGATCTCCGGACTTCAAGTTCGAGAGCCTGATTCTTACCCTATAGTGGCGCAAAGTCTGATGTTCCAGAACTGGCACAGAGTGCTGGAACGTTGGACTCATTGCGTCACAACATCCCCTCACGTTATGTAACGCGAATGTTCAGTACCGCTTTCACAACAGCCCGCCACTTGTTCCTATCCTGAGCTAGATAAATAAGTTCACGCCCCCCCCCCCAACTAGTTCTTGAATATCTATTTTAAAGTTATCTTCCCATTTACGCTTAGGTTTGGCAAGGAGTCTCTTTCCTCCAGATTTCCCCACCAAAACCCACTATGCATCGCTCCTCTCACGATACCTGCTACATGCCCCGCCCATCTCATTCTTCTTGATTTGATCACCCTAATAATATTTGGCGAGGAGTACAGATCATGAAGCTCCTCATCATGCAGTCTCCTCCAGTCCCCTGTTACTTCGTCCTCCCTTAGGCCCAATATCTTCCTCAGCACCCTATTCTCAGACACCGTCAGCATATGTTCCTCTCTCAATGTGAGAGACTTATATATATATATATATATATATATATATATAACAGCGGGGCACGCGGTGGCGCAGTTGGTTGAGGCACTGCGCTCCAAGGCGGAAGGTCGCGGGTTCGATTGTCATTGGGATTTTTCATTGACTTAATCCTTCCGGCCGCACTATGGCCCTGGGGTCGATTCAGCTTCTAACAGAAATGAGTACCAGGAATATTTCCTGGGGGGTAAAGGTGGCTGGTGCGTAGGGCTGACACGCTTGCCACCTTCATGTGCCGATTGTCTAGAAATTCTGGGAGCCTCAACCTCCTGGAGCGCTAGGGTCTGGCCAGGCCCGTATAGGGATAGCTTTACTTTTACCTACATACATGAGGGGTCCACAAATTTCCCACATATGTACTAGGAGCTACTGTGTACCTCGCTGTTATCTGGCGCTTTCTGCTCGGTGAATGTGAACTGATACACATTTTCGTACGTAAGAGGCCGAAACGCCGTGCCATGGCTCAGGCGGTTAGTCACCGGCCTGTCACTGCGGAGGTCCGGGTTCGATCCCGGGTCGGTCCATGTGGGATTTGTGGTGGACAAAGTGGCACTGGGACAGGTTTTTCTCCGAGTACTTCGGTTTTCCTCTGTCAATTTCATTCCATTAAAATGGAAAAGCAGAAAAGACCTCATCATCTTCATCCTCCTCATAGGGTTGCACAATAAACCTTCCAGGCTGCGGTGCGTCCGTAGCATCTGCTGCGGGGTACTTAATAAAAAAGAAGGGCCGAAACTGTGCTGTGCGCCACGGTACAAAATTTAGTCGCCATGGGGAAATGTGAAAGTGCGTTCCTTAGGTTAAGAGGTAATTTTAACTGAATCATAACAGTAGGCAAAACAAGAAAAAACAAGACCTCATTACACACTCGTTCTCAAGGTCAATGCGAACAAGGCTCTATACAGATCGTTTCTCGAAACTTTCTGCCAGTGAGTCATAGCTGGACAGCTGACCTCTGCGTGCAAAGTGGAGCTTGGCTCCGTGCGGCACTAATAGACTGAAATTAGGCATGCACATTTCAAAGGAAAACAGCCTACGCAAGCATGCTACGTTTCACACCATTCATGCTCCTTGTGTGAATCTCTGTATACATACATACATGAACGTAATGCGTTTGGAGGCTACCCCAGCGCTGCGTCTTCTTTTGGCGCATTCCCAATGAATGGTTGCAAATATGTGCCAGCTAGCTCCGCCATATCTGTCCGCAAATAACAAATCGAACAACGATAAAATGTTATATTAAGGAGTCTTACTGCAGTCTGTTGCAATGTCCACGTTTAGTTAACTTCTGACAATTATAACGAACACTCAGTGGCGTGGCTAGGATTTTTGGGCCCGCATGCAAAGCTAACCGATGGGCCCTGCCGTACCAGTGAGGTATATGGCTACTTTTTTATAGAACGGTCATAAATACGCTTGGTTTTTAAATACGATATTGTTATATCGTAATTTGTTACAATAAACGAGATGTTAGCATTTTTTACTCTTTCCTCTTCAAGTTTTTAGGCGCGTTCGCATAAATAACGAAAAGCGCCTACTATCTTTGTCACGTCTGTCTGTCTGTCTGTCTGTATATCCTCATGTATCAGCGCGGCTCCCACTGGACGGATTTTCGTGTCACTTGATATTGGGGACTTCCACGAAAATCTGTCAATAAACTACAAATTTGTTTAAAATCGTACAAAAAATTATCGAGCACTTTACACGAAGACCTAAATACTTTCATATTGTTGACTGCAGTACGAAATATTTTGTATATCGACAACAGTGCAAAGGAAACCAACTGTTACGTTTCCATGGTAACCCTCAACAGTTTTATATTGTTGAAAGCTAGATGTAGGTCAACAGCAATGCAAAGAGAAGGCATTGTTGCGTTTACGTGGCAAAGATTGTTTGACGAACGCGCCGCAATGTTACGTTGTACCTACATTGCCCATCTTGCTTAAGTTTTAAGCTCTGCGCCCCACTCATTGTTTTGAGTTTCTCCATATTTGTCTGCAAACAACAAAATCTTTATATAAATGAAAGGGTTGGAAAGGCAGAAGAGTATTTCGGCGAAGATCAGTTCTCGCAAATGCTCTCGAATTCGCTCGGATAGTGAGTAGATTTCAGTTAGTGTAAACCAGTGGTATTCAACCTGGGATACGCGTACCCCCGGGGGTACGCGAAGACATCTTGGGGGGTACGTAAAATTAAAAAAAATATATATTATTTTATGATAAACACTGAATAATCAGGGCCAGATTTAGGGTTAGCCACAAGAGACCCGGACATAAGGACATGAGATTTGGGAGCGCCATTTTTCTCTCTCTCTCTCCTTTATACGATTCTTATCTGGGCGGCTAGTTTCATTTTATTCCACATAGTGCATACAATATATTTGTTATTTAATAGCTTGACTCTCCTTTTTCTCATTTAAAACTTATTATTTAATACATTATTCTGGATGTAATTATTTAATTATTTTAGATGTAGATTATAGACTGTGTATAACTTGAATTATGCACCAACAACTGTGGGGGTACAAAGTTGAAGAGAAATTATATCTGGGGGTACGCGAACAAAAAAGGTTGAATATCACTGGTGTAAACAAATAATTTGTAGCGATGTCTCGCGCTGCGCACATTCGTGCTATATAGTAGCTGCGCCTCTGCGAACACTACTTCAGTTTGTTGCCATGTGTTTGTGGGCGCTTGTAGAGAAAAATAAAACACATGTTATGCCCGATTCACTCTTTCCTTAATTCTCGGGGCTTGTGGAATAATTAAAAGTTATTTGCGTGCTGTGTCTTTAAAGTCGACAGCCAATGTACTGGTTTTGACAAAATTTTATAACTGACGCCCTTATACAAATCTATCGAAATACTTAAAATTTAGATTCGTCCCCCTTGGGGCGTGACGCTGAGTCCTTTGGAAAGTACATTCTGACGTTCCAAAGGATTGTGGTGACTTCAGCTTCAAGAGTCAAGAAGGACCTTCAAAATGACGGCAGCATGATCAGTTCGAAACGTCGGGAACTACTAACCCAAAGGCACAGCGTCACACTCAGAAGATCGGAATCCTCAGCGACACCCATCTGAGAACCTCAAATTTCGCACTTAAAATTCCATATAGAATTAGCACAACAGACGTGGAATTTACATAACAGCATAAACAAGCAACGAGTGTGCAAGAATTGTTACGCTGTGCTTACTCTTGCTTTCATAACTTTTTAAATTTCTGCCTCCAAAGCGAAATTCCTGAGTAGTGATCACGACTCGTCTTTAAAATGCAATTCTTAAATGTAATATTTTCAGTAATATGGTAATATTTCTGAAACGTGGACCCTTGGGAAAGTAGATCAGAAATACCTGGAAAGTTTTGAAATGTGGTGCTGGAGAAGGATGCAGATCAGCTGGACCAATCGTGTGAGAAATGAAGAAGTATTACACAGAGTCAAGGAGGAGAGGAATGACCTACATTAACAGTAAAACGAAGGAAGTCTAACTAGATTGGTCACATCTTGCGTAGAAACTGCCTTCTGAAACACGTGATTGAAGGAAAGTTAGAAGGAAGGATAGAAATGACCGGAAGACGAGGAAGGAGGCGTAAGCAGCTACTGGATGACCTTAAGGAAAAGAGAAGATACTGGAAATTGAAAGAGGAAGCACTAGATCGCACCCTATGGAGAACTCGCTTTGGAAGAGGCTATGGACCTGTCGTAAGACAGACTACAGAGTGAATGAATGGTAATATTAAAATGCGTCTCAAAGAAATAGGATGGGACGGTGTCGACTGCATTAATCTGGCTCAGGTTATGGACAGGTGGCGGGCTCTAGTGACAACAATAATGAACCTCCGGGTTGCACAAAATGAGGGTAACTTTCGAGTAGGTGAGGAGGAACTGTTAACTCCATACAGTTAGTGAATTTTACTGCCCATAAAGGATTATTCCACTGTTTAAGCCTAATTCATGTACATCATCGCGGCGCGCGCGCGTGTGTGTGTGACTTTTAGTTGATTTAACGATGCTACATAAATTACAGAGGTTAGCCTTGGTTTTTAAGAATCACGCATCCGTGAATACGTGAAGCGTGATAAAGTATTCCGTGATCGCGCAGACTGATGGTTACTTTACGGTTGTGGTTTGTTAAAAACCACGCGCTTGATTGTCACATGATCACGCTTGCGTTATCACTGATCCGTGTCACGCGCCGCCTGTCTTCCAGTCTACTTCTGCGTGTCACGCAGACCTTTTGGTATAAACAAGTTGATTTTCAGAAATGGAAAATAAATCATTCAACGGTATTTGGTTCAACAATTTAAGAGCGTTAGTGAGAATGCATCATGCTCTGTACCACTTGGGTCATAAAATTTAAAATTGTTTGAAAGAAATGACGGGACCGTGATGTGAGGAGTCCAAAGTTCGCTAGCTTTACTAAAGAAGTCAGACTCTTGACCCCATCTTCCTCTTCTACTGAACTCACAAACCTAGAGTCGAACTAGGCCTCTTGAAAGTTCTCCGGTTACACGCACGTTGTTAGCGAAAATGACGCTCTGACGCACAAATGAGAGACGCATATTGATTTCAGGCTTCCGCCGCGATGTTGATGAGATCTACGCTCTTCTGGGATATTACGCGACGTCGTGTGGTAATTGTTCACCGACGTTTCGGGACAACGTTTCGGTCCCATCTGTTAAAACCCACCAGACCGCAAGGGCAATCACGCATCACGCGTTTACGGATGCGGGGTTCTTAAAAACGAAGGCTTTAGTTGGCAGCCAATGAGATAAGAATATTATACGCTCATTTGACAAGACCAGAAAGCAAGCAGGCTGACGTTTCCTTGCAACCTCTCTCAGGATGTCCAAGGCTCGAATAGAATCGACCCAAACGTAGTCAAAGTGTGTGTCTGTGGCCTTGCTGCACGCCACAAGGTGACCCCCTTGTGTAATGTCCTACACTTTCTGGTCGTTGATTCACCGCTTCAAGTTTTGTATCGGTTTATTTAAGGACGCTTTTTCAACTGCGTAGGCTAGGAATACATGGCGTGGAAGAATAGGTTCACTGTCAGTCGAGAAATTTTAAAGGGTGGTTGTGTTCATTTTAAGGCGATGTCTCAAAATTTGCCTGGGAGGCAACAAAAAACCATGGAAACTTTAGTCTGGATATCTGGTTCTCGGACTCAGATTGGAAGGGACAATTACTTCAGTCGCCTAACTGCTGGTATATAGGGCCACCCATTCCGGACAGGTTTTGAGCAAGATGCCGGACAAAGTACAGCATCATCAAAATTATCTCCTCAAGCAGTTATGATTGTAGATCCTGCAAGAAGTGTCCCAAATGGTGGAACGTCTCAGGAAACTACACATTTTGTTCATCCATCTCTGCCAGCAGGTAGTCATCTGACAAATTCTTCAAACCGTCAACAACAAACAACTGCAGAGTGTACTCCAACCTTTTTTACTGTGACAGCTGCACAGGCCTGCTATCCTCCATCACCTCCACCGCCACCGCCACCTCGAACTTAAATACGTTGTACAGCTGCAATTAATTAATTCTTTCACATATCAAATAGTAGCAAAATATCTGATTTATGGATACTTCATTCTATCTGTTGAACTTTTAACTTGAGCCAAGAATATGTCTCCAGGTGCTGGCTTGGACGTGAGGCTAACATCCTCACCTCGTAAAAACTCAATTATCTCGAAATTACGGAAAAGGGGACGTCATGGCCCCGAAACGGGCCGAAGCACCGTAGTAGTAGTAGTAGTAGTAGTAGTAGTAGTAGTAGTACTTCATTCTGATACTCGTTTCGTCGAGTTTTGTACTACGAATTTCAACACTGTAGCCTAGTGAAAATTCATAGTTCCGAAGACGTAGAACGTGTTCGGAGCTAAGAGCTGTACAACTGCGAAAACAGTTTCGCAGAAAGGTGAGTGCAGAGGTGACGTCACACTCTCAGTCGATGTTACGTAACCCATATACCAAGCAGGTATGGTGTTACAGTAAACGTCTGTTCTCTCAATTCCCGCTCATCAGTTCCATGGTGGCTACATGAAATATCGATAATGTGAAACGTTCGAAACTGTGATATTACATAAGTGTAACGCTGTCCCTGTGCTTAAATAAACAGTCTAACACCAGCTGTACATGCAGAGAATATATCAACCGCGCGCCCCGGCCGCTGTACCACTGTGTAAAGAGCCCTCGCAACCCATCACATAATGAAGCTGTATGAACGACACATCCAGTGGGAACGAGCAACATACCCTTTCCGGGAGTCGAAACCCTGGTCCCTGGTCATCTAGCACGTAGCCACGTCACTATACTGACTGAGCTATCCCGGTTATGTCCACTAAAGACGCGGTATCTGCCCAACCACTAAGGCATAATGGTGTAGGGGGGCAGTAGAATTAAGGCTTGAGTCTTTCCTAACCTCGGCTTCAGATTTACATTAGATCTTCGCTCTTTATAACGAGGAGTTGCTCTGTTCTCCTCACCAAATATTATTCGGGTGATCAAATGAAGAATGAGATGGGCGGGGCATGTGGCACGTACGGGGAGAGGAGAGGTGCATATAAAGTCTTGGTGGGGAGACCTGAGGGAAGGAGACCACTTGGAAGACCTAAGCGTAGATGGGAGGATAATATTAAAATGTATCTTCAAGAAGTGGGATGGGCAGGGATGGACTGAATTTATATGGCTCAGGATAGGGACAGGTGGCGGGCTCTTGTGAATGCGGTAATGAACCGTCGGGTTTCATAAAATACGGAGAACTTCTAGACGAGCTCACGACCTGTTAGCTTTTCAGGAAGGACTCTGCCCCGTGGAGTTAAGCTTCGCTCTTCTGCGATGTTACGTAACGCAGATGGTTAGTTAGTTACCGACGTTTCGTGACAACCTATCGATCCCACCTTCAAGGGTGAAGCAGTCCCAACAATTCGGTAACTACCTGCCAATGTACGCTGTTTAACATCCCAGAAGAGCGAAGATCTCATTTACATCGCGGCGGAATCCTTAAATCATTCACATTTACTTTATTTTTCTTGCAATACTTAGCAATAAAAATTTCACGTTGCTTTGAATACACGAGTGTTTATATTCTTATCTCGTTACGAATAAGAGTGTTACCGGCTCTGACAGCACAGCGTTGCTTCTTATTAGAGATAAGCACGATAAACATCGTGAGTTTATTTTTCTCTGGGGGAGATATTTTAGTTTAAAATTTCTGTTCTAATCAGCATATGCAGCAGATGAGTAAAACAATGATATATTTATGCATTTACGATTAAATGTAAAGGAGAATTGGTCACTGTCCACGCCATAAAGGCGTATGAAAAGAACCGAGGTATAGTTCCACTCATTGAACTCGGCACTAGGCGGAGGTGAGTGGCCAACTTCACGTCCTGGACGCTTTGCCTCCGGGGAAAAAACCCCCAGTACCCACTGGAAACTGGGTTTGCCTCAGAGTCGGTTTGGACGATTTGGAGAAGAGAAAAATCTCTTGGCTGTGCCGGGATCCGAACTCCGGATCGTTCAACTCGTAATATAGGCACTACAGTAGACTGGAAAATGCGTACAATGTGGTGTAAACCCCAACTGAAGAGATAATCGGAGATGCCTTGGCGTACATGGGAGGAAAATACTGAGATAGATCGTGGAAAAACTGGAATATAAACGTGTGGGTTGCGTTAAAATTACTGAGAAAGGAGAACAGGAGAGGGCTTTTGTCAGCATGCTGCTAATGAGTGGCGTAGCGTTACTGTGACGCAGGAAATATGCTGACTAGTTGCGTGACTAAACCCTGCGCCATTTATTTACTTTCTGAATGCCTTATTTTGGTAAAATAAACCCTACATATTTAGGGTTTATTTAGCGGGGCTGACAGTGTCTCGGACTATATCACGTTGCATGGTAGGACGATCAATGACTTAGGACACGGAAGTGGTTGTAGCCTATTTCAATGCATTATCTAAGCTCCAGGTACTGAGTAATTACTATAAACCTCAGGATAGCAAAGGTGGCCAATTTAAAGGCTCTGTTCTTTATTCGTGAGACGGATTGAGTAAATTCACGACAATTATCTCAGAATAGCCGGTTATAAGGTTCGGATTCGAAGTGTGTATCTCTTGCCTTATTGCGAATGAAGAATGGAGGAAGGCTCCTTTCTATCTTTTCATCCTAGCCTGCCTTCTATTTGTGTGGATAATTAACAGCCATGTGAGAATGTTTTCTGTTAGCACCGCAAGGTCCTGTTGTTTGACTTTGCTTCAAGGTCCTTGTTTGTTTTACGCCACTTAAGCATGCTACATGACACCTGATACAAACTAAAGGCCGTCCTCAGAACATTCGGTTGCTTCCAAAGTAGGACAAGCAATAAACCTTGTGACTCGTGCCGCCTTCAGCCTTTGAGATAAGAGGTTCTCGCAGCGGTAATCTTAGAACTCCATCTTTGCTTCGGACCGTTGATCGGGACTACTGATCCTCAAATGACACGCAGACGTCCAAATCTGTGTTCAGTATTTATCGGGGCGAAAAGAGTATGAAACAGAAATTGCACAGAACAAGACAGGCAATGTACGTATGACGTAACATTGAGGCGCGTTTGCGTAACCATTGTTGCCGTGGAAAAGCTGTGAGTATTAAGTATTATGAGTGTGTCTGTAGCCTCAGCCAGCATGCAATGAGCATGCGCCTGTCTTATATTGTCATCTGTGGCCTTTCTGTGTCTACTATATTTTTCCACATTATCTCATAAACGGCATGATTTTCGGGAAAAAATTATTGAACATAAAATGCGTGTTTTCGTTTTCTATACAACTTTTGTCTGAAACATTACCCGATATTTTTGTCAGATTTAATGAAAAAATTTTTCTCGACAGATTTTCGAAAAAAAAAACACTCAAATATCAAATTTCATGAAATTCCGTCCAGTGGGAGCCGAGCTGTTCCATGCAGACTGATGGACAGACAGACGTGACGAAGCTAATATTCGCAATTTTGCGAAAGCGCCTAAAAATGAAACATTTTTTCTTCAATATACGTTTTCCACGAGTCTTACTGATTTCGGATTAATTCAAGAAAAGTGACTGAACGCGCGCCAGAATTGTTGGGCTTCGCCAACACTTTGAATTCATTTACGAGTAGTTTCTCTACAGATGTCAAACAGTAAACATCTCTAATACATATTGTACAGAATCATTATTTTATCTGACAATTATCGCTTGTCACTTCGCGCCGCTATTCCGCCGCGCGTGTGGGCGGTCGGATGAGTGGGCTACCTAGGTGACAGAAAGTGACAAACGATATTTGCCAAATAAAAATAAGGGTCACATGTACGGGTCAGCGTTTTATTCATATCTTGTGATACGTCACGGCTACTAGGCTGAGGGCAGAGAGATTAGAACGACGTGGGCCTGCGCACTTTGTCTTGTGGAAAACTATTTGATGAGTAGAATTTTTGTGTGACTGGTGAAATCCGCCAGCATTTGTTTAAACCTGTATATACTGTAGATCCTTGCAGTATATGATTGTGTACGTGTGACAATTTATGATCTCCGTTTGGTCACCAAGGTAATGCATTACTCGTATAAAGATTCGTGTCTAAGACAGTATCCACTGATAGAACTAGCTGAATGTACGAAGGATGCATCAGTGTTTATAACGATGCTTTTAGCAGCTCAGCTTATAACTGAAAGGTGGGATGATAAGTAAATGAGATGGAACATAGAAGGAAGATGTCGTGACCAAATTTGAGGCACTGATGGAAGCCACAAAGAATTTGCTATCATGATGGCTGGTATGAAGACACAAATACGAACCTGTAACTTGCCGAATATGAAGCAGGTGTTCCAAGCAATCAACGGTGCGACATTCAGTTCAGAAGTAAACAGAAATTTAAAATGCCATAAGCACGTGTTGAGGAGCTGAGGTAGCAGCCCCTGCATTCCTAACCTCCGAAGCAGATGAGATAAGCTGTGGGCTTCACTCCAGTACTCATTGGTTAGGAGGCTGGGTTGGCCACGGAGTCGGTCTGGACGTTTTGGAGAAGAGACAAATCTCTTGCCCCTGCCGGGATTCGAACCCCGGACCGTCCAGCCCGTAGCCTAGTCACTATATGGACTAGGGTGAGTGGTCTTGTTTAAATGTGTATAGGATTAAAGGCCCGCACCCAGAATTTTTTCACTTGGGGGGGGGGGGGGGGGAGGCTGACACAGATGCTATATAATTTACGTTAGATTTTAAAAATGATGTTATAAAATTTATGTCATAAACATAACTACACGCTTCACGGCTCACTCACCTAGTTTAAATCACAAGGTATAATCTTCTTGTTTTTTAAAGTTCATCTAAAACTTTCTATTTTTTTTTGTTTTATTTTCCAAAATTCCAATGTTCTAGCCATCAGCCAATTTCATTGGCTGATTGTGGCTGATTTTGGATAAAGGGTAAATCACGTAAAACTTTGATATCACTGTGTCTACAAGATCCGTGTTTTTGTTTAATTTCTACTTCGGGGAGGGGGCTGTAGCCTGGCAGAGCCCCCCTCCCCCCTTGGATGCGTGCCTGGATACATACTGCATCTTGTTGCATGCCAGTAATAATGTCATACAGGTACAATTTCACTAATAATACATACGTAAGGTACAGTATGTTTAAAATACAGCACAAGTTGTGATATCTAGGGTCTCTGGAACCAGAAGTTTGCCAGCTGTTTTAGTTTTCCAGATGTTATACCTACTGTGTATCTTAGCGTACCTAATGACTTGATAGACAGACTTTACCGTTTAATCTGTCACATGATATCCTGTACTGTTTTCTTTGCGACACTTTCCATCTCTGGTTGAGCACTTCGTATGTAACTTGGTACCAATAATTAATGGCCCAATTCTCGGAATTAGTGCTGGGTGCTGGCAAATTATTGCATAGGAGAAAGTAATAGCCTTTTAGTTAACTTCCAGTTAACAGAACTCCCCAGATCATCTGGTGCCAGGCATCGCAGTTTTTGCTGTAAACATACACATTTTTTTTTGACACAGTAATATGTCTTTCAGTCAGTGACCATGCGGTTTAAAGACTGGCTGACTGACTAACAGGTGCATTAACAGTATTAATCCTACAGCACAAAATGTCTCGCTGTGCCATCCATATTGTCACTAAATTTATTTGGTGTTTGAGAAGGTAAATACACGTAAAAGGAAACTGTCCTGCCATCTCTTAACAGTTAATGCTGACTCTCTCTGGCCTGTCAAGAATATGAATAATGTGTTTTAACATAAAATAATAAAAGGTTTCTTTTGCCAACAGCCTGACACGAGAAGGTCTACATACTAACTATTCTTCGGTCACAGCAAGAATGTACATGAGTACTTACGTAGGTTACTTACTTTCCCACACTACATACACTAGACATATCCTCTCCATCAACACCAATAACAAGTAAGAATGCATACAGGGAAAGAATACAAGCAATTACTGGTGCCATAGGCATAACTTGGCTAATAACATTGGGGACCGGGGGGGGGGGGGGGGGGGTGCAAAATCGACCATGGGAATGAAAGAGGGGAAGATTGGTTTGAACCAGTCCTTAATATACATACATCCCTTTCTGCCACTCTCACCCCAAATTTTTCGCCCCTCTTCAACTCAGTAGCCAAAAAGCTATTCTTAGGCAGAAAAAATATTGGAGGGGCATTTGCCCCCTTTTGTCCACCCCCTAAGTTACGCCCATGACTGGTGCGAGTGGAGAAAGACATGCAGACGAGTGGTTTGCTGCTAGGCAGACAAGTAGAATCTTGGCTCATTCTTCCCAGACCTCATAGTAACTAACTAAATAGTTAACTCTATGGTAAATGGTCTTCCCTGAGTACTTAATGGCTAGTTAGCTGTTATCATGGAACCCAAAGTTGATTACAATCATCAAAAAACCCTAAAATTTTAAAATTGATTGCAACCTGACAAAAGAGTTCAATCCTGATATGAACACCGGCACCCCCACCCCAAACAGTTCAATCATCTGCACAGCTCATATCTCTAAGATCCAATTCAATATTGTCCCTTCGGCTTATGTTTCATCTCCAATAGGCTTCTTAAGTAAAGAAATTTACATGCTCTATTTTTTCAGCCTCTGCATCTTACACATCCCATGCACTTCAAATTCTGCCACAGTAAATGAAACAGACGAACAGTACATAATAAAATACATCATATAATCTTTCCCATTATCCTGCAATTGTCTTAGTAATTATTAATTCCCCTCTGTACAATTTTACAACAAATATGAGAAATGGTACTGGTCTTTGAAGTTATTCTGAACACAAAAATGTTATGGTGTGAGGTTTAAATACAGTTTGATGAACACATTCACATATGAGATATGGGCAACCAGATGGAACAACTACAAAAACAGAACAGAGTCTAACGTTTCAATTGTGATGTCCCATCAGAAGTCATTATATTTTGTAGCAGAATTATACCCAGTTACTCTTTAAGGCGATGTTCAAATGATGACTTCTGATGTTCTGCTTCGTCCTGAAAATAATTAACATGAATTACAGTACCTTGTAAAGAGAAAATGAAAATATGACAAAGAAAGAAAATGTTAATTATTAAAATGGAGGAATACAAATCACCAGCACTTCAACATAGACAGTTTTCTCTTTGCATTTTATCAAGTAATTGTAACCAGACTGCTTTCAAATGTATTTCTAAAAATCAGTCGTACACAACATATAATATGAGATATATCTTGTGTTATATGTTGTGTGACCGATTTTTAAAATACATTTGAAAATTGATAACACAGCAGGAATGTGCCATCTCCAAATAACCAGACTGAGCTCAATAAGATCTTCTTGGGTTGAAAACTTGAACCAACTGACGTATCTGTCAACCCATGAAGATATCATTGGATATGCTTCGCACTTGACTAAAGTAACTCAGTTTTAATCAGACAAATAGATGAAGGTGAGGGTTACGTGACTTACCTGTTTGTGAGGGAGGAGTTCAATGTGTTTAGCCTTGGAGGGCAGGAACCTGTGTATGACTGGGGTCAACAGGTCTGAGTCAACATCCGCTGCGCTGTTGGGGTTTGTAAGGAAGCTGACCACCATACCCACAATGATGGCAGTTGCCACACCAATCAGGGTGTACCACATGTACGATATCCGGTAGATGTACAGTGGTTCTTCCCTGTCAGCAAGATCGTTACAAACATCAGACGCCACAGCATGTTAGGTTATATGGAATTGCATGCAAATATCATTTTGATATTTCATATTATTTTCACCGTACATGTTTATTAACACTAGTAAACACTATACCAACACATGCACTGTTTATTAAAACATTAATAGTTTTAAAAAATCAAGCCCTACATATGTTTCGGCCAGCTAACTGGCCATCTTCAGGGCAACTAGCGTTCCACAGCATAATCACAATAAACCTATTGAACGTGATTATGCTGTGAAACGCTAGTTGCCCCTGAAGATGGCCAGTTAGCTGGCCGAAACATATGTAGGGCTTGATTTTTTAAAACTATTAATGTTTTAATAAACAGTGCATGTGTTGGTATAGTTTTTACTATCATTTTGATCTTAAGATCTTTGCTGTTGTGGGATTTTATGCCGCGTAGATTGTAGTTTGTTACCGACGTTTCGGGACAACCTGTCAGTCCCATCTTTTGGACTGCTTGACCCTTGAACAGGGAACCAATAGATTGTCCCGAAACGTCGGTAAGAAATTACCAATATATGCTGTGTAAAATCCCAGAACAGAGAAGATATCGTCTGCAACAAGAATGCTAGGAAACCTGACAGAAGGCATACAACGTATTCTTCTATAGCACCACTTGGTGTTCAATATTATAATGTTACATTAACCAAATTATAAACCTTCATGGATTGGCTCATATACATGTAAGGAAGAACTAGTATTATTATTAATAGGCCATTATTTCATACAGATAAAATTCAATAATGAAGACTTTTACTGAATGTCTCGGACTGTCCTACAAGAAAATTAATTCACTGTAAAATACATTGTAATAATATATATATGAACACCCACAATGTAAAGAATTGGTGAGATCTCAATTTTCTAATCTAATATAAAAAACATTGCTGTATCTGTTCTTCCTTTTTTTACACATTTTATTTTTGGCCTCACAACAGCTTTAAGAAAAAGTTGAACATGTGGCATTTACATGTTCATTGTATTTTTAATAAAAGTGTTGTTTTGATGTAGTGACCTCTTAACTGATTTTTAAATTAATGACTATATATTGCAACTTACAAATGTTACCCTGTCAGTGTCTCAATCCTCACACTCACTAATGTATCTGTATGCATTCATTCCTACTAGTCCACAATTCCAGGCCAGAAAGTAAGCTACATTATGATGTGTTCCCTTATTTCCGTCATAACTCACACTATTGCAGGTATCGCTGCAAAGTTGTCTGTATTGTTCAGCAACTCGATGTCACAGCCTTCAACTGACAGTGGTTTCGTGGGGAACTTGATCTGTCCTTTTGCAATGGTGATCTGGCTTCCTATTGATATCCAACTGACAAACGCCATGCTGACCATACCACCTACCAGTGCCCCCTATAGCCAGAAAGATAAAGCTATTAATTAAATAAAATCCCTGTTACAAATTATAAAGCATAACAGAACATATGTTATATAAAAACACAGTACTCTAAAATAACAGAACAGCTTCTTTCACTTCATATTCCTAAAATACTATTCCACATAAATATACCAAATACAGGCAAAATTTCTGTAACTCCATGAAACATTACAATCTGCTACATAATCTCAGTAGTTTATATGGCACAGTAAGATATAAGACAGAGTAACTATTAAACAAATGAACTTTCTCATTTGTATGGAGAGTCCAGCTGTTGATATTTATACAGCCCTTGTGGGAAGTTTATGTTCATCAACATCATCACAAAATGTCAACACGAGGCTTTTCCTGAGCCACACCAATCAAATTTTTCCTCAGTCCATCTCACTATTCTCCTTCCAGCTTCATAATCAGTTTTGTGGTGGTGACTGTCTGGGGGATGAATTCAACCCACAGCCATTGTCTCCCTGTTTCAGACACTGTGCCATTGGTTACAGAGCTGGATCCAGAGAATGGAAATTTGCACACTATAAAAGGATCTATACATGAAAAAAGATAGGCAACATACATGTAACGTAACACTGTGGCATGTTCGGGGAATGTTTATACGTCCTTGTCTATCCTAACAGCCTGATACCTTTTCACTCGAGGACAGCTCTTTTATGGCGATCTAATGTCGCCAGTAACAGTAAAACGTATTTAGGCCAAATTTGGTTTTTTTTCAACAGAGTTTCATTAAAGTCCCAAATATCAAATTGCATGGAAATCAACTGAGTAAGAGCTGCGCTAAAACACACAGACAGACAGACAGACAGATGGACAAAGACAGACAGACAGACAGACAGATGGACATGACAAAGGTAAGAGACGCTTTTTGCGACTGTATGAATGTGCCTGAATATGCAACTTTTAAAACACAGATATCAACCTCAGATTGCATGCGTCTGAAAACTCCTGTACATGCCTCTCTGTGCTACAATAAAATATGGAACCAATACCTAGATCAAACATAACATTATACTTTTATGTATGTACCGTGAGAGGTAAAGGCCCCTGTATTTATGTCCTGGCAAAGAAAGATTCCATTGTGCCCAGTAGTAGGTGGGTGGGTAGGCAATTGGAGCTATTCTGGATAAGATAATGAAGAGAATAACTACACTGTCTCTGCCAAGAATCAAACTGCAGTTATCCTGTTCAAAGCCCATCACTTTTGCAACAACCATCACACTGTTTTACACGTAATAAGCTATTTCTCACACAGCTCAGCATATGTTATAAAGTATGCATTTTATGAGGTTGGTATCAATGAAACCTGCAACTGATAATTTATATCACAGAAAACCTGAAATGGAATACCCAAATATGATTATTAAGTCCCAAAGTGAGTAAAGTAATTTATATTATTGAATTGTTAAAGGAAGTAATGTGATGTTATGTTATGTTATGTTATGTAAAGCTATGTGATAAGAAGTATTAATCTTGCACATTTTCATGCACTTACGAGATATGGTGTAATTTTTTGGGTGGGGATAATGAAAGTATTATCATATTTAAATTACAAAAAACGGTTATTGCAATAATTAATGGTGTTAGTAAATGCACATCTTGTAGACCGACATTTAAGGATTACAACATACTCACAGTGGCTTCGTTATATGTAATTGAAGTAGTATGTTACATTAAAAAGTACAAGGATTCACTGGAGCATAATGTACAAATTCACAACTACAATACATGAAGAAAATTTGATCTACATGTTCACTTTTGCAATACAATCATTTTCAGGAAAAGTGTGGTGAATTCAGGAATTAGACTCTAAAATAAGGTGCCAGGTGGTAGACACATACAGGTCTGTTGATACATATATATTCTGTGCTGTTTAAATAGCACGTATTCTTTTCACTAAGTTACTCACTTTTGCATTAGCCCATGGTAAAAACATTCCCATTGAAAAAACGCCCAAAAGAGAACCAGCTGTGATGCCTGACATACTCTTCCCAGCCTGTGGAAACAAATATTAATTAAACAACAGCTGATAATATGATAAGAACACATGTTGACAGTAACACATTCTCTGAATATCATTCCTACATTGCATTTAGGAATTCCTAGATAGTAATTAGCCATCTACCTCTTTGAGATTTATCATGACTTTCCTTAGACTGTACAGACAAATTCTATGTCACTACATTATAATAGGGTAGGACCACTTTCTTTCACATCCTTTCTAATTTATCATTCACAGTCATCCTACTACTGACTATGCAAATTATGTAGTTGAGATAATGTCATTAAATACCATATTCATATGCATATTTGCTCTTATCACTTCATTATTAAGGTAAAGTTCACCCGATAACAGGCCATGAAGGTCCAGAGGGGGAGGAGGGGTAGAGCTCTACTCTTTCTTTAAACTTGGTGCTAGATGGGTGGTTAACGCCACGTCCCTTCTAATGTACCGCTGGGAGAAAGGCCCGGTACCCATTGTATAGGAGCCTGTAGCGAGTCACTATACTGACTACGCTATGCCAGCCCATCACTTCATTATTATCGTCTCAAATTTTTGAAAGGAAAAGTTACTTTTATTTCACACCCCAAAACTTTCCTCAAATAGTTTCAAGCACAGTTTTGTTTTTCTTACCCAGAATAAGGCAAACAGTATATTCCTTTCTAGAAACATCATATACATAGTGATATTCATGTGCTGGGTCTGATTCTCAAGTCACTAGATTCTGTAATGCAGAGACAGGATGAGGGTGTATTTACTCGATTAATTTGGTCTGAAATAGGTACAAGAGGCACGCTGTTGTGAACACAATGACCAATGTTTGAATTCTGTAAAATGTGGGAAATCTGAGTAACTGACCAACTGCTGGCTTACCAAGAATCTCTCTTCTGAATGGAGTTAGTTAATTACCAGAATGCAAGGTACAGAACAGAATTCAGTCTTGCTAGTTGAACTTGATAATTCTGTGGGAACTAAATGGGATTGAAGTGTCTTTTTTTATCAGCTCACATTAAAACTATAGTTGCAGTCATTATGTACAGTAACACTGTCATGAAAGTAGTACCAGTTAAAATATATTTCAAGGCAAGACAACGTACCTGTACAAGTGTACCCATATGTTCCACTACGAACACCAATCCGACACACACAGTACCAATCACAACCACTATCACTTTCATGATAAGGCTGGCACATTTCTCAGAGATAGGCTTCTTGATCATTGGACGGATCAAATCCTCAAATATTACACCAGTCATTGAATTTAGGCCTGTGGACATTGAGCTGCAAATATAATTTTTATGGATGTAGTTCTGTTCATCTGTGATTTATTAACAGCACTTAGTAACACAAATATTAAAAGCATTTTACGCACAGTATTTACCTCAGTGCAGCACTGAACACTCCAGACAGAAATATACCAGGCAAGCCAGGCACAGATTGTGATATCTGCATTACAAAGTAGGGCAGAAGCTGGTCAGCCTTCCCAATGATCTGCAGAAAAATGCCACTTTACGTTAACACAGATGTTCCTAACAAGAACTGACAACAGATAAAATCACTGAAAACAGCTAGCACTCCACTCAGTAGAACAGACAGTTGTAAGTGAAATCCACACAGCAAACAGAGTCCCTCTTCAGGAGCAAACAGTTACCAGGCTAGTCAAGAAATTCTCTGTCTGTTATGGAAATCAATGGCTCCGTGCCATATTAACAAAAGCCTATCACCGAGCCAAACAAATTCGATTCCCACCTTATTTGAATACTATCTTTCCATCTATGTCTAATTCTTCGATTGGTTTGCTGCTTCAGGTTTTCTAAGCAAAAATGTGTATAAACTTCTTACCTCACACATGCTATATGCACTGTCTATCTAATTCTTCATGTGTTTACCCTAATCATAACAATAGCTTGTGGAGCAAACAAATCATAAACTCCTAACTGTGCTGTTTTCTCCATTTTCCTGATAGCTCCTTCCTCTTAGGTCTAAATACGTATCCTCCTCAGCACCCTGCTCTCAAATACCACCAGTCTATTCATATTGTAGCCTTCTGGTAAGTGGGTACCAAATTTCAGAGAAAACACACTACTTCCTTTTTCATGTTAGGACTATTCTACGTTTTTCCAACAGGGCGAGAGACAAAGTTTCATGCCCATAAAAAATTGCAATATAATCATGTTTTGGTGTACAAGTATGCCCAAACTTTTTCAATATTTTTTAGTGTTATTCCATGTGATTTTTTAATTCAAGTGTTTTACTTAAATCTTAAAACTTTAAAAAGTATCTGTTAAAACAAAATGTTAAAATTTGTAAATAGCTAATATAGTATTATAGTTGATTGAATTGTGTATTTTTTAATGGAAATTAAAAGCAGTGGAACAAACAGAGTAACAAAAATGAGGAAAACACTTCATTTGAGTAAATCCAAATTACATGACTGCTCTTAGGAGTGCAACTGTCACATAAACTGGAGGGGGTTTGTCCTCTGTGTTTTACTCTTTACTTGTACATAACGGGCACAAAACTGAACAAAATAGAAATTAATACAATCTTAACTGACATGGCAAACACAGTACATAGGAAGTACATGTACTCAGAAGTGACAGTAAACCCGTTACTTTCACATACATGTGTGCTGATTGGATCACAGTCATGGAATGTTGCATAGATAACCAGCCCAGTGTAGCAGCTCATGCTGACAATCCCCACGATGCCAAGTGCCAGGATCAGAATTGTTCTGGAATGAGCAAAACACATCTTTAAGTGTGACAGCCCGTTGCGATATATGAAGAGTAATGAGAAAATAACCGTTAATCAAAATTATGTAGAAATTATCAGCACTGGAAGCTACAGCTTACCATGCACTCCAAACCATGGGAGTACCAGGTATTTTTGACATTATCATTATTATTGGTAAAGGTTTCAATTTATTAGTAGAAATATCCACACACAGATGTGACTGAGGGTCAAAATCAAAACCATCCAGTGTCTTACCCACAGACCACCAGATTCCCCATCACTAACTATTTACACTGTAACTTCCCCTTACATTCAAAACATCATTTTTATAACATGGACCAATGACCACACGGAAGGGGGTAAAGAAATCAAATACTGAGACAGGATAGCCTTTTGAGCTGGAATCCACTTATGATACTTGATTTTTGAGTTTTTGTTATGATAGTTGATGTTCATCAGACACCACTCAAAACTTAGCACATGCTCTGAGTGACAGCATGACAAGTGTGATATTAATGATAATGACATTTTATCTTCATCATGGAATTGAGAATTAAGCATGCAGAAAATACTGAAACAGTCCTGACCAGACTTACATTCTAGGAATTTCAGTACAGTAGATCAGCACCTTGCCCCTACATTACCAGTTCTGGAATTTAATTCTATCAGAATCTGGTCAGAAACTTTGGTGATTTCTTACACATAAAACTTTTCAAGACAAAAGGGGTGTTTGATATATTCACTCTTCAGAAGGTCAGATTTGTTGGTAGCATGCAACAGAACAAAGCACAAGAACCTGTGTGACTAAGTAACTAACTCAATGCAGCAGGCTTTCTTGAGAAGCTAACACTAATTTAGCCAGCCAAAAGAAGTTCAGTCCCTTTTTTTGGAACCTGAAAGTTCTTTACAGCATTCACAAGAGCTTGCCACATAAGCACATCCTGAGCTTATGAATCCAATCCACATTCTCACACCTTTCTTATTTTTGAATCCATTTTAATATCATTCTCCCATGTGTGCCAAAGTCTCCCAAGTAGTCTCCTCCCTTCAGGCATGTGTATTTCTTATCTCTTCCATGCATGCTACATGCTCTGTCCACCTGATCCTCTTCAACTTGATCACCCTAATAGTATTTTGTGCGTAACACAAGTTATGAAGTTCCATCCAGCCTCGTTTTACTCATTCCCTCTTCTGTCCAAATCTTCTGCTCAGTACCCTGCTCTTAAAGGCTCTCATTCTGTTTTCTTAGGTTTGAGTAAAAGACCAGGTTTCACATTCAAAAATTATAGTCTTATCAGAACTTAATCTTAGGAAACATTCACCACATATAATCTCATTTTAATATCTTGATTTTATAAAGCACAAAAATATAATACAAATGTAATTTAAACAAATAAATCAATTATAATAGTGCAAATAGGGGGAAAACCTACTACAAGTGAAATTCCAATTTCCAGACAAAGTGGCAAAGATTATCACCTGTCCCTCCTTCTGAGCACTGGCATATTCTGTTTATAAGAGAGTGCTCTGAACCTATGACAAAAAGTTTCAGCTCTTTAACAAAGTACAGCTTTATACTAAACCTAGCCTGAAGGAGACAAGTATTCTGCTCCATAAACAAGAACTTACATATTGGCTTTGTAGATAGTTGGCATTGCAAGGCAGCGCTGAACCATGGCTTGGTTAACAGAACATGAAGCCAGCCAGAAGAAGTAATTCCCAAAAGACACATTCCAAAATGTGTATCTTAGAGTTGGGTCCAAGTTGAAACTAAAACACATATAAACAGAGATAATTGGCAACACATCTTACAGACTGGCTTACAAGGAAAGCACACCATCTTGCAGAAATTATACAGCAGTTTCTAAATGTTGTCACCCAAACTACAGGAGACGTATGTATAAATCTTGTCCTTATGCAATAGGGAAACTGTGTAACAAATAAAAACTGTGCAACACTTGAGGTTCTCAAACCGGTTCTGCTGAAGATTCAAGTATTCTGAGTTGTGACTGTGTTCTTGAGAGGGTAGTCAAAGATATTTATTTCGAGACACTGAAATCTTTCTAAATGTTGAAATTCTTGCCCTGCTAAACAGTGTACCATCCCTGAAGACTTGAATCTTCATACAGCAACTAGCTGCAGGAGACAAGAAAAGACATATTAGCAGAGTGACAGAGACCAACTGATTCTCTCATATAATTCCACCTGTCTAGTTATTCAGCTGTAAAAACTTTACTCCTTATGTGAAATTTGCATATGCTGCACAAAATGAACAAATAAAGTGAAAGTAATATCTATTTTTCATTGTGTCATGCTGAGCTTGTTTTCAATAAATCTGACATTCACGGTCAACATTGATTGAGTTCAGTAAATTGAGTTTTAGGTCATTTTAATAAAATATAGGAGAGCCGAAACAGCAGTCAATACAATGACTAGTTCATGAACTGGATGACCAGGGAACCGGGGTCTGATTTCTGGCAAAGGCAGAGATTTATTTCTTCTCCCCAGCATCCAGACCAATTATGGGGCCCAAAAATACACATGAAAAATATGTGTAATAAAATATAAAGTACACCTTTCACCACCAACTGTTATGGAAAAAAGAAATTTCATCACCATGAACAGAAAAGCCTGAAATCAGATCCTGCCAGACCAGTTCAGATCACTGCACTCCATTTTAATATCATCACCCCATCAGGATACTTCTTCCCATGAGGATTTACAATGAAAATTTTGTACACATGTCGAACACAAATTGTGTCAAATACAACGAATTTGCAGCCTTACTTGAAGAATTCAAGGCGGTCACTTTGCTGGCTGCGCTCCCACACAACACCTGGACCACCAACATTTACTGTTCCCAGGATCATGACAATGATTACACCCCCAAACATGAGGAACGTCTGCAGAGTATCTGTCCAGACGACAGCCTTCAGGCCTCCCTGCAGACACAGGCACATAGTTTACATAATGCCATGAGGCAAAGGACTGAAGAGTTTGAAATATCTTCTTGACTGGAGGGCTGGTTTGACTAAAGATTGTCATGTACTTCCCAGTCCGCCTCAGACAAGAAATCATCTTAAAATAGCTACATCCCTCTAAACTCATAGTTTACAAAAATCCTGCCATTTTTTGCAAGCTTTTAGGTTTTCATGGCAGTGAAGCTGAGGTCGTCATTCTTCTGGGGCATAATGCTGCATCACTGGATAACCGATTTCCACCATTTGGGGACTACATTATTTGAAACATCAGGAAAAAAATTACCCAGTGACATGGTGTCATATCGCAGAAGAACAGAAACCTGATGCCATTTCTTATTTTAATCTGAGGCATTGCTTCTAAATAATCTAACAGAAGCTAGATCCTTAGGATACAAAACAGGAAGGTATACTGATCATGCCCCTTAGCTTCAGAAACTAAGATCTTGGCCCATGGACTTCTTAGTTGGTCAGACCTTCCATCACTTAAAGGAACAGTAAAACATTATTTAAAGAGATACATGTTTAAAATTAAGGCATTATCCAAGGTAATTCCTTTTTTTTTTTTAATAAAATACTTTCTCCAGAAACTCTGTAATCTTTGAAATTTTAATGCAACTTACCAGTGTGGTGTAGAATATGCACACAATGCACACAATTGGAGTGATTAAATGTAGGTTAGTGCCTGTCACTGTAAAAAGAGATTAGAATGGATCAGTTACTGCATTACATGCAACAGTATGCACATGAACCTGGAGACATATATATTGCAAATATATTCTCTGAGATTTTGCAAACCTCACTGACCTTGATGTATCACACAATGCACAGCATCCAAAACTATTTTTCCCCCTATTTAGTTAAATGTACACCACACAGAAATGCTTCAAACACAATTTGCAAATTGTGCTCTTCTCATTTGTGACATAAGGTAGCCGTGAGTGTAGAGGAACATGCTGCTTACATCTTATGGACGAAAGTGAGTAGGATATGTCGGCATACAGGATGTTCTTATGCATTTATTGGTGTAATTATCATACAGCCAATACAAATTTCAACAGTAAATTTTTGCAGTTATCAACATCAGTAGTGAATATGGAAAAGCAAATTGACTGAAAAACAATTTCTGTGCTTCTAAAAATTTGTCTATAGAAATAAACTTTGCCAAAAATACATAACTTCAGCAATATTAGAACCTATGTAAAGACAGCAACTTTTACACTACAATACTAAGCCTCTCAGAATAACAATATGCACTAAGCATTGCCGCTTTCCACAGATAATGTCAATGAATTTCTTTTTGGCAAACTTGGACCCTGCAATATTCAATCCAGCACATAAGCCACTGCCATTTATTACACTAATCTTACACTACTGTTCATAGTTACTGCCAACACTGACTGTTGAAACATGTGCTGACAGAATACCAAACGTCTGTCCTTTATAAACCGTATGAATTCTAACCATTTGTGTCTGATGCACAATTATTATTCTGAAACAATTTCTTACATGAACCAGGTCAATTATAGAAAAGTAAGGACAGATAATATAAAGTAACCGGCATGAAATATTTTACTTTTTTTTTTCTGAGACACACCTTGACTGAAGGCCAAAGCTGGCACATATATGACAATGGGGATGTACAGCAACTGAAACATAAATTGAATCAACTACTGTAACTCCAAAACATTCAGATTACAAGAAACAACATGGTACAGAAATGTTATATAACTAAATTATAACCGTGAAGTGTTTTTTATGCAGATGATATAAATTTATTCTTAACTCCTGATGAAAAAAATTTACTGTTTGTTTGTACAAAATTGTTAACTATGTGTATTACTAAAGTAAAACATAACACATTTGTTTACTAATAAATAACAAATAACAAGATATGTAAATAATAAGTGATATTTCTGCTTCATAGTCGTGTGGTCATGGTTTCAAATATAGGCTCCAGAAACCAGCCATCTAGACTGATGTTTTCTGTAGCTTTATTAAGTCTCTCCAATCAATCAATCAATCAATAAAAAAATAAATCAATTAATGCTGGAACAATACATCAAGTAGGAAAAACTGCTTTCTTGTACATGCATTTGAATACTTACTTCAACTATCATCCTACAATTCAATGCTATATAGTGTCAACTGTTGACTGCATCATTCAATAAATTAAGTAAGTACATTACCTACAGTAAATAAAGAAAAATAATTAAATTGAAATACTAAAATATAAAATATTGAATATCTAAGTACAGTAAACTGATAAATAAATGAGTTGTCTGAACCTAATAACGTAGAGTCTGCAACCTTTTCACACATAAGGAACAGTTGTATGTGTCATATAATGGAACTACTCACCATTTTGACAAGGAATAAAATTGACCCCATCAACCGCACAGTCTGACTGAATCGAAGACTCAGGTACTGCAATGTAAAATTCAATTACTGGAACCAGATTTCTGTTCTGTTTGTACAGCAGTGTGAAATGGAACCTGTTTTCCTGCAAGGTTAACCATTGCTCATCATGATGCAGTAGAACATGGTCAGATTAGGGTTCTGTTCCTTGCAGTGTATCAGAATCTAGTGAGATTTCATTTGTAACTTAAACACCCAGAAAGAAACTGGGCTAATAGCACCACACACTAAACTGAAGATGAGAAGGGTGCATAATGCATGGAGCTTTACTTCCTGAAGTCTCTTACACATTCACAGCACAGATCATTCATATAGGAAAGAGAATGTTATGTACCTTTACTCTGAACCTGTACATGCACACACACATCTGAAGGCACAGCCAACGAGTGAAGTTCGTCCCTTCACTACAGTGTTTCTATTTATTACATTCTGCAGCTCTATGATGAGGTAAATGAAATGTTACAGGTGTTCAGGCTTTTATACCGGATGTTGTTCAAGTAATGTTCTGGGTTATCGCACTGCAAGTTTTTGTTTAATTCCGAAGTTTCGGGGAAAAGTGCTGCTTTTATCTTCAGGGTTACTGAAATAGATTCTAAAATCCTTGCAAACTTACACAGTCACCCTGAAGGTGAATGCAGCATGCCCCTCCAAAATGTTAGAATAATCAATACATAATATTGCACCATGGCCACAATCACAGCAAACCTACCTGCAAGAGTGACTCATTTCCTCCTGCCAATTACCTAAGTATCTAACAGAATCTAATCCAGTCACACTCAAGATGGAGGCAGCACTTCCCTCCACAACACCAGACTGAACTGATAAATTATCAGTTAATTCTGGTGTTTTGGTTGGAATATCAGTGCTTATTATTCAGTTATCTGGTTAATTTAACTGTGTTTAGTAGGTCATCTGAGAAATCAAGGACAACATAACATCTGGTCAGGCCTGCTGCACACTTCGTAAATAGATGGTGGCAGATAAATGTGTGATATGTTTGGCTGCTATTATCAAAGCCTACAGATGTTGACATTTGGTGCAGCAACCTAGCTATGTGCCCTTTAGCTTGCCTGAGATTGATGTGACTGCAGACAAATATCTGGTGAGTTGTGTATGTCTGTGCTGTCTGCTTGTTATTTTAGCATGGAAGATATGAAAAGACTGACCAAGCATTATTTACATGTGTCAACATGGAGAAGCAGTGCAATGATAATTTGAATCTAAGATTCTAAGTAGTCTGCAAGCAACGAGTTATAGTGACAATTTGTCTCTCATAATTCCCATACCAGATGTGTTGGAACTGGAGAAAGGTCTTGTGTCCCATAATCTGTCATTTGAATGTTTCAATTATGGCAGAAATTTATCTTGATAGTTACCTCATAAGAGGATGTGATCTGCAGCTTGTAGAAAACTGGCAGGTAGACCAGTGCCATGGTGATGCTGACAAATGCCTCTGGACACATTATCATGGAGTACTGAGTTCCATACATATACATCTCAGATGGTAAACCTAAGAGGGATATGCCTGAAATGTAACTGTAGGAAAAGAGAAGTCATTATTATGCACAAAAATCAGTAAAGCATAGTTAATTTCAATGCATATGGAATTCGTGAGATGTACTGATGGCAGAAGAAGGGCTAGAATTTGAACTGAAATTTTTAATAACCTCAAATGAGAAATTTGTTAATACGTATACTTACAAATATATGATTATGATGCTCTGGCCATTGAAAAAGCATGGACAGAATGAAGATACTAATAAGGGCATTAGATTTAAAATTAAAGAAGAGAGACCTATGGGATGACCAGACTATGATGTTTCATTCAGGAACCAGATGACATGAACAACAGAGAAGTGTTAAAATTTGGAACATAAAGACTCTAGAAAGATAGTAGAAAGTGGATCCTTTTCATGTATCAACTGACATGAAAGTGGAAATAATGCAAAAACGAAAAGAAAATGATGCAGTAATGTATGTTATGTTGAAGTAACAGTACACTCAACATATCAAAATAAGAAACTGAATGTAGCAAGCAGATCAGTTTATTGAAAGAAGTAACATCTTGGAACACAAGTCAGTGTGTGTGGGTTAATGTGTCCAAATCAATTGTTAATAACGTTACTTTTATTTCTTTGCATATATCTGTACAGTGCATGCAGACCAATCTCTGTGGTAAAGTTGGTAGTACTTCTGCTTCATAATCGAGATGCCCCTCATTCAAATCTTGGCCTAGATACCAATTATCCAAATTGATTAAAATAAATCTTACTCTGACAAATGTACACTGTTTATGTTATTCAACACAATTTTTATTAAAAAATGCCCGACATACTACGCAGTTGCCGACATTTATTTATTTTAACTTGCATTTTAATGTGTACCATGAATGTATAGCTGATGCAATTTGAGAAAGGTGAGCTCCTGAAGATGAACCATAAATTGGTTCGAAACATGTCGGGCATTTTTTAATAAAAAGTGTGTTGAATATCATAAACATTTGTCGGAGTAAGATTTATTTTAATCAAAAAGAATATACGGAACAAGTAACGTAAAGTTTATCCAAATTGATGTTTGTTGCTTGCTTCCAACACTCATGCAAATGCTGGGATAGTATCTCAAATGCCATGATAGCTTCCTTTCCAGTTTACTGTTCATTGTCTGTCCTATCACTTGACACTACAGGGTCTGAGATCGATATGGAGTCATTATACTATAAACCATAAATAAATCAAATAAACAACCTATTCAGGCAGTGTAAATAAGGTCTCTCTTCTTCTGGGATGTGATGATGTGTCACTGAGCAATTCGTGCCGACATTTCAAGACCACTATTTTGTCTTGAAATGGAGCCTTCAACTACACCACTGTAAAAGCCTAAAAATCCATACACTGCCAATAACTTAGAATTGTGGTTTTCTGGAATGTTACACCATATAATTTGGTAGGTGAATACCAAAGTTTTGGAAAATCCACCGTCTTTATCTTGAGGCTCAATGTACCTGGCTTAAGAGGCAACAGGTTCCTGCAAAACGTTTTTTTCTACCTATAAAGCTTCAGAGCCTTAAATATTCACTGCCAGAGGAACCTCAAAAATCTCATGTAAATGCAAATACTTGAGACTTTCCCCACAAACTTGGACTGAATCATTTTTGTTGCGAGGATTCCTTATTTGCCGCCAGCTGGAAATGGTTCCTTGGGGCTCTTTGATTCGTAAGGTACTGTTTCAATCTTTCGTCTTGACAGTACTTTTGGGGTTTGTGTAGGTGTCTACTGCTGCCACCACTTCCTGTTCAATTAACCATGTGACTGCCTAAATTAAATCATATAGCTGGCCTTGCAGTAAATTGAACAATCTGCAGTTTCCTTCTGCTGTTTTGATGCAGTTACCTTGGTCATAAAATGTTTGTCATAGTTACTGTCACGTGATTAAGTCATTCTTCTTCTATTAACATCTATAAACCACGGGCACTTGCATGCTCCGGCCCTCAGTATCATATACTTTTGTCACTAGATGGCAGGCAAGTCTTTCATTGCGAGCTTTTTCTTCATTTCTTTCTTTATTCTCATAAAATTATAAAAAAAACTTACTGCCTTTCTCATATACTTGGCACATCAAGTGTAAGTTAATAAATTCATTATCCTATAAAATGAAATTTGTGCAACATCTCTTGCACGTTGAACCAGTTGGCTAAAGACTAAGCCATGTAATTTTCATGGTTGACTGTTGTGAATCTAAGTTTGAACAATTTTTTTTATCATTTCCCATGGTCTGCCCAGGTAAATGACGTGATATTATCTTAGTACATAAGCAACAGATAGCTTACTACCATGTCTGGCCACTCTCTGCTCACATATATTCCATAATTTCCCGTTTAACATTATACACCTTTGTATTTTTTCAGGTCATAAAATAATCTATGTATTCTCCACCTTTGTGTCTACCACGAATATGTAGGCGTTTTCCTATTAATTCTGACACTTTGAAACATATCGAAATATTCCTTGCCATCTTTAATATTCCAGCACCAGCCATGATTAACTGGCGACCTTGAGGCGGACTCTCTCAGCAGGATAATTTATCCACTTCCTGCTTTGGCCATTTCAGCTGCATCAAGGCCAGAGCCAAAGTTTCTATTTGAAGGAACTGTGTTTTCTTCGTTCCTCGGCAATAACAGTGTCAACTACACATAAAATAAACATTACCACTTTAAGGATTCAAGTGGGAAATTCAATGAAAATGTTTTCTGTTTTATGAACAGAAGCAGAAGTACCCCTTACCATCCGCAAATGTAGGGGCTTTCCTTGTTAATATTACAAAGCACAATGTGTTTCATAATAGGTACTTGAAAGTCAGCTCTTTTGCAAAAGTGCAAACAGGTACATTCATGTATTATTGAACCCACTGTACAACAATTGTGAATGAGACACATGTTCTTATCACATGTCTGATAAGGAATTACCTCAGGAGTAAGTTCATATAATAGTGACACAGTGTCCTGAAACACTCTTGTGTAGTAACTAAAACTTTAACTCTCCTGCTGCATTTGATAGAACAAAATTCCTTCGGCACAGAAATAAATGTGAGCTGCATAGAACGTAATTTAAATTTATGCTGTTACATTCCAGAAGACAGTACTCCCTCACAGTCACTGACATCATATCTCACAAGAAATTATTACAATTATTTTAAATGCTAATGTATCATCATGGCACCAGCCCCATCTCAATACATGCTACTGTTAATAACAAGCAATAAAGCATGTGAGTGCAGGAAAAGAGAGCAGAAAGTGTTTTGGTTTGTAAAGGCATGGAACAGAAAAAAATGTGTGCCACAGGACTATAAATGTGCACATTAAAACCACTGTGACTGAAGGTACATCTTGATAGAAGCTGAGATTTTCTTCCTTCATTGTCTTTTTTGATGTGCAAAGATAAAGTGAGTACTCAGCTTCTTTGGTTTTAGCACCATAAGCACATTTCACCAATGTCCATCTGTGGAAATCTGTAAAAATTATGCTGATGGTGTCAATGACAATAATGATGGCTGCTGTTGACAATAAATCATTCATCATCACCACCTTTTCCTCCTTCTCCTACCACCACCACTACTACTACTACCACTACTACTACTACTACTACTACTACTACTACTACTACTACTACTACTACTACTACTACTACTACTGCCACCACCATGTTTCCACATACCTTGCAATGAGTGACATAGAAATTGGGAATATGCCCATTGTCTTGCCTCCCATGAGGTACTCTGTCGTTGTGTTCTGCTTCTTCTTCGCAAAGAAAGCAAAGTAAACTCCAATGAGTGCAGAAATGCACAGCATGACTCCAAACACCAAGAAATCAAGCCATGAGAAGAACTTCGTAACATGGCTTCCATTCCCCTCTGTCACATTCATTGACATTCTTCCTGCAGAATTTTGTTTAGTTAACCACTTACATAATGTATATCATGTGTTGCCTGAGTTGCATTGTATCTACCTACTGAGTAGGTCAGCAAAAGTATATATCTTACCTGCCTTCACGAAAGACCAGGTTTGAAATGCTGCTGAGGACCAACTAGAGTGGCATTTTCAGTGATTTTGCTCTGTTCTTCCAGGAAAATGCTGGAGTATCTTCAAATATTTAACAACTGCCTCTTTGCACATCTGATGATCATCATGATCAATGTACCATACCACAACCAGGAATTTGACAGTTGATACAGGACAGCAGGGCTTTTGAAAATGTTATTTCAGACTGACAGTGTGTTTGAAAATGACAATTGGTATTCAAAAACAATTATTTTGAAATACAGGAACCAAAATTTACAAAGAAAAATTAGAAAATAATCCACTATGACAAAATATGTCACCACAAAATGAGCCAACAATTCTGAACAAAGCACCAGCAAGCATGCACAGCCTATTTCAGGTTTTCGGCCTCTTAACAACCCTTTATTAACTACAACAGAATTTGCACAGTACCGACAAGGAAGATTATTATGAAGAATGGGTAGATTCTTGGATTATTTAGCTATGATTCTCAGCTGTGTAGGTTATAGTATAGCACTAATGGTAGAATGATAAATTGGATAGGATATGGAAGGAAGCAGGTATGGCCCATTTTAAGACCCTATCTAATTATTTATCTGGAGGGACTGGAGAAAATCATGGAAGTTTTCTAGAGATTCAAAACCAAGGCCTCCCAGACATAAAGCAGATGTGATGTCCTTTCAATTTAGGATGCAGTGGGAAGGATGTGGAATCAAATATGGCCCATGTTAAGGTGCGTAATATTCCAACATTTGCTTGGAAAAACTGAAGAAAACTACAAAGAACTTCATTCAGAATAGCTGGTCTGCAGGCTGAGACTGAAACCTGGAAACTTGAAATGTGAAGCAGCACTGCATACTACTACACCATTACACACATTGATGTCATTTCTGTGTAGGTAAGATTACATAGCAAGAATACTTACAAGACTAAAATTACAGTAAATTTCTTCTTAGCACAGTGAACTTTTTCAGAAACCTGGTAGAGTTAATGTAGGAATCTGCTGCTAATGAACACATTAATACTAAAGTTATTTAATGAAGAACGAACAGTACAGAGTCTTGACTGCTAGTCTGATGGTCAAGCTAACTGTTTCATAATAAGTCTGTGGGTCAGGCAGAATGTCCCCCACTCTCCATCGAATCACAGAGCCAGTATGGCAATTACTTTAACTGCTGAGTGGTTGCTTGTTGCAGTCTGAAAGGGTTATTGCTCTGATCCAGTTATATCATTCAGGAGATCAGCTATATTTGCCTGCCTATTAAACAGCTCTGTTTATGTTCTCTGGCTAAAAAGCAACACGTGTGTTTCTACAGTACTCAGTTACCCATCACAACATAACCAGTCATGTCTACACAGGGACAAACCCTGAACAACAAGATGGATACTTTTGGCACAGAAGTTTGCATTAGAGCAACAAAATATCATGATACATATGAATACAAGTAATGTGTTCCAAGTTACAAACATTTTACCATGTAATTAATTTAACACATGTATTTTAGCTTTATATCTGCACATCTCTAATATAATTATCCATAACTACTCTTTCTTTGATAACCACCTCCCTGAAGATGAATTTTCCAACAAGAATTAATAATGACTCTAGTTCTGCCATTGATAATATTTTCTTTGGTATCTCTAAGATGGATGATTATGAGATAATTCCCTTAATTAATAGACTTTCTGATCATGAAGGACAACTTTTAATTTTAAATAATACCAAGAACCAACCATATGAGCATCAATCTTATTTTACAAGAAAAATTAATAAACTGTTGCAGATTTTCAAATCAAGCTAAGCTATGAAACATGGGATTCTGTTTTTAATGGTGAAGATGTTAATGTAATTTTTAACTATTTTCTTTAAACACTTATCTGAGGATATTCTATTCCAGTTTCCAATTAACAAAAATTAAAAAAGCTGCAAAAAATACTTCATGGATAATGTTAGGAATAAAAATGTCTTGTAGACGGAAAAGGGGACTCTACTTAGCAAGCAGAAATATTAATAATCCCATCATAAAAGAGTATTACAAAACTTATTGTAAAACTTGTCCAATATTATTAAGGAGGCTAAAAGATTAAACTATGATACTCAGATAATAAATTCGAATAATGCAATTAAAACTACATGGAAGATTATAAAATTGGAAACGGACAGGAAAGCAAATAACGATAATATACATTCTTTAAATATTGAGGGTAGGGTGATTAATAACCAACAAACCATTGCAGACACTTTTAATAACTATTTTCTTTCAATAGATGAGGAAATTAATGTTAACAATACACATAGTAATACTAATAGGCACACAATTAATAACAGTTCCTTGCAATTTAAGCAGAAATTTTTAAGATGCCATATCCAAATATAAAATGTAAACCTACATGGACTAAAGAAACTGAAAATATAATTAAATCTCTTAAGACAAAAGACTCACATGGATATGATGAAATTTCCACCAAGTTACTAAAAATAAGTTGTCCCTTCATAAGTTCACCCTTAAATTACATACGTAATAAAACTCTCTCTACTGGTTGTTTTCCCTGATCGATTAAAATTTTCAGTAATACAATCATGCAAAAAAGGTAATAAAAATAATGTATCTAATTATAGACCTATATCACTTTTGACCTCATTCTCAAAAGGTTTTGAAAAAGTAATGCAATCTAGACTTCTGAAACACTTAAATAAATATAACGTATTAAGCATGGAACAATATGGGTTCAGGACACAGTTGACTACAGATAAGGCCACTTATACATTAAATAATGAAGTCTTAAAGGCCTTGAACAATAAATTAATAGTGGGAGGCATTTTTTGTGATCTTGAAAAAGCTTTTGATTGTGTCAATCATGACATATTATTGTCTAAATTGGAATTTTATGGTATAACTGGTAGAGAAAATGTACTTTATAAATCTTACCTCAATGATAGATTGAGTATTAATCAAATAGTATTAATATACAACAGAAATCATAGCTATAGTACTCTTTCTAACTGGGCAAAAATTAAACATTGTGTTCCACAAGGTTCTATTTTAGGACCTCTGCTTTTTCTTCTTTATATAAATAATTTGCCAAAGATTATAAATAACAAGCCTCTACCGATATTATTTGCTGATGATACCAGCATATAATTTACTAGTTCCAATCTCACTAATTACAATAAGGATATTCATACATTTTTCAAACTTATAAACACATGGTTTAAAGAAAATTTTCTTTCATTAAATTTTGAGAAGACTCACTATATTCATTTCATAACCAAGAATAACCAAACTACTAATATGAAGATTGGTTATGATGATAAATTAATACCCAACATCTCACATACTAAATTTCTTGGAATGAATATTGACAGCACCTTGTCCTGTAGAACTCATATAGAAAAGCTGATATCGAAACTCAGTACTGCTTGTTATGTAATTAGATCCATTAAGCCATACATGTCTCGTACAACAATGATTATGGTTTATTATTACCTTTTTCTTTCTATTATGAATTATGGTTTAATATTTTGGGGGAACGCTTCCTACAGTTGTAAAACCTTTAGGATACAAAAGAAGGTAATCAGAATTATTATGAAATGTAGGAGTAGAGATTCATGTAGTAATCTATTTAAGAAATTAAGAATTTTACCACTAGTCACAGCACATATCTTCTTTACTCTTATTTGTAGTTAATAATAAAATAGTAAATTCAGAAAAAATATAGTATAAATATGAGACAAAGTACTAACCTTCATTTACCCCAGGAAAATCTGGCTATATATCAAAAAGGAGTTTACTATCTGGGTATTAAGATCTATAATAGTCTCCCCTCCAACATTAAAAACGTTTCTAATAACCCAAAGAAATTTAAGACAGTTTTAAAAACCTTTTTATATACAAATTGCTTTTATTCATTAGACGAATACTTTATTGTTAATCAGGAAAAAAAGTAGACATTCCTATAATGAATTCTGTGTCACATTCTTCTGGTTTGGTATATTGTTTGTTAAATGTTTCTTACTCTCTAGAGTCAGCTACTTTTATATATATCTAGTCATAAATTCAATATTTTATCTTATCTTCTATAAATTGCAGTAACATATTCATTGTAATCCTTTTGTATTTGTAATTGTATTTGTATGTACATTTAATTCATTTGACTTGATCTATATCCAGTAGGTTTTCCAACCTTTTTGGATCGACTTGAATGTAAATAAATGAATGAATGACCATTGTAGGCTGAAACATGTAGGAGGAGTGTCATGAATTTATAAATTACTGTCTTTTTTTTATTGTTGTGCAGTTGTTGGAATAAATATTGTGATATGTGTTACTGCATATTCATGCCTCATAGCATTAATATTAATAAATTTGTTCAATCAGCCAGTGAAGCTCAGTCTCTAAGATGACTGTCTGTTAACAAAATGATTGAGGTTAACTTAAGGCAGGGATGAGATTCTCTTTTTCACTTATGTACAGAGAGGCTCTGGGGCCCATTCAGTCTTAATCTGAGTCCAATGGACACCAGACACCCCATGTTTTGGAGTAAAGCAGCTGAAGTATGAAGGTGACAACTGAAATCTGTCTAGAGGTAAAAGTGAAAAGACAAGAATCTTCATCTCAATACTGTACCCCCCTCCCCCACAAAATATTCCCCAATCCTGAGATGTTTATCTGTGGCAACAGCATCCTTTTTAATCACTTCAGTACTTGAGAAAGATAATATCAAACTAAAAATTATTTTGCAACACACCTGAGTTATATATTCAGGCCCTGCCAGAACTTGGCCTTTCACATTAAGGAAAGTACAGAGATAAAGTGTTGAGCAACAAAGTGTTGAAATGAATGCAATACACCTAGTATTCTTTTGGGAATTATATCAAATAGGTGGCCCAGATACCTCAAATTCAGAGGTAAAACAAGAAATGTGTGCAGTTTGTAGGTCTGTAAAACTCATGACAGGAATTATGTGGCAGATCAAGCTATGACTATATTTAATTTTATTTATTTATGACTCTTTCAACAACAGTGTCAGTTCATATTATGTAACATCGAATGGTGGGATGATTGGTGCATAATTAATTTGATATAGGATGGAAGGCACGGGACATGGCCTAATTTGGCATACGATGAGGACTGAGGAAAGCATGAATAACCTCAGTTACAATAGCCTCTCTCTCTCTCTGAAATGTACAAAATGTCTAAACACAAACTTATACAGATATAAAGAAACTGCACTGATTTGAATGAATGAATGATTGAATGAATGACAAAGAGAAGAAGAAACTTTCTGCACTAAATTCTACACTCACAATTCAGGCTACATACATTTGCTAAAATTCAACAGGGATGATTCTGAAGGAATATGAGAACTGAGGTTTATGGAATAAAGATTTTGACTATGGTCTTCTGGGTTACAGCACTGTCTAGTATAGTTGACGGTTACAAACATTTTGAAGCACTGCTGCCTCCTCTTACTTCCAAAATGATGATAACCACCTACTACAGTATGTACTGTCATAACTGCAGACATGACACACTATAAATTATCTTGAATGATGTGAATACTTTAAAATCTGCTGTACAAACACATTATGAAGTAGCACTTGATTACTATCACTAGGGCCCACAAAACTGTCGACAGGAGATAATGAAAGAGCCATGTTATATTTCCAGCACTTATAATGTTTACTTCTGACCTCAGAGGCATGGGTTGAAATCCCACGGTACCAGCAAGTCATGTCAAACTGGTTCTTAAAAAATGATACTATAGCAGGTTCTACATAATAGTTCTTCAGTTTTCCCTTGACACTTATTCCTGGAACTGAAGCAATATACAAGCCTGATAAACCAGCAGCTTCCCATCTGATACAAATCTAGGCTCAAAGACTGGCTCTTCCATTGTCTGCAGCAAGAAAGTCTTCTGATACAAGGTTCTTGTAACATTTCATTGTAGAAATTCACTGGGTATAAACAATAGTACATAACAGAGAACAGGTGGCATCATGGTGCACAGAAGTGCACGTGGCAGTGGTCCATGTTGGCAGTCTCAATCCAGACTAGAAAGTGGCAGTGGCAGTGCTTCTAGCAGAGACATGTGTGATTTCACCTTTCTGACAGATTGACTTGGGTTACCTCACATGAAATCCCACCCTTATCGCAGAAACTGCAACAAAACAATTCCATTTGCTGAGAAAGGCAAGAGCACATGACCACATAAGAATGCAGCACTCTACTGTTAAACACCATTTCTGCCATCTATTTGCACATCCAGAATTATATACTGTGTATGTTTAGATGTAAGTACATACTCCAGATATCATATTAAAAGCTGTAGTTATATTGCCAAATAATAGTAAATAATATCAATACAGTATGTAAAGATTCTTAATTTCAAGTGGGTCCTATACACACACATGCGCACACATAAGCAACAGAAACTCTCAAATAGAAACAGACTCAATCCAGTGTGAACAATTATGTGCATTCACAGAATCACACATTTCACACATCAAAATACCACACCTCTGTGGAAACTCCAACAGAGATTAATTAAGAATGTGATACACACTTACATACACACTTACCACTTGTTGACAAGAACGTTCTTACGGAAGCCTTCAAGCTCCTTGTATTGCTTGGCTGTGAGGACACAGCCCCCTGGGAGTGCAATCACTTCAGGTAATGTGCGTGCAGGTAACTGCAGTGGTACTGCTAATGCACCCTCCCTCAGGCCAGTCATTTCATCTGTTCTGCCCTCGTTGGTACGGAATTCCTCCAGCCAGTCAAACGCTGAAATAATGTGAGGCATCGAATTCACTTCATGCTTCAAAGTGAAATCTGTACAGTCTGGTGCAGATTATTATGATTTGCACTATCACAATATGTTTCAGTGATGATCAATTGGAATCGTAAGTAACTGAGATTTCAGTCAGTAGAGCTTGCAATCAATTACAAATCTCATTTTTCAAATTTAATCCCCATTCAATGCACAATCATTATGTTGTGGCTAATAAATCACTAGAAACTCCTGCAACACATTCTGGTACTATGTACCTGTAACATAGAAGTTCATGTAGTGTCTATGGCAACACTGAATCACAGGCATAATTTGGGAGGGGGGGGGACAAATTCCCCTCCAATATTTTTCCTACCCAAGAATAGTTTTTTCTTTTGGCTACTGAGTTGAAGAGCAGCAAATAAAAACAAAAAAAGTTGGGTGAGAGTGGGGGGAAAGGGGTGTATGTATATTAAGGACTTACTAGGATTGTGGGTTCGAATCCCACCTAGGGCATGGATGTCTGTCTCTTGTGAGTGTTGTGTGTTGTCAAGTAGAGGTCTCTGTGATGAGCTGGTCCCTCATCCAGAGGAGTCCTACTGAGTGTGGTGTGTCTAAAAAGTGTGTGATCGTGAAGCCTCAAAAAATGAGGCGGCCTAGGCCCCCAAGGGGCGGTCGAGCCATTGGGGGGGGGAATTGGTACATCATTTGTAATGTCAGAAACTATTTATCCAGAGACACAGCATAACATTCCAGAAGACCTGAATCTTTTTCTTTAGACAACTAATACTAACTCATATTTGCAGACTTATGTCTGTTTTACATTGTGAGACAGGCACAGCAAGAATCCTTGGGAAAAACACAGCGGCTTAGCAATTTGCACATCAGAAAAGTTTGTCAATTGTTGCATTAAATGACACGCAGCTTGGAATGACAGCCACATTCTAATGGCCACCACACTTAAACTGCTTGATGAAGGCGAACTGAGAACAGTCAGTAACAGAGAGTTGTAAGGTAGCTGTTTGTTCACTGTGCATATGTGTGAGGTTTATTATCAGGCTACAGTAAGTTAATCACTTAATGCGTATATTGAATAAAATGTTCTGTGGTAACGGAATGATTCCTTTGTTACAATAAAATACACACAGTTCTGAAACACTGCACAACTCTGAAGTCAGGGGTGAGGTGTCAAGTTCTTACCTATAGGTGGTTCCAGCTTCTTGGTGCATGTAGTGACACAACCATTATAGCAGCATGCATAGCTGCTTGTTTCATTGCCTCCTGCTTCAGATTCCTCGGTCTCTGCCAACAAGAATGGGAAAATTAAGGTTCTAATGGCAGAGGGTGTTCAGATTACAGTCTTCATGAATGTGATATCATGTCACTGTCTGCCACAACAATGCATGACATCACAATTCTAAACATTGTAATGTCAAAAACGGAAATGCACAGCATTCACATAACTCTTATATTTGAGCCAGCTCAGCGCAATGAGAATAACAACCACATGTTTGTGATGTATTTGTGTTGCCATAACAAAGTAGTAGGAAACTTTCTGTACATTTCTTGTTCAAAGAACATACAGCTATTGTGTAACTGGTTGGCAGGCATGTTCATTTAACTGTCCTTTTGCAATCTACTCTTCACACCAAAAGTCCACATACACTAAATGTCAGTGGGAAAATTCAAAAGATATTTATACAACGTAAAATTAGTTTATTTCCCTTATTTCCTTTCCATCATGTCATATCAAATACCGTGTTACTTCAAATTTAAGAGGCGCCCTTTTTCCATTTTTCTGAACTGAAAATTAGAATGTGTCTTAAATTCAAGGTTTATTTTTCACTCTTCAGAAGTCTCAAAACATAATTTTCCTCAAAGGAAAAGTGGCCTTGCTAAAATGTTAGTAAATTTCATGGACAGTGGAATGTATTTGCTTGCAAAACTTTTCTTTCTGAAAATCCCTTTTTAGAAATTGGATGCATCTTAAATTAGAGGGTGTTTTAAATTTGAAGTAAAACAGTAATTTTCTGGAGAAATTCATGAGACATCAGAAAAGTATCTCATATCCAAAGAAACAAGGATGGTATCATGCACAAAAATGTCTGTGAAGTTTAATATTTTTCTGCCCGCCAGCAGATAATTAACTCAATATTATCATCTGATAAAAACAAGAACCAAAATGTCAAATTCAGACAGACACCATAAAGGCAGAAGACACACACATGAACCTCAGTAAATATCAAAAGGGAGTTTACCACGATGAAGTCAAATTACTCAGAATATTTCTCCTACCATGACAAATGTAAATCATTATACTATGCACCAGAGCCAGTATTATCTCATAGCTCACACCTAACATGTACAAGAATTTGCCTCAGTCAGTTTATAAACACAAACCCCCATAGTATAACTGTGGTTTACATACATATCCAAACACACACACACACACACACACAGACATGCACACAGAGCATAAAAGCCAAAGTTATCCTGTGTCCCTCCCCCTCCCCCCACTCACACACTTCATTTGACTTGACTTGGCTTAACTTTCTGTGTTTTGTTTATGTTGCTGACTGTGACTTGAGCATCTGTGACCATGATCTCATATGGCAAAAAATATATAACACGAGGCATGAAAACAATGCATGCACAAAGACTAGTACTTATTATGATCACATTTGCTTTTTCACTTATAAATACTGCTTGGTTAAAGAAATTATAATATTAGTGTTAGTAAATTAACATGTTGGTGTACGAAGAGAAATATTCTGCGCACGTATTTTATGTTGGTGCACAAGGACATGTTCGAAGTCCAGGAACACCTCATCTCTGTCTACCTGTTTCAACAGCACAGTCTGTGTCCTCACTACACAGTGGCTGGTCACACAGTGCAGGATCAATGTGATGTAGGCTTGGGGGTGGGCACAGATGGTGTGTTCCTCCACTGGGCCTCCAAATTGCGATGTCATCAGAACTGTGGTCCACCATCCAGCTGCGCAAGGACTGCTGTTCCTCCTGCAACAGAAAGAAGAAGGTCAGTTTCTAAAGTAATGGTTTTGGATCTGAAGATTCATGTCTTCAAGGATGTGATGCTGTGTCACTGGATGGAAAGTCCTTGATGTTTCGAAGAACAGGACTGCCTTCAAAATGTTGTCAACTGCTTGCCCAATAACAGAAAATGTTTATGCCTTTCTTTCCCCTTCAGAGTACTACAGGCACTATCCTAGTAAAGACAAAAGTAGAGTTGTCCCTGTGCACAGCATGAAGTCATACAGGAAGAGGAGAGGTACAGATCCACACATTCTTAACATTGGTACTAGATGAGGATGAGGGTACGCGATGGCACAGTTGGTTGAGGCACTGCGCTACAAGCTGGAAGGTCGCGGGTTCTATTCCCGATGGCGTTTGAGATTTTTCATCGACTTAATCCTTCCAGCCGCACTATGGCCCTGGGGTTGACTCAGACTCTAAGATAAATGAGTACTGGGGTATCTCCGGGAGGGGAGGGGGATAAAGGCGGCCGGTGCGTAAGGCTGACAACATTACCACCTTAATCTGCAGATTATCTAAAAATTCTGGGAGCCTCAACCTCCTGGAGCCCTAAGGGCCTATCCAGGCCTGTAATGGGTCAGCTTTACCTTTCACGCCGCTTTATTGCTGGTGAAAGAATCCCTCCTATGCATTTGGTATGGGGCTGATTGTGCCCCAGAGCCGATCTGAACGTTTTTATTAATTACTTTGCAGAAGGGACCGGTCTACCGAGCTCTGAAGGTGAATGGTCAAAAACGTACAGGAGTAGGTAACGTGGGGGAAGCTAAAAACCGTCTTCAGTTCTCACATACTACATACCAGGTGAAGTCTGTGAATCCATATTGAGGCCATGGAAGCAAGTCAACTGAATGGTGGATTCCCACGTCAGGCCAACTGTTATGTTCCCCTCAAACACCCCCTAGCCAATTTCAGTACGCCCACTGCAACAATGGATAGCGGAGGTCACCGCTACCGGCATTTTCATGTGAACGTAACAGCTAGAGTGGAGAGAAATGTAGGGAAGCATGTTGGAGGAGAAAGTTAAGAGCCTGAGGACACAGTGAGATCTTGTGGTTGTGGCGGGGCGATGGGGCGAGAGGGTGCATTAAAACGCTGTGTCGTTAACACGTCGTGTCAAAGTCGCAAAAAAAAAAATCTTCTGGTATAATAGCACCTATTAATGTCGGGCAATGACAGGGCTGTCCAAGCTGCTGCTCTTGCCTTGTCATATCAGCTGCCGACCGCTCGTTTTGCAGCGCATGTGTCTGTACATGAAACACCTTTTTTAACCCTCAAAGACTCTGGGGTGTAAGGTCCAACTACTGCCCACGACAGAGGGGTTTTAAATTTATAATACCCTTAAATGCATTCACGACGGAGCGGTGCACCGAGACCGGCAGCATGTGAAGAATTATATGTCCGTACAATGCATCGAGGATGGTATTGAATGTTTAAAATAACGCCTACACGGATGGATCTGCAATCGCAGTGGCGTGCAGTTTAACCCCCACGGCAACAAACTTCCTAACGACCCCCTCCACATATCCCTCAACCTCCTCCCCTTCCCCCTCCAGTGTACTTCCCCACATTTTCTTCCAGCCATCTAGCAGTTGATTCGCACTAATGGTGACAGTTAAAACCTTCTCTAGCAGTGGCGGCTGGAGAGGAAGCGATTGGGAAATCGGAGCACTATCATCCCCACCAACCATGGGACTTCTTTCTGTGGCCTCAATACATTTGCACCATGTGACGTTTGTTAACCGACTGTTCGTGACTTGGAGATCCCACATTCTTATTGCGTTGCGATGCCCTAGCTGGGATGAAACGCATGCGTCAGGCCACTCTCCTGCTTAAAATATGCTTTAATTGTCCTTCCCGACCAGAACAAGATGGCGAATGTATAATAGTTTAATAACAGCTGTGTGTTTGCCGTTAAGAAAGTCGCACTGATGTGAACTTGGCTCACACTTGCTAATTTATTCAGACTCCGTTGAGCTTCGTGCCAGAAAATTAAATGCTGTTTCCATGTTCAGACAAATTTACATTTCTAATTCAAATTAACGTGAAACTATGTCACAAGCCATTTTACTTGACTTAGTACCGGCTCCGATAATGGTTGTTTGTAAAACGCCGTCAGCTGTCGACAGAGAGCGGTAGTCTATCACGTAGGGGCGTGTCTCGTGCTTGCTGGAACGTGACGTGCGTAAGAACTTACTTTATGTACAACAATCGCGTAACTTGGATTCATGTCACGTGAAATAACTTTTACATAACCTGCTCAAGGTCATGTTTTTTATACGAATTATATGTATAAAATCGGAGCCGGGGTAGCGTAGTGAGTATGATGACTAAGCCACGGGGATCACACGTCGTCTGCAGCAAGAAACTTCTCTCTTCTCTAAAACGTCAAGACCGGCTGAGGCCCACCCAGCGTCCCATTTAATGGGGACAGGGGGCTCTTTCCAAGAAATAAAACGGCCGGCGCGTGAGGCTGACCACTCATCTCCATCTGGTGTCAGGGGTAAGAATGACTGGAGCTATAGCACCAGTCCCCCCTATATGCCTTCATCGCGTGCGTAAAAAAACTAACCCGACGGAGCAGCGTCCCCAATAAGCTGATAGTTCCTCAGCTAGTAAAGAAATTCTGACTATTTTATGGGACAGGATGGTTCTTTACCGTGTTTAAAACGGCCCGCATCTTATACCCATCCTGAGCCAGGTCAATCCAGTCCACGCCCTCCAATCCCATTTATTTTACATCCATCTTACTATTAGTTTCCCTTCTAAGCCTAGGTCTTCCTAGTTATCTCTTTCCTTGTTTCGGGTTTCCTCACCAAAACCCTGTGCGCATTTCTATTGTCACCCATACGTGCCACATATCCCACCCATTTCATCCTCCTTATTTTATCACGCGAATAATATTTGGTGAGGAGTACAGATCATGAAAATAAAATCAAAAGATAAAGTTTAAGGTTGATGTTTAATTGAGTACTTGACATTTAAAAAAAAGCTGTATCACCGAAAGACATTGTCAGCTGATAGCAATCTTACTTCGCGTACGGGAGACACCTGTTTCAAATGCAGCCCGGCTATCCTTCCCCACGGGTTTCGTGATTTTCTTAGGTCCCTCCTCGCAAACGCCGGCACAGTATATAATATTCAGCCACCTTCCACACCCATTACGATTCATTATTCACCAATCACTTAAGTATTCGACACTATATAGTCTGAGCTGCCGTCAGTGTAGTCAAATAAAAAAAATTCGATATCAATACAAACCCTCCGAAGCATCGATACGGAATTCCACACGCTATCGATTACGTCCCTAGTATTTATTCGCCCTAAATGGACTGTTCTACTAGACAAAAATTTATGTTTTATGACAGCATACTGTGCCTTATACAGTGTCGTTTAAATAGCTTCGTTATTAATATCACGTAAGCGCTCAAACGGCTAGAGTTACGTCACTAAGTATTTGAGGTCTACGTTAATGTAAATAATACAGTCGAACTCTGTTATATTTTGTGTCGATATAAACAAGTGTCGTTATAACCCAGGTGTATATGGTTAAGAGTAACGATGTAATTGGTACCACAGAATATCTGACTATAGGCGACGTGTCGTATAAACCGATGTCGTTATAAACCGGATTCTGCTGTACGTTACTCAGCATTTAACGACTACTTCAGGGACAAGATTAAGTCTTCACCACAAAGACCAGCCTGTTAAGGCTGTGTAGGGTAATAACTGCTGTTGATTTTTTCATTTAATTTTATTGCATTTGGTCACTTATGTTTATTTAATGACGTCAGTATCTCAGACTACACAACAAACAATGGTGGGATGGCTACTGAAGAATGACCTGCGAAGAATGTGGGCGGAAGCGATCGTCCCGGCGTTTGCCCGGGGACACTGAGCAAAACCATGAAAATCTCATCGACGGGCCTGTGTCCTAACCGAGATTCGAACTGGGAACCTATCGAATGAACGTCAGATGCGTTACCGCATAATTCGACTTGCTCGGTGGCATGATAGAATCACACGAAACATAAGCACTCTGTGGGCACAATGAAAGACATGCTTAGTTTTAAAGCAGGTTCTAGCACTGTGCTTCAAAAGAATAATTGTATCCGCCATTCCCATTGTAAACTGTTTCAATGAAGATTTATTCACTGTACAAGTAGAGGTTTACTTCACTAGATTAGACATCTCTGTTACGTGTACAAGACCCTGAGACACGAGACAGTACACTTTTTGTACTTCTCCCATTGTCTTGATGGATCGTTCTCAGATGACACAAATTAGAACTTGGGGTGGAAGAAGATTAATGGATCAACCAAGTGTCAGGAGGGACATGATGTGGACAAAAAATATGCCCTTCCTTCTATTGAAAGAAATGTGAAGATAAGCAGAGTGGCCTTGATGTAAACTGTCAGACGAACATGCTGCGAGTGAGCGCTCACGAAGAATTCAAGATAAAATGAAAAGAGAACAAGTCGCTTGGGAGCGGCTGTAAAGTGTAAGTATGAAGGAATGTACGCCTACTTCGATTTGCACTTTTCTTTGGTTACGTTCCAAACACATTCTGAAAGTTGATCTTACAGTCTATTTCTTACAGAAATAAATCAATGATTCTAGGCCTATACGATTATCGCTACCTGTGCTGTCAGCTCCACGTCTTCACTCGCCTGCCGCGCATTCTAGTGGTCACCATAAAGTAACAGGACTGTATGTAACTGTCGCTACCTGTACTGTCAGCTCCACGTCTTTACTCGCCTTTCGCGCATTCTAGTGGTCACCATAAAGTAACAGGACTGTATGTAACTGTCGCTACCTGTACTGTCAGCTCCACGTCTTTACTAGCCTTTCGCGCATTCTAGTGGTCACCACAAAGTAACAGGACTGTATGTAACTGTCGCTACCTGTACTGTCAGCTCCACGTCTTTACTCGCCTTTCGCGCATTCTAGTGGTCACCATAAAGTAACAGGACTGTATGTAACTGTCGCTACCTGTACTGTCAGCTCCACATCTTCCTCCAGAGCATGATCTCTTTCCGCTCTCTCTTCATCCCGCCGTGAGTGACGCAATCCCCTCGACCGATATCCGTGATGTTCTGCAGCAACCACGATGCTGAGGATGATGACAGCAAGGGTAGGTGCGTACCACGCGTTCCTGAACGGACAGATATCAACGAATCACAAAATGCGTAACGTTGGCTTATTATAATTTAATTTAATTTAATTTAATTTCTCATGCGCTGTAACACAAATATGCAGTACAGAAATCCACCCAGCTTCTCAAAATTGTAACGCAGCCTGTTTACAGATCAGATCACGGGTCTAACAAAGGCGTTTGTTGTGAGCACGTTAACGGGCATAACATAACCTAACATAGCGGGTCTAACAAAGGCTTTGTTGTGAGCACGTTAACGGGCAAATCCTGTCAGATTTTAAATATTTCATGATGCCGTTCCAAGGCTGAAGGCGTGTAGCGTAGAGCTGATGGGAAAAAAAATCGTGAATGGTACATTCGTAAGGATTTAGAACAACAGGATCGTGACGTATTACACATCAGCATACCTTCACTCACGTAGAGACTGAGGAAAGCCGCGAGGACCTGTCAGGGAACTGAACCGAATACCTACCAAACACTAACCCAGCCTGCTTGGTCAAGCCCCAACCCCCCCCCCCCCCCAAAAAGAAAAATTTAAAATTACTTACAATGTCGCACATCGGTTTTGGGGCCCACCCAGCCCGTTATCCAATGGATACAGGGGATTCTTTCCCAGGGGGTAAAGCAGCAAGGGCGTGAAGTTGTCCATCGTCCCTAATCGAATGCTGAAGTTAAGAATGAGCGGAGCTATACCTTTATTCCCCCTGTATGCCACTCATGGTGTGAACAGGGACAACTTTACTTTTTGCATACAGACTAATACAGAATAATTGACTGCTGGGAACAGTCACATCCAGAGATCCGTAAGTTTATTCTAAGGCCACAGAAATAACTCTCCAGGATGGTTGGGAGGGAGAAATAGGGAATTACGCTACGGGGGGAAGACTGACATCTCGAAGGAGATATGGAGGGAGGTTTCATCCATGGGACTTCTTTCTGTGACGTCAGTACAGAATAAAAACACCCAGAAACCATTACTGGACGCATGTAAATTTGAACTGCTGGCGTGGCGAATTGTCAGAATAGGTCTGTTGAACTCGATGCTTCTTGTTAATAAAAGGTGTTTTATTTTTCCTGCGCAGTGGCTTTTTTTTCGCGTCTGCAGTCCCGACAAACATCAAGCGATGCCACTTTCAGGCTTATGCTTGTAACAGGGATATTTATTGGCTCCACCTTAAACAATGGCCCCTCAAAACGTCATTGCTCGTCAAATTTAGTTAAGTTTCCTGCTGATGTAATAAGTCTTTCCTTTAGCCACTTATTAACAGCTTGAATAAACTAATTAAGCGCTAGAGCGAACACAGCATTTCCATAGGTCTCTGCAAACACTTGACGTTTAATGTTAAAGGCCGCCCGCAGGGGTGTACAAGATTCACCACAGCGTGTCACCGATGTCCGAGGTCCTAGAACAAGATCATAAAATGCATTCACTTCGTACTTGCCGTCACTTCGGTGTAAACCTTAAACGACAGTCACGAATATGGAGGCAGCGAGAATATCATTCTTTAACTCCGTTCTGAATGAATAATAAAATTAGATGGCTTGTACACGCTCATTACACTAGCGTCCCTTTCCTTCGCCAGTGGATTTATTTGTGAAACACCGCGTAACGTGAAGTTTCGTGGGGAAGACTGGGGTCACGTGATGTATTGGAATGAGACATTCTCCAACACGATGCAATATAAATTCAGTGGGATGGGATCGCGTACCCTGGGGTTCAAGGTTGGCGTTAGAAGAGTAATAAAAGTTCTTCGAACCTGTGCAAAAGAGATAGCCTAAAATAAGCTTCTCGGATGCAGTTCCTGGAACTGACCAGAGGCTGAGCCAAGATACGCAGCCTCAGTCCGATAACATGTGAGCACCAAAGACGACCACACAAACAACATCTGATGTCGGTTGTTGACATGGAAACACGACTAGCCCTCTCTGGCGCAAGTAACACGGGGAATCAATCAGTTAGTACAGTGCAGAGAAACTTTTCATCGCACAAGGGACATGTCAAAACCTAAAACCCCCGGGCGAGCAGCAAACGAGTTATTAACAGCAGAAGTATTATTTGTCAAAGAAAGTTTGTTTTGTATTAAGTGATAAACGGGCTAAAATTAATATTAATTATTAGTATTATTGCAACAAAATTAATATATTAGGGAATACTAATTTCATTTTTAGAAGTTACGTTACTTTTAAGAACAGAAGAACGTCAATGAGAAGCTTTCCTTGTTCCTTTTGTCACTGATAATATTTTAAATAAATGTACAGACTTTTACCCCATAAAACTGTTACATTCCGCCGGGGTATGGATGTCTGTCTCTTGTGAGTGTTGTGTGTTGTCAGATAGAAGTCACTACGGCCGGCCGATCCCTCGTCCAGAGGAGTCCTACCGAGAGCGTGTCGCTGGGTGTGATCAGGCGCAACAATAAACACTAACCTTGATTTCAGGCTTCCGCCACGATGTTGATGAAATCTGCGGTCTTCTGGGTTATTACGCGGCGTCGTGTGGTAATTGTTTACCGACGTTTCGGGACAACGTATCTGTCCCATCCTCTTGGACTCTTGACCCGTGAGGATGGGACCGATACGTTATCCCGAAACGTCGGTAAACAATTACCACACGACGCCGCGTAATACCCCAGAAGACCGCAGATTTCAACATAACCCTCTACATCTACAATGAGTAGCTAGAAAGAGGTCAGAACAAGAATGAAAGAATAAAGAAAACTGTTACGACACACTTGCACCAGTTGTTATTAGAAGACACTTAAAACTTAAGGAGTACGGGGGATGGTGGAGCTTACCCCTCATCATTTTTCTCACCCCTCCACTGTAAACTGTCCCTCACATGATGTTTTCCCATGCAACATGTACGAAGCCCGTCACAGCTTGAATAAAAGGTAAAGCAACCCCATTACAGGCCTAGACAGGCCCTGAGGGGTCCAGCAGGTTGAGGCTCCCAGATTTCTAGACAATCGGCACATGAAGGTGGTAAGGTTGTCAGCCCTACGCACCGGCCGCCTTTACCTCCCAGAAAATATTCCTGGTACTCATTTCTGTTAGAGGCTAAGACGACCCCAGGGCCATAGTGCGACCGAAAAGATTATGTCAAGGAATTAATTCCAATGACACCATCGGGAATCGAACCCGCGACGTTCCGGTTTGTAGCGTAGTGCCTCAACCAACTACGCGCGCCCCCCACAACTTGAATACTGTTTACTAAATTTAACTATGCTTGTGAAGTTCACTAAAGGACTCAAAAGTTGTCCTTCGTTATGATGGGGGTGGGAGGGGGTGGGTATAAGATCAGTGTGTTGGAAAACAGTCGCGGGCCACAGAAAATATCCGGCGGACCGCCGGTTGCACACCACTGAGCTAGTCGATTCATTAGCTACATTCAACACGTGGGACTGAAATTCACTATAAGAGTTGTGCTGTCCCCCCAGCATTCAACGTCACGTTTATCTGAAGGGGCACTAAATTGGACCACTCATATCTCCTTGCCCACTTTTCAGAACACCCAACATTACGACAAAGCAAAAATACATTACGCTTTTTGTGTGGTTGTGAAAGGCACTCTTACTCTAAAGGAAGAACAAAGGATCTGTGTGCGACTGCAGGTGGTTCGGAAAACAAGAGGAGAAGTGATGAAATTAGAATTTCATAATTTATGAATTCCTAAAAAAATTGTTATCGTGGCTTTCTAACGAAGGTCAGCAGCTATTGGACTTGTTCTGGGAGGAAGGGAGCAGAAGTCCGTGATGTGAGGGGTTTTAATTGCAGCATCGGAGTCTCGTTTTTTAGCTTGTGTTACGATAATATTTTTGAGCTAGAATTTTAAAAGTAATTCTTCTGTACTCAGTAGTAGTATAGTAGTAGTAGTATATAGTAGTAGTAGTGGTATTATAGTAACAGTGTAATAGTAGTATTATAGTAGCAGTGTAATAGTAGTATTATAGTAGCAGTGTAATAGTAGTATTATAGTAGCAGTGTAATAGTAGTATTATAGTAGCAGTGTAATAGTAGTATTATAGTAGTAGCGTATTAGTAGCAGTATCATAGTAGTATTTTATTAGTGTATTAGTAGTAGTATCATAATAGTAGTGTAGTAGTATTACTATAGTAGTAGTAGTGTAGTAGTAGTAGTAGTAGTAAGGAAAAAGAAGGCAGAGCCCACTCGAGGTACTTAAGCGTAGGCTACTAGGATAATATTAAAAACTATCTCAAAACTAGGAAAGGAGGTAGTGGACTGGATTGATCTGTCTCAGGATGGAAGGCAGTGGAGGGAGCTTTTGAACAAAGTATGGAACCACTGGGATCTATCAAATGTGGGAAATTTCTTGACTAGGCGAGTAACTCTTAAATTCTCACGACGAATTCTGTTCCACGTAGTAATAAGTGTAGTTTGCTGGTAACAACAGAGAACCGTACAATAAATTCCAAGACCCATCTTTTTCTACTTTAAAGAATGTGAAATAAAGATTAACGGTCGGCGTAGACACTGTTCTTACATTTGTTAGGAAATCCGACTAGATGTTTCCAGAAGTACCCCAGAAATAGTCGCCATAACCTTGCCTACAAAGTTTGTTATTCAGTCTCTTTTATGAAGGCGAACTTACGTATTTCCCTAATAGTAACGTGGAGTCTGGTGTGCAGGTGTGCGTCACGGCTTCATCCTTTTCACCCGACAACTTTACAAATGTACTTGACATGACTGTGCAGTAGTTTCGGTAGTAACGGTGCTTACTATTCAACTCTTTTGGCTCTCATTTGGCCTCCAGTTCGCATATCCGTTGTACTATAAAGAATGTTGCTTTTACGTTTCAGCGTCGTCATGAACGCACGCCTCGCCGTCGTCAATGGAAAGGCATAGCGAATGTCCAGAAGGACGGAATTCCGACCTTCTCAAACAGCTTTCGCAGTGAATTTGGCCCCTTCTTGCAAACAAATTCTTACACAGAGCTGAACAGGGCTACACAGTTGGCAATCAATGTTGTTCACCTGACAGTAAACCTGCATTTGGACTCCGTTTCCAGATAACACTCGCCAGCAGATAGTCGGCACTTCGAATACATTGATGCAGAAGCAGGCGTGTTTTGACCAGTGTGAGATCGCTTTACAGTGACGTTACCAACCGTCACCACAAATAAGGTCGCTTCCCTATATCTGATAGCACGGCAGACCGCAGAATTGACAGTAGACGTGAAATAATTTAAATGAAATTTGTTATAACATTTGTTTCACTCACCGCCTTCTGGCAGCCTTGATGCATCTAGTTAACGAGACTTCTCATGTGCGGTCCTTTCCGTATATCTAGCAGGCGGACTGCAATCAACATGCAGGACTCGACAAGGCGATTGTTTGCTTCAACGACAGTGCTTCACTAGAACGGACTTGTGATGTATCTATAAACGTACACACAGTTCAGACACGAAACGTCGCGACACGGTCCTGTGTTTCAACAGTGCAGATACACTTCAGAACGGGGAAGTGTCTTATTACGAGAAACTTCATAAAACAGTTATCTACCGACTGTGTTAATCTTTATGCTAATACTACCTAAGGCTGCATGCTGAAATTCACTATGGAAAATAAATATGTTCTTACATTCATTAATTAAAATGTCAGCATATTAATAAGAATATCGCAAGACCTCTTTCCTTTGTAACTGCCTCAAACATTTCATTTGGCAGCTGTGCGATATTAAAACTGGTTTAAATCTTCCGTCAGAAAGAAAGTAATTTACGGTCACAAGTAAGGTCATTTTTAAGGTTATGGTTTTGCGAATTAGCTTTCAGTTGGCAAGCAGGCCGTGGCATAATTTAAGTGGCGAAGGTTGCTATGACACCACAACAGGCTGCACTCCAAATCTCTTCCCCATTACGTGAAAAATTTACCTCAAAATAAAGAATCTGAAATCTATAACTATTTACAGACCATGCCCACCTTTCGAACACAGTGTAAAGGTAATCGCAGATTATGTGTAGTAAATAGCTAAAAATAAAGTTTTATTTTCAAGTTATGGTATGTATAATAAATTTACAGGAAATACAATATACTGAAAGGGGCACGTGGTGGCGCAGTTGGCTGAGGCACTGCTCTACAAGCCGGAAGGTCGCGGGTTCGATTCCCGATGGTGTCATTGGAATTTTTCATTGACATAATCCTTTCGGTCGCACTATGGCCCTGGGGTCGACTCAGCCTCTAACAGAAATGAGGACCAGGAGTATTTCCTGGGGGGTAAAGGCGGCCGGTGCGTAGGGCTGACAAACTTACCACCTTCATGTGCCGATTGTCTAGAAATCTGGGAGCCTCAACCTCCTGGAACCCTAAGGGCCTGTCCAGGCCTGTAATGGGATTGCTTTACCTTTGCAGTATACTGAACTGGTTCTGAGTCAAAAACAGGGCTTCTGGTTAGACACGGTATTGTTATTGGGAACGGATGTTTTATTGAACACGTTTTTATCACTGATTAGTCCCGCTGAATGGAGTCTTCTTCAGTTTGTAGGCTAAGCTCCAGGTGAAAATATGCTGTCCTCAGGTTAAAGTGGCTAGAGACTGAATCTAACTACTCAAATCCGAGAGAAGAGATCGAGAATGCGAACAGCTACACATCTCCATTCCCGTACACCTTCGTGGAATTATGTTGAAGGACATGAGAGCTACGTTAGTATCACCAGCTAGAATTCAGAGTACTGTGTAGATCTAGACACCATAAGTTAATAAAGGATCACAGAGCCTGATAAAATCCTACTGTTTTGTGGGATATAATGTCGTGGTCACAGTGAAGAGAGTGAACTGCCTATCTGACAACAGAATGACTTTCTTTTTGTACAAGTGTTGTGATGTATAAATAGACTCCCATTTTTAAGTAAAGTATGGGTGGATTTTAGGGCGGGCCAAGAGGTATTCTCCGCAGTTAAAGCTATCTACTGAAGCGCGTGGACATGGAACGATGAAGGACATTTCGCGTCGCGGTGTCTCGCCCTGGCCAGCTCCCAGCATACACCCACACGTCCCCCCCCCCCCCAACAACAAAAGGTATGCGGTGCACGTGCGAACCTAACGCGATTCGGATGGGTAGCACCTCCTCTTGGTATTCAGAGTGCACCGGTTTAAACTGTCAGTTCCAGAGTCAGTTTAACAAACTGAAGTTTGCCGTGTATTTCCTCAGTCCCTACCGGGAAATTGTCGGCACACTGCCTGAAAAGGGACTATGACCACTCCCTTTCACAACCTTCCATTTCATGGTTTACTGACTATCCTGTCATTCGTAGGTGTGTGTATACAAATACAGTCTAACCCTAACATAGCGCCCATGAAAGTCTGCGAACAGAAGTTCCGTATGATACAGTACTTCAACTTACCGACACCCTCGACATTCCGCCACAAAGAGCGGCGAACAAACAGCGGCTCTGTATCGGGTTTGACTCTGTACATGTATACGTATATGTACATACGGCGGCACGCTGTGGCGCAGTTGCACTACAAGCCGGAAGGTCGCAGATTCGATTTCCGATGATGTCACTGGAATTTTTCATTGACTTAATCCTTCCGGCCGCACTATGGCCCTGGGGTCGAATCAGCGTCTAACAAAAATAAGTACCAGGAATATTTCCTGTGGGGTAAAGGCGGTCGGTGCATAGGTCTGACAACCTTACAACCTCCATGTGCTGATTGTCTTGAAATTTGGGAGCCTCAACCTCCTGGAGCCCTAAGGGCGTGTCCAGGCCTGTAATGGGATTGCTTTATTTTTTTATATGTTTAGGTATATATGTATATTTGTATGTACATGTATACGCATATATAGGCTTGCATATGTCTTATACATACACACATTATATATTTTGTAATACACTATTACCGTGAACAACGTACCCTTCTTTTCATTAGATGCTTTACAATCCTACGTGTTTCGGCTTAGCAGACATCTTCAGGGATAACAAAAATTTCCTGAAAACGTATTGGTCTTATCTCTGCAGATGGTTGTTAAACCGAAACAAGTTGGACTGTAAATAAACATCTCATGAAATAAAGTGTACCATGTTGGTTACATTATTTAATTCATATATATATATATATATATAAACACCGTTAAATAAACCGGGCCCGTGACAACATATTCTATATAATGTCTGGGCTACCGAGGATTCGTGGTTCGATTCCCACCAAGGGGAAGAGATTTTTCTTGTAATCCAAAGTGCGCAGACTGGCACTGAGGCTCACCCAGCCTCCTATTCATTCAGTACTGGGTGCTCTTTCAGTACTGGGGAATAGCGGCCGGTACGTGAAGCTGACCACTCATCCCCATGTCACGCCGTTTGTTAAGAATAAGTGGATCTAAATCTCCACTTGTCCACACGCTTTCATGATGTGCACAGGCACTACTTTACATTCACCTTAAATAAACAGTAAATAAATAAATAAATTACAACTCTTTCGAGTTAGGATTGCTGCCCACACCGAACGTAGCGATCACCACCTGTGTTCGGACTCCGACACTGCGTCTCACTGTGCGATTGATACAAATTGACGTTATCAGCATCAGTTACATCGCAGGAGACAGGAGTGCCAAGATCAGCGTAACAAAATACCGCAAATTACAAGTCGACACACAAATCCAGGTTTTCTCCCAAGGTTACCTACAATTTTGTTGTGTTAACTGCCAAGAGATTTGTGTACCTTTGTAACAAAATACGTCTACTGCATTTATCTGATATACACATAAAGAGTGCACGTAAGGGCTGTCTCTTTCATTCTTCGGTCATTTAAACACACTGCTCCAACTGTACCTATTTACGAGGCATGTCGATGAGTGGTGTGAATATGATCATGAACGAGGCTTTGGAAGGATTCTGCCGTGGCATGTTTCAAGATAAATAGCATTCTGCTGTTTCTTGACACCATACCGACTGCTGAGGTTATTTGGTGTTCGATGAAGTGTTACGATTATGAATGATGAACAAGGAAAGATTTGGAAGGGCAGTATTTTGACCAATTGTAAGGTATATTACTGTCATTAGAGACGAAGAACCCAGAAAAAAACCAAGAAACGCCTGACGAATGTACGTGTCGTGGCTGAAATTCGAATACATCTATTACAACTGTGCTAACCTGCTCGGCGGGAGATAAGGTTTATGAAAATATGGCTAGCGTTAGAGACTTCATTAACAGGCAAACCTTTAGGAGAACATTGCTTGGTATTAACAAAGTACAGAGACAAATTAGCACTGCCTTAAGTTGGTAAGCCTATACTCCTAGTCACCTAGGGACGCACTCATTATGGTAAAATTGGCACCACTGTGAAGTGTAGCAGTGTTGTTATTTAACAGCCGTGAAGTGAGAAATGCACAAACGGTTCCGTGATGTTACAACCCATTATTATGATCAAACACCTGATGGATATAACAAAGTAGCACTTACTGCTTTATTAGCGGCTGCTAGAGAACGACAGAGGCGGCTCGTGCACCTCAACACAACGGTTCTGCCAGTGTCAATGAAAGCAGCAGCGAAGTAAACCGTATTACGCACATTTTCAAGAATGGGTTATTTTACGACTGTACAGCATCCTGCATCCCCTGCATCGAAAAATATTTAAAGATGCACTCACTTGAATACTTCGCATTAACGCGACGTTGTAATCACTGAAGTCCATTTCTTTTTTGTTTATTAACCCTTTACAGGCGGGAAAAGTGAAAGTACTTTTCGATCCAATGCTTCCCAATTTCTGAATGAGCACTACTTTTTGGAAAGTTCGCAGGCTGCACTTGTTTGTGTCCTGATAAGAGCAACGCGTATGAGTATAGAGCATTGGTGGAATAACAATGACAGGGGAAAACTGAAGTATTCGGAGAAAAACCTGTCCCAGTGCCACTTTGTCCACCACAAATCTCACATGAACTGGCCTGGGATCGAACCTGGGCCTCCGCGATGTGAAGCCGGCGACTAACAGCCTTAGCCATGGCACAGCCTTGAAAGACGAAAATTAAGCTGAGTTGCATTTACTGACTCAGTTCGTACCGCTTAGTAAACACTCTTTCTCGGTTATAAAAGCCAACCAGTTAATTCTCTACTGGGAAATTAATCGCCGTTTACTCTGAGAGCCATACAAAACACAGAAACTCACTGTGTGAGCAGAAATAAAATTATGGAATGTTAAAATTCGTGGTACATAAAGTAAGCCACTGAGATCTAACGTGCTAACGAATCTGTCAGTAAGAAACCATACTGCGTTGCATGCTTGGATGCTGCTGATAATGCAGTTAGTGGAAAGGATGTGAAGGGAACCGGTCGCGGTCTGACATACTACCCCAGAATTTGCCTGGAGGGTCTGACAGAAACCACGAAAGACGTGTGTCACGATGGTATGAGTTCCATCAGGAATTTCGAAACGGGATCCTCTCGAATCAGCCAGCATGCTAACTGGAAATCACTGAAGGAGGGGATTTCAAAGATGTGGTAGATAAATACAGAAAAGTAGAGTTGGGAAAAATCGCACAATACATGTGAACAACACAAAGTCACTGCAGAACACTGTCCAGTCGTTTAGAGGGTTTATTTTAGTGTACCAGTTTGAGAAAGTCACGGCGATCACACACGGACCGGAAGACGCCGAAGTAAAGAGGCAGACGACTATCTATTCCCCAGAAACCCTAATTTCGATCTACGTGCTCTCGAGTTTATTTTACTGTAAGACGGTTGAAACTATGCGCCAGAATGTTTCAACTTTCAGAACCAATTAGAACATTCTGATAAAATTTGGTAACTGGATTGGTCACATCTTGCGTAGAAACTGCCTTCTGAAACACGTGATTGAAGGAAAGTTAGAAGGAAGGATAGAAATGACGGGACGAAGAGGAAGAAGACGTAAGCAGCTACTGGATGACCTTAAGGAAAAGAAAAGATACTGGATATTGAAAGAGGAAGCACTAGATCGCACCCTGTGGAGAACTCGCTTTGGAAGAGGCTACGGACCTGTCGTAAGACAGACTACAGAATGAATGAATGAGAGCTATACCTCAACTCCCCTTTGTGCCTTCAATGACATGCTACAGGGTGATATTGACCTGTTTCTCAACTCACAACAATATACATTTCACCTGCTCTTATCCAACTTTACTCTGACGATGGTACATGGTCTCAGTCGTAACTGCAATTTTAGACATTTTCCGTAGTCTGAGGCTAAAAGTTCCACAACTTTTCGGGGCTGGATATGCCTCCCTCTTCAGGTGGAAAGGAGAAAGGGGAGAACCTATTCTGCTGGGCCCATTAGGTAAGGAATTCTAAATCCCTAAGAGCTCTAATGAAGTAGGTTCTTCCCCTTTCACGTCTCACCTGAGGATGCGGAAAACCCAGTCTGCGAAACGCTGAAAGATCCCTTTTAGCATGATGTAACAAACCATGTCCAAAATTTCAGTCACCACCGAGACCTAAGCGTTTTGTGACATCTTTGTTATGCCCTCACTTACTGGCCGAAGTTCCTGGTAAGCAGTAACGTGACACTGACTACACGTAAGCCACACAATTCACATTTACCGGGCAAGCAGACGGCCGATTCCACCTTCCCTCGTCACGCGTCGCTGCTGCACCATTGCTTCTCTCACCACGACGACATCCAGCAAGTAACTGAGCTGCTGCCGCGGCCAGCCTGGCGAGGCCCTCAAGGAGCAGGGACTCGTAACCGGTCAGACACGGCCTCGATAATTTAGGGTGTGTTTAGAGAAAAGCTGTGCTTGCGTTGAGTAGTGGCTGTCTGGGTGTGTTCCGAGGGTCGGTCGGAAATTGAATTGAGCTGGAATAGCATTAATGTTAAACTGTTATGTGTTATTAATTTGTAGTACCCAAGGCAAAAAGATACAGCCCTACATTACCAGTGGCCGTGAAAGGTGGCACTACAGCAGACTATATGCCATGGCATCCTTGTGGAGGTATAGCTCCACTATTTTAACCTTGTGCCAGGGGAGCATCCAGAGAGAGAGAGAGAGAGAGAGAGAGAGAGGGGGGGGCTTCCGGGCTGCTGCCTCCCTCAAACCCCTCAAAACCGAAATTTAAAAAAAACACAGATATATATATTATGGTATCAAAAGTTTTATGTGATTTACCCTTCAGCCGAAATCAGCCACTGAAATCGGCTGATGAATAGTACGTTAGAATTTTGAAAAATAAATTAATAAAATTAAAAACAAAACAAGAAGATAGGACACCGTGATTGAGTCATGGAACATATAGTTATATGCGTATGTATATAACTGCAGTTGCAAACAGTGTTATGTTATACGCACGACATGATTTTTATAACATAATCTTTACAATCAAACATAAATTATATATAGCCTAAGGGTCAGCCCCCACCCCAATAAAAAATTCTGGCGCGCAACTGCCTTCTGCACTAGACAATGTCGTGGTTCAGCGTCGTGCGGCGAAGACAAAGCCTACTGTTGTAGTGACAAAACACTTGACACAAATTCGAGGTGTTTCCGGTTCGAATACTGGATGGGATATCGGATATCCTAATTGTGATGTTTCTCGTGGTTTACCTCAGTCACTCCACTCAAATTCCGGGCAATTCTTTAATTCTGCCAAGTAATCTGAGAGCCCCATCTCCTGAAAAGTCTCAAGTACGCCCTTAATGGGAGACCAGTTGGACCCAGAGCCATTCCAAACATGCTGTCGAAAAGTTAAATATGGAATCCCGGCCAATCAACCCGTAACCTAGTCACTATACAGACTGAGGTACCTCGATTAGCGCCCACTGATTGGAAGCATTACTTTTACACATAAATGACAAAAAGGTTCCACTGTACTTGATAAGGCACAATAAGTTTATCGCTCATGAAACCCACACAATTCTTCAAACTGAGATTCCCTCATTACTGGACAGGTAGGTTACAAACACCCCTTCTGTCAAAATATTGTGTCCACAAAAAAATTGATTTCTCCTTATATTTCCTAAAAACATAACATGTTTAAGTGTTGGTCCATTAAGGATCTGTCAAGTTTTTTCTGTCTCCTGTAAAATTGTGTATCGATGAGTTACGATAAATTGCTGTTTCATGAGCGATATATTACAAGAATCTTCTCTCAAGAGCTTTCATTTCAACAACGTTCTCGACGTGTCACTGAACTGTGTAATTTTCAGTTTAAGTCATGACTATAAAAAAGTCGAGACTGTCTTAATTCGCCGTTAATGTGAAATATGTTTTAATTGTCTTTGTATTCTTAAAGCCACATTTAAGACTGATACGGTGAGCAGATTTCGCAAACTTAGACTGAAGAACAAAGGTCAGGGTGCGTAGAGGCCTTTGTCAACACTCTTCATTAATAAGGCCTTCATATGCAATAAACAATTCGTACAACTGGCGCCAACTAGATTAGTCTTTCTCGGCTGGAGGTCTCTTGAACTATGGACTGGTGATTGCACTGTTCTGACACTTTAAAGGCAAAGTAACCTGAAATGTATGTAAAGATTCAGCTCGTACCGCACAGTAAACAAATGCGTAGCGGTTATAAAAAACAATGAGTTAGTTCTGTACAGGGGAATAATCGCTGTTGTTCTGAGAGCCATACAAAACACATGAACATGGAGGTATATAAAATAACCACTGAGCCTTCAAATCCAAAAATGTTTATGGTTGCATGCCGTCTGTATTTGTATGGAAGCTGCGATAGCTCAGTCGGTACAGTGACTATGATATGGGGTAGGGGCCCGAGGAGACGGCATTCAATTTCCTGCAGTGCTAGAGACTTTTCTTTCCTCCATCATATCTGGATCGACTGAGCGCCAATCAGTCTTCAATCCAACTGGAAATCTGGTTTTCTTCGGAGGTACAGCGGCCGAGGTTTAAAGCTGAACCCTCACCTCCATCTAGTGCAGAAATTAAGAAAGTGTGGATGTATAACTCCAGTCCCCCACACGTCTTCATGTTGTGGTGCTAAATTAAATGCAAAGAGAGCATTATCATATCTACAGTGTATAAATATTTCTCGACAGGTGGTTCGCGAAACCCGAACAGAAATTACATCAACGCAATTCATTAACACTCGTATATTCTTGACATTGTATATACCGTGCACCATTATGATAATATTGTACTTATATAACCAACATTTATTGCACAAAAACATAACTAAATAAACTTATCACTTAACCCTACATATGTTTCGGTCCAAATGGGCCATCATCAACTACTAGCAACCCCTGATGATGGCCCATTTGGACCGAAACATATGTAGGGTTAAGTGATAAGTTTATTTAGTTATATTTTTGTGCAATAAATGTTGGTTATATAAGTACAATATTACTCGTATATTCATAAAATCCGTCGCAACCTACACCGGTGTTAATGTCTGTGATTTATGACACTTCAGCATTTAATAAAATAATAATATTTGTAAAGAGGGAAATAATATTTAACAAGCAGTTTCTGCTTATGCTAAAAAATTATGGCCTGATGGATACACTAATAGCCTCGAAGCAGATAGCCAATATATTTAATAACAGCACTGTTGTTTTCTTGTTCGAAATTTGTTGTATTGATTGAAACAAGGCTGAATTTAAATTTACAAAAAAAACTTGAAATTACATTTCACTGGGCATTGTTTGTCCTATCTTTGCTTTACGATCTGGTGTCTGAAAAAATTAATTACCTATTCCGCCTATAGATTGCATTACACAACACAACGACGGTTTCTCAGTACATGAATCAATCAAACTCTTGCCTAATGAGGTGTTTGGGGAATTAATGGGGAATTTTATAATTACGAGAAGCATTGCACTCAGTCGACTGCTAGACCAGGGCAGTGTACTGATGCATGTGATTAATTTACCAGGGACCCATGTCTAAACTGCGCCTGTTACACAATGCACGTCTTACCTTTGGTAATCAAATATTTATACAAACTCTATATCATGCCACGTGTCTTCGAAGGATATGGAAATATATTTATACGCATTTTTAATATTATTTGTCATCTTCAGCTATACTTCCATGGCAGGAACTCCCGGTATCCATCATGTAGGGGGCGTAGTGAGCCCAAACACAGCTGTGGCGAAGAAAAACAAGACAGGCAATATATGTAAAACGTAACATTCAGGCGCTTTCGCGTAACCATTGTTGCCGTGGAAAAGCAATAAGTATTACATATTGTGAGTGTGTGTCTGTAGCCTTAGTTATCCAGAATGCAAAGCGCATGTGTCTTATTATATTTACATCTGTAGCCTGTTTTCTATCATATTTTTCCACATTATTTCGTAATAGGCACGATTCTCAAAAAAAAAATTATTGAATGTAAAATGTGTGTTTTGATTTTCTCTACAACTTCTGTCTGAAACAGTTCTCATTCCAAAAGAACTTGAGCGAGATATCATAAATGTACATACGTAAAATACTCGTTATTTTGGTCAGAATTTAAAAAAACCTGAATTTTCTCGACAGATTTTCGAAAAATAGTCAAATATCACAGTTCATGAAAATCCGTCCAGTGAGAGCAGAGTTATTCCATGTGGACAGACAGACAGACGGACAGACAGACATGAAGAAGCTAATAGTCACTTGTCGCAATTTTGAGAAATCGCCTAGAAATCGCAACTTCGCTGTCGAGATAGAGACCCGTGCCCTTCACAGGCAGGTAGTAACTGTACTTTCCAACATTTGGGGCCCAGACAGAGGGTTGGTAATGATTAGAATCGTGTGTGACGTTACAGATTTTCGGGTCAGTAGTTTCCGGCGTTTCGAAGTGAGTTATTCCCTTCATCTTCATGATCAAGTAGCCTCTTCTTGGACTGCTTGACGCTGAAGATGAAGCCAATACCGCCCTTCGAAACGACGTCAACTATTTACCAATAGAACATGTCGTAACATTACGGAAGACTCTAACGCCTAACTCTACACTCTTCCGTCCAACCAAACTGCAATCTACGAGACAGCGTTAAATACGATAATTTCACTGTTTAAACCTCCGTAAAGTTTTCGCACAATTCCTGAAAACGAACACATTTTGATACCACTAAGGCGGTGCTTGCAAAATGTGTTTCAGCGAAACAATATTGCATCTCGAGCAACATCGCAATATTTAATTGGCCAGAATCTTGATTAACCTATCGAGATATTTCCGCCACTGAAAGCGAGTCATGACGCTCTTTTTCCCATTAGCAGAGGGTAAGAGTTGTATAGAATTTTCTGTGTTCCACATTATTTTTCGTAATCTCTTATCTGAAACCGTCCGTCCGACCGGGTCTAGAATATAACACGACGTCGTATTTTTTCGCTAGTAATATTGTCCCTACTTCGAACGATGTCACGAAAATAATAAACTTTCATGGCGTTCTGCGGACAGCGCAGTGACGTCAATGTACGTCGCCAGATTAAAGGTTTTGGAACGACAGGGTTAAGGAATAGGATTACCTTCTTTCACTCCCCCCCCCCCCCAAAAAAAAAGTCGGTGTGGCTGAGTCAGTACAGTGGCCGGAAAAGAGCTGAAATATCTGCGTTCAATTTTCTGCAGGACCAGATAATTCCCTCCACACAACCACGTCAATCACAGCTATAAGCTCCGACGTTTCGGGATAACCTATCGGCCCCATCTTCAAGGGTCAAGCAGTCCAACAAGCCTTCTTGGACTGCTCGATCCTTGAAGATGGGACCGATAGGTTGTCCTGAAACGTCGGTAACTTACTACCAATCTACGCTGCGTTAACATCCCTGAAGAGTGAATATCTTCTCTACATTTTGGATACATATTATGTTTGTACGTTTCGTGCAACTGACAGAATAAGCAGTTATTTTGCGCTGATCAATATAACCGGGGTGCCTCTTCATTGGATAGTCAAGTGCTCGTTCTGTGATGTGACGACTTTGTTTTTGGATATTTTTTGATGAACTACAGGCTTCATGAGCCGGGAAGCACCGTCAGTACATTTGGTAGACTGCGGGCAGCCTTCGATCGCCGACAAGAGCGGAAATTTCTCTCTTGGCCATCATTTCCAGGCCGATCCTGGACTCCAGCCAGCCATTCATTCAGAAAAGTTAGCGACGGGATTTCAGCAGTCGGTAAAGCCTTCGGAGTGTTCAGCTAAACGAAACACACCTCCCCCCCCCCCCATATAATGCAGAAGTTTAATGAAGACCGGAGATATAGTCGCATTCCTCATAAGTCATTCCTGGTGTCGTATTTAATTAAGCATAAACGCCTTTACTTTGGTGCAGGCTGTAGGGTTCGGGGCTCGAAACCCGGTGCTGCGAGATTTTCCGCACCCGTCCAGACTGGCCCCGAGGCCCACCCAGTCTCCTGTACAATAGGTACTGCGTCTTTTCCCATGGAATGAAGCGGTCGGGGTGTGGCGTTGACCACACACACACCCTTCTAGCCCCGGGGTCAAGAATGGGTAAAGCCAAACACCTACCTCCCCTCTGTGACTGTTTGGCAGCTTTACTTTTGCCTTTACTTTGGAGCTGGTGTAGCTCAGTCGGTATAGATACCAGGCTACGTGCTGTATGTCCGTAAAATCGTCGTGCGATTACCGGCAGGGGCAAGAGATCTCCCTCATCTCCGAAACGTCCAGACCAGGTCTGGTCACCACCCTGCCTCCGACTTAATGTGTAAAGCGGGCTCCTTTCCTGGCGTAAATCGGCCGGGGAGTGAACCTGACCACTCATCTCATCTAGTGCCGACATTAAGGATGAGTGCAGCTATACCTCATCTTCCCCATACGCCTTCTTGGCGTGCATAGGGACAACTTTGCCTTTTACTTCAGGCGTCACAGGGTTTACGTAATAATTGTGAGCCTAGATGTTGCACTGAGCTGGATTTGTATGGTCTCAGATGTTTTCTTTGCTCACAATGGAAAATGAACCAACTCGCTTCGCTAGCGAAACTTGAGAGCATTATATATATGTCACTGTTGAATGGCGTAAACAGAGACAAATGTCCTTCAGGGATGTAACCTTGTACACACCCAACCATTTGCATTGGGAGTAGTTGATGAAACCCGTTGACAAGTCCAAGTCAGTTTAGATGAATGGTTGCTCTCAGCAGCGTACTGTGGATTTTAGCGCGAAAATACATTCAGTTCCAGGAATACCAACTGCACAGAGCACGAAACACGTATATTGTGACATATTGATAACTATGACTGTGGGAAATGGATGTTGCATCGAGAACGAACCGTACTGCTGTGAAAGTGTCTTCCTTCCATGTAAATCTACAGACCTGAGAAGACCTGACAGTTGAAACTGAATATTTATAGCATCTCGAAATGGGTTGTTACAAATTAGGCTCACTAAGCAAAAGCAGAACAAAATACAAGCAGCTGTCCCCCCGACGTATGCTGCACTTGATTTCCGAAAAGCGGTCGCTTAACTCAAAAATGTTTTTATCCCTGTATTATCAATTGCTTTATATTTCATTGAAAATCACCCGTAATCTAATTTGTTTTAGTAGTAAGCAGTCCTTCTCTTCATAGACAAAAAGATCGTAACATTTTAATCTTCATTGCAACACAAATTTTAAAAAAATCACAAGAAATTGCGTTAAGTGGACAACTGCATAAGACAGGGGCTACATCTAAAGTCTTTCTACAGGAAATAATGGCATCGAAAGGGTTAACACTTAACAGGTACGCGGTTCTGCGTCTCGTTGTAGGATATAAAGGAAATAAGTGCCTTTAGGCAATCATTTTACAGAACAAGTTGTCTGTAGCGATAATGCTAGACGTATCCGGATGAAGTGTCTTACGCGACACCGTCTGTTCTTTGCGAGATGTGGTGAGGTCACAGCGGTCACAAGAAGATGATCGTCTTCTTGGAAGTGTTCTGGAGCGAGAGCGGGAATAGAACTAGAGACAGAGGTGTATCATAGCTTCAGAGGAATACACAATCACCTCAAAATTACGGTTAAATATCGGAAAACAAACCATATCAAAACACTGTGCTTTAATTAACCCTGTAAAGATTCTGACCCCAGATTATATTTATGTGTCTTTTTAAGCTTTTCACAACAGACAATGATTATTTCCCTATACAACAGTAACATGTTGGTTTTTCCTACTGAGACGTAGTGTGTTTACTGCGCGGTAAGAACTGAATATTTAAATATAATTTAGGTTTCTCTTATTCTTTGCAGACATAACATAGAATTCTGGGACACCTCTAAGTGCACACAACGTGCTGGGCAGCTCAATGAGAAAAACGCACGTACTGGTGTTTATGTCGACCGTCACGTCTCCACTTATTGCCGTTCGTGAGAACAAAACTAATGGCATCACACCAAGTGTCGTGTATTTAAAAACGCACGCTATCAGCATTGCAGCAGGGTCCACCAACTAAATGTTACGATCCGTTCAGTAATTCCGCTAGCGTTCTATATTTCTCTCCCCCGTCCCTCCAACAAGATGTGCAACAGGCCCCACCAACTATCAAGTTATCTTATGGCTGAAGTTTCAAGTTCTGAGCCTTCACTAAACTTATACTACGGACATTTTAACCTGCTTACTTTGCCTGTATACTTGTATGTGCCCTGAACAACTTTGAAGGAACTTGCCGATATTCGTGAAACTTCCGTTAATGTCATTTTATTGGAAGTGATTTCAACTTCACTCACTTTTAACCCCTAGCATTACGACTAATATAACTGTGCGAAACTCTGGGGTGGGAGGAATATTTATACTACACAATCTCTGAAACCAACTTTTCGTATTGATACACTCGTATTTCTTTTCAAAAATACACAACTTATTTCAAGGACGAAATTCAGCTGAATGGCTACCGCAATAATTAAATATAAATAATACATACAAATATAATAAACATAAATATAAACATAAATAAATGAATAAAAACATAGACCTAATATTTCTGTGAAGAACTTCCTGGTTCCATAAAATACGGGGCATTTCTGGACTACCTGAGGAAAAATTAGCTTTTCAAGCAGGACTCTGCTCCTTGGGAATCATTATTTTTTTGTCCTAGTTGCTTGTTTAAGAGCTCAACAATACAATGTGTTCAGACGTCTGCAGTAATGTAAATGCGGTACAATAAAAGTTGTTTATTTGTGCTGTAAACTGCATAAATCACGATAATCTTTGAGGTTATATGCTATGTTTTGAAACTTACAGCAAGAGAACTTACAAGTATCTGTACACTCTTAGAAGTGTCGTTTACATCAAACCAACATCAGACAATATTACACGTCAGATATGGTTTTTTTGTAATGTAGTTGGAGGCGGTCGAGTTCGGGCTGAAGGTAATGGTAAATATTCTTCCGCGAATTTTGGTAAAATCTACAGTTGATTCGGAAGCTGATAGGTGGTAGGCCTACAAACAGACGCATATTACATTTACATGATGTCAAAATCTTGTAACATAAACACTTCTTAATTCAGCATCTCTGAACTTTGCTACAGCTTACATTATTTCCAAGCGTAAGAAGATAAACTACACAAAACAAAAAACCAGAAATTCAGAGATGATGGACACAGAACAGTCCTCCTAAAAGTAAAATGACTCGTCTTATAACTACGGAAGATATTGTAACTTCCATTCACCGCAAAAGCTTCGTGTTTTATGCTGTTTCTGGTTTATAGAAGCATGGCAGTGGATAAGCCCGTGTTTACGCTACATGAAACACGCCGTGTCTTGTACGATTGTATACATACGTACATGCTGACAGATATAAATTAAGCTGTCAGACGCGTGCTCACGTTTCAGACAGATCTACGGATGTTGTACAGCCTCACCACGTCTTACGCAGCTGCATACGTATCTTTGACCTCCGGATAAAAACTGTGACTCACAAATGCAAAGACGAAAAAAATTCTGGAAAAGGTTCCTCGTGTAATATATACAAACCAACAGGTATAGCCAAAGCTTACTATAAATTTTAATTACACAATTTTGTGAATTTTATCATACAATAATTTAATTGTAAACACAATAGAAAATGTCCTTCGGAATAATGGAAATATACCGCTTTTCAGATCAGACTTTGCACGTCTTGGGCTTACCTACCAAGAAGAAGATGAGCTTTAGTACGACCAAAAGAACGATAGAGAGATTAGTACCAGATATGCAATATTAATTTTCTCGACGTCACATACAAAAAGCGTCTCGCCAAGTTGGCGCACTGACCTTCTTGTGGGGCTAGCCCTGTAATGCTGAACAAATGACCCGTACACAACAACGCTGATAAGTTGTTTAAATAATGTATGAAGTCCTGTGGGAGTGCTGCTTCTCATTTCAGGCAGCTTATCATCAGAGGGCATTCCGGAGGATCCAGTCCTTTGGGAACATGAAGCTAATCCCTACCCTCGATCAAATCGACAACTTGACTGAGGACTGCCAACACAATATACCGAGCACCATCGCCAGGACTATTGCCTTGTATTAGCGGATTAATTTTGACGAAATATAAGTCACGTGACAAAGCAAACAACCAGAAATTCAAGTTATAATTCAATTATTATACACGCGATAATTTCGCTTCCACCACTTAAATTCTCAGTGACGCCATGTTGGCATCTCCGGTGACGCCAAATTAAATAAATACGAAGTTTGGTTTGGCCCTAGTTTGGTCATGTGCATACAGAATTTCATAATGTTACTGGATTTTATTAAAGGATAAGTTACACAGACTTTGAATCATACACGTTTAAACTAAACAACCAACTCCAAGGAGCAGAGTCCTTCTTGAGAAGCTAACAAGTCTTCAGCTAGTCAAGAAATTCCCCTTATTTTATGGAACCCAAATGCTCATTACCACATTTACAAAAGTCTGGTACGTCTCTCTATCCTGAGCCAGATCTATCTAGTCCATGCCCCTCCATCCTACTTCTTGAAGGTCCATTTTAATATTATCCTTCCATCTACGCCTAGATCTTCGAAGTGGTTTTTTCCCTCAGTTCTCCCTGCTAAAACCGTGTATGTAACTCTCCTCTCTCCCATACGTGCCACATCCCCTCACATCTTATTCTTTTTGATTTGGCCACCCGAATGATATTTGGTGAGAAGTACAGATCATAAAGCTCATGGTCACGTAGTCTTCTCCATTCCCCTTTTACCTCGTCCCTCTTAGGCCCACACACATCTACTGACACAGTGTTACCATATACCCCTCTTTATAATATACATATACCAGGGGCGCACCCAAGGAGGGGGCTGCCGGGCTGCTGCCCCCGCAAATCGAAATTTAAAGAACACAGATTTTGTAGACATGATGATATCAAACGTTTTAAGTGATTTACCCTTCAGCCGAAATCAGCCACTGAAATCGGGTGATGACTAGTACATAGGAATTTTGAAAAATAGAATAAACAACTTAGGATGTCTTAAATTAAATTTAAAAAACCACGAAGCTTATGCATTGTGATTTAAATTAGGTGAGTGAGTCATGGAATACATAGTTGTATTTGTGTGTTTATACATGCAAATGCAAATCATGTTATGTTACAGTTATACTTATGACATAACTTTTAAAATCAAACAAATTATATATAGCCTCAGGGCCAGCCCCCCCCCCCCCCCCCTCCCCACTAAAAATTCTGTGAGCGCAACTGAAAGACACCACACTACTACGAAATAAGTGACTCTTACATACAGAGTTTAAGTGCGAACTAAGCTTTTGGGATTCTGTTTCGCCCTCAAGTACTTTTTTTTCTTCTGCAGCTACGTTCAAAGGGCGGCTGCCCCAAACTGGACTTTAAAAAACTGTCCTCCATTTTATTAGATAGAAAGCAGACAACGGTGGGTGCAGTAAACGATTCTGTTGGAATTCAAGGCGCAATAAAAATCGCTGTACGTGCATTACGTTACATTACTAGTCAAGAAGTTTGAATCTTACACCATGACGGCAGCGACGAAGGTCACAAAGTGATCAGGAGTGCCAATAAAATCGTTGCTCGACAAAGCTACTGGTTCTTTGAGAGGACTAAATAGCTGTGCGGACATCTCTGTATTCGTGCAGAGTAAAACCGTGGCCAGTTCTTCGTCTGGTTCCATATGAGATCTTGGTCATGACTTTACCGGCCTTCTGAATAAGACAGATGTTGAATTCTTAAAGGACCCAGCACTTGTAACAGACATAACTCAGAACCTGAGTGCCTTAAAAGTTCAACTGTTGGACAAATATAACGTATGCAGTTTTCGAACAGGAATGATGGTTTTTAAACTTTGACTAAAGAAAAAATAATTCCCACATTTCCCATTTTCCAAGTCTCAGGAGTACAGGAATCTAACCTTGTGCAGTTCACAGACTACACTGGTCACCTACCTACCAGGCTACAGGGCGTCACATCCCAGACGACTGTAATTCTAAATGACGTCAGCTTTAAATTTGATCTCCAGTTCGAGAATTCTGAACAGTTCCGGTGTCAAAACGAGTCTCCTCACACAGCAGCATTTGTGACGTCATTATAGCCATTCTTCCATCAGATTCATTCATTCATTCTGTAGTCTGTCTTACGACAGGTCCGTAGCCTCTTCCAAAGCGAGTTCTCCACAGGGTACGATCTAGTGCTTCCTCTTTCAATTTCCAGTATCTTTTCTTTTCCTTAAGGTCATCCAGTAGCTGCTTACGTCTTCTCCCTCGTCGTTCCGTCATTTCTATCCTTCCTTCTAACTTTCCTTCAATCACGTGTTTCAGAAGGCAGTTTCTACGCAAGATGTCACCAATCCATTTAGCCTTTCTTCTTTTTATTGTATGTAGTATATTCCTCTCCTCCTTGACTCTGTGTAATACTTCTTCATTTCTCACACGATCGGTCCAACTGATCTTCTCCATTCTTCTCCAGCACCACATTTCAAAACTTTCCAGATACTTCTGATCTACTTTCCGAAGTGTCCACGTTTCAGCATCATACAAAGCTATGCTCCAAATGTAGCACTTTACTAGTTTCTTCCTTAAATTTAATTCCAGTTTGCTGGTGAAAAGATTTTTCTTCTTGTTGAATGCTGCTTTTGCCATGGCAATTCTGGATTTAATTTCACGTGTACACCTTGCATCACTTGTTATTATGCTACCCAAATAATTGAAATATTCCACATTCTCCAATTGTTTTTGATCTATCATAATTTTCATTGGGGATGGTTGCCTTGAGATTTTCATTACCTTAGTTTTTCCCACATTCATTTCCATTCCATAGCGTCTTCCAATTTCAATTAGTCTATCAATCATGCCCTGTAGCACCTTTTCTTCCCTAGCCAGTAGCACAAGGTCATCTGCATATTTCACAGTGCGAATTACTTGTCCTCCTATTTTGAAGTCTCCAAACCCTTCAAGAGCTTCCTTGGTAAGGTACTCGCTGTATAAGTTGAACAGAATCGGTGACAGGCAGCAACCTTGTCTAACTCCTCTTCCAATCTTCACACTTCTCGTCTCCCCTTGGTCCAGTCGTATTTTGACACTCTGTTCCATGTACAATTTGCTGATCAATCTTCTTTCGCGCCAGTCTATCCCAATTCCTTTTAGGATTTGCATTAATTTGGTCCAGTTGACACGGTCAAATGCCTTCTGCCAGTCTATGAAGCAAGCACACAATTCCTCATCTATGACCAAGGTTCGTTCTGATATTATTCTCAGCATCCCAATTGCATCCCTAGTTCCTTTTCCTCTTCTAAATCCAAACTGATCAAGCATTAAAAGCCCAGTGGTTACTTTATGCACTCCCAGGCTTAATACTGTATTAACAAATTCTACGTTCTGCCCACACAGTGTATATATGTGTTTTGTATGGATCTCAGAACAAACAGTTATTATTTCTCTATACAGTGTTAACTAATTGGTTTTTATAACCGAAATGGAGTGTGTTTACTGCGAGGTATAAAATGAACCTTTATACGTTTCTGGCGCTTTCGCAAAATTGCGAAAAGCGACTATTAGCTTCGTCATATTTGTCCGTCTGTTTGTCCGTCTGCCCTTCCGCTTGGAACAACTCGGCTCCCACTGGACGGATTTTCGTGAAAATTGTTATTTATTCTTCGGAAGTTTGTCGAGAAAATTCAAGTTTAATTAAAATCTGACAAGAGTAACGGGTACACCCCGTAAAGACCTATATAAATTTATGACAATATCTCGCTCAGTTCTTAGAATGACAAATATTTCAAAGTTGTAGAAAAAATCAAAACACATATTTCATGTTCAATAGCTTTTTTCCGAAAATCATTCCTTTATGAGATAATGTGGAAAAATACAGACGACAATATAAAACGGCGCATGCGTTTTGTGTGCTGGATAACTAAGGCTACAAATACACACTCAGAATATATAATACTTATTTCTTTCCCACGGCAATAATGGTTACGTGAACGCGCCTCAATGTTACGTTATATGAACATTGCCTCTCTTGTTAAATGGTTAAAGACAATAATTTCAAGTTCCTAATATTTTGCGTTAATGACATTTAATGACATATTTTGCAAATGTTTGTCAAGAATAATAAAAGTAGCCGTAAGTTATAGGAGATAATTCAGTTCTCAGTTTTCTGATTTGTAAAACCGTGTACTTTACCGGTGAACTCCATTGTTTCAGGAGAAAGTACTGCCTCCATCTTCAGGGTCGTAGTAGAGTGAGAATGAGCTGTTCACACGGACAAAAGGTTTCAGTACAATCGTGACCATGGACGGGACAGTTGCTGAGGGCTGTGCCGTAGTGTGCTCTGTGTTTTGTGTAATTTTAGCACATAAAATTGTTCGCGCATTCGACAAAAGACAAGAAAAACGTCGGAGAAAGCGTTGGTGGGTTAAGGAGTGGATAACACGGCGCCCACTTGTGGGAACATCGAGATTTATTGATACCGAACTTAAACATCACTATCCAGATGACTTAAAAATTTACTGCGAATGACAGAAATACAGTTTGAATAATTGTTAAGTAGATTTAGTTCGCTTATAACAAAACGTGACACCAATATGAGGAAAGCTATTATATCACGAACGCCAGTACCACGACTGAAAATCAAACATGGTTTGATCCTGCCACGACAGGATCGTGGACTACTGATGTCACACGCAGGGTCCACGACGCCGCGTTCACACGGGTAGTGGCCCACGAAAGTGTGATTCACGCGCGTAGTTCACGCCCCGTGAGAACCCGGCCTTAGGGGGCAAGATAACAAACGGGTCCGAGCCAAAGGAAAAGATGCACATGAAATATGGAAACTACTCTGTTCAGATTCACAAGATTTTATTCAGACGAGGAACATGGAAGAGTAAGCAAAAAGGAAAGAAAAGCGGAAATTAGGGACGACACTTTTCCGTATATGATGGAATTATATTAAGTGTCAATGTAATAAAATTAGTGTTAGTTTATTTTTTTAACATAGTAAAATTCGACCGTGTTCTTAATTTCCCCTGACCCACGGAAAGTTAGCCATTTCCTTTCTGCTACCGTAATCACGTGACCGGTTTTAGTAGCAGCGCTCTTGATCTAACGTCATTTAACAATTACTGACCGCCGCATTTACACACCGCAAACGACTTAGCGCTCTTGCCTCCTTGCTTCCGCCTACAGGAGTGAAGGCTTGTTTAATATTCTAGTCTCTTTATATGTAACAACCTGTATAATGGTATACAGTTGCCGCTCCTTCCAAATCCCTATCCCTGCATTATTATTTCATTCATTTATTTCTGCAACTGAAACTGTTTTCAGGAAATAATTTAATAATCAATTAAGAATTTCACTATCATAAAAAAGCCAACAGTAAACATGTACATTTAAACCAATAATCAAGCAAACAAGAGCCATAAAGAACATTATGCAATAAAACAGCAGTCAGTTCTGCTATATGTCCGGACCTTCGTAACCTCAAGCTTTGGGCAGTAGCATTGACATGTTAGTTTTCTGTAAGCAATAAATAAGGTGTAAGCCAGTTCCAAGCAGCAACCTTGATTGTTATCCTCTCTCTCTTGTCGAGCAGTGCAGCTGTGCTGGAACGCAACCAAGCGCCATTACGGGCAGCGACATCAATAATTGCTTCTGGCACGCAAGCTAACACACCTGTGTCATTCCTTGCAAATGGTCTTATTTACTAGCTTTACAAATGGAGTTCGTGAGTTCTAAATATCCGAAAATAAACTACATACGTTCAAGTGAACTTTCAGAATTAGATATAATCTGTAACAAAGAGGTTATAATAATAAAAATAAGAGTAAACCAACATATGCTGTGTATGCTTTGTTAGTTAATGCTGTTAAGTCCGAGGCTAGTCTGAATCATATCTAAACGTTCATTTCGAAGCGCACAGTAAACACTCTGCGTCTCAGTTACTAAAACCATTCAAATGCTGTATAAAGAATTTTAATTTTCCCCCTCTTAATAATAATAGTAATACTACTAGTACTACTACTACTACTACTACTAATAATAATAATAATAATAATAATGTGCTTCTTGCTGCAGAACGTATAATTTTTGAGCGCTAAACTTGGTGGTGCATAAAATAACCCCCAGGCTCTAAATAGCTAAACAAACTCCCAGCTGCAAATGATTGCGGTCTGGTGGGTGTTGATAGGCTGCTCTAAGTGCTGGACTAGTGTAGTCCTCCTCGCTTATGCAACCATTTTCGCAGCGTCATATTCTGAAAACACTGTATTATGAATTGTGATGGTTTGGGACTCACCTACGTGCGTCGTATATTTTCAGTGATTAAAGACGTCACTCAGCTGTTGTCCAAAGGAGAGCCAGTGATCTTCAGTCTATGCAGAAAGCGAGTTGTCAGAAATCAGTAAACACAAGGCACATGCTTGTAAATTTACTGCACGATTTCTCCAGCAGAAAGGCACACGTAAGTATCAAAATAACCATGCACAAAGGACTGTGACACGCGTGTATGACTAAAAAGGCTGGCGAAGCAGATTTTGTGCAACAAAACCAAGTTTCACGTTGCGTGTTCAGAAACAAGGGGCTACCATTTAATACTGCCTGGAAGAATTCACATTATTAAATTTTTAATTCCAACCTGAACAGAAGAGAATGCACATGTGCGTGAGAATATCTCGCCAAAATAGGCGAAGGGATTATGCCAGCCCTGTTTCTTTATATCGCCCGCAAGAGTTTAAACCAGGGGTGCGCAAACCCCGGCTGCCAGAGCGCCATGGCAACTAAATTTTTACCCAATATTTGTGGGTCCGCAGCAAGAAACTTGCTTCATGTCACCCTCCTGGCGCCTTATGTTTGCGATGGCTCCTAGATTTTTGAAAATGTGTGAACCTCCAGTTTAAACTGACTTCTGGTGAGAAAAATGAGCAGGAGAAGCACAAGGCAGATACAGGAATTAGGAAATGAAGAAGGTACGAAAGTAAAAAAGGAGAAAACACGAAATGAAAAATGCTATGTTTTGGGGTGCGGCGCCGTTCAGTCTGTTACAAATTTGCCAATATCTCGGTTTCTGTACTATTTCCTTCTTTAGTACCTTTGCTCTGGAGACCCAGGCAGTTCAGTTCCTCTGAAACGTCGGCAAATTTCTATCGCTACCTTGAATATAAGGAAGTACGTTTCTTTCAAACGTCTGTAAATATCTACCAAGATATGTGGTGTCACACCCATGGAGGCAGTATTTTGATAGCTCCGTCTTCAAGATCACAAATCCCACGAAAGAAAGGAAGAAAGAAAAACTCAGAAAGAAAGAATAAGAATAAGTGCATATACACACGCCATGAATTTCGAAGAATCGTCCGTCTTGTGTTGGTACAGCTGTATTACATTGCGTACGACGAAGAGGACGCGCAGTTCACATGCTAATTCTAGGAGAAGAGACAAGACCTGCCCTGAATACCTTACTGGCCGCTCGTAGCCCTGCTCTACTGACTCTACATCCAGATTCAACCACAAACTACAGGGTGAGCGAAAGTCCCTGTGCGTCTGTCGGAAGTAGGATACATGTTAAAGTGGAAGTCGCAGTGAATTAATGAGTACCAGGGGCTTTTGTCCTGGAGGTAAAGCGAAATTTAAACCTGCAGATGGAGCAGTAGCAAGTGGCCCAATACCTGGACGTATATAACATTCCGACTTGCAGCACGGCGCTGCACCCTTCTTGCACAGGGCACAGGGACTTGTCGCCCATTACGTATAATCATTTTGTATCAGAACTGGAACCCCAACGTCTGCAGTGCCCTGCACCAGATTATATCTTTTCAAACTGCTCTTCGAAGACCTATTCCAATAATATTTTTCAGTCTCTACTCAGTCTGCAACTATGGCCCCGCGGTCGACTCAGCCTCTAACAGAAATGAGTACCAGGAATATTTCCTGTGGGTAAAGGCGGCCGGTGCGTAGGGCTGACAACCTTACCACCTTCATGTGCCGATTGTCTAGAAATCTGGGAGCCTCAACCTCCTGGAACCCTAAGGGCCTGTCCAGGCCTGTAATGGGATTGCTTTACCTTTACCTTACTCAGTCTGCAAGGAGTCACGAGATTTCGATAAAAATTTTTTATACAATGATAGCCCCATCTCCACCTATGACTCATATGTTTGACCCAGGGATCCCATTTTTAAAAACCACAAACCGGACACTAGATAGCATTTCCGTCGCGGGGTGGCGTAGAAGACAAAATTATAATCCGTCACGCAATGAAAAAGCAAGGTAAGAGAATTAGCAATTAATGTCACTGGAACGAGATAACTCACGTAACCAAATTATGCATACAGATAATGATGATGATGATAATAATAATAATAATAATAATAATAATAATAATCAGACACTCAGTTCACTTACTGATTTTTCTTCACATACCCTTTCCCCATCCTCCGCAGTCTCAGTCCAGACTCTACAATCGCCAATCTACACACTTCCTCTACTTGCCCTATTCCTTCCTGTTAGTGGCCGGTTGATGGCTGTCCTACTCCTGTAGATGTTTTCTCCCATAGTGTGGAAGTCAAAATGTTCGTACGAATTGGCAGAAATGTCTTATTTTTATGACTTGGAAACCCCCGGAATACTTGCCGTTCCGAACCGAATTTTCTGGACTATCCCAGGAAAAATGGGACGAATGTGTTCACTAGTTTAACCACACAAACAGCTACAGAGTTGACGGGCTGCTGTCAACCCTATCTTTGCACTATTTAGAACAAAAAGTGTACTAATTTCAATGAAAGGACTTAGCAGATACAGATAATTTAACCACATGTGCCAAATATCCTAACTGTGGAACTTGTTTCCGCTTATAAAAACGCATCCAAATTCCATAACATTAACTTCTTATTCCATCTCTCATTAAGCGAGGAGGCTGTGAATCTGACCGTTGTCTGCTCTTCTGCATTACCCTCCTGCTGTGTCATAACCCATGTGGTTACTTTCAGTCTGCTGGCAAGATGAATGTTTTGTTGTCTGCAGCAACCATCTGACTACAGAAGTTACTTGAGCTCAATACGTCATGGAAATACTGCTTAGTGTAGGGCGGTGAGAGGTCATGTAACTCATTGGTGGGGTCAGTGACCATTCTGCTGCCGAGTATCCTGATTTCGTCTTCCCGCGCCGGTGTTCTGCATTGTGTGTGTGTGTGTGTGTACTAAGATATCCTTTTTTCATATATACAGGCCTACCACAAATTTTGGGGTGAAATAAATACCGGCATCTTCCATCATCTTGTTTATACGCACAACGATTCGGAGGTTAGTTCTGCTTCTGTCATCAGGTAAAATAAAATAAATTATAAAGCGTATTCTGTTGCTTCCACTGGACTCTGCTAATCTGCACACAATAAACGCTTCATTTCATTGAACCGCCTTCTTCACATATGTTAGACTTAACTACCATGTTTCTCTTTCGAATCATAAATGGCAACACGAAATGCGAGCTATAGAGGAAGAATAACGTGTTGTTCCCAGTCAAAGGCATTGTTGTTCCTGTGTAAGCTATAAAGGCGTATGGGGGAACTGAATTATAGCTCCACAAATTCTTATCCTTGACACTAGATGGAGGTCCCTCGTCAGGCATGCTACGGCCACTTTAACTCAGAGGAGAGGTCCCAGGTACCCACTGAATGTGAGCATAGCATTAAATATTCTAAGATTTGCTGTAGTTATTTCGTTAAATTTAAAGTCGGAAATCAGAAACTATTATAAGAAAAATTAAAAAGAGAAACAACAAATGAATTTGGATACCCAAATCCAGAAGACTCGAAAGCTATAATCTTGATTCCTCTATAATGAGGAAAACAAATCATTTCTAAATAATTAGAAAATCTGTTCCGATATTGAAAGAAGTATTAGTGACTTTGCAAGACTAATTTTCGTGGAGGAAAATAATTTCTGATAATGGTATCGACGAAACTGATTTAAAAATGTAAAAAGGAAAAAAGGTAAAAATAAAGAGTCTATTCATAATGGAAATAAACGACGTTGCAGGGCGGAGGGCAAAGGATTTAAGTGGAATAAAATAGAGATAATAAAAGGAGGCTTAAAGAAGAAAACTTGTTTTTGGACGAACGTTGGATCCACCCGACCCACAGAGTTGAACTCTTGGCAATGTTATGGAGACTGACACTGCTGTTTCTGAAAGAAGGCTGCTTTCTGAGCGTAATTAATTTTGAAGTCCAAATAATGGAATAGCAATTACGTCGACGGATGCTATTATGTGGCGCATAGTGTGCCCGAATAAGAGGCTCTGGCTATCAAGTCGTGACGGTACAATCACAACATAAGCGGGAATGCCTAAACATAAGTCTGTGTCAGCCTTATCGCCAGACCACTCATCGACAGACCAATAACTTGCCACGAGGGATCCTTCTATTGAAGGCTTAAACGCGGGATTTCGGTCTTCCGCCGTGGTGTAAAGAGATCTTCGCTCTTCTGGGATGTTACGCGGGCGTAGATTCATACTTACTCACCGAAGTTTCGGGACAACCTATCGGTCCGATCTTCAAGGGTCAAGCAGTGTGCTTGACTCTAGAAGATGGGACGGATAGGTTGTCCCGAAACGTCGTTAACTAACTACCAATGTACGCTGCGTAACATATCAAAAGACTGAAGATCTCAAATTAGGAAATTTACTCAGAGCCCAACTGCTATGGAGCGTTCGTTCTCGTACAGGACCGGACCAATTTTCTAGAGCCGCCGAAACTTTTCAGTGTCAGTAAAATAGACAGACTGCATTTCGATGAAAAATGTTTCCGGAGATGTCCAATGCAAAGAGATTAATTAAATTAGTTGCTTCTTGTGTCTGTCACTAAACTTGTGCTAATTGCGATGACATACTTTGTTGAAACTTTAACACACGCTCTGACATCCTGTCAAGCTCTATTTTTATTTCGCTGGGTCACTAATGTTTAGCATTTTATGCAGATCTCTGTTCCATAAATTGGACACTGACAAATTCTGCAGCTCTTAAAGGAAGATTTGTAGAAAGCCCGCCTTGATCATAGAAAATGCGGTTTTAATTTATACAGTGTTAAGCTGCCCTTTATTTTGTCGTAGCTTCTTTTCTTTTCACGTGTAAATAACCTAGAACCCTATGTGAAGTCTCTAAGAACTTCAAACACAGGAAATTTCTCGCTTCGCATTTGTGTGTAGTTAAGATAAAATTCGAAAGAGTGTCACGTAGTCATACTTAGTAATTTTCTGTAATGGTCGAAAAATTCGGATTTTTGGAATAGGCTATGGACCTGTCGTAAGACAGACTACGGAAAGAATGAATGAACCTTATATTAGTAGTAATATTATTTTTAACAGATGATAGGCCTAACTTATTAGAATATTACGAGTAGAGGTTGCTGCGTGTGAGCTTGGTATACTCTACTGGCTTAATGCACAGTATACTTGGAGAAAATACGATTCAAAAAGAAAAGGTTGAAGTAAGGTCGTACTTACTCCTGATTGCTTCAGTGAGTGTGTTCCCATGACAACACTTCAATCAGATCTTGTAAACAACAACAAAAGAGCAGCATGGGAAAACAGACAACAGCCGCAAAAAAAAAGTAGGTAAAACACAGTAAACGTTTCCTTGGAGATGAAAGGTTACTTACGTAAGAGAATGCACAAAGGCAGGCGAAAGTCAAAATCTTCTGCGCATGACCAAGTGAAGTAAAAAGCTGAAGTTGTCCCTGTTCACCCTGAAGGCGTATTTGGGTGGGGGGTAAATATATCCCTCCACTTGGTTTTTAGCCTCGGCACTAGATGGCAGTAGGTGTTCAGATATATGCTCCGGCCGCTTTATTCCCACAATAGTAACTCACGTTATCCTTTGACTAGGAAGCTGTGTGGGCCAATGAGCACGTGTGGAAGTTTCGGAATAGAGAAAAACCTCTTGCCCCTGCAGCAAATCGGCCCAAATTTCCTCGTCCGCACAGAGGCAGCCTAGTCACTGTACAGACTACGCTACCCAGGATGCACTGAATGTTGTTAGCAAAACATAATATGCCTTTCCTCATATTTCACAAAACATACTGTACTTTGCAATGTGGTTTCGAGCGGTCACCTCATTTTTACAGCGCACTCTTACGTGTACACAAACGAGGCAGAAAGCGTCCATTTTTTACCGTCTCATTAAATGTCACTACGTTTGTATAAAATGTCATGAAAATAGGCCAACTGTACGAAATTTGAATTTTTTTTATCGTGATGCAAATTTATGTTGCGGTTTTATAGTTAATGTCACGGTTTAAAATTTTAGGCAGGTATGATCGCTTTAGAGGAACACATCATTGAGTCTGTCCGTGAAGATGGATGCAGTATTTTACTTCGAAACGCTAGTACGCAAGGTATTATATATAACCCAGGTAAACCCTTGAAAGAACAAAATAGTGGGCAACGTAAGTAGATCTGTTATAAAATAAAGTAACCGAAAAAGATATAATGTACTGAATTATTACAATAAAACCAACGTAGTACAAAATACAATAAAAGTATAAAAGCAATAATATCTGTCACTATAAGTTTGGTTCAATCCAGGTTATTCTCAGGAGAACAATATATACATGACGGAATGTACAGAAACCTTTAAATTAGTGGTTATGTTTAAATGTAATAAACTGTATTATGATTAAATATTTAAGCTAATTAAACGTTTTTCTTTATGCTAATATTCTAAAATAATTATATGCCTTAAACCACCCTGCGTGTATTTTATATTATTTTGTGTAACATGTTTGTTTCATTGTAATAAATTGTTTCTGAAATTGCACTCTCAAAATATACTAGAAGGCAATGCACTGAATTAGCCAATGAAATTTAAAATAACAAATCACAGACAACGACAACCACAACTGCGCATCCACTTGACGCACACACTACGTGGACTACAACGTATAACACTTTACTCTTCACTACTTCACTGAGCCAGTCAGCCATTCATGTTTTTGACTAGGTCCTTATTTCCACCTTCTACCTCTAGGAGGAGTCGGAAAGCGATTCAGAGCTTCTGACAGAACCACTGAATAAATACATAAATTGTTATGTTAGAGGTATATGTAAACTTCTTTCTGCACGCATTGCGTGTAGCTTGCGTTCTGAAGTGTGAGACGACAAAGTCCAGGGTGAGGAAGGCATGCCGCTGGCAGGATGGTGTGGAATGGTGGGATAAATTATAACCAACGTCTGGATTTGTTTAGGTTTCACTGCTAAAGCCATTCCCTTAATAATAGTAACACTAGAACCCTAGCCATATATGGTCAGTGAGCTACGAGAAGGGGCATGGGCCAGTGGGAAGAGCCGATTTTTGGACGTTGACCAGTCGATAGTGCCAGCTCTTCCAATTTTTTAGAATATAAACCTGTCAAGCTTCAAGAATTCAGTGTGATTTCCTTAGAGGGAACACGTATTCGTTAGTGTAAGTCAGGCCTAAGTAAAGGTAAGGTAAAGGTAAGGTACTTGTGCGGTCAGTGGGCTGGTCACTCACTACATCAACGCACATGACCATAGAAACCTCCGAAAGAGTCCCCTATGCTCCACGTTGGAGCGACAGGGACAAACAACAACAACAACAACAACAACAACAACAAAGGTAAGGTAACCTAGCCCTGCACAGGCCTGGAGATGCCCTTAGGGCTCCAGGAGTTTGAAGCTCCCAGAATTTCTAGACAATCGACATATAAGGGTGGCAGCCTTACGCAACGGCCGCCTTTACCCCCCCAGGAAATATCCGTGGTATTCATTTATATTAGAGGCTGAGTCAACCCCAGGGCCATAGTGAAAAATACTAATAACCCCAACGGGAATTGAACCAGCGACCTGCGGGCTTGTAGCACAGTACCTCAACCAACTGCGCCTGACCCAGGTACATTAATCTTTATGTAACATAGGGTCTAACACATCAGTCGTCTGTAGTCAGCCTTGAGCAAGAGACAAGCAAACTGACCTTAAAATAATATATCCTGGCCCTAGACATTGATTCCTTACTTGACATCTTTATTTACTACCTTCAAGTGTAAGAAGCTCAACAACTGGCTTCTAACGGCTGGTAACGCCAACACTTTACACACACACGCACACACGTACACACACACACACACAAACACACCACTTTCCTCGAACACGGCCATCTGATACACCATCTGCATGCATAGGACTACAGAGAGTTTGCTGCATTTTACATGAACCGTGATTTACTGCGGCGCGCATTTCGTTGCGACACCTGGACACTCGTTCCAGGTGTCGTCTTCAGGACACCAATTTAAACATTCATAAATTCTATGTCCTACCCTCAGAGTGCATTTACGTGTTTTGAATGGATATCAGAAGGGCGATTATTTCCCTATAGAGCATTAACTGATTGATTTTTGTAACCGTGACGGAGAGTACTACGCTTTAGGAACTAAATCTTTAGATGTAAATCAGGTTAAATTAAATCTGAAAACTGTTAAGTCGGGTCGAGCAATAAGGCGTAAATTTGCTTCACAGTTGCGTAAAGAAACTCTCTGTATATACGCGAAGAATTTATGTATGCACATAAGCACCGAGAAACGTCTTTCACGGGTTTTTTTTTCCTTGTATTCGGGAGGTTAATGGTTCAAATCTCGATACGGACATTGATTACTCCGACTGAAGCATTTGTTGGGTATCCCTAGTATCCTTATGGTAATTCTAGGATGGTGCAAATAATTAAGGTAGTACTAGGCCTTCAGGTCACCAGCAACCCCTGGTGATCCTACTGAATTTAATTAGTAAGAAGAACTGGGTCTTGTTATGCCTTAATCATTTTGTCGTCTATTTTTTCCACGACCACAGCCACATGATTTAACATAGCTTACTATTCATTATTTACTTATCTCCCTGAAAGTTGACGCTATATGCCAGGGGTGACCACAAAGTTGTTCGTGTACGTCGCTGGTGCGGCTCGCGCCAAGTTAATTGTAAAAAATATTATTTAGGTAGTTACATGCAAACGAAGCTGACTGTGAACGGAGTTGTAAAAGATTTTTTTAAGGAGACACTAAATTATAATTTATTTCTTTTGAGTTAGTTATGTGGATGGACAAAAGCATGCCGTGAAATAAGGAAAGTTTTATTTTGTCAATGCATGGCTGTAGCCTAAATTGCCGGCTAAAGTGAGGGCTCCAAAAGCTCGTCTATCGGGCCCACTCCTATATCGGCCTGAACTTGACTTTTATTTCTCCGTAAATATTGGGGTAATCAAACAGAAAATCCGATGGGCGGGTCGTGTTGCATACAGAGCAAACAAGAGAAATGCATGCAGGATTTCGGTGGAGAATCCTAAAAGAAATATGTCAATTGGAACACATTGGCGTTGATAAGAGGATAATACTGAATTGGGCCTTAAAGAAATAAGATAGGAGGGCGTGGAGTGTACCCCTCTGGCTCAGAATATGACCAGTGTTTTGCTGTTGTAACACTAATAAAGTTTCAGGTTCCATACAATGCAGGGAATTTCTTGACCAGCTAAGCAACAATTAGTTTCTCGTGATAAGACTTTGCTTCATGGAGTAAGTCAGTCAGTTTGACGAATCATAATAGGTGTATTTAGATGAAGTAATTCAACCCTCGAAGATGAGACCACCTCAAGTAATTCCTTTTAGTTAGAAGATGGAAGCAGTACGTTCCACCGAAATCCTAGTACACGGAACTACACGTCGTCATATCCCAGAAAACCTTATTTGAATAGACCACCACCTTGAACACCTCCGTGTCACACCGGTATTTGTTAAGAGATAGTGCAGCTCTGTCGAAACCGTGGTTTTCAAGAACTTCGCATCCGTGAATGCGCGATGCGTGATTAAGCTTGCGGGAGGGTGAATTTTAACATGCATCACAGCGTCATTTTCATTGCGTTGTTTGTGTAACTGAAAAGTCCTCGACAGGCCTAGTTCGATTCCAGGCTTTCAGAGTAAATGGAAGGGGAGGAAGACAAAATCCTTATGTGTGTAGGATTTGGGTTTAAGTTGTCACTTCAACAGTGAACGTGGCGAGGCGTCGTTTCCCTCATATCACGGACCCGTGATTTTCCCCTACCATATCAACTTTTATGGCCCAACGCTATAGAGCATACTTGATTCTCACTAAAGTATTTAAAATTTTCCACCAAAACATCATAAATATACTTCTGTCCTTTCTATGAAAATTAACCTCTTCGTACCAACAATTTTGCGCGGCACGCAGCAGTCGACTGGAAGGCAAAAGGTACGTGACAAGGTTCAGTGATACCGCATGCGCGATGACTATAAAATCACGCTCTCATATTTTAACAAACCACAACCATACATTACTCGTCACTCAACTTCTGCGCGATCAAGAAACAACCCATCACGCACACGCATTCACTGATGCGTGTTTGTTGAAAAAGGCTAAAAGATGAGCTTTCAGCAATAATTTCGTGAGTCGGTTCTTTTAAAGCGGATCACCACTCCAGCCGGATCTCTAAAGTTTGTTTATTTTCGGACTCAGTTAAGGACAGCAGAGGAACTTCCGGATATCCTTTCTGGAACATCAAAAACCTTGCCAAATAAGAAGTTCCACTGCCCTAATTTACAAGGTAAAATTCCGCCGTTGAACACAAAGTATAATACATAGTCAAGTACAAGAACGGGAAGTAAATGCTGTGCAATTAAACCTCAGAAATGGAAAACACAATATATTTAAATTCTCAAAAAATATTTTGCAGAGTCAAACACATAAATTACTCTTTAGCTTACCATCATATTACCTTGGAACTATTCAAATAACAGAAGCTGAGTGCTGCAGGCCAATGTCGGGACGGATGAGGACGCGTCATTCGAATCCTGACAGGGGCAGATATTCTTATCGTCTCCACAGCATCCACACCGCTCCTTCCCCAGAAACACAGCAGCGGATCGTCAACACTGACAGCTCTTTGACATGTAGGGCCCAGGTGTGGCTGTAAGAACAATTCCTTGGAATTTCTTTACGGCCTTTACTTCTCTTAAAAAAGATAATTTTAAAACAAAGAATAACTTAAGAAGGTAATAAAATATGTGTAAAACAAGTCACTGTGTTACGAAATCAGATACACGTAGCCCTCAAGTGTACGTGTACCTAGTTCCATAAATATACAGTTTGGAGTAGATTGGAAAATGTAACTAAATTGTTAAAATTGACATTGAGAAGATAAAGCTGAAACACTACCTTCAGGGAAATGAGTGAATTAGATACACGCTAATCAAGCTTTAGACATAGGTGGTTGTTTTAAGTTAAAGAATTTTGGTAGAGGAAACTATTGGGCATTGTCTAATTGGAAGATCAAAATGTAAATAGGAGTAGAAAAGCTGAATCTTATGGAGATACAAAATTTTTACCTTAATTTCCCTTCTTGCTTTAATGTTTGCCACAAACCTAAATTTCAAAACAGGTGCAATATTTCTGATGGGGAAAGCGATGAGGTGGCAGGTTATATAATGGGCAGATTTTAAACACAAATTTGTAGGTTTCTCAGTAAAATGCAAGACAGAGGATCTTCTTTAGAGGAAGGATTTTCAGATTAACATTTGCAATAAAGGCATCCTGTTTGGCCAAGGAACGGTGCAATCCCGAAATTCATAGTCTGAAAAAAAAATATATATATGTACGTGAAGAACAATTTTTAAACAGAATGCTATTTTTGGGAATTTTGACTATTCTGGGGTTAAAAGTCAAAGTTCCTTCTCTGCAGGCATATTCGTGGAGACGTTTTTAGTTTCATCTCCATTCACGTGTGGCAGAAAGCAATTGACATAAAACAGGCCCCAATTTCACGAATTGATTAGTCTGTTTCTGATTCGGCTTAGAAACCCCACAATTTTATTAACACCGTTACAGTATTTTTGTTGTAATATAATTTTTATTTGTGATCCCTGGTTTTTAAATTTTGTGTCACTTTCATTTAAGCACCTTGTGGTTATGCAGCCATTTCAGCCTACAGGCCTACAGACATTCTACAGCAGGGCGGTGAAGACTTTATATTCCTTTCCACTTTTCTCTCAGACTTCACTTTCAGCAAATGTGAAAACAGAGATTGCTCAGGCATTCTAAATGCCACTTTACAAAACTTGAAATTTTTCGCAGTGACAATTTTCAGCTCATCCTTATTTCTGGTAATGTCTTAAAATGGCGGACTGACAGCGGACAAGACTAGAAAAAGTATAGACTCAGCATTGAATTTAACGATGATTAACGAACTTGGAAATACGAATACAAGTGCATTATTTTTTATTTTTTTGCGCTTTAATATACAATCTTAGGTCTGTTTTATCAAAGAATCGTAGAAATTATCACATGCAGAAAAGCACACATAAATTTAATATTCGTCTTATTTCCCGAGCTTCTATCTTATATAGTCTATGTACAAAGAAGTACGAGTAAATGCGTACTTTATTGGTATTGCACTCCCATCTAACAAGGTACAACTAAGGATTTAATGCGGTCTACAAGAAAGGTGTGAGATGTCTGAACAAATTATTTGAAGTTATTGCACTTCTTTTTATTAAAATGGACATCGTAAATCTAAAATTCAATCAAAATCCTTTCATGAAGTTTAACTAATGACATGAATATAATGAGCTCCATTTATGTTACTCGAAGCAGTCAAATTTGTGTGGCAGATGATACTTCGAAAAGAAGAACAAGATGAATAGAGACTGTACACAAAACATGATAATATTAATTTCCAAGGGGCTGAAAATTCCATCGTACTTTTCCTATTTGTCGGGAAAATATAAACCTTCATGTAGGCTTTCGTGTGAAAGTCAGATTGACGGTGTTAAATGTTAAATGTTAAGTTTACCTGAACACGTATGTTCAGCGCGAATTATCACGTAAACTTGTAGATGCACAGATGTTGTAATAAGACATGTCAAGTATATCTAACTAACTAACTAACTAACTAACTCCATAGAGCAGAGTCCTTCTTGCGAAGCTAGCAGGTCGTCAGCTAGTCAAGAAATTCCCGCGTTTTATGGAACCCGAAGGTTCATTACCGCATTCAAAAGAGCCTGCCACCTGTCCCTATCCTGAGCCATATCAATCCAGTCCATGCCCCCCCATCCCACTTCTTGAAGATCCATTTTAATATTATCCTCCCATCTACGCCTGGGTCTTCCAAGTGGTCTCCTTCCCTCAGGTCTCCCCTGCAATGACACCAACGTAAACGTGACGCAATATATAAAATGACAAAAAGATTTGCAAGTAATAACGGAAATATTTCGGGGATGCACCGTTCCTTGTTTCACCCGCTCGCCACGGTGAGGCACAGGATATGAGCGGGACCTGAAAAGAGACAAAAAAAAAAAAAAAAAAAAAAAAAAAAAAAAAAAAAAAAAAAAAAAAAAAAAAAAAAAAAAAAAGCAAAATAAAAAAAAACACAAAAGGACACAATTAGTAAAATCAGTAACACGTACAGTCCGGGAACAAGTAAAACAGTAATAAGTACAGTCCGTAAATAAGTAAATTGGAAACGCTGAAGACTTACCTGTGCTGTCAGTGTCCTTTTACTTCATTCCTGTTCATCTTCTTATACAACGAGGACTTGTAATGCACAGTTCTTGATTCAGTATGCCACGCACTAATATTCATGGAAAATGTACACGTGAATGAGTGCTTTGTATTTTTGGTTCATTACATATACAATCCTTTTCAGAAAAGGATCGAGCAATGACCATTTAAATACAAAGGCATATCGTCGACTGTTGCGAATGAAAACAAACAAACGGTATAACAAAGTGAAAATTATCATTTTCACACAAAGTTACCGTTACTCGTCAGAAAAATAAAAAAATCGACATATTCTTGGGTTTAAAGTGTAACGTGCATTTGTCGCCTTGAACCGGCGCTTCTTTCAGTGCACATGACAGCAGCATCAGCAAAAAACCGTGGACGGTTTCTTCTTCTTTTTCTTTTATTGAAACCGCAAATCAAATATATCGTGTTCGAAGGACGCTATGTTCATTTCGCAAATCAGACGCTAACGCAAGCGCGGTCCTGTGAACTACATAACTATTCTTTGCTTTTAGGGTTGTGGAAAGGAATGCGCCACTGTAATAGGAAACATGTCGAAGAGTAACGTAGCCTGGAGACTATTCACAGAAACGTCCAACGCCAATCAATTCATTCGCATTCTAATACGGTCACTTTTTCGACTGCTAACGATTACATTAGTTATATTTTGTGTATTTCAAAACATGACGCCGACGACGATAATTCAGTGACTTTAGAAGCACCTGAAATGTATGGGCTACTAATGCGTTTTCACTCTTTCATTCGTAACAACTCACACGACCAACCTTCCATTCTTGTCCATCGATGTCCACCACGTTGCTGTCCCTCTATATCCGGGACCTACCTTTGGTTTGTCCCTCGACGGCTGCTCCAAATGCTGAATTGTGGGCTGAAATTATACAACGCATTCACACCACATTCACACAAGCGTACCTAAAATATGAATGTGTGAGCATCGGTAACGTTACGATTTGCGCGTTGCTCCTTTTCACTTGGTCCTGGGTTCGAAGTTCTGCTTCGGATGACTACTGCTGCAATCCTTGGACTTTTGCAACCGTTGACACAATCACAGCACTTGCACTAGCACTAGCACTTACGAGGTCGTTGCAGACGCTTTCGTATTCACACCACACATAATTTGACATTGAACGATCAAAACGAACACCAAGTTTCTATGGGCCCACTCGAAAGAAACTAATCACTGGAAAAACACTATTCAAGACCACGAAGAACATAACTAACATTAAAAATTAGTGGCATAATAATTTTCATTCACTCCACAAACACTCTCGCAAACGTAAGAATTTTTATATTCGGTGTCCGAACACTCCCGAAAACAAACAAAACTGCAATTAAACCAGAGGTTAGCTGCCGACTGCGCTTGCGTTTTTCTGAAATGTTAAAGTGACACTCTCCAACAGCAAAGGATTTAGAGAAAAACCGGTCTCTGTCGAAATTTATTGTCACAGACTGTTTGAAAATGAATACTGAACTCGAAATTTAAAATTCGTGCAGTTGCTACCAGATGATCCTCACATTAATTTTGTGTATTAACGAGTAATTGTTACAGGCTTTAATTTCGACGTAGTATAAAATCATTATAAGTGAGTTTAGTGAACTAATTTTAGTCATTAATAATCGCCAGGTTGTATAGAATTATCGGTGTTAATTAGAAGCTCTAACAATATTTTACTTCGTGAAAACAGACTGTTGAACAAAAGGTCTCGCATGTCTACTAAATGAGCTTAAGAAGTAAATTACGTGTACCTTAACATCGTTTACATACGCTCAAATCAAACGATTTTTATTTTCACCTAAAAGTGTTTCTCGACTTTAAACACGATACGCATAGAGAATTTTGTGAGGAGAGTTATTCAGAAGGGGATACTTTAAATTATGGAATTATAACATTCCCATGATAAGTGGGTTCCTGTCACCACGGCATGGCGTGTCCTCGGGTTGCGGATGGAGCAACGGCCTCCGGATATGGAGAGTAGTTGCGAATACGTTGAATAAGCAGTCGCGGACAGCCGACAAGAGGTGGACCTACAGCTTCGGGGTTGGGCGAGGTGCTAACAACACCTCACAGTAAAAACCTACTAAGTTACGAACCACTATACAAAGCCTCGGACCTGGACTGATTCTTTGGCTCAGGATAGGGACAGGTGGCGGGCTCTTGTGAGTGCGGTAATGAACCTTCGGGTTCCATAAATCTCTAGACTAGCTGACAACCTGCTAGCTTAGCAAGAAGGACTCTGCTCCATGGAGTTAGTTAGTTAATCATAACATTCACATGTAAATAAAATGCGGGCGACAATGTGAACTGGACTTAAAATGCTGAAGCCGATCATTGTAACATTGGTATTTCATCTATATTTCTTACGCCTACTCAATGATTAGGAATGTCCTATCGGGAAAGGCGATGCAATGCAATTTGCCTATATGAAAGAACCTATAAGCTATACACCTTCAATAATTCCACAGCAAAAGAATTAAAAAAGATTCCTATTCCCGGGTCATGAAGCCCATTCAATATCAGCATATTCTAATACATAATTTATAAAAGTATTTAGTCCTCCTATTCCCAGGCATGACACCGCTCCTACATCAATATATTTCACAATAAACAAGTATTTAACCCACCTACTTCCGGAGCATGAAGCCCATCCTGCAACAATATATTTCACAATATACGTTATATAAATATTTAACCCTCCTATTTCCAGGCATGAAGCGCTTCCTACATAAATATATTTTACAATATACTTACGTAAATATTCAACCCTCCTATTCCCAGGCATGAAGCCCATCCTACATAAATATATTTCACAATACACCTACGTAAATATATAACCCTCCTATTCCCAGGCTTGAAACCTCTCCTACATCAATATATTTCACAATACACCTACGTAAATATTTAACCCTCCTATTCCCAGGCATGAAGCCCCTCCTACATAAATATATTTCACAATACACCTACGTAAATATTTAACCCTCCTATTCCCAGGCATGAAGCCCTCCTACATAAATGTATTTTACAATACACTCACGTAAATATTTAACCCTCCTATTCCCAGGCATGAAGCCCCTCCTACATAAATATATTTCACAATACACCTACGTAAATATATAACACTCCTATTCCCAGGCATGAAGCCCCTCCTACATAAATATATTTCACAATACACCTACGTAAATATTTAACCCTCCTATTCCCAGGCATGAAGCCCCTCCTACATAAATATATTTCACAATACACCTACGTAAATATTTAACCCTCCTATTCCCAGGCATGAAGCCCCTCCTACATAAATGTATTTCACAATACACCTACGTAAATATTTAACCCACCTATTCCCAGGCATGAAGCCCATCCTACATCAATATATTTCACAATACACCTACGTAAATATTTAACCCTCCTATTCCCAGGCATGAAGCCCATCCTACATCAATATATTTCACAATACACCTACGTAAATATTTAACCCTCCTATTCCCAGGCATGAAGCCCCGCCTACAAAAATATATTTCACAATACACCTACGTAAATATATAACCCTCCTATTCCAAGGCTTGAAACCCCTCCTACATCAATATATTTCACAATACACCTACGTAAATATTTAACCCTCCTACTCGGAGGCATGAAGCCCCTCCTACATAAATATACTTTACAATACACTTACGTAAATATTTAACCCTCCTATTCCCAGGCATGAAGCCCCGCCTACAAAAATATATTTCACAATACACCTACGTAAATATATAACCCTCCTATTCCAAGGCTTGAAACCCCTCCTATATCAATATATTTCACAATACAGCTACGTAAATATTTAACCCTCCTACTCGGAGGCATGAAGCCCCTCCTACATAAATATACTTTACAATACACTTACGTAAATATTTAACCCTCCTATTCCCAGGCATGAAGCCCCGCCTACAAAAATATATTTCACAATACACCTACGTAAATATTTAACCCTCCTATTCCCAGGCATGAAGCCCCTCCTACATAAATATATTTCACAATACACCTACGTAAATATTTAACCCTCCTATTCCCAGGCATGAAGCCCCTCCTACATAAATGTATTTTACAATACACTTACGTAAATATTTAACCCTCCTATTCCCAGGCATGAAGCCCCTCCTACATAAATATATTTCACAATACACTTATGTAAATATTTAACCCTCCTATTCCCAGGCATGAAGCCCATCCTACATAAATATATTTCACAATACACCTACGTAAATATTTAATCCTCCTATTCCCAGACATGAAGCCCCTCCTACATAAATATATTTCTCAATACACTTACGTAAATATTTAACCCTCCTATTCCCGGCATGAAGCCCATCCTGCATAAATATATTTCACAATACACCTACGTAAATATTTAATCCTCCTATTCCCAGGCATGAAGCCCATCCTGCATAAATATATTTCACAATACACTACGTAAATATTTAATCCTCCTATTCCCAGGCATGAAGCCCATCCTGCATAAATATATTTCACAATACACCTACGTAAATATTTAACCTCCTATTCCCAGGCATGAAGCCCATCCTACATAAATATATTTCACAATACACCTACGTAAATATTTAACCCTCCTATTCCCAGGCATGAAGCCCATCCTGCATAAATATATTTCACAATATACGTTATAAATATTTAACCCTCCTATTCCCAGGCATGAAGCCCATCCTGCATAAATATATTTCTCAATACACTTACGTAAATATTTAACCCTCCTATTCCCAGGCATGAAGCCCATCCTGCATAAATATATTTCACAATACACCTACGTAAATATTTAATCCTCCTATTCCCAGGCATGAAGCCCATCCTGCATAAATATATTTCACAATATACGTTATATAAATATTTAACCTCTCTATTCCCAGGCATGAAGCCCATCCTGCATAAATATATTTCTCAATACACTTACGTAAATATTTAACCTCCTATTCCAGGCATGAAGCCCATCCTGCATAAATATATTTCACATATACACTACGTAAATATTTAACCCTCCTATTCCCAGGCATGAAGCCCATTCTGCATAAATATATTTCACAATACACCTAGGTAAATATTTAACCCTCCTATTCCCAGGCATGAAGCCCATCCTGCATAAATATATTTCCAATACACTTACGTAAGTATTTAACCCTCCTATTCGCAGGCATGAAGCCCATCTGCATAAATATATTTCTCAATACACCTACGTATATATTTAACCCTCCTATTCCCAGGCATAAAGCCCATCCTGCATAAATATATTTTTCAACACTTACGTAAATATTTAACCCTCCATTCCCGGCATGAAGCCCATCCTGCATAAATATATTTCACAATACACCTACGTAAATATTTAATCCTCCTATTCCCAGGCATGAAGCCCATCTGCATAAATATATTTCACAATACCTACGTAAATATTTAGTCCTCCTATTCCCAGGCATGAAGCCCATCCTGCATAAATATATTTCACAATACACCTACGTAAATATTTAACCTCCTATTCCCAGGCATGAAGCCCATCCTACATAAATATATTTCACAATACACCTACGTAAATATTTAACCCTCCTATTCCCAGGCATGAAGCCCATCCTGCATAAATATATTTCACAATATACGTTATATAAATATTTAACCCTCCTATTCCCAGGCATGAAGCCCATCCTGCATAAATATATTTCACAATATACTTACGTAAATATTTAACCCTCCATTCCCAGGCATGAAGCCCATCCTGCATAAATATATTTCACAATACCTACGTAAATATTTAATCCTCCTATTCCCAGGCATGAAGCCCATCCTGCATAAATATATTTCACAATATACGTTATATAAATATTTAACCTCCTATTCCCAGGCATGAAGCCCATCCTGCATAAATATATTTCTCAATACACTTACGTAAATATTTAACCCTCCTATTCCCAGGCATGAATCCCATCCTGCATAATATATTTTCACAATACACCTACGTAAATATTTAACCCTCCTATTCCCAGGCATGAAGCCCATTCTGCATAATATATTTCACAATACACCTACGTAAATATTTAACCCTCCTATTCCCAGGCATGAAGCCCATCCTGCATAAATATATTTCACAATATACGTTATATAAATATTTAACCCTCCTATTCCAGGCATGAAGCCCATCCTGCATAAATATATTTCTCAATACACTTACGTGAATATTTAACCCTCCTATTCCCAGGCATGAAGCCCATCTTGCATAAATATATTTCACATACACCTACGTAAATATTTAATCCTCCTATTCCCAGGCATGAAGCCCATCCTGCATAAATATATTTCTACAATATACCTATGTAAATATTTAACCTTCCTATTCCCAGGCATGAGGACCATCCTGCATAAATAATTCCTCATTGTACGTTACAAAAATTTTTAACCCTCCTATTCCCAGGCATGAAACCCTTCCTACATAAATATATTTCACAATACACTTATGTAAATATTTAACCCTCCTATTCCCAGGCATGAAGCCCATCCTGCATAAATATATTTCACAATAAAGCTACGAAAATATTTAACCCTCCCATTCCCAGACATGAAGCCCATCCTGCATAAATATATTTCACAATATTCGTTATATAAATATTTAATCCTTCCTCTCCCAGACATGAAGCCCTTCCTACATAAATATATTTCACAATACACTTACGTAAATATTTAACCCTCCTATTCCCAGACATAAAATCCTTCCTGCATAAATATATTTCACAATACACTTATTTACAAAGATTTAACCCTCCTGTTCCTAGGATATACCTCATATACATCGATATATTCTGTAACATAATTTATAAAATTATGAAATATGTAGGTCTTCGAGCCACATTACGCCACCGTCGTATTTGCAGGGCAAACCTCGATTACAATTTCTCGCTACACCTAACGCAAAATTTTTATTCTTATGCATTTTTTACGCAACTATTTATTTTTTTAATCACTCCTATTTTTATAATTTTCAACTACAAGCGTTTCCTATAAATGAAGTTGAATTCCTTCTCAAAAATCTACAAACAGCAGAATATTTGACCTTTTCTGCTCAAAAATATTTGCCCTCACGTGTTTTAATCGCGAAAATATTACCCACTGTTTTTCTAGCTTTGAAAACCCCAGCTTGATCAAGAATAAATGTCACGCAATTTAACAGTCACTCCTTCCCTTAAATTAAGATTATTGTGATGAGGGGGATGTGGGGGTCAAATTCATGAAAGGTGAAACTCTAAATTTAGACAAAACTTTGTTTGGAAAATTTCGTGTTAAACAAAATTGGAAGACAAAACAGGATATTTCGGATACGTTTGTGGGGGAGTAATCGTGATTAAACTGACTCACGGTTGGGTATAATGGCAAACTTTATGACGCTGAAATTTCGGAGACTCAGTGGTGAAAATACGAAAATTATCAGAGCATTGTGATTGCGTGACAGGGCACTGGTATTAATTTTGTGCTGATATTCTATTGTGGAAATCTTGGCGACGAGAAGCGTTTCCAAACTGTAAATGGCCAACGCCGTTTTGAAGGATACCTACATTTCTACATTTTGCTACGATGATAAAACTTTTCTTGCATTTTATTAACACTTCGTTACGAATAAAACAAAGAATGCGCTATGTGGAGACGACGTCTGTCCACCTGTCCGTCTGTCTGTGGCCTAACACCTTAGACTAAACCATTCCTCGGATTTTCATTAAATTTAGTAGGGAAGTTCTCTACAGAAGGTTGTCGGGTCAGCCTGTTTCGTAAAAACCGGCTCAGTGACAGTCGTACTTTACTTTAGGGCGTAAGGAATTTCTACACTACTGTCCACAATTTTTTACCGATTTAGATGAAATTCGGTATAGAAGAATTCCACTTAACGCAGCTGAATACGTGTGAGTTTTATAAAATTTTATGCAGGGAAACTCATACTTCACTAAAAACGTAAAATAAATGTGGTCTATTTTCTACATTTTTGAGGACGTGAATTATATTAAGTACTGGACATTTTCACAAAACTTTAAAAAGTTACCCTCAATCCCGTAAAAGTGGAATAAAAGCCATGCTTTACTTAACTGTGAAATTTAATTTTTATACATAATTCCCACACTTCCTGTCAAATTTGTATGGCATTCGGTACAAGGTAAGTGCACATAATGCTGTCGAGTATTTGTGAGTTTCGTTAAAATCGGCGCAGGAAAGGCCGAACACTTCTTATGGGCGTAAATAAAATTATGTCTTGCGTGTATCATGAAACCGTGTGACATTTCGAAAGTAAAGAATGCCTTGGCAAATCCGACATACTACATCACGGAGTACACGATTTTCAGTCTTTTTATTGATAATTTTATCACATATCAGAAGTGTATGGCCATACATACAATGTTTTTATCTACCATCCACGAAACGTTAATGGACCAATGGGTATAACCTGAAAGACAGCCATGTAAAGTAAGCCCTGTTGTGCTAAGAATAAAATTTGAACCAGTATAACAAATCAGATGCAGGCCTAGTATAATAATCACTTAAAGTATAAAAAAATTACGTCAGATATTTTCGGAATAAGAATAGAAAGATAAATGCTGTATAGCTTGTATAACTGACACCGGTTGGCAATGGATGCATGTGGATGTACAGATCGTGTTAACTTATTATGTGCCGGCCATGCAGGGAGAGCAGAGGAAACCCACAACCAGAAGAAAGAAGCGTTAGTTCTTTTAGTGTGTTAGTAGAGAGAAATAAAGAGAAGTGATGTGTGCCATTCATACGCATGTTGCCAACGTATAAAAATTGCAAAGCTTAGACGTCTTTATTTTGCAGATCCTGTATAATTTATGTACCATTGTTCTCAGAATTGATAAATTACCCAGAAAATATTGTGGTGATTATATCAAAATACGTCACGTTGTATTATGAAAAGTCAAATATTTAAAACAAATTTCAGCAATTCATCATTCACCGTGCCGAGTTATAAAGTGACGCTCAATAAGTGGACCATCTGTGTTAAAGAGTTGCTTAGGAATGAATGTTTTTAAAATAGAGTATATTTCTATTTAAGGTGCTATTATCAGGTATGGATTTAGAGAATAGAAGAGGAAAATATTTTTCATTATAAAGGTTGTGAGGCCCACATATAAAAGGTTTTAACGGTCATTTTTCGACCAGATATGTATTTACTTCGGCCATAGTCGCTATTTGTTCCCAGTTCATCTCGGCAAACGACGTACTTCGAGATGAAGAACACAGATTTTACCAAGTCATTTCTTATTTTCAAAATATCATTTTATCTCACACACGCATAATATAATTTGCGTATTTAACGACTATAACAAACATGTCGCCTTCCCTGCGCAGATATTCACAAAACACACAAACACTCTAAAGAATTACTTTCACATTTCTTGTACAGAAAGTCTTCTAATCTGACAGAAAATGAGGAAAAACGGATAGAATTTCATTCACGCTTTTAAGCAAAGAAAGGCTTCCACTTCTCCGATTTTCACGAAACCCAAAATAATTCAATAAACCTGAGTAGACATAACATGTACCGAATTATATTTAAAAGAGACGAAAATGTAGAAGGTAAGAGCAAAATTTCAGTTAAGCCTCAAGTAAATTACGGTGTCTATTGCATCGATTTTAAAGAAAATCACTATCAGTCAATGGCGTTACATGGAATTCTTCCGCACCGAATGCCACCAAGATCGGTCATGGAATATGGAAAATAAATGTAGGAAATAATTTACGCTCTTATATAAAGTATGTCTGTCAAAACGCCAATTTTTAACGAAACTTAAGCTGTGTCAACAACTTTTTGTGAAGAATTGTTACACAGAATTTCACGAAAATCTGACAGATGGTTTGGATGCTGGTACTGAGGTAAAAGACAGGCCGATTCGGAGTGACCTGATACCCACACAAGCCGTCCTTTCCTGACTTCGTAAAGGCTACATCATAATTCCAAAATTATTATAATATAAAACAATATATTTGGATTGATTTTTGCGACATTTTCAACAAAACCAGAAAACCTTTAACTGTTTTGTTATGTCCCGCATGTCGGCACAAATTGCTGGACGCCCTATTTACTACAGTAGGCATGGTGTTCTGAGGTTATGAACACCTGCGGTCTAAACGGCTGTCATCTGACTTGATCTAGAATACTTTCTCGCGTAATAATCTCCAAATCGAACAACCTCTTTCATTACCAAGTGCCCATAATTAAATAAAAATGAAATGCATTTTTTATTTATTCAAGACCCTTTCGGTTGTCTGCTACAAAGAACTAGCCAGAAATATAATTTCCAGTAACAGACTTAATTATATAGGAAACGCATTCGGATACTTAATGTTTCAAATGTACAAAGTATCTTCCGAATATCATTAGTCTAATAACATATCAGTATTCCAATATATTAAGCACGACAGAGGTATGGCAGCAACGCATAAAACACAATAAGCATGAGCTAAAACGTGTTTAGTTAAACCACAGGCGTTCTGTGAAGAGGACGCAGCGTTGCTGTATGTCATACATCGCCACAGAAAGAGACCAGAAGGAATACACTGGAAAAATGTGTTGATGAAGGTTAGAAAACGGGACGTAGAGTCAGATTACGTTGTGTAAGGTCAGCATCAAGCCACCTGGGCTTACATTAGACAAGGACGAACGCAACTAAGGTGTAGGTGGAATTACCATACGGAGAGTTTCGAAGAGAAGGGAGGGAAAAGGCTGCAGTGAGGTATATCGTGCTAGTGTCTTGACGTTACAGTGGAATTGCTAAGCAGAACTGCAAAAAATATCAGCCACAGAAGCTTTAAATTTAAGAAACGGCTATTCTTAGCAACAGACGTCATTGTTGGTTAAAAAATGTAAACTGGATTTGAAATATTGTTAACAAAGGCATTCACCATTCTACACTATAGGAAGCAGGATAGCGTGACAACATGTAAAAGTACCAAATTAATAATCAGTAAGTTACTAACTACCCACCCACCTAGCTACCTACCTACCTACCTACCTACCTAACTAAATAACTAACTCCATGGGACAGAGTCCTTCTTGAGAAGCTAACAGGTCCTCAGTTTTGTCAAACATTCCCCGCGTTTTATGGAACCCAAAGGTTCATTACCGCATTCACAAGAGCCCACCACTTGTCCCTGTCCTGAGCCAGAGCAATCCAGTCCATGCCTCCCCAACCCACTTCTTGAAGAACCATTTTAATATTTTCCTCCTACCTAAGCCTCGGTTTTCCAAGTAGTCTCTTTCCCTCGGGTTTACCCAACAAAACCCTGTGTGCAACTGTCCCCTCCCCCATACGTGCTACATGGCCCGTCCAACGCATTCTTCTTGATTTTCTCCCCTGAACAATATTCGGTGAAGGAATTATTAACTTAAAGTGTTACAAATTATAATTATAATTTTAATAGTAATAAAAGGTAAATTTATCCAATACATGTCACGAAAGCACAGACGGAAAATAGGGGTTTGGCTCCGCACACTCTCGAATTCGGCGCTAGATGGAGGTTGAGTACTAATACTAATACTGATACTAATACTAATAAGTGACATATCCCCCACAGACTAATATAAAATCAAACAAAACATTTAGTAGTTGCATCATATTAAACAGAACAGTGCACTTGCTAAGATCAGGGTTTTTACAGTATTCAGCCTGTATACCTACGTCTACAAAAATATTATTTAATAATCAATTTCCTAATCTACCACCCATATTTACCAAAACTTACTCATCCCTTTTTAAGTCTTATAAACCAGACATTGCTTTCAAATTTTTAACGCAATCACTGACCTCCTTACTTTCTGTCTAAACATTTAGTTACTTTTCTTGTTACCTTGCATTCTGTTCTGTCCACCTCCATAATAACATTTCTTTTTCATTAATTTCGTTCCATGATTTATCTGCATCATTTAAATATTCAAAAAATTTATTCATCATGTTCTGTCTCTAATAAGTAAAGCTCAACGTTTTAGTTAAATCATAACATATCCATAACATTTTCCACTTTCCTCTCACCTACATAAAAAGGTAGAAAATCACGTAAAGTTATCCTGTCCACGCCATGAAGGCGTATAGGGGGAGTAGATGTAGAGCTCCACTCGTTCGTAACCTCCTCTCTAGATTGAGACGGGTCTTACCAACATAAAACTATCAAACGTTAAAAGCTTCCCATCCTACTTTTTAATTCAATATGCTCTTGTGCTCCTAGGTTCATTCATACAAAAAATAAAGTAATAACATAATAATGTAGCCCGCATTTTTCTCTTAGGTTTAACTGAATCAATTACCTAAAAAAGCACACACATAACCCTTCCATCTTCACTTCTTCTACATACCTCATAAAATTCATAACTCAAGTAACAGAAGTTGTTGTAGTAGAGGCATAGCTCCTATTATTCATAACCTCGGCTCTATATGGAGGTGGATTTTACCAAACAAACCAAAAAAAAAAAACTAAAACTTTCTCTCCTACTTAAAAGTATAATTTAAAATGTTTTTGTGTTCTTGGATTTTTCACATAAAATAGTAAAGCAATGTGATAATAAAATATTAAAATTATGGAGTCTACATTTTTTCCATACCTTCAACTAAATCAATTACTTATATAAACAAACCCCATAAATCTACCACTTTCGCTCGTCAAGATGGTTTCTAAAATATAAGATAATAAATTAATATTCGATTAAGTAATATGTTTTAGCAATATAAGGCACGTGTAAAGAAGCGATCATAATATATTACAAAACATTATCGCAAAGGAATAAAGCAAAACCTTGAATGGAATTTATACGTACGAAGATTCATTGTCTATGGGCGCCACTCTGGGTGGAAGAAAGCCAAGATAAATCTGGATAATAATAGGTAAATATTTTCCCTTTCAAGATTCGAAACGTTTGCCTGCCGAATGCAAGTCAACAACATGATATTTACAGCATGTAACTTGTTCTTTCCAAGCCACTTGTAAATAAATTTGTAAATATCGGTGTATATTTATTCGCCTCTTCCTGCTGTATGTAACGAAGATGGCCGTCGTTCTTTCAGAACAGTACAACCTGTAGCAGTTGTTGGCGTATGAATACATCAGGAAAGTTACAAATGCATATTCAGCGTAATAAAAAAGGAAGATAAAGTTTTTAACCTCATATTTCGCGTTCATTTATACCAGCAACAATTAGGAATTAAAGTGTGACTAGCAAAACATTGAAGTTGAAATACATACTCGTAATTGTAAAATTCCAGATAAATTGCTGTGACCTTCAAAACAACAACGAAGTCGCTACGTGTTAAGTTTCAACTTCGAAAAGCGTCCCAAATAATATTTAATATCAACAACAAAACAAGCTTCTTTTGGTTTACAAGTGCTTTTAATGTAAGCAAATTAATATAAAATCGTATGTACCTGCTGATTAGCTAGCAACTGCTGTGCACTATATTGCCCCGGGAACTACCCTTCTGCAGCAAGCAGTTGTGCAACTTGCGAGGCGGAAGAAAACGAAGACACGTCCGTCCTCAACGACTGTCAACGAACCTCTGGCCGGGTTTTGGAGGTAAACCGTATTAAGTACATATGAACTGATCAAATGTACGGCACGTGTCAAGGTCAGGTCTGAAATCAGGTGGCGGAATGCAAAAAATAGCTCACAACTTGTAATTACAAATCTAAATAAATATGTAAAACGGAAAGATATCCGAAATTTCTGATGACAGTCACGAAATGAGGAAAATGTTTTTCCCCCCGTATCTATCAAATGTCGAAATCTTACCCTTTCGAATGAAATGTGATGTAACCTACAGTTTTCTGGGAGCGTAGCGAGCTGTGTTACCGACGGGAGTGTTCCGGTTGCAAAGCGGAGGGGCACATTATGCTTTGGAAATACTCTAAACGGTAGTATTTTTCTTTCCCATGCTCCTGATTTTTCTAAGGAGGTTCCCAGGATTCGCTCAGTTGGATAATTCATCTACATAAGACATAAAAACCCAGTTCATACTTCAAAATAAACAAAATACATTACATTACAAAAATCAACCGTCTAGTGTCACTTAGGAAAAAAATAGATGCTTACTGTAATAATTATACCAAATGCACAAATACACTATATAGAAAAAATAAAAAGTTTTTAATGCTGAATTGGTAAAAATACTTAGCACTGCTTATTAAAGCCTCAAATAATTAAAGTCAATGCATAACCTAGGCTTAGGACGTTCCTCGCTACAGTGGAAAAACACAAGTGACACATTTAGCGGTCTGTAACGATATAAGGGAAAATTTTAACGGTTTTCAACGACGTAAGTGTCAGATACAGCGGTCTGTAACGACTTGACGTGCTGGACTATTAGCCGTAACGTGACTGACTGCCTGTTCAGTATACTTCAGAATCCGCCTAAATCAAATTCAGTCACCATGAAGATGGAAGTAGCATGTTTCTCGAAACATCGAAGCAAACTCAGTATACGCTACTGTGTCAAGACCTATAAGACAACTACTGGAGCAACACCCGCCTATAAGATCTGAAAACATACATCCCTGCTCCCGCTCGAAGACAAACCCCGATTGCTAGGTCATCCAACACAATCTAGTAGAACCCATTCCTAACCATACAAGCTGCTGTCACATTCCATGACAAAGAGGTCCACCTGTTGAGCGAGTCGAGGTCTGGTAAACCTGTCCATTAGAATAGGGCATTGGGAGAGGCAGTGTTGCAGCCCACTGTGGAGTCACGGTTTCAGGTCCTGGACACTGTATATGGATTTATTGTGGAAAGTGTTTTATTTCGCCGAATTCTTCGGGTTTCTCCTTAAATAAACATTTTACCTACGTTATATACTCAGATATCATGTTCCTTAATGTGCACGACATAACTGACCAGCCACAACCCCTGTTGCAACCTAGATTCTCATATACATCTTCAGTTTATCCCTGATCTGTGGCTTAGCAAGGAAGAGTAGGCATATATTTTAAATATTTATATTCCACTTAGACTGCTTACCGTTTCTGGCGTGTTTTCAATTTTCTTTAGCTTGTGTAATGACAAGAAGGTACTCTAAGACAGGTCACCACCCCTTCCTATCAACCTTTCCATACCCTCCTAACTTATGTCACTGAATACACAACTGTTCTATTGGGGTTTGGGAATTTTCTTTCGTAAAAATTCCTGATTTTCCTTTCCTGGGTGATTGGAGTTGGTATAGTAACTAAGACACAGACTTGACGACTGAGATATCAGGGTTCGATGCCAGGTGGAAATAAGAAGTCTTTGACTACTGAAAGCTTTTAAAGAGATTCAGTGGCCAGTCTATCAACTTATCCTACGGGTATGGGGGTTGCTGGGATATGCAGGTGACTGTTGCCTTCATCTGGTGCAGAGATTAAGAATGCATGGAACTAGACACCTACTAGCCCATATGTCCTTATTGTGAGGTACCTAATTACGTACAGTGACAAGATAGGCTTGTGTTTACATTGTGAGTTATTGTATGAACAGACAAAGTTTCTATTGGGCACAGAGCTTATGACGTATTCGAAATTAGCGGGTTTCAGTTTCCAGACAAGTCTGTATTAATCAAAGATTTTAATTTAGTACCCTTCTCATATTTCCCTCATTGTTTACTGAAAAGCCACTAAAGACATTGCTTCAAATTACTACACAAATTATACCTGTATAAAGCCGTACAAAAATTACACTTCTCTTAAAAGCACGCAAGTTAGTTGCCTCCTACCTTGTTGCAAGCTTATGCTATTAAAAAATATAATTCCATAATTGTGTGTTATTACAGGTTTGTTCCCGAAAGAAATGCGGCTTCATATGACGTAACATTCTTCCAGTAAACATCAGAATTTCGTCTACGTCCCCCCCCCCCCCAAGCGAGACAACAGGACTTTTCGTACTTAGAAATCTTCGAGCAGCTGCATAATTAAATCATCGCGAACAACAACAACGTTGTTGTTTCAAATTGCAAAAAATTTTAAAAATATATCCGACTAATTGTGATGTCAAACCTTGATACAAAAGTAAAGCTCATATCGCAGTTACTGTACATTTTAAGCTCAGTGTACATAGCAGTAACTTGTTTTCCTGTGTATACAATTTCTACTACAGCTTGATGACAGACTAATGAGAATCAGGCCGAAAAATGTAGCTGCCAGACTTATGAAAAGAAAGGAATTTTTGTGTACGTACCTGCTTTTGATGTGGCGCAGTTGGTTGAGGCACTGCGCTACAAGCCGGAAGGTTGCAGGTTCGATTCCCGATGGTGTCATTGGAATTTTTCATTGACGTAATCCTTTCGGTCACACTATGGCCCTGGGGTCGACTCAGTCTCGAACAGAAATGAGTACTAGGAATATTTCCTGGTGGGTAAAGGCGGCCGGTGTCTAGGGCTGACAACCTTACCACCTTCATATGCCGATTGTCTAGAAATCTGGGAACCTCAACCTGCTGGAATCCTAAGGGCCTGTCCAGGCCTGTAATGGGATTGCTTTACCTTTTACCTGCTTTCGACAGTCTTTACCATTTAGTTCTATACACAAGGGTGCACAAATCCCAGGCACATGGTTGGCCAGGCCACTAAATTTTATACAGTGGCACTTAATACTAGTATTTGTGGGTCCTAATACGGAACTTGCTTCATGTCATTTCTGGCCCCTAGAATTTTGAGGTGGTTCCTAGATTTTTGGAAATTTTGTGCATACCTGACATAAAGCACAAAATGTGTCCCATATTAAAGTGGCAAAATGCTACCTTTTTCTTTTTCTGCTTCCTACCTTTATGTCTCCCTTCCTGGAAGTCGTCCAAGACGTTTCTCCTGCATTAATATCTACATGTTCCAACCAACCCAATTTTCTCGACCTAATTACAGAAATTATTTCCAATCGCTTGTTTCCTTCATTTCACTATTTTCTCTTGTCTTCCACTCATTATCATTCTTTCTCATTCGTTTCAAAATTCTCATTATTTTTCTTTTACATGTGGCTATCATTTCTTCCTCTTTCTCTGTTATAAATCAAATTGCTGCACCATACATAACCATAGATCTCACACTGACCCATAACAATTTGAGCTTTGTTTTCTAGATATTTTTCGGGATTTAGTTACAGGCCCTAGGGCCAAATAACCTAGAACATAGCACACGCGATAACATTAATTTTTGTGCCCTTCCAACTACGTCTTTTAAAAGATATTTACCTAAACTTCTTTAACGTAAAGGAGAGAGATGACATAAGGGAAGAACAAAGACAATAAGATGGGCAGACAAAAGTGATTGGGAGGAGACAAAAGTAGAAAAGTGTATGAGCCTTCCAATTCAATTTTCAATGGCCATTCTACTAGCTGAGGCAGACAGAGTAGGGTGATACTTTGGTCTTACGGCTTATTGCCAGACGCATCCAACTGAACTTTTGCTCTCAGAAACGTGCTTGTAAGCTTCTCCGCTAAAGAATAAAAAATAAATGGCGCTGGAGGCAGCAAGGTTTCGTAATTACACACTTCATCCCTCGTCGGTAAAGATCTGACGTTTCCTGTCAAGAAAACTTTATGATTTTGACAGAAGCCTTTTTGTTCCAGACCTTAAGCGTCATGTAGCGCAGAGACACGAGACAAATATACGCTTTTATAGGCGTCACCATGTCAGTGTATTGTGACGTAAGATTTCGAATGTCCACAGGTAGTGTTTCGTGGCAGCAGCGCTAATGAAACCTGATATACCACAGGAGTAGTACGGGCTGCTTGCTACAAGGGACCAAGACGCAGATTCATTGCTCTTAAACGACAAATTTTCTCCAAATTACGGACCAAACAAAACATGTACCGAACAATGTAATACATTTTATGATCACTTTAGACCACTTTCAACATTCGTTAAACCCTTTAAATTCTAGTATTTGTTTCAAGTACCAATAGGGTCAACATAGTACATTCTACATTCTGCTCACACAGTGTATTTATGTGTTTTGTATGGATCTCAGAACAAACAGCGATTATCTCCCTATACAGCATTAACTGACTGGTTTGTATAACTGAGACGGAGTGTGTTTGCTGCGCGGTACGGACTGAATTTATGTGTTTGTGTGGATCTCAGAACAAACAGCGATTATCTCCCTATACAGCATTAACTGACTGGTTTGTATAACTGAGACGGAGTGTGTTTACTGCGCGGTACGGACTGTATTTATGTGTTTTGTATGGATCTCAGAACAAACAGCGATTATCTCCCTATACAGCATTAACTGACTGGTTTGTATAACTGAGACGGAGTGTGTTTGCTGCGCGGTACGGACTGAATTTTTAAATATAATTCAGGTTAATTTTCGTCCCTACCGTTTTAATGAAAAATATATTTTTTTTCTACTTTTGCGGTTATGTTAATCTATCCTGTCACAAGTACTTAAGCACGAGGCCAAATGTTGTTCGATGTGAAGGACATGGCAGTTATAGATTACATTAAAATTGTATATTTTCCGTTTTATACCCTACATATATGTCGACACAGCGAGTTTTTTAAGTAGGAGAAATATTCAGGTCCCGATATTAGGTCTGTCAATTTTGATGAAAATTACGGGAAATGCAAAACAAACTATCCGTCGAAATACACGTTCATATTTTGATTTCTATAAAACAATTATTTTAATGTTTCATTTTTCTAATTTTAAATGTAATAAGTGAAAATTAGAACCTAATATTTGCTTGAAGATAATTGACCTATAGGATGATAGGCAACGTAGAATTTTAGATGTTCCGGATGAAACTGCTGCCTCCATTTTCAGAGTAAAATGGAAGCAGTAGGTCCCTTCTTCCTTCTACAAAACTATAGGATGTTACATTAAGAAATACAAAAATTTTACAGTCACTGCCATAAGACATTTAAATTTAGTAATGTTTCACTCTTTGCCCATATTTTTAGTTTGCAGGACATCTAGAAAATGTTTTTTTCAAATATCTAAAATTTTTAAAAACCTATGTGTTTAGTCTGCACGAAGCTGCATGACAGAACTGCGTAAACCAAAAGGTGTGATATTTTACAATAAATTTGAAAGAACTGCACTTACAAAATTCATGTTAACTTTTTCCTTGAATATTTAATCCATTTTTAACCTGAAGACTGGAGGTTCTGGAGCCAATTTAGAGCATTTCACAACTCCACAGCCTATTTCTTTACAGTCTAAGTGTATGATTATAATTAATTAATTATTTATCAGAGCTTCTTTATTTGCTTAAATAATACCTGTTTAGCATCGAATGATAGAATTATTGTGATGTGGAACACGGCGATCGTGGCCTATTAGAGAAGTCCACAAATTTTCCAAAAGTTTAGGAGCACCTCAAAATTAGAGGCGCCAGAAATATGACCTGAAGCAAGTTCCATACTGAGGACCCACACATTTTACGCGCCGCCTTACGTAATCTATTCGCCGGGGCGACCTGGCGCCCAGGAGTTTTGCATCCCTGTACTTTTAGTATGTACTGCCCGCATTTTCGTGGAACAACTGAGAAAAATTCAAGAAGAGTATCATTATAAACAGCCGGCTTGTTGCGTTACTCAAATCTCCCATGTGCTAAATAATAGACCCTTTCCTTCGTTTTAAGTTTAATATCATCCGTCCTTCTATGATTAGGGTTTTCCAAGATGCGTTTACTGAATTCGAAGCGGTTAAAAAAAATGGCTTCCTGCAATGCCTTCAGCACACGGCGTGACTGCCAAATGTATGTCACTGTGGCAAATGGCAGCCAGGTCTGGACGTCGCATCGCGCCGAGTGCAAGGCGATGTTTTCAAAGTTGAAACGAGTCCTTTGGGAAGAGATAAATATGAATTCACCGTATTTTAGGGCAGCTTTCCTCGTAAACTTCTGTTCTCCTGTCGAGGTACACGATAGTTTTCAGTCAGCGTGCCGCGAAACCTAGATACATTGAGAGGTCACTTAACTGATCTTTGTCCATTAACCCTTCTTTAAAATAACAAAAGGCAAACTTTACTTACAGGATCGGTCCCTGAAATCGAGCAAGATTTAAGGATCAAATCTACTCAGGTTTTTAGAGATGACATCGAATTGTGCTTCATAAAGTAAATAATAAAGACATTTATTCAACACAGCATTCTATTATTCTAAAAACAATATTTGTATTTATAAAATGCTACATGTTTCTACACTTAAGGGTCGTCACTAGTTAGTTAGTTAGTCCCCATGTCGCTCCAATCGCGGAGCATTAGGGGCCTCCTTTCGGAGGTTTCTATGGTTATGTGCGTTGATGTAGCGGGTGACCAGCCCACTGACCGCACAAGTTCCACTCAATCCTGATGTGACTGCCAGAGCCATCTGGCAGGCAGTCAGGAGACTTGGGTGAGAAATGGCCGCTGAATTTTGCCAACGGGCACTACTAGTTCTATTCATGCCCGTAAGGTTCTTTTACATGCCGTAAATCTACGACTTGGGACCGACGGCTTTACTTCCCCTCCGAAGGAAGTTGTGCTACGGATTTTTATCACCCTTAAAAATCCATCGCCCTCGATCGGGATCGAACCCGCGAACAAGGGTCGTCACTAGGAGCGAATAAATAAAAACGAATAAAATAACTTAAATTTCCATTCCTATAAAAGAGATAAATTTTTAAGAAAGAGAGCTCTTTCATAGGAATGACAATTCAAGGTATTTGATTGCCTTGCCTGTTGTTTATTCGTTCCTGATGATGCATCTTTTGGGTCGAAACAAGCAACCTTTTATGAAGGCAAATATTGTTTTTTGTAATAAAAGGCAGTTGTGCTGACTAAAAGCGTCTTCACTCTGTACTTTGTTTTGTCCAGTAGGCAAAGCTACTTCGGAACTGTAAGCCCGGATGTTCAGAACTTTGTCACTTCACATAAAGCAGCTGGTTTATTTTGTTTTAAACAAGAGCGATGGACAAAGACCGAACACTGAGTGATTCCAAGACACATCTGTGATAACCTTAATAGTTTTGGCTTTCTATACACGTATCATAATGGTGGACACTCACTTCGCTTATTAACTTCTCAGTCTTTGGGAAGAGACAAGAAATATTTCATAACAAGCTAGACATTCACCAACAAAATGCACAAATCACTAACAAGGTGCAATCAGCCCCTTATCATAGTCAAACCCTACACATGTTTCGGCTCTCTATGAGCCATCATCAGGGGTTTTCCAATAGTGCTTTTCAAATGCTGGATAGATCTGCTAATGACACTCGTAAAGTTTTGCACTGTTTATAATCATTGTTTTAATGATTATAAACAGTGCAAAACTAATCATTGTTTTAATGGTTATAAAGAGTGCAAAACTTTACGAGTGTCATTAGCAGATCTATCCAGCATTTGAAAAGCACTATTGGAAAACCCCTGATGATGGCTCATAGAGAGCCGAAACATGTGTAGGGTTTGACTATGATAAGGGGCTTATTGCACCTTGTTAGTGATTTGTGCATTTTGTTGGTGAATGTCTAGAATAATAAAAATGCACGGTGAATTCAGACTAAAGATTTCATAACAAGTTTTCCATAATTATTCCTGCTGTTTTATATGCAGAAGCTCTATGATATTGAGGGAGAAATATACGCTTAAGTTGTTCGAGGGTAGAGTGCTGAGGAAGATATTTAGGCCTAAGAGGAATGAGGTAACAACAGACTGGGGGAGATTGCTTATCGAGGATCTTCATGAATTGTACTTCCCACCAAATATTATTCGAGTGATCAAATAAGAATGAGATGGGCGGGGAGTGTGGCACGTATGACGGAGAAGGGAGGCGCATAAAAGAATTTGGTGGGGAGCCTGAGATAGAGAGACATTTAGAAGACCTAGGCGTAGATGGATGATATCCAAATGGATATTCAAGAAATAGGATATGGGGAGGGGAGGATTGGATTGATCTTACTCAGGGTAGGGAGAAGTGGCGGGCTCTTGCGAATGCGGTAATGAACATTCGGGGTCCATAAAACGCGGGGAATTTCTTGATTAGCTGAGAAACTCTTAGCTTCTGAAGAAGGACTCTGCTCCATGGAGTTAGTTAGTTAGTTAGCTAGTTAGCCGAATTAATATTTTTATGTATAACCTATAAGTTCGGTAACGATATGACACGTGCCATCTGCCTATACGGACAATTTGGTTAGGCCTATCGATTACGAACAATCACACAAACGATTGACGTATTTGTGTGATTAAATTACGCCGAAATTTACAAAATAAAGTTTCCACAACTGAGAGATTCATATTGTGGTTAAGAAACCGTGTAGTCTAGTCTGCAAGTATTGACATTTCGGAGGAACCTATTACTCCGTTCTTCAGGGAAAATTGTAGGCTGTGAGTTTCTCCGCAACCATGGCACCTAGTAACAGAATATACGGTGTTCTAACCCAGTACGTCGCAGTACAAATTCCACCGTAATACATTCTGTTAGGGCCTATCTGATTGGAATGACACTTTACATTAACATCTCTTAATGTTTCAGCAGATGTACCTTTACAGCACTCTTGCAATTAACATTTAGTGACACGAACATCAGTTAAGTTGATGGATAATTGCATCGTTTTTATGCGGTTGAGTTTATAATGTTTCGATGCACCTGTCTGCATCCATTTTCAGTATAATTTTTCAGATATTTTCTTTGAAACGTTGGCATGCTTGCCAGATACAACTCTGTCGTCACCCACGAAAGGAAATATGACTCGAGTCCCTGTTCTAAAATAAGATGTCAGCAGCCTGTTTGTGTCCACGTTTGTCTCATTTTAGACAAGTGTATAGCCCCTGTTACTTTAAACATTTGATTCTTTAGGGAAGCTAGGCTGTCCCGCGTGGTAAGTTTCCCCAAGACCAACGTAACACCCCACAAGACGTGAATCTTAACCCACACCGCTGTGAGAACCTCAAATCTCCTCTTACATTGCTTCCAGTTCGGTTATTGGAATCAGTGCCAATCCCAGTGGCCGCACGGTCTAAGGCGTGGGTCTACGGCCGCTCGCTTGGTGGGATTGCGGTTTCGAATCCCACCGGGGCATGGATGTGTCTATCTCTTGTGATTGTTATGAGTAGTCAGGTAGAGGTCTCTGCGTCGGGCTGATCACTCATCCAGAGGATTCCTACTGAGTGTTGTGTGTCTGAGTGTGGAGCCTCGATAATGAGGAGGCCCTGGCCGACTAGGGGCTGTTGCGCCAGGGGGGGGGGGGAAATGTTGCAATCTGTTCTCTGAGCATTACGACATTTCGGTAAAAGAAACCTGCAGTAGGTGACGTAGCTGAATAAAGTAATTGGGTACTTTATGAAAGCAAGAATGATTTTAACTCATTCGACACAAGTTGATTGGTAACGAGAGTCCTTGTGTGTAAAGTAACTACATGTTCCGGCCTTTATACCAAAGTCACCATCAGGTTTAGCGACTATACAGGCATATTACGGAAAGCCTTATGTCACATAGTTTCAGTCTAATATTTTGTGAGATCGTACGTGTCCAGCAATTACATTTACTAAAAATAACGCTTAAAAATTGTAAGGTGTGAGATTTCACTACCACACCAGACTGAAAAACGTGATGTAAGGTTCTCCTTTACGTAATTTTACAGTGGTTTAGCCTGATGATGGTATAAAAGCCGAAACATGTATCTACTGTAACCAAAAGGAAGTTGCTTACCAAATTGTGTCGACTGAGTAAAATTATTGTTGACTGGATACTTGGAAACACAAAGGGATCTCACACAAAAAGTTAAAACCCGCTATATTACTACAGATTCCCTAAATGTAATTAAAGGTAGATTAAATGAATGACAGATATTGGGAGGGGGGGGGGTTGACCTTAATAATGTTCAAGTGCAGCATTAGTTTCTGTCAAGACAATTTAATTTCTACCTTATTCTCGTACAGATAACTACAGCGCTACCGCCTACAGACACCAAAGCATATGCATGCACCTCTTTTGGCGTCGTTAAATTCGCCTCTTTATGTAGCATCTTGCTGTTCACAAATCGTCGTCCTGATATACTGACGGTGCGTCTTTGTTAGTCCTACGCACTGACGGCGCGTCTTTGTTCGTCCTACGCACTTGTATGTGCGGTGGGAAGGTCATGTCACTATGACAAGTCTGGTTCCCTTGTAGAGGAAAAACAGCGTAAAGGCTTCACAGAAGTTGCTCAGGATACTGGCTGTAGAAAGATGCCAATAGTATGCAACATAAATGAAAGACGACTTACGTGTGATATTTCTGTTGAAGAGCTGATCCCCTGTTTGTGGAAAGAAGTTTTAGTATCCCGTTGTCACAGTACTAGTCTTTCCTTCAGTCTCACGGCCAGTTATGTCAGTTCGTAGCTCCTCAGCACTAAGACACCCACGCTGTGTAGGGCTAAATATATCTCCCAATTACTTCAATTTATTCAGACGAACGATATTAGTATAGAGTACTATTACAGGCTATTGAAGTTCTTTTTGTGTAATTTACTCCCCTTCCTGTTACTTCCCTCCCATTAAGTCCAAATATTACCCTTAGGACTGTTCTGAAACACGATCCATGTCGTTGCCGCTCGGTGGGACACATATTTTCGCACCATTACAAAACAACACCTGTAATTACAGTTGTATACATTTATGTAATAGCTAATTCCAGTGGCCGTGCGGTCTAAGGCGTATGTCTGCAGCCGCTCGCTTACTGGGATTGTGGGTTCGAATCCCGCCGGGGCCATGGATGTCTGTCTCTTTTGAGTGTTGTATGTTGTTAGGTAGAGGTCTCTGCGTCGGGCTGATCACTCGTTCATCGGAGTGCTACCGAGTGTTGTGTGCCTGAGTGTGATCGTGATGCCTCAATCAACGAGACGGTATGTGCCAGATTTGCGCTGTAGCGCCATGATGGGTAAAACAATGGTGGATTGTCTAGCCTTATATATTTCCGACTGCAGTCTACTCTGAATTCCGTTTTGTATTCCGTGATACTTCTGTTGTTATCACAGTTGCTAAGTCATGAGTTATGTCGCAGAGTTAGATCTGCTCTCAAAGGTTGTGTGTGTGTGTTTGTGCGTGCGGGTGTGTAGGCGAAATTTCTACTCTCGCTGTGGAAGTTGCGCTGAAGAGTGACAGAGAAGACTTTCACTTCTGGCCAGACGCACGCACAGGAATAGCAGGTAGGCGGTGGACGTTCTGTGGTGTACAAAGAAACAGTCTCAGGAGGAATAAAAAAAAGGGGAAAAAATCTGTAAATAAGCAATCAGAAAAATAGTAGGAACTTGTGACAAAAATGGCGCTATTTGAAAACGATCTGTCATAGTTTGAGGGTCCTTGGAAAGCGATTGAATACAATGAGAAAAATAAATGTATTCATGCCTCCATTAAATATTCGAAAATTATGTAGGTTTTTATATTATGAATAACTTATATTATCGTTTCAACAATCGCCAATGGACGTTAGTTGATCCATTAGTGCGTATGTGGCGAGAAATTGAGTTAAAATAACAACGCGTACTTTTATTAAATGTCAGATATAATCCATTATGAATAGGTATATGCAGCGTAGAGGTTACCGTAGAAATGTAATTTATATATGATTCATGCATGTGGCCAGTGTACATTCCGCTGTGAAATGCAGTCCCCTTCTAAACACACGACTGGCGATCCATGTGCACAAGGTCGTTCGAGTGCAGGAAATTATAGCACTTGTTCTGGCGAAGTGCTAATGAAGATAAATACACATGAAGGAAAAAATGCATAAAAAGGAGAGCTAAATAAAGCAAAGAAAAAGATAAAGTTGTCCTGTCCACGCCATAAACGCACACAGAGGAAGTGGAGGTATATCTCCACTCATTCTTAACCTCGGCACTAGAAGGAAGTGAGTGGCCAACATTACAACCCTGCCATATAACCCCCAAGAATTGAAGAGGAGGCCATCTTCAAGGGTTAAGCTTGACCCCGGAACATGAGACCGATAGGTTGTTCCGAATCGTCGGTAACAAACGAGCAATCTACGATGCGTAAATTCAAAGAAGAGCGCTGATCTCTTCCTAAATTTCTTTTTCCAGTTCAATTCTTGTCTCCTTTTATACGTTATATTTTTTTATCATTGTCTTTTGTTCTTGCGGTTAAGTCGAATTTGTTCCCGAACGTATTTCCCGATCATCCCAAATGTGTGCACATTAAAGCACTCTGCTGTTACTGTATCGATCGTGTCCCTATCTAACGGTCATCACTGCACTCTTGGTCCTAATTCCGGTCTAGTGACTTGATCGAAGCTCATACCACTTAGTTACCCGGTCGCCATGTACACTTCTGTTAGCTATAATGATCTATTTTATGTCTGTTTCGACAGCACTGCCTTCTCTGAAATTCATACCAGAGGACCTAACCTCCTTCCATCTATACGACGATATGCACAGTGTCCCTTTGTCGTGTCTCCGACCACGGTAGCTTTATCGCATATAAAGCCTACATCGGTCGAGATAACCCGTGACAGCTGCTGAGATCGGAGACACGATGCAAGGGACACTGTGTTTCGTCTGCAGCTTCACAGACCATGACATGTACTTAAAATTTGACAATGTTTCAGAAACTTCGCAGTATTATTTGATTATCTTAACATTAGACATTATAACTTTTAGTAACAGACTTCTGCATCCAATCGATGCTTTTCTCATTACTAGGCAATAGGCTTAAACGTGTTTGATTTCCTTAATATTTACTGTAATGAACACAAAGAGTCCATGTTTTAGGCGCGTTCGCAAAATTGCGAAGAGTGATTATTAGCTTCAGTCATGTCTGTCTGTCCGTCCGCATGGAACAACTCGGCTCCCACTGGACGGATTTTCATGAAATTTGATATTTGGCTATTTTTAGAGCCTATGTCCAGTAGATTAAAGTTTCATTAAAATCTGACAAGAATAACGTGTACTTTACATGAAGACCTATGTACATTTATGACAATATCTCGCTGAATTTTTCTTAGAATGAGAAATGTTTCAGACAAAAAGTTATAAACAAAATTAAAACACATACTTCGTGTTCCATAAATTCTTTCCGAAAATCGTGCCTTTTACGAGTTAATGTGAAAAGAAGTTGTAGAACCAGACAGACCACAGATGACAATACAATAACGCGCATGCGCTTTGTATGCTGCATAACGAAAGCTACAGACACATACTCAGAATATGTAATAAGCTTTGCTTTTCCATGGCAATAATTGTCACGCGAATGCGCCTGAGTATTACTTTATACGTACATTGCCTGTCTTGTTAGATTTTCATGTGAAATAACAACAGTTTACATATTTTACTGAACCTTTATCTTATAATAATTTCTTCGTCTACAGAAGAAGTAAAATAAGTTTAAATTTTTGAGAAAATGGGAACAGGGCTTTTATAACGTTTTTTGAATTTCCATTGTGTAGTGTGTCCTAAATGCTATCTTATTTACTAGATTTAAAGCACAATACCATAATAAAAAACTGGCTATTTAATAAGGAATTTATGTAGCCCATCTGTGCATTAAGCTTTGTTAAATTCATTACCCATTTTTTCACTCATTCCGTCCTCTTCGTCCCAATACGTGCCATATACCAGGAGAAGTAAAAATAATGAAAGCCCTTTTTATGCAATTTCTCATCTCCTGCTTTTGCCCCGACTAAGACCCAAGTTTCTTGCTAAGCACCTTGTTTTTGAACACCCCCTGCCTCTATTTTCCCTTAATGTGTGAGTCAAAGTTTCACATCCATACAAAACAAAGGGTAATATATTCCTGCAGTGTTACATGTGTATGTATAATTTGAAGTAAAAAAGAGTTATTTTTTATCCCCAGACTCCTCGCCGCGGAGCGGAAGACATTGTGAGCTGCATTAGGACCCATGATGGCGCCCACTCTGCAGTGTCCTCTTCTGCAGTAAGAACTACTATCTACTGTGCCGTGCGGAGTCAGTCTACTTTGCATCGATCTGATATGGGGGTTTCGTTTTACACTGTCGTCATATTTGAAATTATTGACATCACACACGTAAATTAAGGACATAATGTGTTCTGGGATGTGAAGTCATGTAGTCTCATACACAAGGACAATTTAGAGGACTTTTGCTTCCGTGATCAGAGTGGATGTCTCCCTGACATCACATTACTGACTAAGTGTAAGTGATCCAAATTCTCGGCCTTTTAGATTTATTCAGAGTGCTGCCAGCACGTTGAATCCCACCCTGCATTTTTTCAGTTTTCTCCTGTCTATGCCGAGGAATTCAACCTGTAATATGATACAGGAAAATGGGCGTCGAAATTTATTGTTCGTATTATGTATGGAATCAATAAACGTCAACTCGTAAGATGATCCTATTACACGCAGAAACTGATGCCAATGACGCTGTCAGCTGACTGACAGATGAACTCATTAAGTGTATAAATAAATGATGGACGGGTAGGACAATTTACAATTAACTGACTGATTAATAGAATAACCGTAAAACTCAAGTGTTTGACTGATGGACTGCTTAACTGTGCAAATGGGGAGTAGACTGTAAACTAATTAACTGAATGAATAAATGATCAAATAATTAAAAGAAATAGGAATCGAACAGCTGGGGTTAGTGGTAACGCTCCAGGCGTATGTTCAGGAAGTGCCCGGTTGGAATTTCTGGTGGGGGAACGGCTATCCTTATCGAGGTTTCAGTTTAGTTTTCCTTCAGTTCCTCCGACAAGTGCCCAGGATTGGGCTATACAGCCTGTGTTGAAGAAGTGGAGAAGAGAATAAAATCTTTGCCCTTGCCAGGATTCGAAACAGAGGCAATCATTATTCCTGCTGAAACATTTAAGCCCATTTGACCGATAAGAACAAAAATAAAACTGTACTTACAGTTTATTTCGAATTCCCAAATACGAAATTTTATTTTAAATACACTAAGTGATTTTAGAGACAAAACACATGACAGGCTTCATTATTCGTTAAATATCCATCCCTAGCCATCTTTGCAAACACCTTACAAAGCAATAGACATTCATTTATTTTCTTCCACAAGCGTGCTTAGTTGAAGGCTTTTAAATTCCGAAATATGTGCACATACATAAGGTAAGAATGTACTTATAATTTGTCCTTTTCAGAATCACCGGCCTGCACGATAAAATTTGCATGAAAAAAATCCAGTGTAAAACTTTACGATTGCGACAGAAACTAGAGCAGTAGCTGTGTTGAGCGTACGCGCCTGATTGCACACTGTTTAGACTGACCCAGCACACTTTACGGTCAGATATGTTGCCTGCATATCTCGGCGCTCTCGTGGCACGTATTAAATGCTTGCAAGTTCTTTTCAGCTGAAGAATAATGAGCTGTATGCTAGCGGATGAATGAGAACTGAAATTGACCCGAGGGATTAGAACAGCAAACATCCGCATACAATGAAATTTCTCTTTCTAAAGCTGGAAGGGATTTGTAAAATGAAACAGGACTGTTTCACAATAGAGGAAATTTACTTATGCAATACTGCTGCGCACTGAAAATAATTCCTGAAACCGAGTAATGTTTTATCATCCCTTTGGATTAAGTAGTTTACGCATTTGTTTATTGTATGTGGTTCTGTCTGTCTGTCTGTCCCTCACGAAGAAATTTGTATTTCGCGAGTTACTTAATGACGCTTTATCAACTGGGATTTTATAGAGTGATGGGAGAGGTCTGCCGCGTTTAATTTAAAAAAAGGTTTTGTTGTGGTTTAGACGACGGGTGTCCAATCCGCAGACAGCGGGCCGCATTTTCTTGTTGTTTTTTGCGGCCTGCGGCCACACTTGTAAATTATATGTGTATATAGTAAAAATTACACAATAATTTAGGCCGTTCGGTACAGCACTTCTTGTGACTTGTAAACTTGCGGCCCACGAATCTGCCCACAATAATGGACATGTCCCTTTGCCCAAAAAAATAGGTTGGGCAATCCTGGTTTAGACGGTTTGTCCGCTGCCTCTCACTGCGGAGTCTCGGATTCAATTCCAAGCCAGTCAACGTGGATTTGTAGGGCAACAAGTACTTCGGTTTCACCTGTCAGTTATGCACTTATCTATCATCGACACTATTTAAAGTTACCAACTGTCAGCGTCATTAAATAACACCTGTTCCCGACATTCACATTAAAGAACTGAGGACAATGGCAAAACTCCTCACTCAGGTTAATCAGCTCCACAGGAAGAATCATTACTATTTGAGACTCAGAAAAATGTCGCATTCTACAATTTTCTAATACAGAGCAAAATAGCGTTAAGTGGAAGAAAGGTTTCAGCCATTCACTGTCGAGTAAGGAAACTCGTACACTGATGGATCCGCTAAGGATATGTGTTTATTTAGGAAAGGTTTTATGGAAGATACAAAAGCCTGGAGAGACTGAGGATAAACTAAAAGAGACATTGGCAAATATAGCTGGTAATATGACCAAGAATTGACACCTAAGTCTTCCGGATAAAAATATAGGCTCTTACTACTAGATATATTTGCTTCGACTAGGGGATACAAAAGTTACAGAAAGGAAGTTCCAAACGAAATGGACTTGTTACTTTTAATTTCCCAAGTGTCAGTCACTTTAGAAGAACAGAGGCAATCCCAAGATAGGCCTACAACAAGCAATTTGGAAGGGTGCCAGTGGACAGACCCCTTCCTGCGTAACATGAAATCCTTTTCGTCCTTTGTAGTCCTTTCCATCCTTACTCCTTTCCTTCATTCTGCCTTCTACATTCTACCTCTTTCTTTCTTCCTGTTTTTTTTCTATGAGCTCTGCATATTTCGTTTGTGCTGAGGAGCTGGCACACAGTATGCGGTATAGTGTCTAGGCTACGTGCTGGATGATCTGGGTTTCGAATCCCGGTAGAAGGGAAAGATTTCGCTCTTCTCCGAAACGTCCATACCGGCTCCGGGGCCAACCCAGCCTCCTATTCAATAGGTACCGGGAAAATATGCAGGTAAAACGGTCGGGGCGTGAACTTAACCACTCATCTCCATCTAATGCTGAAGTTAATATTAAGTGTAGCTATACCGCTACGCCCCCTATACGCGTTCATGACGTGAACGAGGAGAATGTAACTTTTTATATAAACAACACTGCGTAATCCGTCTGACACAACCTTTATTTTTCAAACACTACAAGTTTCGACCAAGCCGATCATAATAAATACAGGTTGTGTCAGACGGCTTACGTACTGTTTATTTATGTAATTCTATATAAACAACGGGACGGATAGCGTCAAAAAATTATTTTTATATATTTCATACTTGTTTGTAATTTCCTTAATGACTACAAAGATTTGAATGGTAGGGGGATGATGAATAATGAATTTGGAAGGATGTGAAAGGAACTACTTGTGGCCTAATGAAGTCACACCATATGGCAGTCAGGGTAGTTATTACATCTCGGCGGGGATTCGAAGTACGCGCCCCGTAAATATACACAAGAAGCACTACAATTTGGACCAACCTGCTGGGTGCGTAATTATGTGTCAACACAAGGCTCTAAATACGCCGACACTCGCAGCTGTTTTGCATTCGTATATACTAACTGCTGTTGCTTGGGAGGGAAAGCGTCAAAGAAACGAAATACATCCAGACCTTGTTTTGCGCCCGTTTGTTTTACGACTTCTTGCTTTAACGCCCCTTGCCAATTTACACTATTTATTAATTTGCATTTGGCTGCTTTATTTCCATTTATTTTTCTTTTCTTTCTGCCTACAAACGCCACGATGACAAACCCAATCGAGGAACAAAAATATTGACACGAAAATGAATAATAGTAGCAATAATTTTGAAGGTAGTAATATATGTAATATATATGATCTGTGGGTAAGAAAGTGATTGGGTGAGAGTGAATGTGGTAATGCGTGAGAGAATATCTGTAACAGCCACGGTATAGAAAACCTACCATCAGTGACAAGCCTAGAAACTAAGCAATAAGCTGTAACATAAAACTGAGATGGCCCACTTCTATTAAATTGGCACAATCGAAACCCTAACCTAACCGCAGCAAGAAACTTGACCATAAAGTTGCTGAGTTTTGAAGGCTGTGAGAGTGAATTTAGTCATCCGTGACAGAGACGATATGGAACATGTATCGTCAGTGACAAGTGTAAGCTATTTCTATAGTAACATCAGTAACACAGTAGTAATATAATGTATGTGTACCTCATACGAACAGGCTGTCATTGGTATGATTGCCCCTAACCCCTACCTATTCCATTATATCTTATGGGAATAATGATTTGCGATACGCCTTTTTGATTTACGTCCGCTTTTTCAGGAAAGCAACTAGGGCGTAAAACAAGACTTTGGTTACAGTGTACGTGATGCAAACCGAACGTAAATGTAAAGGGCGCGGCTAAATCCACATGTGAGTTTAAAGGAATGACTGATTAATGGAACGTGGTTAGGAGGCGCTGTGCTTTTCTGGCAGTTCGAAACACCGACAGCCAGCACGTACGTACATTTAAAACCATTCGTGAAGAAAAATTACTACTGCCTGCTGTTGGCATATTGTCCGACGAAGTGCTTCCACGTTAAGCGCCATATATGAAAAATATTAATTCGCACAGATTTCGAACGGACCTAATATCTCCCAAAACACATGATATCGATATATCGATATTAACATCCTTGTGTTTTTGCGAACGAACAGAGCGGTGTGTGAGAGGAAGGATAGTGAGAAGCTCGGTAAAGGACTTTAGAGGCTGGTACGAGCCTTAAGATCTTTAATTTGTAAAGACAAATGTGCCGAGAAGCCAAATGGGCCTTCTAATGCCGACATGCTAACAGATAGGCGAGACTCATTAATACATTACAAAGCGAGGTTGTCACCTTCCATCCTTCCATCGACTGTATGCAGTGTGCCTGAGGGTTACGGGAGCTATTTGCTGAAAGCGAGCCAGCTTCTGCAGCATCTTAGTGGATCACTCTCCACTCGACTTCCCTAGACTCGATTCGGTTATTACGTCAGCAGTTTAAGCATTCATCTTTCCACTTCTGTCTCGTAAGGCAATTGAAATACTTTAACTAGACTCAAGCGGAAGGTCTAAACCTTTACACAAGGAACTAAGGTGTGAAGAAGAATTATATGCATCTTCCCAGCCGCTTCATGTCTGCACGAAATTCTCTGATATGTCTTTTGAATGGTCTATCTAAAAACCACATCATTCAGCTCGCATGGTGCCATTTAAGGTTACACTGACTCTATGAGCAAGTCGTTATCAAAATAACGCCTACGTTGTGAAGATTTCATATGACTTCGAATCAATTTTAAATCCTTGACATCTAGAAATCCTGGAAGAGACATAAAGTGGTTTGAAGCACTTAAAAAGCGAAATCGTTTACATCTCTTTAGCGGAAATGCCTCTCTTACTGGCAGAGTTTTATGTATGCTGCACTGGCGGCTTGTATTCGGAGACCTGAGTTAGAATACATTTTAGCATGCACCTTGTATGATTGTTATGAAACTGATGTCATCTTCTACACTATATTCTCCTAACATTTTGAATCATGAAATTTTTCTAGATCCTTGAAAGTGTTAGTCCCCAAAATTTTGCAAGCTCAATGTACATCCTTTCCCCTGCACATCATAAAAACTTTATATCGCAGAGTCTCGGTGGTCAGAGCCTCGTCAGTAGCAATGAAGTATATTGCGGGATCCTGAGGCAGATTTTTCGGAAGAAGGGTATGTAAGGGCGGTGCCATTGCTCAGGCGGTTAGTCTCCGGCCTCACTCTGTGAAGGTTAAATTCCAGACCAGTCGATTTGGGATTTGTGGTGGACAAAGTGGCACTGAAACAGGGGTTTTTCCGAGTTGTTTGGTTTTCCCCTGTCAGTATCATTCCACCAATGCCCCATACTCATTCATTCATCAACCACCGACGCCCTGTAATCTCAGCAACTGACAGTGTCTTGACGTAACATACACACAGACATACAGACTTTGAGAGATGAACCTACGTACTTTTTAATAAAATGCTGTCGGCCTAGCAGGCGCGTCAGGTGGTTGAATGGCGAGTAAACTGACGTATCGGGAACTATCTCTGTTTTCGTCATCAGGACACTGACTGATGACGAGGAATGAGATGGATCCCGAAACGTCGGTTTACTCGCCATTTAACTACCTGACGCGGCTGCTAGTCGGGGAAAATTTTATTGAATTCAGTCGACGTGAAAACTTAAAGTTATATAACGTATGTGCCTTTATTCCGAAGATAAAGCAACAGAGCAACTACAAAATTTAGACAAAATATGAAAAGGAAGTAAAATAATTGAAAATGTATTCAAATCGTTACATTAGAAATATTTGTAAAAGTAAAAAAAAAAATGGCCAAATTTTATTTTCTTACAGAAACTTGATTTCAGAAGTGGAGGAAAATACTGACATTGGTTAAAAAGAAAGAATGAAATAAAACGAATAACTAAAAGAAATTTTGTCACTTAAGTGTCAATTTATACGGAATTACGCCTACTTCAAACGCAACTTATCACGACTACAAAATGGAAGTAAATGCTTGGATTTTAAACCAAAATGGGTATTATAAATTCAAAGCATAGAAAAGGGTCAGAAATATCACTTCTGAGCTTGAAGTATGAGCTACAGAGTTATGTAACGTGATATTGTGAACTCTGACAAAAATATGGCAGCTTATCACAGGAATGTGCTTTTTCATTCTCGGCGTTTAACAATACTCCAGCCTGAAGACGGAGGCAGTAAGTTTCTCCGAAGCCTTAGTAAGTTTCTGTCAGGCTATAGGAGGCTACATCCGAAAATATGGTATCGTTCAGTCACTGCTGAAAGAACCTAAAATCGTACAGCATTAGGTTTTAGTAGATTGAAACACCCGAGGATGATTGAGAGTTACAAATGTAGCTGAAGAGATACAGTGGTACCAACAGAACACATCACAACACTGTTGGACCATATGGACTGGGAAGGAGGAATCAGAGAGGTCAAATGCTTATTGACTTCTGTGAAAGAAATGGACTTGTTATAACAAACACATGGTTCAAAAAACCTAAAAGAAGATTGTACACGTGGAAATCACCAGGAGATAGGAATCGATATCAGCTGGACTATGTACTAGTGAAACAACGATTCAGGAACAGTGTGAAGGATGTGCAGACACTGCCTGGAGCAGATATTGACTCTGACCACAATTTACTGGTTGCAAAGATCTGCACCAGATTGAAGAAGATCATGAGGTTCCACAAGAAAAAACCAAGATGGGATTTGGAGAAGCTATATGCTCAACGACAGGTAGTACACGATAGACTAGAAGAAAAGCTTGGTGCAATCAAATGTGAAAGTGGGAATGTGGAAGTGCAGTGGAACAATATCAAGAAATGTGTGTTAGATACTATGAGTGGTTTGGTTGGAAAAGTCGAGAGGAGAGCAAGAAAGCCATGGATTACACAGGAGATGATCAGTAAAATGGATGAACGAAGGAAATGGAAGAATGTCAACAATGAAGAAGGACGGAAGAACTACAGAAGACTGAGGAATGAATTGAAAAGAGCCACGGACAACGCCAAGAAGGAATATCTGGAGAGCATATGCGACGAGATCATAGAATTTCAAAGAATAGGACGTTATGATTTAATGTACATGAAGACAAAGGAACTAGGTTGGAAAGAAAACCATGGGATTCAAAACATTGGCATCGAAGACTCTCAAGGCAATATAATAATAAATCAGAGAAGAGTACTGCAAATTTGGGAGAATTATATCACAGAGCTCTACGATCGAGCTAATCGACCAGAACATCTAGACGTCGAACCTGAAGATGAAGTAGATGAAGATGAGAAAGGCCCTCATATTTTGCAAAGTGAAGTGGAAAAAGCTATCAAGGAGATGAGGGATAAGAAGGCTACAGGAGATGATGATGTACCTGGGGATGTACTCAAATTGTTGGGAGAAGGTGGTCTAAGGCTAATGACACAGATGATCAACAGCATGTATGTAACTGGAGAATGGCCCAGAGATTTTATTGAAGTTACAATGATTGCCTTAAAGAAGAAGCCCAAAGCTACAAAATGCAGCGACCATCGCACAATCAGCATCATCGCTCATGCAGCAAAGATAGTAGCGAGGATACTTAGAAGAAGGATTGAGAGGAAAATTGAAGATGCACTTGGAGAAGATCAGTTTGGATTTAGAAGAGGAAAAGGAACTAGGGATGCAATTGGGATGCTGAGAATAATATCAGAACGAACGTTGGTCATAGATGAGGAATTGTGTGCTTGCTTCATAGACTGGCAGAAGGCATTTGACCGTGTCAACTGGACCAAATTAATGCAAATCCTAAAAGGAATTGGGATAGACTGGCGCGAAAGAAGATTGATCAGCAAATTGTACATGGAACAGAGTGTCAAAATACGACTGGACCAAGGGAGACGAGAAGTGTGAAGATTGGAAGAGGAGTTAGACAAGGTTGCTGCTTGTCACCGATTCTGTTCAACTTATACAGCGAATACCTTACCAAGGAAGCTCTTGAAGGGTTTGGAGACTTCAAAATAGGAGGACAAGTAATTCGCACTGTGAAATATGCAGATGACCTTGTGCTACTGGCTAGGGGAGAAAAGGTGCTACAGGGCATGATTGATAGACTAATTGAAATTGGAAGACGCTATGGAATGGAAATGAATGTGGGAAAAACTAAAGTAATGAAAATCTCAAGGCAACCATCCCCAATGAAAATTATGATAGATAAAAAACAATTGGAGAATGTGGAATATTTCAATTATTTGGGTAGCATGATAACAAGTGATGCAAGGTGTACACGTGAAATTAAATCCAGAATTGCCATGGCAAAAGCAGCATTCAACAAGAAGAAAAATCTTTTCACCAGCAAACTGGAATTAAATTTAAGGAAGAAACTAGTAAAGTGCTACGTTTGGAGCATAGCTTTGTATGGTGCTGAAACGTGGACACTTCGGAAAGCAGATCAGAAGTATCTGGAAAGTTTTGAAATGTGGTGCTGGAGAAGAATGGAGAAGATCAGTTGGACCGATCGTGTGAGAAATGAAGAAGTATTACACAGAGTCAAGGAGGAGAGGAATATCCTACATACAATAAAAAGAAGAAAGGCTAACTGGATTGGTCACATCTTGCGTAGAAACTGCCTTCTGAAACACGTGATTGAAGGAAAGTTAGAAGGAAGGATAGAAATGACGGGACGACGAGGGAGAAGACGTAAGCAGCTACTGGATGACCTTAAGGAAAAGAAGAGATACTGGAAATTGAAAGAGGAAGCACTAGATCGCACCCTGTGGAGAACTCGCTTTGGAAGAGGCTACGGACCTGTCGTAAGACAGACTACAGAATGAATGAATAGGAGGCTACATCCGAAAATATGGTATCGTTCAGTCACTGCTGAAAGAACCTAAAATCGTACAGCATTAGGTTTTAGTAGATTGAAACACCCGAGGATGATTGAGAGTTACAAATGTAGCTGAAGAGATACAGTGGTACCAACAGAACTGGAGAAATCATTTGGAAAGATTGGAAAGTAGAGTCTGCAGCAGATAGCTTCACGTTAGCGAGAGACCCACTGAGAAGAAGACCATGTTAAATCATCTTAGGATTCTTAGGAAATGGACCTAAGTCAGTAGTTAGTATCATAATGACGATGGAGCTCAATTAATACCTCACAGAAAATACACTGAATCTCAATTACGAAATTCAAACTCTTCATGATGATCAGAAAAATTTGATGTGTAAGTCATAAAAAAAAATTCATGAATAACTTGGTATACAACTATAGAATTTTGTAACATGAAAGCTGGTTATACATACAGTGACCACTGTGCTGACGTTATACATACAGTGACCACTGTGCTGACGTTATACATACAGTGATCACTGTGCTGACGTTATACATACAGTGATCACTGTGCTGACGTTATACATACAGTGATCACTGTGCTGACGTTATACATACAGTGATCACTGTGCTGACGTTATACATACAGTGATCACTGTGCTGACGTTATACATACAGTGATCACTGTGCTGACGTTATACATACAGTGACCACTGTGCTGACGTTATACATACAGTGACCACTGTGCTGACGTTATACATACAGTGACCACTGTGCTGACGTTATACATACAGTGACCACTGTGCTGACGTTATACATACAGTGACCACTGTGCTGACGTTATACATACAGTGACCACTGTGCTGACGTTATACATACAGTGACCACTGTGCTGACGTTATACATACAGTGACCACTGTGCTGACGTTATACATACAGTGACCACTGTGCTGACGTTATACATACAGTGACCACTGTGCTGACGTTATACATACAGTGACCACTGTGCTGACGTTATACATACAGTGACCACTGTGCTGACGTTATACATACAGTGATCACTGTGCTGACGTTATTACATACAGTGACCACTGTGCTGACGTTATACATACAGTGATCACTGTGCTGACGTTATACATACAGTGACCACTGTGCTGACGTTATACATACAGTGACCACTGTGCTGACGTTATACATACAGTGATCACTGTGCTGACGTTATACATACAGTGACCACTGTGCTGACGTTTATACATACAGTGATCACTGTGCTGACGTGTATACATACAGTGACACTGTGCGACGTTATACATACAGTGACCACTGTGCTGACGTTATACATACAGTGACCACTGTGCGGACGTTATACATACAGTGACCACTGTGCGGACGTTTATACATACAGTGACCACTGTGCGACGTTATACATACAGTGACCACTGTGCGGACGTTATACATACAGTGACCACTGTGCGGACGTTATACATACAGTGACCACTGTGCGGACGTTATACATACAGTGACCACTGTGCGGACGTTATACATACAGTGACCACTTGTGTCGGACGTTATACATACAGTGACCACTGTGCGGACGTTATACATACAGTGATCCATACTGTGCGGACGTTTATACATACAGTGACCACTGTGCGGACGTTTACATACAGTGACACTGTGCGGACGTTATTACATACAGTGACCACTGTGCGGACGTTTATACATACAGTGACCACTGTGCGGACGTTATACATACAGTGACCACTGTGCGGACGTTATACATACAGTGACCACTGTGCGGACGTTATACATTACAGTGACCACTGTGCGACGTTATACATACAGTGACCACTGTGCGGACGTTATACATACAGTGACCACTGTGCGGACGTTATACATACAGTGACCACTGGTGCGGACGTTATTACATACAGTGACCACTGTGCGGACGTTATATTACAGTACAGTGACCATCACTGTGCGGACGTTTATACATACAGTGACCACTGTGCGGACGTTTATACATACAGTGACCACTGTGCGGACGTATTTACATACAGTGACCACTGTGCGGACGTTATACATACAGTGACCACTGTGCGGACGTTTATACATACAGTGACCACTGTGCGGACGTTATACATACAGTGACCACTGTGCGGACGTTATACTTTACAGTGACCACTGTGCGGACGTTATACATACAGTGACCACTGTGCGGACGTTATACATACAGTGACCACTGTGCGGACGTTATACATACAGTGACCACTGTGCGGACGTTATATACATACAGTGACCACTGTGCGGACGTTATACATACAGTGACCACTGTGCGGACGTTATACATACAGGACCATGTGCGGACGTTTATACATACAGTGACCACTGTGCGGACGTATTATACATACAGTGACCACTGTGCTGACGTTTATACATACAGTGACCACTGTGCGGACGTTATACATACAGTGACCACTGTGCGGACGTTATACATACAGTGGACCACTGTGCGGACGTTATACATACAGTGACCACTGTGCGGACGTTATACATACAGTGACCACTGTGCGGACGTTATACATACAGTGACCACTGTGCGGACGTTATACATACAGTGACCACTGTGCGGACGTTATACATACAGTGACCACTGTGCGGACGTTATACATACAGTGACCACTGTGCGGACGTTTATACATACAGTGACCACTGTGCGACGTTATACATACAGTGACCATGTGCGGCGTTATATACATTACAGTGTGACCACGTGACGTCGTTATACATACAGTGACATGTGCGGACGTTTTACGTTTACATACAGTGACCACTACACTTCATCGGACGTATATCTACGTACCACTGTGGACGTTTTATCAGTGACGTGACCATGTGCGGACGTATACTACAGTCCACTGTGCGGACGTTTACATACAGTGACCATTGTGCGGACGTTATACATACGTGACCATGTGCGGACGTTATAATACAGTGACCATGTGCGCGTTATACTTACAGTGACCATTGTGCGGACGTTTTATCTACAGTGGACTTTTCAACCTGTGCGGACGTATACATAGTCAGTGGACTTATCTACTGCCATTGCGGTGTTATCATACAGTGACCACTGTGCGGACGTTTACTTACAGTGACCTGTGCGGCGTTATACATACAGTGACCACTGTGCGGACGTTTACATACAGTGACCACTGTGCGGACGTGTATACATACAGTGACATGTGCGGACGTTATACATACAGTGGACCATTCGGACGGGGTTATAATACAGTGACCACTGTGCGGACGTTTAATACAGTGACCGTGGGTTTATCATCAGTGCACTGTGCGCGTTATACTACGTGACACTGTGTGACGTATACATACAGTGACCATGTGCGGACGTTATACATACGTGACCACTGTGCGGACGTTATACATACAGTGACCCTGTGCGGACGTTTACATACGTGACCACGTGCGGACGTTATACATACAGTGACAACTGTGCGACGTTATACTACAGTGACCACTGTGCGGACGTTATACATACAGTGACCACTGTGCGGACGTTATACATACAGTGACCATTGTGCGGACGTTATACATCAGTGACCACTGTGCGGACGTTATACATACAGTGACCACTGTGCGGAGTTATACATACGTGACCATTGTGCGGACGTTATACATACAGTGACCATGTGCGGACGTTATACTACAGTGACCCGGGACGTTATACATACGTGACCTGGCGGACGTTATACATACAGTGACCATTGTGCGGACCTTATCTACAGTGACCACTGTGCGGACGTTATACATACAGTGACCACTGTGCGGACGTTATACATACAGTGACCCTGTGCGGACTTATACATACAGTGACCACTGTGCGGAGTTATATACAGTGACCACTGTGCGGACGTTATACATACAGTGACAACTGTGCGGACGTTATACATACAGTGACCACTGTGCTGACGTTATACATACAGTGACCACTGCGACGTCTTACATACATGACACGTGCGGACGTTTACATACAGTGACCATTGTGCGGACGTTATACATCAGTGACCACTGTGCGGACGTTATTACATACAGTGACACTGTGCGGACGTTATACATACAGTGACACATGTGCGGAGTTATAATACCGGCACGGGGGATCTGTAAAATTGACGTTGTGCGGACGTAATCCCAGGAACTTTGAATGCATATTGTGACCCTCGGACTCTAATTGGTTACTGTGGTGCCACTCTCAACAGCTGAGACATTCTGTGGACGAATTACATTAAGTGACACTGCGGAACGTTAACAAACATATCACGAGCGTTAATTACAGTTCATTGTGACGTTTATCTAGTGTCCACGTCGGATTTTTACGAGTGACACGGCTGACGGGGTTATACATACGGCCATTCAGAGTAATACATAAGGGGTCCATTGTGCGGACCTTAACATACAGTGACCACTGTGCGGACGTGCTTATACATACGTGACCACTGTGCGGACGTTATACATACAGTGACCACTGTGCGGGACCTTATACATACAGTGACCACTGTGCGGACGTTATACGTACATGTGACCACTGTGCGGACGTTATACATACAGTGACAACTGTGCGGACGTTATACATACAGTGACCACTGTGCTGACGTTATACATACAGTGACCCCTGTGCGGACGTTTATACATACAGTGACCACTGTGCGGACGTTTATACATACAGTGACCATTGTGCGGACGTTTATACATACAGTGACCACTGTGCGGACGTTATACATACAGTGACCACTGTGCGGACGTTATACATACAGTGACCACTGTGCGGAAGTTAAAGCGCTAATAAACCTGGGCTTTTCATTCGGGGGATCTGTAAATATTGACGTGGTTTTGTGCGACCGTAACTCCTCAGGAACTTTGAAACTGGCATATTGTGGTATCCCTCAGGATCTCTGAATTGGTTTACTGTGGTGCAACCCTCTCAGGAACAGTCTGCAGACATTCCTGTTGGTACGAATTTAATCGAATGGTTAAAAGTACGAAGCAGCCTGCAGGAACGCTTCGAATTCAAACAAATTTATTCACAGAAGACAAGATTAACTTTACAGACTTCTATTGTGTAACGCTGTGTAATTTCGTAAGTTGGTTCCAACGCCTCAGGATTTTATACCTTGAAGATGGAAGCAGCAGGCTCCTCAGAAACGTTGGTGTTTATCCACCAGACTACACGGCGTCATATCCCATAAGAGACCAATATTAAGAGTCGTGCAGTGAGAGAATGAAACCGCACAAACCCAAGGGTGCTTATGTACAGGGTGCTGAGGACAAGTCTTGTTTGGATTTAAGAGAAAAGGAGAACTGAGAAAACTGCATACTGAGGAGCTTCATGGTTTGTTCTCTTCGTCTGAATTTGTTACGTTGATCAAATCAAGACGGACATTGGAGAACCATTTGGAACGTTTGGGAGAGATGAATAATATGTAGACAATTGTACCCGAAAAATCGGAATGAAAGAAACCACTCGGAAGATAGAGGCTCAAATGTAAGAATGATATTAAAATTGATTTTAAAAAATAGGACAAAGGCATGTACGATGGATTAATTGGGTTCAAAATTTATACCACTTTCATGCTATTAAGAACATGGTATTGATAATTCGGGTCGCATGAAATGTGGGGAATTTGACTAGCTTAAGAAACCTTATATTTTTATGAGGAGCTTTTTTTCATGAAGGCAATATCTCATATAAATTCCCATACATCCTTTTCTATTTTGTCATATGCAAGCCCAAATTTAAGTACAGTTATGTCTGTTGCGTTCAATATCGACGTATTTTACACAGGTGCTGTAAGATCACTGCCCATCAAATGGTGTGCAGTGAAAATTTGAATGTTATTTTCTTGCACATAAAAGAACATTTTAAAACAATTCTTTTTAAATAAATTTTACTTACACAGACGTGGTACGGAGTAAGTGTAGTGTTCGCTAAACAATCATCCTCCTCATCGCACATGCGCAATTCTCTGACTCTCCCGTAGTGCTGGCAAGTTAAAACTTCAGTGTGTTCCTGTTCTTCGTGGCACATAGTACTGTACCGTGAGCCAAAAAAAAAAGTTTCAGAATCACTGATGTGTCCTCATTTTTATGTTCATCCTTCATGCAAAATTTCATATCACATAACACTAGTTACTGTCCCTGAATCTAAAGCCAAATGCAGAATTTGAGGGGCCAGCATATTATTTTACTTTCTAGAAAAATATGACCAGCAGTAGTTAGATATCTTTCGATGTTCTGTTCGCAAGCAAAATTTAAAACCATAATATGGCAGTACTGTCACCCCCACGCCATATGGGGTCACGTAAAATATATTCGTGTTACTAATAGTGAGGAACTGAAAGGTAACAGATTTTGGTGACCTCTAAGGGTAATATAAATTCAGACACGAATCCGTCAACTGGTCAAGAAATTTTTCTGGGACGGCGAAAGTTAGATTTGACCGAGCCGCCTCTGCACTCTGCAGTAGACAGAGGCAAAGTGTTCTACCAACGCTTCCCATTTTAAAAGTTGGATCTCTTTGCAAATATGGCAGCGCAGTGTTACATGGAAGTTTTTGAAATATGCACAGTCGATACTGCAAAATGACCAGAAAGCCTAAATATCGGCACCATTATTGAAGTGGCTGAATTATAACCCCCCTGCCAGCGAAGTCATAACTGCGCGGAAAATCGTACAACTGCAGTCCTCACTGGTGACTTCAAGACGAAAGAAATATATAAGTTATAAAACGTATTTATGCCTTAGGTTTGATTTACGGTAGGCAAGTCTCACTTGATACATTCAGCGCACATGAAATGTTACATTCTGTTTAAGCTTTCAGCTTTCTACAGCTGTTGTTTGCGGGTCTTTCATCGTCTTTGTAGTTTGTGCTGGGTGTGGTAGATAAATATTCCGACGTTTCGCACAAACGTATTGCCTTCATCTTCAGGGTGACTGACTAATTCAGCATCCAGGTGAATTAACATCAGTCTCCCTGAAGATGGAGGTAGTACCTTCCTCCAAAACGCACATTTCTCCGAAACTACGGAATTAAATTATCACCCTGCACGGTGTAAGAAACGAAATTAACACCATCTGAAATACACCTGTTGTGAAAACTTGAAAAAAACTTTTGTCAGAATATCTTTGTAATATCTTTAGATTTCCGGTACTAATGCCCAGGACGATATTGTTCTTATTCTGAAATGGAACGGGTACAAAAAGGCGAAGATATTGAAATACGATGTTGAGAGTAGGGTATGCTTTTACGATGATATTCTCAGAATCTGAAACGAAGATACAAGATAATTGATGCAAAATCAATATTTTGCACGACACGTAAAGTCAGAGATCGTTTTAATCTGCAGCAGGCTCTAACACAAGCAGCTACTCGTACTTTAATATTGATTGCTTCTTAAGAGTGAGATTAGTTTCAGCGAGTTGCCTTCACCAAGATCTACATGAAGTTTATAAAGTTTTATAAAATGCTGTTCCAGATTATGGCCCTGTGTTCTTGTACCAGGCGCTGCGTTATTCACTAAGAACAGGGCCGGTCTTTATTAAAGCCTTTTCGAAACATACTGCAAAAGTTACGCATTTTTTATGATCACCTCTGTACAACGAGATGGTGATAGAAGTGGCTCTTCTCCGCGAAATTAAATGCTCTACTGATTTATGATTAGTGATATCGTAAAACACCGCCAGGTGGCTCTGTCAGTAGCAGGGAGTTACGTATTCAGACAAGACAGAGATGATATTATAAAAAGGATCACAAGAGCTGATTGGTTATTCCATTGCGCACTTGCAAAGAGCCGCCAGAATGAACACCACAGGGCCCACAAATCAGAGCGAAGTAAAGGCAACTTATAACACTCTGATGCATAAAGTTTATCTAAATAATAACTCAAATTTATTTACTACATCACGGAAAACACAGCGTCTCTTTACGGGGACCTACAGGTTAATGGAAAATAATAGCTGTTTATGGGGCGGATCAAAAGAAATACATAAAACCTCTATGTAGGCAGAAGGTAGAACTCTTTTCAATGTTAAAGCGGATGGAGCATGCCGTTGCTTTTGTGTTTTAAGGCGTTACATTTGCTCCACACTGGCGATGTAAATGCAAATTGTCGAAGAATTGAAATATGAGTATGTACATGGAAACTTTGTACGTTATACTTCATTATTATTATTTCTATGTTTATGTTTCTGTTTAAATGAATTTTCTTCAGTTTGTCAGCGGCCCCGCGGTCTAAGGCGTGGGTATGCGGCCTCTCGGTTGCTGGGATTGCGGGCTCGAATCCCACTGGGGGCATGGACGTCTGTCTCTTCTGAGTGTTGTGTGTTGTCAGGTAGACGTCTCTGGGTCTGGCTGACTACTCGTCCATAGGAGTCCTACCGAGTGTGGTGTGTTTGAGTGTGATTGTGAAGCATGATAATGAGGAAGCCTTGGCCCACTAGGGGCTGTTTCACCATGAAAAAAAATCTTCAGTTTATATATCCCTAGTTATTATATTATAATTGGCACAGTAGGCTTCATTGACTAACATTTGTACATAAAATATAGTGAGTCTGACGATGGCCTGTCTGAGCATAGCTGAAACATGTATCTAAGTGCCAGTAATGAAATACTTTACATGTATCGGCTATATTAAATTTTTAGTGGTTTAATAAATGTATAGATTTGTAAATAGTATATATATATATATATAATAATGGAGACAGGGCTACCGCCTTGACAATCCAGACTTCATCGAAATGTGGTCCCAAAAAAAAGCGCTAAATATACCACCATTACTTGTGTATTCATATATTTAAAGAACTAAGGTCAAAGCAGAGATTTCAGCACCTCTGGTTCTCTAACCGAGAGGTACCCGTTTCGGATTTTGTCCCCAAGAGTCCTTCAGCGCCTGCAAACAAATATCACGATTGTTCCTTAAAATGGAAACGACCAATAACACACGTCTCTCCTAACACAGCAATCGGTTCTATATAATATAATTATTTGATTAAGCATCGTTAAATAATCCAAACGTAGGAACTCCATTGTGCAAACAATTCAATTAAAAGTTCATTGTTTTGATAAATTTCCTATTTCACGTAACCCGAAGTTTTAATACAGTGTTATGAGTCGGATGAATCAAGTTGAAAACTTAAAACCATTCTCCTGTAAGGTCCAGTTCAGTAGCGCCCTTATGTCTATCAATAGGAGTCCCAAGCGCTCTCTTTCTCTTAGCAGACAAGGTTCAGGTGGGAAGTTGAAGCCATTTTCAATTCTCAGATGTAACATTTTTGATCAGGAACTTTCTTCCCTACAGAAAACTTCCAGAAAACAAGACTCTGGTGGTAGGTCGCAACCCGAATTCAGTGGGAGATTTTAGGTTCCCACAGTGGTACTCATGAATATCCAAGTCTTATGGACTGGTCAGTGGCTACCCCAACGTTGCGAAGGAATGTACTGCCTTCTTATTCAGGTTTAAAACTCTTTGGAAACGTCAGTAATTATTACGCAGTTGACACGTTTAAATCTTCGGCCATGAACAGGAAAGTTTGTAGTTGTACATACAAAACAGCACTAGGAAACCAAATATGGAAGCTTCGTACAAACGTTGTGGACGTGCCACATGACAAGTTACAGACATCTACGGACAAATGTCCTTCCGAGTTCATGTAACTTGAATAAGTGAGACACTAAGTACATACGACACGCATAAAACCTGTAGGATAGGCAGGTAACAGGTAAAGTTGTCCTTGTTCACGGAGTGAAGGCATATGCGGGAGTAGAAGTATAGCTCCAGTCATTCTTTACGATGGGACTACACAAGTAAATGGTCAACCTCACGCCGCGGCCGCTCTACCCTCGGGATGTAAAAATTGTACCCACTGAATAAAAGGCTCGCCGATCCCAGTGGCCGCGCGATCTAAGGCGTGGGTCTGCGGCCGCTCGCTTGCTGAGACTGTGGGTTCGAATCCCGTCGGGGGTAAGGATGTCTCTTGTGAGTGTTATGTGTTGTGAGGTAAAGATCTCTGCGTCGGGCTGATCACTGGTCCAGAGGAGTCCTACTGAGCGTAGTGTGTCTGAGTGTGATCGAGAAACCTCGATAATGATGGGGCCCTTGCCCACTACGGGGCTGTTGCGCCAGTAAAAAAAAATAGCAAGCTGGGTGAGTCCCATAGAAGGTCTGAAAGTTTTGGAGAAAATAAAGTATTTTGCCCCTGCCGAAGAAGGCATTCATTGCTACAGTCCAGAAGGGAGAATTGCAGAATTTTGCTGTCCTTCCCTTCTGTAATTTTTAGACTGTTATTTTAGTTTACTTTGTTTCATAATTAATGTACGTACTTTATTTTATGCTAATTTTGTTTCGTGCTTGCTTGTGTTTTGCTTCCTTCTCTACAACGTATCCACCTGCCACCCACATACCCATTAATTTGCCTTTCTACCTATGTATCTGTTCACCCACTTCTTTCATTCTTTATACGCTTTATTTCCTTCACTTTATTATCCTCAAAAGCCAGGACTCTGAATAGCTCTGAAATCCCGAACATCTCAGCATTGCAAGCGAACTGCAACTTTCAGGAGCCAGTGATATGCACTCTTGAGGCACTAGCAGTGAAAGAGCCCTGTACCAAATGTAAAGGCATTACTTCCAGTTACTGTGACTTGTAATGAGGCGCACAGCTTTCGTAAGAGTGCCCCCATTTAGCTCGGCAACCCACCGAGCAGCTAACAGACAATCAACAAAATCGATGCCTAATGTTTATGTGTTTGGCCCTAAGGGTGACAGCGACTTCCACTGCATACACGAGAGGTGCACCTGTGTGAGGTACTACCTTTGTTTACGACAAAATTGTGAGAAAGCTCAATTCATTTTTCTTCTGTGCAAATTATTTCCTTGAGAAAGAAAAAAAGGACACAGAAGGGAACAAAAATAAAGGAAGTTACAGGAGAAGGAAAAGGAAGCAGAAGGTAAAGGAAAATAAATTTAAAAAGTAACACAAAAGGATTGTAAAGGAAGCCGAACGAAAAAGAAGCCAGAGAAGATTAAAAGGGAAAGGAAAAAAAAAACAACGAATTCAAAAATAAAGAATGAAAGAAGTGAAAATAAATAATGATTAAACTGAAATAAAACGTTTTTACGGTTGTGAAGTAAGCTGTAAGCTGTAAGCCATGCAGTCTGGGATAAATGCTACTGAGACTACACTTACGTATCTTGATTTATTTATTTTTCAGTTTCAGCTGTTAAGGCAATGACGGGGTGGCTACGGGTTCGACTCAGTCTCCTGTTAATTGCAATTCTCGTCACGGAGACCCTTGAGGAGATTTCACTTGACAGTAAACACATGCTTTACGTGCGACACCGCCATCTGGGGAGCTGCTGGACAACATCCACAAGAACAAGCAGCTAGCAGTGAAGAAGGGGAGAGAAGGACACCTCCCTTTCTCCGATGCGTAAATTTCTATAACTACACGGCGTCACATTTTAGAAAACGACAATTTCCAAAGATCAAATCAAATATAACCCCATATCTCACAGGCCTTGCACAACCTTTGTTTGGGCCGTCAGTACTAGCTTCATCGATGTTTCTTATCGCTTGTCTGAAATATCTGGTGAAATATCTGGGGAGGATTTGGCCTTACATGAGTATTGCTACGTACAGGCAGTGGGACATGACGTGTGTCTGAAGTGGCATGTTACGTTGAGTAGCCTAAAAAAGAGGCGAGAAGGCGTAGGCAAAGTGAATCAATAATAGCAGAGAAAGAATCGGGAGACGAAGGTATCAAGAAGAATTTGCAGGTGGATTGGGCTAAAAAGTAAGAACTAAAGTGTAGGAAAAAAAACAAACGTTTTGGTGTTCGGGACACGCTGAATACTGACTTCAGCGCGCCTCAACTAAGGTGGGGGGGGGACACGTTGATTGCCGGCCATAAATTTTGATACGTCATTAGTTACTGACACTGATACACCTTCTCGTTTTATAATAATCTGGCTTCTCATGTGTAGACACGTGGTGGGGACGCATGTGAGCACCCAGAGTTTTTAAATGAGGGGGAGGGGGGCCTGACCCTAAAGCTATATATAATTTACCTTTGATTTTGAAAATTGTTATAAAAATCTTGTTTTAAGTATAACTGTAACATAACACTGCTTGCAACTGCATTTATATACATACAAATATAACTACATGTTCCACGACTCAATCACAGTGTCCAATCTTCTTGCTTTTTTAAAATTTATTAATTAATTTTTTAAAATTGTAATGTATTACTCATCAGCCATTTTCAGTGGCTGATTTCGGCTGAAGGGTAAATCGCGTAAAACTTGTCACATCACCGTGCCAAAAAAAAATTTGTGTTTTTTTTTTAAATTTCGGTTTTGTGGGGTTTGGAGGGGGGCAGCCCACCTTGGGTGCGCTTTTGTGGGAACCACTTAAGGATCTGTGAAACTTCCATGCCAACTGCGATTTGCGATCGAGTGTGTTCCGCTACATGACTGCACAATAAACAACTAACTGCCAGTGACAATTAACACCATACCGGTTCATATGCATGTGTAGTTAAGTCGCTGTAAGTCTAAACAAGTTTCGAATTTTTCAAGGGGAATAAGTGCATTTGAAACTTCTCAGGAAGTCTTCTGATTTATCGACAGGAATTCTGATGACGGAGAGAGAAACAGTCTAGAACCTTGGTGCTTAACTCAAAGATAACATGCTTGTTCACCCGAAACTTTTCTGATGTAAATGACTTTAGTGTTCATATGCCTATAAGTAACAACTAATTAACTAAATGTCGTATTTTCTAATTTTCTCACTGAAGAGTGTAATTAAGTGCCTTGACAATAGGCTGAGGATGCAGGAGATGGTTTGGCAGCGAAAAGCTTTGGTACAAGACATTCAGAAACACAGAAGTAAGACCCATCAGGCTGCAATCTTCGTAACGAAACTTCACAAAGAAGTTGTCAAACTTTCCACACATCGATTCAAATTCCCCACCACCAAAAACACGCTAACAGAGTAGCCCCAAAGTTTGCCGTCTTATGACACGGTGAACACTTGTTCTCTTGATATTTCCAGTGGTTGTCTGGGAACTCAGACTTTCTGAATTATTAGGCAGATGCCAGCTAGAGAGTCAGAGTGACTAACATTCCAATCCGGCGTCAGTAGACGCACATCTTGTCCTTCAATTTTTGAGAGTTTAGCGGCAAATTAAATTCAGTTTTAATAGTACAGGTTCTAATTTCAAGATAGGCTGCGGAACATGCTGATATATGACGAAGAAATAAGCTACAAATTTACAGAATTTCCAATAAACTGCCCCTTTACTATAGCCATAATGCTTATGCTTCATCCCATTCACCCAAGTAGTCCCAGAAAGAGACTGTACATTGTTCTATTAGACAATGATACAGCCCTTAATTCTGAAACCAATGGAAGTCTCCGATTAAACACTAACTCCTTAAAATGTTCTCATCCCTAACGTGTTCTGCTAACATCTCCACAAACCCCACCAACCCTTACAACATTTAACTTTCCGAAAACTTTAAAACTTTTCGAAATAAATCAGAGTACACAGCCGTGCTTTCGAAATTCGAATCACGGAATACGATGTTAATGGTAGATTGAAGCAGGGATCGTTTAGTAGTCGCGAGGAGGGTCTCGGTGCAGTACTGCCTCTACAGAAGACATCTTCCTCCAGAGTTACTTGTCCTGCAGTACTTGAAGTCCGTCCCAAACTACTTCACAGTTCCACATTGCCGTCGTCTGCTTTGAAGTGGCACTAGAAGTAACTCGGTAAGGACGCGGGCTACTGAACTGGATTTACAGCAACGATTTATTCTCAGGTCACAGAATATAACTGACTCAGTTTAAAAATATTTACAATGGCGGAAGATTTTACGAAGAAGCAAAATTTACATAACTTATGTCAATTTTATAGGTCACAGGATAAACACCATTTCCTTACACAGCTGTAATTTGGGCTTTAAAACAGAGATGCAGTGTGTTTACTGCGCGATACAAAATAAATCTTTAAATATAAGTTAGGGTGAGGTCTTCGCTCCTCTGGGATTTTAACGTAGCGTAGATTGGTATTAGTTACCTACGTTTCGGGACAACCTGTCGGGTAAAGATTCTTGGACTGCTTGATCCTTGAACATGGAACCGATACGTTGTCCCGAAACGTCAGTAAATAACTACCAATGTACGCTGCGTAACATCCCAGATTAGTAAAGATCTCATTTAAACAGAGGCGGAAACCTGAAATCACGCACACGTTATGGCATTTCTCTTCCATAACATGTTAAAAGAAATAAATCTTGAGAAAGAGTCGGCGTGTGTAGAGAAACCTCATCTACATATGTGTCAAAAGTAGCCTAAATGTACAGATTGCTTTCGCTTAAAAATATTATTCTAAATCTCATAAATTTGAAGTTGTTAAGATGGGACTTTGAAAGCTGTTCATAATCAGGAATCAGTGATTAAAGCAAGAAGAAAGAACGCGTTGCTTCATAAGCCACGAAGTCTGAAACTGAACTATGTAGTCGTGTCGAGTTATAATTTGGTGTTTGGCAGTAGGATCGTCTGCAGGAGCCTCAATATCAGCGAACGGAGATTATCGTGACGCTGCGGGAATTAACACAGTTGGTACCGGGTAGCTATTTCATGGGGCGGAAGAAAGCTGAGCCGGCGGGAAGCCGATAATGAATGAACGAATTCTTGTACTCGTTTATAGACTTTTCCAAATAAAATAAAGTGCCCTGGTGTCTTTAATGGGAACGAGATACTTTAGCATTAGATAAGCTCAGAAATTTAAGAGAGTGATAAGACAAAGTTAGTTTTACCTCAGTAGTTGGCGCTATTAACAATACGGGATCCTATGTTTTAAAAATCATGCAGATGAAATTAGCAGAAGCAAACTAATACAAAAAATTGCGTACTGAGTGTGATGAGGTTCACACTGAGATGATAATATTGTGTCTGTCTGGGATGTGACGCGATGTAATTCCGTAGGTGGATAAAAAAGTTTCAAAGTAAATGGCTACCCACCAAATTAAGGGTAGAATTAACGTAACATAATTAGCAAATTTTTGTGTTACTGAGATATGAAAGTTTAAAGGGACGATAAAGTTACTGAATTAAAAATAACTGAAAAAATTGAAGGTCTCTAAACCCGTTCTTCGCAGGCGCAGATTACTCGTTCAAGAGAGCCCGCAAATTCTCATTATCGTGGGATAGATAAATCAAATCTACACCATCACTTCCTCTTTCCTCAAGGTCCACTTTAATATTATTCTCCCATCTATGCTTAGGTTTTCAAAGTCGTTTCCTTCTTTCAGGTGTCCCGACCAGACTCCCAGGATGTATTAGGAGAATATAATGTTGGCCGTGCCATGGCTCAGGCGGTTAGTCGCCGGCCTCTCACCACGGAGGCCGGGTTCGATCCCAGGTCAAGTCCATGTGAGATTTGTGGTGGACAAAGTGGCACTGGGACAGGTTTTTCTCCGAGTTGTCGGTTTTCCCCTGTCGATTTAATTCTACTGGTGCTCCATTACTTGAAAAACTTGGTAAAAAACTGCTCATCTTCATCACAGGGGTTGCACAATAAGCCTTAAGGCTGCGGTGCGTCCGTAGCATCAGCTGCGTAGCCCCCTCACCCAAAAAAAAAAAAAATATAATGTTAGAATTTCAGAAGATATATTAAATAATCTCCTTGTTGCAAACCAGTTAAATATTTTGCAGCGATTTATTGTACAATAAGTGCAATAATTTTTCAAACAGGTCATGATAAAAATACTAGGAATTCGCTGTAAGAAGTCAGCAGACAGAGAAAACTGTCAACGTGTCTGCCAGAATTTGTAAATGTAAAACTCAAAAAATTGCTTAGAATAAATGTGCCGCTAAATTTCCATCCTGTATCCATAGTTGCTGTTGGGAATTAAATATCTTTCTATTGAAACTCTTTGGACTATACCTTTTCTTAGTGTTATGTCTGTACCCTTTAAGTTCTTAGAATAAATATGGCGTGTAAGCTACAACACGGTTGTTTGTGAATAACATATTGGTGCCGAAACCCGGGACAGGAAGACGGGAAATCGCAGTGTCACGTTAGAAGACGTCGGAGGTTGAACATAAACGGATTCCACGTTGGTAGCTTCACGTCGCAGCGGCAACTTCAGCAGTTTTAAGGAAAGTAAACTGACGCCACGCCAAGGAAGCCACTGCGAGACGCCATTATTCATTTCGCACAGCTACGTTCCTTTTGCTTATTATATTAACATTGGCACAACTTTTAACTGAGAATTGCGTGCTAAAATTACTTTACAGTTCCTTATTATGTTATTAAGGTTTTATTGGGTTTAAGCTTTCTTTTGGTGTAATAAAAAATAAGCGCCACCTTCGGTCAAGTCGAAAACTATTTGTGACAAGCACTGGAGGCTCGGTCGGTAATACAGGTCACCGACAACACTGATGCCCTCTACCTGTGCCTTGTGATCCTAGAAGGACCGGCGATATTCGCCTTACCGCGAATTTGAATATAAGGGGACATTTATAAATTTAAATAATTAATAATGTCCAGTGCAGCAGATCCAGCTACAACCCTACATAATTTAAAGAGAAAACGTACCAGAGAGAGAGCCAACGCTACGAGATTTTCCACTGCCATTTCTGGACTTACTGAGGACAGTTCCATAGACGATTTCGAACACTTCCGAGGTCGCCTTCAAGACACCTTGGATAGACTCATCGTCTTGGATGACGCCATTCACGACCTACTGTCGGACAGTGAATATGAAGCAGATGTGGAGAATTGTGAAGAATATGTTGACAAGATAAAACGCGCAATTCAGAAGGCTACACGGAGAATAGACAGCCAACTTGCAGCCTCAACATCCCAGTTAAGCGTTACTCAGCCGCAACAAACCTACACTTCTCCAGCAGTCACTCACTCCTTGAAACTCCCTCCCATCAAGCTCGAGCCGTTCGCCGGGGACGTTGAAACGTGGTCCCGCTTTTGGGAACAGTTTGAATCATCCATTGACAAAGATCCGTCCCTCTCTACCATAAACAAACACGTGTTCTTACGAGGGTATCTGGAAGGCGAACCGAAGATGCTAGTGGACGGAATTGCCATAACTGCCAGTACATATGAGGAGACAAAGAAGATCCTTCACACTCGCTATGGTGACCGTAACCGCATTATACAGGCACATCTGGACTATTTAGAGGAGCTAAGACCTATTCACTCTGCAACGCCTGAAGAACTGAACACTACATTCCTGGAATGTAACCGTCGTATTCAAGCGCTCCGCGCTCTGGGAGAGGATGTTGGCGGGTACGGTAGGGTTCTAACTCCCAAGATACTTCGTGCCTTCCCTCCAGATATGTGTCAAAGATGGATCGTCCATGTTAAAAGGCAGGGACTTTCGGAAGGAGATGTAATAAAACTGATGGCATTCCTGGGAGAGGAGGTGGATGGGGTTCTTACTGCGCAGAAGATCCGCGGAGAACCTCAATGCACTCCCAACTTCATGCCCACAGCAGCGACGCTTCACATTAATTCCAAGCACGCCAAAACCACACGGATGGGTAAAAGAGAAATCAAACCATTTTGTGTCTTCTGCGAATCCCGCTCTCATTGGGCCCAAGACTGTAAGACGGTGAGCGATGGTCATGATCGTATTGAGAGACTGAAGGCAGCTAACCGCTGTTTCTTATGCTTAAATCGGGGACATAGCGCTAGAAACTGCAGTAAGAAGGGCAAGGCCTCATGTTCAAGATGCAAGAGGAACCATCATAGAGCTATTTGTATTGAGACGGAGAGTACTGTTTCCCCGGTAAATCAGCTCGCCTCTACTTCAGTCGGCAAGATAGATGTCATATCCCCAGACTTTACTTACTTACAAACTGCGCGAGTATGGGTCACAGGACCTACAGGACTAAGCAAACTTTCTCGCTGCGTGTTGGACAGTGGGAGCCAGTCCAGTTTTATTGCTAAGTCCATTATAGACGACTTGAAACTAGACGTGATGGAGTGTCGCGACCTACGTGTCAGTGCATTCGAGACGCCCTCTACCACTTCAAGTCAACGCAGATTTGTCCGGTTTGATATGAAAGGAATCTTGACAAACTCCATCATTTCTCTTACTGCATTCGAGAGCTTTCACTCCTTTGCTCCACACCCGACTGTACCCCACGATGTGAGGATACTGAGTCACACGCGTAAACTCCAGTTAGCTGACCCCAAGAATGAGTCGGAAGACCTTCCCATCGAGATCCTTATAGGAGGAGATAACTATTGGAAAATTGTTAAGGACTCTTCGCCAATCCGTCTCACGTCATCCGTCGTGCTACTTCCATCTAAATTGGGTTGGATACTTAGCGGAAGTAGATCCGGCATCACAGTAAATTCTGTAATGGTCAACTATGTGAAACTAAATACATCATCGCCATCTGAAGACATCTTAAGACGCTTCTGGGACTTGGAAACCATAGGCATTATGGAAAACCAAGACAAGGCCCCGAGCCTCAAGGATTCGGCTTTACTTCAAGATTTTGCTGCCACATTCTGTCTCGAGGATCAGAGAAGAGTGGTTTCGTTTCCCAGGAAAGAGAACATCACTGTACCGAACAATCGTCACGAAGCGGAGAAGAGATTCCTCTCGTTAGAGAAGAAATTGGAAAAGAACGGTAATCTGAAACAAATTTACCAAACACAGATGTTGGACCACATTAAAAAGGTACACGTAGAAGTCGCCCCACCTGAAGAGGACTCTCGCGAAATGTTTTACCTGCCCCATCATGCAGTAAAGAAGGAAAGGCTCGGAACTACAAAATGGAGAATCGTTTTTGACGGTTCATCGCATGAGAACAATGCACCTTCCCTTAATGACTCTCTGGAAATGGGTCCGAACCTTCTCCCAGATGTATTCGCAATATTATTACGATTTCGACTGTACCCTGTTGCCTTGATTGGAGACATCAGCCAGGCATTCTTGCAATTAGTATTACATCGAAAACACAGGGATCTTACAAGGTTCATGTGGTATCGAGTAATCTTGGACCAGGAAGGAAACTACATCACAACCAGTGATCGGACCACGTATCGCTTCACTAGACTTCCATTCGGACTTACCTGCAGCCCCTTCCTCCTGTCTGCCACGCTGCGAGAACTTGCTATAATGTACAAGACTGTGTTTCCTCAAGCTGCGTCCCTTGTTGATAAGAATATGTACATGGATGACTTCGCAGCTGGTGCCCAGGACGACGACGGAGTGATCAACCTGTACCATGAAGTGACTTCGCTCATGGGACGAATCAGCCTACCTATGGCAAAATGGGCTACGAACTCAGAGCTATTGATGGAACTATGGAAGACAGATGGTCTAGTAATCAATACGGAAACGCAGGTATTAGGAACACATTGGAACACACAAACTGACACGTTCACTGTGGATCATAAAAACGTCACGAACAATATTAGGGATGGTCCTGCAACCAAGAGACAGCTACTGCAAGCCACTGCCCGATTTTACGATCCACTGGGTTTGCTGTCACCCGTATCTCTCATAGCAAAAACTCTTTTCCAGGACACCTGGTCTAGAGGTATGGAATGGGATGAGATCTTGCCACCCGATCTTGGCACACGATGGCATAGATGGGTAGCAACTCTGCCCTCATCATCTGATATACTCATTCCCCGATGGGTTGGTACTTCAGATAAAGACAGTTATGAAATCCATGTATTCTGCGATGCCTCAGAACGAGCATATGGAGCGGTTCTCTATGTTCGCACCCCCACTTGCAACAATCATTCTGTCCACTTAGTTTGTAGTAAGAACAGGCTTGCTCCTGTTAAAAGGGTCACACTACCGCGACTAGAGCTTCTGGGAGCACTACTTGGGTCAAGACTGCTACGCTACTTCCATGAAGCTACAAATGTCGATGTCAGAGACGCAATACTATGGACCGATTCAACTGTAACCTTAGGCTGGATACGCCACGACCCCAATCGACGGAAGCCTTTCGTGTCCAACCGTGTCACCGAGATTCAGAATCATACGAATCCATCACAATGGAGACACTGCCCTGGGGAGGAGAACCCAGCTGATCTTCTCTCAAGAGGTTTAACAGCAGACAAACTGAAGAATTCTGATATATGGTGGCATGGCCCTTCTTGGCTGTCAAAGCCTCCGCATCAATGGCCACTCCATACATCTACAACGGACACTCCTTTGCCTGAAGCAAGGAAACTGGCTCATCAGGTCCTCACGGTGAAAACACCGACTCCTCTTCTAGACGCTACACGGTACAGTTCCTACTGGAAATTACTCCGAATTACAGCGTGGGTACTTCGCTTCAAACAGAATATAATGCAGAAGGAGAGAACTTCCGGTGAATTGACAGCTTCGGAGCTAGCAAACGCGCGCCTCTACTGGTTGCATGTTGTTCAAAGAGAACATTTCACCATGGAACTAGACGCGCTCCTTAACAGCTCGCCACTGCCAGAAGGATCTAAGATAGCACGCTTCAATCCATTCTTGGACGACGGACTTGTTCGTCTCGGCGGACGTCTGCAGTTTGCGGAACTATCCAGAGAGCAGCGTCATCCAATTCTCCTCGACGGACAACACCACTTTTCTCGACTGCTCATACAGCAGACACACATTCGCCTACACCACCTCGGAGTTCGCATCGTCTTGTCAGAACTCAGATCCGAGTTTTGGATACTCAGAGCCCGACAGGCGATCAAACACGTCCTGCACCGTTGTCTTCCCTGCAAGATGTCAAGAAATCACTTTGCTCAAGAAACAGAGGCTCCGTTACCAGCGGAACGTGTTTCAACACTCAAACCGTTCACAGTCACAGGCATCGACTTCGCTGGTCCACTGTATGTGAAACAAGGACAAACTACGAAGAAATCATACATTGTCCTATTTACATGCGCAACAACAAGAGCCCTGCATTTAGAACTCTGCTCAGATATGTCCACAGACAGATTTTTACTAGCACTAGAGAGATTTGTGGGAAGACGAGGGCTGCCAAACACTATCTATTCGGACAATGCCACTACCTTCCATGCCTCGAATAGAGAGCTGAAGGAACTTTGGCTAGCCCTCACAGCAAGTAAGACACACCAGTACCTCGCTCAGCATGGGGTGACCTGGAAATTTATAGTTCCACGTGCGGCTTGGTGGGGAGGATGGTGGGAGAGAATGATTGGATCCACAAAACGCTGCTTGCGAAAGGTGTTGGGACGGTCGCAGGTGGATGAAGAAGGCCTTAACACCATCCTGGTCAGCATAGAAGCCGCACTCAACTCCAGACCAATCTCTCAGGACGAGGCAATTACTGACGTACTGACGCCTGCGCACTTTCTGGTTGGGGAACGTCTCACTGCGCTGCCAACAGGGCCAGAACCGGCAGCTAGGAGGGATTTAGCGAAGGAATTCAGACGACAACAAAAGACAACGGAAGACTTCTGGAGAAGATGGAAGAGGGAATACCTCACTCAGCTGAAGAGTTTCCATGAAGTCCGCCAGCCGCAGAGAGGTTCATCGAGCCTCAGACTAGGGGATGTCGTCCTTCTTCAGGAGGATACGCGCCCACGCCATATGTGGAAAAAGGCGCGTATAGAAGGCCTTCGAGAAGGAAGGGATGGCAGGATCCGAACTGTCATTCTTCGAACATCGGAGGGGTCCACGATATCCCGCCCAGTTCAACTGGTCATCCCTCTGGAGGTTGACCAGGGTGGGGAGGATGTTGGGAATTAAATATCTTTCTATTGAAACTCTTTGGACTATACCTTTTCTTAGTGTTATGTCTGTACCCTTTAAGTTCTTAGAATAAATATGGCGTGTAAGCTACAACACGGTTGTTTGTGAATAACAGTTGCTAATCATGTCACTATCATCACTAGCTTCTTGTCAAAGTTTTTATCATCCCTCAACTCTCAGTCTAAATAACACATACCGCCGTCTGAACTTTCTTTTCTACTCCCTGTCTTTGAGTCGGCAAAACACTCAGTTCGCCTTGCTGAGTTTAGAAGCAAAGAAGCAGACTGTTAAAGTAAACAAACACACAAACAAACAAAAAAGCAAGCAAACAAACAAACAAACAGGAAATAGTAAAGTGCTCTTCTGTTTCTTTGAAGGCTAGTATATTGGATAAGCAAGGGCTGTGACCAGAATGTGGCTTGATCTTGCACTGCTAACTTTTAACAGGCAGAAAAGCACCTCTATCAGGATTTTATCTCGAGGAACAACCTGGGGGAAGTCGACCAGCAGAACAGAACACCTAAAGTTGCGTTAAGTGATAGAGGAACAAACTTATGAGTTCCTTGCTATTATTCTTTTCAAAATCTTTTACTTTCTCGTCGTCTTACAGTCGGCAGGAAACTCTTAACTGCTTCTTGAATAAGGAAATCAGGATGGTGCAGGATAGTTCATTGACAGAGTGTGGATACCTTAGGCAGTGAAATGACTCAGAGACGGGCTGTGTGTCAGGAAAATCGGTGAACGATTCCCGGTAGGGGCATAGATAATTCTCGTTTGCACAGCGTCCAAACGGACTTTGTGTGCCAACTGTACAGTGGGTACTTGACAACCCGTAGAAGAGAAGTTGTCAGCTAAGACAGGAGGAACAGCCTAGCGAATTGACTTCTAATATTGCAGTTCACTTCACTTAACTTCACTTAACTTCACTTCACTTCACCTTAGCCGAACCTTTTCTACCTGTAGGTGTAGAGGGACTTCTAACACCCCTGCGGATAATTTGATGGTGAATAGTATTTCACTTTTACTTAATTTAAGGTGCGTTTACGAAGAAATTTCGGAAAGCAACACTTGATAATTAACTCCATGGAGCAGAATCCTTCTTGAGAAGCTAATAGTTCCTCAGCTAGTCAAGAAATTCTCCGCATTTTATGGAACCCAAAGGTTCATTGCCGTGTTCATAACAGCTCGCCGGCTGCCCTATCCTAAGCCAGATCAGTCCAGTCCACGCCTTTCCATCCTAGTATTTTAAGATCATTTTAATATTATTTTCCCATTTACTCTACTGTTAGCTTCTTTACACTTTTCCATCCGTCTGTTCGTTTAGAACAACTCGACTTCCACCGTATTGGTCTTCGTGGAAATTAAAATTGTGGGGTTTTATTAAAATTTGTAGACCCTTTCCAATTTTCGTTAAACTCTGAAAAATTAATAGTAAGCTTACATAAACACATATACATACATACACACGTTTATGATTGTTATGGTTGGTAACACTATTATTGTGTTTATCGTTATCGCGGTAACTTTGGTAACCGAGGTTAGCTATGATAGCTATAGTAGCTATGCTTACAAGAATGAGCGAGAAGTGTCTCCCTTTACGAACATTTTCTAAACTGTCAGTTTTCACACTTACAGAAAGAAGATCTAAACTAACAGAGAGAAAGTACTGCAAACTTTCCACCAACGCGCTGGTACAATTGGTATTTGTCATTATTATTCAGATTATTCTTGTTAGATCTCGCTGCTGCCTTACCGCTCCTTCTGTAGCAACTTAGGTAAGTGTTGCGAGAGATTTAATCGCCACCGAGACAAATTGCTACACTTTAAAACAAATTTGGTCTCGAGCAGTCAAACTTTAACAATACAGTATGCTCTGTCTTAATCCAGCTCGTGTACAATTGGATTGGATGAATAATTAAGACCACCACATTAAATGTCCAAAACCCGAAAGTCTCTATCGTGGAGGCGACGCGACTTCTACCTTCCACGATTCAAAAGCTTCAGCCCCGAACACTGAACATGGGGATATCTTTCAGTGATTTGAGGCTTCCGCTGCGATATTTATGAGATTTGCGCTCTTCTGGAATATTACGCAGCGTCAAATGGTCAACCTTTACCGACGTTTCTGGAAAACGTATTGGTCCCATTTTCTTGGACTTCTTTACCCTTGAAGAAGGCACCGATACGTTGTCCCGAAACATCGGTAAGCGACTACCACTCGACGCTGCGTAATACCCCAGAAGAGCGCAGATCTCATGGGGTATCTTGTTATTGGCTGATCGAAAAAGAGTCCTTTTCTTCAAAATTTTAAATATTTTCACATTTATCGAGATTTGACTCACGATAAAATAAATCCCTTATCTCTGCCTGAAATCGACCTACCCTGTCTGTGATGCTCAGCTCCTTATCCTTGTAAATATATCGACTATGCTAGCCAGAGGAAGGCGGAACCAGACTTGACTGGGACAAGGAATGCGAGGAGGCCATGTCCCAAAAAAGGGCCGAAGCCACACACAAGAAGAAGTGTAAGGATGGAAAAGGCATAAAATATCAGCAAAGTGGTGTACATTCTCTCTAGGGCCTGAAATATTTAACAACATCTACATACCGTAAATTGTCACGGGAATTTGTTGCTGTGTGTCCCCATAATTACATGAAGGCTTTGTAACCTGATAACGCAGCTTGCGTCCGCACGTAGTCTCAAGCAGCTGTCGTTCCACTGCGGCAGAATGTACGGGCTATTAATTCCAAACGGAAATTGGGGTTCAAATCAAGTAGGCCCTTCAGGTGACATTCAAGACAGAACTCCACATGGAGAAGGGGGTGCATCTACAGACAGTAGGAAGTTATGTCGTCAAGGACTTTGGAAGTTGCCACTGGAGCCTGAAACTTCTGCCCTAAGGCACAGCGCTAAATATCGGTAAGGACGCCAAAGGCAAAAGTAATTAAAACTACGGAATTCTGGCTTCACCAGCATACTAAAGCTAAACTGTGACAATTAAGGCAAGGTCTGTGTAAATTTAACAATATCACTCTTGATATTATGCATTTTTTCCGTTCAATGGACATATATCACCCTTACTCTACACTAATACTAGAATTTTACAATTTATGCAGTGTCGTTACGAAGCTCACAATATCAGTCGTCACGTACATTAATGCTGAACTGTGGCAGTTGATATAGTGTCGTTACAAATCCCACAAATGCGCAGCTACATTCGGCTAGAATGCTGTGCATGTCTCGGCACAGAATTGATTGATTTAGTGCAGATCGGCAAGGCTTTGACGTGTTGAAAACTTTGCTTAATGACATTTAGCGTCGAAGGTGGGGAAGTAAGAACAGCGAGGAAATGTTTTGCGAAAGAAAGAAGGAAAGAGAAATACGGTAATGAGAATGGAGGAGATGGGGAACTGAAGAGGAATAAGTGGTAAATGGGATGGTGGATAGTAAATGCACGGAGAAACCCATGATCCCTGACAGACAGAATGGCTTACCCTCTTCTAACGTGAAGTGTAAATTGTAGATGCAATCTCAATCTCTTTTATACAAGTTACCTTGAGCTACTTAGAGTAACAGTGGCACAACCGTCACACGCTGAATACTGCGCACACGTTTGGCGTGTTTCGGGTACAAACAAGAATTAAAACAACGCAACAACAAAGTGCGAGGTGCAGCAGAATTTAGAGTCGTGTAAGAATTTGCAAGACATCGAGTGCTTGCAGTAGAGTAATAACATGAAACATTAATTGCTGAATAAGATTTGTTACAGTAACTTTGACTGTAGTTGCTGTCAGTTTGTTTACTTCAACACAATTTAATTACATTCTTGGCTGATAGGTTTTAAAGGCTGTACTGACCTGTTAGTGAGAGATTACAGGGGAAAATGAGCGTGTCATTTCAGACCTCATTAATTAATTAATTGATCCACCCATTATCCATTCATTCATTTACTCAATCAATCAAGAAATCATTCAGCCATCCATTCAGTCAGTCATCCAGTCGATAATTCAATGAGTCAGTCATTCGGTGAGTCAGCCACGCATTCAACAAGACAGTCTACCAGTCAAGAGATTATTCAATCAAGCAATTAAACAGTCATCTAACGAAAGTTCGATGTTGTCACTTTGCCCATTCCTTCATCCGCCCAGACTGTTTATCTGCCTACCCGTCTATCTAATTACGCACCCACTACAGAATTAGACACTTGTTACGAACATTGACAACATGGGTAAATATAAACGTACAAAACAGAAACCTCGCGGAAACCTCCTAGAAATACTCTTAAATCCTGTCTCTTATTCTGTTCTTATTAAACGCTTTTAGTCATTTTGGGTCTTCCTTTTTTACAAGACACAGCACTACATCGAAACTGTGGAAGACTAAATATGTGTCGGTCTGAGTTATGGAGGTAAATTGTCCTAGAGGTTTGTTAAGCATCACTTCAGAAAGTGGGAGGTAGGAGCTTACGTAAATATACAGCTACATATATTACATACATACATACACAAATACATACATACATACGTACATACATATGTACATATATTTTATACGTTGTGCTTTCCACATATCCAAAATTTAATCCAGGTGACAAAAGGATGTGCGATAACTCGAAGTACTTAAGCCTGCAGTACAGTCTGCGAGTAAAGCCACAAATATGGAAGCATTACTTTTCGAACCGCCTTCTACTTTTGCATGTAATATTCAAATGTTACACAAAATTCGTTACATACGAGTAGAGCTCAAGATACAATTATGAATTATTTTCGAACATTAGAAATTCCACAACAGAATAAAAGAAATGTGTATGGAATTACGACTTAAAATGTGCCTTTCCCTTCTTCAGACCTGTGAGTATGCATGGTAAAGTGTTGAATATTTTGCTACCAGTGTACGCCATTGTAGCGTCACGTGTTTAAGCCGCTGCAATAGGTGAGAGTGACAGAGCAGATTCACGCCCTCGCCGCTTTACCCCCGCAGAAAGAGCCCTTTATAATAACTGGATAGTCTCCTGGGTGGGCCTCCGAGCCAGCGCGCCCTTTGTCCAGTATAGAATATCTTCTTCCCCACTGCAAATCTCTTCCCGAATCTTGGTCCGTCCAGCCTCTGCACTTGTCGCTACACTGAGCTACTCTGGCTCCACTTGTAGCACTGTGTGGTGAGTCTCTGTCGTGATTTGCAAACTGGCTCCACTTGTAGCACTGTGTGGTGAGTCTCTGTCATGATTTGCAAACTGGCTCCACTTGTAGCACTGTGTGGTGAGTCTCTGTCATGATTTGCAAACTGGCTCCACTTGTAGCACTGTGTGGTGAGTCTCTGTCATGATTTGCAAACTGGCTCCACTTGTAGCACTGTGTGGTGAGTCTCTGTCATGATTTGCAAACTGGCTCCACTTGTAGCACTGTGTGGTGAGTCTCTGTCATGATTTGCAAACTGGCTCCACTTGTAGCACTGTGTGGTGAGTCTCTGTCATGATTTGCAAACTGGCTCCACTTGTAGCACTGTGTGGTGAGTCTCTGTCATGATTTGCAAACTGGCTCCACTTGTAGCACTGTGTGGTGAGTCTCTGTCATGATTTGCAAACTGGCTCCACTTGTAGCACTGTGTGGTGAGTCTCTGTCACGATTTGCAAACTGGCTCCACTTGTAGCACTGTGTGATGAGTCTCTGTCATGATTTGCAAACCCTCATCTCTCAACGACTGCAGGCTGCCGATCCCCTCACATTCCTCCGCATACGGAGCGATATCTGTAGTGACGATATGTCGCTCATGCACGCAAGGAAAAGTAAGACTGAACTCGTTTAATTTCCGTTCAATTACAAATTACATGGGACGTGAGAAGCACTAAAGTTCCTGTGCACACGTTACCTGCAGTTGGGGTACAGTGTTTGGAGCCGCAAGATGTTCACTGGCACCGTAAGTACACAAATAATTGACTGAATAACTAACTAACAAAATAACCAACCAAATAAATCTCTCACTAAGTAACTAATATTCAGGTATCAAAGCAAACACTTATTAACAATAGATCCTTACACATAAATAGCTGCATGTTTCGGCTTGATTAGAGATTGCAGGGAAAAATTTACGCAAAATAAATTCATATAACCTTCAGAAACCTATTAAAATTGAGATTCAGATCTCAATCTTACAATGATATTCTTCACGAGAATATTTTTTAGTAACTGTAAAATGGCGTTTAATTTTGGTTACTTAAAGTAAACACAATTTGTGCCTGATGTCCATTAGGCAGCGTAGCTGCAAACCCTCTCTTTTTAGGCTATCTCAATGATAATGTATTCAGGGGCACATGTTGGAACATACTCAGTTGTTGTGAGCACATGCGTGGTTACACCACTCGCTGCACTTTCAGTGTTTGTTTCACCGTGTCTGGCAATGCCGTGAAATTCATGGAGTTTCCACCTTCTGCATGCTCGAACACTTTGCTTGGAGAGTAAGCTGAGTATTCTAAAGCAAATCAACACGCAACTTCGAGTCCTGCCTCTACTCAAGAGTACTTAGCCGTCCACTCTCCTATTCGGAACAACTCAGCTTCACATCTCGGTCCTGATCCTCCGACTGAGATGGTTCGTGATTTCCTTTATTTCCTCCAGATGTCTCCAGTGGCAGTACATCAGAATGGGCCACGATAGCGCCATGATAGCTGGCTTTTCGGCATACTTCCCAATTCACCTTATCATAAAACTCTCTATAAGATCTAAGGTATTTAATTTGTTGTTACATCAAGAACAAAAATACGTAAATAAATATACTGATTTCCGTAAGAAAAATAAGGTTTTAAGCTCATTAATACTGCGTGTACAAATTTAAAGAAGTGGTCAGATTCAGTTAGGTCTACGGTGTTCATGGCATTCGAGTTTTATTCAAAGCCACATTACTAAATCTTAAACTAAGTAGAAAAAAAGGAGAGGTTGAATCAGAGCAAACACCTACCCAAACACTTCAAAGACGAAGATTTAACTAAATTATAATTATTCAGTTCGTACCGCGCAGTAAACACTCTCCTTCTCCGTTATAAAAATCAATCAGTTAATGCTGTATAGAGAAATAATCGCTGTTTGTTCTAAGATCCATACAAAACACATAAATACACTGTGTGGACAGAACGTAGAATATTTGAATATTAAAACTGTTCGTACACGAAGTAGGCTTTAAAGAGTCAAGTTCACAATGCATATTTGGAGCTTGAGGCAATGAACAAGAGATGCAATGGGTCTACGCCGCACAGAGCCAAAGAAACATAAGCAGTAATTTTAATATAACACAACACAAAGAGAAAATTATTTTTCCTTGCACGATTAACCCACCCAGGTTCATGACATCTATTACTTCGTGATGCCACAATGCTATTTCGCCATTCAAATGATCAGCCCTTTCGCAACACTCAGACCAACAAAATGCACAACATTCCTTAGATATTTATATTACAACATCACATAAAATATTCATACGTGTTTCGATCACCAACGTATCATCATCAGGGAATCACCCAAAGTAATACTGAATAGAACTAAATTAACAAATTTTTTACACAGTGGGCATGATGTAAAAGACCCAATTTTTAAATTGTGGAAAATTCTGTGTATTGTTGTTGTAAACGCATGCTGAATCTTGGTATGCAGTTGTTGTATGTGCCACTATTATATTACTATATTGTTGTATGTACTATTATTGTATGTATTGTATGGATATTATGTTGTAAAAGGGGTTATGCATATTGCAGGATATGCACATTAATTGTCACATGTTTACTGTAACTAGAATTGTATGTATTGTACTTTGGCACTTGCCCCGTGGTGGTCCGAGCCCCTGATGTGAGACTCAGAATCACATGCGGCGCAAATGCCAAGACTACTGGACTTGGAACTCCTTGGAAATTATAAAAGCGGGGGACTCCCTCAGATAATCTCTCTTTTGTTCGGATTATTATATACGCCTGAGACAACACACGAGGGTTGTAGTGTGACTCGCCGCAAGCAGGACCAGGCAGTGGCCATCTCATCCTGTAATCGCCATCTTTCTCTTCGTTAATTTATCAGTATTGAACATACTACCGTGTTAAGTAATAACTGATTCCTCGCCCTAAACCGGCGTTTCCAAAAACCCGATTGACGCCTCTAGTGGACAACATCTAAGATACGTCAACTAGCAGCAGGAGATATCGGGATACAACACAGTGTCTCGGAGACAGCTCGCGTACTTAAAGCACGATAACACACTACTGGTTTATCCTACGTTAAGCTCCGTTACACGCACTACGCAACACGGACCCGATTAGCTTTGGACCGAGATAAACATATAATGCCACAATAATAGGGGTGTCCACTACCAGCGACATAATTATAACCTGTGAAAAGCATATTCACCTTGTAAGAAACAAATATTTTAATCATGTTATAGTGTTTTAACTATACGTATTTTAAAATAATGTAAGTTTTACGCTTTATACGATAGTGACATCGCCACAGCAGCCTACCAAAATGTGGAACCATGTAAAAAAGTGGCCTGTTTACTGACAGTTGGTTTTAAACTTGGCATCACGTGCTCCCTGAGGATGGTGCATTGGCAGCGAAACATGTCGGAGCATATATATATATATATGTAACATTCATATGTGAACAGTTGTGTGCATTTAGTTGGTTCAATAAATTGACTACGTATATTGGACTGTTAATTGTTTACCAGTCAAAAAGGCGTTAATCCCACGAGACTCGAATCTTTACTTTCATTTGTTTCGTGCAAAGAACGCACACATATTAAGACAAAGACTTGCCTACAGCTGCAGTATGCACGTCATGTCTTTCTGCTATAAAATCTCCTTCGGTAAGGAAGCGACTTAAATTCTGCTTCCTGATCCTCTTAAGACTAAACTAACTTTCTGGCAGTGCAGCCCCGAATTTAATCACCGCTAATACCAAAGCCAACCGCCGGACACGATCCTCAGTCAGTTCCATCAACCTCCCATCCTCAGAACCCATTCCCATAAGATTCAGGTTGATGTTCGCTTTGAGGTCTTGTTTTAACGGCAGAACTGTATTAAGGGTGTTGGAGCAGGGCGAGCTGAAGGGAATATTTGGACCTAAGAGAGATGAAACAACTAAATTCAAGAACACTGCATAATGAGGAGCTAGAAAATTTCAGTTCTTCGACAATTATGAAGGTGTCGGGGCAGCCGGACGGTGTACTGACTGGACAACTGAAGGGCTGTGTTTCAATTCTCTGCAAGAACAAACAGCTTATCTCTTCGTTAAAGCCTTCAAACCGTCTCTGTGGCCCTTCCAGCCTCCTATTAAGTGAGTACCAGGATCTCTTTCCTCGGGGGTAAAGCCGTCGGGGAGAGAGGCTAACTACTCCTTCTATCCAATGCCAAGATTAAGAATAAATGGAGCTAATCCTCCAAATTCCTATATTATTTAATGACGTGAACAGGGAATTTAATACCTTTACATTTACAATAGTTATTATTGAAATTAAGGAGATCGAGATGGAAGAGACATGCAGAATGCATGGGACAGAAAATAAATACTTAAAGTTTTCAGAAGTAAAATCTTCAGGGATTGCTTTACTGGCATCTTCCTATATGCCCTAAGATGTTCACGTGCGGTCTGTCCATAATTTCTTCCCATCAAAACTGTGCATACATTTTTTCTTTCTTTTTTTCTATGCGTACTACATTCCCTGCCCTTCACATCCGCAATAACTTTATTTCCTAATCATAGGCTCATATGGTGAAGATTACAAGTTATACCTCCTGGTAATGTAGTTTGTCTATCACCTTCTTCATTCTTAGTTTCAATTACGGTCCTCAGCAACGCACCGTCTCACACTTTTCAGTGTTTGCTTAATGTTTGTGAAACCAAGTTCCATGTCCATATAAATCAACAGAAATGTGTACGCTTTAATATTACAATTTTTTTATTTTTAAATATGAGACGGATATTATATATATATATATATATATAATTTTTATTCGAATATTTGAAAACATTTCCTTAACGAAATAAAATTTCAATTTCATCACAAATATAATTCTAATACACACACGTCATCATTATCATTACGATTTCGAAGTACCTCTGTCCTTCTGTCTGTCATATTTTAGACCATTCACAGCTTCACGTAGGAGACAGATGCGTAATGGAGTAGCATGAAAAGAGATCTTAAGCCGCGTTCCCAACACTGGTGTTATTTGACAAATATGTCTGCATCGTGCAGCCGAGAGAATGATTGTTATGGTGTTCCCACGACTGGTCCATTTGGTAAACATTCGTACTCGCAACAAAAATTATCGATTTAGTGAGTAACCAAACATTCATGAATTCTTTGATTTGCGTCACATTTACAAACAGAGGGCGGGAAAAGAGCAAGTGGTCAATATTTGCACAAGGGTATCGTTCCCACGACGTGGCAAAGCAACTGAAATTGACAAATGTTTGTCAAATGTACTATTCGTGGGAAGGCTCGCCGTCTCAGTAGAATAAGAGTTTTATCCTGAGTGGTGAAACAAACTGCTCCATCGGCAAGTGCCTCCCCTCCTTACACATTACCGGCCACCCACCCCTTCCCTCTCATCTGTGGTTCCCAGGCACTGTTCCTTGTTGCGTGCTACTTTAACGGATCGCCACCTCCGTAACGATCCATCATTCCATCAGAACGTTGGAAGGCCTTGATGGATGACCCTTGCACGTGTCCTAGCGTGTCTTGTCATGTCCTCTTGTGTGCGCTATCAGAATCTTTTGTAGCAGGGCGGAGGGCACCTCACACGGATAACGAAATCTCATCACAAGAACTGAACACGCGTATCACACTCATGTTATCGAATAAGCAGCTATTTAATTAACAACCTGAAGGCCTAATGCTAGCCACGTCATTGGGGAGGGTCTTGGAGGGAGAATTAAGCGTGACGCTTGGTCACGTGTACTGTGGGGGAGGGGGGAGAGCAGAAATTGAGGTATAGGCTTATTTCTACAAGCAGAAATAAGTTGTTAAATACATATTAACCCTTTACAGACTAAAATAATAAAAGTACTTTTCTGTCAGTGGTCTCCGATTTCCGAAAGCGCATGATTTTTGAGAGTTTTCTAGGCTTCTCCCGTTTGTCCTTATTGCAAGAGAGACATGTAGGCGAAGATGAGTATGGTGCATTGGCAGAATGATTTTGACAGGGGAAAACCGTTTAGAAACTAAGAATTACCTGGATTATATTTAAATATGCAGTCCGTACCGCGCAGTAAACACACTCCGTCTCAGTTATACAAACCAACAGTTAATGTTGTAGAGTGAAATAATCGCTGTTTGTTCTGAGATCCACACAAAACACATAAATACAGTCCGTACCGCGCAGTAAACACACTCCGTCTCAGTTATACAAACCAGTCAGTTAATGTTGTATAGTGAAATAATCGCTGTTTGTTCTGAGATCCACACAAAACACATAAATACAGCCCGTACCGCGCAGTAAACACACTCCGTCTCAGTTATACAAACCAATCAGTTAATGTTGTACAGTGAAATAATCGCTGTTTATTCTGAGATCCACACAAAACACATAAATACAGTCCGTACCGCGCAGTAAACACACTCCGTCTCAGTTATACAAACCAGTCAGTTAATGTTGTACAGTGAAATAATCGCTGTTTGTTCTGAGATCCATACAAAACACATAAATACAGTCCGTACCGCGCAGTAAACACACTCCGTCTCAGTTATACAAACCAGTCAGTTAATGTTGTATAGTGAAATAATCGCTGTTTGTTCTGAGATCCACACAAAACACATAAATACAGTCCGTACCGCGCAGTAAACACACTCCGTCTCAGTTATACAAACCAGTCAGTTAATGTTGTACAGTGAAATAATCGCTGTTTGTTCTGAGATCCACACAAAACACATAAATACAGTCCGTACCGCGCAGTAAACACACTCCGTCTCAGTTATACAAACCAGTCAGTTAATGTTGTATAGTGAAATAATCGCTGTTTGTTCTGAGATCCACACAAAACACATAAATACAGTCCGTACCGCGCAGTAAACACACTCCGTCTCAGTTATACAAAACAATCAGTTAATGTTGTACAGTGAAATAATCGCTGTTTGTTCTGAGATCCACACAAAACACATAAATACAGTCCGTACCGCGCAGTAAACACACTCCGTCTCAGTTATACAAACCAGTCAGTTAATGTTGTACAGTGAAATAATCGCTGTTTGTTCTGAGATCCATACAAAACACATAAATACAGTCCGTACCGCGCAGTAAACACACTCCGTCTCAGTTATACAAACCAGTCAGTTAATGCTGTATAGTGAAATAATCGCTGTTTGTTCTGAGATCCACACAAAACACATAAATACAGTCCGTACCGCGCAGTAAACACACTCCGTCTCAGTTATACAAACCAGTCAGTTAATGCTGTACAGTGAAATAATCGCTGTTTGTTCTGAGATCCACACAAAACACATAAATACACTGTGCGGGCAGAACGTAGAATTTGTGAAAGTTAAACATGGTGGTACATATAGTAACCACTGGACTTTATGGGTTAAGTAGCACTGCTGTCGGTCCGCCCTCACAAACTCCCATGACCGCCATGTTGGTGACATGTATGGTAGGAAAGTAAGTGCAGATATTATGTTACGTCGTTAAGCCTATCCGAATACATGGCGTTATAACCCAAAAGACAAAATAAATCAGGACATACGCCGTGAAAATAAAAGCAGTATGCTCATCCGAAACGTTGACTGTCCGTTGTTTGCGTACTATGAATTTCCAAGAACTAAGGAATAACTGTGTTTGGCATAAGTCCTGTGTTGGCGAAATTTCAGGCTTCCGCCGCACTGTAGTTGAATTCGTCGCTCTTCTGGGATGTTACGCAGCGATGGTTGGTGGTTAGTTACCGGCTTACTCCCAGCATTCTTCTTGGACTTCTTGACTTTTGAAGATGGGAAGGATAGGTCGTCCCGAAACGTCAATAACATCCAAGCAACGCTGGGTAGCATCTCAGAAGAGCGAAGATCTCAAGCCTGTTTTGTTTGTCCGTTGTTTCTACAACTTAAGTTCTAAAGCACTCAAGTTCCGACAGATATTGCGAGTTAAGATGGAGATTGGCGTGGCAGGAAAGTGACTCCTTATCAATGTAAATTATTTGCTATGTTTGCAAAATTGTACTCAAAATCGGAAATGTAAACATATATTAAAAGGACCCCAAAATATAAAATTTAATGAAAAACCCTTTTAGCGTTTCTTGAACTGGTGGACGGAGAGACAGACGGATGGATAAACAATTTTATTAGATATTCAACGGGTATATTTACTTGCAAAAAAAAGGGCAAATTACAAATTATACCAAAAGGGGCACACGGGTTTCTTCCTCTGCCCCTGACAGCTGCGAGAATTACTAATTAAAATTCCTCTGTTAATTTGCCACTTTGACAAAGAAAGCAGGCTCTTGTCCTCCTGTAGATGCAGTGAATCCCCCAGCAAGTAGCATAACGGCGTTGAAAATAACTTATTACAAAGAAACTCGAGCACCTTACATTAATGTACAGAGCAATTTGAAAGAGAGCAGATGCTGAAATTACAGCCAGTCCTAGCTAGTACGACAAAATGCAATTAAAATGTTTGCATTTTGTTCATTTAAACCAAAATACATGTGTTTGTATAAAAAGTTGCCAGAGTTTGTCTTTATAACTCCGTCGCTACTAGCAACAGGCATAACCATTCAGATGTCAAGACCTGTAAAATGCCCTGTTCTTTTAAGAATACCATTTTTGCAGCTATTGTAAATATGTCCGTGTAGCCTGTAATGTCGGGAAGAATAAATCTTACACTTCCGGATGACAGAAACATATGGAGAGATTATGATGATAATTATTTAATAATTAGATAAATTATTAGAATTACTTAGCTTGTTATGGAGATTATAACATCTCCAAAGAGCTTGTATTGTAGAATTGGTTTTTGCATGTGTGTTCATTGCTTACAATCAGTCGACATTTACACCAATATGACGTAAGGCATGTGTCACCCCAAGCAGAAACATGATGTGTCTGGCTGATCTGAAGGAATGGACGGACGGATACACACGCCTAAGAGTGCTGCTCAAATTTCGAAGACAATTTTCTTTTTATAAATGACTCCCCTTCCCCAGTAGACATAATTTGGGGGGGGGGGGGGTTATTAACTGGAAGCGTCGTTTCTTAAGTGCAGACTGACAAGTAATTATGTTTAATAATTCACAGTGACGGAATGGCCAACCCCTTGGCTGTTCACGCTGCGGTTTGGTGATGAATAATGCAAAGTGCGTGTGTACTGAGTGGACGCAGCCCCACACTTCCTACTGCAATGGATTCCAACCTTCCTCCTCTTGCTTGCTCTTCTAATATGGTCATAGTCTCCACACTTCACAAGAATGACTGCAATTTTATTTTTACAATTACTGATCATCCCCTCTTCCCAGAAACGTTATCTGTCACATTTTAGAATATTATATCAGAAAGTATCAGTAAATTACTTATTTACGTAGTTAATCCGGATAAATGTCCAATTATATAATTAAACTTTTCAAGCCCCGTGTTTACTTTGTGTTTAACATTCAACAATTCTACGTTCTGCCCACACAGTGTATTTTTGTGTTTTGTATAGATCTTAGAACAAACAGCGATTATTTCTCTATAAAACGTTAAATTATGTGGTTGTTATAACCAGGATGGTGTGTGTGTTTACTGCGCGGTACGGAAGGTTTCTTTGAATACAGCAGATTGCCCTTTTTTTTAAAAGGTTCAGTATAGTAGCCTACAGTAATCTACAGTGCTATGGAGTAGCGACTGATTTTATCACAATTTATGTGTAGGCCTAACATTTGAAATGAAAAACACAAAAGAGAGGTAAATGGAATAGGAAAAACGTAACATGCACGAGATAGGGAGGATTCATTTTAATGTTAAATAAATAATTGTAGATAAAGGGAAATGAGTGGGGAAACGAATATAAAGGGATGAGAATAATAACAGTGTAATTCATATGTAGTCAAAAATGATAAAAAAATTTTAAAATTATTGTACATCTCTTATTATTTAACGAGAGAGTTGTCACTCAGCTCTTCGTTGGCAGTGATACAGTTTTTGTTGCCATTGCTGCTGACATGCTGATCCGCCATTCCAGCAGGCGGGACCCATACGAAGCTTCTAATGAGCTAATCAATTCATTTTACACTGACAGGAAATTCTTGCCGCCTTCAGGCTTTATCCAAGTTGAGTGTCAAATATGATGGAAGAAGAGACAAGAAGACGGTCTGCAGTCTTGACAGAAAAGTTCAATGGAAAATGAAGAGTCCAGACGTCCAAGAAGATGCTTTTAGAACAGTAGGTGGATATGAAGTGAGAAGTGCCACGACTTTTGTTATGGTGTTGTGAAATACGTTGCGTCTTTGCAGCAATCTACTTAATACGTTTTTTTCGTCGTCTCGTGTTAAAAATAAAGAGAAATTAATAAAAGGCTACGTTTCGAGACCACGGCTGGTCTCCGTACTAAGACTAAAAGTACGGTCAAGACTAGGGGTGCACAAATCCCGAGCGCCAAGTCGTCCGTGTGAATAAATTTTGTACAATAGTGCCTAATATTTCCCAGGTTCTCACAATGGAACTTGCTTCATGTCACCCTTCCTGCGCGTAGAATTCTGAAACTGGTTCCTAGAATTTTGATAATTTGCGTACCCCTAGTCAAGATCAACTCAGTTGAGCCCAGTAAGCAAAGAAACTCTCAAACTCTGAGCCCGAAGCATTGTGTTTATTAGTTTTACATTATTTTTCACACGAGGCTACGGAATAAGTGCAGGAAGTGAATGTTTTTATGAGTGATTCATCATCGTCAGAATCTTACAGAATTGTATAAGTTGTTTATGGAAGCTTCTCCAACACACAGACGTAGTCTGACCTATGTAAAATTTAACGATGTTGCTTAATATGTGAATTGAAAAATATCTTAAAGAGAAAATTAATGAATTTGGAAAAAAATAGAACACAAAATGAAAAAAATTTATAGAAAAATAAATTAATTTAAAATACGTCATAATCCGGCAATCAGCCCGGTAAAAGATGATAATAGTTTCACATTATATTCACTGTGCATTTTGTCTTTAAGTAAGAGCTTCAATTTTACCGACACATGCACTACAATTATGTCGTATTTTTTTACACCCCTACATATGTTTCGACTATTTATTAGTCATCATCAGGGGGATCAAAGTATATACATCCATTATAATAGTTGGTTCATCATTCAAGGTTAAAACGAGATAAAACTATGTTCACTATAAAATCAGTAGCATTTGCTACGTCATTGGTTAAAATAATTTAAAGAAAACAACGCACTTGTATTTTAACCACTGACGTAGCAAATGCTACTGATTTTATAGTGAACATAGTTTTATCTCGTTTTAACCTTGAATGATGAACAGTTCACTCTCACCGAATACACTTCAAGACGCAACCCCCACAATATACTGCACCAGAGCCACTTCTCCTTCATAACAAAATTTTATATCTATATATACTACAACATCAGGAGGACCGCACTGAAACGTGAAGTAAACAAACGACAACAAACGACAACACTACATACAGCGCGAGTGTCTATCGCCGTGCTACAAAAATCCATCGTAAACAGTACAGTGTAGTGCGCGATCTCATGAAACCCTTAGAAGTGCGAACATCCTTTACACAATAGACGTGTGAACAGTGTTTTTAATAAGTTATTTAACAAATCATCTTTTTAACCTTGTTTATGACTCGTGTGTTTTTAACTCATGCTCCAGATAGTGCATATTTTTAAATAATCAAACAGATGCAGCATTTGTGAAGCACTTTTATAAGAGTAAAGGATCCCTGATGATGGCTCGCAAAGAGCCGAAACCCGTTGGATAGTATCATGATATAAGGAGCTGGTCTGCGCCTTGAAAGTTGTGCATTTTGTTGGTGTTTATTTTTAAATATATGAAAATGCACGGTGAATTAAGATTAAAGCTAATCGATGTTTTAGTACCTTGAATGCTAGAATTGAGATTTCTCGCTTATTTTAGCGGTGAGTAACTTTAATTCTTAATGTGAGTGGTACGTGTTCATATGTTTTAACTCAGATTATTTGTGACCTATTGCTTACAGCTGGTATGTCAATGTAAGCATAATTACTGCAAAAAATAACACAATTATGTCTACTGCTGCATAAACATCATCATACAAAGCATTAACGACTTTGATGAAATCGGATTTCGTAAGGGAATTGAGAAGACACCCACGCCCAAACCATTCTACAAATATACGTCCTCTTGCCTTGGTTTTGTGTGCGAGTTTTTTTTTACTGTGTCGGCTTTGTAGAGCCATGTGTATACCTCGTTCCTTCCATCTGCGGAAAACATTTAAGATCCAATTCTTCGCCCTAACCTATTGACTAATGGCGCTTTTATTTCACTCCCTCCACACCAAACACCCTGCCACAGTTAGTGGAAACTACAGTAGGTTTCAGCAATATTGTTCCTCTCAGTTCGGGGTTAGTCTCTAGGTCTGTCCGTCAAAATTTCTAGTTAACGGTAAGCAAAACTTGTTTCCAGATATTTTTCCGCTTTACGTGAAGTATATTGACAAGGCTGTGGGCTGCAGGTCCGAGAAATCGTGGTTCGATGCCGGGAGGGCAAAAAATATTTATCTTCTCTAAAGAGCCCAGACGTATTTGGGGCCCACCCAGTCTGTTATTCAGTTGATGCCGGAGGATACTTTCCGGGCCTAAAGCGACCTTCTCATGAAGCTGACCAGTCACCCCACTTAGCGTCGACGTAAAGAATGAGTGGAGCTACCCTCCACTTCTCCCTATGTCTTTATGGCATGCACAAGGACAACTGTCCTTTATGCATGTTATATTACCTGCAGTGCTCGTGTATGGGACGGTCTTAGAGGCGTGTGGGGAAGAGGCAGCCTCTCTGTATCATTTCGGGTTTCCTAGGATAAAAATCAGAAGTTGGGTGCTTGTTACATGCTTGATTGTCACGTGGTGGAAGTTAAACCAATCAGCTATGTCCAGTCAGATTCAGATACTCATGTATCTGCTGTGTCTAGTATTCTGCATAGCTTCGTATATTTTATTTTGATAAACAAGTGTTCTAGACTGTTGTTCCTATTTAATGAACTATCCCTCCACTTACAAAAAGAAACTGGAAACCAGGAAATTTAAGCTTTATATATTGCAATGACAAGACAGAAGCTTTGTTTTAAAGCGTCTCCTTATTTCAAGGGAGAAACGGAAAAGAGTGCAAATATAAAAAATATCAAAAAAATGGGTTGCTGATTTTTAAATTTAAGATCCGCAGTCGGTATAGCGACTAGCCTACAGGATTTTAATACGGGTAGGGGCAAAAATTCTTCTCTTCTCCGAAACGTCGAGACGGACTCTGGGGTCGACCCAGCCTCCTATTCAATGAGTACTTGAGCTCCTTCCTTGGTGTATAGCGGTCTGGACGTGATGTTAACCACATATCTCCATCTCGTGCCAAGGTTAAGATTGAGCGGAGCTAAACCCCTACTCCCCCTATATGACTTCATGGCGTGGACAGGGAAAATTTTACCCTTTTTTTAACTTCACCAATATTTAATACTGAATTGGCAAAACAGCTCGCGACTTTGCATTTTTATTTTTTTCTCGCTGTCGCCACAACCAATCGGCGCTTGTCTGCCGGTATGTTTAAGGCTAGCTGAACTGGACAGACGTTAAGAGCTGGTGTCTGCATTGTTGATCATGAGACCCTCACTAAAGAATTCCGAACAACCAGCCCTGGGAAAACCGATTTAAAATACAGCGTCTTCTGGTATATGACGCCGTGTGGTCTGGTGGCCACGCACCGACGTTTAGGAATAACGTGCCGACTCCATCTTCTTAGTCCGTTGGGAAAAATATTGAAGATACTACCTGAAATTCGCGCTCCAGAATTATCTTGATATGTCAGTCACATTGACATTAGTGCATGCCATGCGATTTGACATAAACTCAGTATTTATCAGAGCGTCATGAAATTACGCAATAACCAACAGGCTGGATTGAGTGATCCGTGAATTTAAAAATGAGAAGCAGAAGGTACTTTGCACTGCAAAGGTGACGTCGACGAAATTCGAGGTGTTGTTTAGAAAATACAGCCCTATGTTTGCGTCACTGCATTGCAACTTCTGGAATCACAAACACCTTTACCATTTTACAGAAAAAATTGCAACTGACAGATGCATCCAGTTGTTACAAGTTCAAGGGCCTATTTGTCGTGAAATTAAAACACAGTTGCTTTTTATTCTTTCCTCAAATTTAACTTCCTGAAGCCAGAAAAAGTGAGAAAGGAGAAATTGAGGGGGTAGGAAACTTTTTATTAGTGGAGGGAACTGATGAAAGGCTCTCAGGCAATTTCCGCTTGTGCTTATGATAACCGTAGCCTCTAACTCCGAGCGAAAGACCCCCGGTACCTATGAAAGCGTACGGAAGCTCGGTAAAAGTATTCAGAACGCTCCACAGTTTGCCATTTCAGAAATTCAGACGAAGCTTACTGCATCTGTGGCCAAACCACACAGCGTCACATTAGTGAATTCTCTCCTGCCGTTCACTTTATGAATTTATTTTGTGTCCCTTCGCGGTTCGCCATATTGATTAATAATCCAGAGCTCTATTCCAGTGTGTTTTGTCGTTCCAAGTGTGGAATGTGCAGTAAAGCAACAAACTCGGGATATTTATAAATTATTAGGAACTTGTCTGAATTGCCAGGGTGAAAGAAACGTGCATTTATATTTTAGAAACACACTACGTGGTATATCGGAGAGAGGGAAGCAAGGAGCAGCTCGGGGAGCAGCAGAGGAAACGTGTTATTAAAAAGGTTGTGGTGGGGAAATGTAAGCGGGAAGGAAAGCAAATTGAAAGCGGCAACCCTCTATTGATCCAATGACCACGTGTTTTCCCTGCTCCAATATAAAAGTTTTCAAACTTTCCTTCGTTGTGCCCCCAAACCTGTAGTATATATTTTCTATAAATGCGTCCCATACGTGGCCCAACATTTTCATACTTGTGCCCCCAACGCCGCACAAAATTTCCATTGCTGCACCTCAAATGCGTCGTAAACCTTATCTAATTGGGCTACCAGCACAATATACAATTACCCCGCCCTTTCGGTCTCACCCTCGATTGCTGTTGACAACGACCGTGTGAAGTGTAGGGTTCTGTAATGTGACGTCGTATAGTCTGGTAGATATCTACGGAAAGTTTCCGAGGAGCCTGTTACCCCTAGTTTGAATCCCGGTACAGGACTATAGACATTAAATATATCACGTGTCGTGTCGTGACACAATGGCGTAACAACCCGGTTCTAGAAACAGCACGCAAAGGGAGACAAACGCGTTTCGTTTTGTGTCCGAGATGGGTCCCGTGATAGAGTTTCGGAACTCTTTGTAAGATAACAGCTTAGGAGTTGATTAAGGAAGCAAGTTAGGAAACGTCTGCGGGGCATAGTACTTCTAATACACTATTATTTGTGAATATTTTCAATGCATCAATGTACTCAATTTATTGTACCAACTAAATGTACATTTTTAGGTACATATCAGTGTTAAAACACGTAGTTCGAATATGTTTCTGTACAAGTGTACCATCCTCAGGGAGCAAAGTATGCCAGGTTTAAAACCGACTGCCAGTGACAAGCTATTATTTACAAGGTTCCACAGTCTGCAGTAGGCTCCGTTGTTGATGTCGTTTATGTATAAAGTGTACAAATTGTACTGTTTTTAAAAACTTATGGTTAAAGAATGATTAAAATATTTCTTACATAATAAATATGATTTATACAAATTAAAATTATTTTGCGGTTGGTAGTGGAAACTTATAGCTTGTGGCATTATATGAAGACGTTACGCTTGTGCCGAAACATGTCGCAGCTACATGTTTAACACTGATATGTAACTAATAATGTGCATTTAGTTGGTATAATAAATTCAATACATTGATCTAGAAAATGCGCAGAATGGATAACTTTAAAATACTTTTCAGTGCAGTCTAATGGCAATCACCCTTAATTTTGTTCATGTGGAATGATAGTTACGTTTAGATGGTCAACTGTTTCTCCGACCTCAATGACTTGTACATATTTCTGTACCGTGAGGTATCGTATCTCATGTAGGCCTACTTATCTCGTCAAGGGCGAGATAAGTAGGCCTACTTGTCTCGTGAGAGGCGAGATAATAAAGTCGTCATTTTTAGGCTTTAGTTCGCACCTCAAAGAGAACAGATTGCGTAACGATCAAACGCCTTAATGTGTGTACGTCGTCTTTGTAAACTGTCTGCTGCTTTTTGTCATATTTTAACAAAGATCAGAAAGAGACTGCAAATTTTCGTTAACTAAACAGAACATGAAATATCAGAAAAATGTTCCCGTCGAGAATCAGAGAGACAGACGGACGGAAATGGCGAACCTAGCAGCCGCTTTGAAAATTACTTTGTGAACACAACACGATAATGGGTGTGTCAAAATAGATTAAAGGGGTTAATGGAAGCTTGCACTACACTGTTGTGTGAATTGTACAAGGAAGAAAATAACTAACTAACCAACTAACTAACTCCATGGAGCAGAGTCCTTCTTGAGAAGCTAACAGGTCGTCAGCTAGTCAAGAAATTCCCCGCGTTTTATGGAACCCGAAGGTTCATTACCGCACTCACAAGAGCCCGCCACCTGTCCCTATCACAAGGAAGAAAATAAAGCACTCAAATATAAAATATTACATCTCTAAATAATAATAATTCCCCGAGGGAAGAAAATTTAGAAAAAAAATAAAATTCACCTTCTTGAACTGCAATAAAATCCGTGAATTCTGAACTCGGACGAGTACAACAAACATTTCGGTATTAGAGTTAACTCCAATATCGAACACTACAAGCGAAAAACCTGTAGTATTCTTGTACCACATATCGCGATAGTATCAACTCGAAGAGAAACAGCGCCATGTACACCTGACTTGAGATATGAAATCAGAAACTCACATTACATATAACATCCACTGTACCCTAGCTGCATTACAAATAAACAACCTTTGGCAAAAGAAGATTTACACCGAAGTACGTGCGTTGCTACTAGAGAGAACTACTCGATTTGGCCTTTGCAATTGCGCAGTTATCGGAGACACTGGATGCAAAAGAAGAAGCAATCACTGAGCGGTTAACTACTTTATACTAGAAGCCTTGGGTTCAGTCCTGTCCAGACTTCAGGTATTTACACTTTTCCCATTCCCTTCCACCGAATTGCTAGGTTAAAGCCTTGACATAGGTCACAAGACCTTCGTTAGAGACTAAATCACTAGAAACACCTATTTGAGACTCTACATAATCAATCTATTGCTATTACATGAAACAAGGAACACACAAGGCCGATCCCGGTGGCCGTGCGGTCTAAGGCATAGGTCTGCAGCCTCTCGATTCCTGGGATCGCGGGTTCGTATCCAGTTGAGGGACTGGATGTTCGTTTCTTGTGTTTGTTGTGTGTTGTGTAGGTAGCGGCTTCTGTTACGAGCTGATCACTCGTTCAGAGGAGTCCTACCGGGTGTGTATGACTGTATGTGGTCTATAAACCTCAAAACTGAGGCGGCCTAGACCCGAGTTGGGCTGTTGCGCCGCAGAAAAAAAAAGTACGAACACAGAAAGCTGTACCAGACCAAAATATGGATTCTCTCGTACTTTTACACGAAAAGCACGAGGATTAAAACATAGAAATAACATATGCTGTGCGTAGAATTCGAAACAGATCACCCTGGCTCAGCTACTATCGTGCAGAAACTGTTTCTATTGCTTTCTTGTTCCCTGTTTAACCACCCTCGATTCTCCTGCTCTATCACTCCTGCCACGTTTGGGTTTGTGTGCATAAAACAACGCCAGAAATTTTGTTTCATTACGCTTTGTTTTAACACAAAGAGATTGAAATTTCTGCAACTACATATTCAATGCTAAATACTGCCTCTAGCAGTTGGTATTTTTTAATGCGTTACAGACAGAAGGTAATAGAATTTTAAATGAAAGTGTGTCACAATTGACATTCATGAGAAATAATTTTCGTTTTTGAGTTGTAATAAAAAAGGCATGCATATTGCATTAATTCCGCTTTGAATAATAGGTCAGATGGTGATTAAAATTTATGTACGAGCTGTAACGGATCACACAATAGAGCTTCATTTGTTTGCCTGTTGTCGACACACACATTTCGAGTACTCAGCAAAGTTCTGAAGAAGGGAAGGTAATTTAGTGGCGTTCTAATACCCGACATACTTTCATGTCTCCATGACTAACACTTTTATGATACACATGCAACAGATGAATTATTGTAGATATTAAATAAGGTATGAATTTTGATACACCGCACTACAGCAATTAAGGACAGAAATATTCCGGTTTATATCAAACCAACACTCCCCAAAGATCTATCCATCATTTCACCACACTCTATAATACGCGGGTAAGATGGAAGCACCTGGTGCGACGTGATGTAAAGTTTTACGACTAACTTATCAGGGTAAAGGCTGAGTTATACGTAGGAATGAGTTGTTTGGGAGGAATGTGGCCTTGGAATTGTGTGGGAGAAGGCCATGCTGATCACACATTCGGATGAAAAGCTGTAGATTCGATAACAAGATGACGACAATCACAGAAGACTGAACAATTAGAGTTGTGATCGGTGTGAACTCCAAACGTCGATATTAGCTGTTTAACAATGTAAGTCAGCTCCAAAGTTCCTGCCTGTATCTTTGTCTGCTTGCGTTTTCGGCTCAGTCAGTGTTAGGATCGTCGTGGGACGAGCGTTTGTGATTCAGTTCCCCGCAGAGTTATAGATTTTTCTCTCCGCCTCTGCGTCTAGACTGCCGCTGAGGCTCACTCAGCCTCTCATCCAGCGGGACCGTTGGGAGCACTCTCGCTTCCCCGCAGATCTTGACGGCGCAATGTTACTTTTGAAGTTCATGCTGAAGATTTCACATCTTCCAAAACAAACAAGGAAACGAAAAGTAAAAAGTTTACCCCATACAGCTTCTGTATTCTTCACTTACTAAATTTCCAACAAAGAGGCTGCTTGCTGGGCGGGCAGGGGGTTGATTCACTACGGCGGTTAAGTGAATTCTCTTTTCTCCAAAACGTCCAGCCCCCTATCTAATGGGTAAAAGCAATCCCATTACAGGCCTGGACAGACCCTTAGGATTCCAGGAGGTTGAGGCTCCCAGATTTCTCGACAATCGGCACATGAAGGTGGTAAGGTTGTCAGCCCTACGCACCGGCCGCCTTTACCCCCCAGGAAATATTCCTGGTACTCATTTCTGTTAGAGGCTGAGTCGACCCCAGGGCCATAGTGCGGCCGAAACGATTATGTCAAGGAAAAACTCCAATGACACCATCGGGAATCGAACCCGCGACGTTCCGGTTTGTAGAGCAGTGCCTCAACCAACTGCGCCACCGCGCGCCCCCTATCTAATGGGTACCGGGGGTTATTTCATCGAAGGTGAAGCGGCCAGGGTGTGAAGCTGACCACTCACCTCTATCTAGCGCCAAGGTTAAGAATGAGTGGGGCCATACGTCTTTTCCTTCATACGCCTTCATGGCTTGCACAGGGAAAACTTTACTGTGTTCAATTTTCAGAGTACATTTTCTGGAGTATAAAAATCCTTAACTTCTGTAAATCTGGTAATAGATGAAGGGTAAAATTGTCCCAGTGCTTCTTTAAGCACTACATAATAAAGACGTATGGGACAGTGGAAGTATAGCTCGACGCATTCTTAACCTCGGCACCAGACGCAGGTCAGTCAGTGGTCATATTTAGGCCGCGGTCGCTTTACGCCCTGCTAAAGAGGCTCCCTGTACTCACTGGGTGTGACGCTGGATGTTGCCCAGAGCGTCTGGTGGAGGAGGAGAGGGTAAAAGGCTGTATTGCTGTAAATCTAACCCCGGGAGTGTGTTCTGTACCCGGTCACTATGCTGACTGAGCTATTTAAACTCTTGTAGATGTGAAGCGATGTACATATGTGGTTAAGTGTGTGAAGTTATCTGCGTCATTGATCAAATCGACTGGATGAGAAAACATAACCGACTCTCATGGGACGTGAACAGTAGAGGTAAATGTGTCCCTGTCCACGCCATGAAGGCGTATAGGTGGAGTGAACGCATAGCTCCACTCATTTTTAATCTCGGCACTAGATGGATGTGAATGGTTAACTTGAAGCCCATGCCAGTTTATTCACGGGAAAAAACCGGGGTACGCATTGAATAAGAGGCTGGGTGGGCCGCAGAACCGGTCTGGACGTTTTGGAGGATAGAAAACGTCTTTCCCCTGCCAGGATTCGAACCCCAGACCATCGGCCCGTAGCCTAGTCGCCATACCGACTACACTACTCCGGCCCCTACCTTCGACGTGTGTACCAGCTAATTTCATGACGTCATTCCCGACAGCGTCCTGCTACCGGTGACATGATACGTGATTAGGGGCCTAAGGCACGTGAAGTGAGGAAGCCAGACTTATCGGCCATCAAAAACAAAGTGAAATACAAACAGCGCCTTGTCGACCCCACGCCACGCAGAGCAGCCCCCTCGTCAGAAATATGTAAGGCGTTCTTCTGTCTTGTGGGTTAGAGGTTTCAGAGCGATCGAAAATGTTAGTCGTGGTGCGTCCCACGGCACCTCGCTGGGCCGGGAGGTTTGACTTCACGGACCGCAAGTGGTTGAGCTCACAAAAGGAGCTTATGTAAACGAAATTTCAGATCATAATAATAATAAAGGAAACGGAGAAGATGAAGATGTGGCACATGAGTAGGATCGGTAGATGTGGCACATGCTGAGTAGGTAGGATCGGTAGATGTGGCACATGAGTAGGATCGGTAGATGTGGCACATGAGTAGGATCGGTAGATTGGCAATGATAGGACCCAGAATGGCGCAAAAAGTCACTGACATTCAGTGTTTAATGACATTGACGATAACAGCAGTTTATGAGAGAGAATTTGGAGCAAGAGCGTGCTGGAAAGAATTACGTGATGTGTTGGTGTACAAGAAAGACACTTTGAACACTTCAAATTGTCAATAAATGTAACTATCATGTCAATAAACTTCTATTAACATAAGATCTGCGCTCTTCTGGGATATTACGCTGCGTCATGCGGTAATTGTTTACCGAAGTTTCGGGACAACCTATCCGTCCCATCTTCATGGGTCAAGAGTCCCAGAATTACCACACGACGGCGCGTAATATCTCAGAAGAGCGCAGATCTTATCAACATCGCGGCGGAAAATAAAGGTTCCATTAACATGTTTTCTCTTAATGTCAAGTGACTTGTGCACAATCCGATGTTTATTGCTTCCTTAGTTTTGATATGCAGCAAATGTCTGCGAAGAGTAAATAAATATACCCTAAAGGTGACCGATATAATTTAAACTTTACGTTACTTGTACCGTACATTTTTAATTATATATATATCTTATGCAGACAAATGTACACAGTTTTATGTTATTTAACACAATTTTTATTAAATGTTGCCCAACATGTTTCTAACCTATATAAGGCTCATCTTCAGGGGCTCTTTCGTTGAAATTACAACAGCTATATTATTGGTATATAAAATTTTATATATTTTATTTTACCAATCTACACTGCGCAACATCGAAGAAGAGTGAAGATCTCAACAGATAATCTGTGTGTTTGTGTTCTAATGAAGAGAATGCTAAGAGAACTTTGTTAATTTGAATGGTGCCCCATGCAAGTGCTGCATTCTGGTGGCCGTATTTTTAGACCTCAAAGGTCAAGTGCAATCAGTACATGTGCAGGAAACAGGAAACACGTTTGATTGTTTCTGTTTGACACACCGCAGCTTCTGCCGCTACCAATGGCCCCCCGAACTTTTACTTATTTTTCCTTAAGTGAATGTCACAGCCTTTATCGGTGGTTTCTTGAAAGAGGAAGCACTAGATCACACCCTGTGGAGAACTCGCTGTGGAAGAGGCTACGGACCTGTCGTAAGACAGACTACAGAAAGAAGAATGAAGTCTTGATATAAAATTACTGATGTTGGGAGAGGAAATTTAAAAACAACAAACTTCGTTTGTAACTTTGTCATTAGCATGAAGTTCTTATTGGTTCAAGTTGCCTTGCACAAAGAGGGTATTTAATTTAAAAAAAATGCAGTTTTCCGGATTGGAGTCCAGGAATTTCCAAAATCTGAGTGTCTGAATAATATTTTCATTCTTCAGGGAATTTGATACTTCCAGAAATATAAAACGATAATTGCAAGTTTTAATGATAAACAACTTTCAGTGCAAGCATAAGTCTTTACTTAATAATCGTTTTCTACGATTTTGAATTCTAAACATAAATCCGTTTTGGAGCAGTTTATAAAAATTTAAAATTGTGGAACATATAAACATATACATTATATATATATTATGGCGTGTGATTGGGCTTAAAGGCGTATCAGCATCTGTGGTTATTCGCGCCTCGATTATCCGAATTTGGGGTTCCGGTACTAGGATAAAACCTGCTTATATTCACAAAGTGATTCTGACGAGACACATTGCCATGTGTCTAATATGGTGAAATGCAGTAAGCAGAATTGCAAACTTCATCTCTTCAATGATATTAAATTTATTGAATTATGTCCTTACGTGGCGACCTTCAGGAGCATCGGATAGTAGAATGGTTAGTGAATGTGAACTGGAAGGGAACTGGAAGGAAACTCCTGTAATCGAAGTAGAAGTACTATCCATGTATTGACATCTAGACTATCTGAAGGAAACCATGAAATATCAGACAATGCAGCTCGTACTTGAACTGAGGACCTCCCAGGAATGCTACTCACTCAACAGCAACGTTGGGTTTTAAAATAATTCTGTTACAGCTCTGCCCGTGAAGGGGACGGTTTCGGGTCCATGTTCGGTACCCCATTTTCCCGAAAGCTAGTTCAGTAACGCATTGCGTCACCACAGAGAGATTAGCGCTCAGATAATATCGTTGGCTAATTATCTTTCTTACTTTTCTAATTTGGACCCCGGCATAGGATATCGCGTGTTTCTTCAGCCACTCAACGTGAGAGTCTTGAATTAAGTCTCTCATCATTTTACGACTGGACGTTAAAATGTCTGCACTTTTATTGCATACACTCGTGTTTGCTGGAAAGGTATTTTAGGCACTAAAAACTTCAGTTTGGGGCTTACACACTTCACGTCAAACACAGTCCGTTAGAGACTACAATAACATTATATTAACGCTTATTACTCCACGTCTCCGCATGCCGTATTCAATCCGAACGCTTTTAGTATTATCGAACATGAAATACATTTGTTATTGTCAAAGACAGACACATCGTTTCCACATCACGCATTAACCTTAGGGGACTCTAAAAGTAAAGCACAAAGAATAGACCATGTGACGGAGGGCTCTGTGGCTAACAGATGCTGACAAACAATACAGTCGACAAGACATCGCATCTTGCAGCTATGGCTCTGAAACTTAACGACTTTTCGTTCCTGGACGGTCAATGTGACGTCACAGGTTAATGAGACCGTCTCAAGAGCCCAGTTTCCTTCTGTGAGCCGAGCGGCCACTGGCTTCAGAGACGTATAAAAGAGGTTTCGGTTTTACCTGTGCCAGGGATCAACAAAGGTCCTTAATTAGCTCCCCCCACAAAGAAAGTCACAGTCTCCTCTGTCTAATGGGTCACAATAATGCCACTGGCTCCAGCCATTCACTGTGTACAACTGGCAATATGTTGCTACTCCACCTCATCTTCAAAGAATAGCAGATTGCAGGAATGATGGTATTTAGTTGAATTTTACCCCGATGATGGAGGAAGTATTTTCCTGCGAAACGTTTTTACCCATCGACTAGATGTCATAACCAACAACATTGCATTACGAATACTGACCACTTTAAAACCTAAAAACAGAAATTACACAGATAACTATAATTCATTCTTCCATTACACTGTTCAATGTGGTTGTGTAGTCTGTTTTATCGTGTGAAATGCAAATGACAGAAGTAGGTCTGCTGATAACTGAATGATGGCCGAGCACATGCCGAAACACGTCGGAGATAATACTGTCAGCCAATAAAGGAAGGTCTATTACAATGGTCTAGTGTACAGACGGTATTTTATCGGTTGAGTTCGCAAAATTGCGAAAAGCGACTACTAGCTTCTTCATGTCTGTCTTCCTGCCCGTCCACATGGAACAACTCGGCTCCCACTGGACGGATTTTTATAAAATTTGATATTTATGTATTTTTCTAAAATCTGTCGAGAAAATCCAAGTTTCATTAAAATCTGACAAGAGTAACGGGTACTTTACATGAAGACCTATGTACATTTATGATAATATCTCGCTCAGTTATTCTTAGAATGAGAAACATTTTAGATACAATTGTACAGAAAATCAAAACATATATTTTAACTTCAAAACGTTTTGTGCAATATCGTGCCGTTTAAAACATAATGTGGAAAAATATTGTAGAGCCAGACAGTCCACAGATGACAATATAATACGGCGCATGCGCGTTGCATGCCGGATAAATAGGGCAAGAATTTATCAAGGGCAACACTCAAACAGAGAAATTATTAATTACTTTATCAAAATTACTACACTTATTATTCAATTATTCCCTTGGCACACAAGTGTTTGCTAAAGATACAAAAAAAAAACTTTGTCCCCTTTAACAAAATTTTAGGGCACAGAAATTAAGCGTAATCTCACAAATTTATACAGTGAAAACTCGTAACTTATATCGTGAGCCTCAGAATTTTTATAGCACAGCCTCACACCTCATCGAATCCTAGATGACCTCTGCACCTTCTACTTTGTCACCCAAAGATCCATCAGTCCAGCTTGGCTGCTTGTGCCTGCATTTTGATTTACCGACGCTGCCAATGACTGAGGCCACATAGCGACTGCACTAGAGTGGATAGTAAATGGGAATGACGTCGAAGGAAGCGCTCAAGGCCGTCACTCCATTCTCTACTGGTGAGAAAAGAGCAGCAATCCCCCAAGCTATATGACCATATAATTCCGAACAACAACAAATGATACATTTATGTAAGCGTATTATTTGTCTTGTGTTCACCTAGCGGTCCGGCAAATTTTGATTAACTAACTCCATAGAGCAGAGTCCTTCTTGAGAAGCCAACAGGTCGTCAGCTAGTCAAGAAATTCCCTGCGTTTTATGGAACCCGAAGGTTCATTACCGCATTCACAATAGCCCGCCACCTGTCCCTATCCTGAGCCATATCAATCCAGTCCATGCCCCCCATCCCACTTCCTGAATATCCATTTTAATATTATACTCCCATCTACGCCTGGGTCTTCCAAGTGGTCTCCTTCCTCAGGTCTCCCCACCAAAATCCTGTATGCACCTCTCCCCTCCCCCATACGTGCTACATGCCCCGCTCACCTCATTCTTCTTGATTTGATCACCCGAATAATATTTGGTGGTGAGTACAGATCGTTAAGTTCCTCGTTTTGTTTAAACTGGAAGAAAATGTTCATAGATATAGCTGCTAGGAGACTGAGACAGAAAGAAAGAAAAACTACCAAGGATTGAAAGAACAAACGAAGAAAAAAGAAGAGAGGAAGAAGAAACTGAGAAATAAGGAAAAAAAGAAATTAAGAGAGAATGAGGGAATTAAAAAAATAATGGAATGACAGATAAAAGGATGAGAAAGAAATGAAACAGAGAATGCAGTAAATAAAGGAGAATGAAAGAACGAAAAAAAGAGGAATTTAAGAATATGGATTTAATAAAAAAATAATTTATGTACGGAGCTAGGAAAGGTGATGAAAAAAATAATGAATCAAAGAGAAGGAAAGCGAAGAAAGAAACAAAGAAAGTATCGATGCCAACTCCACCCTCAGTAATAACAAGGTGATACAGCCGTCATTTGACGTCACCTCTCCTGAGCGCTCATTATGGCCGCACTGCACCGCGTTCTGTAATCTTACCGGGCGGGCCGTTTGCTCGGCACAGTTCAATAAGAGGCTTCAGGTCCTCTTTACGACGTGGGCCTTAATGCCATAAACACAGGCGTCAACCGGACACCTGCACACGACTCATCAGACAGCCCACGCGGTCTTGTTTAGTTCATGCCGTAAGGACATTTGTGTTGAAGCACCTAGTACACCGGTTAAAGGTCAAGAGGTCCTAACTCGAAACTTGGCTCATTTTTGTTGGAAATGCTCTACAAACCGCCAATTTTCACATAAGCATGGAAGCGAGTGATGAGGACAGATGGGTTATGTAGCTTCTTTAAAGTAGCCAGGCTTTCGGATTGTAAATCTCAGTGCAGGTGTAGAGTTCTGTGGCCGAGATGCAAACCGAGTGCTTCTGCTAAGGTCTGTGGGTCAGTATTGTTCAGGGATATGTTTTAAGCGCGATGACAAGATTCCTTCAATTTTTGGACGCTGGTCCCTACGAAATGCAAGTACATTTGCAGACTGGCAAAGAACATTGTACGAATTTCAGGGTGCTTTTTCCTGCTTGGCGGATAAGCGCCGGCCCAACACTCCGCCAGCGTTGCGTCCTACTCCGCGTCTCGGGGAGTTTTAACAGCCGATCACGGGAGCTAGACAAACGATCGCAGTGATAACACCCTTTAGAAAGTCTAATAAAATCTCATTAGAGCGTCTGGCCGGCGCTTAATGGTCAAGCAGGAAAAGAAACACCCTGTAATAGCTTCGTTATGTCTGTCTGTCTGTCTACTGTGACAACTGGAGAACAACAGATTACTGGAATGGAAATGCTGGAGGAAAGAAAGTGTTTACGTTCGAAATCATAATCACTATTTCCCAGAGTTAATGCACCCTCAAGCTCAATGTCCCATTTTACACTCGATGGTGTTCTTGGTTTACCTAATATAAGCGTTTGTTTTCCTTATATCCGCAATAAAGAGGCACGCTTTGGTCTCGGACACTGTACAGTATACAGAGTGGCACTAAAGTCACTTGACACGGCCTTTCTGTTGTTAAACATCCAGTGTTAAGAGACTTTACGCCAGTCCATAAAGTACAGAAAGTCAGAAAAAGTTGCGAAAACTTAGAAATAGATTGCAAATCACATTGAAAGCAATTTTAAATGATCCATAACCGTGCATTGAGCAATAAGGTGTGATATTAAAACCAACAAATGCACGTAAGTGTAAGAAAGTGTATTATACACACCGTATACCTCCTACATGTTTCGGCCACTCATGTGGCCATCTTCAGGGAGGTGCATTACAAAGAATACATATATATATATATATATATAAATTTTACAGAAATTAATGTAACCAATGCACAGATATAAAGTATTCAATTAAAAAAATATATTGTTTATAATATACGTTAAAGATTACAATACAAATAAAACACACTACTTTTAAAACTTCGGAAATTCACAAAGGGCTCTTCAGGTGAAGAGTAGAATTGGTGGTGGCGGATGGGATCAAAATCCAGACCTTCTTTGATTTTGCTATTTAAGAAAGCTGTCAGTTGCTAAGATTGTATAGCGTCAGTGACAAACGAATAATGAGCATGGAGCAATGACTGAAGCATACTAACAGGGGAACAGAACCTAAGCACCGGCGAGAAACTGTCCCACTGTCACTTCGTCCGCCACGAAAACTACACGGACTGACGTGTGATTGAACACGGCTCTCGGCAGCGAGAGGCCGGCTACTAACAGCTTGAGCCACGGCACGGCTTGATTTTGTTAACCAAATGCTCTTTACCTCGTCTTTATCAAACGTAGGCCAATTCAGTCTTTTATAAACGAGCACAAACCTGCAGATAATCTTGACAAATTTATCTAATTAAACATTTGACGACTAAGAATGATATTAAATTTGTTTAAAGGTTCAGCTCGTACCGCACAGTAAACACACCATGTCTCTGTTCTATATCAGAGCCAGTCAGCCAATATTTTATAGGGAAGTAAAGGCTGTCTTTTCTAAGAGCCATACAAAACACATAAATATTCTCTGTGGGCAAAGGTAGAATTTCTAAACGTTAAGGCTGGTGGTGCATAAAGTAAACCACTGGGTTTTAAAGTGTTAATGCTAAGAGAAACGGGGATGTACGGGAATACATATCCGTGGATCTGCCTTGTCTAAACATCGTTTGTGCACATGCATAATTTGTGACCTGTAACAGTAGACCCTAGTGATCGGCCAACGAAACAATTATTCCGTGATCAGACCAGACTGTGTTTCCACTCGGTACGCCAGAACGGACTGTTGTCGGAAAGCTGCTGTCAGCGGTAAGTAATTTACACCAACACGAAATTCTGTGGTGTGGACGTTGTACGAACTTCAATCAAACATGCCACAAACTTAAATCGTATCCGTAATTAGCGTGATTTACAGTCACATTAATTCGTCGGAACTTGGCAACCAAGTTTCCTAAATCCACCAAACTGTAAGGCCAGCTGACGTCAGTGGCCTGTACTTACATCACCATCTGCACACGGACTGAAAGTTTGTAATGATAATAAACTGCAATTGGTGTATTCCGAGACGTATTATCCTGACTTTACGAAGGCTTCCATTATTTTCAAAATGTCATACGGTTCCACTGTACACGCGTAAAAAGGTAATGCTATCCCTATACAGGTCTGGACAGACCCTTAGGGTTCCGGAGATTGAGGCTCCCAGATTTCCAGACAAGCGGCAGATAAAGGTAGTAAAGTTGTCAGCCCTACGCACCGGCCGCCTTTAACCCCCAGGTACTCATTTCTGTTAGAGGCTGAGTCGACCCCAGGGCCATAGTGCAGCTGGAAGGATTAAGTCAATGAAAAATTTCAGCGACTCCATCGGGAATCGAAACGGTGACCTGCCAGCTTGTAGCGCAGTGCCTCAACCAACTGCGTCACCGCGTGCACTGTACACGGTGTTGACCGTAGCATAAGGACAGGGTCAAATATTGATCGCACAACTAATATACATTGCCAGTTGTCCAAAACAATTTTAATAACTTTTAGTATTTTACACTACGACTGTCTACAAATCAAAATCCTAATGATTCATTTTTAGTAACGTCCAAGAAGATAAACTAACCACTACGAACAAGAAGATAAGTGATATTCAGTGACAGTGACAGTGACTTACAAAAATTATATGTTGTGAAAGTGAATTGGATGCATTGAGGATTGCAAACTCTCGACGACACCCTGATGACGGCACAGGAAGTGCCGAAACATATGTAGGGACAGTAAACACTAAAACAGTGTAGTGCATTTGTTGGAATCAAATAATTAATTAACCTTAAACAATACTTGTTAAAATTGCACGAGCTCACACAAAGAAAATTAATTAATTTTACTCAACATCCAATATCACAAAAACGGAATATAGAATATTATATTCAAACGTAAAATAAGGTTTGCAGTATGTTAAGGGTTGTGTTTTGAATTGTTATTTTAGGAAATTTGAAATAATACAAAGATGAAAAGGGTTGCAAGAAATGGTATGAAATAAAAACACCAAAATTGAGTTTTAACATTGTAATTTATATAACAGCTATTTATAATGCCATAAAATGTAATAGATAATCAGTCATCCACATACATCCCTTTCTTGATGTATTTTAATTCTACAATATAGTACTTGTACTCCTTTCATTTCTATCAGTTCATACACGCGTAAATAATCACCACACACATACACTTCTTCATATAGCACAAACATATTTGAACTCTTTTTTTTTTGGCATTGAAAGATTTAGTTTCCTTTTAAATATAATAATGTATATTTTAACTAATAATTTGCACAACCCTATCTTATCTTGCTGCACGTTGCTGTAAGAAATTCGGTGAACACTAAAATTTAAAATCTCCGTGGCTTACGTTAACATCTGTTCTTCAGCATCTGATCCATTAATTTGGATATTGAAACATTAGAAACAAAAAGTATACTGGCTGAGGGAAGAATGCTCTCTTGTGTGAGCCAATTGTGTTGCTGCTTTCTACCTGGCACAAGGGCAATATCACTTCAAGCTGACTAAACACACACAAAATTAAAAATACATTTTTCACGCTCATCAACAATTTGGGAGAAGCTATTTAGAGAAACTTCTGCACTTTAATTCTGATTTATTAATTGCATTTAAACAGTTTCTTCCGTTTGTCAGAAAGTAAATAAGGGGTAAAAAAAATATTGTAGTATTTGACTTACTTCAAAATATATTCCTTACCCAAAAAGTAAAATACAAGTATTTTAACACCAGAATTAGGTTAAAATTTGTAACAGCGCCAATCTGAATTTTTAGTGTTAGTTTGACTTTTGGGTGATCGTTTAGTCATTCAATAACCTCTCTGCAGGTTTAGAATGGGAACAAACTAAGCCATATATCTAAAACCAACTACAATGCCATACACTCAAATTACACATTTTAAAATTTGATTTAGGAATTTAATGGAAAATCTAGAGTGCTGCAGTGCCCTCTGCTTGCAATGGGGAAAGGTAAGCAAGGTTCTTTCTCTTGGACCAATTATTCTGAAAAACACTGTGTAGTCGTGACCTAAAACAGGAGCATGGACCTTCTTCTGGCATGTCAGACCACAATGGACAATTAAGAACGAAGTCTTAATCACGGTCTTCTCATAAAACAGGCATTCTCTTTGATTTGGTAAAATTAATCTTTGTGAGCTCTGCATCATGGTTTATGTGATCTTAAATCAATTACTGGTGGTGCCACGAGCGTCCTACCATTTGCTTCACCACTCCAGTTTCTTTGCTTCCTTCCCCAGCAGCCCGGCACTTGGTGGCAAGAATTGCCATTTAGTAATTTGATTCTGGTTTTTGATCTCACAGTGAGACAGGCATTTGTGTCTAAACGCTTGAGCAGAAAGGTGCCTCATTGGCAGGTACACAGATTCACCTCTAAATTTGTATTTTGAAATTCTTGTTGGGAGTTACATGTAACGGGGCCTGATTGTTATTTATTGTTACAAATTGTTATTTAGCTTGTTTTATTGTGATTTATCAGACTAAATTATAACATTACATTGTGTTACTTTTACACTGAACTATCTTTGTGTGTGTAATTCATTTTCACTGACAAACAACTTGCAAGAATAATGGGTGTTGATGTAATTGTAGCAAAAAATTCATACCGTATAGAGTTACTGTGGACCTAAAATGCTGTAATATCTCTCTGTTAACACAAGTTCATTGCAAAACGCTACGAAGGTGCTTATTTCATAATGAGGATATTTTCTTCCCATAGAACACTCAACAAAAATACAAATGGGGAAGGAGTAGATGGGTTTACCCATGGATAAGAATGCAGTCACATGTGGGGTAATATTGTAAAACTATAAGAATTCAGTATATCACAATCTAATCAAATGCCAAGACTAAAATGGCAATTGTCATCCCCTGGTTGATATTCCTTGTGCCTGTCAAATTCATCTCAGCAATTTCTGTGCAATCTTCGAGTAGAATCTCAAACAATACAGCACACTGATCCTTAGTTTCCAGAGCGAGTGCTGCTGAATTCAGGCAATTCTTCTTACCTTATACAGCAGTACATAATATAATGTGATAAAATTCTGCAAGTTCTAGTAAAATCTTCTGAACATTGAAAACAGCTTATCAAATTAATGTACATCACAATGTTTTCTTACAATTGACTTAACAGGAGAAATGGGCAACTATGAAAAAACAACGACGAGTGACTGAGTCAGCATATGAAGTCAGTATACATCGCAGCATGTTATTACAATTGACTTAGCAGCAGATGTACTGAACTGCAGATGACACCAACCAGTTGCTGAGGCATTAACACTGGCAGTTCTGAGTTTGTCAATCATTTGGCTTCCAGATGATATTCATGTCTTGACGCCATCCAAACTTAGCTTTGGGAACCATCATTTTCTCTCTTCTGTCACCTGTTGACCTGACAATAAGTCAATAAGTCATGTTCCTTCCAAGCACCAGAATGCATGGTGAACCATGTAGAGTACAATTCTCACGGCCAATAAGTCGGTATAAAAATAGCACACTTACCAATATATTGTTTCGTAGTTCATTTGACTTGTGCAGCTGTCTTTCTCTTTTATTGTAAAAATATCATTTTCTAGTAAACACGAATCTCTTATGATCTCCAACAACAGACACTGTAATTACTTCATAGCTCACAGAGATATGTTCTATGATAAAGTACGCAAACGACATCCACAGAAGATGTAAATACGATTCTCCTAACAAATGAAAGTGACAATAATAATGACATTATTTTCACATATGTACATGCTGACATTCTAACTGAATCTGTCTGCACATCTGTACACTTCTCATAAATCTCAGTTATCATGAATCTTCATCCTCTGGTTTCATATAGGAATTGCCTGTAGTCTTTGGCTTTTGAGTATGCCTTGCATCTTGCAATGTTTCAACACATACCATACAAAGAGGTATACAGCCGAAGTATTAAGTCTTTTAGAATTCACGTCACTTAGGACAAATTAGGAGATAACATTCGCAATCAACAACATAATACACGCCGATATGCCGTACTAAAAACATAATATGCTACTCACGATAAAAATAAACAATAAAACAGTCACCAACAAGTCCAGCTACCCTCTTAATAAAACTAGAGACAACTGGAAAGGAAGACATGGGAACTTAGGGGCTCAAGTAATGCTTTAAAACACTTTGAGTGATAAAACCTAATAACCTACCATAAAATTCAACAAAACCTTTCAAGAACGGCATAGTTGCCATCCCAAAACAATGATAAGTGAACGAATACTGCGAATCTGGTATCAAGAACGGTCACATCAGTACGATCAATTGTCAGGTTACCCACAAGCAAACCATCCTGTCTCACTTACGAACACTGTATCAAGTTTTATCACAGCACAAAAGTCACATTAAGTGACAGCAATTCCATTGGACTCATTTCTATGCTATCTAGGCTTTGAAATTTGTCTATCTGATGTAGTCCAGTCAGGGAGGTTTGGACAATGGGGCCCACATGCAGATCATTGAAAAACGTTCGCTTATGGAAGGCTGGGCTCTTACTCCTGTCTGCATTGTTACTCGAAGTCACTTCCAGTGAGCACTGTGGCAGTGTTATGCCTGTACCAACGTGACAGCTATAACCTTGTCGCTGTACCACCATGAGTGCCGACTGTGATGGAAATTGGGTGTAGCTAACATCAGACAAGGTCCGCAGGTTCACAAGATGAACATCACAGGGAAATGGCCTAGAAAGCAACACAACTTTCTTGTTAACAATAAAGTCTCTCTCTACGTCGTGGTGATGATGACTATGGTCTATTTGTTGATGTCCTGTTGACGGCGTTTCTGTAATCCCTTCCACCACAAAAAGGTTTGCAGGATACAGCAAGCTGTTTGACAGGTGATGGGCAAAGAGGCTGGGCCGAGAGAAGGTCTCAGTTGCGGCAGCTGAGTCTTGTGACGTCACTTCTTCCAGCAGAAGCCAGAATTTCGTGAGCATGCGCTTGCTGTCTACTATCCCCTCACCCATGCCCCGCGAATCGTCATACAGTGTGCGACGGTCCAGCATCACCTCCAGCCATCCGGGCTGCCAGGACGCGGCTCCTTGCGCGTGATTCACTAGCAGAGAGAGGCGTCTGGAAGAGTCCTGGATGTACGCCATTGACGTGATGGGGAAGTAGTTTCCTGCAATACCATGCGGAACTTAATTTCATAACATAATTATGTAAAGAAAGCACCCCGTGACAACAGGAACACAACGTAACTTTCCCCTCTCTTCTTCATATTTTAGTTTACAGAACTCGAAAACAGACACACGTGTGACAATTTTGCTTTTACTAGGAAAGTTTTAAGGTCACCTATACCGTGTTGTTACCCAAATTGCACACCCTGTATATTCAAACAAGACGGACATTACGCATAGTGTAATGACTGCAGCGCGTTCGCCATCTTCGTTTAACCGTTTCTAAAGAAACAAGTTTTAAATTTAGTAAAGTAAAGACCGTACGGCCGATCCCAATGGCCGCGCGGTCTAAGGCGTGGGTCTGCGGCCGCTCGCTTACTGGGATTGTGTGTTCGAATCCCACCGGGGGCATGGATGTCTGTCTCTTGTGAGTGTTGTGTGTTGTCAGGTAGAGGTCTCTGCGACTTGCTGGTCACTCGTCCAGAGGTGTCCTACCGAGTGTGGTGTGTCTGAGTGTGATCGTGAAGCCTCGAAAAAAATGAGGCGGACTAGGCCCCCAAGGGGCTGTCGAGCCATTAAAAAAAAAAGAACGTACGAGTACACTCAATTATCTTTAATTACATACACAGTAGTCACACAAATTCTAGTGAGAACCAGATTCATTTGATTATCATATAAAACAAGGAGTCGCGGTAATTTTGTTGTGTTTTCAGAGTTAATTAATTGTTAAAATGCACTCTGTCCTTGATTGTTGCATATTTTAACAAGGCTGCGATTTTAATATGACATTTTGTATTTTAACACTACAAACTGTATCATAATGCACTAAGTTTTAAATACTGGTGTGGCTCCGTGAAGATAGGTGGCGGTCGGCCGCCGAAACATGTAGCAATGGATTGATGTAATGTATATGTACTGTACGTGCAACTTTTTGGCTTTGTGAAATGAGTTCTTCCAAGATACTCTGACGGTATTTAGTGGATACAGCGTGCCCTTCACTGCACGTACTTTGATCAGTCTTTTGGTTGGCGGGGCGTAGGAATAGCAGTCGATCAGAATTTTATAGAGGGATAGGAGCCACAGATTTGTTGAAGGCTTCAAGTTATTTATGTACAGGAGCACCGCTGAACACTGTCTACTTTTATTTACAACTGGCCTGAAGACTGCTTACATTTAAGCCGAAAAATGCAACTACTCTATAAAACAATAAATTAATGAACGTTTGTTGCACTGATGTGCCACTCCATTTGACCACGGTTTAGCATATGGTCTGGCAGTAATTTAGTCAATATAGGACTGTACTTTGAAGAAGAGCCTCAAGATGATAGTCACGGAGCAGAATACTTACTTCTGACGAAGAATAAAAATTACTACTACTACTACTGCCACTACTATACTAGCATCTATATAGCTGCATTATATATAGTTTTGACTGTCAGTGATGGTAAGTGAAGTGCGAATGACCAACGCGGCGTATTACAAGACACTTCATGAGCTGCCAAAACATTTCTTTGTTCTGACTCTGGCTTTCGGCCACAAGCAAGTAACGACCAGTTACAGGCTAGTTCTTCCTTTCATGTGTCGACTGTTGGAAACTAAACGCAAGTGCCTAAACGTTAAAATGCCTCGAGACGCCCACATACTAACTTACCTTCTTATACCAATGCGTTCCACTTTCACTCTCTTTTGCATCTGGAAGCCATTTAGATCTGAGTAGAACTCGGGAGGATCTCCATTGCTTATATCCGTGACAATTCTCATGAAAAGCTCCGTTTCGCGGTTCTTTGGCGGTGCCTCGAAATCTATGGTGTTTTCTATGTAGATGCCCTCGCTGAGAGGTCCAGCTGCGTGATATATGCGCACAGAGTGAGCAAGGATTGGGCTGTAGATGACTGACAGTTCCGACGCGATCGGACCTGACGTGATGACAATCTGCAGGCCGTGACGGTTCGGACCGTCAATAGAGCCGAGAATGTCCCTTTCGACTTCTCTGGAATTTGGATCCGGCATGAAGAGATACGCACCGCTGTGAAACTGTGCCGAAGGGTAGGCTGCGAACTGCAGACCGCATTGCGTCGTGTGGCCCGTTGCTTTACGAGTGATAGCCTTCAGAAACCCTGACCTGCCATCAAACAAGAGCTTCATCCTGTGGTTCTCAAGCTGGATGTCACCTGTCTGCATTCCCTTAACTTCAAAAGGCGGCACATAACTTGCATCGTCTACATTTTTGCCACAGGAGGAACAGTACACTACAGACCTTGCCTGCAAGTTCTTATCTGCCACCCGCTCAACAACGTAGGTGACAAGTGCCAGTGGTGGCAGATCTGCCACGAACATTACCTCGAACAAGTCCCTTGCCATCTGCAGAACGTTCTCGACTTTCTCAACACCACTTTCTCCCGTCTCTTTGTTAACATCACTGGGAACTTTCGTACTGTTCGTCAGATTCCACACTGGGTTAACCTGATAAGGGATGGTGTTTCCGTCAGAGTCCAGCACCTTGACATGTGGAGTTGTCACTCTGATTTTCACAACATCCTGCCTCTGTTGTGCCAGAGAGTTAAACAGAACTATCCTACGAGGTTCATTTCTCGGCACCACCAAAGGAACTTTCTGAGGGAGTTTCTCATATGATTCTCTGTCTATATCAGGTAAAAGGAAGTTCATGAACTGCTGCGAAGGCTTATTTGAAAACACTTTGCTCCCACTCGCTTCTTTTGATAAACCAGACGACGTCTCTTTCACAAGCAACATTTGAGCACAGCGTTGTTGAATGAACACCGTGTCCTGGATACCTTCGAACATCTTCAGAGCATAATCGTGCATGACAAATGACTTTGAAGTCCCTGTTATGGCATCGTGGTGTTGGAACAAAGCCAATGACTGCCTGGCCTTTGTGATCCTCTCGTAATCTCGCTCCAAAAGCTGAATGGTTTTGTTAAAGCCATGCTGTCTCGCTCTGTTCAAAGCCACTGTGTATAGAATCTCTGCTGATCTCAGACTGGCCTCCAATTCTCGGTCAAGTATCTTCCAGTATGGTCTTGTAGTGAAGTAGCCACTCCAGTAAGCTGGCCGACCTTCGGTAAAGATGTCGCTGTAGACAAAGAAGTCTCCCTTCAAAGTTTGGAAGTTCTGGGTTCGTTCCTTGACAGCTGCAAAGTAGTCAGATGGCGTGCCGAACATTACCTCTGCATGGTACTTGTCTTTATTTTGGTTTATGTAGTCGAACAGCAACTTGTAATTGCTATACTGCTGGTTCCACTCGATGTCATGATCGAATCGAAAGTCGTCGCCCAGAGGCATCAACACAACGTTGTGTGGGAAGAGGGAGCCGGTGCGACCGTACTGTTCCAACAGTAACTCGGCCTTCTGTTTCACATTGTACTGATCTATTGGCACGGCACGCACGCTGTACTCCGTGTATTCACCTGCAATCAAGAGAAAACACTGATACAACGTTACAATACACAGACGGTATTAAGCTCTGTTCTTTTTATCCATCTGCGGGTCATCAGCAATATAGTGCATGTGCACTGGCAAAAACTTGGTGTTATCAATCACATCCAAAAAAATGTATTTGAAACTCAACTAAAAAAATAGTAACAAATTGGGGGTTGGTTGGAGCATCATTTCTCAACCGGTGGACTAAAAAAACACGCAATTGTTCAAAGACAATTACGCTTTACAAAGTATGTTGATTCCTAATGGACACTTTGATAAGAAATTCTTAGTGTTTGTGTATCTGCCAGAATGTTGTTCGAATTACGCACCATATTTTCAAGATATATCTTCAGGCTCAGGGGGGAAACAACGAGATGAGGACTTGATTTGTTATATGGAGAGGATTCCTTCGCAATTAATGCGGCCCACGTTACTGAGTGCTGGGTTGGAATTCCCCTCACAATGCATGGAATAAGTTGATTCGAAGTACTTCGAATCTTGTTCTATATCGGGATCTGCGCTCTTCTGGGATATTACTCGGCGTCGTGTGGTAATTGTTTACCGACGTTTCGGGACGTGTCGGTCCCATCTTCACGGGTCAAGAGTCCGAGTAGGAAAGAAAGAAAGCCAGCAACTTATAACGTAGATTCTGGAAAGTGCGGCGGAGTAGCAATCCATAGGCGTGATGACAGCCAATAGGGTAGAACCAGGGTGAGAGAGGGGTGGATACAAACAACGTAAAGCTGATAGGGGTACCGAGAATACATTCCTCGAAACGTCGGTAAACAATTACCACACGACGCCGCGTAATATCCCAGAAGAGCGCAGATCTTATCAACATCGCGGCGGAAGCCTGAAATCAAGGTTGTTTTATATCGTTTGACTAGCAGCATTACGCAACTTCGACTGTCATATAATACGGCCGGGAAGAATGCGGGAAGCGTAAGTATTGTCAGATTTTAATGTCCGCCATAGTTCTGTCGCAATTCTGAAGGTTGCCTTGAGAACTGACATGGCGCCTGGAATGCTCCACCGACTATTTATCCGCAATAAATTATTCCTGCGACGAGGGGCGGGAGGGGGTGAATAGTTTCCGCGTTTATAATATTAACAGTTTCCATGCTGGAATCTAGATAAAATTCCCTGCGTGGAAATGGTTATACGTACATTGTAACTTGAAAGATATACTAAAGCTACAGCAATCCCATTACAGGCCTGGACAGGCCCTTAGGGTTCCAGGAGGTTGAGGCCCCCAGATTTCTAGACAATCGGCACATGAAGGTGGTAAGGTTGTCTACCCTAAACACCGGCCGCCTTTACCCCCAGGAAATATTCCTGGTACTCATTCCTGTTAGAGGTTGAGTCGACCCCAGGGCCATAGTGCGACTGAAACGATTGTCAGTGAAAAATTCCAATGACTCCATCGGGAATCGAACCCACGACGTTCCGGGTTGTAGCGCAGTGCCTCAACCAACTGCGCCACCGCGTGCCCCCGAAAGATATATTATTAACTGTAAACAACACCAAAATTACCAGACGGGAATGCAGGTTGTTTACACACCAGGGACATGTATTACATAGAGTAACCGTGGACTGCTTCACCCTTGGAGATGGGACCGATAGGTTATCCCGAAACGTCGGTAACTACGTATCAACGCCGCGTAACATCCCCGAAGAGCGAAAATATCATTTACATCATAGCGAAAGCCTGATATCAGCGATTAATCGCGTTAGTAGCATGTCAGAAGTTAAAAACTCCTTTTAATCCTGCCAAACTATACGGCGTCACCATGAAAACTAGTCTTAATATTGACAGCTGTGCTAATACATCTCACATGTTGCTGAAATGGTGTTCAACAAGATAGGCAAATGTACGAATGTCGTAACAATGAGGCGCGTTCGCATAACGTTTATACCTCCTCCGCTATCCTAACAGACTGATACTATTTCACTCGAACAGCGCGCTTCTATGGCTCTTTAATGTAGCCGGCAACAATAACATGTACTTAGGACTTTGTGTAAAGTTCCCGATATTTTCCCAGACTTTAAACAAATTCCCACTTTCTCGGCAGATTTTCATAAAAATCCCCAATATCAAATTTCATGGAAATCCGTCTAGAAGGAGCCGTGCTGAAACACGTGGACAAACGGAAGGGCAGACATGACGAAGGTTACAAGCGCTTTTCGCGACTATGACTAATAGTGTACGATTTTGTTTTTATGGCAACTGGAATACTCGGTCTCGCATTACAGGCACACTATAAGGAAGATAATGTAACAAAAATTACGGCTTAATTGGATGTGACGCCGTGTAGTTTTTTTACAGAGATTACTCCGAAACGTCGGTACGCATCTACCAAACCACACGGCCTCACATCCCAGAAGACTGTAATCTTTGCATTCACAACAATGGGCACTCCAACTTTCAGACGCAATACTGTATGCAACCACAGATCCAAGCGTCTAATCTAAATGTCACCTGCGCTATAATATTTGTGCTGTAGGCGCAAGGTACTTCGGGATGAGCTCAAAATGTTAACGTGTCAAAAGCCGGGCGAATGCATCTTTCATTATCGTGATGCGAAACAGATTGGAGGTTCGCGTGGCAGCGCGCCTGCTGTTACAGCTTCATGCTGACGATGGGCGGAACGCCACACAGTAAAGGCCAGTTTCCTTTCCTTTCATTGCGCCATTCTCAGAACCGTACTTCTAAAACTACAAAAAATATCTTACTCAAAATATAACGATATTTTTAACTGGACATCGAATGAAACATCTGAAATCTGCTGGCTCCTTCATTTCTGTCCGTCTTTACGCAAGTATTAGTGTCCACACCACTTGACCGGTTCCGATTAAACGTGGTGTTGTCGAGGTATACTGAATTCTGTCAAATTATGTCGGTTAACGTATGCGGTAGCGCAGTTGCTTGAGGCACTGCGCTACAAGCCGGAAAGTCGCGGTTTCGATTCCCGATGGTGTCATTGGAATTTTTCATTGATTTAATCCTTCCAGCTGCGCTATTATGGCCCTTAGGTCTACTCAGCCTCTAACAGAAATGAGTACCAGGAATATTTCCTGGGGGGTAAAGGCGGCCGGTGCGTAGGGCTGACAACCTTACCACCTTCATGTTCCTCAGCCTCCTGGATCCCTCAGGGTCTGTACAGGGATTGCTTTGCTATGCACAATTCTGACTCATTATAAGAAACCTTTCTTTAAAGCACAACTGACCTTGTACGGGTATTTGTGAATGTTTTAAGAGGTTTTTATTGAACTTGATATACAGCGTTTCTATTAAACGAGTACGCCTATTTCTATACAAAGGGACATAGCGCGTGTCGTTATCCGAGCGGCTCCCGACGTTTCGAAGTATCGTAGTGCCTTCATCTTTAGGGTCAAGCAGAACACGAAGTAACTACTCGCTCCATGACACGGCCTCACAACTCAGAACACCTGAACCTTTTGGCAATACCGCTGTGAGAACCTGAAATCTCACAAGACCGATTAACTTCCGATTACTTCGAGACAAACTTTACTGAAGCAGCTATCCGATAGTCATGCTCAGGCGGTTAGTCGCCGGCCTCTCACCGCGGAGGACCAGATTCGATCCCGGGTCAGTCCATATGGGATTTGTGGTGGACAAAGTGGCACTGGGACAGATTTTTCCCCGAGTACTTCGGTTTTCTCCTGTCAATTTCATTCCACCGGTGCTCCATTACTTGGAAAAATATAAAAACTCATCATCTTTCTTTTCATCTTCATCACAAGAGTTGCACAATAAACCTTAAGGCTGCGGTGCGTCCGTAGCTTCTGCTGCGGGGCCCTGTCAACAAATAAAAAAACTGATAGTCATTCTGCTGTGTTTTTAAACACGTGAACTCTCCTGAGCAGCGATAGCTGTACTTTTCGTGACGTGTTTAATCTAACTCCTGACAACGCAAGTGCCACTGCCTTTAACGTTAAAATTCCCCGTTTGGCCCTCAGAATGTATTCATGTGTTCAGCGTGGTTCTCACAACACACAGCCATTTTTTCCCTGAACAGCATTCAAAGAATGGCTTTTGTAATGACGACAGTGTTACTTGTGGAGCAGGAAATTAAATTTTAAATCTTACTTTAGATACTTCATGTTTCAGAGGTGTACTTTCCGTGAATGTTCACATTGCTTACAATATAACAACGTTCTGAGAAGTATGTCCCTAAATACCAACGCGATACAAAAAAAAACGACAATGGCATGTGTAGTGCGCTACGAATTATTTGCACAAAGTGGGCGATTCTGAGAGGCTTCCGCCGCGGTGAAAATGAGATCTTCGCACTTCTGGAATTTTACGCAGCGTAGAATTGTAATTTGTTACCGACGTTTCGGCACAACCTATCTTGGACTACTAGACCCTTGAATATGGGATCGATAGGTTGTCCCGAAACGTCGGCGAGAAACTACCATTCTGCGGTGCGTAAAATCCCAGAAGAACGCAGATCTCACTAGTACATTATTAATGCCTATCAGGTGTGAACCATTCGAAGTGCTGTCCAGTAGCTATGCCGGACACTACCCACTGTATGTCCGATATACACTGTAGCTATGTCGGACACTACCCACTCTATGTCCGATATACACTGCAGCAATGCCGGACACTACCCACTGTATGTCCGATATACACTGTAGCTATGCCGGACACTACCCATTGTATGTCCGATATACACTGTAGCTATGCCGGACACTACCCACCGTATGTCCGATATACACTATAGCTATGCCGGACACTACCCACTCTATGTCCGATATACACTGTAGCTATGCCGGACACTACTCACCGTATGTCCGATATACACTATATCTATGCCGGACACTACTCACCGTATGTCCGATATACACTATAGCTATGCCGGACACTACCCACCCTATGTCCGGTATACACTGTAGCTATGCCGGACACTACCCACTCTATGTCCGATATACACTGTGGCTATGCCGGACACTACCCACCATATGTCCGATATGCACTGTAGTTATGCCGGACACTACCCACTCTATGTCCGATATACACTGTAGCTATGCCGGACACTACACGCTGTATGTCCGATATACACTGTAGCTATGCCGGACACTACCCACTGTATGTCCGATATACACTGTAGCTATGCCGGACACTACACGCTGTATGTCCGATATACAATGTACGTAGCTATGCCGGACACTACCCCCGGTATGTCCGATATACACTGCACTCGGTCACTTCGGGAGCTGAGTGTGTCGGCATGCAAAGTGGCACCTCCCGAAAAGTCGTGCAAACTAAATAAATACATATAGGAACTGCAAAACATGTGATATAATGGTTAGATAATAAATTATTGATTTTCATAAACCTTTAGGCGATATTAACGTTTCGCGTAAGATAAATATCAAACAAAACACTAGCAGAACAGTCTCGATGTTCGTGAGTAATTGGAACACAAAAAACCGTCACCAACATCGGAATACATGGTCGACATGCACCGACTGATTGTAGATATAGAGGTTACTGTTGCACTTTTTTTTGTGAAGGGCCCCGCAGCAGATGCTACGGACGCACAGCAGCCTTGAGGCTTATTGTGCAACCCTATGATGAAGAGGATTAATTATTGTTGCACTGCATCACACTCAATGACACTCGTTAGCACTCCTCTGGACGAGTGATCGGCTCGTCGCAGAGACCTCTACGTGACAAAACACAACATTCAGAAGAGACAGACATCCATGCCACCGGCGGCGTTCGAAGCCGCAATCCCAGCTAGCAAGCGGCTGCAGTCGTACACCTTAGACCGCGCGGCCACCGGGATCGGCAAATACCAGTAATACAAATATAAAATAATCTTAAAAATCATACAAAGCCTGAAAGTTTATTTTTAGAAAATACAAATAACTTCTCGAAGCATAAAACACATCAAATTCTTGACGGAGCGTCTCAAACCACGAAATCACGAAAACAAACAACTCCACTTAACAAAAAACGGAGCTTGACTGAGCTGAGAGTGATCTGCGCAATAGCAGGAGAGTTTGGGAAGCTGACTCGTAAGCCATGTGATCTCATCCCGATTCGTCGGAGCCAGACACAAAAGTCGACATAATAGTATTAAAATGATCACGAAAGGTCGAAATCCCAAATATCGAGGTTCTAGACCATCTAGATTCTACCGTGCATGTCTTCATAAGATACATTTTTATACAGGTTTTAAAGATACATAAAATAGACGAAATCCGGACGTTGTCTGCCTACTTCCATATAGTGACCAAACGGAAAATATGTGAGTAAATCCAGCATGTGAACGTTTTCATAAAACAGTGCTGATGAAAACGGACATCACTGCTGCACCACTAGAGCTTTTAACGCCTCAAACGTGTGGTATAATAGCTAAATATATGAATTTTGAATATTACTTCAATCCGTCCTACATAAGAAAAACGTTTCCTAAACGGTACAAAAACTGGTCACTTCCTACTGAGTCTCTATGGGGACAGAGACTGCATAAACCGCTTACAAACTTCCGTCCAACACGCGAGAGAGTTCGTTACGTTAAAGTTGTAATTTCTCTCAAGCCAGAAGTCAAGCCTCAACCGAGATAACGTGTTGGTCAGGTTTGTGTGTCGTGTGGAGTGTTGCTGACACGATGTAGCCCTTGGAGAGAGAGACAGAGCTTCAGTGCCACGCTGTCAGATTCGGATACAACGTACACTGCTCTGGGATTGCAGTTATGGCGCCGCGTGGGAAAACTGGTAGCTCCTTGTAAGGACATCTCATTGCAGATGAAAATAAAACTATTCTGATTATTATGAATTATACCTGTAAGTTACAATACACACGAACATTACATAATACAAAGTCATACTACAGGGACATTATTTTATTTGACCAATATCTTTTGTCACTTCTTGTCGCCTCGCATATCTTATAAACCGTAGCAGCTTAATGGCCTGCCCACACGCGCGTTGGAATAGCTGCGGCAGGTGACACATGGCATCAGTGAGATAAAATGAACACCTATATGTGATAATCGTTTTGAAATATTGACAAACGTATAAGGGAAAAACAATAACAAGTGACAGTTGTTAATGTTCTGAGATCTGCGCTCTTCTGGGATATTAAGCAGCATTGAGTGGTAGTTCTTTACCGACGTTTCGGGACAACCTATCGGTCCCATTTTCAAGCGCCAAGAAGTCCAAGAAGAAAGCCTTTCTGGACTTCTTGGCGCTTGAAGATATCAATATTGCGGCGGAAGCCTGAAATCGCGCATTGTTAATGTTCTATTTAACGACACTCGTTCAACATTGTGGATTATGAAGCTTTAAATGGAGGGATGACTGGTGAAAGACGGATTAGAACAAACACGGAGTAGTCTTAGTTTCTGTATGAGTATTACTCGTATACAGGGGGCACCACAGAAAAGACCTTAGACCTTAGCATTGTCGGTCACCAGGCCGATATACACGTAGCGCAGTCAGTACCTGGTATCTTCCGGAAGTCGAAATTGAGGCAGACCTGGGGATGAGGGCCGCAAGAATGCTTGATTGAGTAGATGTCAAACGGCTGGTTGTGGGTCAGTAGGTCTGTGTGTCCGTCAGCATCCCAATTCTGTCTCCACACGAAGTCTCCCATCTGTCGCTCTGCAAGCCACTGTTTCCAGGTGTAGTGGATCCGCTGGATGATGGTGCCCGAGATACCGGACATCTTAAGCAGGTACGGTACAGTGGAGCCATGTCCAAACGGGTCGATGGACCAGCCAGACTTCGGAGTGAGGCCCAGGTTGTTCTTCACCCACTGGTGTCCTGCAACAGAGCAACAGGACGTCTCAAAACAAGTCTGTACAGTAAGCATCATGTACACGAGGTCTGTTCAACGAAGGCGCTGTGTGATTAGGCCAGATTTGTGTCTCTCCATGTAAGCCGCACGTCACATCAAATTCAGCGTGTATTAATCACTGAGCACACCTCGTGAAGTCCATTACCACGAAGTCTTATCAAATCTTTTCCTCAGCCTCTTACATATCGGGCAGAAACACAGTATGTACCCAAAATTCAGGCATACGAAGGACTTCTCCAACCATCGGACTTAAAATAAAGAAAACTGTACACAAAACGTTGGGCCAACATTTTTTGGGGAGGAGGATAATGCGCTTATCAGATATACTCGTAAATGTAACCGCCACAAGTCTCAACAAAACACACAATAACCATTTATACTACTATAGGTTTTATACAGGACGTGCATTATTACACAGAATGTGCAATATTATACAGGTTGTGCATTATTATACAGATTGTGATTATACAGAGTGCTCATTATTATACAGGGTATGCATTATTATGCAAATAGAGGTTTTACAGCGCCGAGTCTCAGGAACAATCCTACTGCAGCCAACATTAGGACAATATATGACACATACGTTTTCTTTTACCGAAAATTTTGGTTCATAGCTGCGAGTCATCTTTACATAAAATTGGAAGGGATGTGGAAGGAAGCGGTCGCGGCTTACTGTAAGTTACTATCAGAGCAGCTGTATAAAGGGGCTGAGGAAAACCACGAAACGATCAGTCAAGATAGCCAAAATTCGGGTCGAGATTCGATTTCTGATTTTCCGAATAAAGACGAGGAGTGCCAATCTCTCAATTCAAAATATCACTAAAACCCAACTTATATTTTGTTGCATCTTTTTCAGTGTAAAACTAAACAAATAATTCCTTGTACGAGACCTGCTGGGGAAGCTAACAGTCGCTCATCTGTTTCAAACTTTCCCGCCTTTATAACGTCCGACAATTAACTGCGGTGCTCAAAGACGTCGCCACTGGACCCCAACCAGAGCCAGAATAATCCACTCCACACCCTCTCATCTCTATTATCATATCACTGTAGCTTACGCAAATGCACTCTTTACCTTCAGGTTTTGAGATTAAAATTCTGTATACATTTTTGTGCCTCCCATGCGGGAGCCGAGGTGGCGTAGTTGGTATGCTAGGGGCTGGACGGTCCGGGGTTCAAATTCCAGTAGGGATAAGAGATTTTTCTCTTCTCCACACCCGTCCAGACCTGCTCTGGGGTACACTCAGCTTCCTATTCAATGGGTACCGGGGTTCCTTCCCGTGGGTAAAGTGGCCGGAGGCGTGATGTTGGCCACTAACCTCCATCTATCAGAGTGTCGATGTTAAAAATGAATGGAGCTATACCTCTACTCCCCTACATGGCTGCATTAAGAAAACCTTATCCTTACTATGTGTGATACAAATCCCATCCATCTCATCCCCACTGGTATGATCATTATTTTAACAAATGATGAAGAGCACTGATCATGAAGCTCCTCGCTAGATATTTTTCTCCATTTTCCTGTTACTTCACCCTCCAGTTCTACATATTCCCTTCACCGCCCTGAGCTCATGCACTGCCAATCCTTGTCGTCTCTTACGCAGTGCGACCACGTTACACACCCAAACAAAGAAAGAGGTAAAACTCGTGAATGTAACAGAACCAGCGGTCCGCTGCAAGTAGAAGCTGAATCTATACTGCAGTCTTCGGTGCTGTGACACCGTGCAGTCTACCGGGTGTGTAAGTTACCAGTATTCGGGAACACACTACCTCCGTCTTCTACCGTGAAAATGGAGGACTTCGAGACCACACGGTTTCACTGCCCAGAAGACTGCAAGAGGAATCTTCAACGCAACGAAGGCCTCGAAACTTAAGCGTGTATAACTGAGCGGAATAAGGCACATGCTGTATAGTAATGCACATACTGTATAATAATATACATCCTGTATAATAAAGAACGTTTTGTATAATAATGCACATACTGAATAATAATGCACACGTGTATAATAAAGCACGTCTTGTAAAATGATGCACGTCTTGTATAATAATGCACATCCTGTATAATAATGCACGTTTTGTATAATAATATACATCCTGTATAATAAAGCACGTTTTGTATAATAATGCACATCCTGTATCAAGCGGATCGATTCTAATCAAGGAACTCGGCGGCGCCAAAATAAAGCAACGGCGGAAAATTAATTTTTAATGCGGAGAGCTTGTAGGTCTGTTAATCGCTGTTATTGTGTTCCAGTGGCCACAGGCTCACGGGGGACATGAGGGCGGTCAAGAGATTTCACATCAGGTTCCGCAGTAAAGGCAATTCAGGGTAGATCGTCACTGGCAGCAAAGAGCGATGGTCGAGAGAAATACGAATCATACACAGAGGAACAGCTGAAGCCAGTGTATAGACAACGTAAAGACGACAAATGTGTACAGTATAAGAACACTTGAACGCCTGAAGAAAACACGTCAGCAACCGCCTAACTCTGGTGTCGGAGAAGTCACCGCATATCTAGGCGCCGTGAAAGGTCGGCGGAGACTTGTACAATTTAGAGTTCATAAAACGGTTTTGTGTGTTTCTGTACCAGACATCTCTCATTACAGGATGTGTGAAAATGTAAAACTGGTAGTTTTGAAGTAACACCCTTCTCTGAGTTGCAGTTGTGCGTGGGACCATGTTTGTTGCACCTGCTCTTACGTACTGCGGAATGATACGTCTTACAAGAAGTCAGGAAATTAAGCTGGCACATATATTGGACACTTAAATCCTCTCGTGTTTGTTAAAAACCACAAAGTTCTAAGCACAGAAATTGGCTTAATCTAATGAAACATACAGGGTGAGTTTTGTACTGGTTACCGAAGTAAAATTCTCTTGAGAAACGCTGTCGGACAGCGACAAGCAGAGTAGGTTTCATGGTTTTATCTGATGACGTAAGCAGAGCCAGCTTGCAATGTTGTAACCAGAAGGAGACGACGCGCAATGTTCAGTATCACACATCAGTTTGCGGTTATCACAAATCTTTAAAACTAAATAAAAAAAATATGCGTATGGCAACAATTATGGGGCATTCGACTTCTTTTGTTCAACGCTTCGAAGACCTGAGATTAATCTGCACCACGTATAAGATTAAGTCTGTATTTCACAGAAAACACAGTGCGATTCCATTTGAAAGACCAGACGGTTAATGCTGCACAGCGAAATAACTGCTATTTACTGCAAGAATTACACAAAACACATACATGTACTGTGGGCCTTAACATTCAACCTTTTGGTACAGGCTTTAAAAGGTTAATGATAGAGGAAGAAAAAAAAAGCTTTAATTGTAATAAAGCAGCAGTCGCAGTTTCATTTACCATTAAACCTACCAATACATCCTTGTAAAACGTACAGTTACGGTGAATTTGTCCCTATACAAGTCCTGAAAACATAGAAGTTTAGGTATAGCTCCACTCATTCTTAACCTCGTCACTATAAGGTGAGAGGTCAGCTTCACATCCCGGTCGCTTTATCCCGGAAAGAACCCCGGTACCCTATAAACAGGTGGCTGGCTGGGCATCACAGTCGGTCTGGACGTTCTGAAGCAAAATCCCTTGCGCCTGCCTGGATCTGATCCACCGGCTCGTCAAATCCCTAGCCTAGTCACTGTACTGACTACACTACCCGGCCCATATTTTGAATCACCCTCAGCTTATGTTCCTTCTTCAATGTGACAGTCCAATTTTCACAGCCATACAAAATATCAGGCAAAATTAAAGTTCTGTATATGTTAATTGTATACTTTTAGATACCGAACTGGAAGACAAAAGGTCATGGACCGAGTGGTAACAGGCCTCCTTGAGTTCAATCGAAAAAGACATAGCAGAGGAAAGAAGAAAATAAATGCACAAGTTTAAGTTAAACCAACTAACGCACAAGAATTATTAACAAAGCAAGGTTTATTTGTAACCCCTACATACGTTTCGGCAATCAAGTTGCCATCCTCAGGGGGCGCATCAAAGAATCACAAGTATCTGTGGTATCCAGATACACATACATTTGGCATTACAATGGAAGTACACATGCCGCTTACAATATTAAAATGAACAGATGTTTATAGTCATAAAACTAAACGTTAAGAGGGATTACAAATATACCTTACATTCAAATGAAACAAAATTAAACCAACTGATGCACAAATTGAGCCACCTTTATTGTAGCGTCCTTATTATATGTCCCTACGTATGTTTCTGACCTTGGTCCATCATCAGGGGGGTCTTGTCCATAAAAGCTACTACCTCAATTATAGTTTTTATAAGACATACATCGCTCTTATGTCACTATTGTGGTAACATTATTTTGAATTGTAACACATTAAAACTCAGTTATACAAATTAAAAGATATTATTAAAAATTTGTAAAATAGCTGTGTGAGGTATGTGGATGCGGAAGTACTGGCTATGTAGGGCATATGTAGGGGCATATAATAAGGACGCTACAAGAAAGGTGGCTCAATTTGTGCATCAGTTGGTTTAATTTTGTTTCATTTGATTCGTGAAGATGCACTGTGTTAATAATGTTACAAATATACCTTACTTTGTTAATAATTATTGTGCATTGGTTGGTTTAACTTAAACTTGTGACATAATGCACGGTACATAAGACTAAAATACTAAATGCATGTTCATAAAATCTTTGCTGGCAATCGGCTAAGTCAGTTTGTAGGAAGGTTTAACGTCGCGGGGATTATTACGTCACTCCCTGACAAAAGGGTATGCCGACGGTATCCGACATCATTCATATGTGAATCTGTTCAAGCTCGTCGACTCGAGCAGCAGGCTGTCTGAAACCCTCCAGAGTTCTTCTGCACGCTGTAGGAGGGAACACAATTCACCACTTCACTACTGGGATTCAAATCATAACCGGAGACGTCGCGAAGTAACTGTTGAATGTTTCGGACGTAGCACATCCCTTCACTTTCGCACCCGAGGTATCCTGAAGGTGCCTTTTGTCAGCGTTCCAACTAAGAAACGTGCAGACGGAATCGATAGTGAACAGGAGACCGGAACTGCTTGCTTCAGAACCCAGCACCTCTCAGCTCCGTCCGTAAATGTAGCTACGCGCTGGATTAAATTAAATTAGCGAAGCGATCCCGTAAACTTGCAATTAACAAAAAGCACGCTCAATTAAGCGCATGACTAAACTCGGTACATAGCATCGCGTTCAGCTAGCAGGGGTCTGCGGGGGTAGCGCGATGGCCCGACACACGCCCTGACCCACTACAAACCCCCGAATACACCAACATCAACACTAAATTACCTGCCACCAAACTATCCACGTATACAGACATATGTACGAATACATGAGCGAGCAACTAGCAAGTGCATATCCAGTTCAAAATGCTGTTTCGAATACCTGCCACCCGAACTCACTCAGCGCTGTTGTGAGTCCTTTGACGCCAGAAGCATGAAGCTGCACAGCATCACGCGAAATTACCCAGAATTCTCCTTGTCAGTGTCTGTCAGTCTGTCTACCAAAATGGCCAGTTAAGGGGTGTGTATAGCGGCAGTTCTGAAGAATTTCGCGTGGCCACATTCAAAATGGAGAATTATGTTGTGGCAAAAAACTTACAAGATATTACATTCTACATAAAAAACCCATCATGATGTAAATATAATTACCTCATTTACAGCATATTACTGAATAGAACATGCGCAATAGGCGTTCTTCCGCAGTTTAACGAATTGCAGGGGCAAACTACGCGCTAACCCAGGTTCCAAGGTGAAGGGTTTAAGCCGTGTGGCTGAGACAAACTACGCCCTGTACAAATAATCGATGGGTTTACAAAAGAATACAAAGAAATTCGCCTCAACACTGGAAAGAGATTTTCAGCAACTAACCTTACTGATTATTCATGAAAACATTTCGTGTCAGCCCTCGAGGCTGACTGTCCTTTGTCTACTGTTTCAAGTTAAGAAAGACTGGAGCTACACCTCCACAGGATGACAAAGACTCACAGTGGACTCTCAGGCATTTTTATTTTTAATACGAAGAATAACGACGTAAAATATAACATAGCTTCGGTAGGGCAATATTTACACCGCAGTCTGCCTTCCTTTTTACGACGGAGTCAGATAAATTTACCGCGATATGCGTTGGAGAAAGGTAAAGTTTGTGGAGATAACGTGGGCAGAAAAGTACGAGCAGCTACTACCCATCGTAAGAACATAACATAAACAAAACTCACACGTGCCTGAGACACTGCATGATAGGATTACAGCTCACGTGTGTATTCCAGCAAAGTGTGCTGCTGTGTGCAGACAGAGAGCGCATAGCCACCACGACTGCCAGTCTGTCTCTCTAATCTCCGTGCCAGTAACACCATTTAAACGTATTACATGCGGAAGCCAACTTCCTCAGAGTTCCTCCAAAATTGGCAACTGCGCAGTGAGGTCGGTGATTATCGCAGTGCAGTCCGTCAGAGCAGCGCTGCATATGTAGGCATTCCCACGCACTTGCCGCTCTGAGTAACGCCTTGGTTTTTAACAACCGTGCAATGATGCTTGCGTGAGCGCGATGCGTTACCACGTGAAATGACGCCTGCGTGACACGTAGGTGATGGTTTTTAAGGGCGGGAATTAGAAAGTCATTCCGTGGTTGTTAAAGAGTGAAGATGGAGGAACTCATAGCTGCCATAATACTTGATGAAGAGGAATATGATGACTTACTGTTTTACTGTGTGCGTGAAGGTGCAACGGGCATTTTGAGTGAAAGAAAAGATGAAGGGTACTACTCCAGTTTGATAGGAAGATATTTGAAAGATAGCCAGATGAAATTCAGGGCATTTTTCAGAGTTTCGAGATACAGTTCTCAGTCTATTAATTGCTCATCTAATTCCTCTTTACAGCTCACGGTATACACACAAGAAAGAACTAATACCAAAAATACAAAGCACGACAATAAACACCAAATCTCCCAGCTTATTGTCACAAGACTACTGCGTGTCGCGCAGAAATCAACGTTCGGATACCGCTACCGCACGACGCAGCGGGAGAAGTGCAGCGTCCCTGCGCGACAATCATGCGCGTGACTACAGCTTTGATTTCCGCGTGTCGCATCACGCTCACGCAAGCGTCATTGCGTGGTTGTTAAAAAACCAAGGAGTAACACTAACCGTACCGTGGCGAAGAGCAGGCTGACCACGCGGCAACTGTATTGAGCAGTAGGAAATGTTCAATTGTCGTTTTCTGCGTCACGGCATATTTATGTGCTGTACGATTTGTCTCCATTAGGAGTCAACTCTACTGCGATCGTTCGAAACGTCGGTAATTATTTCCAGTCGATATGACGCACACAGCCCATATGAATCATCATCAACACCGCTGTAAGAGTCTCCGTTTATATATTTATTGTTTAACGATGTTATCAGTAGGTCGAATTACATTTCATCCAATTGTAGGAGCAGTGAATTTTAAATCGCAAGAGGAAAGGCTTTTCTCGTGATTGCCTCAAGAGACTGGGTAAAACCACGAAATAACTCAGTCATGAAAATCTTCCAAGCCAAGTTTCGAAAAGGGAGAACGTCAGGCGATTGAGATCTGCGCTCTTCTGGAATATTACGCAGATTTGATTGGTGGTTCTGTACCGACGTTTCTGGACAACCTATCCGTCCCATTTCAAGGGTCATGAAGTCCAAGAAGAAAGCCCTTCTTGGACTTCATGACCCTTGAAGATGGGACCAATGGGTTGTCCCACGACGTCGGACCAGAACCACCAATCAGCGCTGAGTAATATCCCAGAAGAGCGCAGATCTCATCATCTACATCGCGGCGGAAGCCTAAAATCACGCTTAAGGCGATTCTTCCCACCCGTGACAATCTAACTGACAAACGTTGAACAGATTCTGATGTAATGTGGACATCCCTAGCCCAACACAACGGTTACCCTATCGAGAAATATAAATTTATAAAATGGCACGCAAAGCTGCGCGATTTTTTAAACGTATCTAACTTTGTAGATGAGAGTCCCTGCTCTGAAGTTAACTCTCCTTTCGTTCAAACCGGAAGTGTATAACAGTCTGCCACAGAACCCACATATTCACACACCATTCCTTTAATCTTGCATCTACGCTTCGTTCTACTGTGCGGTCAGATTTCAGGACTAAAACTATGCAGAAATTTCGTTCCTCACAAATGCTTCATAAGTGCCGCATTCATCACTACCCTTTGATTTTATAGTCCTAGGGTTATTTGGCGGGAAGTAACACAAATAACACAGTTCATACACATATATTTACATATGGAAATTAACTACCATCCAATATCGTAACCACACAAGCGGAAATGTTACACTAAACACGGTTTACTCATAAGCCAATCACAGATTATATTTCAGAATATGCTCCATTAACTAGTGAAATTCTGATCGACAATTGAATGGAAAATTTTTACCACTCATTCCCATTGATAGCTACAGTTTCTATTAATATCTAACATAATGATCCTCTCAAACTTTGTAGCCCTTGAGAGGCATTTTATGATCACATTTTCGTTGGATATTTAAGCTATGAAATTTAAATATTTCTTAAAAGACGACTCCATAAAACATGTACAATCCACAGTAGAAGATTTAAGTGTACCGGAGTGTTACGTCGTATCGATTGATAAACAGCTACCGGCATTTTGAAGGATCATAGTGCCTTCATTGTCAAGGTAATCATTTACGAACTGACACGGTGTCACATCCCAGAAGACCTACACCTTCAGCAGCAGCGCTGTGAGAACCTCAAATATCGCGCATACAGTAGTCCATAAGCGCATACTGACACTGCACTGACAACAGTTACGACTGTCAAACTGTCACTGACTACTCACATAATCTGGTCATAACAAAAATGGCACCAGTTCTGAATGTGGTTTCCATGGAAATTACACAACGCGACAGACACACATTACGAGAAGAACTGTACTGTTAATTAACTCACACCAACAAATGCACCAAATCAAGTTTGTCATTGATTTCTTTATTAAAAGATTACCCCAATACGCATTTCGGCACTTCTACATTGCCATCATCAGGGGGATCGTTGGAGTTTGTACACAGACCAATGTTCTTGAGTTACATCAGAACAGTTAAGGCTGTGTATGGTAATATTTACAATATTGTTATCACTTTGTATAAAATTGTACAATAATAGTATTGTTAAAATTGCTAAAACAATAGTAAAACAGTATAGTATATTATATTAAAGTACATGCTGTGATGTAATTCATAAATTATTGGCAGCGTGGTTCCTGTATTTTCCGGTGTGCTGTTTTGCGCCGGTCATCTGTATGTATTGCTGTGTGGTAGACCCTCCTCGTTCCGTGTCTGCGTGGTTTACTATTGTTTTAGCAATTTTAACAATACTACTATTGTACAATTTTATACAAAGTGATAACAACAATATTGTAATATTACCATACACAGCCTTAACTGTTCTGATGTAACTCAAGAACATTGGTCTGTGTACAAACTCCAACGAGCCCCCTGATGATGGCAATGTAGAAGTGCCGAAATGCGTATTGGGGTAATCTTTTAATAAAGAAATCAATGACAAAACTTGATTTGGTGCATTTGTTGGTGTGAGTTAATCAATTGTACAAAAATGCACGTTGAATATAATGTGAAAGAACTGCACTGTTCAGACACACTTTCGAACGCTCAAGCCATCTTCTTGTATGCATACATAGTTTAAGCCAGTGACGTGCAAAATACGGCCCGCGGGCCACATGCGCCTTCTACCTTTACAATGCGGCCGCGATCTAATTTCAGGAACACGGAAAAAAAATGTATGAAATTCGATGAAAAATTATTTAATCCGCATTCATACAAAAATCAAAATATAAATTGACTTCTCTCTTTAAATTTTCAGTATCCTCTCTTTTCCTTAAGGTCATCCAGTAGCTATTTACGTCGTCTTCCTCATCTTCTCATCCCTTCTATGTTTCCTTCACTAACGTATTTTAGGTGGTTCTTATGCAAGATGTGACCAATCTAGTTAGACTTCCTTCGTTTTACTGTTAATGCAGGACAGTCCTCTCCTCCTTGACTCTATGTAACGCTTCTTCATTTCTCACACGATCGGTCCAACTGATCTTGTCCATTCTTCTCCAGCACCACATTTCAAAACTTCCCAAGTATTTCTGACCTATTTCCGAAGTGTCCACGTTTCAGCACCACACAAAGCTATGCTCCAAATGTATAAATTTACAAGTTTCTTCCTTAAATTTAAGTCCAATCTGCTGGTGGAAAGAGTCTTTTTCTTGTTGAATGCTTCTTTTGCCATCGCAATCCTGGATTTAATATCACGTGTACATCTTGCATCATTTGTTACCATGCTATCCAAATAGTTCAAATATTCCACATTCCCCAGCTGTTTTTGATCTATCACAATCTACATGCCATTACAAACCCTAATTCCAAAAATCCAGGTGCCAGCTGAAAATTCTAGGCGCCACAAGGGTACATGAAACAAGCTCAATACTCAGGACCCACAAATGTTAGGCGCCACCGTAAAAAGTAAAGTCGCCTGGGCGACCTGGAGCGCCGCGTTTGTGCTTCCTTTGCCCTAATTTACAGTATTTCAATTTTGATTTGTGAAATCGTCTATGGACTGCAGTATACTGCTGATGATCCTAAACAGAGAGACATGGGGTCAGCTGCGTGCTGTTCTGTACATCCCTGCTGTACTGACGTAGCTGTTTGTTATGAAAACCTATCGCTATCTGATGTCTGAAAACAATAGAGGCTGGTTTCAGAGCTTGTACACCGGACAACAACATTACATCCCCCAGTTCCCATTGTCGCGTTGTCCCTTCCTGTCACCATGGTCGCCCGAAAACAATAACACTTGCACAATAATCGCCACTGGAATGGAATACAGCGCAGTGGGAGGCAGTATCAGCTGTGGGCCAGTTATCTCGAATCGCGGGTCTTGCTCTACGCAGCCTTGCAAAATGTACTGCTTATACAATAACGAGTTTTTTTTATAATGGTATGGATACCGGAGACTCTCTGTCCGGGGGTGAAACAGCCGGAGCATGAAACTGACCACTCGCTACCATTTACTTCCAAGATTAAAAATGTTTGGAGTTTAACCTCTACACCCTCTACGGATCATATCTGGGGAAAATTAACACTTTAAAGCATGAATGGAGAGTGATACATGCGTAAAACTAACCAACTCCACGGAGCAAAGATCGAAGCTAATTGTTCCTCAGCTAGTGAAGAAATTCCCCACATTTTTGTAACCCAAAGGTTCATTACCGTGTGTACAAAAGCTCACCACTTGTCCCCATCCTGAGCCAGATGAATCAAGTCCACGTCCCACTTATATTTCTTGAAGACTAATTTTAATATCATCCTCCCGTCAACGCCTAGGTCTTTCAAGTAGTCTTTTTCCCTCAGTTTTCCCCCACCAAAACCCTGTATGCACCTCTCCTCTCCTCCATAAAGACGCACGGTATAACTCACCATCCAATGAAGCAGAGTGACTGTTCTATGTTCCACCTGCTGTAAAACCAAAATACTGCATTTGCCCATAGAATAGGCACATTTACGCGTTCTGTACGATTTTTTTAATAAACCATGATCATTCACCCAAATACAATTAACCGGTCGGTATATGTAATGGAGACGCAGCGTGTTTTCTGTGAGGTGGAAGATGAACTGTTCTATGTTATTTAGTTAAACTTCAGGCTTCAAAAGTCTACGTGACAACCCAATTTCGATACAGGAACTGAATACGAAAGGATTGATTAAAACAGTTGTGGCCCATACCTTCTATGAGCTGGTCCAGCATGCCGTAGATGTGTGTGGTAGCTTCGTCCGTCATGACCCAGCCGCCCGTCATGATCTCCAGACGTCCCTCGGCCAGCAACTTCCTCACCACACGGCGCTTCGTGGGGTGGGCGCTGCAATGAGATGAACAAATTATCTGAGCGTCGCATAACGAGCATCAGGCTACAATGAGGCTACGGTGAGGTTTCAGAGGGGCAGAGGAGCTAGCCTGAACGTTGCGTAATGGGCATGAGGTTACATAGAGGCTACGGTGAGGTTTCAGAGGGGCAGAGGAGCTAGCCTGAACGTTGCGTAATGGGCATGAGGTTACATAGAGGCTACGGTGAGTCTTCAACGAGGCTTCAGTGAGTCATAGCAAGAAACCTGAACCTTGCAGAATATGTCTCAGGGTACAGAGTCATGATGGTACAAACTGACCAGCTCCTTTTGGGTACATACTTCCTTTGCCTTATATAAGATTTAGGGCCACAGGAATCAAAACACGATTTGAACAAGGGCCTACTATCTCGTTGGCGCCCTATATAACATTTTAGACACCTCGGAAATAAAAAGCCACATGCGTACAAGCTGACCAGTAATTCCATGCATCAGATGTCTCTGAGACATGTTTAAAATGAAAAGCCTTCCACATAAAATGCATGCAATTGTGTTTAATTCTCTAAAGATCTCTCAATTCACACGCGTAAAGTGCAATATAAATGCTAAATGTGCTCGCACGCCATCTACATTCATACATAATTGTAACTGCCCACTTGCCATTCTGTTGTTATGCAGCAATCAGAGTTGTTAGTAATTACGGATGGGACCAAAAGGTAGCAGCAATGAATGGAAGCTAGAGGTATCTGTGGCTCAGCTGGTATTACAGTCACCGCCATTCCTAAAACGTTACGTAGCGTGCATATTTAGTGATATCGTGATTTCAAGGGTCCCTCAAGGGCTATAACGTGCAACAGCAGATCCCTGGAAGGATTATCTGTGGAAACCGTGGCTAGAGATGGGATTTGTCAAAATTTCCCTTTGAAACTTCAATGGGCATTGTACTGTGTATATTTTGTTGAAATTCGATATGGAATACTGTTACTACGCTCTGTCGAACAGCTATGTGTTTCGGCCACACTGATTCATAACAAAGCTTCTGCATGTAAACTTAAATGGACTTTTCCATGTAGCCCATGAAAATGCCACAGATTTTGCTGAATTTAGACATAAGACATTAAAAAATACGCACTTCATTGAATCTATTTTTAAGCAAGGTTAATAAATTTCAGACAAAACCGCTGGCAATTCTGTATACAGCATTCTTTGGTGCACTCTTCCCAGTCATTAGGCGCGTTCGCAAAATTGGGAAGAGCGACAATTAGCTTCGTCATGTCTGTCTGTCTAACCGTCCGTTTGTCCTTCCGCATGGAAAAACTCGACTCCCACTGGACGGATTTTCATGAAATTCAATATTTCAGCATTTTTCGAAAATCTGTCGAAAGAATTCAAGTTTCATTACAATCTGACAATAATAACGGATACTTTACATGAAGACATGTGCATTTATGATAATATGTCACTGAATTCTTGTTAGAAGCAGATATGTTTCAGACTAAAGTTGTACAGAAAATCAAAACACACATTTTATGTTCAACGACGTTTTCGGAAAATCGTTCCGTTTATGAGATAATATGGGAAAATATGGTAGAGCCAGACAGGCCACATGACAATATAATACGGCGAACGCGCTTTGCATGCCGGATAACTAAGGCTACAGACACACACTCAGAATATGTAATACTTATTACTTTTCCACAGCAATAATGGTTACGAGAACGCGCCTCAGTGTTATATTACAGTAGATTGCCTGTCTTGTTTTCAATATTTAAGGCACACATTTTAAATGTCTGCAACATCCGGTGCTTTAGGCATCTGTAAACAGTGGCGTATCGATCTGAAGACACACCACTTTGTTCACACTCTTAGAACCAAGATGCGTTCTGAAACCACAGACACGGAATATACCGAGCTACAGTGACAGAAAAAAGTGGCTCAAGCTCTAGCACTTATAAATTGCATTCAGGAGGTGACCTATTCGAATCTTGAGCAGTACATTCACTATCCTCATGCTTGTCGTGGTTTGATCGTTTCTTCAGCTATATTAATTTTATAAATCTACAAGGACAGCCTCCCTTCATATCCTTGCCCATTCAGTTCACTGACACTGTGCAGCCTGAGCTACTAAAGGCGCAATTAAATAAATGCTCAAATCGAAATTAAGATTATATGGCATGGAATGTAATATATAGAAAGCTAATTTTTCCCATGGCGCAACAGCCCCTTGTTGGCCAGGGCCTCCTCATTATCGAGGCTTCACGATCACAATCAGACACACCACACTCGGTACGACTCCTCTGGACGAGTGATCAGCCCGTCGCAGAGACCTCTACCTGACAACACACAACACTCACAAGACACAGACATCAATGCCCACGGTGGGATTCGAACCCGCAATCCCTACATGCGAACGGCCGCAGACCCACGCCTTAGACTGGGCGGCCATTGGGCAGAGACGGATATTAGACAAGGTAAAATGGACATTGCATGGCAAGCTTGTGTGCAGTGCGATAATGTTAGCGTTGTATAACAACAGGGGATGTCTAGACAGCTGGATAACTACTGCTGCTTAAGGAAGACCGGATACAAAATGCTAGTCAAGTGTTGCGTTGTTTACACACAAAGGAAACACTGCTTCGAAAAGTTATGGATGGTTTAAGCCTGAGATGATGGAAAACGTCTAAGATATCAGTCACGACACTGTACATACACCAGGTATCCACAAATGTACCAACAATCTACAAGCCACCTCCAAATTCTACACGCCAGAAGGGCGACATGAGACAAATTCCATACTGAGGACCCAAAATTCTGTCGCGACCTGTCAACCTTATTTGGCGCTTTCTGCTCGATGCATGTGAACTGATAAACATTTTCGTATATAAGGGAATGAACCGCAATGATTAAGCTGAAAATATTAGGCGCCACCGTACAAAATTTAGTTGCCCGGGATTTGTGTAGCCCTGCTATATAGCCTTGTCAGAGTCGTTTAAAGTTTAATTCTTTGCTACTGCTTAAAATTAGACGTTCAGAACAGAATTTTCAACAGACCAAGCAATTATTATGCAAAAGGGCTCTCAAGTGGCAAAACCTGGTTCTCCGGCCGACTACGCTTTCTGAGGGTTAGTCGATTTCTCCAGCGTGTATTGGGGAACTTACTACACTTCTTCTTCTTCTTCTATGGATCTTTGTTCCATTTTCGGGCCATGACCTCACCGTTGTCGGGGTTTCGAGACAATTTTTACGAGGTAAGGATGTCAGACCCACGCACAACCCCCAACCTGGAAGGTCACGGAGTATCTCTTTGTTGGGCAGGGGTGGCTCTACCAGCAGCTAGGCTTCCGCCGGCATAGAATTTAGTACTGTCACATAGCCTAAACTTTGTATCTGATAAAGCGTTGTATAAATAACCCATCATTCAGTGCTGTTGTCTTCACTAAAAATCCGTAACAGCAAACATACAGACAGCCTGAAGGCTATACTTTCCCTGTAACATTTGTACTTCAGCTAATGAAGCTGATAGCTTGTGATCGGCGACACAAAGGCACCCTGCTCTGTTACCACGGTGACAGCTAACATTAGCACTGTCCATTACATCTGCTTTGTACTGTCTGCAGATCTGCTTGCTGTAGGAGGTTTCATCAGCTGATTAGCTGGGCGGCATCGCAACTCCCACCTTTGTTCGTACTGATCAGAATAATGCGCCCCCATACTGTGCAACCGAGACACTGGCTGATTGGATATCTCAGTTGCTGGACTGCGTCAGTGCCTGCGCGATTTAGCATCAGCTGTGTAAGTATGTAAACACTTTTATGCGGTATATCGCAACATTTGTTACGCCAATACTGTGTGAAATTCACATAATTATATAAAAGGTGCCACATCAATTAGGCAAAAGAAAAAGTTGTCCCGTACATGCCATGAAGACACAGTGGGGGGAGTAGAGGTATAGCTCCACTCAACCTGGACCTCGGAGTTTGATGGAGGTGAAGTCGTCACAGTCCTGCCTCTTTGACCCCGGGAAAGAACGCCGTTACCCATCGAAGGACAGGCTGGATGGGCCCCACAGCCGGTTTGGACGTGTTTGGAGATAAAATCTACTCCGACAGGGATTCGAACTCCGGTCCGTCCAGCCTTTAGCCTAGTCCTATAACGACTATGCTACCCGCAGAGATTAGTATAATACTTAAGATATGTTCAACGAATCATGATCCTCACGTACAGGCTACAACTAGCGTACATAAATATTTAGATTTTAATTTTGACAGTGTAAAATGTGCCACACTAATTTTGGTAGTCCGTTTATTTTTGTATGCAGTAGAACTTGCTTGCAATGCAGCGTGGGTACCTAAAAATGCTCCGAATTCACAAGGTGTATGTTACTTGGAAATAACATTACTACATGCAGAGTAGTATTCCATATATGAGGAAGTTGTTTTCAAAAACACGTGTGTCCACTTCAACAGACTTATATCTATGGGAAAATGTGCACGATACAAACCTCTATTAGCGGTTAAAACTACAGTAGTCAGGTGGTGGTTAGTCACATCTCCATGCATTTAGCTTACAAAATGCATGCTTTTTTCGTACATCCGTTTATCTGTCGGTTTCATGTGATTACAACTAAATTCTTGTCACAATTTGACACCCGTATTCCTTTTAAATTAGCTCCTCATATTTAAGTATATGTATTTATGATCCAAATAAACGAACACACCTGAGCCTTGATTTCATAGACCTAATGACGCCTGTTGCAATGTGTTTGAACAAGTCATTAAGCGTCTCGTCATGTCATTCATTACAGCCTCCTGTTACTGCCTGTTCTCAGCACCCTGTTCTCAAACGCCCACAATTATCAAGATTATCTTCTCGCGATGTGACGTCTTGGGTGCCTGCCGGTTCTTAGTGCCACTTTCAGCCGGTCTCGGATGTCGGATACCAATGCCACGCTTGAATGTTGCGGGCTGCATTGTTAGAAAGTGACGTACAGCGACAACAGTTGTTATCTCAATACGGAAATTATGCAAGTACAGGTAACGAATACGTCGTGTTTACTACCGTGTAGGGCCACGTGGTCACACATCAAATTACACGCAACAAGGAGCTTCCCTGGAGTTGTAACGACTGTGATCGTGTTAGTTAGTACCTTGTACGGCCACGTGATCACACATCAACTTATACGAAACTAGGGGCTTCCCTGGGGTTGTAACGACTGTGATCGTGTTAGTACCTTTTATGGCCACGTGATCACACATAAACTTACACGAAACTAGGGGCTTCCCTGGGGTTGTAACGACTGTGATCGTGTTAGTTAGTACCTTGTACGGCCACATGATCACACATCAACTTATACGAAACTAGGGGCTTCCCTGGGGTTGTAACGACTGTGATCGTGTTAGTACCTTGTATAGTCACGTGATCACACATCAAATTACACGAAACTAGGGGCTTCCCTGGGGTTGTAACGACTGTGATCGTGTTAGTACCTTGTATAGTCACGTGATCACACATCAAATTACACGAAACTAGGGGCTTCCCTGGAGTTGTAACGACTGTGATTGTGCTAGTACCTTGTACGACCACGTGATCACACATCCAACTACACGCAACTAGGGGCTTCCCTGGACTATGAAGAGAATCGACTGTGTATTGCAGGAACTGTGTTAAAATATACAAACGACAAAACATTGACTTAGGAGTTAAGTGGTTAGCTTCAGGTCCCGGCTGTCTTACCCCCAGTAGCCCCAGAGCCGGTTTGAACGTTTCGGGGGAGCGAAAACTCCTTTTTAACCCCGCCTGGGACCAGTCTGTAGCCTAGCAAATATACAGATTATGCTACCCCGGCTCCGAAAATAAATTATAAGAAAAATTTCTTATATTTCGCGAAAGACATTACAGTTTTATAAACCTGAAACAGGGTGACTACAAAGTGGGTGCTTGGCTAATGTATCAAGCAAAAATAGAACTCAGAAAAGAAAAACACATTTTTTTACTTTTAGAAACTTACTTAAGTACCATTTTGACACAGGGTGCCGAAAAGCACTCAACATGTTAAATCAAAGTGTTAATATGAAATGCCGACACAAATGTAAACCTTACGCAGATTGTATTTTCAAATTAGTACATGTCTCAGCAAACATTCACGCATGTAAGCCACTAAACAGCAGTACGGCAGGGTGCAACACAGAACAGCAATGCATGAAGGAACCGACAAGCGGTAACCACATTACGTGGCACGTAAATTGGACCGGGGCGCGCGGTGCCGTATATAATTAAAGGCTTATGCGATCTAATACACTCCCCACGCATGCTAGACGAGAAACTGTCAGGGTATCTTACTGCAGTGGACAGAGAACCATGCTCTACACATTTAATTTATGTACACAGCAAGGCGAAAGGTCAAGTTTACACTCCGTAGAGTTTCAGCTCAACCACGTCAGTCATTTTAAGATTGGCAATGCAGAGACAGAGGGGTCAAAAGGCTGACTCGGGTCCTGGTGGGGTATACCGATGCCCATAGGTATACACCATTAAATATCAGGAAATGCCCCCCTGTAACGGGGTTGGGTCAGCAAGTCCTATCTCTCACCCCAAGTGGTGGCCCTGGTAATTCGCTCTGAGGTGAGAGCTCAGAGTGTAGCTGAGAGAGAAGGACGAAAGGCGAGTTTCCGGCGCCTTAAAACGGGAGCATTGGGCTAAGGGAAGGAAAACCCTGACAGAAAACCAAGGGGGAGGGGGGCCTCTGTAGGTGGATAAAACCAGCCTCCCTAGGGGAAGGAACCCTGATTACAAACCCGGGCCTCCAGGGTGGGGGTTGAGCATAGGGCCAACAACCCTATCTCGGTAAAAACGTGTTACGAAACCTTATGATGAGCCTCGGAAATGGAGGCGAATTGTCGAGGAAGCTAAGGCCCACCGCGGGCTGTGATGCTAAGGAAGAAGAAGCAGAAGAAGAAGAATAAGAATGCGGAGACATAATTACGAACAGGCGGAATGCAATCTTAGGTCAACCGCGGACTTCAAGTATCCGCGTCTAACTTTGGCAACCGCCATGTTTATCTTTAGGTATCAACGGTTTAAAATTTGTGTAGGCCTCACACACTGAAAATATAGGGGGCTTCCGTACCCGATAGTCATGTTTGACGGACTCTTAATGGCATATGAAGCAATTTTCAAAGGCTACAAAACTTTTTCGAAGTGTCTTTTTGTGGCATCTCATTATCATACTTGTTTTTTTAAAATGTTATTATTTAACTTTTTTTGCGTTTGGTGAAGGAACAGTGGGAGGATAATATTAAAACAGATTTTCAAGAAATAGGATGCGGGAGACATGGACTGGACTGATCTGGTTCAGGATGCGGACAAGTTGTGGACTCTTGTGAACACGGTATGAAACTTTTGGGATCCATAAAATGCTGAAAAAATTTGTGACTACCTGAGGAACTAACGTTTTCTCAATATGGACTGTGTTCCATAGAGTTAGTTAGTTAGTTATTCTGGTGCAGGAACAGAAAAATTTGGGCCTTAACGAGTGTTACGTGTGGCCACGGCTCCCTTATCCCCAAATGTCCCACATTGTTTGCGTCTCATTCAGCGCGATTCTGCCAACTTCGCTGCTTTCCATAAACGTACCCTCCACTGTCAGCGAACGATTGTTGTACCTTTGCTGGGATTCCAATCACCGCCGTGCAGACCGCAGAGAAATACGTGCAAAATATAATTAGATAGACGAACTACAAGAAACATATGTGTATATGTAACTAACTGTGGAGAACTCGCTTTGGAAGAGGCTATGGACCTGTCGTAAGACAGACTACAGAATAAATGAAACCAACAGCAGCACACGACAAACGTCATCACATGCTGAGTACATTAGTGGAGCCATCTGACAGTTTTACTGACAACTGCACTGGCATATGCGGTTAGCCTGCAGATTTCCCCAGCGCTATGAAATTTCACAGCCTACTGATTATCTACATCCATCTACGTTACACGTCATAAACAATGCAAACTATAACAGGACACTTTAACATTTTAAATGATACATTAAGGTTAGTGCACTGCAAGAAACAGACCCTTATCATTAATTCAGGTTCTAAAAGCGAAACGATGTGACATCAAAACCTTCTGTATTATTCATAGCGTGGCGTTGCACGATGATGTCTTGTATATACTCGTACCAAACGGTTCGCTTTTTATGCATTAAAAAGTAGGATTATACCGGAACTTTGTGGCGAAACAGCGGTGGGCCTTACAAAACAACCTCCAAGGAGATAATAACCTAACAGTCGGTCAGCTATTCAAAGAAATTTGCCTTTTTTGCGGCTCTCGCTGGGAGGCAGAGATCCCTTTATACGCAATAAGCCGTACACAATTCCCTAGTGATTAAACATAACTAGGTATCGATCGCATTATACATTATAAGCGCTGATGAATCACCAGGTTGGCAGGGCGGAAGAAAACCGGAAAAGAATTGTACATTCTATAATAAGTTTACGTCTACTTTAGCTGGGTTTTCTATAAAACCAAGTTCACTTAATTACTGATATAGGTTATCGCACGTGTTTAATGAAACTCTCACTTAATAATTGTGGTTCGAATCCCGGAAAAGGAAAGACATTTTTCTCCTCTCCAAAATATCCAGACCGAATCTGAGGCTCAACCAGTCTCCTATTCAATGGGTACCGGGGTTCTTTCCGGGTGTCAAGCGGCCGCGGCATGGAGCTGACCAGTCACCTTCATCTAGGCCGAGGTTAAGAATGAGTGGAGCCATACCTCTACTCCTATATGCCTTCATGGCGTGCACAGGAACAACCTTACCTTGATAATTGTAGGGTCACTCACATGTAGGCGTATGCTAGAAACGTCTGTACGCTTCTTTAAGTGGGGCGGTGTCGCAGTTGGTTGAGGCACTGCGCCACAAGACCGGAGGTTCCGTGTTCGATCCCCGTTAGGGTCCTTGGACATTTTTAAGCGACCTATACTTTCTGTCCGCCTTCAGGAGCCCGGGGTCCACTCAGACTCTAACAGAAATAAGTACCAAGGAATTTCCTTGTGGGTAAAGCGCGGCCGGCGCGTAGGGCTACAGCTCTGCCTTCCTAGTTGTGTGCCGAATGTCAAAGTGAGGATGGAAGCCCAACATTACATCCTCCCTCTGAGTCTTCATGACTTGTTAGGGGAAAGCTAGCTAAGCTTTTACGCCCCTTGGATTAAATTCACAATAAAAACATAACACGACACAACTGCAAACTTCTAAGTTGTGACACCGTGTCGTCTTGTAAACGGTTACCTACGTTCTTGTAACATAAAGATGGAGGCAGAACGAAAAGTCGATAATCCCCTACACGACTACAGGGTATCCCATACCAGAACCCACAATCTGAACTATCACTATCATGCAAAACTCCAATTTCATCAAATGACAATTACCGCAACCTCGTTACGACCGACGTACGAAAATCAGCGAAGTGCGTTAAACACACCATTATAATTACACACACGTTATAAAAATTAATTATGTGATATGGCAAATGATTCCAATATTTACAGACGTGTTACGGTCCGGCGTTACAAACGTTCCACCTACAAGGTAGCCTGATGAATGAACGGTCGGGTAAACATATCGTTAAATCGTATAAGGCAGGCCACATAACAGACAGCTGCGGAAAAAAACAGTTGTGCTTAAATATTACACTGAAGTTTTATTCTAATAATGACGTGTTGTAAGTACAGGCGGACTGCTGCATTACTAACGAAATGGCTGACAAATTTTATAAATGTAATCAGTTAAGCCATAACATGGCCCTTCATGCCGATATGTAAAGGGTACATCTTTAGTAAAACAGCTGCTGTTTGTACTGACTAACGAGGAACTTAATGATCTGTACTCATCACCAAATATTATTCGGGTGATCAAATCGAGAAGAATGAGGTGGGCGGGGCATGTAGCACGTATGGGTGAGGGGAGAGGTGCATACAGGGTTTTGGTGGGGAGACCTGAGGGAAGGAGACCACTTGGAAGACCGGGGCGTAGATGGGAGGATAATATTAAAATGGATCTTCAAGAAGTGGGATGGGGGGGCATGGACTGGATTGATATGGCTCAGGATAGGGACATGTGGCGGGCTCTTGTGAGTGCGGTAATGAACCTTCGGGTTCCATAAATCGCGGGTAATTTCTTGACTAGCTGACGACCTGCTAGCTTCTCAAGAAGGACGCTGCTCCATGGAGTTAGTTAGTTAGTTAGTTTAGTTTGTACTGACGGTCTATTGATGTCAGTATTAATAACAAATAAGGCTACCTAATCAGACCACTCCCCAATGCTAATATTTTCGTCAAAACCTCAATATTTATTTACCAGTTTATAGTTTCTTACAATTAAAACACTTTCTACAGTCGAACTCGGTTATAACGCCACGAAGGGGACTGAATAATTTGTGTCGTTATAAACGAGTGTTGTTATAACCGAGGAGTATAACGTTATTGTTAACAGTGCAGAATTAATTGGTACCACAGTATATCTGACGCTATATACGAGGTGTCGCTTAAAGGGATGTCGTTATAACCGGGTTCGTCTGTATATGTTATGCACGAAAATGCAGAAGTTGACACATCTCTATGTTATTAATATTGTACTAACATCACTACGGGCCACAATAAATTTCTTCTCACTCCCTAATTTGTACAGCCCTTGTCAAAATGACTGATTAACTCTGTCCTGACATAAACCATGATCGCATCCTGCTTGATCCTTGCCTTCGCCGTAGACCAAATAATTTCATCTTACCCTTAACCTCTCCAGTTCATATACCATCAACAGGCTTCACCAATTTTGCAACGACAGAAGAAAGTAAAAGATTTACAAAACTACTACTGTCGCAAGGTAATGGCCCGGAATTCCAAAATCAAGGTGGTTTTAATGTTTTTACGCTCCGAGGCCCCGAACATGTGCTAGATGGTTTAAGGAGACGTTAACCCCTAAGTAGCAAGTTGCATGGAGGCCAGAGGTAATCTTTAGAGCACAGTAGGCGCCACTCCTTTTATTTACTTATTCTTTCACCTGAGCGGCTTCCGGGAAGTTCTGAAAGGCTTCGAAGATATTAGTGTCACGCCGTGTCGCTTAAAGGCGCCAGACAAACATCCGAACTGGAAAATGCTAAGTTGTTTGTACGCGAAGGTAGGAAAGAAGCTTAATTGAGAAGACGGGGAGCGCAGGCAGCGAGTCCACTTCATATAGGCTACTTCATTAGGAAAAGAGCTGCTAATAAACACAACGTTAAAACAAACTGCCTGTTTTTTATTCTATAATCACCGTGCATTTTTCACAATTATTGTTAAGTCACCAACTGAATGCACTATTTATTAAAAAAAAAACAGCCGAAATATATGTAGGGTTTTACTAAAATATTTTAAGAAACCATAAAGTGTTTTTTAAAATAAATAGTGCATTCAGTTGGTGACTTAACAATAAAACTGCCTGTTGTTAATAATACAAAGTTGAACTGCCTACTGTTTGGATATAAACAAAAAATTATAGACTTCGCCTTAACTGGTGTAAACCGATGAGATAACAGTGCAAAACAAATGCACATCACATATGCCAGCTGTATCTTTTTATTTTAAGATTTTGTATACAAAGAGCCTGATGATGCTCCTAACAACGACCGAAACATGTAGCTAGACATCTAATAGAGAACACAAGTTGTGTTAAGGCCGAAAACTATGTACTTGGAGATATCGGACAGGAGAACGGTATGATAACCATTGAGATACCCAATACAACATTTTATAAAAATCTGTTTAGGTTGAGTTCTTTCCTACGGACAAACATGGCGACGATAATAGCAGAATTTTTGCCAGTTTTCTTTGCTGAAGCGCCAATGATCTGAACCGGCCAATCCAGGAACATGATGCTTCTATATCGCGTTTCCGACGTGCTTGGAATTAGCGTATACTCGTACATCGAAGAATTCGCGGCACCGCACAAACTAGACTCACTGGCATGTAAAAGAATTGTCAGAAAATTAATGAAAGGATGCGACTGTGACGTATTTCAACCTAAGTTCCTGGTATTCGATTGGGATTTGGCAAGCCGCGAACCCCAGAGGCAGCGGATAGGCTTCTATGCTTGTTCGGACAAACAAAGAGACAGTCTGCGGTCTGAACACTCTAGCGATGTGCCGTGTGCACCAACTGCGCCGCATGTCACGGGATACTTACTCATTATGTCTGGAAGTGTTTCTTGTAATGACAGTCTCTTATCATCCTGTCTTAGCTAAGACTGTAGATTACATCCGTGTTGAGATAATGAAACTGTTATGGGCCTCTGTTATCTCTGTAATACTGGTTGCATGCAACGTGGATTCGTGCCATCGGGAAGTCGTAAAACTCTGTTTATGGGGCTAAGTGGGCCTTCCGACATGAGCAGAGTAACGAACGTGTGCAAAATGTAGGAGGTAACGTCACTGACACTCCTGAGCGATATACAGACTGCACGAAATTTCGGGCAGTCGTAACGCCGGAAAAAGGGGGAGATGAGTTGTAAATTTCACATAACCGGCTGCCTTGTCCGCCGGTTATCGCTGGTTCTGCAATCCCGTGGTCATACATGTTGACAAGTTAGGAAATGCGTGATTTCAGGCTTCCGCCGCGGTGTAAATGAGATATGCGCTCTTTTGCGATTTTACGCAGCATAGAATGGTAGTTTCACACGGACGTTTCGGGACAAACTATCGGTCCCGTTTTCAAGGATCCAGCTTGACCCTTGAAGATGGGACCGACAGGCTGTCCCGCAATGTCGGAGAGAAACTACCATTCTAGGCTGCGCAAAATTCCAAAAGAGCGCAGATCTGAAGTTAGGAAATGCACGCACGTCGCAAGAAAAGTGAATGCATATCTGTAGCGTGTGTTACGATGATTTCTTTTTTGCAAAGGTCCATCTAAACTTCATCGCCGTTTTAAGGGTAGATACATTTAATATATTAACGACAGCAAATACAATAAACAAAGTATGCACAACATGTTACATACGCTACACAAACTGAAAAAATAGAAACCTTTGGGGTCTTTTAGCGACAACCTTTAATTACGTTGGTCTGTCTAACCAAAATTTCGTAAGCATATCTTGTTAACGTCTCTTCAAAACGAAAAGACACGTAACAGGCCTACGCTACGTGAGAGGGACATAAACTGCGAAGTTCAGGAGGGACACAGTCCCCACGAGGACGTGTCCCTGTCCCTTAATCTACTGCCGTCTGTCCATCGACAAACTTCAGTTTGGCGTTGCTCTGTCTCCTTTCATCTTAATCCAATTTACATAAATTTCCCCCGCAACGGATCTTTCCTTCAGCTCCTTCCAGGACTCCTCGACGAAAACATTCAGGCGGATAAAGTGCTTAAGGCTCTTCCCACGGGTTGTAACTGCAGTCTGGCGCACAATTACTGAGCAAATTTGCGATGAATTCAAATCGTGGGAAAAGCGGAGCGATTAAGGAGGCCCGGGAGAAAGTTTCAGTTGTTCCCTATAAGCCGAGCTATTTAAGACACACTCGTAAAGCCACTTCCATCGGAGGACCACAAAGAATTTACCTGTTGTCGGTCCTGCCTTTGCCTTTCCTATCGAACGACTGTTATTCCTGCTCCCTGAGGTTTCATAACCCCTACTTAGCCACGACGCATGACTCCGCGTCCGAAAACGACGTGACGTAACATCCAAGAAAACCCGACGCTTCTTCTGGAAACTGCATTCGAAGGGCTTTTGAAGTGGACGGGCGACTGCTGTGTCTCCAGCCCCTTTGGGATCTCTGAAGCCATCAGCTATGTGACCGCCTTGAGACCCAGGCACTCCTCAGCGACGGTATTCCACAGTATCCGAGTTTCTGACGGGCGTCACTGTGTGTGTCAGAAACACCAACTCAAGGTACCTTCTGGCAGGCCTTCACAGTCAATCGTGTCAGCAGTCTGTTAAACGGTTTAAGGGATGCGCGTAAAATTCTCCCTATGACCTTACGCTCCCCCTCCTCCTCCACATGGCTCGACAGCCCCTTGGGGGCCTAGGCCTCCTCATTTCGAGGCTTCACGATCACACTCATTTAGACACACCACAGTCGGTAGGACTCCTCTGGACGAGGGACCAGCTCGTCGCAGACACCTCTACCTGACAACACACAAACACTCACAAGAGACAGACATCCATGCACCCGGCGGGATTCGAACCCACAATCCCAGTAAGCGAGCGGCCGTAGACCCACGCCTTAGACCGCGCGGCCACTGGGATCGGCATGACCTTACGCTGACTAGGCATTATTAGGGCAGAATAAAGGAAAAATATAAACCGCATGACAAAACTTCGGTGGAAGCCTCTTATATCTATTTCAGTAAAATCTGCTTAGTAGTTTATGTGTTACAACAAAAGGTCCATTTAAGGTATAAGTTAACCAACTTAACTGTTTGTGGGCACTACAAAACCGGTCTGATTCTCCCTGCCGCGGCAGGTAGAAAAACACGGGACAGACGAGTTGTATGTTAAATCAGTTTTGCCTGAGGATGGGGACGGAGCTAGTCCCCGAAACGTTGTATTGAAACGAATTGACGCGGCTGTGCGCCCGAGAAGACTATATTGAATCCATTTAAGGTGTTAGGTAAACTAGGCTTTATTATGGGTCAACAAGACTGAAAATCGAAACTGTCAAATAACTTCAAGTGAAAGTCCGTAAATTCGAATTAAAAACAGTCCAACGACTTAGACGCCGATGTAACGTCACAGACAAACAGAACGACATGACCTACACATGTGGACACTTTTAAGGTTATAAACAAACTCGTAACACTTGTTTGTGCGTAGCTCTGCCAGACGACAGAAACCCAAGACAAATAACGCATACGAAATTTCATTTTAATATTATTTTGTCATTTCCAAATTAATAAACAATGGAGCCATAAAATACGCTACTTTCTTGTGTGTTAGGTAGCAAATGTTTAATAAAACATAAAATACATAATTCTCCGTGCATAGGGCCCATTCTTTCAGCCAAAACAAACCCTCCCACCGATAAAAGCACATAGTACTTGGAAATATTCTACAGAGCAGAACATCTGTGTATCAAGTCCTGTACCAAACAACAGCGAGGTAAGGAGTAAGACAAAAATTTTGATTTGTGAATGCCATAAATAATGAAGGCCGATCCCAGTGGCCGTGCGGTCTAAGGCGTGGGTCTGCGGCCGCTCGCTTGCTGGGATCGTGGGTTCGAATCCCGCCGGTGGCATGGATGTCTGTCTCTTGAGATTGTTGTGTGTTGTCAGGTAGAGGTCTCTGCGACGAGCTGGTCCCTCGTCCAGAGGAGTCCTACCGAGTGTGGTGCGTCTCAAGTGTGTGATTGTGAAGCCTCAAACAATGAGGTGGCCTAGGCCCCCAAGGGGCTGTCGAGTCATTGGGGAAAAAATTAATAATGAAGACCACACAGGAATACAATTTAACTCATTGAAGACTAAAATGACTGCGTTATATACAAAGATTCAGTCCGTACCTCGCAGAGAGCACCGAGTCCTTCCATTGCTAAGACCACTCGGTGAATAGCGTACGTGGGGGAATCGCTGTTTATTGTGAGAATCGTACAGAAAAAGCAAATAGAGTGTGCGGCGAAAATGATTGGCCTTTCGCGTTAAACCTGGAGGTATATATACTAACCACTAGGCTTTAAATGGTTCAAAAAACCGCACTTAGCTCTACTGAAGCACATCGCATCAATGAGCATGTACTCTCAAACCGACGCCGATAAAATTTTGTTGTGGGTTTAGAATTGTAGTCTCCCGCCTACTGCCACTGCACTATCGCCGTCTATCTGGATTTTACGCTGCGTCCGGAAATGTAATGCCGTGATGACGCACGAATGAATGGTGGTTTAGTGACACGCATTACTGACCTCGGCGCTTGATGGAGGTGAATGGTCAGCTTCACGCTCCGGCAGCTTCATTGCCAGCGAAAGCACCGGGTGGATCCCAGACCGATCTGTACGCTCTGGAGGTGAGGAAAATATCGGGACGTGCAGGGAATCGAACCTCCATTGACCGGTCGTTTATCGCATTCTCGTCATTAGACTGAGCTGTGTTACAAATATGAAAGCGACGAACGGAATTAAACACACAAACATCACTTTAATGAAGGCTCAACTTTCTGCAGACTGTTGTCATATTTGAACCTGAACAAATGCGATGTAGCCACACATGCAGACACGTTACAGAGCTGAGATCTTTGACAGGCAAAAGATGGCAGCACTGTAGCCGCCTCGTACAATTGTTCGCATGCTTCTTACGCCCGTAAACAGGCCACACGCGAGACACAAACCCATTCCTTCTAAATATAGCAACATCAGGTCGAGGACATGGAGAGGGGGGGGAGGGGTGGATGATCACAGGAGTGGTGATGAAATGGGAAAGCTATGGTGTCGGTATCTGCAACATCAGTCAAAACAGTTCTGGACAAAGCTTTGAATACGTGTGTGTGTGAAAGCCAGTGAATTAACGATACTGGGAGGGAACTACTACTACTCCTACAAGCCACTACTACCACCACTACTACCCCATTACTACTCCTACTATTACCACACCTACCACCACCACTACCACCATTGCCACTACTACTGCTACTACTACTAACACTACTATAACATTAACTACAGGCTAATATGGGTCGAAGTACATACAACCTTTGTTGCTATTTATGGTGCTGAGTTATCTATCGGTGGTTGCTAACACAACGGACGAACCAGACGTAGCCTACAGTTCGTTAGGCAGTACATTAACTGTATTTCTATCAGTAATGAGCAAGGACAAGTTTGTTTTTGTGTCCTTGAAGTGGAGCGACATCGAGTCCCTTTAAGGGTGCGGTCGTTAGTAGGTCTATTTTATCGGTGCCTGACGACGGATGAGTTTGGAGCAAGGTTGAATGACATCTGACAGGGGAAAGCAGAAGTACTCCGAGATGAAACCTGTCCCAGTGCAACTTTGCTCACCATAAATCCCATATGGACTGTCCTGTGGTCGAAGCTGGGCATGAGCTGTGAGAAGCCGACGAACAGACTTCGAACTGAGGATGTCAGTAAACAGATTGGTAAGAACGGATCACTCCGATTGGCTACTATACAGAACGATATTTGTCACGACCTCAAGAACGAACCCAGCTCGTACGTAAACACGGCCAAGAGCGTGACGAGAGCAAAGCCTGGTGCACACCGTAAAGGCATCCACGTTTCTAATGCTGTAACATACGACGATTATTTTACCTCAGTCACTTCCTGTCGGCTCGCCTATCGTATTAACGTAGCCCACTCACCGGACCGTCTACACGCGCGGCGGGAAGTGACAAATTATATTTGTCAGATAAAATAATGGACCTGTAGTTGACTATCCACTGCTTAATGGATATAGCATTACTGCTGAGATAACAAACACGCACTGTCCTCTCGCGTTTGTTACTTCTCCTTTCCCTCCTCTCCGATCTGTTTTAGAACGCTCTCATCCCTTAAACGCCGCACGGCCCCGGGTGAGGACGGAATAACACCCAACTTGATGCATCACTTTCCTACAGCCACAATAAGTCATCTGGCCTCATTATTTAACTCCGCATTGTCCCTCGGCCATTTCCCGAGGTCATGGAAACAGGCCAAAGTTATAGCCATCCGGAAGCATCAGAAGCCTCCAGCTAACCCAGCCTCATACAGACCAATCAGCCTCCTTAGCGCACTGAGCAAACTACTGGAACGGGTGATATTAAAACGCCTGGACGGACATGCACGTAGGAATAGTCTTATTCCGAATGAGCAATTCGGTTTCCGAAAACGTCATTCAACCGTTGCGCAACTGGCACGAATTGTTGACCACATCACGCATGGGTATAATATCAACAAACATACGGGCATGGTACTGTTGGATATAGAAAAGGCGTACGATACAGTATGGACCCGGGGTCTGCTCAGCAAACTCATCAAATACAACTTCCCGGCATATCTAATCGCCTTTCTCCATTCATACCTCACAGACCGCTCATTTGTGGTGGTCGTAGACGGAGCACCTTCTTCCTGCAGAATACAACTAGCCGGGCTCCCGCAGGGAGCTGTCCTATCTCCCATTCTTTTTACGTTATACATATCTGATATTCCACGCATCCCACATGTCCAACTGGCTCTCTATGCAGACGATACAGCACTACTCACGCAGTCCTGGCGCACGGATACTATCACTCGCAGGCTCAATATAGCAGTGGACCGGATCATAAAGTACTTCACGAGATGGCGGCTCCGGGTAAATACCACCAAGACGGAAGCTATCATTTTCACCAAGAGAAGGCCACTACCCCCTGCAAGACTCTGTATAGATGAACAGGAGATTCCATGGTCAACCGAAGTCAAATACTTGGGACTACATTTAACTCCTACTCTTACCTTCACAACGCACGTCAGGAGAACGTCTCACACTGCGCTAGGCTACTTGGCGAACATATTTCCCCTCCTAGCCAGGGATTCCACGCTAACAGTGAACACAAAGCTTCAGCTGTACCGGGCTTCTATCAGATCTACACTAACATACGCGGCCCCAGTCTGGTGTTCAACCAGCGCTACAAACTTTCGCACCCTTCAAACAGTACAAAACAAATGTTTACGGGTTATCTCGAACTCTCCTCGTAACACTCCCATACCCCTCCTCCATAGTACCTTAGGAGTTGACGCTCTTCAAACATGTGTCCATCATCTCGCAGAGAGGTTTTATACCCACTGCCTGCATCATCCGAATCCATTGATTGGCGACATAGGAAACTACTCTCTCCATGAACTTATGGACATGTATAGGCGATATAAACACAAACGGACTAAACATATGCTGCTCTAAATAGAGCGACTTTGATGGTAGTGTTTTTTTTGGGTGCTACAACCTACTTTTCACTACAGCTCCACATCAAGGTATTGTATACATCACAGTCACTTGAGTTTATAATTTTTTAATTCAAAGGAAGTTGGTGTAAGGAACAACTTGATACCTGTAAGAAGAGTCTCGATGTATTAAACCAACAAAGAAAATAAAGCTTAATATTTAAAAAAAAAGAACGCAACTGTAACGTGCCTGTTGATTTGTCCAGTAACAAGTGCTGCTCCCTGACACTTCGCAAACCTTTCACTGTTCTGAAATTCTAATCTGAGGGATACTCATTAACGAAGCCTTACAGTCAATCACAACTCAAAATATTACTGCTGCCTCTACCCCGTCCGTCTCACCGTAAATGATTGGAAGAAATTCCAAGTTACTGTCTTACTTCCTGCATCGTCTGAACTGCAACTAAGTATCATACAAATCTGTAAAAAAAGTCAAGGCTTTTCGGAGAAATATAATACTTCATCTTCAGTGTTCAAAGTCGTTTGTAACAGAAATAACTGTACAACTCTGTTCAATGTTCAGTTGAGACTACCCGCTTAGCATTGCAGTCGCCACGCTGGTACAGTCAGTGTAAATGCATCGGCTGTTCTGTGGCATTCGACGCGTAAAAAAGGTAAGCGGTAAGTCTGTCCGAAAGATCGGCTGATTCTAACCTATCTACACAGAGTCATATCCCATAAGGCTGGAATCTACATCAGTATCGCTGTGGCAACCCCAGACCTCGGGTAAACCAAATGTTTGCAGGAAGGCAGCTACAGTGACCGCCTGCTGTGTAGTAAATAGTTTCACCTGGACGTTGAACCAGGCAAATATGGTTTGGAGGGACACGTCCACTTAATCTTTCGTCTCTAATGGCGTATAAAATAGGAAGAACTTTAAACCCCTAAGAGGATTGTATTGTTTCGATATCCTAGGCAGGGATTCGTACCGAAACGTCGCCCATTACACGGTATGTTACAATTTGGAAGACATACTGAGAACCTAAGACAGTGTGACGTATTAACACTTGCACAAAGAGGTACAAAAACACTGTGAGGAACTAACAATGACACTAAGAGGTACAAACACTCGCACTGTGAGGTACTAACAATGGTACTAAGAGGTACAAACACTCGCACTGTGAGGTACTAACAATGGCACTAAGAGGTACAAACACTCGCACTGTGAGGTACTAACAATGGCACTAAGAGGTACAAACACTCGCACTGTGAGGTACTAACAATGGCACTAAGAGGTACAAACACTCGCACTGTGAGGTACTAACAATGGCACTAAGAGGTACAAACACTCGCACTGTGAGGTACTAACAATGGCACTAAGAGGTACAAACACTCGCACTGTGAGGTACTAACAATGGCACTAAGAGGTACAAACACTCGCACTGTGAGGTACTAACCTCTCCCACCACTGCGAGAAGAATGACACCTCTGTCCAGATGAACGTCATGTTCCGGAAGTGCTGCAGTTTCTCCACCATGTTGTTGAGGATATTTCGCGTCTGGTAATGGTAGTAGCTCTCGTACGTCTTGACCCAGCCCGGATCGTTGTGTGAGTGGGGTACAAGGATCACCTGCAGCAAAACACAAACACAACTGAGCTGTCATAACATTTCTCTAACACAACTGTTTGTATTGAAACGTCGGTTACTTTTACACCTGTTGGGGGATTTGGTCTGCAACTGTGCGTGAAGTGCATAATGTATACGTAACAATGACGACTATGACAATGTTACTGAAACTTTATTTATTTATTTATATATGTGCTGAATCAACAGCCTAATGGCCAATTACAAAGACAGCAAAAGTAGACGACAAACAAACAGAAACAAGAAAAAAACCCAACACAAAATAAAATAAAGCATCACGATTAAAGTCAATTTAAAATCTAAGTTAAAACGGAAAGTATTATATGTAAGTATAACAAACGCATCAAAATCCATGACAAGAATATTTTAATGACAAAAAAATTAATTTAACTTCAACCAAATTCATACCTAAAATCAATTACAAAATCAAATTAATAAACAAATAATACATATACAAATACCAAAAACAGTAATAAACAAATAGATGAACAATATAAAAAGTATTTTTTACTCCGTCGACGCAACTTTATTAGTAAACAAACCTTGTTTAAAAATAATTGTTTACTAATGAAGTTGGGTTGGTGGAGAAAAAAAGCCCTTTGACCTAGTTAGCAAGCACAAAGTGATGCCACGTACCAAAATAAACACTCAACTTGCCGACGGACGCCTGGCTTCAGGGAGCAGAATTTTTCTTTAATGTAATCGCTCACCTGGTCGAAGAAGACTTTCTCTCCTCCTCTTACGGGACCCCAAACTTCATTACCGTGTTCCGTGCTTACAGGAGCCAGCCCACTACAGGATCCCATGCTAATCCGCTTGTATCCGGTGCACACCCCTACACTCTAATTCCCTACAATGCCATCCTCATACTCTTAACCACCCTAATAATAGGTGATAAAGAGTAAAAGCGATTAAGCTTTTTTTATCATGAAATTTTCTCCGTTCTAATGTTGCTGCCTCTCCCTTAGGTCTATATATTCTGCCCCGCTCTCACACATTCTAACTCCGTTTTCTTCCAATGTGGTTAGTAATTCAGTGGGTCATAGGTAGGTTTCGATCATGGACGACAATCATAGGCGTAACTTTGGGGGGGGGGCAAGGGGGGACAAATGCCCCCCCCCCAATATTTTTTCTACCTAAGAATAGTTTTTTTGGCCACTGAGTTGAAGAAGCGCCAATAAAAAAAATTGGGGTAAGAGGGGGGGTGGGGAAAGGCGTGTATGTATATACAGGACTGGTCCAAACCAATCTTTCCCCTTTCTCTAACTTCACTAATTCATAAAGTTTCCTAATACTCATGATCGATTTTGCCCCCTCCCCAATGTTATTAGCAAAGTTACGCCTATGACGACAATCACTAGAAGATATAGGACTGACGGTGGATGATAACGACCGAAGCACAGAGTGTGGTTATAATTGTGGTACTGAATGTCGCAAGATGGTCCATGACAGCAGGGATGATAAATGTGTGCACTGAATTCTGGTGGTTCAAACAGCAGTCGGAGCACAACACGCCTGCTCGCTATCCGTGAACTATCTTCGCCTTCAGCTTTAAAGCTGCGTCACGAACGTTCGTCTTGAAGTCGCGCTGCCTGTCAGGCTTCCCAAACTGTCCAAGTTTTGTAATCTTAAACTTTTACAATTACCACATCAAAACGCTGGTGACGTAACAGACATGCGCACGTAAAGTGGATCAAATCACATATAGTATATTATCACTGCCATTAAAAGGACTAAAAGGGATCGAAATAGCATAGTACTTATGGACTAGTCTACGAGCTGGACGGACTGGAATTCGGATCCCGGTAGGGGTAGATTGTATTTCCAAACACGTCCAGACCGGCTGTGGGGCCCACACAGCTTCTCCTCCGATGGGTACCGGCGTTCTTTCCGGGGGCAAAGAGGCCGGGCGTGACGACCACTTCATCTCCATCAAACTCCGAGGTCCATGCTGTGTGGAGCTATACCTCTACTCCCCCCCCCAACTGTGTCTTCATGGCATATACGGGACTGATTTACGTTACAAGGACTAAAGACGGCGTCGGTAGATGTGCGACTTTATTCTGCACTTTACTTCGCGTTTTAATACGTTTTGTTTATGAGCATACAGGGTTAGATGAATGTGCTTTTAGTTGATTTATCCTCCTGTGGTCTGCTTCACCATTTAAGGCGTCTAGGAGCTGCAGTTAGAATCTACAAACACTTTGTAAGGCTCCACTGCAGATGTAGCATCAAGAACGAATATAAAGTCATTACTTGTTGGAGCGATTGATAGCCTAGTAACTTGGTAAGAAAGTTACTCCACTGTCTGTCTCGAAAATTTAAAATCGCTCGGGTATTTCCAAGAAATTATAATATTTTATGTGAATCCCGTATATTTGATATCGTGTTAAAACCCCGCTATTCAGCAAGTTTATTCTACAATGCACCCATCTGGGCACTATCCTCTCACGTCTAGGTCACGCAACTGGTCTCTTTCCGAAAGGATTTCTCGTCTTCCATACAAAAGGTTCATATGCCACATCACCCTAGTGACTAAGAAAATATTTATGTACTAAGCTGAAGACTTTCAGTAAAGGGATACTTTTGTCCTCCTGAATGTCTTTTCCTTCCAAGTGTAAATCATACCATTTTTTTCGAAGCTAACTGAGAAACTCTACAAAACACGAGGCTACGATTCGATCCAGCGTACAGCAGAAGAATAAAATCGGTATCAAGCAGATCCATGGAATGTCTACTGCACCACACTTAGGCACATCACATGTCCCGACATCCCTGATACGGTTACTAGCTTGAAAGGAACTTGTCTGACGAAACATACTTAACACTTAGCATGAACTGTAGTCACATTACCGGCTGCAAGGACTACCTGAAATATTGCTCTGATCTGTTCATTAATACCAAAGTACGACGAGAAATACAGTAGAACCTCGATAATCCGAAATAAATGGGGCGAACCCGATTTCGGATAAGCAACATTTCGGATAAATGTCTCACTACCAACTAAATGCACATTTTTTTTAAAAACCAATATAAGGTTTCTTTAAAATCGTCTAAAAGGCCCCTACATATGTTTCGGTTTTCAAAAAATCATCATCAGGGGGTCACAGAATTGTAATTTTCAAAAGAAACCTCATATTGTTTTTTTTAATATGCATTTAGTTGGTAGTGAGACATTGGTCTGTGAGAATGCACCGTGAACCTAGAATAAAACATTTCGGATAATTCGGAAATTCGGCTTGACGTGATAAGGTGCAATAAAAATAACATTTATTCAGAAATAGTCTTCATGTTAATAAAATTTATGGCACAAGAAACTGTATGATATTTACAGACACAATACAACACTACAAATTTCTACGAAAAAAGTCTGATATTTTAGTTTGAACTTTTTTCCACAACGTTTTTTGGCTGCAATGTCCCTCCATTCGGCATTCTAGACGAATGTTCTTCGAGTTTCGATTTCGACTTTACCCAATCTCAAACCGCTGATATGCCAACACCGAAATCCGCCGCGACATTTCGCAAGATCTCGCCATTTCCAATTCGTCTCACAGCCTCCAATTTCTGTTCAATTGTTATTACATCACGTTTTCGTCTAGCCGACACTGTTTGCAATCACTGTTAAATGAAATGTTAAAACTGCACTGTAAGCAGCGCACACGTCAATTTGCCACTCGTCCGCACGAGTCATCTTTTCACAACAAACTGACGGCGAGAGGCTCAGAAGTGTCTCGCGGCAGGCAGTTCTGGGAATCGCAGCGCCTGACAGGCGTTTCGGTTAACACGAGTTTCGGCTAAGCGAAGCTCGGATAACCCGTTTCGGCTAAGCGAAGCTCGGATAACCCGTTTCCACTGTAAATATTCTTGTTGATATAAAGGTCTCTGTCCACGCAACCGTATTTGAATACACTTGTTCTTGAAGTTTAAAAAATAACTTCCCAACATAAAATTTTATTAACATCGGTGAATTGTGTTGTGTGTATTTGTTGGTTTTAGTTACCGTATCTGACTGTTCAGCCGATCCCAGTGGCCGCGCGGTCTAAGGCGTGGGTCTGCGGCCGCTCGCTTACTAGGATTGTGGGTTCGAATCCCACCGGGGGCATGGATATCTGTCTCTTGTGAGTGTTATGTGTTGTCAGGTAGAGGTCTCTGCGACGAGCTGGTCCCTCGTCCAGAGGAGTCCTACCGAGTGTGGTGTGCCTGAGTGCGATCGTGAAGCATCGAAAAATGAGGCGGCCTAGGCCCCCAAGGGGCTGTCGAGCCATTGGAAAAAAAAAATCTGACTATTCAATCACGGTCATGGATAATTTAAAATTGTAATAATAATAATAATTATAAACGTGACAATTTAGACAGAGCAAGAACTTTTTAAGATACAAAAAGGTTTTAAAAGTTTTAGTGCTTAAAAATGAGAATAATCTTCATCAAGCTCAGCATGACTTTCATTTTTCAGTCAATTCTCCGCAGACGTTTGAAAAAAAAACGAGTGGGAGACGACAGCGAGTGTGACAGAGTAGCAACACACAATACACAAAACACTGGCTTTCAGAACATAAAGCGACAAAATGATTGTGAAATTAGCCTCTCCAAAAATGGGGGCTTTTATAGTTAATAATCTCAGTTCAGCTGACGTAGCACAATGCACATTTGAAGGGCGAAATGACTGTATCGATTGGCCAGTGTATGATGATGCACTGTGAGCTGAAAAATGGGATAGGAACGGCTACTTCGAAAGGCTCGAAGCCCCCAGACGCACAGACCTGCGCATTCCCGGTGTTAATCAGATTTGCACGACAAGAAATTGGAGTCACGTACAAAGTATATAAATTCCGGAACTCCGATATGATAGACCTTAGGTCATTTAGTTCTCCGCATTCCACGACAGCGTCCTTATATTGCTTTCTGTAATTCTTAGGGACACAAAATTTCACAGTACGTGAACATAATGTATATTGACACGCATCTACCTGATTGCAGAATTCTAAAAGAGGACAGGTTTGTAAAACAATCCATCCATTTTATATAAAACATTTCTATGTAACAAATGGCAGTACGTCAGACAGACACGGTAATGTGTGACAAATTCAAGGTTTTCAATACACGTTTACATACAGCCTTAGCAGGACAATACAATCAAGAAGAAATATTGCGTAACGAATACCAACAGCGAGAATCGAGCACAGCCCTCCAGTGACTAGACATGACTGGCTAATAAGAGGAAAGATAAACAAAACGATAAGGCCAAATACAAAAAAATAGACAGAGAAAACCAAGACGACAGAGTGACTAAAGAAGAGGGAAGATGGAGAGAAAACGGGAAGTAGGGAAATGAAGAATAAATTGAAATAAGACACAGGTGGTGTGGCGAAGCAGTTATATCGGGGCTACTGGTGCTGTAACTACAGAGTACATCTTATTTTTATCCTGAATTTAAATTTCAGTGCATATTTCCGCATGGCTCCACACGATAGCACTCCCCGCTAGGAAAACAAAAGGGCTGCTCCCTTCCGTATGCCTTGGTGCGCACACAAAGCAGTACCTGCTGCAGCTGTCCACTGCAGAACACTCAAGTGCGGCACTTCATCAAGCTGCATAACCAAACTGACGGAGTGAGAAACGCAGAAGTTTATAATGCTGGTACATCTACGCATAGTTTAATGTGGTACAGTCCCACATCTTGTAGTATATATACGTAGCAAAATCAACGTATATTCACAACCAGTAGCAAGGAAAAGTCACTAAAACCATATAAGCTAATTTTGGTACCAATGCTCCTACATGGGTGAAAGATTTAGACTTGAATAAAACAATATGAAAAACCTGAAAGAGCGGAGATGAAATTCTTGAAGTCCGATGCAGGTTGTGCATTAAATGACCATAAAAATCTATTAATATATAAAATATACACGAGTTTGTGTATTACAGACGTTAGGGTAGGTTCAAAATTTATTACGAAACCAACGATACAGGAATTCTCAAATTATTACATAAAACCATTAAAACTGGCAGACGAAATGTAGGTCGACCAAAGGAAAGATGGACATACCAATACCTACGAAGACGGAACAAGCCACAAAATGGCTTCTGCCTTGTAGCTGCTGATGGTGCTGCTTTCCAGTAATGTACGAACTACTAATGTTTGCAATGGAGAGACATGCATTGGATAACTGTGCATGACAGGATGCCTAATAAAAGGCGCAGTCACACATTTGTGCGAGATGAGGATAGCATGCGCACTGTACGATTAACCGCAAAGTCACGGTACCATTTGGTACAGACTGCATGCTGTTACAACACAGAATACCCTAAACAGCGCACTGGCCTATACGGCCGTGAAACCGGATATATGGAATGAAACATGACATTTTATAGGTCTGCGGTATCGAATGGGGTGAGAAAATGATCATTTTCCGCGAATTTGTAAGAATTTTGAAGAAACCCTTCATGGCGTAATTCAAGGAATCGGGCACATAAAAATATAAGCACAGGAGCCAATGTTAACCGATCCCGGTAGCCGCGCAGCCTAAAGGCGTAGGTCTGCGGCCGCTCGCTTTCTGGGATTGCGGGTTCGTATCCCGCCGGGGGAATGGATGTCTGTCTGTTGTGAGTGTTGTGTGTTGTCAGGTAGAGGTCTCTGCGACGGGCCAATCCCTCGTCCAGAGGAATCCTACCGAGTGTCTGTGTGTCGTTGATTGTGATCAGGCGCAACAATAACCCTCTACATCTACAATCAGTAGGTAGAAAAGGTCAGACTAAGAAAGAAAGAAAAAAAGAAAGAAAGAGTATTGATTTCAGAGTCAGTGTTACAGCCAGGAGCTTCTTAAAATAGGATAAAAACAATCCCATTACAGGCCTTGACAGGCCCTTAGGGTTCCAGGAGGTCGAGGCTCTCAGCTTTTAAGACAATCGGCACATGAAGGTGGTAAGGTTGTCAGCCCCACGCACCGGCCGCCTTTACCCTCCAGGAAAGATTCCCGGTACTCATTTCTGTTAGGGGCTGAGTCGACCCCAGGGCCATAGTGCGACCGAAACGATTATGCCAGTGAAATATTTCAGTGACACCATCGGGAATCGAACCCGCGACGTTCCGGTTTGTAGCGCAGTGCCTCAACCAACTGCACCACCTTGTGCGCCTCTTAAAATATAGGATACTCTCCTTAAAGGAGATTCGAACCGAAGAATTATGTATGCGAGTCTGGCTTATTAGGGGAAGTAAGGGAAATGTGATCAGATTTACGAACAAGTTATAGAAATTCAGGCAGTCAGTTCTCACATACAAGGATGCACATGAAATCCCTTAGATAAATCTCTTGGATGTTACCAATCGAAACGTGACATATACAGACACGAAATTAGCTGGCCATCAATCAAAACAGATTGCCTGTCACGATGCTTGTATTATACTTAGCTGTATATATTATAACCACGACTAATAACTTCTCTATATTTGCATGTTCTATTGAAGGAACAGGTGGCATAAACACGCAAAATGCGATTACAAGCCCGTCAAAGGACAAGCTGGTTTATTTACTTTCCTCTACACAAAATACAACGAAAAATATATCTTGCAATTTTAAACTCCCCTCTTTGATGTGCTGCAGTATTTACTCATTCAAAGGACCATTCTTCCCGTTTACTAAGCCTCCAGTATTAATAAAAACATATGTTATATTTTCTATACGTTAAATCCGGGCGAAGGGAATTTAATAAACGTACTTCATTCTATAATCACCGTGCATTTTTCACAATTATTGTTACATCACCAACTGAATGCACTATTAATTTAAAAAAACACTATATGGTTCCTTAAAATATTTTGGTAAACACCCTACATATGTTTCGGCTTCCTCATGAAGCCATCCTCAGGGGTGTCAGAAAACTTGCTTGAATAAAAACACGTCTATACCAATGTGTCAGAAAACTTGCTTGTATAAAAACACGTCTATGTATAAACGTGTTTTTATAAAAGCAAGTTTTCTGACACCCCTGAGGATGGCTTCATGAGGAAGCCGAAACATATGTAGGGTGTTTACCAAAATATTTTAAGGAACCATATAGTGTTTTTTAAAATAAATAGTGCATTCAGTTGGTGACTTAACAGGGATTTAATAAACGTTTTTTAAGACCTGTCAATAAATAAGGTAGTTAAGAAAACAGCTTTCATTCTGGCGCAGTCAGGGCTTCCAACACGAAAACCACTGAGCCAATTCCATAAAATTCCACAAGGTTACAGGTACAGAACAAAGCGTCTGTTATTATTTACGTTAGTACCCACGTGATGTTATAAGACAGAACATTATCATCACTTCCAACCTAGAGATGAAAGTGACAGGTTTACCCACAACGTCGGTATCCACATGGCAGGCTAGAAGATGCCGTAACCGTATATACCTGAAGATTTCCGAAATTGGAAACTTTGATACCGTCCACTTAATTATGGCGTCAAATGTCAGAGGACAACGATCTCAAATATCGCATCAATATTAATATTATCTACGCCAAATGCCATGTTTATGGATCTTGCAGACCAGCAGAGGTCAGGTGTTGCGCTCGAACTGACCTCTATATGCCGGTCATGTACTAATCTTGTCGGACCAAGAAGAGAAAATCGTTCGTCGCCATGTTGATAGCTTTCAACACACGAGGTCTTCTCATAGAGGTCGATATTTGCACCAACATACACATAAGCTTACTGGCAACAGGTCTGACGACAGTGCTTTGATTACCAGCAGGGAGAAATACGTATTCGTCGTCAGCTGTACTCCAAACCTGGCTTCCGGTTTCATGGGCAATCCTTCTTCGGGAGTAGAACAGCCGAGGCGTGAAGCTGATATGAAAAGGCATTATAAAATTCTTGGCCCAACTGAATAGGCGTTTCACTCGCTCTTTTACCTAAGGACAGAAACCGATTACCCGGAAACGTCGTGTTTTTAATTTCATTCCGAGAACGGATGCTGGTCAAAGTCCAAAAAGTGAATGATCTCAATCGTTATGTATTACCGTCACAAGGTTACAGAATTGTATTAATAAGAATTTTGTTCACACAGTGCCTTTGTGTATTTCGCAAGAATCACATAGCTAACATTGATTATTTCCGTAAGCATGAGTAACCGATGAGTCTTTACAGCGGAGATTTAGAGGCTCTCTGTGACGTAGACTAAATAATCCAATACGCTACTTACATGACTTATATGCTTCAAGGAGTCAAACGAACAATGGAGATCTATAGAACATGTCGTTTTCTATCATGTGCCAATTTGTAGAAGTGTGCTTTCTTAGGACTTATATGATGTGATGTTGAAGCTAAGCTTCGTGTAATGTAAGGAGTATATTTAGTGAGGAAGAAACAAAATTACATTTGCCAGTTAAGTTTTAGTGCAGATGCCCACCCCACAGAAATGTACCAAATGTTATGTAAATCTTTATAGAAAGTTCGGACATAACACGTGCAGAATTACTACTGAGTATCGCACTGTCTAAATAACTGTCGGTGTCACATACAGACACAGGCAACACAGCTCACAAACTCTAAAATGTTCAGAGTCGGGATTTGTATCCAACTGATAATAGTAGAAACAAATGAGATGTGCAGGAGAAACACTTTCTGCATGTGGGGTTACTGCAGTAGAAGGGAAACTGTTGCAATTTTCACAACTGACTTGAAGAGGGCGAAAAGAGACTAGGAGTAATTACAGCGTATAGCAAGATGTTTAAAACGCTGGAAAGCCTGGAATTAGAATGGCATTCCGTTTCATTTCTCAAAGCCGAACCTCAAAACAGCGTGGATTCGGCATTTGCGGAATTGAGTGCTGTCTGTTTGCGTTGTCAACAGTGAAGGCCCAGCACTTGGACGTGAAAGGTCGAACACGGGTAGTTCCATGCTACAGATGTCACTCTGTCTGCGAGACGTCGAAATTGGATCAAGTCGTAAAGATTCTGACTTGTATTCAGGAGGTGTCCGTTTTCGAACAGCGGCACGGACACCAACCACCGTGAGGTTTGCGTTGTCTTCCCCAGTCGCTCTAGGTAAATGCTGGAAAATTACGATAAAACTGGCCACGACCGCCTCCTTTCCAATTCATTAATCACTGAGACATAATCTGTTCTCTGTGACGTGAGCAACGAGGCCAAAACAAGAGTTTTCATAGCTGAGAAAGAATGGGTTCTGTGTGAGATAAAAGGCGAAGCTATAGAAAAAGTTGAGCGTCAAGCATAGCACAATCGCACGGCCACACTGCTGTAGATGAGGTTAGCGCTACGAATAAAGAAACTGCCGATGAAAGAGTCCGTGGAACAGCGCGTGAAAATATTATGGGGGCCCGTCATATGACGCCATGAACATTTTACACGTAATTTTACTTAGCAAAAATACTGAAAAATGAGACAGCACTTTAAGGCCTTCGCTCTTCTAGAATGTTACGCGGCCTAGGTTGGTACTTTATTACCGACGTTTCGGGGCAACCTATGAAGATGGGACTCAGAGGCTGTCCAGAGAGGTCGGTAACCTAATACCAACCTACACCGTATAACATCCCGGAAGAGCAAAACCCTCAACTACATCGCGACGGAAGCCTGATATCTTGCATAGGCGGCACGTGCATCCGAAATGTCACTAAATTTCTACCAGACAAGACGGTGTCACATCTAGAAGAGAGGACAGCACTCTTAGTACCAAGCGCGACATCGATCGCCGGAACGCCACAACCATTTCACTTCACAAAATGCAGAAAATGAAGCATTTCTTCGCTACGGAAATTTTTACACATCGCATTGGTAAAGAGCCCAGGTGGTAGGTATTATAGAAGGAAAAAATACATTCTGTAGTACGGAAAGTGCAAACTCTTTCATGTACAGTGACTATTATGTGTACCTATGTAAGATCACACAATTCTACATTTTGCCAGCACGGGTTTCACTTAATTCTCAGAATAAGCATCAAGTATTTCCCCACTGAGACAAACTGTATTTCCTTTGAAGCAGGAAATTAATTTTTAAACACCACCCCTGTGAGAACCTCACGACTCGGACATTTTCCCCTATAACTAGTGTGAACCTTTAATCTTCAAACCTAGTATAAGAACTTCAAACCTAGTAAAAGAAATCAGAGGAAAACATAGGTAAGGTCAGAGTTTCCATCATCATCACCATCAACGAGTATTCTGTCTTACGACAGGTCCATAGCCTCTTCCAAAGCGAGCTCTCCAGAATCCGGTCGAGTGCTTCCTCCTTCAATTTCCAGTATTTCAATTTGTATTGTGTGTACTTCAATTTGTATTGTGTGTACTAGTGTAAGGACTACTGCCACCGGGTGAAAACCCAATTGCAGTAAATAATAATAATAATAATAATAATAATAATAATATCTTTTCGTTTCTTTAAGGCCACTCAGTAGCTGCTTACGTCTTATTCCTCGTCTTCCCTTCATTTCTATCTTTCCTTCAATAACGTGTTTTAGAAGGCAGTTCCTATGCAAGATGTGACCAATCCAGTCAGCCCTCCTCCTTGTTATTGTATGTAGGATGTTCCTTTCCTCCTTGACTCTTTGTGACACTCGTTTCTCACACGATCGGTCCAAATGTTCCTCCCCATTCTTCTTCAGCACCACATTTCGAAACTTTCCAGATATTTCTGATCTAATTTCCGAAGTGTCCTATTTTCAGCACCATACAAAGCTATGCTCCAAATATAGAATTTCAGTACTTTATTCCTTCAATTTAAGTCAAATTTGCTGGTGAAAAGTCTTCTTGTTGAATGCTGCTTTTGGATTTAATTCCACGTGTACAACTTCATCATTTGTTATCAGGCTACCCAAATATTTGAAATATTCCACATCCTCCAGTTGTTTTTGATCTATCATAATCTGTACTGGGGATGGTTACGTTGAGATTTTCATTACATTAGTTTCTTCCACATTCATTTTCATTCCACAGCACCTTCCAACTTCAATGAAACTATCAACCATGCCCTGTAGCACCGTTTCTTCCTTAGCCAGTAGCACGAGGTCATCTGCATATTTCACAGTGCGAATTACTTGTCTTCCTATTTTTAAGTTTTCAAAACTTTCCAACATAATGCAAAAACAAAATTCTATATTTATGTGGAATTTATGCCTGTTTTTTCGAGTTTCTGTTCTCGTCAGTCGAAAACTGTATTTTAACAAGTTTTTCTTCTTTATATCTTAAATGCTGCCTGATAATGACTTTTAAGCCGAAAGATGTAGCATAGGCACTATCGACAATAAAATATTGTCTAAACTATTGCTGTGACTGGCGGTCCTCTCCAGCTGTCTAACAGTATTTTAACCCCTAATCTGGTCCTACAGTCAGAAACATTGCTCATCCTTTTACGGTATCCTGTACATTTTGATACTGATACAGACAAAAGTATTCTCGACGATGAATGGAGACTTTTGCTTGTAATGAAAGAAATATGGGGCCTATCAGTAACTGACAGACGGTTTATCAACTGAATACGATTAACCATGCCGTCGTATCGTCGCAACATAACAAGCCTGTAAAGCTCGCTGCAAGAATACGTGCACGAAACGACATCCTCCGTATATTTCTATCTTTGTAGTCTCTCATACCCACCCACGTCTTCGCATTTCTGTCGGCAGACTTTGTCCTGTCACGCCCATAAACCATCTCAGACTTCTTTCCGGTTCACGTAGCTACTCAAACATTCTTCCTAAAACATGTTTGCCTCCAATTTTATATCCTATTTTTCACACCTTTCCTTTTTTTCCTGCAGCTTTTTTAAAAAGACAAATATGTTTGCATGTCTCTTTATGCTTCACTGCATTATGGATTCTAACGTCACTTCCGGTGGAAGGAACACCGTCCAGGAAATGTAGACGACGCTAGCGCTGCTGTGACCCAGGATAAAAGCAGGCGAAGACGTCCTAGCGGCGGCAGCAATCAATAAGAAGGACGCACGATCTTTCATATCCTTTCAAGCCCAGGGCAGGCCATCGACGTCTGAAGACATGAGCGGCACGAAGTGGCTTGAATGATTTGTTAATGTCCTTAAAAAAGAGTGCGTCACGCGGTGGCGCAGTTGGTTGAGGCACTGCGCTAAAAACCGGAACGTCGCGGGTTCGATTCCCGATGGTGTCACTGAAATTTTTCACTGACATAATCGTTTCGGTCGCACTATGGACCTGGGGTCGACTCAGCCTCTAACAGAAATGAGTACCAGGAATATTTTCTGGGGGGTTAAGGCGGCCGATGCGTAGGGCTGACAACCTTACCACCTTCATGTGCCGATTGTCTAAAAACCTGGGAGCCTCGACCTCCTGGAGCCCTAAGGGCCTGCCAAGGCCTGTAATGGGATTGCTTTACCTTAAAAAAGAGTACGACTTGCCTAATGACGTCACGGACGGCGACAAAGTTAACCAGAATCACATATGAGTATGTTTCTTATGCAGTGCATTGTACAGGCAAGCAAGTCTGTTATGACCGCACCACACTGACCTTCGTCGATCTTCATGCCTTCGGTTTATACTGCACAATCTAATTCAGTGTTCTCTCGTCAGTCATCCTGAGCAAGGGGTTTATCCACTCCCATCTGTACTCAACTGTCTTTATTTTTTGTTACTGACTGTATTTCCAGTCTGTCCCTGCAGGCACAAGAGATTTTTCTGTTCCCCAGAACGTCCAGATCGCTTATGGGGCACACACAGCCTCCTATTCAATCTGTATCGACGGCCTTTTCCCCAGAGGTGAAGCGGCCGGGGCGTGAAGCTGACCACTCACCTCCATCTAGTGTCGGGGTTAAGAATGAATGGAGCTGTACCGCCACCGCCCTATATATCTTCATGCCGTGGGTAGGGACAACTTTACCTTTTTTAAAATTTTCTGTATTTCCAGTCTAGTTTAGGACAGCCTTAAGTGACCCATCACTGCTGACTGCATTCTGTTTACGTCTCTTGCTGTAATTTTCCAAGATTCACTTCCATATCGCAAAGTTGGCAGTGTTACTGGCCATTAAATTTCTCGCTGCATCAAGATGACTAGACAGTCTCCAGCTGGACCATTCTACTTCACTCTTTTCAGTCGCAGTCACGTGGTTATGTGGGCAATTTATGAATATTAAAGAGACCCGAATTTTATGACGAAGATTATGAAGTTACATTTGACTTTCACATAAAATTAATTAATTTATGTTTTATTTAACGACGCTCTCAATAGTTTAGGCTACATGGCGTTCAATTATACGACCATAGGTAATAACGAATTGTAAAGGGCGTGAAAGGAATGTGAGGTAGTAGGCTTATACCAAATTCACCCGGAGCAATTCCCAGGAAGAGCAAAATTTGCCCCTCTCTCTCTCTCTCTTTTTTACAGGACCCAACTAGCATCCTAGTCAATAACAATTCTTGGTTCTTTGGGCGTGGTTAAAGCAGATGGGGCGTTAAACTCACCACTCTTCTCCGTCAAATGACAAATTTAGGAATTCACGGAGCTCTACCTCCACCCATACTTCTTGAAGACATGATGCTTGTTACGCCCAGGCACAAGTCTGACTTTATGACCCAGTCTCAGGCTATTACACATAACACGGCGGTTAGCCTGATCGCTCCTTCGCAGCACAAAAACAATAAGAACCCACACCGCTTTAATTCAAAGGCAGATACAAAAAAATCGCGGCCGAGACGTTAAGAAGGCCGGGTGGCATGTTATGCCCCCTCTGCCCCTAACTCAGAGCAGCTTGTGGAACGGATGCTGCCATATCGCTTCACAAACGAATGATTCTTAATGGGTGGAGGCAGACATCATTCGATTTGTTCCTCTATCATCACGGACGGGGAGAGAGGGGGGGTGGCATGGCGTGGGAACAATATAGCAGCCGGAGGGAGAAAACAAAGAAACAGACGGTCCATAATGCACAGCGAACGGATTTTACTTCACTGTCTACTTCTTTGTTTACCATATGCACGAGAAATGATACGGATTTAAATCAAGCTCGAAGATGGCAGTAGCAGCTGCGAATTATGTATAACCAACCAGTTAAACAGGGCCGTAACATCTCAGACGGTCAATAGCCAGCTTTACTTTGTGCGTTCCCAGATTATCTTCCAAGGTAGATGAGGGCTAATTTCTGCGTAGTTAAGTTACATCACAAACAGTGTTCAATATTAATGTTTAGCAATAAGCATGAATAAGATGTAAAGTAAAGTTCACCCTATAACCTGCCATGAAAGCAGACAAGGGGGAATACAGGTATAGTTCTACTCTTTCTTTAACCTCAGCGCTAGATTGGGTGGGTGGTTAAGGCTACACCCCGGCCGCTTTACCCCCGCGAATGACCCGGTACCCACTGTACAGGAGGCTGATGAAAACTATGTTAGTTATCGAATAATACAACCAACAAATGATTTTTTTTCCACGGCGCAACAGCCCCTAGAGGGCCTAGGCCTCCTCATTGTTGAGGCTTCACGATCACACTTTGAGACACACCACACTCGGTAGGACTTCTCTGGACGAGTGATCAGCCCGTCACAGAGACCTCTACCTGGCAACACACAACACTCAAAAGAGACAGACATCCATGCCCCAGCGGGATTCGAACCCGCAATCCCAGTGAGCGAGCGGCCGCAGACCCACGTCTTAGACCGCGCAGCCACTGGGATCGGCCAACAAACTGACTACACAGTAAAAATACATTACAGTGTTAGACATCAATAATATGAGTAACGTTTATCTAAAGTTGATAGTAACAAGATGGCCACCGCGCAAAATACTTTTGGCCGTAACTGATGGACCCTTTAACTAAGGGTTTGCAGTCTGGCAGATTATAATTGTCTCTCTAACTACTGTACAACACAGTTACAAAACTGTAACAACATGAATCTCTTGAACAAACAATTTCAAAGAAGCCACCTGTTCTGTCTCTTCATTAACACTGTGAAAGCATAACTGTGAGCCAAGTGTTTACAGTCTTCGTTCAGTCCGTAAAGCATTATATAATGGCTGAAGAAGCTCCAATTTGTCGAACTGCGAGGCGAGTGTTCCCACTCACACTGCACAGAGCGGTAATGATCTGCAAACGAGCAGTAAACAGTTGTGTAGCATCTCCACGCGTTTCGGGCATGAACAATATTAACCTTTCAAAGCACACTGATGTAGAAGAGCTTCAGAAGAACCTGTAGTCTTTACAGTAAAAGTCTCTCACTCTAAAAATGGAGGCAGAATATTCGACCGAAACGCTGGTAACAACGTACCAGACTACAAATCTGTGCTTCCCAGGAGACTGCCATCTTAGTACTTACTGGTTTCGGGATTCGATACCGACGACAGTAGCTACGTTGGGAGTAAAAACAATGAACTACGTAAGTTCCAGGGGCGGCTCGTCCAAAAGAGATGCAGGACTGCAGCCCTTATGAACGAGCCGCCCCTGATTACGTTCAGTATAGTGAGAAATAAGGGACGCAGCCAACTCCCGAAACGTCATGTATGTCAAATATTCTTGAAACGATGTAGAAAAAACTGCAGTTAAATGTTCATTCAATGAATAATAACCAGTGTGGCAGCTGATAATCACGTCTAAACTCATAAACTTTACGGAATTTTTCCATCGTCTGATGCATTAGAAGTCAGATAGTTAATACAGCGTTACGTTTGTCACAATACAAAACATGTACATGTACCACTAGACACTGCAAATATTTAATGCTGGTCTTCCGGGATGTTTTGCCGGTTGGCAGGTTTGAAGTCCTAAAACCTGCCAACCGGCGAAACAACAACGCTGTGGAAACCTCAAATTTCGCAGTTGCTACTTTTCTAATTTAACGCGATTAAACGACAGAGGAGAGTCTGTATTTACTATATTGGAACAATTAAATAGTATATTGGTACACACTTTATGTTTTTCTCTACATTTCGACACATTTCAAACAATTTCAATAGCGCAATTAACGTTTCTAAATTTTTATTATTGAAAAAAAAAAATAATTCCTAAATTTCTTCCCGTACCTTCTGGTGACCGTCCGCTTACCACCGTTTGAAAAGCACTGGTATAAGTGATAAATGTTTTTGCAGAGATAGCAGTCGCTGCGTTATGTACCCTCGCCAGGCGAATACCCACCCCATCCAGCCCGCATTCTGTAAATACCTTCCAAGCAGATAACCTTCATCAACCAACAACTGCACTAAGTGAAATTTATTTAACACTTTAAGATTGCCCTACATATGTTTCGGTCACGAGGTAACCATCATCAGGGGCGTCGTACGCACGTGTGTGCACTTCACTTCACGCTGTCCATTGTTTTCTATATTATGATTATATATTATCTATATATTACCCTCAGCGCATAATATAGAAAACAGTGGACAGCGTGAAGTGAAGTGCACACACGTGCGTACGACGCTCCTGATGATGGTCACTTCGTGACCGAAACATATGTAGGGCAATCTTAAAGTGTTAAATAAATTTTAATTAGTGCAGTTGTTGGTTGATGAAGGTTATCTATTACCACAATGCACGGTGAACAAAAAGTTAAGTTGACCTTCCAAGTAGTCTCAGTTTACCAGAACTAAACATGACTGATAACTAAGCGATAAAATAAACTGGCGACATTGTCTCTGTGTTGGACGATATAGGCCATAACAACCTGGAGAGGAATACAGCAGTAGGCAGGAAGGGGAAAACGTCGGGCGTCATTATCGTCACCATCCATGGGACCTCTTTCGGTACCCTCAGTAAAACAGATATGTGATGAACGAGGAAAGAATGCCTCTAGGTTGTAATGCTGCACATGACGACGGAGTGCCGCAGTGATGTAATTAATTTGCACTGTTACAGAGTTTCGTCGCGTCGAAATGTGGCGCTGGGGACTCCCGCGAGTTAGCAGTTCGTTCAAATGGACTCCGCTTTTTACTCAGTTGGCTAGACTCTCAGCCTGGAATTTATCATCTGCTATCTCACTTCGGCTTTTTGCTGTTCGAAGTTTAAACCACGACTCGTCTTCCGTCACCACGAGCTAAATTAATGTCTACGCAACGTCAGTAAGCGTGCTCTTTTTCTTTTAGGTTCACGATCACACTGCCAGGGCGAAATCTCTGACACAAAAAACCATTCATCAAAACACCAAATAAACGAATCACTTCAGGATCTCCCACCAGTAACTCGTTAATTCATTCAAATTGTTTTAACATCATATTAATAATACCACGACAGGTCAGCCACTGACTCAGTGGTTACCTGCAGAAAGGAGTGTGCTTTGTAGTGTAGAGGGTTCAGAACTGCTCTGTGGTACACACAGCTGCCAACTAACGGACTGCTTGTTACGTATTACAGGAACGCAGGCATTGACACATTTAATTAAACTAATTTGCGGCATTTGACTTCATGCACGATTTCAAGTGATCGCCGCTGTACTGAAATGAACGTTTTTTTACCCCCTTTACCTTATATAATGGCGGCTGAGGGCGGAATCGAACACGGAACCCTCCAGTACAAAACACTCCTTGCGTTTGCTTGACGACATTTGTGTATTTGTCCTACGCCAGAAGAGTTCAGAAAAAAAAGAGACCATGTTAAAATCAATCGGCTATCATCACTAGCAACAAATTAGATGAATAAGTCAGCACCTTAAAATTGCATCCGGTATTCTCGTGACAAAAGTGGCGGTAACAAACCTTCAGGCTCCGTAAAATGTCTGGCACTTCTTGACGTGCGGAGGAATATTGTTAGCTTATCCAGAAGGACTCTGCTCCATGTAAAGAGTTAATTTCTTAGTTACTTCATTAGAATAAAACAAGACAAGCCATGTACGTACAAACATAACACTGAGGTGCGTTCGCGTAACCATTGTTGCTGTGGAAAAACAATAAGTCTTAAATATTATGAGTGTATATTCGTAGCCTTAGTTACCCAGCATGCAAAGCGTATCTTTTCTCTGCCGCATTAGACTGTCATATGTGGCCTGTCTGGCTCTACCATATTTTTCCACATTATCTCATAAACGGCACGATTTTCGGAAGAATGTTACTGAACATAATACGCGTGTTTTGATTTTCTCTACAACTTTTGTCTGATACATTTCTCATTCTAAGAAGAATTCAGCGAGATATTATCATAAATGTGCATAGGTCTTCATGTAAAGTACCCGTTATTCTTGTCAGATTTTAATGAAACTTAAATTTTCTCGACAGATTTTCGAAGAAAATTATGAAATATCAGATTTTATGAAAATCCGTCCAGTGGGAGCCGATTTGTTCCATGCAGACTAACAGACAGACAGAAGCTAATAGTCTCTTTTTGCAATTTTTCGAAAGCCCCTTAAAAAAAAGAATAAACAGGTGAAAAAATAAAAACATAAGCAATTTTATAAATTTAATATTATACATCTTCCTTGCAATAAACACAGACACGTTAATTTGTTTCCAGTATGTGAATTATGTATATATTTATATATGAAGAGATTAATTTGTTATACGTAAAAATACGAATTCGTGAAATAAGCTGGAAATAAATTCTCCTGCACATGTGCAATAAATACTGCGTATTTAAATTACTGGAACTTTAGGAATAGAAAAATAAAAGAGTAAATTTATAGGTATATTATATATATATATATATATATATAACCAGTGGATGCCCTAACTTCAAACAAATGTTGACTTGCAGATCTGGCCGTCTTTAACGTCCCGATACCGACCGAAGAATGAGCGAAACAGAGGTACGTCCTGTATTCGTGACGACCAAACCTTGCAGTTTCTCTTCCAAGAATCGAACTGCGTCCCTTTCCTAACTGATCTACTAGCAAAGTACTTTACAATGCCACACAGAACTTTGCCAAAGACTGCTGCGTGCAAGATCCATTCTGAAGACTACATCTGATGATGAAACTACATTCACATCATAACAAATGACGTCACATCCTAGCAGGCGGTACAGAGTCAAAATTCGTGAGAATCTCAAATCCTGCGAGATCATTTTCTCCTTCAACTGTCCATTTATTAATTGATTGACAAAAATCACAGCAACTAACTCCATGGAGCAGAGCCCTTCTTGAGAAGATGGTAGTTCCTCAGCTAGTCAAGAAATTCCCCACACTTTATGGAACCGGAAGGTTCATTACGGTGTTCACAACAGCCCAATACTTGTCCCTATTCTGAGCCAGATCAATCCAGTCCACACATCTTCCATCATGTTTTCTTAAGATCCGTTTTAATATTATCCTTCCATCTAAGCCCAGATCTTCAAAGTTTTCCCTTTCTCTCACGTTTCGCCTTCAAACCCCTGTTTAGACGTCTCTTACTCCCCACGCGTGCCACATGTCTCGCCCAACTTACCTTCCCTGATTTGATATCCCTAGTTCTTCCCTCAGTGTGAGAGACCGAGTTCCTTACCCATATTAAACAGGCAAAATTACAGTTCTGTATATTTTAATCTTTATATTTTAGACAGCGAAAGGTAAGACAAAGAATTGTGGACTAAAAAGTAGCAGGCGTTGACACAGATATAGTAGTTTATTAATTAAAAAAACTTTTCATTTTGTGTCTTATCCCCTTCAATTATATTTCGCACACATTTATCCTTTTTTGATTCTATACAATCTATATTTTCAAACACTGTGTACTAAACCATGTTCACAACTTTCATTTTTTTTTTTTTTAGTTCTGTAACATCCTGCGCTTTACAAGCAAAGTTTATAAGACTCAGATAATACAGCCAAAAGTTACTTTACTTTTCTTGTTCCGCTAATGCGTCTGATCTGTTCCGCTCGGCGTATCGTAACATCCAGCATATATAAATCTGAGCCGTTCGGGCTGAATAGCTGATCAGATGAACCATGTTACGCTCCCCTCACGCGACGCCGTACGGCGTGGGGGGAGTGCCCGGCATACCAAGCAGGATGCATTGCCCCCTCGCACCTGCGCGCTACCGAGGACATCCTCGTTAATTAGAGCATTCAATGAAAGCAGAATGAGGGACACCACACAACACAGATTTCCTGTCCTGCGCAGTAACACAGTAAAACAATGGCAACATCGAAAATAATTTTACTTTACTTTCGTTCCTTAAACGAAGAATAAGCAGTTCCGGGCATAACTGACAGCCTGTCGTGTAGATTTACACTTCACATTATTATTATTGCTGGCTTTATAACAGGCACTTGTGCTGTTAAGCTTGCACGTTAATGAATACCTGTTGAGTATTGTCCTTATGTTGTTTCTTGTCACAAACCTATTCTCCCTGGTACTTCTCTTGAACCAATGCTGATCCCCACCGCTCAGGTTTCAAGTTTCAGACTGCAATACTTTCCGTATTATGTGTGATGTTCCAAGTATAGCTGTCTTTTGTAATGAATCTATTGAATGTTTTCCTGGCATGGCTTCCAAACTTTCCTTTAAACCTTTTGTTACTATTCTGGTGGCTCCCAATTATTACCGGTATAATCATACATTTCATGTTCCACATTCATTGTATCTTTATACATAAACTCTTGTATTTAGTTTATTTCCTGCTTCCTTTTGCATGACATTTCTGTCCACTGGTATTGCCACATATATCAGTATGCATAGTTTCTCTTTTTTGTTTTTAATTATTATGTCTGGCCTACTTGATGTTACTTCTCTGTCTGTATTATTATTATTATTATTATTATTATTATTATGTTTGTTTCATTTTTGTTTTGTATATTGTCCGTTGTTATTTATGTCTGTATGTTGTGCTGTTTCTGTAATTGGCCTTCTGGCTGTTGATTCGGCACATTAATAAACTAGAATTGAATTGAATTATTATTATTATGAAAAACTTTTATATAGGCACTGATCCTGCAGGTGTCATATTCGTCAGACAACCTCAAATTTTCGCCACCATCCGCGTAATTGTTACAGCTGTCTTACAGCACTTCATACACAATGTATCGGTCTCCTTCCTCTCTCCACCACATCTCACATGTCTGGCTCGAGTGCTTCATTAGAAATCGTCATCAGATCTAAAGCTTAAAGGACTTCTTTCTTTTCATAGGATCGAAATTGTTACTTCACATTAAATAAAAAAATTACTTGCAAACGAGTTGCATATTTTTCAAAAGCCCTTTATTATACATCACCTCAGGACCGGAATAGCTCGGTCGGTAAAGCGACTAGCTACAAGCCGGATGATCTGGGGTTCGAATCCCGGCAGGGGAAAGTGATTTTTCTCTTCTTCACAACGTCCAGAACAGCTCCGGGGCCCGGCCAGCCTCCTATTCCTGGAAAGTAAATCGGCCGGGGCGTGATGTTGACCACTCACCTCCATCTGTCTAGCGTCGAGGTTAAGGAGTGTAGCAATACTACTCCCCTACATACGTTCGTGGACTGGTCAGGGAAACCTTTACCTTACTAAATAGTACAATAATGTTATGGTAATGTTTTTGTGCATTATAAAATAACAAGCTGGCAGCCGTGTAAACATTTTCTTTAGCTTTCGGTTTGAACATAACTAACGAACTGACCCACTGACCTTCACGTTAAGTTTGGTTCGGAGTTAAGACATGGACATTCCTACACTCTGTTTTTAAGATCATAATAAAAACATATCGGAAATGCGAAACTTTGAGGTTATATTTGCAACTTTTAACGTAAACACAGCACGTATTTAAGAATCATCTTCTACAAGAACGCAGTATAATAATAATAATAATGTGTTATGGGATCAAGGGGTACTCACAGATAGAGAAGTTACAGCAAATAGGCCAGATATAATAATTGAAAACAAAAAAACATGCATACTGATATATGTGGCAATACCAGCGGACGGAAATGTCACGCAAAAGGAAGCAGAAAAGAAATTAAATACAAGAGTTTATGTATAAAGATACAACGAATGTGCAACATGAAATGTATGATTATACCGGTAATAATTGGGAGCCACTGGAATAGTAACAAAAGGTTTAAAGGAAAATGTGGAAGACGTAACAGGAAAACATTCAATAGATTCATTACAAAAGACAGCTATACTTGGAACATCACACAATACAGAAAGTACTGCAGTCTGAAACTTGAAACCTGAGCGGTGGGGATCACCGTTGGTTAAAGAGAAGTACCAGGGAGAATAGGTGTGTGACAAGAGACGAATAATAATAATAATAATAATAATAATAATAATAATAATATAGGGCTAAAATATATGTAACAGCAAACTCAGTTTCATGAGTTCTACTCAGTTCTTCAAGTTTTCTTCCTTTCCTCTGTTTTTCACCTTTTTCTTTCCTTGTAGTATAACAAGAGAAATTCAGACCTACTCCGCTTTTCCAAGCAAGAGTGAAACTGGAAAAAAGCCAAAGAGATTGTGTCTTCTAGTGCAGAGATTTCAGGAGCGCTGTCATCGCAATTCCAGAAATACAGACTCAAGTCTTCTGGGATGTTACTCCGTGTCGCTGCGTTAGTAGTTCCCGACGTTTTGAAGGCTTGTAGTGCCCTCATCTTCATGGTCTAGCAGTCCAGGCCATTCTCCTTTGACTTCTTGACCCTGAAGATGAGGTCACAAGCCTTCGAAACGTCGGCAACCACTCTCCCAATCTCACAGCGTCATATCCCAGAAGTCTTAAAGTCTTCATGAAAACCACTGTGATAACCTCAAATCTCGCTTCATCAACATAAGTAAAGCGCGGAAGAATAACTGCAAAAATTCATTATAGGACGGGCTGGTGCAGCGGTAATGCAATTTATATTCAGAGTCCCCTATTCGGATCTGTATTGGTGCATCTTATATTGGGACCTTGGTGTTGCGTTTCGCAGTGTTGCTATGAAAGCATTGGGACTGCATATCGAAACTGTCCAAATCTGCCTCCTCTAACATCCTTCTTTACACAACTTCCATTTTTTTACAGCTACGTTTAATTCCATGCCATATACAACGACTCAATCAGTAAACAAATCTGAAGTGTCTACAAATTCATTCACGTTGATCGATATTTAGTGACATTATATGTTTAAAATTGCAACTGAAGTGGAAATCCAAACTGTCCAACTTTCTGCCTACCGGCAATGTATGCAATTTAGCCTCCATGTCCATCCACTGGCAGCACAGCGCTCGCCATTTCCTGCAGTATTAGTCAGGCTTATATATTTCAGAAGGGTCACAGATCCTCTCCAGCACAGCCTGTTGGCTTCCCACAGGAACAGAGGCACCCACCCCGTCTGCATGTTATTCCAAACGCTCGTATTTGCATAGCGAGTGAGGTACAGGCGTGGGCATAATCACGTCTTCCGACACGTGTGTTCAACTTCTCAGCAGAGACCTGAATTTTTCATAGGAAGCAAGGAAAGTTACTCCCAAATATAAATCATCCTTTGCCGTATCAACCTACCTTCCATTAAACGCATGCCAAAGAGTGAACACTTGTTTTGTTTGAAAGAATACGGCTCTCTTTCTCGGAAATATAAAAGCGGACTGCACTCTGTGTCCTTCCGTCTGTCGACATGAATAATAAAGACACTAATTGGCCGATTTTCGAGGAATACGGTACAGACTGCATGCCATTAAAGGCAATGCCAACCTCGGACAGTCAATTCCCAGACTTCAATAATACCTTCGTTGCGTTCGTGCGCAGCTGTAAAAGCAAATACAGTAGCAATTAAGGCAGAGCCTTGTAGTGTTAGTCTGCGTGCTGTCATGTTGGAAACGTGAGAGTGGGGAATAACATAAATGACGAAAACATTTTAGTGTGTATACAACCAGTAACCGGGTACTATTTTTATTTCCATGGCTCAACAGCCCCTAGTGGGCCAGGGCCTCCCATTATCGAGGCTTAACGATCACACTCAGACTCACAACAGTCGGTAGGACTCTTCTGGATGAGGGACCAGCTCGTCGCAAAGACCTCTACCTAACAACATACAACACTCACAAGAGACAGACATCCATGCCGCCGGTGGGATTCGAACCCACAATCTCAGCAAGCGAGCGGCCGAAGACCCACGCCTTAGACCGCACGGCCACTGGGATCGGCACGAGGTACTATACGTGTGATTTCTGACGTATAATAAGTATATATAGTAACAGTACTTTGGAGAGAGATCGGGGGCGGTCATGGCCCGAGGGGCAGTGGAAGAAGAATATGATGATGATGATGATGATAACACAATGACGTCAAACAATTATCTGCCAAGAATTCCAGAATTAATCCCTCCATCTGAACTGGGGTAAAATTATATAATTTCTGTGCTTCATGACTGTTGAATGTCCTGGGTTGGGCGCTTCTGCGTCATTTGGCAGTACTGACGCAGCTACGAGCAAGTATGTGTGTGTGTGTGTGTGTGTGTGTGTGTGCACTCCACGGTTTCAGGACGCCGCGGGTTATCTGGAGCACCAGCTTGAGGCAAAGTGGGTCGAGCGTCGTAATTGACAGCTCCATGCGCGCTACTCTCCTTACCACAAACATCGACTCTAACGACACCGTCACGTCTCTTAACACTGACGAAGTTACGATCTCTGGCAAGCCGCCGCCATTCTGTGGAGACGTGTTTGTTTCAAGAGGCGCGCCACAGACACCCGCCTTCTGCTTTAGACTTGAAAGAGGCACGGAAACGTAAGAAGTGCTAAACGTCTTTAATTCCTGATTAAATACCAAACGCTACGGTCCAGCAGTTGTCAATTTACATGTCGCATTCTAAATTCCCCGAGTGCGGGTATCCTGACATTTTTGTAGCAGCCTTCAGCATCTCTAGGAAAATGACAAAACACTCCCTTAGTATAACGTTGCTCTATAGGCCGGTGACAGTTACTGATTCATTATACCAGCGATGTGCAACATTTAACCGCGGGCCACTCAGGCACGAGGAATGTGGGGAATCGTCACAAAGGGTTTTCAAAACATAATATTAATATACTGAATAATCGAATTGTATTCACTTTATTCATATTTGTGTTAGATTACGATGAACTGTACAGCTTCCTTAAGAAGTAATGCTGATTCATTTATGTCTATTCCCGATGTAATTTGTATGGGACTGTTCATCGTTAGCATCGAGGAGTTAAAGGCTCCAAGGGCCACTTAGCAAAGGGTCAACGGCCACAGGATGCCCGCCACGTTCGACGCTTTGCACTGTCTGGGTTATGCCTAACACACTCGACGTTTTGGGAGCTAATTACCTGAAGATGGGAGTAGAGTCAGTTCTCGAAATGTCGTATTAGGCACACTTAAGATAATGGACAGTGTCCAACTAAACAAGGGCAACTTATTATGTCGCACCCATTTCCAAGCATATTCTTCCAGTCAAACTCAGTCATCCCCTATTAGAGGGGTGAAAAATTTTTCCAAAAAATCTAGGAGCCATATCAAAATTCTAGGCGGCAGAAGGGTGACATGAAACACGTTCCATACTGAGGACCGGCAAATATTAGGCGCCACTATAAACTAATTAGTCGCCCGGGCGACCCGGAACTCGTCGTTTGTACACTCCTGCCTTATTATATGATAAGTAACCGGTAGAGTTGAAAAGGCGCTGCTAAATGAACAAAGCAAAGAGGCTATACGTGCGGACTGTTGCCTTCACAGATGATGAACCTTCCAATCACCCATACTAACCAAATAACTAACTAACTAACTAACTCCATTGAGCAGAGTCCTTCTTGAGAAGCTAACAGGTCGTCAGCTAGTCAAGAAATTCCCTGCGATTTATGGAACCTGAAGGTTCATTACCGTATTCACAAGAGCCCGCCACCTGTCCCTATCCTAAGCCATATCAATACACTCCATGCCCCCCATCCCACTTCTTGAAGATCCATTTTAACATTATCCTCCCATCTACGCCTGGGTCTTCCAAGTAGTCTCCTTCCCTCAGGTCTCCCCACTAAAGTCCTGTATGCACCTCTCCCCTCCCCCATACGTGCTACATGCCACGCCCACCTTTCTTCTAATCACCCATACAAATCAATAATTGTTTTGGACCGTGCATGTACAGCAGGTTACGGCGTCATCTCTGCCTCAGACCGGATGGACCACAACCGTGCTGACAGAATTCGTGGCGCCGGCCATCTCCCTGGAGTTTCTCGATGCAGAAGCGAATCCACCTATTGGCCTTAGGTGACGTCATGTGACAGTGTACTGTTCAAATTGCAAAGGACAGGGGTACAAACTATCGAATGTGAGAGGCGTAAGAAAACAGCGCACAAAAGGAATTTGTATACACGGCAGTTGAACCAACAGCAGAACTAATTAAATCGGTTTGTTAAATCGAAGGAATACTAAATATAACTGATTAAAAATCCAACTAAATAGGAAAAATAAAAACAAATTTGGGACAAACGAGTTTGTTTTGTAACGTGTACCGTGTCAGTTTTTAGCCCCTTAAGATCCAGTGGTTACTTTATGTACCACTAGTTATAACGTTAAGAAAGTCTACATTCTGCCCGCAGAGTTTATTTCTATATCTTTACGAATGACTTCCTGTTGTGATATAGGAGGAGCAAAACGAAACTACAGACCGACAGTCACAACTACGTAAATAACAGTTTATTGCTTGCTACATGTTTCGGCTTTTGCAAAAAGCCATCATCAGGCAACTAAACAAGAACTCCTCTTTCACATCTGAAGTTCTGGACAGCAATTTTAACATGTTAATATAACACATACTTATTAAACTTTTATATTTTTATATACAGTCTCGATATTTATCTAGTTTCGGCTTGTACAACTCCAATTTCGTAAGGTTGAGACCTCAGGTACCTGAAGAGGATAATTTTAAGGGGTTGAATTTAAATTATCTTTCATTGTGTGTTTTTAATTCCCTGACGATGGCTTTTAACAAAAGCCGAAACATGTAGCAAGCTATAAACTGATATAAATGTCATTGTTACTAACGGTTTGTACTTCCTTTTTGTTATTTCTGTAACTGTTATGGATCTCAGACCAGACAGCGATTGTTTCTCTATACATCATTAACTGACTAGTTTTCGTAACAGAGACGGAGTGTGTTTACTGCGCGGTACGAACGGGATCTTTAGATACAGTTCACGTTAATTTTCTTCCTTAATGGATTAATCAATTATAATTTGCAATAAGCATACAGAGATGATACAGCAACATAAAACAGTAATACTGCTTGGCAGGGGGTACATTACACTGTCTTCTTGCACAGTTCTGGAACTAATGTCATGAGAATTAACAGATTTTTCATAATTTAAAAATGACACGTTATTAAAAGAAAGTGGCACAAACATGTGAAACGACTGGAGAAATATCAGTTTAAAAGTACATGCTTTCTGTTGGGGGAATAAAAAGAGGTAGACAAGACGGAATGATCAGGTCTAGGAATGTCGGAGTTGGCACAACCGACGTCTAACTACCGGTAGACGATGACAATGAAGATGTCCTTCAGTTTTTCCCCCCAGAACTCCTTTGCCAGAGTCCATACTTCCACGAAACCATGCCAACTAGCCTACAAATGTGTCTTGCATTTCCACTCGCAAACTCGTTCAAGTTCATCTGCTGCTGAACTCACTCAGAGCCACACGACATAGATATATGGGTACCGTATATACCGAGTCGTTTATACTCATTTCTGAGTTGTCATGGGAGAATTTACCTTCCCGTTGCCTTCCGCCGTGTACGATTCTATTCATCCTGATAGGACCGCTAGAGCCGATCAGGAGACTTGGGCGAGAAATGGCCGCTAAATTTGGCTTACGAACATCTATATGCCCGTAAGGTTCTTTTACATGCCGTAAATCTACGACATGGGCTACGACAGACGGCTTTACTTCCCCTCCGAAGGAAGTGGTGCTACGGATTTTTATCACCCTTAAAAATCCATCTACCTCGGCCGGGATTGAACCCGCAACCTTGGGTCCAGTGGCGAGCACGCTAACCACTAGTCCACCGAGGCAGATAGACATGTGGGTAGATCAATGATATTAGTACAGAATTACTTACACGTTTTAAGCACGGTGGTAAATATATGTACCACCTAATGTGACATTAAAAATCTCTACTTTGCCCAACACAGTCTATTCGTGTGTTTCAATATGACTCGACCAACAGCTATTATTTCCCCAAACAGCATTAACCGATTTGTATATGTAATGAACGTAGTGTTTACTGTGCAGTACGAGCTGAATATGCATATAAATTAGACGAACTTACGTACTGTTCATTCCAAAGAGGTAAAACTCCTAAAAGCACACACATACAAATACGTACATCGTCAAGAACCCTCGGTAAATTAAAGTGTAAATATTCTGTCAGGGATCCACAATGGGTCCGATGTGTTGATGCAGGCGTATGCAAACATCAAAATTATTCGGTGTCAGAGCTTCAAGGCGTTAACGTGGCTAAGCTCCCCCTAAGCACTGCATTTAGATAGGACTAAAATGTACTTTGACCACGAATATTCCCTTGCCTCACGCTATCAATTAATTTAATGACTGTGACCAGATGGATTGATTGCAGATGATCCTGCAGCAGGCTAGCTGAAGCCGCCTGCAAGCTGGGGGTCGTCAGTTCGAATTCTGTTTGTGTTAATCTGTGGTATCACGTGACGGTGACGGCCTTACTACCTAGTTAACTGCCGCAAGATGTAACACTTCTGAGCTGTACTCGACATGTACCTGGTTTGAGTCTCGGACGCAACACTGGATACACCATGGTGCTTCGTGGTTCTCCTCAGTCCAAGCAAATTTTGGTAATGTATAAGAATATCTCAAATCACTCAACGATCATTTCCTGTCAAGTCCTTTCCAGTAAGAATGCTATTTGACGAAATACAGTTTCTGCTACAGAACTTATAAAATAAAGTATAATCACAGAAATAAGTAAAGGAAGTCCTCAGTCAGGGCAATATACCACACCCCTAAATTGAAGTTAGAAAATATATAGGAGAGACCAAGTTTCGAACTGAACTGTAGATGCGAGAAAAGCGAGATAAAGTAAACACTACAAGCATTCAACAAGTATGAGCAATCTATACAACCTGAAATTCAAGATTTACTTCCCAAGCTCTGTTGTTCTCCTCTAAACACTGAATGCCCTGTATGTCAGGCGATATTTCAGCGCTTCGTATTACATTTTCCACTCTGGTACTCAGAGTAACAGACGCCGCGAACCAGACAATTGGCCGTCACCTCACCACATAGTCGATTCGTATCAAATTGAGACCGCCGGGGCGTGAAGCTGTCGAGATTAAGAATGAGTGGAGTTGTGTTTCCAATCCCCCATAACCATTCATGGCGTGCACATGGAGGACTTTATTTGTGCATACTAAAATGATAAATATTTATATTGCCGGCCACGCTACTAATATAATATAATATAATATAATAAGCGGTTCACATGACACACAAGGAAAAGATGGCCGACGTAACAGCAAACAGAAAATTTCACATTGTTGACACCGTGCATCTTCGTCATATTAAATTAAGTTATAGACCAACTGATGCACTTTTTAAAGCACTTTTAAGTAGCTTTATATAAAGCTACTTAAAAGTGCTTTAAAAAGTGCATCAGTTGGTCTATAACTTAATTTAATAAGCAAACAGAAAAGTTAAATCGTTTATTTAACGACGCTATCAGCAACCCTGTGTACATAGCGTCAACTGATTGCTCGTAATGAATAATCAATTATAAGGGACAGAGAATGAAGTGGTCGCGGGACAGTTCCAAGTACTCGCATGTGCCAGGATAAATAGAATTAAACCACAGTGCCTCAAGATATCTCGTGCTCCACACGATATTCCAGACGCAATCGCAGGAACACATTATAATCCACAAGCTTCACAGTTTGAGCCAACTCTATCTGCAACATAAATTATAACGTAGCCAAGTCGGTACAGTGACTGGGCTTCGGACTGGACGATCCGGGGTTGGAATCCCGGCAGGAGCAATATAGGCCTATTTTCTCTCCTAGAAACCTGCCACAGGGAACCTGGGGCCCACCCAGCCTCCTGCTCAAAGGGTAACGGGGTTCATTCCCGGGAATAAAGCAGTCGGATCGTGAAGCTGACCACTCATCTACATCTAGTGCCGAGGTTCAAAATGAGTGACGCTATATCTCTGCTCCGCCTACATGCCTTAATGGCGTGGAGAGGGACAAATTTAACTTTACCTTCTACAACAAGAGTGTGACATTTTATCCCATAGACATGTATTAGATACATAAAATTATTACTTGTTTTAACCATAGTTACTTGTAACAACAGAACGTCACGACCAAGTTAGCAGGGTCCCTGCTTCCTGTTAGGGACGTCCAGGGTTTAAATTTGGGTCTGCGGACCTGCTTTAGATTGAATGAACGTCCATTAGTAAGTACGTCCATTCAACCTGAAGTTCGTCTTCTGGGTTACTTTCGTAGATAATTGCCGACGTTTCGGAGAAACATAACGCCTCCATCTTCAGGGTAGAAGTGAAACGGTGGTAAACACCTACCAGATTACACTATGTCATATACCAGATAACGTCCACATAAAAGTTCAGTATTGATACAAGTATCATAGCTATCTTGTCTACAGTGCAAAGCGACAAAAGCGCAATGTTTTGTCACTTGATAATAGTTTGGCGTGTTATGTGGGATGCCTAACATTATGCCAGGGAGGAGGAAGACGGCCGGGGTGAAAGGTAGGCCACTCTGTTTTAGCAAACACGTTTATGGGATGATGGACGGATAATGCAATACAAACAGCGAGTTCTTGCAAGAAACTGAGCTAGACAGATCAATAAGCAAGAAGCATAATGCAACCGAACGGCGTGTATGTGTTTTAAGGACGATTTATCAGCTGCTGATGTTGCTGTACTGCGATCTGGAAAGCAAATGGAAAAGCTACAACATTATTACTTTTCCTGTATAGTCTCTTTAGGAAAACACAGACAAATACCAGATTCTTCCTCTGGAGACTAAAGAATAGACCAGAAATACCTGGAAAGGTTTGAAATGTGATGATGGAGAAGGATGGAGAAGATCAGTTGGACCGATCGTGTGAGAAATGAAGAAGTATTACACAGAGTCAAGGAGGAGAGGAATATCCTACATACAATAAAACGAAGGAAGGCTAACTGTATTCGTCACATCTCGCGTATTTAGAAATGCGCCTACGTTACTGCGATATCCTGCCATTCGCTCTGTAATGATGTCCAAGAGCTTTCAGTTATGAACCCCACTCTGTTTCTTTGGATCGAAACTCAAAAGAAGTACGAAAATTCGGGCGGTGGTGAGAGCGAGATCTAAAATCAGTGTTTACTTCTACTTCGCCTGTTCTTGCGCATCATTACTTGCACATTCGTTATGCTGTCATTGGTTGCAGTCATAGTGATTTTGCAGTCACCGGATTTGTTGAGTTCTTGAGCTTGCTCATACAGTTTCAGCTGCGTTAAATACTTGTCACAGTACATAATCCAAAGCTTTAAATACTTGTCACAGTACATAATCCAAAGCGTTAAACACTTGTCATAGTACATAATCCAAAGCGTTAAACACTTGTCACAGTACATAATCCAAAGCGTTAAACACTTGTCACAGTACATAATCCAAAGCGTTAAACACTTGTCACAGTACATAATCCAAAGCTTTAAACACTTGTCACAGTACATAATCCAAAGCGTTTAAACACTTGTCACAGTACATAATCCAAAGCTTTAAACACTTGTCACAGTACATAATCCAAAGCGTTAAACACTTGTCACAGTACATAATCCAAAGCTTTAAACACTTGTCACAGTACATAATCCAAAGCGTTAAACACTTGTCACAGTACATAATCCAAAGCTTTCTCAGTGACTGAATTCAATAAAACTTTATCGGGCTAGCAGCCGCGTCTGGCGGTTTAACGGCAAGTAAACCGACGTTTCGAGAACCATCTCTGTTCTCATCATCAGCGATGAGGAACAGGACATTTAATTCTGCTTGACCAGGTTGTTCCTAACAATATGTGGCGAAGTAAAACAAATATTGGTATTTCTCTAAAGTCTGTACAATTCTTTGCGCACTTTACATCTCTCCCATTCAGTCCAAATGTTCGCCAGGCTACTTTGTTTTCATTCACCTGTACAAAACACCAGTCAATGTTAGTTATATGCATTTTCACAGGTTAGGAAGAGAAGCGGGAAGTAGCACACGTCAAAATCGTTTCTTTAAATCCTCATGAAAAAAAAAAGTCGTCGCAGTAATCAGGTTTAGACACTGCGAGCTGCAGATTTCTAACCTCGCCGAGGAAGGAATCATTTTCACAAGCGGATCCCCTGGGAGAGCCGAGATTGTGGAAAAAAAAAGAGTACATAATGGAGAAAGAACTGGGGGCCAAGCCTCCTGTGATCTCTTTCCGTCTTTCTCCCAAGAGCTCCGAGTCCATTTTCACGTAAACTTTTTTTTCTCTCTTTTCCCTCACGAGGCGAATTCGCTGTGGATTGCCAGTAGGTGTTTGATGTGTCCTGCTTTCAATCAAAAAAAGCCAATCAAATTTTGTTTCTTGTACAACACTTCTGAAGCTAGCACGTCACTTTCTCATAATCCTGACGTTCCATACCAAAACACAGGAACTTGTAAACAGTAAACAAAAAGTTTCAAAGCAAGTCTGGACAAGAAAATCAGTACGTACTGACATGAGTTCGATTCATGGATATGGCGCTGGAACTCTTATCTGCAGGCACATACAGTATCTCTTGTAACTGTGTGGTGTAAAGGAGGACGGAGCATGAATCTAGCATCTCAACTCAAGCTAATGACGAGGTTAAAAACACAATTTCGGCACAGAGGCCAGCTATCGTCTTAGGACATTCCCGTACAGGGGTGCACAAATCCCAGGCGCCATGTCGCCTTGGCGAATAAATTTTCTACGGTAGCGCCTACTATTTTGAGCATAATAATCACGGGGTTCACTTTTTTTCCTTAGGTAGAAAAATGTGTACCAGTTAGCATGCACCGAGCAGAAACCTCCACATAACAGTGAGGATCACAGGTCACTTCAGAACTGTGGGTCCTCAGTATGGAACTTGTTACCTGTCACCTTTCTGGGGCCTAACATTTTGAGGCGGCTCCTAGATTTAAAAAAATTGTGAACCCCTCTTCTCTTATGCTTTTCCTCCAAATGTCGAAATAGTACATTAAATTACGCAATGATCGCTTCCATCCACATTCTTTCCTACCATTTACCCAATAATCATCCTACCATTTAAAGTGACAGCTTCGCTAAGCAACCGCGAACAGAGACCGCAACACGTGACCATCAGACTGACGTTTATATATGGCTACAGGCAGGTATCTGAGCGGCAGCTACTCGAATCCTGGCCGGGCTGCCACCTGTCCTCACTTCGGTTATATTGTGGTGCGACTGTTGGGATGGTAAGTGCAAATAGGCCACGACGGCTTTCCTCCAAATTATTTACACTCAGTTTCTCATCTCATACCCCTTAACCCTTTAAAGACCAGAGGTAACAAGACGTACCAATATAATTGATTATTTCTACCAACAAATGCACCAAGACAAGTTTGTCACTGTTTTCTTTATTGAAAGAGTGCCCCAATACGCATTTCGGCAATTATATTGCCATCATCAGGGGTTTCTTTTAAGTGAGATGTTACATAGACCAATTCTTAAGTTACGTCATAACAGTGAGTCGATATATGTTATTACACTTCATAAAATATTGTATAATTAGTGGCATTGTTAAGTTGCTAAAAGTTATTAAAATTAACAGTAAAATCAATTGGTATATATAAACTACTTGCTGTAGTATACTTTATTAATTAATTAATGGCAGCGTGGTCCTATTTTCCGGCGTGTATTCCAGTTATCTGTGTGTTGTTTTGCTGTTAGGTAGGACCTCCTTCCTTCGTGTCTGCGTGGACCACGCTGTCATTAATTAATTAATAAAGTATACTACAGCAAGCAGTTTATATATACCAATTGGTTTTACTGTTAATTTTAATAACTTTTAGCAACTTAACAATGCCACTAATTATACAATATTTTATGAAGTGGTAATAACATATATCGACTCACTGTTATGACGTAACTTAAGAATTGGTCTATGTAACATCTCACTTATATAAAAAAAACCCCTGATGATGGCAATATAATTGCCGAAATGCGTATTGGGGCTCTCTTTCAATAAAGAAAACAGTGACAAACTTGTCTTGGTGCATTTGTTGTTAGAAATAATCAATTATGCAAAGATGCACGGTGAATATAAAGTGACGTACCAATATGTTTAACATTTAAAAACAATGCATTTTTTACACACACACACTGTAGTTTTGCTGTTCGTATGATTCTCACAATAAACATCGACTTTGTTCCTACACAACAGTCATCAGTCTCTTTATAATAGGCACGGGCCGTGTTTTCTGTGAGGCAAGAACTACAAATATACACTTATTTTAATTTTTAAAGGATTATGGAAGGAAAGGCGGTGGAAAAGATAAACCCTATCCCCAAGCATTAAACCCAATACTCAATCCTGACCTATTTCGTCAAAACCAATTTTCAGATTAAGGTCTACCCCTTCAGGAACGACTATATCTTTGGGGTGCACCCACGTTCCTCTTTCTCTGCAAAACTCTGAGACAGAAAACACCAAAGAATCTTCTCATGGCAATCACGCAAAACACTCAGGCAGCAGAAAGTGTATTCCAGGGCCTTAAGACCTCGGATATAATAGAACGCTATCACAGGCTACAGGAATGTTCCACTGCATGGCGGAGTGTGGCGTTTCTCTCCGAGGAAGATCGGACACAGCGAAACGGAAGCTTAGCGCAAGATTCTGTACCAGCTCACTTTGAGTGTCGTCTGAGATTTCCTTCTTTCAATTTTACTTCCTTTCAACGACTGGTGATCAAATTTTCTGCTAGATTTCAGTGAGTCTGTATTCGAAATAGGTAGGGTAAAGGTCCTCTTTCAATGCGTATCTGCAGGATTCAGGCAAGGCTGACTTCTTTTGTTGTGAAGAGGACAATCTCTTCTCTACTTCGATTCAAACCATTTTAGCTACAGGCGGACAGAAGTGTACAGAATGCCAGCAGAATATTCTGCCAGCTGAAAATTAAAGTACGTCTAGAAATGAAGAAGTATTACATAGGGTCAAGGAGGACAAGATTATCTTACATACAATAAACAAACGGAAGGCTTACTGGGTTAGTCACATCTTGCGTAGGAACTGCTTTCTAAAACACGTTATTGAAGGAAGATGGGGGAAGGATAGAAGTGACGGGAGGACGAGGATGAAGACGTAAGTAGTTACTGGAGGACCGTAAGCAAAAGAAAGGATACTGGAAATTGAAAGAGGAAGCACTCGCTTTGGAAAAGGCCATGGACCTGTCGTAAGGCCCACTACGGTATGAATGAACGAATGAACTGACGTCTGTTAAAATTTAAACAAAATTTTATTAAGCGTCAATACCTACATCCTAGAACAGGCCATGAAGACCCAGGTGGGGAGCACAAGTATAGCTATACTCTTTTTAAACTCGTCGCTAAATGGGGGTAAGTGGTCAACGTCACGTCCCGGTACCCATTGTATAGGAGACTGGGCGGGCCATAAGGCCGGTCTGGACGGGTGCAGAAAATCTCGCCCCACCGGGTTTCGATCCCCGAACCCATAATTACTTACAAATTATTTAAATTAACAGAGGCACTATGGACAAAATACATAAACTTACATTACCTTCAAAACCGTTACATCACTCTAAAACGACTATACATCAAATTTCTTGTGAAAATGAAGGAAACTCCTATAGAAACCTGTAATTTGTGAGGCGAGGCGCATGGAGAAGACGCGGTATCAAGAGTTCGTTTATTTAATGGCACAAGTTGTTTCCTGAAGGGAGAGAGGTTGTGGAAGACAACAAACGAACTGGCCTTCCGGGAACGGAGGAGGACTGGTGTGAGGACAGATCGTTGTTAAACAGAAGAGGATGAGTATGGAAAAAGAAAGGCTGAGACAAATTTGAAGAAACAAATTTTAAGGCCTACGCTCTTCTGGGACTTTACTCCTCGTAACATCCCAGAAGAGCGAAGGCCTGAACTACACAGCAGCGGAAGCCTGAAATTTCGCAAGAAGTTTGAAAAAAATATGTGAGAATATGATGCAGAAACAATCTGAGTGCAAAGGGCGTGTAAGCACAAAACAGACAGAGAGCCTAGTAAGTTGGATAATCTGCCAGTACGTACCTCTAACATAGCTCAGTCGGTATAGCGACTCGCTACGAGTTGGACGGTCCGGAGATCGAATCCCGGTGGGGGCGAGATTTTCCGCACCCGTCCAGACCGGCCCTGGGGCCTACCCAGCCTCCTGTACAATGGATACCGGGTCATTCCCGAGGGTAAAGCGGCAGGGGCGTGGCGTTGACCACCCACCCCCATCTAGCGCCGAGGTTAAAGAAAGAGTAGGGCTATACCTCTACTCCCCTTCTGTGCCTTCATGGCCTGTTCTACGGTGAACTTTTACGTACCTCTAACAGTCCTAAAATGGATCACTAAACAATAAACAAACACTGGGTAACAAACAAAAAGATAAATACGTGAAAACATGACAGTCATTCCATTATACGAAACACAAGACTGCATGTGTCTTGTTTCTCATTGTTCATGCACAACTTGTATGAAGGTCCATTTATTAAGGTTTAGTGAACTCGTTCGAGCAACACAGCGCAGCTGTAACGGACACCGAGCTATTGTGGGATGGGATTACAACTGCTAAAGCTTTCATCATAAAAAGGCGGGAAAACCGGCCTATAAATTCATAATTATACACACGCACTATTACTCTTTTGTTCCGGCATATATGTGGTGTATGGCTCTGTTTACATGTACAACATTATAGATGGTGGCAGACGCATGGACTATTGTGCTTACCAGAAAAGATATTTCTCTCTAGCATTGCTCTAATGAAGGAACCCAGGACAGAGGCCAAACAGGTCTCTTCTGCTACCGAGCAAATTACCTCTAGGGTAATGGAAAGTACATGGGCTCGAATCTCGACTGCATAACTTGCACTACACTAAGCCCAGTGCATTTCAAAATGATAGAACGGTACGTCAGAGTGGGCCAAGTCCGTTCTACAGAGTGTCAATCTTATCGTGTCCCTCAGTATGGGAAATATATCGCATAGGAAGCCTTCATCCGACACAAATTTAAAGCACTTCGAGACTTTTCTACGACATAAGGTACCTTGGACTACAGGGGAATAAATTACTCTAAATTCCCGGCGGACGGAGGCTTAGTATGACATAAAACTCTCGAAACAGCTTCCGTGGTCAGGGACACGACAAAATGGACACGCTGTAGTTTACGACTCAAAAACATTTGTTTATGTATTTCGATATGAAATAAATTCTGCAGGTTATGCAGCGTCGTTAAATAAACTGTGAACAAATTAAAATCTTCTGAAACTGTGGAGCTCTTGCCCCATATCCAGCTGAATTCTCTGTGAGTGCTGTTCGCTTTCCCGTCTCATTTACATAGATATTAACACTTGAAATACACAGAGACCCGGTCCTTCACGGCATTACGTAATCCACCCTCAGCCCGTCATCTTGAACCCCGCAATGAGAATACGTAATTAGCGGTGCTCTCGAGTTGCCAGAACGGAAGGCTCGACGAGCCATAACGGGATGGATAGAGACGACAATAGAAGCGCCACAGAAGCGCCTTGGTGCATCGATATAGAAAGGCGTGCAGTTTGCAAGTCGCTGCAGTCTGGGTAATAAAAACAGTCAATATAAACAAAAGATGAAACTTTTCTTTTGCTCGCAAATTTTATAACATAAATATCTACCGATCACCAAAGTTATTCTACTTGAAATATATGTTTTTGTTTTATTACAGGAATCTTCGGTTTGTCCGGTAATCACATTACATAACTTATAAACTGGTCACCACACATTCTCTTCCGTACAAGCAAACGAATATCACTGCCAAAAAACAGTGTACTTACACTAATGTTATTCACATAAAATTTTACTACTCTGCAACGTTACGCAGCGTAGATTGGTACTTAGTTACCGACGTTTCGAGACAACCTATCGGTCCCATCTTCAAGGGTCAAGCAGTACAAGAAGACTCTTCTTGTACTGCTTAACCCTTGAAGATTGGACCAATAGGTTGTCTCGAAACGTCGGTAAATACCAACCTACGCTGCATAACATCACAGAAAAGCGAATATCTCATTTACACCGCGGCGGAAGCCTGAAATTACGCCATTTATATGGTCATAATCCCGAAAATAAGGCATACAGTGTATCAACTGTCAGGGGCCATCCAGAAATAAAGCCCCACGAACACTGCCTCAAATATTTTTTTTCGCAAATTCAATATTTATCAGGTTCATAGAAACTCAATGATTTAACTTAAATAACACAGTTATTGGCTCAAGCATAAATTTTGCTAAATGTTTAAATTTTATTTGAAACTGACAATTCAGCAAGCCACAGACCGTAAGCTTCCTATGGTCCAGTGCAGGGCTGGCCAACATGGGGCCGTCGAGGAAAGTATTTGCGACCCCCACTAACAAACGTCATTGTTTGTAAACAAAAGCGTTCAAGTGAATTTAAGAATTATGTGGCCCTCCTGTGGGTTGACATTGGCCAGCCCTGATCTAGTGCTCAGTGTAAAGCGGACGATTCCTTAACCTGCCGCATTGTGGAACAGGAATTCTATAGAACACTAGGCCAGCCGCAACAGCCCCAGTGGGCCAGGGCCTCCTCACTGTCGAGGCTTCACGATCACACTCACCACACTCGGTAGGACTCCTATGGATGAGTGATCAGCCCGTCGCAGAGACCTCTACCTGACAACACACAACACTCACAACAGACAGGCATACATGCCCCCGGCGGGATTCGAACCCGCCATCCCAGTAAGCGAACGGCCGCAGACCCACAACTTAGACCGCGCGGCCACTGGGATCGGCCGCAGAGGTAAATATATGAATATATATTCGTTACTGCTTCTGCCTGTACAGTATAGGTCTGACCTGTTATGTATAAAGGCATGTTTCATGAATACCCCAAAAATAAAAACACTCAGTATATGGAAACGAACAGAATATAAAATCCATTTTGTTTGTTTTGTAGTTGCAAAATCTATCCTGTAGGGAACATAAATTAAAATACTGCGGCACTACCCACTTATAGAAAGAAAAAAGAATAAAGAGCTACCCAGTATATAAAACTATGAGTAAATGGACCAAGGGACTTCAAACACAAAAAGCATAAAGTACAGTTATAAAGGGCAGAAGCAAGCAGATGACTGCAACGTGGGTCGTTTAGCGATGCTGTTTGAACTGCAGATATTACGTAGCATCTAATAGGTTAGCATGACGCTGCATTGCTTATTTAGCGACGCTTTAAATAGTTCATTACATACAGCGTCAAACGAGGTGATGATATTAGTGAGTAATGAATTGGGAAGTGGTGACCGCGGACCTTGACCCAGTTTGAGATATAATCCTGGAATGTGGAGGGACTCAGACAAAATGCGAAATACTTTAGTCTCCGTCCCGAGAACTGAACCCGGCACCTTTCGAACATGAACTAGCTGTGACTTCCAGTAAGATGGGAAGAAGATGAGTCGGCGGGGTATCGGTTTTAAAGATACGGTTGTGATTGTTTCAAATTACCATGCCGGATTTATTTCCATAGTTTGTTGACAAATTCTACTGTATTATCTACAGACAAAAATGATTACAAATATGAAATCATATGTACACAGCTATTATATTTAGACATACAATATCAATGTCACATTTTATAACTGATGTACTACAATGTGACTACATGTTTCGGCTAATAAATAGCCATTTTCAAATCAATTCCACACAGTCATTTTCAATCTTAAATCTAAGAACATTGAATATAACGCATTAAAATATCAACGTTTAAACTGTACATCCTTTGTGATTCAAATATCAAAATTGTAATATAATATGATATAATTATACTATGTGGGCCGGGATAGCGTAGTTGGTATAGCGACTATGCTATGGGCTGGACGGTCCGGGGATCGAATCCCGGTGGGGGCGAGATTTTTCGCAGCCGTTTAGACCGGCCCTGGGGCCCACCCAGCCTCCTGTACAATGGGTACTGGGTCTCTTTCCCGGGGGTAAAGCGGCCGAATCGTGGAGTTGACAACCCACCCTCATCTAGCGCCGAGGTTAAAGAAAGAGTAGAGCTATACCTCTACTCCCCCTCTGGGCCTTCGTGGCCTGTTATAGGGCGAACTTTGCCTTTTTTTATAATCATACAATCACATAATTCAGAACTGCAGTCATTTGTACTAAGCTGGAGTTTGCTAATGAAGACGACGCTGGAGTTTGCTAATGAAGACGACGCAAAAACAAGACCCGTCGGTATCCCCAACACGAAAGAAAAGAATTTGTATGAACGTTACATGAAATTTTCGCTTATTTACTTCCGTAAGCGTAACAGTTTGTTCCGACTTACATAATGATCTCAATTTGCATCCCGAAATGACGCGAACGATTCACAAAACATTTTATATTTCTATTTAAATGAGAAACTAGTTATTCCTGCGTGAAATTACCTCCAGGTATGGTGTCAAATATATGTTTTTGTGTAAAGAAGGTCTAACAGGTCAGACGCACAGCCCAAAAGCCACGGTCTACCATCTAAAGGCCAATGAATATTACGTTGAAAACCGTTTAATTCATAACGCTTGCAGAATTTCTGCAGTTTCTTTGCGCAAAGAACTGTTAAGAAACAGATTCTCTGTGACCAAAGAGAAAAACAGTTTGCACTACAGAGAAAGTTTCATTTGTTAAAGGAAAAAGAGGGAATAACAAAGTGGCTAAACGGGATGAGGAGGAATATTGTGGGAGAACGGAATGTGAAAAATGGGTACCAATAAACCGCGACAAGGAGTGAATGGTTGGGAGTACTGGCAAAGGGGGAAGGGTGGCTAGGAAATAAAAAATAGGCCGTAAAGGGGATAAACATTCATGAAGGGAATAAACCGTCAGACAGCTGTCAAAATGCGTAGGAACGAAAGCGGGGGTAACAGAGAACACGCGACTCGGTACCATGCTTCATAATCGGGCAGCGCTGGGAATGCTGCACTAAGTGAACCCACAACGTGGAGGTTGCGTCCATCTGACTGCCGTATCTTAGAACTCCAATGCAACAAGCCCATAAAGTAAGTTACAAAATTTGGCGTTTGAAGTCAACAGCAAAGCAGGGGCGCACAAATTTTCCAAAAATGCATCTCAAAATTGCGGGCGCCAGATTTTTGACATAAATAAGGTTCCATACTATGGGCCCAACAAATACTGGGCGCCACTACTGGCCAGGGACGAACTAGCGCCCTGGAGTTTTGCACCCCTGACGTAAAAGGTAAGGCCAATAACATTTACATTTAAGGACGACACATGACGAAATAAGGGAGAGCAGAGATATAGCTCCATCTCGGGGTGAGTGGTCAGATTCGAGCTCCGACCGGTATAACTCCCGGAATTCAATGCATAGGAAATTGCACGTCCAGCAAGTGTTTCATTAACTGTAATTCTCGCATGAACGTTGAAAACGGATTAACAACGTCCCTCTGCTCTGCTGGAACTACGCACAGTGAAATGTAAACGTGGGCTTTCTTTTGTGTTTCACGCAGTCCAACGAGTTGTTTATAGCCACCCTAAATTAAATATTCACAAATGAACCCCCCCAGAGTTAGATACCGTTTCTAAAACCCCGAACTACATTTGCCAACCAACCCCCCCACAGAGCATTGAAAATAAAATCTCATTAGGGGAGACACCTGCAATTTTCAACACCGTTCGTGCGAGTTTATTTGCGTATTGAATTCTGTATGTCTGTATATTCGGTTTACGGTTGTAATAATTAAAGGACACTGATCGCTACAAAACAATGCTTGTACTGCAGTAATTATCGCCTGCATGATGACCAAAAGCCCCCTCCACTGTGTTAATGCTTATCAATGTGGAGAGGAGACGGATCGGTAAGCGAACGAGCTAGCTTGCCGCACACAGCCAACGGGCTGTAGACTGCAGGGCACACCAATGTCCAACGGGGGGAAGTAACTTCTTTGTTGGCTGAAAGTCACGCCGTGCGAATAACGTTACTCGAAATACTTCCTTCAGAGCCAACAAGAAAATACAAGTACATTTTTAAGGAGTGTTGACTTTGTAAGAAACAATGATAATATGCAGGTGACATATTAAATAAGTTATCAAATACGAGGACCGAATAACACAACTTTCAAGTATTATATGCTCGTATATTTACTACACTACTACATGTTTCGGCCAAACTGTACGCTCATCATCAAGTGGTCTACAAATCCATATGAAGAAAGTGTGACCCCTAGGACGATTTGATCAACACAATGGGATGATGATTCCTAAATTGATATAGTCAACTTCTAAATTTTTAAATTTCACAAGAAATGGAACTATGGGGTCAGAACATTTTGTCTACCCGGTCTGATATCTAAATAAATAAATAAATAAATATTGAAATAAACAAAACTACAATTTTCGCATGAGATTGAAGGTTTCTGGTATGTGACGCTGTGTCGGGCGAGTAGTTTCCGACGTTTCGGAGGATAGTAGTGCTTACATCTTCAGAGTCAGGCAGTCCAAGATAATATTCTTGTACTGCTTGACCCCGTAGATATATATATATATATATACAGCATACATATGTGGTATATTTACATCTTTACAACTTTTAACATAATTACACAAAAGATTATGCTTATGTAAATAATTTTTTTCGTGATTTTAAATGCATTTCTCAGTCCGCGGCGCAGTCTTGTAGCATAAAGTGATATTCGCCAAACGCAAAGAGACGACTGTACTCTCGTGTGGTGTGTAGATACGAGCAGATGGATACAGCTGTTGCAGTGTGCTATATACATAACAGTGTGACCTGCACAGGATCTGGGATAAATATGGGACAATAATTACGAGTAAGGGGAAATAATACAGGAATATTATTGACCTACTTTAAGGTACTATCCTATCATTGGAATAAACCGATTGTCAGCTTATTTAACGACGCTACTTCAACTGAAAAGTAAGCATAATGACGAATTCAATAGGAAGTTACAATTTATTTATTTATTCTTTTATATAACGGAACTTTCTAAATCTCACATTATACTGTGTCGAATTATGGGATTGTTAGTGGGCAGATGGTGCAAGGGAGCTTGGCCAAATTTCAGATCGTAATTGGCATGTCTACAACAGGGACACAAGCAGCCACAAGGCTCCTTCGATTCTCCTGAAAGACATCGAACGTTTGACCTCCTGAATCAGGTTGAGACAAATTTCCGGGGTTCACAGTTGTACCTGTACCCAACACCGTGACAATGAGTGTATGGAGGGCGTGGATATAAACCTTAAGAATTATCAGTCGCCGTACCAAGTGGAGCTCAGGTTCACGCCCTAGCCGACTTTACTTCTTGAACAGGACGCCGATTCGCATCTAATAAGAACGTCTCTGCCCAGATGCCGTTACACACCACAGCAGTATGCACGCTCTCTACGAGATGTACGACACAGACGGCGTTGCCTACGACAACATATCTGCCACGCGTCATACATAAGTCAGTGGACACAAATTCAGTGACAACGTGACCCCTACTGCCTTTTAATCCTTTCATATCCCGTCGGAAGTGTTCCAACATCATAATTTTCCTGTGAAGGTTCAGTGTCGGAAACCTGCCGTCGCTAATTTACCGCCAAATTACGACGCCGTGCTGGTGTCACATCTTTGCTCTTAATATTCTTACATTCGTTTTCTAAAAATTCGCGTAGCGTCGCTGCAAATGACACTGGGGTTTGCATTACTCCACACGACTGCTTTTCAATTAGTCTCCGTGTTAATTAAATTGTAGCTATTCGGCCTAAAGAGAACGTCGGAGTGATAATCAGCTTTATGTAACTATGAAAGTGGATTACGGTCACTTTGCTGTTTGCCAGGGGCAGACCCAAGACCTTGGGTCTGCGGGCACTCAGCTAGCGGTTTATATACAAATGAATAATAACAATATTATTATTTCGTCAAATACTAAATAACTTTTGTAGCTTATTTGTTGTTTTAACAGAATAAACAAACGGCTGATTGACAAGTCACATGACGATCTGTCACAAGGTGCTGCCGGTGGCGTTGAAAGCCAGCATGCTATTCTTACGTCCACAACGTCCGATACTAATCCACTGCTGCCACCACACACACACCTATGAACACAGTTCGCACGACAGTCCCAGTGACAGTATGTACATTGGACAAAGTCACGTGTTTTCCAGCTACATGTTTCATTCGCAAGCACCAAGACGTTCCTGGCTGCTGGACATCCTGCACGCTTGCGTCTGGCCACAGCCTGCATTATTCCGCCTGCTGCGTCACACTGCCTAGGCGCCAGGGAGCTTCAAATCGTGGCAGGAGTAGAGGCGAACTTCCAGAGTGAACTGCCCAAAATTGCGATCGAGACTTGTGTCTTATTCGAGAGGTTCCGAGGTCGAATCTCGGAAGGAAGACGGAACGTACCACTGCCGCCTACTTCCATGTTCTTCCTTATTAATCGTGCTTTATTTGTTTCGTAATAAACACGTGTCGGTACCAGTCCAAAACTTGATGTGTGTGTCGTTGAAATGTACAACTACACTACAGCGAGGCGCATACGAACAAATGATAAACTTCAATCCGCGCAGAATTCCTAACATGACCCTCAATGAGAATATTCTGCAACGCAACTGGGACATGGGGAGAAAAGGAATAATGTAACAGGGGGAAAAATAAAATGAAAAAGTACAGGAAAACGTAGAGTGGGATTAGGCAGCTATGTTTCTTTTATGCACGGCATCTGGCTTTTGTCGAGATATGGGCACTACAATTTTGGGCTCCAAAGAAGCATAGGACTTGAAACGAATTAGAGTAAATTAATTTCACATACGGCATCCCTGGGCACAGGACCGTACGTGAAGCACAATGGAAGTCTATTAAAGTGCTGAGAAGTAACTACGTAAATATTAAATATAATTTTGTAAACTGTTCTTCGAAATTAATTAAATTTAATTAACACGAATGAGAAATGTGACATGTATCTGGCACTCGTATAGAATAGGTTCCGCACGTTTATGTAATTCTAAACAATATATGTGAAAAGCCTCAGAAGATACAAGCAGAAGTTACATTAGGGTTTTCAGTAAAAATAGGCCAAGCGATCCAAATTAGCCACATGCCGAAATAAATCGACAAAATTTCGTACATTTATCACATTTAGTTTTCCAAAACTCAGAAAAATATATTATATGCGAATTGACAAATTGATAATAGGTTAATTATATTCGATATGAACACAGATATAAAGAAAGCAGAAATCAAGACATTAAACAAAGTGAAACATGAAACAAATGAATAAGAAAACGTATCAGATAGAGTGACATAAAGAAAGAAGTACAAATAGTTTTAATATTCCTAAGAGGGTGAAGGATAAACCATGTAACATATAGACGATGGATAAAAGTAAGGACACATGGACACAGGGGGAGAAAAAATAAAGACAGGAGGGAAGGACAGGAAAGGGAACAGACGAAGGGAAATAAAATGTACAACTGACCAACAGATACAGACAGGCAGAGAGCATCAGACTCGCAGTGCCGACACTACTGTGGCAGTTGCTGATCTGCGCAACTCCGCAGTGACACGATTGTTGGGCGTCTGCAAACAGGGCAACCTAATTACAGGCGCAATGTAACTGCACGGGGCGTCCCACTAATGGCCAACACTTGTAACATGTTACGCGGCGCTTTTAACGCACCAAAAGGTTCCTTTGTTGCTTTACTAGGAAAACTAATCTCCGAGAACGCGCTATTGGATTTCAGATCATCAACAACTGAGTCCAGGTGCGTGCTGTAGGCTTGTTTTCCCAGTATTCCTGTACAGATCATCGCATTGCATTTGGCACAGTAATTTGGCTGTTACACAGCGCAGTTACATTACCGACCGATCTGCATGGACTTAACCTCTAAGGCAAGTGTGTACATTGCAAGTGTTCGAAAGCAAACAGCGGAAGAAAACGTCTGGGCTTATGGAGATGCGTTAGATGTGTATAAGAACGTCAGGGAATACAATAGCAACCTTATGTAAGTTATGTCTGTGACCACAGAGGATGTAGTACTCTCAGTGTCTCATAGATGACGTTAATCGCCGAACGCATCGACGTTGCATTCAACACTACAGATAAACCGGGCCTCGGCAATGAGAGGCAAAGTTCTCCCTAGAACAGGCCATGAAGGCCCAGAGGGGGAGCAGAGTTATAGCTCTACTCTTTCTTTAACCTCGGCGCTAGATGAGGGTGGGTGGTCAACTCCACGCCCAGGCCGCTTTACCCCCGGGAAGTAGACCCGGTACCCATTGTATACGAGGCTGGGCGGGCCCCAGGGCCGGTCTGGACGGCCGCGAAAAATCTCGCCCCCACCGGGATTTTTTTTTTGCCTGTCCGGGGTTTTTCCCCTTTGATCCATTTTTGTACTGTTTAAATCCTTTCGTCCTTCATGTCACTTTACGTTCCATGCTACCGTCCTTACAATAAACACAACACAAACATCCATGCCCCCGGTGGGATTCGAACCCACGATCCCAGTAAGCGAGCGGCCGCAGACCCACGCCTTAGACCGCACGGCCACTGGGATCGGCTTTTCGATCCCCGGACCGTCCAGCCCGTAGCGAGTCGCTATACCGACTGCGCTATCCCGGCCGGCGACTAACCGCCTGCGCCTTCGCAAGGCCATCGTTTAAATACGAAAACTAACCTAAATTACATTTTATATGTCCTTCACCGTGCATTATAAATTCACTGAATATTAACCAACAAATGCACTTTCACTATTAAATTTTAATAACAGTATATAATTATATATATTATATATAATATATAATATATACTATTATTAAAATTATATATATTATATATAATATTATATACTATTATTAAAATTTAATAGTGAAAGTGCATTTGTTGGTTAGTATTCAGTAACCTAAATTAGTTTAAATATTCAGTTAGTACCTCGCAGTAAACACTCTCCATCGTGGTAGCAAAAACCAATCAGTTCATGCTGCATACGGAAGGATGGCTGTTTGTTCTCTGAGAACCATAAAAACACAGAAATACGCTGTGGCCAGAACGTAGAATTCCTGAACATTAAACCTAGTAATATATAAAGGAAACATTGGGCTTTAATGTTTAGTATCTGCGTAAGGGAAAATCACATTTCTTCTCACGTGGTCATCAAATTTACGCTCGCGCCGTGATGTTTCGGCAACTTCTCCGACACTCTTGTGGTGCAGTGTAGTCTGTGCACCACACGCCAGGCAAATTCAATGCGCAACTTGAAGCGTTCATGCCGTTGTATGAAATTGACAGGAACGAGCTTTGAAAACTGTGAGATATTTGAACCTTTAAATAACTGTGAGTACTAAATTAAGAGAAGCAGAGTACAGTTGACATGCATGTTTGGAGATGCTTACAACTCCGTGCTGGAGAAGCACTAGCATTTCATAGAGTCTGATTTTGAAAACTCACTGAAAAATAAACACTCCTAAACTAACGGAATTTCCTGTGAAATACATCGGAGCATATTCTGCCATTATGTCTTCACGAACTGCTACTTCATCCTGTTTCCGTCGTCTTTAGGCGCGTTCGCGTAGTCGCGAAAAGCGCGTATTAGCTTTGTCCTGTCCGTCTGTCCACATCTTATCAGCGCGGTTCCCACGCGACAGATTTCCGTGAGGAGATCTGCGCTCTTCTGTTATATTACGCGGCGTCGTGTGGTAATTGTTTACCGACGTTTCGGGACAACGTATCGGTCCCATCCTGACGGGTCAAGAGTCCGAGTCTTGACCCGTCAAGATGGGATCGATACGTTGTCCCGAAACGTCGGTAAACAATTACCACACGACGCCGCGTAATATCCCAGAAGAGCGCAGATCTCATCAACATCGCGGCGGAAGCCTGAAATCAAGGTCAGATTTCCGTGAAATTTGATGTTGGAGATTTTTATGAAAGTGTGTAGAGATACTCCGAATTTGGTTAAAATCGGACAAAAATATCGGGCATTTTACATGAAAACCTAAGTACTTGTTATTGCTGCCATAACACCAGTAGTGTGCAATACCCAATACTATATGCAGCTCAACCGTACACAGGCCGTAGTGTTGCGTCTGCATTGTGACGGTCGTTACGTGAACAGGCCACACAACGTTACGCTACACGTACATTGCATGTCTTGTTCCACTGATGCATTTCCTCCATTAAAACATACGTTTTTTATCCCATAACAGATCCTTTTTTTTCTCTTTTATCCAAACAGCACAGTCGGAAAACAATGCAATGATTTATTTGCTTTGCGATACATAATGCAGTCCCAATTTATTAAGTTTCCAATTATAAATTCTCCTAGTAAACCAGTAATCAGTAAATTATTGCTTATGACGCCGGTTTCCTTTGATGTGGGCTCCCGTATAGAAAAAAGGACTGCGACACGCTTCTCTTTATATAAATTCCTGTATACAGTGGTCTTCTGGGTCATGACACCGTGTATATTTGTACTTCTACAAAGACGTTTCGGGCAGTAAGTTCATCTGAAACATTGGCACCTCGTCAAAATACAGAAGGCAATGATACGAATCTTCACAGTAATAAAATCCTCACATCTTACATATATCACATTTGATATTTACGTCTTAGACATGATGATCGCCTACTTGTAAGAGGGCAATCCATTTTAATAACATACTTCATTAAGCTGCATTCAAATCTCGAGGCAGGCGGGCATACTGAAGTCAACAGCTCATGCTTGTAAGTACACAATGAAACTCCATCTTCAAAACCATTCAACGGAATTTATACCTCTACTTCAGGTTACTCGAGCAGAAAGGAGAATCCCCTTGGCTACACGCCTACGTCGTGAAAGTCCGGCTGCTCTGAAGAAAAGAAATTGAAGAGGATTCTTTCGGAAGTCTTTCAGTGCGATATTAAGCGAGAGTACGTTTATTAAGAGTCGAGAATCAAATTAAAACAGAACATTGACATAAATGGACTCTTTCATTAAGCGCGGAAAACAAACGCTACGTGGATATGATTTCAAATAGAGTCTACGGCGCTCTTCTGCATCAAATGAAATCTCTCGTCAAGAGATTTTAAACTCCTGTATGAAACATTCATGCTACACGCACGTTAAACAGTAACCAGAGTACAAAACACACACAAACTTCCAATGTTAATATTTATATACACTCTTTCATATTATATTGAACTTCGAAACGTAAAACACTGGCTGCCTCTTGTACACCAACTCGCATTTGCACATCGCTAATACAACACAATGCTGTATGGTCTTGGTGGAAATGAAATTTGTCCGTGGAAACGGACGGATCATATTGCCGTGGAATAGTTAAGTTGGCAGTACTGTTGATAAATCAACATATGCGAAACATCAATAGTAACAGACGCATGACAACACGATTGCATGCAAGATAAATGATATATCGTTTCCTGTGGGATAAATGTTTGGGGTTGGATACAACACTCAGTCACCAACACAGCAGTAATTTATAGCTGGAATTTTAATTTACACAGAAGCACTACGACATTCATATTTCTATGAAAATTACGTAACCTGCATTGCGTAATAGGTGTAGAGTTAGTAAAGGCATGCATACATGCGTTTGTTAAGTTTACATACAGCTAATCGAAAGAAAAACAGCAACTTTGTGAAGTGTTCATTACTGTCTACATGTTTTCAGCGAACTGGCTGACATTCCTGAAACTGACATAAATATTAGAGTTTATTTCGGCTTTCAAGACTTTTAAATTTATTTCCAGTTTCCAAAATGACGCTCGTGCGAACGTCTGGGGTGTAAAAAACACCAGTCAACACAGATTTCCGATACCGAAGCTTTTAAACGTGCAATATTAGATCACGGAAACTTATATGAAGCAACGCTATAGGAAGCAATGTTAAATCAAGCAACGTTATAACAATGAATTTTACATAAATCAATTTTAGATCAAGCACAGTTTCTCAAAAGTGCAAATTTTGATTACTACTGTCTTTAGAAATATTATTTTTTTTCATGTTCATGTGCCCTAACCGATAAATCATGTCAACAAAGCGCGTAAAATTTAGCACAGTCAGATTTAACAATCTTGTTTATAAATTATGGTGGAACATTTTATGTACTGACAGTACAAACGTGTCAGTGAAGCGAGCTGTAACGATTACGACATTAAAACACTTCAAAAGTATTTAAATTAGGTCGAGTTTTTGTTAACTGATCTGCATAAACCACAAAAAGAATAGAAACTCGGCAAAGTACTGAAATCAGTTGGAGCTGACTGAACTGTGCTCTCGTGTTTCTGCTCTTCTTGCTCTGACAGTGGCAGGGGAAGATTACGAGCGACTGTGAATACAAATGCTGCGGCCAGAGTAGTCAGGCGACAATATCGGATAAAAATTAATATCAATATATTTCGTTCAGCTGCATTTAACAGGAACATTACCCCCGGCTGCGTCAATAACACAAGTTCGAACTGCACTGCAATAATATACGACTTTAGAGCAACCCAAAACTCCTGTATCTAATTTTAATCCAGCACGCATTTGAAACAACCCCAAACAATAGACAGCACTGGGGAAATCGACCGCACATAGACTATAGGTCTACTAGGATATACGTGAAATCTACTAGTGGCGTATGGTATATGTCACTGGAGTTATGGTGTATGTCAATGGTGTTATAGCATATGCCACTGGTATTGTGGCATGCCATTGGTGTTACGGTATGTCAGTCCCGTTACGTATGCCTACATGTCATTGGTGTTGTCAGTGTTGTGGCAGGTCACTGGTGCTACGGCGTGGAATTAATGTTGTAGAATGTCACTGGTGTTATGGTGTATGTCATTTATGTTATGGTATATTATTGGTGTTGCGGCATATCATTGGTGTTATGGTATATATGACTGGTATTGTGGTATATGTCATTTATGTTATGGTATATTATTGGTGTTACGGTACATCATTTATGTTATGGTATATATCACTGGTGTTATGACGTATGTCATTTATGTTATGTTACGTCACTATCAGTGATCGTACAACAGACTTACGATCAGTATCAGCGATCGCATAGGAGACACGATCAGTATCAGTAATCGCATAAGAAACTTACGATCAGTATCAGCGATCGTATATGAGACGATCAGTGTCACTGATCGTATAAGAGACAATCAGTATCAGCGATCGCATAGGAGACTTACGATCAGTATCAGCGATCGGATACGAGACTTATGATCAGTATCAGCGATCGCATAACATATTTCCTATCAGTATCAGAGATCGCATAAGAGACTTACGATCAGTATCATTGACAACATAAGAGACGATCATAGTCAGCGATAGTATAAGAGACGACTGGTACCAGTGATCGCATAAGATACTCACGATCACTGCCAGTTTATGTGAAATTGCACGGTTCATACTACGATTACTGTAAATTGTGCGAGTCTTCGGATATTTAAAATGTTCCAGCAGCGCGTGACTGAGCAGCGAGTGAGAGAGGAAGATGCTCATGGACGAACAAGTAAGGATTTGAAGGACGCCGTCAAGGCCTATTTAAAAAACTACCACAAAAATAAAAAAGGGAAAAGCAAAGTTGACCCGTATATGCAATGAAAGAACAGAGGGGAAGCAGGTGTATAGCTCCACACAGCCTCAACCTTGGCGCTAGACGGATGCGAGTGGTCAAGGTCACGTCACGGCCGCTGTACTTACGGGTAAGATCCCCGGTGCCATTGGAGTAGAAGCTGTGTTGGCAGGACCCCACAAAAAGTTTGGGCGTTTTGGATATGAGAAAATCTCCCGCCCTGACAGAGATTCAAACTACGGTCTGTACAGCCCGTAGCACAGTCACTATACCATCTATGCTGTCAAGGCCCCACCTACTAGAAAAAGAAGCCTAGAAAAATTGCAGGCAATCACGAAAGACACTACAAGTTTAGCCCATACCTTGGTTGGGATTCAAACTGGGTGCTGACCGAAAACAAACTGAGATCATTACCGCTACACCGTTATGCGTGGTTGGCCACTACAAAATAGAACCGAGTCTAAAGAAATTACACTAACACAAGTGTGGATGTATGGTTCACGAATGTTTCAATCTTCGTAGGACACGCTCTACAGCGAGATCGAAAAATCAAGCTGAATGCAGCCCGCCAATTTCTGGATCCCTTCCAGTCGCAGGGTAACCGAGATACGACACCGCATTGTGTCTCTGTGAAAGGAGGCGACCTGCTGAGGTCGAGGCTTTTGTGACGTAACATTATCACCCTCCTTGTCCCGGCAAACCCAACGTGGCAGGAAGCTGGCGAAAGGAAGTGACGATATTTCTAAGTTACCTGACACGTGAAGACAGAAAGTTAACGGGTCGCTACAGCGGGCCGACATTCAAGCCACCGCACAAAATATCTCGGTTGTTCCAATCCGTATAAAGTAATACGTCACAAACCTTATAAAAGAAAATCGCTAAAGTGCTTTCATGGTATATAGCCCTGCAGTCTTTCCTTACGTTTATATGCTAAACCGACGGTAACGGTAACAAAACTAACGTTGGCCCTGCCTACCACATGTAGGCATGTAGGAAGAGTAGAACTATAGATCCATTCATTCCGAACCTCACTGCTAGATGGATGCGAGTGGTCGACATCACGCCCCGACCGCTTTCCCCCCGAGAAAGAACCTGGCACAAATTGAATAGGAGGCTGGGTAGTCCCCAGAGCCGCGCCGGCAGTTTTGGAGAAGAGGCATATCTCTTGTCCCTATCGAAAATCGAACCCTGGACCGTCCAGTCCGTAGCCTATTCACTATACTGACTACGCAATGCCGGCTCTGTACGGTAAGGCGAGAGTTAAAGATGTCCCTATCCTCGCCGTGAAGGCATATGGGGAAACGTATATACAGTTTGACACTTTCTTAACTTCGATGAGTGCTTCACCCAGCGGCAAGAACACCCGGTATCCCCAGAACCGGGTCTCACAGTTTTCCTTCCTACCGTCACTAAAATGCTGGAGTTGTGCTTTTAGAATTAGTATGGCAAAAGCAGCATTCAACAAGATGAAGACTCTTTTCACCAGCAGATTGGACTTAAATTTAAGGAAGAAACTAGTAAAGTGCTACATTTGGAGCATAGCTTTGTATGGTGCTGAAACGTGGACACTTCGGAAAGTAGATCAGAAGTATCTGGAAAGTTTTGAAGTGTGGTGCTGGAGAAGAATGGAGAAGATCAATTAGACCGATCGTGTGAGAAATGAAGTATTACACAGAGTCAAGGAGGAAAGGAATATCCTACATACAATAAAAAGAAGAAAGGCTATCTTGATTGGTCACATCTTGCGTAGAAACTGCCTTCTGAAACACGTGATTGAAGGAAAGGTAGAAGGACGGATGTAAGTGACGGGAAGACGAGGAATAAGACGTAAGCAGTTACTGGATGACAGCAAGGAAACGAGAGGATACTAAAAATTGAAAGAGGAAGCACTAGGTCGCACTCTGTGGAGAACTCGCTTTGGAAGAGGCTATAGACCTGTCTAAGGCAGACCACACAATGAATGAATACAATGTCTAAGGATCTGATGTCCTTCCATATATATATATATATACACGATTGCAGATACATTTCATCTCTCATTCAGCGTTAAACAATATCCTAAAAAAACCCGTAGTCTGTTTAAAACCATGACAATCTACGAATACACAACACACCTCAATTCCATATGGAATTTGATATTCTCACGACGGTGAAGTTAAGATTATGGACATCTGGGACGTGACGCCGTGTATCTTGCGGCATAATTACCACCTCCACTTTTTGCAGCAGCATTTAGAATTCGGCACCAAACTATGTGGGGTCATGTGGATTTTTATTCATTGCAAATATACCAGTACATAACTGTCAAACACAACTTTTTGTCATTCAAAAAACCAATCACAGCTACATGTTTCGGCTCATATCAAGCCACCTTCAAGCTGTACACAATTACAGTGAAATACGTATTTGGGTTTGGGTTTTTTAAACAATAAAGTGTTGTGTGTGGCGGGTATTTATAGGTATCTTGCATACAAAACACAACGGGATGAAAACACTAAGAATATTTTGTGTGTAGCAAACGACACGTTCAGTAGCTGCGATTAAATGTCGAACGATAGAATAAATAATGATATTAAAGTGGAAGGCAGCCATCGTGGCCGAGTTCCGGTACAATCCTGGCCTATGTCTTGGGAAACTTGGAAAAACCACGAGAAGCTTCACTAAGAACAACCACTATCCGGACCGAGACCAGAAACCATGAACTCCTGGACATGTGACAGCGGTAACCATCTGACCGTGAGGTCCGACTACACGGCATCACATCCCCGAAGACCATAAATTTAAACTCCATTAACGTCACAGTTCATAAATTATTTTAAGGTACAGTCCCTTAATTTTTCTGGAGGAACTGAGAAAAACTAGGCAAAACGTCAGTCAAAACAGCTGTGTTTGGTTCGTGAAACGCCTCGCGATGTTCCGTTTGCAGTTCTGGCAACCGAGCACGTCAATTCATCCCTCTGCACAGTTATTTTCTCGTCACGTTTGCTTCCTAGACCTCTCTCGCTCCAAGTCCGAACGGCATGCATGGCAGGACACACACAATTAGATCCAATACACGCACCGAATTCAACTACACAACAGTCAGTCGGTGGTAATAATGCAATGAGTGAGGCTGTATAGCTGGCATTAGTATTGTCTGGCGTCTATGTGCCAGTGAATCGAGTTGATTAGTTTTGCCTGGTGTTTGGTTCGGAAATGAAAGACGCACTACAGACAATGAACACCGTTCCCTATAGCACGAAATCACAGGACGTATTAAAACGCAATTACATAAATATATTTTAGTAGAAATGGATTTAAAAGCATCCCCAGTAAGGTTCAAACACGCGATAGATTAACGTGACAGGACAAAACATGAAACAACACTACAGCACGGCTTTTAGTACGGACTTAACTCCTATCTGTAGATTTCCGAAACGTCCTTCATTCTGTCCAGACTAAAATCTATCTCAAATTGCAAATTCATCTCACGAACAACAAACGGATTAAGGGCCTGTATCCGCCCCGTCACTGACATTAACAAAATATTTTGGGAGTTGTCTAACACTCTAAAGCAGTAGCTCCCAAACTTTTCACAAGATCGCATCCCTTCGATTCTCAAAATACGTTCTCGCGCCTGCTAATAAATATATTTAAGTAATTAACATGAAAATTTATATATATAAGAACGGAAATTTCGTCCAACTTCATGGAATATTTTCACATTGTAACAGTGTATGATTTTGTACAAAAAAGCACAATTTCATCATCTCAGACCATCACTCATTGATTTAATATTTTTAAAAAGTGTCAAGTGTCTCGCACCCACAGAATGGGTCTCTCGCACCCCTGGTTGAGAGCCACCGCTGTAAAGCAATGAGATTACTGTAAGTCACACTATGTACATTCTGTGCTGAAGAATTGATAAATTTGGCCAATGAATGTGTTTACTGAGCTCAGATTATAAATAATGATTATTTCCGTAAACAACATTAATCTATTTGCCTTGTAATTGAGATGAGGCGTATTTTCTTTGAGGTAGGAACAAAATTTTTATGTACTGTTTACTTGAACTTTATTCTTGAAAGATTTAGCGACAGCAAATCCGTTACACTAAGTACTGCTAAAATGACTGTTGACAGTAAATTGAAGAGGACGTGGGGTACACGATTTGTGACCTGGTAAAGGTACGTTTGTTTGGAAAGTAGTAAGAAGAATCAGTATAGTGTGTTACGACTGCCACCGATCAAGCAAAAGATTTTCAAACCCGTCAGAATATGATGCAGTTTGAAAAGGTGCAGGAATATACAGAAAATTGGCATGCCAAATTTTTATAATTTCAAAACAGCACATACTCTGAAGGTGCATATCCATCCGTGTTCGCAGCTCTTACTGCGGGAGTAAGTTCTAAACCACAGACAATCCAAAACAAAGCAAGCTTGTTAGCGAGGTGTATTGCTATTATTATGTACTTAAATCGTATCTGTTAAAACACACCATACTGAGAAGCATTACAAATGAAATTTGTAGACCTTAACGAGGTATATGTCTCTGACACGTACGAAACTTTTTGCACGGCAACATATTTGAGATAAGTGGTACAGTACGTAAAGTAGGCGGTTCACGCAACTTCACAAGGAAAGTAGCTCGGCTGGTCAAATACTCTTCGCCTTATATGACACTCGAAGGTTCACTGCCCTATTCACAACAGACCCCCCCCCCCCCCCACAGCGGATCCTAGGCTGATCCACCCGAATTCAGTGCACGTATTTATTTAACTAACACCAACTTTAATATCATACTTTCACCAACGAGTACCTTGTACGTGTAGTCTCCTCCCTTCAGAATCCTCGAATAAATTCTATGTTTCTTAAAGTTCCACGCGTGCTATATGCCTCGCCCATCTCATCCTCCTTCGTTTCACAAACCTAATAATATTTAGTAAAGAAGCATAATGAAGCCCTCCATCACGTGCTTTTCTCCAGCCTCCTGTTACTTCCTCTCTGTGCAGTCCCACTCATTCTCTTCAACACAAATTGAACAAATCGAACCAAAATTAAGCCTAGATTTTATCCCGCAACTTAAGAATAGGGCCCCAGTACCTGTTTCAACAGCTGTCCGTTTACTCTCACGCAGATAAAACACAGGACAGAATGACAAACATGTTCAGTACATAAAATCATGCTAACAGCTACAAGACCACTCCTGATTAGCTGGTTGTCGCGATAGATATTTTAATAACAACACAGGCAAAGCACTATAACGTAACACTGAGGCGCGTTCGCGTAACCATTCTTGCCGTGGAAGAACAGTAAGTATTACATATCATGAGTATGTGTCTGTATTCCTGCCTTTGTTATCCAGCATTGAAAGCGCATGCGGCGATATTATATTGTCATCTGTGGCCTGTCTGGCTCTAACATATTTTTCCACATTCTCATAAACGGCACGATTTTCGAAAAAAAAAAAATTATTAAACATGAAATGTGTGTTTTGTCTGAAACATTTCTCATTCCAAGAAGAATTCAGCGGGTATTATCACAAATGTACATAGGTCATCATGTAAAGTACCCGTTATTCTTGACACATTTTAAACGGAACTTGAATTTTCTCCACAGATTTTCGAAAAAACCTCAAATATCAAATTTCATGAAAATTCGTCCAGTCGGAGCCGAGTTGTTCCATATGGACAGATACAATACCGGCCAGACAGTCTGACTGACAGACATGACGAAGTTAATAGTCGCCTTTCGCATTTTTGCAAACGCGCCTAAAAAATGTCTTTCACAAAGCGCAAGCAGGCCACGTCCAAGTCATGTAGCAGGAACGTACGCTTAGGAAGCCAGCCATGTTAACGCGCTGGCCTGCCGGCCCATTGACCATCTTGTTCTGCACAAAATAGCAGTGGGATGTATGGCAAGTGGCACTCAGAGGCCTTTTGTATCATTGGCACTTACAGACAATTCGAATCAACCCCAATGAAGGTTCTTTGTTCACAAACAGTGCAGTGTACACACGTTTTGATTAGGAACAAACTGTACTTGCAGCTCGGTAGCATTATTTAACGCTACTAAAGAAGTTGCTGTAGAAACGAATGCAGCGAAAATTATGTACATTTCGATGTCTTTTCACCAAAACGGACAAAATAACAGGGGAGTTAAAACTCGGAGGAACAAAAGGGTAGACATGAGGAGGGTACCAAGGGCACGTTAAATTCGGAAACTTCTTCACCTCGCCCAGTGCAAAATCAGTTACCTCGCCATGTCCCATTAAAAGCCTATAGTATCGCGTGTTGTTTATTATGGACGAGAAGGCGGTTGAGAATATCAATTTAAAGAGAACTTGCACGCTAAGGAGCAGGAAGAATCAGGAGCCTGGAAGAATCTAACATTGAGACGCTCCATAATTTGCACTCAAATAACCAATTAAACAACCAACTAAAGTCATTCCATGCAGCAAAATCCTTCCTGAGAAGCTAACAGTTCCTAATCTAGTCGAGAAATCTCCCGCATTTTATGGAAACCAAAGGTTCATTACCGAGTTAACACAAGCCCGCCACCTGTCCCGATCCTGAGCCATATCAGTCCAGTGCACGCCCCATCCTATTTCTTGAAGATCCATTTTAATATTACCTCCACAAACGCCTAGGCCTTCCAAGTGGTGTATTTCCTTTAGGTTCCCACCAAAATTGTATTCTACACCAAATATTATTACGATGATGATATCAAAGAGAACAACATTGGTGGGGCACGCAGCATGCACGGGGGAGAAGAAAAAGATACAATTTCAGTTGCTAAGAGTGAAGTGTATACATGTGACACCTAGGCACAGATGGGAGAATATGGAATTGTGGGTTAAGGAAACAGGGTGTGAGGGTGTGCAGTGGAAACAAGTGGCTCCGAATAGGGTCCGGTGGCGTGCTCTGGTGAACACGGTAGTAAATAACGTTTGAAATACAAATTTACAGCAACGTAACAACTCACTGTCAATGGCAATATTGAATTTTATGTGCTGCGAAAATTGAAGTGTACTAACAGCGACAAAAATTCGAGAAAAAGTTATTGGTTCCTGCTCAACCCTCACAGCGAACATTGAAAATGTTTTAATATGTAGTCACACGTACCCGAACACTTGCCGGCGAGGTCTGGGGAACCACGGAACTTCCTATTGAGATTTGATGTCAATATGTCTAGATACATAGCAGCATTTGCAAGTTAAATTGTACGACACTCACCGTTTCTTTTGTACCTTGACATGAAAGTGATGCACTATCGACTCGCCCCCGGAATCGACAGATAGATAGATACGCACACGCGCACACACACAGATTTGCAAAGAGACACAACCCTTGCATCCCCTTGCGTCCATCCCTTTGTATAATTGAGTTCTCCTACGTAAATCTAAATTCTGCATAATGGGGAAGGCTATTAGATTTTTCCATTAAAAGCATGCAGACAGAGAGCTGGCTTTATCCCCTACCGAGTGCCATAATGCTTTCAACGGTCTCTAAATCTAATTTTCTCCAGTCTGTTTTCTCGCGACCCTCTCTCCACTATCCAGGCACTCGGCAGCGTTCCTTTGTTAACTGTCTCACGTACTGATTAACACAGCAGCAAGCACTACGTCATCCATTTGCTTACTGATTAGTGAGCCCTAAATTACACAAATAATTCATGTCTTGTTACCCTACTTCTTTACATGCTGCAATACAGTATTAGACATTGTGTCAGAATTCAGTGCCTGACAACACGGACACAAAGTGTAGACTTAGTTCAACTCTAAGCAGAATAACAAATACATTCCGTACTGGTCCCTCGACTTGAATGAAGAATTAAAGTATTTGGAAACCAAACTGCACACCCAGATGCAGCAGTCCAGCCGGCATCTCGCCTTCTACGTATTCCGGAAATACACGGATCAAATATTGGCCAGAAGTCCGGATATACTGAATATTTCCGTGTTTTCCTCAGTCTGTTGACGCAAATCCGGGGTACTACCATGGTACCTCAAAGTAAACGTCGAAGCTTGATTCTACATCATGTTCAAGACTTTGTTTCTTTCTTAGTCTGACCTCTGTCTACAAATTCATTATAGATGTAGAGGGTTATTGTTGCCCCTGATCACGCTCAATGACACATACACACTTGGTAGGACTCCGCTGGACGAGGGATCAGCCCGACGCAGAGACCTCCACCTGACAATACACAACTCTCACAAAAAACAGACAGCCATGCTTCGGCGGAATGCGAACCCACAATCCCAGCAAGCGAGAGGCCGCAGACCTACACCTTAGAACGCGCGGCCACTGGGATCGGCCTTGTTCAATTCACTATTCCAAAATACTTTCTGAGAAGTAAACTGTAATAGTTAAAAATATACGCATAAGTAAAAAGCATAGTTGGCAATTTACAACACCGCGTTAGATATTTTGTGATAACCGTAGGGATCCCACATTTTAGAAACCAAAAAGGGGGACACTTAATGACATATGGGTGGAGGAAAGGGAGGAAGGGTAGAAGACAAAATTTTTCACCGTCACGCAATTAAAAAAGCACAGCAGTTTATGAGTATTACTACGAAGAGATAACTCATACAAAATTAGACACACAGATATAAAAATTAAACAATAACAAGAAAATTACTACAGAAACCCAGACACTCAGTTCACTCACTGATTTTTCTTCACATATCCTCTCCCCACCCTCCGCAGTCTCAGTCCACACACTACAATCACCAATCCACACACCTTCCTCTCCCTCTCCTATTCCTTCCTGCCAGTGGCCGGTTGATGGCTGTCCTACTGCTATACACGTTGTCTCCCACCGTGGGGAAGTCAGAATATTCGTACATTTTTCAGATATGTCTTATGACTTGGAAAACCCAGGATATTTGGCGTCCCGAACCGAATTTCGGGGAACATCGGGACAGGGGTCTTTAAAGCCCATATAGCCGGGAATGCCCGCGTACAACCGGGAAGAATGGGATCCTTAGATAAACCTCGGCCAGTGGCAGAATAAAGTAATATACTCGTATAAAGATAAGATGGGATGAAAATATAGCTTGGATGAGGAAACAAAGAATGCACTAAGAATATTGGTAAGAAATGGCTGGAAAACGGTTACGGTATCTGCAAGCCTGAAATGAAGGTAGAAGGTGAATGCAACTTGCTGATCTTCGCGTTACATGGACAATGTAGTTAGCTACAGAGAAACAGACACGCATTTTTAAGTTTTCGCATCGCGTAAAGAATGCCTACACCACAGTTACCAGCTGCGAAATCCGCAAGAAAGTGAACAATTCAATTGTGGCATTCTGTTACCACGGTGGAAGTTCGTGTTATTGCTATCAGTGCAGTGACACTTACGAAGAGGCAGTTGGTTGTCTAAGGCGCCAAGAGAACCTTGTAAGTTTCTCCGTTACCTTGGCGCGTTGCCTAACTGACGCACTGGCAAACATTCAGAATTTCCTTGTTACTCGGCTGTCTAACGTAACGACCTCTGGCAGGCGAACGGAGGTTGTAATCCCGCAAATTTAATCTCAGACTAGCGTTTCTGTATCCAGAACATATTAACTGGATGACGTGCCTTAATTCTATCGCAAGCCGCAAGGTGAGAAGGCTACAAGAAGTCACGAAGTCTAACACGTTCAGTGACACACATGAGATATGTCATTTTGTTGCCAGTCCTTCGCGTCTGTATGTTCTGCTTACAGAATCACGAGCAAAAAATACACAGTTTTGCAATCTCTACGATACATTATTTACTCAGAATAACATTTTCTTCTATATGTACACAATTTCTTGAACGGAAATTCCTTCGGAGTCACGTCAACAGCAGCGAAGCATCGCGATTATGTTTGCAGAGATCAAAATGAGGCCAACGCCCTCTCATGACAGTACAGATAACAATTACAGACTCACCACATGCCTTTGTTTCGAGTCACGCCCGCCAGCTGAAGTTCTTACCTGCAACAAAGACACAGAATTCAGTATGTTGCTACAGTCACTGACCATGTCGAAGAGAAACCTTAAAGGAGTTTGTAAGTCTTTGCAGGGCGCTGCTTAGAAACCAAAATGAAACTGTGAGACCTTATAGTGCGAGGTCAACGGTGTTATGGGACGTCAAAAGATGTATCCATTGGCGTTACATATGGCTTCAGAAATGTGACGGCAGTTTCAAGTCTACGCTGACAAGCTACATACTAGAGTAGTCAATCAAAGTAACACCCTCCTGCCTACTAAAATAGAAAACATCTAACTAGCATATTAGGGGCCAGGATAGTGTAGCCGGTATAGCGACTCGCTACGGGCTGGACGATTCTGGGTTCAAACACCGGTGGAGTCAAGAGATTTTCTGTCTCCAGAGCGGCCTTGAGGCCCGCCCAGTCTTCTCTAAAATTGATACCGAATCTCTTTCCCGGAAACAAACCGCCCGTGGCGTAGCTTTGACCACCCACCACCATCTAGCGCCGAGGTTCAAAATTACTAGAGCTATACCTCTACTCCACCTCTGTGGTAACCCGGTAACGGAAAAATTTGGGTGTCAGCCACATAAGAGCCCCGGTTTACGCATCTTCATCTATGGTGGTTTGGTACACAGAGTTTTTTTACGTGAAACGGAGTACGGCAGAGAGAGAGAGAGAGGGGGGGGGGCCATCGGTCGTTATGCAGGAACTGACGTCGTCCGCTCTACGGCGCGCACTCCAGCGATAAGGCAGAACAGGCGGCGTCATCAGTCGCTATGCAACAATACAGCTATGAGAGGGTTCCGCGTTCAGCTGGACACCCTGTAGATACGCTACTCACAGGCCATTTTTAAACTGCACATATTAAGCTGTTTTTTATGTACTTCTCTGTGTTCTCCTGACAGTCAATGTGTCCTTAGTCGTTCAAAATATGCAAATCCCCGCAATACCACTTCAACCCCACCCTCATCCTCTATATTCTTCTTAACCTTCACAATCCGTAATGCACAGGACAGACAAATCCCCTTTCGAGGCTATTAATATTTTCCTATAATTTTTCCTCAAACAGCCTATTTTATTTGATACCCCTGTAGGGGCCAGGCTGCAAACAGAGCTCGCTGAAAATGTGTCGTGTACACTACTCCATATTCTGCTGTTCTGACTGTTAATATACGCCTACAAACTTAGGAGAAATGACGTTTCAAATGAATCAATCTAAATTTCAGTTCCACAGCCATTATATTAATAGGTAGAATAACAAGTTATCTTTATTATCTGATATTAACAGTGACTACTACATGTTCCGGCTGAAATTAGCTATTATCAAGTCCCTTCCAAACATTCCTAATTCCACATATCTAAACTTTACTTGACAGCGGCTAATTTTAGCCGAAACATGTAGTCATAATTCATCACAGTTAATAAAGATTATTTTCCATCGTATTTATTATTATTATTATTATTATTATGAGACGACCCCGATTGCCGCGTGTTCTAAGGCGTAGCTCTGCGGCCGCTCGCTTGCTGGGATTTCGGATTCGAATCCCGCCGGGGGTATGGATATCTGTCTCTTGAGAGTGTTGTGTGTTGTCAGATAGAGGTCTCTGCGACGGGCCGATTCCTCGTCCAGAGGAGTCCTACCGAGTGTGGTGTGTGATCTTGAAACCTGAACAATGAGGCGGCCTGGGCCCGAGTAGCGGTATTGCGCCACAAAATAATTATTATTAGAACGTCGTATATTGCCATAGGCCTTTTCTCCCTGGTCCTTCCCTTGAACCAACGCTGATCCAACCTCTCAGGTTTTAAGTTTCAGACTGCCGTACTTTCTGTATTGTGTCATGTTCCAAATGTAGCTATCTTTTGTAGTGAATCTTTTGAATGTTTTCTTGGCATGGATTCCGAATTTTCTTTAAACCTTTGTTACTAGTTCGGTGGCTCCAATTATTACCGGTATAATCATAATTTCATATGCCACATTGGTTGCAGTTATTATTATTATTATTATTATTATTATTATTATAACTGTGCAATTGGGATTTAGACTTATTCATTTGTGTCAAGTCAATAGGGCGGAATCCATGAAACAAATATAAAAATATTAGGAATCAAGTTTCTTGTGTGAAAAATCTTGGTCCCTAACTTCTGCACAGTATTGTGGATGATCTCTCGGGAACATTGCACTGTTTCTGCTTGTCCACTTCTTGTGAGTGCATGCACAGTACGCATTAACGATGACACAAGTTTCGGCTGCGTCCAGCTGCGCAAGCGTCTGTAGGTCAGTCCTGTTTTCTGGCAGACTTTATGGGCGACTGTGTTAAATGCAGACGAACAGCGGTCAACGCGACATGACCGATCGCACTGCTCGCCGTTTGACAAACACTATCAACAAGGCGACATGCAGCTGATTTATTCGGAAGGCGTGACTCGGGAAAGCAAGCCTAAATGGCCTCTGGCGCCCCGCGTATGATTCTGACATGTAACAGATCTAATGGTTAATAACAAACGTCCGTTCCCTTCGTGAGAAAGTCATGTTTACGCTTTAAATGACCCGACAAGACTGGCAGATCAGGCCGCCACCTGAAGGTCAGGAACACTGAACAGTCTACTGGCCCATATGCCAGAGTAAACATAAGTCTGTATTTTGTGGTATTATCGAGACGAACACGTCTGTGAAGTGAAATTTTAAAAGCACTCAAAATACTCTGCGTATGTCTGACGGTGAGCCACGCTAGAAAACACTGTTAGAACCTGCCCATCCAACAGTGTAAGTTTAATTCTGTAGATCTTATGGGTTTTCTCAAAGCAAATGCTTATACTGCTCAGGCCATTTTTGTTCACTCTGTACGTTATACCTGACATCGCCTTTACCTCGTTACCTTCACTTTTCTGAGTTTGGAAAGCACCGTATGAGAGAAGTATAGCATTTGACGTCTGCTGCTAACACAAATGGGTGAAGTGCAAACAGATGCAAACTGAAAGATGAAGCGTGCATCCTGTCCATTGCAGTCAGTCACACAAATGGGTGTAGATGGAAATGCGTGATCAACAGACACGACACGAACAAGAAATCGTGCAAGAAATATGAAGGATTTGCTTTGCACATGGAAATAATGCATCTATAACAGCCATTCATGAAACATGTGAGATACAGAGATACAGATATTAGATTAGAACACTGAAAGGACTGGCAACACAACGTGAAGACTAAGTATCGGGCACAGTAATACAGGCTGATACAAACATAAGCTCAAGACATCACTTCGCACGGATGCATTCTTCACATTTCCATCACTTTCCCAAATATTACGTGTGCAGGGGCGCACAAACTTCCTAAAATTGTAAAAGCCACCTCAAAATTCTAGACACCAGAATGGTGACATGAAGAAAGCCGCATACTGAGGACCCAAAAGTATTAGGCGCCGGCGTAAAAAAATTTGGTCGCCACCGCCAGCAGACGCCCGGGATTTATGTTTTCTTTTTTTGGGGGGGACGAAGGGTTTACTTGTAACTAAAACAAGCCTCTAAGATTCCCGTCTCCTCCATGTTTATACTTATTTTACCGCTAAACTGTGACATCCATTGCGTGATTGCAGGCGTCCGCTGCGATATAAATGAAATCTACGCTCTTCTTTATTTTACGCAGCGTTGATTGGTAGTTTGTTACTGACGTTTCGGGACAACCTGTCGGTCCCATCTTCAAGGGTCGAGCAGGCCAGAAGAATAAATGCGACCGATAGTTTGTTCTGAAACGTCGAACAAACTATCAATCTACGCTGTGAAATCAGTTCTTTCATGGAATACCTAGTTACTTCATAAAGTAAAGGCATGTATGAAATCGCTGGACCCTTCTTCTGGGAGCGTGCAGGGTTGTGCGTGTTTAGTTGCAAGTGGTAGGCATTGCGTGATATGATTGGATGGACCCTTCCTACCGTGTATTTCGTAATCCGTTTTCTCGCATATCATACCTGATTATACACGAGACCTTAAAAACAGCTCCCGTAAAATTTATTTGAAGTTACGTAAGAATTATTACAATTACAAGAACAACTGTCAGATTGTAATCATGTATTACTGTAACATGTCGGCGAACTTCAAAGAGATCTCACACTCTTGTAGAAATATCGGTCTACATCATATAGGCTACTGGCGTGTCAGATAACCAACAAGAAAATTTAATGAATTTCACAGAGAAAACAATCAATACAGAATGCTACTGGAGAAATCCCACAAAAGGAAACACACCGCATAGTCTTACACTGGAGAAAACCACAGCTCTAAACTTCGTAATTCCACGGTGATATATCAGCTTGTAGGGTCACGTAGCAATCAATTATGTACGACTGGCGATCAAAACAGCGGACTGAGAGAAAAGAAAAATTTAAGCCATTATCGTGTGGATAAACAGAAGAAAATCACAACAAACCGTAATAATTTTAAGAATAATTTATTGAGTTGCAGTTCATAGTGTGTTGCAATTCATACCGACATATAGGTTAGCCCGTGTAACGCAGTGCTGAAAACCGTAATAAGGAAAGCTAGATGGTTACAAAACGGAGTATCCCCGAATGTTGGTCAAACACATATGGATATGCTGCTACTACTATTCACAGGCAGAATAACGTTGAAATGGTTTTCAGATAAATATGAACTTAATTTAACTTGGCTAGTCCTTTTATAATGACTGTAATGAACTGTCAGTTTTCATAACACCAGGCACTTTTAGATCATACGAATGGCCACCAGCTGCGACAAATTGAAACAGCATGTAATCTAGGCGGTACAACGAATCAAAATGCTATTCCGTGTAATCCAACATACTTAAATCACACCAATGGCAATTCGGTAAAAGGTGTCAGGGAGGCAACATACAGACTGGCACGGTTCACGCTCAGCTTAGCAAGCCCACGGACATCAGTCGCCGTGCCCGTCGTCAATGAGCTACCCACTCTTCAGAAGTAGGCTCAAAGAGAAGGCCGTTATTCATCAGGATTCAAAGTCACGAGGACAATATTGCCCCGATGTCGAAGTAAAATACCGTTATGAAATTACATCAGATTGATAGTGCAGCCATCAGGACAGGCCTTGCATACTAATAGAATAGAAAATGTCAATAAAACAGAGAAAATAGGCCCAGGCCCCTAATTTACTTGTGAAAAATGTCTGTTTGATCGCTACCCGTGACGCCTGACACCCCGGGGTGGACTGCAGCGAAACACGAGGGGAACACACCCCCTCAACCCCGTTCAATTAAGGCTCTGAACTTGATAAATTACCCTCACTCGATAGGAAAATTCAGGGGTGTCCACTGTGCAGCACGAAATCGAAGGGAAACTGTGTGTGCTTATTAGGAAGGAGATTGGGTGGGAATGAAACGGGTTATACAGTACTGCCGGTGTGTCGAGAAACAGAACGGGCGAGACGGGATCCTGAGCACTCAGCCTGAAGTGAAAAAAAAAAACTCGGGGCAGCTGAAGTGATGTTCTGATATTTTGCTGAACTCAGCAGTTGACGTACTGTTCTGATAGTTCGCTGAAAAGCTCAGCAGCTGAAGCGCTGTTCTGATAGTTCGCTGAAAAGCTCAGCAGCTGAAGTGCTGATCTATTTCGCTTAACAACTCGGCAGCTGAAGTGCTGTTCTGATAGTTCGCTGAACAACTCAGCAGTCGAAGTGACGTTACAATAGATCGCTCAACAACCCAGCTAACGCCGTTAACTTCGCCGTCCAGATTTAGGCAAGGAAGGTTCAGAAACGTGAACAAAAGACAACAGTATTGTAACGAGTCCATAGTGCCTATGTTTCAGTATCTTCTTGTTTAGCATTATGGCCCTTTTAAGTTTGGCCTTGACTTCCCTCACAACAGATGTCAATTCTCTTCTGTCAAAAGCTCTTGATCTCCATCTTTTCCCACCCATATTCTTCAAGTCCAATTCAACATCATCCATCCACCTTTCTCTAGGTCTTCCTTTTTTTTCTCCTTCCTCCTGTTTTGCCTTCCAGTAACTCATTTAATGTCCTTGTACCATCCACTCTCACAACATGCCCAAGCCATTCCAATCTACGTACTTTAATCACAGTTAAAATATCTGGGCATTTAAATGTACTACAAATTTCTCGATTCACTTGTATTCTACAATAACCATTTTCGTATGTTCGTCAGTATATTTTTCCCAATATTTTGCTTTCCCACATCATTAAGACCCTTCCCATTTTATTTGTCAGGGTCCAAAATTCAGCACCATAGATCACAATTAGTCTTATAGTTGTTCCATAAAGTAGTTCTAATGGCTGTGTTATATATCTTTTCTTCAGTAAATGGCCTAGTGCACGGTAACATTTATTACCCGCAATATTTCTCGCTTTTATATCTGCATCAGCCTCATTCGTGTTTGTTACCAAAGGGGACTAGATATTTAAACATTTGTACATTTTTATATCTCTGGCTCTTATTTAAATTTCTTCCAGTTCATTCCTATTTTTCTTTCTGTTAATCACGTATTTGCTTCTGGCTACATTTATGTTCAAGCCAATCTGTCTGGCTACAGTTGTCACATCTTCCGTCGTTCCACTGCACGTACAACAGCCACCACATTTTCTACATATAAGAGGCGCTGCCTTGTCCTACTGTTGCTCCTTCTGACGTTTCAGGATCATACCGCGATCATCTGTACTGGATGTTCCATACTACATTACAAGCTACACGTAAGGCATCATCAGACGTTAAATCTACACGCCGCTAACAGTTCCGTGGAACTCATACCTGTGACATAGACAGTAAAAAAAAAGCAATCCCATTATAGGCCTTGACAGGCCCTTAGAGTCCCAGGAGGTGGAGGCTCCCAGATTTTTAGACAATCGGCACATGAAGGTGGTAAGGTTGTCAGCCCTATGCACCGGCCGCCTTTACCCCCCAGGAAGATTCCTGGTACTCATTTCTGTTAGAGGCTGAGTCGACCCCAGGGCCATAGTGCGACCGAAACGATTATGTCAATGAAAAAATCCAGTGACACCATCGGGAATCGAACCCGCGACGTTCTGGCTTGTAGCGCAGTGCCTCAACCAACTGCGCCACCGCGTGCCTCATAGACAGTGAAGATTAATAAAATTAAAACACAATCATACGTCACTTAAGTTGTGTAAAAGTCTACGAGTCATTTAATTACATTACCGTAACCAGTGGTGTAGATAAGGCTCCTGCACACACCGCCCTTGGGGCGGAGGGCATGTGGGGCAGGGTCCCCAAGCGTACGAAGTACCAACATTTATTTTGGGTTCTTTCAGACTGAATTCCGTTCATCTGACAGAAGGCAGTATTCTGGATCCCTGTTATTAGATCTGGGCGCAACTTTAACAAACATTATATGGGATCCTGATTACTGATTCGCTCGAGGCCATTTACAATTTATTCGCGGGGGAATCCCCGACCGATCACCTACGTTACCGACCGAAACACTGAAAAGAAATACGTGACCCCAGTCACTGTCCCAATTTCATTTCCAGTCACGTTGCAATACAATAACAACGTATTGACCCGTGAAGATGGGACCGATACGTTTTTCCGAAACGTCGATAAACAAGTACCACACGACGCCGCATAATATCCCAGAAGAGCGCAGATCTCAACGAGGCAATTACTAACACGGAAAGACGTTCGTTGATGCTTAAATCTGATTGTGTTTTATTCTAATATAGACTAAGTTTCCTGAATTACACTTCGGTCGCCAAAACACCTTTCTCTCAGAAGAGAAATTTAACGAAAATAACTATACAGAAGGCAGAGAGTGACTGTTTAATCGACAAAAGTAATTTAATGATTGTGTTTCAAACAAAAAAGTCTGATCAAATTTATACAAGGAATTCAGTCAAACACAACCATCTATTCAGTTTAAATCAGCATATAGTGTATTTAGTTCAAGTCAGCTACGTGTTTCACCACATACGGTCATCATCAGGCTGGCACACAAGAAAGAAAGTGCATAGTTCTGTTTAGGATTGCTTTACATATGTTTTGTTTAAAATACATACATATCGAGTTGGACAGCCTTACGAATGAAGATGCAATGAATAAGTTCTTTTAAGTTATAAAAAGATTAAAGAAATACACAATTTTTTGTTATTTTGGGGTATTAAAATGTTTAAAATAGGAAGCTCTTAGGCGTTTTCTAGATGACGGCTATGTAGTCTGTTGTAGTAGTCCCTTGTTGTGGATATTATTGAAGAGGATCGTCGTTTTTCAAAGAGAATGGTAGTTGAGATGTGTCGTTTTAATTTAATTTACAAACTTATGTTTGTAAATATCTGCACCGACAAAGTGTGCACTGAGATCTCAGTCATAAACACAACTGTGAACTTATTTTCTTTCTTGTGTGCCAGTCTGATGACCATACAAGGTTTAAACATGTAGCTGACTTGGACTAAATATATGCCTGTGTTTGACTGAATTTCTTACATAACTTTATTTAAAAATAAGGTTAATAGATTGTCTAAAACAATAAAGTCTATGTTTACATTTGACCTCCATAAAAAAAAGCCAACGCCAGTGCGCATGTAATTACAGAAGAGAGGGCGAGCTACGCGGAGCTATGGACTAAACTTTTGTTCCCTTACGGGGGTTGGTCACGTGACTTATTTTGCCTCAGATGTTTGAACTTCACCACAAATCTGTGACATCACAGAAGTGATATTTTAAAACTGATGAAGTCCACATATATTCCCTCCCCCCTGCGCAAAGAGCTGACACATCTAAACAACGGCGATACCATATCAGTAATATTATTTGGTGTCGCCGTCCTCTGGGTTATGACACACAGTTTGGTGCATTGGCACTAACGTCTGCAAGCAACAGTCAGCAACAGGTGACCACCAGACACACTATGTGTACAAGGCGTCACAACCTGCAACACGACATACAAATTGTTTTGCAGACGTGATACCTTAAAATCCTATATAATAATATAATTTTGAACAGGGGTGCACGGGTTCCAGGTCATCGTGGTGACCAAGTTTTGTACGGCAGCGCCTGAACTTGCTTCAGTCACCCTACTGGAACCTAAAATTTCGAATTGGCTCCTAGATACCTGGAAAATTTGTGTACCTCTGATTTTGGACACAGTACTTCCGCGTCATGTCATGTTTTGCAGTAACTGCATGTTTCAGTCAATACAACTTTATTAGATAGAATACACCAAGCCAAATCGATGTCGCTTTCTTTACAACGTAGAAAAATCATGTAGAGACCAGGGCCGTCCGTCTGTCCGTCTGTAATTTAGTATGAGCGACTAAACCTTTTGGGATTTGCATGAAATTCCCAACGGTTAAACGTAATATCTGTCACTAGCCCCAAGAAGACATATATTGTATTTGTTTCTTAGCAGCCAATTTATTATTTCTGTTGGTATCCCAGATATGGTCCCGTCCATTCCCCGACAGTATGCCTGTACTTAATGGAGGAATAACGTACAGTTTACAAATAAATTTGGTTTAAATTCGCTGTGTTCAATCAATCCTTCACATGATGAAGCATCGTTTTGGGATGCATGTTAAGCGGGCCACTTGGCACAATGGCAAGGCGCTCACATGCTGTCGAAAGAGACAACTGTATCGAAACTTAAGAAGCGCCAGTCCTTCAGATCTGAGGCTGAGTGGGGTATACTTAGCCCTAACAGGTGGGAAAATCTAATGTTACACACACTGTATTAGGAACCGATTCTGACTTGCGAGATTTCAGGCTTCGGTCGCGGTGTGTAAGACGCCTTGGCTCTTCTGGGATGCTACGCAGCGTACGACGTTTTGATACAGCTTTATCCTTTAAGGTGGGACCGACAGACTGTCCCGAAACGACGGTAAACAACTGCCAACACACACTGCGTAATATCGCAGTAAAGCGAAGGCCTCGGCTTATGACTTGTCATCAAATCGAGATTAATTAGATTCACAAGACACGCAGAGTTGACACCGGCATACAAAACACTGACGGGAGGATATGCAGAGAACGGGCCACACGGGAGATCAAGATATAGATGGAGGGATATTATTAAAATGGATCTTACATAAAGAGAAAGTGAGGGCGTGCATTGGATTTATGTTGCTGGGATAGAGACGAGTGGCAAACATTTGTGAACATTGTAATGAACCGTATGGCTCCCTAAAATGCGGTGAATGTATTCAGTGGTTAAACGATTGGCAGACTTTAAGAGTTACTCCATCTATTTCCGAACAATTTTAAAGCAACACAATGAACCTTCGAAATAATCGTTGTTGTCACAAATTTAGTCAACCGACTGATTTTACAGTCATGACCTGCATTACGGTGACTCGCAGTCAAACACTGGCCCTGTCACAGTGATTTACATCGAGTCTGAATGTGCTACGCGCCAGTACGATCTACTGACCCGCACGGCAGTCATGTCGGAGAAGTTGCCGCCCAATCACGGGAAAAGACAGAACTGGTTAACATGTGGCAACAAGCCTACCTAGACGCCAGTCATAAGGTGGCGCGTTTGCAATGTCCATAAGCATTCCTTTCAGGACCAAACAGAATTTCATGAACGGTCTAATCACAGAAAGTCTCACGGTACAAAGCACATCGGTCCCATCATAGCTGCAAATATCAAATTAAACCGGTTACTGAGGAGAAAACTGGAGTGCCTGACCCTGAAGATGAATGCTATGAATTCCATGTAGCGAAATATTTCTTACTACTCACGGAATTCCACGCCTTTTACGAAACCATGATCAAGAGATCTTTTGGTTCTTATCTTGAGAGGCATTAATAAAATCTTCACACTTAATTCATCTAAGACTGATTTTAATATCATCTTCCCATCAACTACTAGGTTTCTCTCTTTAAGCTCTTTCTCTAAAGCAAACCTTCTCAAACTGTAGCTCCCGGGCAACATGCTTCCCGCGACACAGTGTTACTATATTGCGGGTGGAGAATTTCAAATGAGAAAACGTCTTTTAACCCTTCCCCCGGCAAAACCGACATAGAACGCCGAAGCAATTCCGTTTCCTAGCAAACTATGAAAGAAAGGTAATAATATACATACAATTATACGCATATTTATTCGTTCGTCATTTTCTATATTGAATTTCATGGTGCCCGCATGCAGACCAAACTGTGCCGAAGTTACCCGCACCACATGAAAGGCTGAGGAGGTCTGCCGTAAAGCGTGCTACCTTCCACGACTTCTTCAACCCCTTGATTTGTTCATGTGCGCTAGACACGAAGTTGGACAGTTGAAATTCTTTCGTTACTCTGTTCGCAAGTAGCAGGTCATTCTTTTCGTTCTGGATACGTAAAACAGGTGGCACTGAATATCGAAAAAAAAAATTGTTCTTAAAAGCAGTCATTATTAACGATTACGGATTGGGACAACCAGGTGACAGGGCCCACAATGCTTTGCAAAACCTTCCCAGTTTATCCAACCCTGTTGGCAAGGTTAGAACATCCCGCGCTACTTACAGCTACCTGCTTCCTCAAACACTGTTTGGTCTCTTTGTTCAGCAAGATTATACAGCAAGTAACCAAGTAAGGTGATCGGGTCAATTACAACTCAACCAAGTAATTTGAATCCCTTTGTTATAAAGGAACTCAGCCGCCTCAAAGCGATGCCAGTCCACAACAGCGCCACGCGGCCGCGACGTCTGCTTCGAGAACTTGAAAGGTAATTACGTCATCCTGAACTACTTCCTGTATTGTACGTGCAACATAAACCGCCATTATGTCAATCAAAATGTCGGTCTATAAGAAAATGGCGCTCTTCATGTCTGTATGTTTGTCTGTCATGTGTCTGTCGTGCTTCCATCAAATTCATTAAGCGTTTATTGGGGTTCAGTTAGGTGTCATTAGTTGCATTACTGATGTAACAACTATATTTGTACGAAGTTTTAGACAGACGTATAGCTGCGAGTATTCAGCGGATAAGAAATCATGTAATGTGGCGTGAAAATAATAACTAACTCCGTGGAGCAGCGCCCTTGAGAAGCTAACAGTAGGCAAGAAATTCCCCGTACCTTATAAAATCCCAGGATTCCTCACGTGGTCACAACAGCCCACCACGTGTCTTTATCCTGCGCCAGATGAATCTAATCCACGACCTCCAAACGTAGTATTTTAAAAATGTTTAAGATCTATTTTAATATTATCCTCCCATCTACCCCTAGTTTTTTCCTTCAGGTTTCCCTACAAAAACGTAATAATAATAATAATAATAATAATACACGGAAACTGGTGCACCTGATGATCGGCATCGACTAGGCTATAAACTGAACAATCGGGGGTTAGACTCCCGGTCCTGGAGTCCACCCAGCCACCTACTCAATGGGTACCGAGGGACTTCCCAGGGGGTTAAACTGACCACTCCCCTCCGCGTTGTGCCGAGTTTAAGAATGAGTGGATCTGTACTTCTACTTCCCTCTACGCCTTTCTAGCGTGCATAAGGACAGCTTTAGTTTTCTAACTTTACTCACTCCCGCAATGCTGATTATTCAGCCTCTGTCTCGCCTTCAATATTAAATAGCGTAAAATTAATTCAGGTTAAGCGTTAGTGTGCAGGTCCCTGCGGCAGAGCTGCTGCCACCCGAAGCTTGTTTTTATTTGAATTACAGAAATAACAAGTCAAGTTAACGCTGCGCTAATTAAGGATGTGTGGCCACTACGCTGATGGATTCATTTTGTTAAATTATTCTATTTGATTTCGAGAAAAAGGTAACGAAATTACAGCCCCCTCTTACCCCTTAATTTAATTACATATTTCACGTAACCTGAACCCGCTCCCTTTTGTTGCAATTACCGTGCCCCCCTCGCCCCTTTCCTCCCTCCGACCGCTTCCACTTCTGTCTCTCTTTCTCCTGTCTTGTTATATACCATTTCAACTTTAATACAATTTTCTTATCTCAATTCATCTGACCCCGTACTTTCTCCATCTCGTCTTCTAATTCTCCCCGCTTCATATTAACGCCCTTTTTTTCTTTCAAGGTTTAATGTAATTTCTTTGTCTCTTTTCATTTGCCCCCTCCAGCGTATTTCTCTTCTTGCGATGTGTCAGTTCTTTCATCCTTTCCTATATATTCTACCCCCTCCTCCAGCTTTCCCTTCTAGAGTCTTCACGGCGAAACTCTCTCTTTTATTACCCCTTACCTTCTCGACTTCGAAAGTGCGTTTGACACGCATAGCAATGTCATGGTACTGTGTTACAAATGTTACGCACAACTCCCCTGCTGTATCATGTTCCTGTCTTATTCCCCACAACAATGTACCTGCTGTATCATGTTCCTGTCTTATTCCCCACAACAATGTACCTGCTGCATCATGTAAATGTGTTATTCCCCACAACAATGTACCTTCTGTATCATGTTCCTGTCTTATTCCCCACAACAATGTACCTGCTGTATCATGTTCCTGTCTTATTCCCCACAACAATGTACCTGCTGTATCATGTTCCTGTCTTATTCCCCACAACAATGTACCTGCTGTATCATGTTCCTGTCTTATTCCCCACAACAATGTACCTGCTGCATCATGTAAATGTGTTATTCCCCACAAAAATGTACCTGCTGTATCATGTTCCTGTCTTATTCCCCACAACAATGTACCTGCTGTATCATGTTCCTGTCTTATTCCCCACAACAATGTACCTGCTGCATCATGTACATGTGTTATTCCCCACAACAATGTACCTGCTGTATCATGTTCCTGTCTTATTCCCCACAACAATGTACCTGCTGTATCATGTTCCTGTCTTATTCCCCACAACAATGTACCTGCTGCATCATGTACATGTGTTATTCCCCACAACAATGTACCTGCTGTATCATGTTCCTGTCTTATTCCCCACAACAATGTACCTGCTGTATCATGTTCCTGTCTTATTCCCCACAACAATGTACCTGCTGCATCATGTACATGTGTTATTCCCCACAACAATGTACCTGCTGTATCATGTTCCTGTCTTATTCCCCACAACAATGTACCTGCTGTATCATGTCCTGTCTTATTCCCCACAACAATGTACCTGCTGCATCATGTACATGTGTTATTCCCCACAACAATGTACCTGCTGTATCATGTTCCTGTCTTATTCCCCACAACAATGTACCTGCTGTATCATGTTCCTGTCTTATTCCCCACAACAATGTACCTGCTGAATCATGTACATGTGTTATTCCCCACAACAATGTACCTGCTGCATCATGTAAATGTGTTATTCCCCACAACAATGTACCTGCTGTATCATGTTCCTGTCTTATTCCCCACAACAATGTACCTGCTGTATCATGTTCCTGTCTTATTCCCCACAACAATGTACCTGCTGCATCATGTACATGTGTTATTCCCAGTCACTACGCACAGCAATGTATCGGCTGTATCATGTTGCTGTGTTGTTCCACTTACGTGTATTTAGTACAATTGCCGAACACAGCAGCACAGACATAATGCACCTGAACTGTATTCATGATTTTCGACTGCCAGTCGCAGTGTAAGCAGTTGCAGATCTCAGTGTAAACAGCATCCTTACGTCGCGAATACTGTGTTCATAAGGAAGTATGTCAACACACAGTATCACTCAATGAAATGAGATCAGTCACAGCACAGGCAACACTAAAACAATGTAATTCCCTGAAAATCAATAAATCTTTATCCCTGTATACTAGGGGATTATATTCATCTATAATTTATCCGCTAACAATGTTATTTCCAACACGTTGTAGCCAGGACTGGGCCATTTAAAATGGATTGTTCTTGTTTAAATTAACGAGATAAAAGCAAACAAAACAAACATGAAAGTAGGCTGTATATTTTACTCAATTCCAGTTTATTCTGTAACGGATAACAAGGCAAAATTTAACTTCAATCAGGGCGGTGGAATTAGTACATCTGGTGGAATAATTGTCATTGTCCAAGACCGGACGATGTAGCCACACTGACGCCTGTCCTTGTATCAGAGGAAATGCAACGATCGGAGGCACATGGCGCTACTCTGCAACTGCAGACGAATAAATACCACTGTGCAGTACCAATTGCCTACATTGTGGCGGTTTTATCCACTGCATCTCACTACTTATCAACATTTTCATCCTTGTCCTCTTAGATTATTCCAGAAAGAACACTTCAGCGGTAAACCCAGCAAGTATACGCGGCATTCAGTCCCGCTAATACCTCTCGGTAAATATATCTGATCTCTGTTGTGGTTTTCGTCAGTACTTGCAAGAAAAACTAGAACTGATCCGTGGAGAATATCACTACCATGCAACCATCCTACTTTCCAGTTCACAGAACCTAATCATCAAATCATCTCATGTAACTCAAAACAACTCACGCGGTTTATAAATCATCGTCAAATACCCTTTCAACCAAGCATCATTCGGTTTTATCATGCCTGCCGCCACTTCCACTAAATTAGCTCCCAGCTAGCTACTAGCTTCTGCTTATTCCTCATGTTCCCATGTCTTTTTTTCAATATTTCCCCCAGAGTCTCCCTTTATCATTCCACGTCTTGAGCTGTCAGATCTTAACTTCTTCAATTTCATCATAAACAGACTTCACGCCTCGCCCGAAACCACAACAGCGCGGCTCTTCCAGGCACTGTGCTACCTAAATGGGTGTCGAGAGGAGGGTGCCAACAGAACAACAGTGAAATACATGTTACGTAAAATACAAGTCAGATATATATATATATGCTACAAGCCGGAGAGTCGCGGGTTCGGTTCCCTAAGGTATCACTGGAATTTTTCATTGACTTAATCTTTTCGGCCGCACTATGGCCCTGGGGTCGACTTACCTTCTAACACAAATGAGTACCAGCAGTATTTTCTGGGGTGGTAAAGGCGGCCGGTGCGTAGGGCTGACAACCTTATCACCTTCATGTGCCGATTGTCTGGAAATCTGGGAGCCTCAAACTTCTGGAACCCTCAGGGCTTGTCCAGGCCTGTACAGGAATAGCTTTACCTTGCTTTTACGTGTATGTAAAACGTTAAGTGTCCATGGAAGTTATGACATAATGCAGTCCTGTAGATTGGTATCACAGTTTCGGAGGAAAATAATGCCTTCTTTACCTACCTTCCTACACGCAATCATAAAAGAGAACATTTCAAAATAATGACTAATTTCGAAGTTTTCTTCTTCACTTCTGCCTATTTACAACGTTCTTCAACCTTCATAGGGGTCACAGCATCGAATGGCACAAAAAATGTTGGAATAAGTAATCGTGGCCTATTTTAAGATACGTCACTTTGGGAGAGTAATGAAAATCACGAAAAAGTGCAGGATGCTCCGTCTCCCGGCAAAGACCTGAACCAGTAACCCCCCCCCCCCCCCCCCCAGTAAGCACTCCAACATTTTGGATGTTAAACCAATGAAAGAAAAGACGAAATTTCACAGTCACGTGTTTCGGCCATGCACACGTGCATGGAGTTGGTAAGGCACAGAAAGTACGTGGAGAAGTAGGATTTTAGGGAAGTCGTGGACGAAGAAGCGGAGAGACACAAAAGAAAATAATTAAGAACTCGCTAAGGGGCAAATAAATGGGATAGAATGTCTTCGAAATCCCAGCTTAAGACCGACAAAAATTCAGATGTGTTTGTAACACTTACGAACACCACTACGAAAAATTGTATCAGCTAATGAGCCATAAATCAGTTTGCACTGACGACAGCACGCAGCGGCAGCTCAAGAAATCTGCATGACGAGGGGACTTAGTACTTTCATCAGGCGCTCTGAGCTTGAGGTAACCGAGTGGGATGAGGATGGTGGGGGGGGGGGGGGGGGGGGGGGAGTAGCCCGCATGCGAGAGATGCGTTGCGCATATTTTCGTCGCGAAACCTGAAGAAACCAACAGCAGCGCCAGACGTAAATCGGGCAATGTTAATGATTTCCGACGTTTCGGAAGAACGTACCGCCTTCATCTTCAAGGAACAAAGAATCCTAGAAGAATGCTATGTCTTCTTGGTCCTTGAAAATGAAAGTGGTACGTTATTTCGAAACGTCAGGAATCAGTAACGTTGACAGTCACAGTAACACCCCAGAAGATCTGAATCCTCAACAACAGCGCTGTGGAAACCTCAAATCTCGCCATGCAGATTAAGTCTGTACTTATAACACACCCACACTGGTAACCTGCAGATTGTTACCCTAAGTTAAATACCGTGGAAACACAAAGCGCGTCTGTCCCCCACCACGCGTGAGCTCGTCACGGCACATAATCACCTGTTTTGTTCCAATTATCATCTCTCTCTTCATCTAACCCCTACCCACCTCCCATTTTCTCTTTCTCTGGTGTAATGCAATTTCTCTTTTTGTTCGTCTCTGGATGCAATCTCGCTCGTCCGTCCGTCTGTCCGCTGCAATTAGTAACCACAACATTCCTGAAATACGTGGCGCTGTTTCGCCATCTTGTATTACACGACATGGAAAAAAAGAGTATCGAGAACGGACGCCATACAATCTTAACCACTGACAGCGTCGTTTAACACACACACTACCGAAAATTGAAATGCAGGTTCGATGCCAGTCAATTAACAATAAAGACACAGAAGCACTTAGGCCTAGTAGAACAGTGCATGTACAAGCGATTTAAGTCAATGCTGTGTTCCACAAACAGACCTATGCAACACTGTGTCCATTCTTCAATTTCCTTAGGCTGGTTTCCACAAGGAAACAAAATTTCAAGGCGTGGTAGTGGCGGAAGGCTGCGCTGTGTGTGCATGACCCTTGACACGTACGTAACTCTAGAACGAAACTAACAGTTTTATAGAAACAGCTGGCACGTTACACCGATCAGTTTTATTCTTTTTATCTGCACTAAGTTTCTTGAACGTTTCCAACACGGCGACCGCGCGACCGGGCTGAGAGGGAGAAATGAGGTAAAAACATTAGTTGCATTCAGTACATAATCCTGAAATTTATACGACTTAAAATGTACTTCGAAACCACCACCACCACCACCACCACCACCACCACCACTAATAATAATAATAATAATAACTACAATAACCAATTTGGGCATAAGGTGCTGTACCAACCACGTGCTTTTAACGTCCGAAGAACAGCACTGTTGTTGGCACAATAAAATATCATAGACTGGAATCGATACTGACACTTCTTACCGACGCGCGCGCGCGCGCGCGCGAAAAGCGTGGCTAGGGGCTTACGAATAATGTACGAAACATTTTTCCACTGAATTGATGACAGTTCCCTATAGAAACAATACTGCTCTGTTAAGTTACCGTGCTCTGCTCACATCTAATTCAATTTGCTTCCAGTTATGAACATGCGAGCATCTTGAAAAGTAAACAGACACTGTGCATTGCTTCTCTCATTTGTTTCCACAGCTGGGACGCTGTAAAATACAAGCTAGCGTAGCATTGGGCCACATGCACACCTGTGGTATTGCTGCTGTGTCTGCCTTGTCTACACGGTTCTGAAACCAGCCTCGTAGCACCGCGTATCCTGAGGCAAGATCAGACAATTAGGTGAAACGAAACACCAGGCTTTGAGTCTGAACTAAGTTAGGGAGGTCATTAGCAGCCTCTAAATAGGAACTTCTCTCTATTGTTTTGGTAAACGATGGTATAATATTACATGGGGATTTTCACAAAGTCTCTGCTTTCAGCACAGTGACATGGACAAATAGCAGCCTTCCCGATGAAGTAAGTGGTGCACCCGTAAAGTTTTAGTCTCGGGAGAGCTGCTGCCTATCCTCAAGGATTTCAGTGTTTTCGTCAAGTCTTTCACCCAAATGCATGGGTAGGACCTTTTAACATTCTGACGCACGTATTTCACTTAAACAGTGTTTTAAAGTTACTTCGTACATCACAAGCAGCAAAATACGTGTCTAGTACGAAATAATCGGTGTTTGTTCTGATGCTCAGAGGCAACACGGTGTGGGGAAAAAATGGTACATGTACCAACCACCGTCCTTTAATAGGTTAAATGAGTCACATCTGCTCTCTCCAAATTCTCCCGTAATCATTGTTCACTTTAATCTCCCACTTTTTTTCAGCACAATGTAACGTCTATGTTGAAACAGCTCACATGACCTAAGAATCTACCATCCATAACCCAAAAGGGATTCGAACCTGCGATCACACTGTCTGTGTGGCCACGGCAATAGGCGCGTGAAATCACAGGCTCAGATTCAGAGCTTAACACAGAGTCCAAAAATTTTCCAATAGTCTAGGAGCCACCTCCAAATTCCAGGCGCCGGAGAGTTGACATCAAACAATTTCCGTATTGAGGATAAAAAATTCTGGACTGACCTGTGAACCTCACTGTTATCTGGCGCTTTGTGCTCGGTGAATGTGAACTGTTAGGCATTTGTGTATGTAAGGGCAAAGCAACGGAAAAATGAGGCACAAAGTGATAAAACTTCGCGAAGGTCATGCTACAGCACATCCCAGTCAGCCTCACAGCCTAGTCGGTACAGGCGACTCTACAAATTAAACAACGGCATTAAAGCAAAATTTTATCGAAGTCATTTGACATCGTCATTCAATTCAGATGGAATCAGCGCACAAACAACGCTCTCATTCTTGTGAAACGGTATGTATATCGTCAAACTAACTTCATAGACCACAGTATCTTTTTTAGAAGCGTACAGATCAGCCGCTAGTTAAATTCCCGAACCGTCTATGGTACCCGAAGCAACACCACCGTGTTCACAACAGCCCATCACTGGTCCCTGTTCTGATTCAAAACAATCCAGTTCACAACCTTACACACTGTCCCAAAATCCACTTTAGTATTATTCACCCACGTACGCCTGTGCCTTCCAAGTTGCCTGCTCCCTTAGCATTTTACGGCCATATTTTCCGCGCATCGTATGCATGCAAAGGATGTAAATTACGACACGAATATCCAGTACCATGCGCAGGAATAAGACAAACCAAACAAATCAATATAGAGATCAGTCTATGGCGTGTGCACGCTGCACCTCCACACACGGACAGTTATACCGCGTGTGCCACTTGTTCATACGGCGATACACTAAATCTTTTAGCATATTTTTCGACTTCGTCCTCCTTTCATTAATGAAGGCTTCTTCTCTTCCAACGTCTCGCAAAACGTATGACCCAAACGCGAGCTAACACATATTTTCCGTGACCTCCCAGACTAGTTAGCATTGCTCAGGTTCTGGATGAGGCCAATTTAGGAAACTGATGTACCAAGCCGTCTACCTGGTATGTTCACAAGACCTCTTTCACGCTACAGGATGCAATGTGTTAACGGCCCTAAGCTAAGTGTAAAGTTTCTATTCTAACAAAAAATAAGAGAATAGTTCGCCCTGTTATCGCCGAAAGGCGGTGGCTCTTTCAGAAAATAGCTGTGAGGTGTGCCTTGTGCACTGACAGAATCTATATGCATGAAATGTGGGACACATGTAGTTGAGGACTTCCTGTATCTGCTGCCTTCTGTTTACAGTGACTGGCTTGAAATATTTTTGTAACATCAGGGTCCAAAAACCACTTTCTTGACAGCGTCGAACACAACTGTTTTAATAACTCGCACATTTTTCATGTTAGACATTCAAAATGAAAGTCTACAAATAGAGAAAACCACCAACCACGAGTGTGCTAAACTTGATAACTGTAGAAAAAGTTATTGTTTAGAGAGGCAATTGTGAATTTGATAAAATTAATGTTACGAAGTCACGGCTTGCAGCCTCTCCTTACGTACGTAAAGAGACCCCCCTAACACACACACATACAGACGCATACACACACACACATACAGGCACATATGTGCATACATCCCGTAGCTTCTTAAATAACCACTGACCGTAGTCAGAAGAGCCGGGATAGCTCAGTGAGTACAGTGATTAAGCTACTGGCAGGAAATACCAGGAATCGTGGTTCAATTCCCGCCAAGAGCAAGAGATTTTTCACTTCTCCAATGTGTCCGGACCACATCTGTGGCCAAAAACATGTCCTATCAAATGGGCACCGGGAACTCTTTCTACAGAGGGAAAGCGGCCGGGGCGTGAAGCTGTTTATTTACCTGGATTGGAGGATACTCAGTGCAGCTATATATACACATCCCCAACTTTACTCGTAGCTAGATTATTGCAATGTAGTTCTTCAGTTCCTTCAGGCATACACCAAAATAGGTCATAACCACTTCTTCCCTCGTCCTTCAAGATTCATGATTCTTTTTTCTGTGTAATACATTTTACCGTATACTCAAATTTCCAAACACAAAAACAGCCAACAAGGTACACACTCACGGACCACAGAACAAGTTTTATTTAACCTCTCCTACATTCTTCGGCCTGGCCATCTTCAGGGATACCATTTAATACCTAAACAAGATCCTGAAGCCTACTAAATATTTTGATTACAATACACGATTACACAGAGACAAGGAGGAAAGGAATATCCTACGTATAATAATAAGAAGGATGGCTAACTGGATTGGTCACATCTTGAGTAGGAACTTCCTTCTAAAACACGTCATTGAAGGAAAGATATGTGACGGGAAGACGAGGAATAAGACGTAAGCAGCTACTGAATGACCTTAAAGAAACGAGAGGATACTGGAAATTGAAATAGTAAGCACTAGATCGCACTCTGTGGAGAACTCGCTTTGGAAGAGGCTGTGGACCTGTCGTAAGGCAGACTGCGGAATGAATGAACAGTGAAGAAGTAAAAGAAATGCGTCTTCTAATATTACAGCGTATTCCTGAAGGTGACCGAGAAGGCCGAAACATGTAGCGGAGGTTAAATCAAAACTATGCATGTGTACTTTGTTGGTGGCATGATCTGATGGACGATTCGTGTTCCACAAGACAGAACATAACGAAAATAGTTGATGCAGGGTGGGTTCACAGTAATAAAACCAAAGAGAAATACATGCGTACACGCAGGCGTAGTGTAAGCAACATCTAACAGCAGCGAAATGCGCTGTTCTTCCCTCGCACTGAGGCCGTTCGCGTTGTTTAAGATTACAACATGACTAGACTGCTGAAACTGCCTACAGACAACAAAAGGAGTACTGCTGGCAGCTCTGCATTAATCCAGTTTCGTGGTTTGCATTTTAATCTCAATTTCACAACAAATATTCCATACACATGTATCAGTTTCTCCACGTCAGAATGTATGTGTGTGTTAGCAGTTCGCTGCCGGAACCAATGTTTAACCATGTTTCGCGTGTTCATGTCACGTGACTATTTATAAAAGCAAACTTGAAAAATAATGTCTTCTGGAATGTCACACCCTGAAGTCTGGTAGACCTTTACCACCGTTTCGGACAAGCATTTCATTTTCAGGGAAGAATCATCTTTCTTCCTTCTTTTCTTTATTTCTTCTGCTTTAATCCCTTGAAAACTAAGATAAACCCAAATTATATTGAAATTTTTAGCTCGTACCTCGCAGTAAACACGCTCCGTCTCGGTTATAAAAATCACTCAGTTAATATTGTATAGGGAGATAATCGCTGTTTGTTCTGAGATCCATACAAAACACATAAATATATTGTGTGGGCAGAACGTGGAATTTTTGGATGTTACACCTGGTGGTGTCGATCTTGGTGGCCGCTCGGTCTAAGGCGTGGGTCTTCGGGCGCTGGCTTGTTGGGAATGCGGGTTTGAATCCCGCGGGGGCATGGGTGTCTGTCTCTTGTGAGTGTTGTCAGGTAGAGGTCTCTGCGACGGGCCGATCCCTCGTCCAGGGGAGTCCTACCTGGTGTAGTGTGTCTCTGTGTGATCTCTAAACCTCAACAATGAGGGGGCCTAGGCCCAAGTAGTGCTGTTGCGCCACAGGAAAAAAAACCTGGTGGTACATAAAGTAATCACTGGATTTTAAAGTGTTAAAAATGAACGCAGTTCCTCCAGCACGTCGCTACATCTCTGCTAGACTACAGGGTGTCACATCCCATACGACAGCAGGCCGTGCTTCATAGTTATCGTCCTGAGATCGGTAAGTCTAATGACAGCAAATTACTCTTACGACGAAAGAACTTGAAACGAAGACAAGTTACAGGAAGAACATACAAATACAGACCAGCTAGAAACTGCATGCGTGAATAACGTTTTGATTTTGCTCAGTCACGTCACAACCACCTCCATACACAATATATCTGCTGTACAAGAAACACCAGTACAGAAACACTCTGTAGACCAAGGGGCCTCACGAAATGCGGACAAGACGGCTGTGCCCGACGACTCTTTAGCAGAAGTGCCGAGTTTCTGTTGGCCATACTCGTCTTCATTACGAAATATTCCAATGAAGGTGCTGACTATAGTAACTGCTTACCTTAAGCGGGAGCTTGGGCCATTTTGACTTGCGTACTTTGTATCGCTCCTCGAAATTGGAGTCCCAGTACTCGCGACTCTTCATCCAGTATGGCTGAAACAAAACACCGTAATGAACAAAGAGAAGACACAGTGTACATGTCTTACTGAATTAATGCCTAATTAAGAAACCAACTAGATAAAGAGTTCAGGTTTACTAAGTTACATATCAGCCGATCCCAGTGGCCGTGCGGTCTAAGGCGTGTGTCTGCGGCCGCTCGCTTACTGGGATTGTGGGTTCGAATCCCGCCTAGGGCATGAATGTCTGTCTCTTGTGAGTGTCGTGTGTTGTCAGGTAGAGGTCTCTGCGACGGGCTGGTCCCTCGTCCAGAGGAGTCCTACCGATTGTGGTGTGTCTAAATGAGTGTGATCGTGAAGCCTCGAAAAATGAGGCGGCCTAGGCCCCCAAGGGGCTGTCGAGCCATTGGAAAAAAAAAGAGTTATATATCAACTACCTGTCTCACTAACCCACCAACTTAATTAGTTGCCAAGTTTCTATGTGCAAAATATACAGACTAATACAGTCAGCGATGCCGCGCTACTGACCAAGGTGAGAGCGAAAATATAATCGGAATTATACGTTTATTTGTCTGAGAAACTGTACAGCATCATCCTGTCTTTCTTGTCGAGCGTGCAGGCGGGCCGACAGCCAGACGCCCCTATCACTGAGTCTGACCGACCCATAACGCAACAGTTCGATCCACCGTTCACTGAATAGAGAACACACTGTATAAGACTATGATTATTTTGCCAGTATTGCTTCAGCACACGACGTAAAATAAAAAAGGGGACAGCGTGAATGTCTACTTACTGGTCAGACACACAACGAGACAAGACGGACGCGAAATTTAGGTAGTGCTGGATCATGAACTTACATTTTTGTTAATTATATTTTATTTGTGTGTAAGAAGCTGTGAATAAGATAAAGAGCGTGAAATCGTGACGTTACGTTAAACGATTACGTAATATTTACTTAACCTATACTGTCATAAGGGGGCAAGCGGTAGTGCAGTTGGTTGAGGCACTGCGCTACAAGCCGGAACGTCGCGGGTTCGATTCCCGATGGTGTCATTGGAATTTTTCATTGACATAATCGTTTCGGTCGCACTATAGCCCTGGGGTCGACTCAGCCTCTAACAGAAATGAGTACCAGGAATCTTTCCTGGGGGGTAAAGGCGGCCGGTGCGTAGGGCTAACAACCTTACCTCCTTCATGTGCCGATTGTCTAGAAATCTGGGAGCCTCAACCTGCTGGAACCCTAAGGGCCTGTAATGGGATTGCTTTAGCTTTTTTATACCGTCATACGTCACAAAGTTCTTTAACTGAATTTTATAAATAATATTAACTGCACGCATGTCGAAACAAAATGTAATGAAGCTGTACAAGGGAATATAACTAAAGCTCTATACGTTCCCAGCATCGGAAGCAGATCGACGTATCAAGTCTCACGCTCCGCTCGCTTTACCCTCCTCCCTTACTCAGAAGAAAGTGCACGGCCCATAAGCTGACCTCAGTGTTGAGGGTAAAGGAAAGGATGTGCCCCGAATTGCAGCACACATAATTCCTAATGGCGTCCTCTGAAGCTTATTAGACCAGATTTACTTACGGTCTCGTTTTAACACAAGGTTAAGGATTTGTGATAAATAATAGATAAGTATGTTGCTGGCTGCGATACACAACACAGCATAAACACAGTGACCAGATCCACTTGGGATTGAGATAAGCACTAGAGACTGAACATATAATGCCACAAACTAGAAGTTTCCAGTACCAGCTGCAACAATAATTTTAAGCTCTACAAATCATATTTACGTAAGAAATATTTTAATCACATTTTAATAATAAGTTATTAAAAACAGTACAATTTGTACCTTTTATACATAAATCACATCAACAACGGAGCCTACTACAGACTGTGGAACCTTGTAAATAATAGCTGTCACAGTTCAACGAAATTTAATGAAAATTTCCCTATGAATCTTAAACATTAAATCTGTCTAGCGGTTTAGGTGCTGACAGTATGTAACACAGACAGATGCGACCTCAACCTAAGACGCACGTTTTAACTTATAACAGCTACTATAAATTTCCTCTCGGTAATCGAACCTCTAACTACAGTCTCGACGGCCGTAATCACTCTCTACACATACAGAAGCTAACCAATATCGATTATAGGGTCCCAATAACACAGACTACCTGAAGATGGCCATATAAGACGGCCGAAACATTTTGTAGCAGAATATAATGAATGTATAATACCACAGTGTTGTGCTATTCGGACACTATAATCAATATTGGTCTGATAAACACAACGGGGTGATCGTACCTGAATTATTGAAGCTAAAATTGGTTTTATCCCTGGCGTGTTTAGCGACTCTTGTCCAACTGCTTTTTGTAACGTCCAGTGCTCTGAGCATGGCTGACGGCGCGGAAGAAAATGACCTCAGCTTGCTTTTAAGTTAATTTGAAACTTTTACAGCGACTTAAAGTGGTGAAATCTTCTGTTGTGACCACTGACATCAGTTCGGAGTCTAAATACAGTGCTTCGGAGAAAAGGCACCGAAACGCTCAACATTACGACTCCGAAATGACGTCACTAGTCACAGGAGAAGATTTTGTCCACTGTCAGTATAATCTCAGAACTTTCTTAGAAGGAAGAACACCCCAGAACAGCCGGGCTGTGGTGGAAATTCTGACCCGAAATCTCCGAAAGCAAGAACACCAACCATTCGACAGGAGTGTTCGGTCTTTTATGGTGTATCATTTCGGCTAACAAACCGCCACGTCAGGCACCATTCTCTCTAGTGAGCGAAACGCGAGACGCAAACTTGACACTTCAGGCTTGAAGCGATGTGGCTGGCAAAGGGCACGTCAATCCTCACTGTGCGTTGTGCGCAGCCCACGCTAAACCAAAATAACCTACGTTGTAGTGGAGCTTCTAAGGTAAGGGATGAGGAATTGTTTTCGCTGGCTGATCATATAGTACTTAGGCAGTCTCTACAGTCCACATATCTGTACCGATGTAAAACGGTAAATATTACAATATCATACCTACATAATTAATGTGATTTAATCAGTTTCAAGCCCAACAAACTAATACTGGATTATAATGGCTCTAGCCATTTGGAAGTTTCAGAGGCGGGTAACCGCAGAGCAGCTAATGATTTAACCGCTGAGGTTCATGACAACACTGCAACGCCTATACAGGTTCTAGAGCTTCAAAGCCGACAGCGGTAAACTGCCAAACTGCTGTAACCAACAGATTCCCAGGTATAGCAGGATTAATTCCACAAAGTCTCCAGCTTCCGGCGCAGGTAAAGTTAGCGAGCCTAGGCTGATGTCACAAGTCTAGAGAGTGCACGAGGTCGTGTGCGCATAAATCAGTGTGTTTCTGCAGTCAGAGCGCTGGAGATGCCAGTATTCGTCTGCTTACGTAGCAGCTGCCATCACGTGACTGAGGTAGGAGGACCGTAAGGTTTGTGAGACTCGCGCTGAAAGTTGCCATGTAAAATGATGGGGACTTTGTGGATGTAATCCTGCTATACTTCAACAAGCAAATAATGAAGCCCAACGCTGCACAGTTCAGTCTACCGCGTGTCTCTGCGATATCCTTCCTGCAGTTTATAAAACACATAAAATCAATCAATTTCTATTATCTGTATGTTTCTTTCAGCCAACCGACCGTTATGAAAGATTACATCGACCGTTCACACGCACCAATCTAATAAATTCTGTGACCGAACAGGCGACGTTTCCTGCATTCAAGCAGCTTGTAACACCGAAGGCCACATACAAACATTGTATCGGATTATACCAAAAGAGCATTCCTCGATAGATCCACGGCTGCTCAAGAAATTGCCTGCAACATGCTCCAGGACTGCTACCTTGATTGATCGTTTTAGGTCATTTAACGGCGTTTATTCAGCCGTAAAGATTTATGGAATCGAATGGGACGAAGGTCGTAGACGATAAATTGGAAAGCACGCGAAAGAGCAGCCGCATGCACTGGAATCAAGGGTAACAAAGAACGTACAGTCAGAATTGTCGGTCTCCGGAATGGGAATCGAACCCGGAGCATCGGGGACCCTATACAAGAGAGTCAAACACTCAGACGACACTGATTTCAGGCTTCCGCCGCGATGTCGATGAGATCTGCGCTCTTCTGGGATATTACGCGGCGTCGTGTGGTAATTGTTTACCGACGTTTCGGGAAAACGTGTCGGTCCCATCTTCAAGGATGGGCGAGATAAGACGAAGCTAACGGCAGCTTTTCGCAATTTGGCGAACGCGCCTAAAATTATATCAACGCGATGCTTTCACTCATAAATTTCACACACAAAACATGTGTTTTGTGCATTGAATTATGTTCGAGTCAAGTTTTGTGAAAATCGTTCAATTTGTTGGAACGGACATGAACACACATAGACAGCGCGACAATGCCATACGGCTTTTTTCTGACTTTCGGAAATGAAAGATGGCTAACAACGTATGGAATATGACAACACCGACCAACGAATGCGACTGACAAACGATTGCCTGGTACAAAGTACAGAAATTCCGTTGGCCAGAATGGCCGTACTGAAGAACACACAGGCCTGGCGAGTATGCGCCAGGCACGCACGCACGCGCACACACACACACACACTCATGCATAATTCAACACTGATTCCTTGCTGATAGAATGAATCATACACGCTCTACAGCCATGAGATGGGAACGAGGCCAAAGCACTGCTTAAGTCAGCACCAGTACGTGAGAACATAACGCAGCATGGACATAATGTGGCCAATAACGTTCTCGTTTATGCCACAATTTATGCCTGAAATGCCTGGTAACTAGGTAACCAATTGTTGCGATACGAATAATCTTCTTAAAATACATAATTAGAAGTTCTCACAGCTAAGAATATAAAAATTGCAATTAAAGACAGTCAATACCAAAACACGATCTCGAACCAACTAGTTCAATTCACATCCTACTGGCCAGTCTACTGAATTCTGAAGGTGCACGATGGCGAAGAATAGTAAAACGGAACTGTGTACTAGGAAGGGAGAATAACATCCACTTCCAGCCATCTGTAAGACAATATCTTCAATCCGTTTGAAAGCTTTACTTGTTTACCTACAGATTCATGGCGACAATTAGCTACAGACCTCCCCCGCTGCGTGTATTTTATAATGTATTTTGCTACCAAATTCATTATCTCCTAATTTCAATTGTATAAATCAACAGGTCCTTGGGTATACGAGTAGCATCCTAAGCCAATCTTTTCAAGTCCCAAGTTTTTCAGATGACTTCTTATTCAAAAGTTCGTGTGAAGAGACCGCTACATAAGCCACACTGGTTGGTCCTCCTCCTTCATAGACAATGGTTTATCAACCACACTGGTTGGTCCTCCTGCATAGACAATGGTTTATCAACCACACTGGTTGGTCCTCCTGCATAGACAATGGTTTAACAACCACACTGGTTAGTTCTCCTGCATAGACAATGGTTTATCAACCACACTGGTTAGTTCTCCTGCATAGACAATGGTTTATCAACCACACTGGTTGGTCCTCCTGCATAGACAACTGTTTATCAACCACACTGGTTGGTCCTCCTGCATAGACAATGGTTTATCAACCACACTGGTTGGTCCTCCTGCATAGACAATGGTTTATCAACCACACTGGTTGGTCCTCCTCCTGCATAGGCAAAGATTTATCAGCTACACTAGCTACTTCCACCTCTTTATAGACAAGGCTTTGTCCGCTACAGTACCTTGCTTTACCCCATTCACTTCTACTGAACCACATTCTAACACATTCGCTAAGGATTCTGAAAGTTTATCCACTTTTTTAGGTCTAGATACTGAACACAGGGTTAGACCAACCCTTCGACAGAATGAAAGCTTGCTCATGAATAAAGGGGTGCTTTTACCACGTTCGTCGCTCAAGCTCTTTTAGGGATCGAGAATATCAAAATGCAGTGATAACGCACTCTAATGAATAAGATTGGCAAAGTTTACACAGAAGTAACTGATGAGACGATAGGTTTTGGGAATGTACAGGGTGCTTCCGTGCAAACGTGATCTCAACGATAGTTTTACACACAGTCAATCCGAAATAAGTTAAACGTATTCTGTCAACAGGCATAAAAATACGTCACTTCTTTCAGGAGTAATGGGTGAAACCAAACACCGTAAATCCGCCGAAAAATTGCATGACGAAGAAATAGTTCTAACGTAGGTTCAAAATATGATTTTCGAAACACTCACGTATTCGTTAAACATACAGTTCAGGGAATGAGACACGCATGTCGAAACGTGACAAACACAACTGACCTCAAGTAGTAGTTAAGTTCATCAAAGCCGTCGCAAGGCATATCGGAGAGACTGTTGGAACTACCGATCCTGTTAAAAACTTCCGGCCTCATACTGGCTCCTTTTATGGCTGCAGTAAAGATCGGTGGCAGTTAATTCCGAAAGAAGCATTTAGCGGCTCACGTACTTCCAGAACGTCGGTTGTTTTTGGGCCGTACGGCAAACCCATGTCTTGCTGAAGAATCACAGTAAATATAACCTCCTCTTGGAAGTGGATCGTCACATAAGTTTAGCATGTCATGTTGGATGACTGATATACAGAATGGCGCAAAAGTCACTTGACACACGATGTTTCACAACAGAAAGGCCGTGTTAAGGCATTTTTGCGCCACCATGTGTACGCTAAGAGAGAGCCACCATGACTTCCAATAGAAAAGTTTGCTGCTGAATTTGGTGCAAGAGCCCTTGGATATTTCCATGGTCGAAACTTTCTGCCTGGTATGCATTGACGTGACCATATTTCGTCACAGGTCTACATCCTTTCCACAGCAACACTTACACCCGACAACGGCATAAATCTGCTTCAATGCAGCTTTTATAGACTAACTGTGATCCGTGTCGAGCTCTTTCAGGGTCCAGTTTGCAGGCCCTTTCTTACAGCCTTATTAAGAATTTATCATAGATTCATACATGCGGCCTTTATATGGGTCTCAATAGTAACAGCGATTTATGGCACAGACTTGTCATCATGAACGGAACTGCGATGTTCCTAAAAAACGCACGCACCATTCAAACGCCCTGGATCGTGACAGGTCATTATGCATGAACACTGCAGATAGCGATCATACGAATTTAACCACTGAATACTCGCTTAGCAACGAGAAGCTTCATGACAAGCAGTGACCATACATCCGTTCGTCCCATTCACTTTCTGGGTAACAATAGGAACAAGTGAATATCAAAAGCCATACATATCTCGAACTCTGTGAATGAAACATGCAATGGGGCAGGTGTCTATTTCCAACCATAAAAGAGTAAATAAGTCTGCTTTTGTGTTTACTGCGTGCTTCTCCGATATAGAATATTTAGAACTACTAGATTTCCAGACTTGCCCATCGTCTGGATTAAAAAAAGAAAATAAGACTGTGGAACTGAGACTCTGCCCGTATGTTAAAGAATGGAAAGGCATCTACAGAAAGGACTATTCCCATTACTAGAAAACATGTTCCAGTAAAATACCTCTGATATATGCACCTACAGTCTCTCTTTGTCGTGGGAGATAAATAAACTCATTAAAATAAAAATTGTATCAATAGCCAGGAAGACCTGGAACTTAGACAGAGAGAGAATTCGGAATTAATACCACCAAACCAAACACACAAACAACAAAACTCGACTTGGAAAAAATCGAAATTAACATAACACATGACCCCGCATGACGCTAGCACCCTCTACATAATTCGACGGTATTGCAGATGCCCACAACGCACGTTTATATTTTTACGTTCTTCAAACAGGACACAGTAAAGACAAAAAAATTCTAACCCGAATGTGTTCAAGAGTTCCTCGAATTTAGTGAGTAATTCTTGTCACAATAAAGATCATCCTAAATTGTGTTGTTCTTAAAAATATGAACAGTGGCACATATTCAGAGGATTTCATGCTTTGCGCATACTACTTTATCGTGCATCTAATCACATGAAATTAGAGTATGGTCCTTCTTTCTTGCGTTAAATTCTACACAAAACTCCCTACTAACTTCTCAGAATATCTAACCAAATTAATACGCGTAATCTCAAATCAAACAGTAAGAATATCTGTTGCTAAGCACCATGACAGCGAAGTTATTCCCTGCTAGAAGTGAGATCAATATTAACCAAACGCGTGTTACGGCAATTGGATTTAACTTGGAAGGGCACGTCCACTAAAACAGATCCGCAAAATTCAATCAAGGAAATGAACAAATTGTGGACGTTAACGAATTACTGGGTTTTAATATCGTCGAGGAATTCCAAACCACGTTCTCCATGTTGGTAAATCTGCAGAAACAACTGTTGACATTCGTAACTAAATCTCACAGCATTATGGAAAGGTGTTTTAGCCAGCCGATGTAATTTGCCGAACATTAAAAGCGACAAAGAGCAAAATAAACGACCACAGTCCTCCTTCCTGTCTTCCTCACACTCTTATTTCATTCCCTTTTTCCAAACATTCTTTCCTTTTCTGTATTTTATACTGTGTCCCGCTTTCAAGCGCGGTCGCAAAGTAATTTGCAAAAAGCGAGTACTAGCTTCGTCACTTTTGTCCGTCCGTCTGTCCGCCCACATGAAACAACTAGGCTCCCACCGCGTGACTTTAAAGAAATTTTATATTTTTGAATTGTTACTATTTGTAGACACATTCCACTTTTGGTTAAATGCAGACACAAATACTCGTAACACACTTCACATGAAGGCTCACGTGCATTTATGGCAACGTCTCGCCATTATTACACAAGTACAAGAAACGAGGCAGAGCCAGAGAGGCAGAAGAAACAGTAGACGATCTAAATATAACATGCTATAAATCAAAGCAGGCGAAAAGAAAAACAAAAAAAAAAGTCGTGATGGCGTTTAGATAGATTGTAATATGCCCTCAATTGGAAGAAAATACATAATGTGTTGCGTAAAACGTGGAAAGACACATCCAAAATACTGATAATTCCAGTGATTTTCTGGAAATTATTCGTGAATTTAAAACACAGGTGCAGTAACAGAACGAAAGCGACAGAAGTGTAAAGCTCTGCGGGCATTTCCCAACTTATTTCCTTTATCGCTGCCTTCCTACTTTCCTTCCTCCGTTTCAACAGAACACCATCTTCGTACCAATCTACATCTCGAAGCCATGCTAGGGGGATTGTGCCAACGTTGGCCCGCCTGTAGAAATCGGTCGATAGTGTGGTTGCTGCCACGAGATGGATGATGATGATGCTGGGTGCGGTCCAACTAGCCAATGGCTTTGGCGGCATAGGTTTTGTCGATATGAAAGGCTATAACAGTATAATCTGGCCACAGACTTGTCATGGACATCTCATTACTCAGAGAAGGAGAAATACCCTGCGAGTGCTGCTTCAAGTGCTCTAGTCAGGTTCGCTCGTTCTCATTAAATCTTACCCCACATACTACCAGCTGTGCTGCAAGCAACATGCGCCAACATATCATGCTAAAATAACTATATATACTTTGAGTTCAGGCCTCCGTCGCGATGCTGATGAAATCTGCGGTTTTCTAGGGGTATTACGCGGTGTCATGTGGTAATTGTTTACCGACGTTTCGGGACAACGTATCGGTCCCATCTTCACGGGTCAAGAGTCACTCTTGACCCGTGAAGATGGGACCGATACGTTGTCCCGAAACGTCGGTAAACAATCACCACACGACGCCCCGTAATACCCCAGAAGACCGCAGAGTTCATTGTATATACTGATTCTGAAAGTCCTGTTACTACCCCAGGAAATCACATCACATGATTATCATCAGAAATCACTCTTATAGCAATCGCCTCATAGTTCAACAATAAGCTGATAGTGTCATATCATACAGCGTCACAAAACATACTCAGCAATGATGTATTAATTTATTGAAAAATAACTGTCTAGACATTTATTTTCAGATGCTTAACTAACAAAGAATCAACAACATTTAAATTACCCATTAAGCATTTGAAGCGCAATAGAGTGTGTGTGTGTTTTATTTAACGACGCCGTCAATTTCCCAGGTTATATAGCGTTCGTGTTAGATGAATGAATGAATATGGAGCATTGGTGGAATGATACTGATGGGGGGGGGGGGAAACCGAAATATCCCGAAAAGAAAACTGTCCCAGTGCCACTTTGTCCACCATAAATCCAATATGGACTGGAATGGGATTGAACCTGGGCCTCCGCGCACGGTATGGTGATGATGAAAATGATCATGGAGAGTGATTCAAGGGGGGGGGGGGGTCCTAAAATATCTGGTGTAAATTCACTGCTTCCGTGTCTCGTGTCTCTATAAACGTTTGCCGAACGTCTGTACGTCAATTTAGCGTCTATGGTTCTCACACATGCGTGATGTTCACCCTACGGAAGATCCATATATGCGCCGCATCCCCGCGCTTGCCTCCCCTTCTTATTCTTATTCTGTACTGTCAAGGTTTAAGCCGATTATTACCGCAGTTCAAACCATCATCTCTCAGGTCTACCAACATTTCTTCTTCCTCGAGATCTGTATTCTAGTCGTCCGTTATGCAGTCTCTTATCTTTAATCATACCCACGTGTGCTCTCCACTGCCATTTATATTTCTCAGCTACCGATACTACGTTAACTAATTCCATGGACCAGAGTCCTTCTCGAGAAACTAACAGTCCGTCAGATAGTCATGAAATTATCCGCATTTAATATAACCCTAAGGTTCACTACCGTGTTTACAAGACCCTGTCACTTTTCCCTATCCTGAGCCAGATCAATTCAGTCCACGCCAGCCAACCTATTTCTTTTAGGTCCGTTTTAATATTATTCTCCCATCTACAATTAGGTCTTCCAAATGGTCTCTTTCCTTTTGATTTCCCGACCAAAGCCCTGTATACATTTATCTTCTCCCCCCATATCCCTTTCTACGTCAGCTGCTCCTCACCGCTAAGCAGCTGTTTCACTGTGAATGTGGTGATTGCCGAGGTTTGATTTGATGTTACACTTACTACATAAAACCAGTCGGAGGAAAGGCCTGAGGTGAAGTCTGTCTAATCCGAGGAAGGGCGTAGACCCACTTCAGGCTGAAGGAAGCGTATACGCTGACTGACAAGACACGTGCAGCACTGACAGACATGAGTAGCTTCAAGCGACGTTTGGCGGAATGTGGAATGCTAAAGATAGAGATCCTCTCTATGTCAAAGTAAGATATTCAGCCCGGCAGTTCAGACAACCCAACCAACACGTGTAATCAGAGGGCTGCCTACTCTCCTCGAAGTGACGTCAAGTCATTAGCTGGGCACATCCAATTTGACTGCGCAATACATCACGCAAGGGTCTCAGACTCAGTACCAGGACAGTACTCGTGCCTGTAATATTTATGATATTCTTCCATTACGTGGACAAACTTCAGCAAGATATTACGTCGTATCGACTGGTAAATTGTTAGGAGACATTTCAGAGGAGCCTACTGTCTGTATCTTTATGGTCAAAGAGTTCAAGAACTTGTTACGTTTGTACATTTGCAGTGTTAATTTTTGTCCACGCATAGGAACGGACTTCAAATTTATTTTCGCAAAGGGATAAAAAATGTCTTAGACGTTTACTGTTACTTACGGAAATAAACACCCCTTAATGTGACAAACCAGCGAAGCTCAAACACACTCTGGGGATAAAATAAAGGGTTATTCAACGTTAAAGGACGAGGTACATATAATTATGGGCTGGACGGGCCGGTGATCGAATCCCGGTGGAGGCGAGATTTATGACACCCGTCCAGAACGTCCCCGGGGCCCACCCAGCCTCCTATACAATACGTAACGAGACATTCTCGGGGGTAAAGCGGCCGAGGCGTGGCGTTAACCACCCACCCCAATCTAGCACCAAGGTTAAAGAAAGAGTAGCGGTATACCTCTACTCCCCCTCTGTGCCTTCATGGCAGCTTATAGGGTGAACTTTACATAAAATTGTTATCGTTATTTAAGAGGTTACAATCGGTTACGACTGCGTCCTCACAGTCATTTGCAAATCACTAGCCTATGCGAGATTCCAGGCTTCCGCCGCGGTGTAGATGAGGTCTTCGCTTCTGGGATGTTAGTAGGTGATAGTAGGTTACCGACGTTTCGGGAGAAGACTGCTTGACCCTTGAAGATGGGAACGGTATGCTGTGCCAAATGTCAGTAACCAAACACCAACCTGTGCTGCGTAACATCTCAGAAGGGCGAAGACCTCACTAGCCAGTTCATAATCAACGCATCATTACTCACAACGCATAACCTACGCAGCTGACATGGCGTTGTTAAATAAATCGTGAGAAAATGAAGTGAAAAATGTATCACGATTTCTGTTGCCACCGCAAGGTGTCAGCACTGCGATCACGTGCTCCTCAGTAGCATGACCTTCTGTTTACAAAGCTATAAACTGCCGGTACCTACAGACGCAGCGACATGTACGCTGCCGCGACACTGCAATTATGAACCACACCGGGCAATACTCGGTAGCAATATTTACACAATTGGCTGCGGAGCGGGGCGGGGGGGGGGGAGGTACGCTTCCGTGAAATTCTTATTCTGATCACGTGATCCAAGATACCAGAGTCTGAGGTCACTAACCAAAGTTTGGCATTTACTGGGAAAGCGAATGAACTGTCAGAGTGGGAGCACACACTGGGTCCAGCGCCAGCCACAACAGTCACCCAGCACATTTAATAGACAAAACGTGTGGGGCAATTACATAACATTAAGCCCATGTCAGATACACGGAAACACTCAGCCCTTCAGGAAATTAGACAATATACTCATGTCTAGAAGACGAGACTCACTAAACCCTTCTAAACACCTACAAAATAACCATTAGGCCGTTCGGACGCCTGAAACGAAATTATATCCACGTGTTTCGGGTAACTGAAAGAAGGCATTGGACACTGACACTTGAACACTACAAATCGACTCAGTCTTTTATCCAGGCTTTCGATAACGCGTCAGGCACCACAGGGATGTCTGCAACATGTAAACATGTAACATGTGTCTGCAACATGTAAACACAGGCGAGTTAAGAAGCTGCTTAACTTCTCGCATGTCGTGAAAACCGAACCAGGCCGCTAGGTACCTAGAAAGGCCACAAACACTTTAGGATGCACCTCGCCAAAGAGGATTCTTTCAAAAGACGTCAGAACATATTCAGGAATAATAGCTTTTATTTTAACCAACATATGCACTACACCTTTGTCGTCATACACACCCCTACATATGTTTCGACTACTTATTAGCCATCATCAGGGGGATCAAAGTATATAAACACAGACTACACATCCACTAGGATAGTTGGTTCACATTCAATGTTAAAATAAGATGAACTATGTTCACTATAAAAACATGTAGCATTTTTGCTTCAGTGGTTAAAATATATAAGTGCGTTTGATTTGCTTTTGGATTAAAACGTTTAAAATTTATTTAAAATTATTGGCAGCTGGTCTTGTTTCCTTCTCAAATGGCTGGTGAATTTATCTGCAGAGATATAGTATTGAAATTAGTATAAATAATATTATATAATGTTTTTATAGTGAACATAGTTCATCTTATTTTAACACTGAATGTGAACCAACTATCATAGTAGATGTGTAGTCTGTGTTTATATACTTTGATCCCCCTGATGATGACTAATAAGTAGTCGAAACATATGTAGGGGTGTACATGACGACAAAGGTGTAGTGCATATGTTGGTTAAAATAAACGCTATTATATAAGACAGAATGCACGATGAATATAATGTGAAATATTCAGGAATGTCTCCATCAAGTTTAATTTTGAGCTACAATGCTCCAAAATTAATGACACGCAGAAAAGGTAAAGCTGTCCCACTCCGTTCCATGAAGAAGTGGGGGGAGGGGCTAGAGGTATAGCGTCAGACTTTCTTAACCTCGGCACCTGATGGAGGTAAGTGGTCAACATCACATCCCGGCCACACTACGCTCGGCAAAGAACCCCGGTACCCACCGAAGGATGACAGGTCCCCAGAACCGGGCTGGACGATTTGGAGAAAATAAAAATATCTTGTTCCTGTCGGGATTCGAGCCCCGGATCGTCCAATCCCTGTGCCACTCGCTACAACGATATATCCAGTCCGGGCTCATATACTAAAACCAGGAGATAATAAAAACTAACATACTGCTTTGTTCAGATCTTTTTTTTCTCCAGTGGCGCAACAACCCCTAGTGGGCCAAGGCCTCCTCATTATCGAGGCTTCACGATCACACTCAGACACACCACACTCGGTAGGAATCCTCTGTACGAGTGATCAGCCCGACACAGAGACCTCTACCTGACAACACACAACACTCACACGAGACAGACATCCATGCCCCTGGCAGGATTCGAACCCGTAACCCCAGCAAGCGAGTGGCCGCAGACCCACGCCTTAGACCGCGAGGCCACCGGGATCGGCTATTCAGATCTTATAGCAATTTTATTTCAAATAAATTAAATGTAAACTACTTATAAAACATTCAAAGTTGTCAAGGCAATTATATTTTGATCCTTACCAGTCGAGACAGCATACCCTCTTCACATCCTTGATAATAATAAAAGTGATAATGTTGAGTTTTACCTGCAGAAATTCCGTAAACTTTTATTTACAAACGTCTACCGTCCAAATTTTAACGTTAAAGTTTCGATTCTTCGTTAAATTTATACATAAAATCCTTGTTTATAAAATACATGGGCAATTATTTGTACTTTGTACGGACTTTTAGCAGGTTTACAAGAGAATTTGTGTCCATTCGACACTCATTTGTGCTTGACTAATCTTTCCAACAAACCCAGTGCACTGTATTTTACAGCGCGCAAACAAAGGTACTGCAGGGGCACGGGATAGGTATAAATGGCGTCTTTTTGTATCGAGACTGGCATTGTGTCCCGAAGACGAAATAACTGAACGTTGCTTTGCTCAAACCTACTGAGCGAACAAACTGCAATACACCCGCATGAGATTTCCAGACTGCAAAATAAGTTCCCCAAATCCTGCAGACTGACGTGTGCATCATCCCGTACCACAGTTAGGAACATGTCCCCGGGTCTCAATATCGCCAGGTCAAAAGTCACCTAATCGAAATTTGTACCTTTCTCTTTTCCTTGGTCACCACGAAATACACACACAGACATTGGAAAACATCAACGTAACTGTACTAACCTCGAAACAGATGCAAAATAACGTCAGGTATAACCTTTAAGTACGATCTTCATCTAAATCATATTTATGAGTTTGGTTCCAACCTCACAGAAAACACACTGTGCCTCTAATACAAATACAAATCAGTTAGTACTGCCTAGGGATATAATCGCTGTATATTTCGATACACAGAACACGCAAATACCACATACATTCTGCAGAAAAGATGCAGAGTGTCTGAATGTTAAAGCAAGTGCTATACACGGTATGGTAACCACAGTGAAGAATATTAACCCTATTTAACATTGTTACTTGTCTATATTTGCATACTAAGTTACAAAATCCTTTTCTTCTTCTGCTGCTTGTGCAGCTTCAACGTATTTTGTCGTGTGGCTCGTTCTATTTCGGAAATGTTTGAAACTATGTATCGTTCTTAGACGTTTACACATAAATCGCGGGCATACATCTATGTCCGAATGGGATTCGAATCGGAGTTTCCAGTTTGTTTAAATGCATTCATGAACAACACAAACTTATATAAGGCCTCTCTGCGAATTATTGCACCATTCAAACTATACAGACAACACATCTGCGTGCTATCCAGAATCGGGAGAAGATAATCAAATTGTTCTATACACACGACCGTAACTCGATATACATATCACATATAAAATCAATGGTCTTATTCTATACAGCATTACACTTCACAATTATTTTTCCATGGCGCAACAGCCCCTAGTAGGCCAGGGCCTCCTCATTATCGAGGCTTAACGATCACAGACACATACACACTCGGTAGGACTCCTCTGGACGAGTGACCAGCCCGTCGCAGAGACCTCTACCTGACAACACACAACACTCACAACAGACATCCATGCCCCCGGCGGGATTCGAACCCGCAATCCCAGCACGCCAGCTGACGTAGAACCTCGCCTAATTCACAGTTTAAGATCTTTTTACACACAAGGCATGTGTGACTATAGGTATTTGTTGGAATGGTTGTTAACACTTAATTTACTACATAGGCGTATACGGGAGGATAAGAATAATGTCGATATTAAAGAAATGGTTACGATTACGTGGACTGGATTAATGTGGCTCAGGATAGAGACAGGTGGCTGGCTCTTGTAAAAGAAGTAATGAATATTCGAGTACCAAAAAATTCGCGGAATTTCACTACTTGAGGGACTATTAGCTTTTAACGAAGGAATCTGATCCATGGAGGTAGGTAGGTGGTAGTTAGTTAGTTAGTTAGTTCACTGTTAATTACGCTAACAAACATGTAATTCGCCTTTAATAAGTTTGAAAATTCATTTTGTAAATTGCATAGCTGTGGATGACTCCAAACTGAAACCCCAAATGTTTGGAGCATTAAAGCAAATTAGTAAAGACAGTGCTTCAGATGATAACATTTATTCAATGTAGTGGGCCTCTCTTAGGCCCACATATCCTCCTCAGCGCCCTATTCTCGAACACCCTCAGCCTATGTTCCTCCCTCAACGTGCGTGACCAAGCCTCACACCCATACAAAACAACAGGCAAAATTACGGTTCTGTATATCTTATCTTTATATTTTTGGACAGCAAACTGGAAGACAAAAGATTCTGCATGGAATGATAGCAAGCATTCCATGCCTTCAATCTGCTCTTACTTTTTTTCGTGAATGGAATTTTGATTGTGTCTGCCATATTCAGAATCTCTAAACTCACCACCCGAAAACACTTCAGAATCACTGTACTTGACACAGGGAAGCCCTGTTTTGGAACACCTTATGAAGCAGATAAGTGATGATGTTTTTTGTTTGTCCGCAGAACAAACGGCGGAGGACGGCCTATAAATTGCGCTGCTGCCAGCTGTCCGGCCCCTGATTAGTGGGCTGCCCCGCAACCCACAGCCTGTTAGTCTCCAAGATCAGTCCTACAGCGAGACACTACAAGCTTTAGAACTGCAGCGATTCTAAATTACCAACTGCAACGAAATCTTCACTCTTCTTTCTCCTGACTATGAGCTGATCGCCGATCCCAGTGGCCGTGCGGTCTAAGGCGTGGGTCTGCGGCCGCTCGCTTACTAGGATCGTGGGTTCGAATCCCACCGGGGGCATGGATGTCTATCTCTTGTGAGTGTTGTGTGTTGTCAGGTAGAGGTCTCTGCGACGAGCTGGTCCCTCGTCCAGAGGAGTCCTACCGAGTGTGGTGTGTCTAAAAAGTGTGATCGTGAAGCCTCGAAAAATGAGGCGGCCTAGGCCCCCAAGGGGCTGTCGAGCCATTGGAAAAAAAAATTAGCTGATCACTCCTCCAAAACTCTTACAAAAAACAATGCCACTTAAAAACCGTTGAAACGCATGACCAGTCCTCATGGGCAAGCGGACCCATGGTAATATCCATATGTAACCGGAGAATTATGGTGGTATCGAATAGACGAGGGACAATTGGTTCGTTATGTGACACCACTTTGCTAATGGAAAACAATGGACATTGTTAGGAAATGACTGGAGGCTTCGAATTTACAATACAGGTCAGCCTGGAATGTAACAGAATATGGAAAACGTACTCAAGCGTACCTGTACGAGAGTTGTGCGTTTTGATTCAAACTCCATTCATTGCACAAACAGAATATCAATTGAATATCCATGCACAGGCTAGCCTAGCGTTGCGTGCATAATGTTGTGTATAATAGAGCAGCAACCATGAACTATAACCCTTATCTGACTGACAAACCGGTTGACTACCTAATCAACTAACTAATTAAACGTATCAAGCAAAACTATCTTCCGAGAAGCTAATAGTTTCTGAGCTAGTAAAGAAATATTCCACGTTATACGGGGCCGAGAAGTTCATTACTGTGTTTCAAACATTTCGTCACTCCGCCCCACACACCTTCACCCATTAAACACAAAAATTAACCAGAATTATATTTAAAGACTCAGTTCGTACCGCGCAGTAAACACACTCCATCTTCAGCATAAAAGCAATCACTTAATGTTGTATACTGAAATAATCGCAGCTTTTTGTGTCTTCGACGTGTACAAATCATAAACACACTCTGTGGAAAGAATATACAATTTATGTTACTACTGGGCTTTAAGGGGTTAAGCACTACGCCATTAAGACGTACGGAGAGTGGAGGTATAACTCCAAGCATTTTTAACCTAAACAGTACATGTAGGTGAGAGTCAAATTCACGTCCCGATTACCTTACCCCCGAAAAATCGCACCCCAATTCCCGGATATTCCAGCCCATAGCCTAGTCACTATACTGACTGAGCTATCCTGGGTCCCATTCAGCATCAGTAAGCAATTTATGTTTTATCTTTGATGTCCCTTTCGCAAAGTAATATAATCTGACACAAGGACACGTGAGGTACATATGGCCGCAGGTGGAGCATTCATCTGGTCATGTTCTGATGCACCCTCACGTCGTTCAACAAGTGCTGACAAACACTGGGGCACAAACCTTAGTAGCCCCATAATTACAGTGATAGAGGAATGTGAAGGAGATTAATCACACCGATCCAGTAGACTATTACCCCCATAATGAGCGCCACCACGACCACCTATAAACTATGAAGTATTATCATGTGACGATAATCCAAAACCCCACAAATTACTTTGTCCACAACCATGGAGGGGGAGATCGAAAAACCATCCACGTTCTGTATGTTCTTTGCTTCGTTATGGGGTTTTATACTTCGTGACTGCAAGACGGGCATGGAGGTCTGTCTCTTGTGAGTGTTGTGTGTTGTCAGGTAGAGGTCTCTGCGACGGGCCGATCACTCGTCCAGAGGAGTCCTACCGAGTGTGTGTGTGTGTGTGTCACAGTGTGTAAAAGTGCAACAATAACCCTCTACACGAACAATGAGTAGGTGGACAGAGGTCAGACTAAGAAAGAAAGAAAGAGAGACTACAACTTTCGCTTCTCCTCAACGGGATAAACACCTCGCCACTTATAAAGACAAATAAAATAATAGACCATCAGTCACAACTGTTATTCCTAACTAGCAATGTTTCTGTACATGACAGTTTACCTCTCTTATACTTCTGACACCCATAAATGATGACGGCTTCATAAAGATTTTTTCATAAAAAAAGCCGAAACATGTAGCACGCTGTAGACATTAAATTAGGTATTGTCTAAAAATAGTAGTTGTGAACGATGGTCTACTGTTTTATTTGTTTTATCCGTTTCTCAACGAAATTGGATGTCCCATTCTACCACAACATATCACGTATATTGAGTGTTGCATTTCTCTTCTTCTTCTTCTTCTTCTTCTTCTTCTTCTTCTTCTATGGCATTATGGTCCTTTAAGTTTGACCTTAGCCTCCCTTTTTCGGGGGGGGGGGCCTTCTGAAAGATTAAATTTTTACAGGAAGGGGTTGTTAGCCCCTTGCCTAACCACCACTCTGTTGGACCGGGTTCTATAAGAGTTTTCCTTCTCCGGTGTGTCCGTATTTACGAGTATGTCCCCCAGAGGCAGGGTGACCCAGTTATACCCCCAGGCACTGGGTCCCCATTTTAGTCGCCTCCTACGACATGCATGGAGTACGTTGGGGCTATTCTAATTCCCTGCCACCACACAGGAAGTTGCATTTTTCCAGTTGACAAAATTAATACGGACAAGCTTAGGACTTTCAAGTGCTTAGACGTCGAATAAGCACCGAAAGGAGTAACGCTGTATAAAACAAAATACATAGGTTTAACATCTTACGTGTGACAAATAAGCGAACATTATTGAACAAAAAGACGAGCATTCATACACGCCACTTAACCGGGGCACTGTCCTAATTTGATTCACGTTTTGGACATTGTCCGTTGTCTAGGCATATTGAAACACAATGTTTAGGAGAACGGATCTGTCTCCGTCTTCAGGTCGATGGACAATGACCAAGAGTCGAACCCGGTTATAACGACTTCGGTTTATGCGACACCTCGCCTATAGCGTCAGATATTATGTGGTACCAATTAATTCCTCACTGTTAACCGTAACATTATACTCCTCGGTTATAACGACACTCGTTTATAACGACACAAAATATTCAGTCCCTTTCATGACGTTGTAACCGAGTTCGACTGTATTAGTGAAGTCTGTTTACAACACGAGTATGCCACCGACATACTCCTTCAGAGAGGGCTTTGTCTGTTGCTTGGTTTGTCGTTACTTTCCGTGAAAACCAAACGTGTATCTCGGTTACGATAGGACCAACAGATGGCAGCAATAAACGGTAGTGGTTTTCTTCGAATTCCACCAGAAATTAAGTCCACTATAATGGTAAGAAAAACGCACTAAAAACGTTAAAAGCGTTCCAGTATCAAACAATTTCTCGTAAACCGGGGACATAACAACGGTATTGCCAACCTTCTACAACCTCTCTGAACATACCTCCCGCCCGCGTCCTCAGTTTCAGAACGGATTTACTAAATCTTCCTTGGTGAGATTTTTTGTTCTCATGGTAATGACCGTGAAGATTACAGTCTTCTGGGATATGATGCCGTAGAGTCTGGTACAAATCTACCGACGTTTCGGAGCAAACTACTGCTGAATAGTCTGAAAATGGAGGCAATATATTCCTCCACTACGATGGCAAATTTCTACGTGATATCAGGATCCTTCTTTTGTCATTTTGTTAAGTTTCTGGTCCCTTTATCGTTTTTCATTTACTGTCACTGAGCCTGCATCTGTGCCCGTGTATCTTATATCTCCGGAAACAGCCACAAGTCACGGTGGGGTTAGTGAGGTCATCAAGGTGGATGCAGAGGCGTGTAAACAACGTTTCCAGGGGGGAGTTAATTAACAGTGAAATTCGTATCAAAGGCCATATCGCCTGAAACTGATTGGCGGTGAAACTTGTACAGTTTTACGGTTTGTTTAATGACGATGTCAGTCGCTTAAATTGTCTGTTGAGAGAGTGTAGGCAGAAGTTAAGCAACAATAAGGTATTGGTTTCGTCAGTAATTACTGAGGAGAACCAAGAAAGGTATGTGACGTCTGTCGGAGCTAAGAGCTAGGATTAAACAGTCTAAACCTTTAAGGCCCAGTACTTACTTTATGCATGGGCCGCTACGGGCTGGACGGTCCGGGGATCGAATCTCGGTGGGGGAGAAAGATTTTTCCCTGAGGCCCAACCAGCCTTCTGTACAATGGGAACCGGGTGTGTTTCCGGGGGTAAAGCGGACGGGACGTGGCGATGACAACCCACCGTCATCTAGCGCCGAGGTTAAAGAAAGAGTAGATCTATACTGCCCCTCTGGATCTTCACGGCCTGTTATAGGGCTAATTTTACCTTACTATATGTAACACCAGGTTTAACATTCACAAATTCTCCGTTCTGCCCACACAGTGTATTTATGTGTTTTGTGTGGATCTCAGAACAAACAGCGATTATTTCCCTATACAGCATTAACTGACTGGTTTTTAGGCGCTTTCGCAAAATTGCGAAAAGCGACTATTAGCTTCATGTCTGTCTGTCCGTCCGTCTGTCTACATGAAACAACTCGGTTCCTAATGAACGGATTTTCATTAAAATTAAAATCTGACAAGAATAACGGTTACTTTACATGAAGAAGCATGTAAATATATGATAACATCTCGTGTAATTCTTCTTAGAATGAAAAACGTTTTAGACAAATATGTAGAGAAAATCAAAACACACATTTTGTGTTCAATAATTTTCTTCCGAAAAGCGTGCCGTTTATGAAATAATGTGGAAAAATATGCGTTTGCAACTAAGGCTACAGACACACTCAGAATATATAATACTTATTGCTTTTCCACGGCAACAATGGTTACGCGAACGCGCTCAATGTTACGTTACACGTTGTTATAACCTAGACGGAGTATTTTGTACTGTGCGGTACGAACTCAGTATTTACATATAATTCAGGTTATAAGCCTTCCATAATGAGTCCAAAATATTGTGCAACGTAATTCTTAGCATTAATGTTTTGGTTCTAAGCCTCAGTTTCTGGCACGGCGCAGAAAATATAATGGTTCGACTGTATACAAGACCTAATACACACGCCACTTTGACCGAGAGTCGTAAATAATTTACGACACTCGGTCTGCGTGCAGAATAATTCTACATGCAGACCAGAGCGTAGCAAACCGAGATACATGTGTAGTTGTATGTCCTGTAGAAGGGCTACATCTCTCCCTCTTCCTCTCAATCTCTCTCTCTCTCTCTCTTCTCTCCACACACACGACTCACCATGCATTTATACTGGACGCCATACTGCCTTCTAATTTTTCCGCCACAAATTTTAAGCACCAAGACACAGTTTTAACTGTTTTATCACGAGCAGCTTTTAGCGGCAAAGATGAACGAGCTACACTGAGAGGAGAGTCAACACTGCGACACTTCTCAATACGCAACTGCTTCTATTGCGCACTAGCTCCATCTTACTTTCAATTCCGCCCTACACATTCTTCACGCTCACCCTCACATCAGATGTCTCATAAACTTATTACTTCAGGAAGCGTGGATTAGAGATAAAGTTGTCCCTATAAACGCCATGGAGGCGTATGGGGGTGCAAAGTTACGGCTCCACTCATTCTTAACCTTCGGCACTAGATGCAGGTGAGTGGTCAGTTTCACGCCCAGGCCGCTTTACCGCAGGAAGAATAGCTCTAGTTATCCACTGCATAGGAGGCTGGGTGGGCCCCAGAGCCGGTTTGCACGCTTTAGAAAAAAGATAATCATTCGCCCCTCCGGTGTTCGGACCAAGGTAGCGTAGTCACTATACCGACTGAACTACAAGTATACCGGCTCCCTGACAAAGCCTCGATAACTGACTCCATGAACCAGAGTCCTTCTTGAGAAGCTAATAGTTCCTCAGCTAGTCAAAAAATCCAAGCGGCCCCTTTCCCTCAGGTTTCCCTGTACACACCTCCCTTCTCCCTCATACGTGCTACATGCCCGGCCCATCTCATTCTTCTTGATTTGATCACCGAATAATATTTGGTAAGGAGCACAGCTCATGAAGCTCCTCATTACGCAGTTTCCTCCAGTCCCCTGTTACCCCGTCCCTCTTTACGCCCGGATATCCCCCTCAGCACCGTATTCTCGAACACCTCAGCTTATGTTCCTCCCTCAGTGTCGATAACTAAAATAAAGGAAGAAATACACCTGCGACACTCAAAATAGCTTCTTCTCATCATGCTTTCCAATAAGAATGCATGAGGCTAGATCGCGTGGTTTACAAACCAAAGTTTAATATCTTCAATATTGAAAGTTTCAGAACTTCATCCTGAATTAGAACAGGCCAGATTACCTAATCAGAAAAAGCAGTGTAATATTAACGTCTTATGTTCCCATGCGTGCTACATGCCTCACCGAGCCCACCTCTTTTCCTTTAATCGCTCTGCCCACCACTGTGGCTGGCTGATACGAACACGCACGCCGTTCGAACATATTCAATTTCTGCAAGGAGGGGTGGAGGAGTGATGAGCCACCTTTACAGCCCTTCCGGGAAGCGTCATTACTGCAGCTCTGGAGATGAGGGACAGAGGTGCTCAACTTTTAATGAGATAATTACAGCCAACAAGAATTACATTCCACAGTACCCGAGCTTGCGTACAGGGGGCTCTCGCACGTTACATATCCTTATGCTCGTAAATATTCCTGCGTAAGGGGCTACTTCCCTCTTTCAGAGAGTACGTAATCGAAAGGAGTTTTTGGAAAACCTATTACTCAACTGCGTGCGTTACTTTTTCAAAGTACGCTATTTGACGATGCTGTCAACTGCTAAGAATAAATGAAACAATGATTATGGAGTACTTGGGGAATCATACTAACAGGGGGAACAGACGTTATTGAAGAAAAACCTGTCCCAGTGTCACTTTGTCCAACACAAATCCCACACGTACTGGCCTGGGACTGAACTCAGGTCCATGCAGACAGTCCGGTAACTAGCTTTCTGAGCTATAGAACGGCGCGCATATGAAGGAAACGGTGATTTCAAAGTGTGCTGAACGCTATTAAAGCCCGGTAGTTTTTTATTTACCCCCAGGTTTAACATTCCAAATTCTACATGTTGTCCACAGAGCGTGTAATTTTTATGGATATCAGAACAGCGATTATTTCCCTACACGGCTTTAAATGACTGGTTTTTGAAAGCAAAAGTAGCGTGTTTACTGTGCGGTACGAACTGTATGCTTCAATATAATTCACTAGCTAAGTCCATACAACACAGTCCTTCTTGAGAAGCTAATAGTTCCTCAGGTAGTCAAGAAATTCCCCGCATTTTATAGAAGCCGAAGGTTCATTACCGTGTTCACAACAGCCCCCTCCTTGTCCCTACCTTGAGCCACATCAATCGAGTCCAAGCCCCCCCCCCCCATCCTAGTTCATCAAGACCCATTTTAATATTATACTCTTATCTACGCCTACATATTCCAAGTGGACTCTTTCCCCATCGAAACCCTGTATGACCCTCTCCTGTTCCCCACACGTGCCACATGGCGCGCCCATCTCTTCTTGACTTCATCGTCCATATAATATTTGGTGAGCAGTACAATCATGAAGCTACTCATCATGCAATATCCTCCAGTCCCCTGTTACCTCGTCCCTCTTCGGTTCTAATATCTTTCTCAGCACCGTATCCTCAGACACCCCCATCCCATTTTCTTGTCTCAATGACAGAGAAGAAGTTACAAACCCACACAAATAACAAGCACAATTATAGTTTTGTATCTTTACATTTTTGTATTTCAAACTGAAATACAAAAGATTCAGGACCGAACGGTAGCAGGCAGAGTTAAAGGCTGTAAACGATAGGAGTGAAACACGGAGGAATCAACAACTGTGTCCACGTACGAGTATGACGTTGATAACAGCATAAATATGCCCGTTGAAATTTCGAAGAGATTTCTGATGTTCTCAGAATATTTCCGAGACACAGAAGGGCAAAGTTTATAATGTTGCAGGTGAAGGCCTAAACAAGAGACAGCTACCTCCATCTGGCACAACGAACTGCTGGTAAAGAGAGAGCGGTAACTCTCAAACCCGCATAAACAATTTGCCAACTGCCGAGATCGTTTTCCGTTCCACACAACAAGATGTGCTGGCAGAGGAGAACCGAGACGCATTGCAGAATTGGCTAAAGAGTCGTGGAAGTGGAAATTTCATGCTTTCGTCTGAAAACAATGCCTTGATTTGAAACGACTCGAAACATCTGGTAATAATCACAACTGAAATGCACACGGCAGTAGGCTATATGCCATTCCACTTCTAACTCAAGGCTACATGGGCTAATTTCTGTTACTAAAAATAATTACAATAAAACAGGAATACCATTTTGAAATAATCTATCCAGTCCTCTGTGTAAAAACATATTTGTAATGCCTATTCCTCTTTCATTTAGCCGATCCCAGTGGCAGCGCGGTCCAAGGCGTGGGTCTGCGGCCGCTCGCTTGCTGGGATTGCGGGTTCGAATCCCGCCGGCGGCATGGATGGCTGTCTCTTGTGAGTGTTGTGTGTTGTTAGGTAGAGGTCTCTGCGTTGAGCTGATTACTCGTCCAGAGAAGTCCTATCGATGTGGTGTGTCTTACTGTGCGTAACCGTGAAGCGTCGACAATGTCGAGGCCTTGGCCCACTAAGGGCTGTACAGCCATGAAAAAAATCCTCTTTCATTTAATGGCGCTACCAATTTCTCGGATAGGCCTATACTATTGAACTTAACATCATCAGCCTTATCAGAGGGAGAGATGTTTTATATAACGAAGCTGTCAACTGCTGAGATTACAAGCGTCGACTGGTTATGAATGAAATAGGGCATGGAGCATTGGTAGAATGATACTGACGGGGGAAAACATAAATACTGCGAGACAAAGTTGCCCCGGTGCCACTTCGTACACCACAAATCCCATATGGATTGGCCTGGGACCCAGACTGTGCCTCCGCGGTGAGAGAGCAGCGACTTATCACACAGACCATATAACGGCCTTCATCATCAGCAACAAACTGCAGATACTGTCTTATGAAATGAGACGCCGTGTTGTCTGGTAGATATCTACCGACGTTTCAAACGAACCTACTGCCTCCATCGTCAGGGCATTACTTGCTCTACCAAGCCAAGATTAAAACGGAGAGGCGAGGTAGAAGAAAAGAAGGCCAAAGATTTGCTTCTGACGTACGTGGAAGCTTCATGGACGATTTTTGTGCATGTTCTGCCGTGGTGGAGACTACACTGTCTGGTCGCTCAAGATGATGTGACGAACAGGAAACGGTGCTTCCTGTTTCGACTCATCCCCCGTGACATTTGCACGCCCTGTGATTTTATTCACAAACGCTTTCTCTATTCCTCAAGTAATAATAATAATAATATATATTATTATTATTATTATCAGATAATCTCAGTGACATGCGCAGTATAGTAATTTGTTACAATGCAAAGTCTTGGAGAAAGAGTGCAGTATGTCACACAAAACAGGGCAGTGCTTTACTTTCATCATTTACGTAACCGACTAAAAACTTACAAACGGGAAAGATGAAATAAATAGAGAATGCAGAACATTACATGGTGAATTGAACCACTTTTTACACCAAGCAATATTGTTATGGTCTTCAAGCCTAGGATAAGACGGACAAAATGCCTAAACCGCACAGGGGAAATAACAATGAATAAAGGACAACTGCTGGAAATCAGGAACAAGACGCCATTTTATAGACCTCGTCCTGTGGTTCTAAAAGTTTACTGCAGCTCTCGTCCTTTTAGTTCTGAAATATGTTCTGAAATCCCTATAAAAATCGTCAAAGTTTTCATTTTTAAACCAAATATATAACCCTACTATAAAATGAAATAGAATTAAATATCATTTTGATTTCACAGTACAGTTACCAAAAAACCGGCAGTCATGCCGCCCCCAAAAAGGGTCTCGTACGCAAAGGGGGTGCGTGCAACCCAGGTTAACAACCCTTGACCTAGTGGAAGATGTAAAGTCTACATAAACAAGCTGCAAAGGTGTGACACGGCCTTCGTAACAAGCAGTAGCATGCAACTGCAACTCATCACATTACCAATTAATTAACGGCTGTACCATTCGGTTACAGAAACTGTGGGTTTGCTTAACAACACAACTTACATCAAAAGTGCACAAACCCCGGGCTCCAGGTCGCAGGGGCAACTTAACTGTTTTACTCTAACGCACAATATCTGTGGGTTCTGGGCGTGGAAAGATTTAAACACCATCAAACAAAACTGATTATTCTATATTACCTTCACCGTGCATTTTTTAACAACTCACACATCACACCAACAAAATGCACTATACACACACAACCACACACATATATATATATATATATATAATAGTGCATTTCGTTGGTGTGTAACTTGTGACAACTGATTATATTACGTAATTTATTATGGCAACATGTTTACACCTAATTCGGTCAGTTTCAGGCCATTAATTTAATACTCATAAAAGTATTGTCTGCAATTGTATTACATGGGATTAATAACTGAGATCTCAATTAGGTCGAAACATGTTGCCATATTATAGTGTATAATATACATCAGTTGCGTTTGACGGTCTTTAAATCCTTTTTGTTACAAATTAACACAACGGGGTGATAAACATAAAAAAAATCCTCAGCATAGACCTTGCTCCATATCATCTTTCTGGCGCCTACATTTTTTGGAAAATTCGTGTAGCCTTGCTTTAAGATGTAGAGTGTGTGTACTCTGGTGACGGCAGGAATGTGGGATCGTAGATTGAAGAGTGGCTGGGAAGGCAGCAGTCTGTCTACAGATGCAATCATCTATGCGCACTGCGACAGCCACTTACCAAGAGTCTCCTGACAGAATAAACAATGGTAAGAGCAAGGTAAAGCAATTCCATTACAGGCCTGGACAGGCCCTTAGGGTTCCAGGAGGTTGAGGCTCCCAGATTTCTAAACAATCGGCACATGAAGTGGTAAGTTTGTCAGCCCTACGCACCGGCCGCCTTTACCCCCCAGGAAATATTCCTGGTACTCATTTCTGTTAGAGGCCGAGTCGACCCCAGGGCCATTGTGCGACCGAAAGGATTATGTCGATGAAAAATTCCAATTACACCATTGGGAATCGAACCCGCGACCTTCCGGCTTGTAGTGCAGTGCCTTAACCAACTTGCGCCACCGCGTGCCCGAATAAACAATGGTAATGAGAATAAATTTATTGCACCAAAAGATAACATTCTCGCGCACTCCCCTACTCTCTGATTTCAGTTTTATCAGTCTATAATCCCTGTTGTTAACTTCCGACGCAGCTGGCCCACTACAACCCGCCTTCTGTTACGTTAGTAATTCCCGCCTACTGCTACAACTGCACTGTTTCCTGCATTAAATTTAGTTAAGTCCAGTAAACATAGATGTTATTATACAAGAGATACGATCATATTTACAACGCTCACATTGGCGGGTCGTCACAGTATGACAACAGCTGTCAAGATAAAAGGCTTCTGACTTACATCAGAACCACCAGTAATAAACATTCAGACCGACTTAAGGTCAAAGAGCAGTAACGAATCAGAGTCACATAAATGGAACGGAATTGAAAATTATCCATGTTCCGTGCAGTAAACTAGTTCCCAATCTTTATTCCAACAAATGCACAACAATACAAAACAATAGTCTGTTAATATTTGACACTCCTCCAACATGTTTCAGCCTACAGTGGCCATCTTCAGGGAGTTGGTTAACAAAATAAAGAGTAGTTATGGCAAATGCCCAAAAGGCAAAAAATAATTTACAACTATAAACGCACAAAGGAAAAGCTGTTATTCAAAACTACACTTTCCTTTGTTAACCAGCTCCCTGAAGATGGTCATTGTAGGCCGAAACACGTAGGAGGAGTTCCAAATATTAACAAAGTATCATATTTTTATTGTTGTGCATTTGTTGGAATAAACATTGGGAAAGAAGGTTCTTAAGAAGCTGAGCAAATATTGGGTTAATAAGTATGAATGGGTAGTCAGTTAGTTCGTTAGTGAATAATTAGTTAGTTTGTGCGTAGTTTAGAAGGTTGTTGGCTCGTTGGTAGATTTTGGTCAGTGTCTGCTAGGTTAAAACTGATAGGTATATGGGCCTACGTGTTAAGATTACTTAATTTAGTTACTTACATATTTAAAGCCATAATGAGGACCTTCATGATCTGTACTTCTCACCTAATATTATCTGGGTGATCAAATTAAGAGGAATGAGATGGATGGGGCATGTAGCACGTACGACGAGGTGAGTAGAGGGTTTTGTTGATGGAATCCTGAGCGAAAGAGACGACTGGGGAAACCTAGGTGTAGATGGTACGATAATATTAAAACGGATCCTAAGAAATAGGTTAGGAGGGCGTGGACTGGATTGATGTGTTTCAGGATAGGGGGAAAAAGGCGGGCTGTTGTGAAAGCCGTAACGAAACTTCGGATTCCATAAAACGCGGAGAATTTCTTAACTAACTGAGGAACTATCAGCTTCTCAAGACAGACTCTGCTCCAAGGAGTTAGCTAATTATTTACTTGTTTAGGTAATTAGTTGGTAAGATAACTTTGCTAGTGACAATATCACCGAATATTCTTGCAGCCTGTGAATCTGGTTTTAAGATATTTCCCAAGTTACTCAGCTCTCCCGTATCTTGTAAAAGGGAAGTTAAGTCCTTTTCGAAAGACATGCGACGAAGAACATGTCAATCAGGTTTCCGGTTCGATAGAGCTGTTCATAGATCTAAAGGCCAGAGCGTCATAATGTCATGGCAAATGTCACCCTGTGCCACGACGACATACAAAGGGCAGAATCAATTAACAACATACATTACGCACATCAATTAACAGTATACAGTACAAGCAGGTATGAGTCGTTTTTAACTACAAAGCCCCCACACATTCACAGAATGGTCCATTAAGAGCTCAAGAAATAACATAAACTTTTTCCTACAGTAACGTTTACAGGGAAAGTTTCCAAAATTACGTGTTAAACAAACTGACACCCAGCATTTAGTAGCAAATTTCTCTAACAGGGGTGCCGATATAGAAGTTACACACCGACACAGACCATACTCACGGAGGGTTCTCGTCATGTTCAGCTCCCCCTCACCGGGATATTGCCTTAAAGTGGCCTTGGCTGCTCTATTTCACATCCCTTCTATCTTCGCTGTCATCAAATCGCTTCACGCTACACGTATATACTGAGCTACTGACAGCGATGTTATGTAAAATTACAAACCAGTAAAAGCATTTAGCAATAGCCACCCTACTATATTTTTTTATGGCGCAACAGCCCCTAGTAGGCCAGGGCCTCCTCATTATCGAGGCTTCACGATCACATTCAGACACACCACACTCAGTAGGACTCCTCTTGACGAGTGATCAGCCCGACGCAGAGACCTCTACCTGTCAGCACACAACACTCACAACAGACAGACATCCATGCCCCCGGCGGGATTCGAACCCACAATCCCAGCAAGCGAGCGGCCACAGACCACGCCTTAGACCGCGCGGCCACTGGGATCAACACCCTACTATATACAGCAGTGAAACATGGACACTGAAGGAACAAGATGAATGTAGAATCAGAGCAGCAGAAATGAAATTTTTGAGGGAACCGACAAAATACACGCTGTTTGGTCACAAAGGAAATCAAGATATTTTGAAAAAAAAAAAAACTTGAAACACAAGCAGTTTTGGTACAAATCAGCAACTATAACAATTAGGGGATACCTCATGTTACTAGAATGAAGAGATCAAAACTACGGCAGGCTGTTACGAAATATCAACCGGCAGGGAGAAAGAAACACAAGACGGCCATTACAGGGCTGCTAGATTGTGATGTTGAGACCGGAAGGGGCCACGAGGCCTAAGTCCTTGAAAGCATGATGATGATGATGATGATGATGATAATGACGACGATGATGATTATTATGATTATTATGATATATTATAATTAGTAAGTGAACTGATTTATTTTTGACATATTATGGCCGTGTACGTGTGTAAATAATATCAAATATAATACCAACAAAGTACACTGTATTCTCTGTCAGGTACGAACAGAATCTTTACATATATAATTCAGATTAAAATGTCTTCAAACGGTTAACGTCGTAAAATCTTCCGGTCAGACAATAACAATGGGTCAACGACCAGCGGCCTCGAACGTCACGGTCAATATTTATCGATTGTGCATCCGCGTTTCGACGTGTGTTACGTCATCCCCAGTGTCCCCTGTACCTTGCTTCTCTCCACACACTAAATGCTGGCTGTGTCTTTAACAGGCTGTTGGTCACTAACGCATTACTAACGCACGCACACATCTACATTAAGACAAACAGCAGCAACAAACACCAGGAGGTGCTGCTGCCTACAGCTCCTTTCCAGAAAGGGGACACTGCAATACTGACTACAGTATACGTTCCATTACAATTTAGCCCTCCAATCTTCCGCTCCTATTCGTGACTGTTGTCAAATCTGACAACGTTCATAAAGACACAGTAGCAAACGTTGTTAATTTTATATATAAGAATGCTGCATAAACAATATAAATTATGTATCATCGATATTGCTAAACTTTAACAACAGGAGTTAAGCAGCCACGGTGTTCTGCTTGTGATTTATTCCATGATGTCTCATGGGAAACTGGTTAAATTTTGTTGACCGTTTGTGGGTTGTTTAACGAAACTGTTTCGCCTGCATAGGTTTCACAGCGTGAAACAACGAATTACGTTTTGACACAGAGCGCTTTACTGGGTTCGTCACACAGCCCTGCTGGTTTAGTGCACATAATTACTTCATTCATGGCGATCACAGTTGTCACTGGTGGTCATTCATATAGGCAAATGCATCGGTGCTCTTTCTGCATGACACACACAGCTTCAACTACGCCTCCGTTCGGGCTCACTTCTCCATACGCAGCACAACTGTAACCCTTTCAATACTGCAAACATGGCTTCCCCCACCCCCCACTGTGTATTGATGAGTTTCGTATAGTTCTCCGAATAAACCGCGTTAAGGAGTTCACGCTAAAAGCTCTGTATTTCGTCCACACAGTGTACTTGTGTGTTCCGTAAGATTCTCACGATAAATAAGGACAGTTTCCCCACACCACACTAACCAAGTGATCTTGAATATAAGCACGGCGTTCTCTGTTAGATACGGACTGAGGTTTTATACAGGTAGCCCTCGATTTGCGCCGATTCAGAATAACGCCGATTTCGAAACCAGGAGGTCAAAAAGTGAAAAAAATATATTTTACTATTATTTATAACGTTTTACAATTTTTCTCGTACTGCTTCTTATACTAAATCGTAATTCTTACATCGCTGATGTAAGAGGAAGAGGAAGGGGAGGAAAGAGAGGAAGAAAAACTTCCTCTACGTGAAATGAACACAAGCGATCTCCAGCGCATCCTCTGAGACATAGATAAACTCACTGATAAGCTCTGCGACATTGACCATGACTGGGAGCGGAGTGCTACAGCGAAGAGGAGCGTTATGGCATCCGTGAGGCCTTATCATGAAATTTTGATAGAAAGAAAGAAGAAATCACGACAGTCCACACTTTCTTTAAAAAACGTGACGATCCTCTACCAGGGACTTCGTCAGAGAACTAACGCTGCTTCATTACGCCACTGCCGGTTGTAAGTGTACAAAATATATTTTTTTAAATTCCCTTTATTATATTTACGTTATATCAGAGCTTTAAATGTAATGCCATTATACTCGTATTACTCGTCAATGTTTGGGTGCCGGAACGCATGTCATTGACTTCCCATTGATTTACATTATAAAATCGTTTCAATTTACGCCGATTCCGACTACGCCGGTTCGTCCAGGAACGTATCCCCGGCGTAAATCGAGGGCTACCTGTACAGTCACTCATTCTGTAGTCTGTCTTACGACAAGTCCGTAGCCTCTTCCAAAGCGAGTTCTGCATAGGGTGCGATCTAGCGCTTACTCTTTCAATTTCCAGTATCTTCTCTTTTCCTTAAGGTCATCCAGTAGCTGCTTACGTCTTCTCCCTCGTCTTCCCGTCATTTCTATCCTTCCTTCTAACCTTCCTTCAATCACATGTTTTAAAAGGCAATTTATACGCAAGATGTGACCAATCCAGTTAGCCTTTATTCTTTTTATTGTATGTAGGATATTCCTCTTCTCTTGACTCCGTGTAATACTTCTCCATTTCTCACACGATCGGTCCAACTGATCTTCTCCATTCTTCTCCAGTACCACATTTCAGAACTTTCCAGGTATTTCTGATCTACTTTCCGAAGTGTCCACGTTTCAGCACCATACAAAGCTATGCTCCAAATGTAGCACTTCACTAGTTTCTTTCTTAAATTTAAGTCCAGTTTGCTGGTGAAAAGAGTCTTTTTCTTATTGAATGCTGCTTTTGCCATGGCAATTCTGGATTTAATTTCACGTGTACACCTTGCATCATTTGTTATCATGCTACCCAAATAATTGAAATATTCCACATTCTCCAATTGCTTTTATACATAAAGTATATTTATTTTAGACTTAAAAGGCTAAGAACTTGAAAGGTCAATCTTCAGCTCTTTTCATGATTTTGTTTAACCCAATTGTATCCTGAATATTAAGATTCGGTACTGAAATTCACGCATCACCCTAAAAAAATCTAATGTTTCCGTGGCGATTATAATCCATGTAGTGCTCTTTTGTGTTATGACACCTTTCAGAGTGCCACACAGTGCCATAACTCCACACAGCACAATGTGCGTTACCAACTTAACTAGTGCGTCCCAACATCTCTGCTGGGAATGCGTTCCATTAGGAATATCCGGCAGTCTCTGTTGTTCATCCACATAAAGCTCATTGTGTTTAATGCTCTCGGCATTGCTTCTGTACACAGGGTCCATAAAATGACAAGTTCTCTTTATTTCTCATCTAATTTACTTACAGCTACCTTCTCAGGTTATTTCTTTATATTCTGAACGCGATTTCAAGCTAAAACAGAGACAGTACGTTCGTAAAGGCCGATAAAGCATTACATTAAGGGCAAAATGTAATTTGTTTAGAAAATGACTTTGTTTCAGATTGTGCTCGGCAGAATTCTGAGAGGAATAGTGAATAAGGGCCGCAACATTCCGTAAGAAAATTCGCAGTGCAGTCTCCTTGACGTCAGGATTAACACGGCCTGTCTCCGTTGGCGCTCGCCTCTGGCGCTGAAAATGATACTGCTTTCTTTCTTTATTTATTTCGTCGTCTCGCAACGTAACATATTTACTTTCATCTCGGGAAATTAACTCGTCTTTGGGCCTCAAAAGCTTGTCATGAGAAGCGTACGGCAAATTAATTGGGAGTTCAGAAGAGATGAAAGCATCTCAGCCCTCCTGTTAACAAAGTCAGGAACAATCCGAACAAAAGCAGAACAGTTAACACTTCGGAAAAAAAAACAAGAAATGCAGCATATGAGAAGGGAAATCAGTATCACTTTTGTTTGTAGATGTTGAAGAGCATGGTGATGCCATGACTGAAGTAGACGGCATTGGAAGGCTGTGATTTGTACAAGCGGGTTTTAGACTTCTCTGAAGCGGAACAGTTGTGTTAAATTACTGTTATCGGTAACAGGTGTTTAGAAGGCGGTGATGCAAAGCAATGGGTCATACGAACACAGTCGGGTGTTAGCAGGCTGTGACATGTGATGAGCTGAGATTACACAATCGTGAAATGGCAACAGAAATATAAGCCAATTGTCCCAGGACACCAACGTTAATTAAAGAGCGCTTTAATGATCCTTTAGTCCTAAGTGCTAAATTCTTCATTTCAGCTGTCCAATTCTAGAGACTACAAACATATATATATATATATATGTCTCACTTAATGGTAGCTGAGGCAATAAAGTCAATCCAGGTAGTCTTATGTACGTTCGCCGGGCAATATAACAACCCTAGAAACAAACTTTGTACATAAAATGTCTCTAGAAACACACATTGCACACTAAATGTCTCTAAGCACAATTCGCACACGAAATGTTCCTAGAAACACCCTTCTCGCATGAAATTCTCCTAGAAACATACTTCGTACAAGAAATGTCCCTAGATAAACACATTCTGCACAAGAAATGTTCCTAGAAAAACACTTCGCACACGAAATGTTCCTAGAAAAACACTTCGTATACGAGATGTCCCTAGAAACACACTTCGCACACGAAATGTTCCTAGAAACACTTGTACACTAATGTCCCTAGAAAGACACTTCGTACACGAAATGTCCCACTAAGAACAAACACACTTCACACAAGAGATGTTCCTAAAACCACACCTTGCACGCGAAATAGTGTAGCTGATGCCACAAAAACACTTTATATGACTCCAGGTAATGGGCGTGTGATCTCAGCTGATACTGCAGGTGTCTGCAAGCGGTTGGTCCAATGCATGATTCCGGGTGATGAGCATGTGACTGTACGTGTATGTGACGCTCATGTCATTCCACGTGATGCACCACATGTATAACAGAAAGTAAGACAGAAGGCTGTGCTGTACAGCTACTTTGTAGCTACATGTAGTGTCATGCACCCTGAGGTCACCGACCCGTAAAAGCGACCATTATGTTGTGGTAGCACTTCACCCGGCAGCTAGGAGAGGTGGAGTGACGACCTGGCACAGTAGAGAAATGTATGCATGTTTTTTGAGGTGATTCTTGTAAAAACAGTCATGGTAGTTGAGTATGGGTCACGACTCCGTTGAAGGCACCGAGGTGGTGGCGTGCAGCCGAACTTGTGCAGGTGAGAAGGCCGACTGACATGCCTGACGGACTGTTCGTGATTATGCTCTGGGTGACCGCGTCCAGCAGCGGGTTCCCATGGAGTGAGTAGACGAACCGACAAATTGGTTCCATTTAGAAAATTTGTAACTTTTCATCTATGGGTTCCGGTGTTCAGGTGGATATCTGATAATGTCAGTAGCTTTATACTGAATGGGTAATTGGTTACTTAGTTCTAAGTTTCGGTTCGAAAAGTTACTTGCATTATATTGTTGTTGTAAATAAATGGTAGTTTACAGGTTATCAGCCGTATGATTGCGTCAATCAGTGGCCAGGTACGTCCTTCGGACCATAGCTAGCGCCCTTTCTCTTCCTAATCCCACGTCCCCGGAGAGGGTTAAAACCAGACACAGCTAGCTTACCCAAGGTCTATATTATTATTATTTTATTATTATTAATATACATTAATACAGATGAATTGAATGATTGATGATATATTTGTGCATGTGCAGCTCTACCAATGCTGTGCACAGTTCTCATCCCGATTCCGACTTGACAAGGAAACAACCCGGAACTCCGGGAGGGCCGCGCAGGGCGTAAAACTAAGCCAGACGGTTGACGGTCATCGGTGCAAGGGCGGACAATGACGGTGTAGCACTACGCATTCCTGTACTTCCAGTTTATTTGCTTTATACTTCACCTTCTAGCGGACACGAATATTCAGATTATGATCTTCTGACATAAGATGTCGTGTAGTTTGGTACATGGATACCAAACCACATGCATTCTTTCTATAAAAGTTAAAATTTTTGTCTATTGGTGTTAAAACACGCTCGTAAAATCTGTTCCCTCTCTACGTCATAAAGGAGTATAGGGGGAGCAGTATTATAGCTCCACTCATTTTAACGTCTATAATAGATGGAGGTGAATGGCCAGTTTTATGCCCCCAGCGCTTTGCCTCCGGTAAAGACCCCCCCGGTACCCATCGAATAGGGTGCTGGGTGGGCCCCAGAGCCGGTCTGGACGTTTCTGAAAAAAAAAACCTCTTGGCCTACCGGGGTTCTAGCCGTTCATCCCGCAGACGGCGCTACGCCGACTACGCCAACCGGCTGCGATGCGTTCGTGCACACAATTAAAATTTAACAAGAAAACTTCATGCTCACGTTTTTAGAACTAGTAATAGCATTACTAAAACGTGTGTCACGCGGCTTGCGTTTGCAGAGGCGCACTCATGACTATGAGGTACAAAAGTAGCCTACTCTGCCCCTGGAAGCTCAACAAATCATTTTGTCGGTCGGGCGGAGGTCTTACCTGGAACTCGAACTTCTTGAACTGTTCCACCGTGTCGACGTCGGTCTTAGCGGAAGGAACAGCTGGACAAGTGTCCGGTGTGATGACGGTGTCCGGCTCGGGCTCCAGAAGGTCTGCCTCAGGGACACGCGCCTCGGCCGTGAGAAAGGCCTGATGACCAGCTTCGTCTTCCTTGCGCTGCTGGGCTGCCAACTTGACGGCGTCCGGCGCGGATGCTGGGGCAGTGACGACAGTGGGACTTCCGGTCTGCGTTCCGGTGTAATTGGCATAGTAGAGGCAAAGCAGTATGGTCAGCAGAATGGCACTCAGCGCCAAGTAGCGCGTGGAGCCCCGGCGCAACACTTTCAACATGGCGGACACATTATTCGGATGAAACGTTCCAAAAACTCACTCCTACCACCTGTTTGCTTCGCTCTTTCCTGTCATCGATCCTCTGATGTGCGGTTCGAAGCCCTTCCTTCCTGAAAATAACCGATTTGAATTACATTCTGACTCGACAAGAAACCAGATTGAACACTGCTAACATGACATTTAACATTCTGCGTGTTACGAGTGAAATATCCTAATTACAACACACGGCTGTTCATATCTAAACAATTCACTGTGTCACTGAAGAGAAAAATTTGCTGGCGTCATATAACAATGCAGACCTTGCATCTTCCTGAAATCTATCACTGGATGTATAGTTAAAAATTCAGTTGTGCAAATGCCAACCAAAGCTATACGTTGATCCAACGCAAGAATTCGTATCAATGTCACAGACCAACCACTAAGGACAGAAGATAAAATGGTTTCAAGTCTACAAGCGAGATAACTCGACTTCAGCTAAAACGCAGGATTCTTTTTCTCTGAACATTTTATATTTTGGGTGTGAGAAGAAATCTCTCCTGCCATCTAACGACAGTTTGTGAGTAAACGTCTGCGGATTTTCATCAACATAATATTTGTTTGAAAGAAAACTTTCTGAACACTGGGGTGACGAGATGAACTTGTAGGGACGGACAGGTTTGTCGTCTGAAGCATGTTCAATGTTCAACAAGCACAAACATGAATGAATTTCAAATGACTTACCGGACATAGGCAACTGAAACATGTGTGACAAAATTGGAACTTCTAAATATGAAGTCAGAAAAAGACTTACTGCATAAAAACACGTTTATTTTAAATCGCGTGAACTAAAAAGTGTAATAACAACGTGACAAAAATGGAAAGGCTGAAATTAAATTCACATTAAAATTTCTTCTCAAAACGTACAGAATGAAAAATAAAAGGCAATGACAATACGAGTTTTCTTATTTTGTCATGTTTTATTAAAATAAACAGACTGTTGAATTATTCCATGACTCACAGGGTGCCTTAAAACTTAGCTCTCAAGAAGTGCCTTATATGTCTTTCAGTGGGAATATTGCAATAGGACGCTTGTTTTATACTGACAGTCTATAAAACTAAGTGACAAAATAATTTAACTAACCAGGGGGCGAAATTAAAATATGTTCACAAATACTCGAACCGAAATTTGGAGTATGGGTTTTCTTTTTGAGTTTTACTAGGAAAACTGGTAGAGGAAAACCACGAAACCTTAGTCAAGACAATTTCGGGACCTAGATCTGAAATCAGAACCTCCCTAATAACCCGCAGCATTACCCAGGCGTCGGCGACATTGGGTTACGACAATCCTGTTATGGGATAAAGATGATGCAGGTACTAAACACGGAATGTTATCTGCCCCAGTTGAGGAACGGTTGGTGTTTCATTATATGCCCCCACCGGTTCGTCGAATTCCTGGTTATGAGTCACAGACAGGCAGACGGTCCCCATCCCCGGAGACATAAACCTAAGAAACTGCTAGCTGCGCTAACTTTGAAAACTTTTAATTGGCCTTGTTTCTGGTCGTGCCTTGAGCGACACTTCCCACGTAGGCCTCCAATTACGCACTGCTCTCACAAGCCTCCAAAACAGAGATCTGAGCCAAGCTATTGACTCCAGATATGCACTGCATGCTACTTTAGAATCTGCCATAGACACCGCATGGAATTACGAATATGAACGCCAGTATTTACGGGAATACAGACGCGTGTTCGATATGGATCATTTTACGAAACAGACTGAGCAAACACCCCGAAAGTAACCCTACTTTGACGTAGTGGCGGGGCTTGCGTGGTCAGATGATCCCGAGAAATATGCTGACGGTAGCGTAGCTACTGGTAGAGCCTTCCATGCCAGACAGGTCAAAGGTGATGACCCAGACAAAAAAGGATACCCTGGTCCTCCAGGTTGGGGGTTGGCGTGGGACTGACAAACCCATCCCATAAAAAATATTCTGTTGAGAAGCTTTTAAAATTGTTGGAAGAGGCCAAGGACTGTAGTGACAGAAGAAGGAGCAGGAAAAGAAGAAGAAGACTTCATAAACGTTGCCTGCTAAACACACAAAACCCTACTATACACACACGTGCAGTAGGCATATTAACATAAATCTTATTCCAACTAATTGCACAATGACGCAAAACACAATTGCCCTATAGTGTATTCTCCTCCATGTTTCGGCTATCATTAGCCATATTCAGGGACACTACTGACACAGAGGAATTCTCATTTTAGTGTTGGAACATGTCGTTGTCAACTGCGCTTAGTAAGTTACAATACCGAATAATAAAACCATTCATCAAATTTTTTTTTCCAATGGCGCAACAGCCCCAAGTGGGCCAGGGCCTCCTCATTATCGAGGCTTCATGATCACGCTTAGACAAACCACACTCGGTAGGATTTCTCTGGAAGAGTGACCAGCCCGACGCAGAGACTTTTACCTGACAACACACAACACTCACAAGAGACAGACATCCATGCCCCCAGCGGGATTCGAACTCACAATCCAAGCAAGCGAGCGGCCGCAGACCCACGCCTTAGAACGCGCGGCCAATGGGATCGGCAATATTGTATGTATATAGAAAATAAATCAGGTTAAGAATATAAATTAAGATTACGCGGTTCTTTTTTAGGTGGTATTAAAAGCTCTTTCTTCTTATGCATTATCATATAATTTACGCTTATTTTTGTGACCAAACATCTACATATGTGCAATCATCTTCGTACAAAAATAATTAAATATAATTAAAATCTCAATAATGACACAGTGGTAAAAAATTTCTACGAAGATGATGGTCGTTTTTTGGACGTCTCCGGACTCGAATGTCATATCCCTATTACTTAATCTAATAACGTTATATATACACCTTCAGAACACAGCAGTCCTCGCGTTTTACGATGCGTTAAATAATCACGCGACTGGACAAACGCATTACAGAATATTAAATTCAGATCTACTAAATAATCTACAAGGAATTGGTATACCAACTGTACACAAAACATGATTCTTGACTTAATACTCATCGAGACACAGGTGAAGAGGCCGAATTACTGTTACGTAGGGCGAGAAATGGACACTGGAGCTCAGATAGTAGAGTCACCAGACGATCAGAAGTCACTGTTTCACTCTGTAGGCTGCATGTCACTGACAGCCACAGACAGCTTCTCTGCAAAATTCATCATGAAGCGAACTTCCATAATATATGTCACGTCCGTCCGTCCGTCAGCTACAACACATTACGTTCGCATCCAAATTAATTCTGAAACACTGAGTCATAAACAGCTAGCAAGATTCAATATAGTCTTCTCGGGCGATCAGCAGCGTTAACTGGTTTAAATACAACGTTTTGGGGACTAGCTCCGTCCCCATCCTCAGGCACAACAGATTTGCCTGAGGATGGGGACGGAGCTAGTCCCCGAAACGTTATATTTAAACCAGTTAACATGGCTGATCGCCTGAGAAGACTATATTGAATCATTTCGTCGCGAAATTTTTAAAACTTATAGCTAGCAAGAATCCCTAAATGTTGGCTCAGCCGTCCCTAGTACCGCAATCTACAACGGGCTACACAACAGGAATCTGCAGACACAAATCCCTGCCCCAAGCAATAAGAACCCACATTTGAATAAACCATCGGTATAGAACTGTACAAAATTTACACACAGTGAATATTATCATCCGCCATCTGTCATCGACGTGTTTACATGTTCAGCTAACTCCATGATGTACAGTCCACTTAGCGTTAGGGGTGCGAAGTTAATCAATAAACTGTCGCCTTTTGTGGAAACAGAAATCCATTTCTCTGTGCATAGCAGCTTGCCACAAGACATTATGCACAGGCAGTTAAAACCAACCACACCCCCACCCATATTCATTAAAGATCCAGAAGGTTGCTTTACATTTCGAAAACTGGACAAGTATTACAGCATTTTTTGTTCATGACGCAACAGTCCTCGTGGGCCTAGGCCTCCTCATTGTTCAGGCTTCACGATCACACTCAGACACACCACACTCGGTAGGACTCCACTGGAGAGTGATCAGCCCGTCGCAGAGACCTCTACCTGACAACACACAACACTCACAAGAGACACATCGATGCACCCAGCGGGATTCGAACCCGCAATCCCAGCAAGCGAGCGGCCGTAGACCCACGCCTCAGACCGCGCGGCCACTGGGGTCGGCATTACAGCATTAGGAAGTAGATATTATCCGGAGCGATCAGAGGAAGTTACACGCTTCCACGAAGTGATAGGAACTCTAGGAAATGCTGCCATCGATCAGAGGTTGCTTCCAAACACCAGGCAGACAGGAATTAAAGTTTTAGGATGCCAACTTTTGCTGCGCAAATGTCTCACAGCTCACAGTTCTCATGACACTCGACCAGGTGGCGTTCAGGCTGCAGTAACCACAATACCCCGTGACACTGACATGAGAAACTCAGATTGTTACAGAGTGCTGTGTGGAAACGGAACACAACACGCTTAAGTAAAGCTGAAGTAAAATGATAAAGTTGTCCCTGCTCTTAACTAAAGACCATGCCACGACCACACGTGCGTAAATGGAGGTGTAGCTCCACACATTCCTAACTTCGGCAGTGCGTAGATAAGAGTCATTAGCTTCATGTATCTGCCGTTCTACTCCCTTTGCGCACTGTATGGGTACCAAAGCCGGTCCGCACACTGTTGAAAAGACAACGCCGCTGGCGCTGTGGAAACTGAGACCTGATTTCTCTTTTTGTGGAGAAGGGCCCCGCAGTAGATGCTACGGACGCACCGCAGCCTTCAGGCTTATTGTGCAACCCTTGTGATGAAAATGAAGAGAGAGGTGATCAGATTTTCATTTTTCCAAGTAATGGAGCACCGGTGGAATGAAATTGACAGGGGAAGACCGACGTAATCGAGGAAGAACCTGTCCCAGTGCCACTCTGTCCACCACAAATCCCACATGGACTGACTCGTGATCGAATCCGGGCCTCCGCGATGTGAAACCGGCGACTAACCGCCTGAGCCATCGCACGGCCTTGAGACCTGACACGCTTACGACGTTAATATGTAGTCACTCCTTTTACACTGGAAATTGGAAATATGGTATTTTTAGTAGACTATCCCAGCAGAAAAATCCTCTCCAATTAGTTCGTGTTGTTCTTATATCATAACAACGATGCTACAATCAAGTTCCATTTTCCATAAGCGATGGTTTTTGCACCAACTTACGCTCATAGAGCGTACTTCATACTTCACAAATTCGCGGTGCTGCCATATTCTTCTTGCTGAATGCAGGAAATTAAAAATATACGGTGTTGGGTCGTGCTCAAATGGAATAACTTTCGTACCAATTTTCTTGAAAATCTGTCAAGCGTTTTAAGAATTCGAAACGCGAGACACACAGACACAGACACAGATGTCATGGTATCGTAAGGAGACTAGGCTAGCCGTGAGACACATTGACGTCACTGGGCACAGGAGAGCGTTTTGGTATAAATTTTGTAGGCCTACTTCCTCTGAAATTTGCCCCCTATAATTAGGGTTCTAACAACACATTTTCTTCCCCGGGTTCTGGATGCTGTGTCAACACAGTGCTGTTCAGTCCACGCCGAATTGACGGTGTGTAACAGCCCGCAGCCTAACTGTAGCTAGCAAAGCCCACGCACTCATGCGAATGACCTTCTAATTCTCGCCTTTTGTGTGTCTCCGTACGTCCTTTGGCCTGAAGATCACTGCTCCTGTCTTTCTCACGCAAAAAAACATAAAGTAAACACTGTATGTACTCATATTAAGCCTTTGAAGACTAAAGTGAAAGCACTTTTCTATCCAGCGCTTCCTGATTTCCGAGACTGCGTTGCTTTTTTGAAGGTTCCCAGGTTTCGCCCGTCTGTCTTTCTGCTACCAGCAACATGTAGATAAAGACGAGTATGGAGCAGTGGTGGAATCATATTGACAGAAGAAAACTAAAGTACTTGGACAAAAACCTGTCCCAGTGCCACTTTGTCCACCACGGTTCTCAAATGGACTGGTCCGGATCGAGCCTCCGCGGTGTGAGGCCGGCGACCAACCGCCTGAGCCATGGCATGGCCTTCTTTTATAAAAAGTGAAAATATTTTCTGTCTACTGCTTCTCGATTTCCGGAAAAAAAAAACCATCGATCTTCTGGAAAGTTCCCAGACTTCACCCGTTTGTCCTTCTGGTAAGAGCAACATTAAATGACGATGAGTATGAAGCACTGGTGGAATGATACTAACAGGGGAAACCGAAGTACTCCGACAGAAATCTGTCCCAATGCCACTATTCCACCATAAATCTCACACGAAATGACCTGGGATCGAAATCGGGCCTCCACGGCGAGACGCCGGCAACCAACTGCCTGAGCCATAGCACAACCTGAAGTCTAAATAAAATTAACCGTAAATACATTTAAAATTTCCGTTCGTACCGCGCAGTAAACACACTCAGACTCCATTATAAAAACCAATAAGTTAATGCGGTATAGGCAAATAATCACTGTTTACTGTGGGAATGAAACGAAACATAAATAGTAGGTAGTTGTGGAGTTGTTGAACGATAAATGCGGTGATGCACAACCATTGGACATCGAGGGTTAAGCACAAATATTGGCGATCTCAAACGGATGCCCCGTATGTATCAACTGAGGTCATACGCAGGCGAATTCTTGCTTCGATGACACCAATTACATTTTCATATTTAATTTTTAAACACGCTACGGTTTATCAGAGGTTCTGTCTGAAGTTCAAAGCCACGCCGATATTACTTCGGGACCTGTAAAACTAAATATGAAGGTCCTGTAACAGAATATCATCTCGACATCATCGCCTTTCAGGGCTAACAGTCCTCTGGCCTGTGAAGGAAAATGGTAAATTTATTCGTATGCACTCCAGAAAGGTTGGCTACTTCCGTCTTAAAATTAATTTGTTTTTCCATCTTTTCTTGGGGGATTTCCTGTGTTTATTTATCATCCGGCCTGTAATTTAACACTAGACCTATCTTTATCAGTTTATTTTAAATGCATTCTTAAAACGCGCCCATACAGATTACTTCGTTCTTATAAATTTTATCTTCTATTACAAAATATGATTTCTCTTCAAACGCGGCAACGCCATAGCAGATTTCGAATGGTTTCAGTACGGTTTTATTTCATTTGTTTACTTCATTCTGCTGTTTAAACCAATCACTCAACTGTTCCTCCACTAAACAACTGTCATGTAACTTGACAAGTTGGCCTAATGCTAAAGTTATTGCCGTTATGAAGAAACACTGTCAGCACGGCGTCATCGGTATAAATCACTTGCTTTAGGTCGTCTGTTAAAGTATTCATGACTTCGCACAAGTTGGCCAGCAGAGGATAACAGACGACACATTTATCATCTTAAGACAACCAGAAACGAAACCTCGAACAAGCTAGCAGGTCACTAAGGCGCTGCGCGACTGAGAAAGCAATTCAACTTTGCACTACACTGGGGACAACAGTATCGACCGAGCTACCGACTGCCTGACTACACGAACACAAAGTGCCAGGACCTGCTTCACGTGAGATATTTGAAAATTCTCACAACGGCGTCAAGATTACGGTCTTCTGTGGCGCGACACCGTACAGTCTGTCCGCTTGGTAATCACATTTTGGAGAAACCTGCTGCCTCCGCTTTCTACCCTGACGAAGGAAGCGACTCGTTCGTCCCAAACGCTAGTACCTATCCATCAAACAAATAGGCGTAACGTTCCAGAGGATCGTAATATTGATAGCGCCCCAACTGCAGAGCAGCAGCAGAGAGGGTACATAGTGCATGGCGTACAAAGGTGCTGGAGTTGTCGAGACACTCCCATATGCTTGTCAACTTCATAAAATGTCCTTAGTTTGGAGATGCGTGAGTAATTAGTTGATGGCAATTACGCCAGATGGCAGTCACCTTTATAAAACAATCACGAGGTACCTACGCTCCGGTCGGCATTCCAACATCGGTGATTCCATACGATAGGGCTGTAATATAAATGAACAGACCAGCTGATGGGTTTTCTGTGCAAATGACAGCTAGAGATCCACTGGCGTGACAACTGGTCGGGGTCCCCCTATATTATTAGTGAAGTCACTCCCGCATCTCATAACAAGAATCCAGAATACTGCCGTCTGTCAGAAGAACGGAATACATTCCAAAGGAACTCACAACAAATTTGGGTATTTTGTATGTTTGGGGGCCTTCCTGACCCATGGGGCTCCTCGCGCCGCGGGAGTGCGGAAGCCTTATCTTAGAAACTGAAGAGATCTCATCTAACGCACAGTTTTCCAAGTGATTTCTAGCCTTCAGATTTCCTCTCTGAAACTCATCATGCATTTCTCTTCTCTCTGATGACTGCCATATGTCCCGACCACCTCATCCTCCTTGATTTGATTACGCTAATAACATTTGGCACGTAGTACAAATCACGAAGTTCCCCATTATGCAATTTTCTTCTACCTCCTGTTACTTTTCCCCTCTCAGGCCGAAGAATCTTCCTCAGCACCCTATTGCTCTCCTGCAGTTTTGGGCTTCGTTGCGGGTCAATGCGTTTGCGTGGGTTCTCTCTTGTAATTATATACGGTCAGACTGAGTCAGCTGTTGTGTACGTGCATGGGTGGTAGTCTACCTTCCTACCTACATACACCACGCATAGTGACTTAGATGCCTTAAATCCACGATAACAAGGTAGCAACAGCAACCAGAACAACCACGTTTTCCATGAAACTACAAAGACAAATTTTCCTGCATTACACAGTAGGTAAGAATAAATTCCCAGGGGCAATATTGCAATTTTAACTCAATTTTAAACAGGCAAAACAAAAGCAATAATTATATTACAAAAGAAACAGTGTTAAAGGAAACCCATTTGTCAAACTGAAAAATTTAAAAGGTTTGAGATCTCACCCTTAACAAACTATATATATATATATATATATATATATATATATATATAAAGTTCTAACCTTATAAGTTTTAGGAAGTTTTACTATAACTAAAAAAAAAATTCCCTCTACATGCTTATTGAAAATATTTCAGACGTGCAAACGCCAATTTACTGTTCACATGGCCGGAACATGTTGTCAGTAACTACATTATATGTATATACAGTAATAAGTGTGTCTTAAAACACAAGAAGTCCTTCTTTGAAAGCCTCACCAATTAAATTTGTTGTACTGGGAGTCAATGCCATGGATCACCATGTCGAGGGAAATAATTTTTGAGGTTAGGTTTGGCTCAGGAACGTGTCTAGGCAATAGTACGCAGACTTCTGCATGAGACTTGCCATCTTTCTACGCACTCTTCCCACGAAGAAAATAAAAGAAACGTACAGTCAATTTGGTACTGAAGGCATCACAATTCAATCTTAATCGCATCGTTGTGGTTTTCAAATGACTAAACACGAAAAAATTTTAGTGCCATGAGGCTTCATTTGATTCATTACAAACACTGAAGGTGATGAAAACTGACTTCATGCAATGTAAGATCTGTAATATTCATCACTTTTGTCAATGTCAGTTTGCTATCAGTAAGGAACTTGAACACCACAACTAATGCATTTAGAAAACTTCAGACTTAGAGTTGCATCGTGTTTTTCTTTTTGCAATTTTTTATTTCTTGTTAGGAATGAAGAATCCCTATACAATTGGTCTGGAATTTGAATGTTTCTTCCTTCTATTTTGGTTGGCATCTGATTTTCGAAGACGGACTGCATTGCAAACATTGCGATAAAAATTATACAAAAAAGTTAATTTTGTATAAATGATCCACTTTACCAGCATAAACTGTTAAAATACCTACGGTATTTCTTCGCTGAGGATATAACAAATGACAACAGTTATGCTCACGTCAGGCAAACAATGTGTGGAACGAGCGAAGCGTTTCTGCATCCAAATAAATCCTGAGAAAAGAATATTTATTCTGAACGTCCCCTCCTCCGGTAACTCAACTGTTTAAAATTAACGTATCAGAAAATTTAAAAAAGTACATGACTAAAAACAAGAGCAATCTGATCGCGGTACCGTGCGGTCTAAGGCGTACGTCTGCGGTCGCTCGATTGCTGGGATGGCGATTTCGAATCCCGCTGAGGGCATGGATTATCGTCTGTTGTGTTTGTTGTGTGCTGTGTAGGAAGCAGCCTCTACGATGAGTTGATCACTGGTTCAGAGGAGTTATATCGGGTGTGTGTGTGATCTAGAAACGTCAACAGTGAGGCAGCCTAGGCCGGACCTGGGCTGTTGCGCCCCCTCCCCCCCCCCCCCCCCCCCACAAGCAAGAGAAGAGAAATTTAAGTTTCAACGCTTACAACGAAATAAATGCGTTACAATCTATGGCGTGTAACGGAAACGTCGTTACCACACTATTTCTTGTGAGCTATCTCTTTACTGTCTCGGTAGCTCAGGCTATATAGTGTAGAATGGTGCTCACTAACTAGTCATGAACTGAAAAGAAAACTGGGAGAAGGCGGTTGTGATCTAATTGAGTTCTATCTCCGCCTTTCGTCTGGAGCGACTGAGAATTATGAAAATAACGGAACAGTCTCTTTGCCGGTCAAATACTTGAACTGGTGATCTCCCAAACCCCATTCTAACGTAATGTTCAAATTTAATTCCAACAATGACAGTTTGAAACCTACTGTACACCCAGCAGCCACGGTTGGCATTTAGAAGTGTTCTGGAATTTCTGTTGACAAGGGCCGCGCTGTTTGCATTTCTGTACTTTGCTTTGTAATCCTTCTGTTGTTTCCTTGCCATTCAGTTCGCCTTGTTAACTTATTCGCAGTACTTTGCGGTGAGGCGAGCGCGTTCTGAAGCCACTTTATATATTGATATGGTCTTACGGCCGCACACAACAAACTGTGGGGATCGTACTTTGGACGCGGTAACTATGGCAACAGAATATGCACTCTTACCCTGCGGGAACTCAATTTAACGAATCTGAATGGCTTCCGCTTTATTTTACGACGACTATGCATTAAACTTCGGGTCGGAATCGCATTTAGCGAATTACGTCATATAACTACGCCGTTTTCACTGCAGAATTTATACACAGCAAACGCGACAGGGGAACCGGGACAGCGTGGTGGGGGTAGTGACTGGCTGTGGTTTCGGCGATCCGGGATTCGAATCCCAGCAAGAAGAAAATATATTTCTCTCCCTCAAAAACTGTACAGACAGGCTCTGGAGCCCACCCAGCCCCCTATTCAATGGGTACTGTAATTCCTTCCTGGGGCAAAGCGGCCGGGGCGTGAAGTTGACCACTCACGTCCATCTAGTCCCTAGGTTAAGAATAAGTTGAGCTATACTCCTTCATGGCGTGGACAGGACAACTTTACCTTGGGATGAAACAAAGTTTTAACATACCGGCTTGCTTGATTTTATCTTGGAAAATAGGGCGTGCCATGTCTGGGTTCGATCCCGGGCCAGACCATGTGGGACTTGTGGTGGCTAAAGTGCCACTAGTGGAGATTTTCCTCCTCGTACGTCGGGTTTCAAGGTAATCCCACCAATAATGAAACGAACCACCCAACAGGCAACGACATTCCCTACACTCCAGGTAACCAAACAAGACCGCGGATCATATTGCACTCTAAATCACCTATGCTGATGTTAAAAACACATCATGCCTACTTAACCGCATTAACAAACAACAACATTACATATATTTTCCCAAATGTTTGTCGCATTAATTTCCCGCTCCCCAATCCATATATACATTTGATGAATGCGTTTTAGTGCGTGTTGGAAATGTTTGTAGCAAATGGTGCAGCTTGCATTCTATTACTCAGGGCATGTACAGTATGTTCTGATAAGAAAAAAACCCTTTCCCGTAATGTTCTAGCCTTCGTCTGTTTTTACCTTCATTTACTACGGGTACAAACCTGCTGTTCACTCAGATAACACTGTAAATGACACTGGTAACTAAATATGCCACTTGCTGTAACAGTGTGACCTTCTGCATTTTTCCCACACTATATCAGTTGTTGTAGGATTACAGAAACAAAAAGCAATTACTGATCTAAACAGTATTCAGTAGCTGAGACTGTAATGGAGATGTTTTCTTTGTCTGACGGGAAATTTATGTTTCAAAAGGTTGAGAGGTAGTGGAAACATACTGGGCAGAGTTGTTTAATGGCGTAACAAATTTTGGTCTCCTGGGTTGTGACACCAAGCAGCCATGTAGGTGGATACCGACGTTTCGAGGGAACATGCTGTCCTTATAACTGAACGTCATGCCATGCCTGAAAACATTACCTTCAATAATAAGCTAGCTTGTTACTCTAAAACGTCGGTATCGAAATACAAGACAACACGGTGTCAGAGTCCAGTAGAATGGTCTGAATATTCACCGTCGTGAAAACCAGAAAACTTATACGAGGTTAACTGAGCTAATCAAGAACAAGACGTTAAGCTTAGGTTTGCAGTTCGTTGAGGACATTTCGGGACAGACTACCGGTTCCATCTTCAAAGGTCAAACACAATTCTTGTTTGACTGCATGACCCTTGAAGATGGGATCGATAAGTTCTCCCGAAACGTCGGTAACCAACAACCAACCCACGCTGCCGTAACATGCCTGAAGAGCGAATACCTCAGCTACGCCACGGGAGAAGCCTGAAGTCTCACGTTGTCAGTAACTCGGACTTCAGAGCAAGTCGAATGAGAAGGGACGGTAAATGAAGAAATGAAAAGCATGTGGAAGGAAGCGGTCGTGGCCTGAACTAAGGAAGTGTTCCGACATCTTTTAGAATAGCAGGTCTACGGACCGAGATTTTAACCCAGAACTCCTGACTATAAAGCAGAGCGATGTTCACTCTACCGCGACATTCAGTTAATTACAGTCGAACTCGGTTATAACGTCATGAAAGGGACTGAATATTTTGTGTCGTTATAAACGAGTGTTGTTATAACAGAATAGTATAATGTTATGGCTAACAGTGAGGACTCGACTGGTACCACAGAATATCTGACGCTATAACCGAAGTATCGCATAAACCGATGTCGTTTTAACCGAGTTCTGCTGTATTTGGCACATGAAGCCCCAGTCGTGTATCAAACTCAAAGATGATATGTTCGAACGGCCATTTTTAAGAAATTAGACACATTTGTTGACAAACGTAACAAAAAAAACAGGAGATAGGTAACCGTGATTCAAGCAGCCTGAAGCTACATTCAGTCCACAAAATTTCGTCGAAATTTGCACAGCAGCTTCAGAGAAGTACATTCAAATCCCACAGACTTCTCTATTTTGCGTCCAGTTTATACATTTCACGTTAGAAACGACTAAACATCGGTTTATCTAAACACAGTGTTAATCACACGCAAAAGTGGATTACAACAATTGGCAGTTTTCTCTCGCCATTTAAATTCTAATCAAATTCATATGTCGTGGTACCACACTCTTATTTCGAACGGCACAACCCCTGGTGTTGAGGAGACCCTACACTAAGGCCGCACCCTCCCACCAAACCGGTATGTCATCACAGAATTAGCGTCAGATTGGAGAAGTGATGGCTGCCCACATCGCAAGAACAGTCACGTCCCGCTGCCAATAGACACCATCCCTCCCGCATTAGTGACGTCATCGTCTTTGCCGCTTTATAAGTTGCTTGCGGTTTGCACGCCTTCCCCCAATGAGAACTGTCAACGCTGCCTAACACTGGTCACAAAGTCCACTTACCGCAAACGACCCTCAGTAATTCACTCTACCTCACCCTATCACTAACAACTGCCCTAAGATGCATGTTAGTATTATCCTCCTTTCAGTCGATACAGAAGCAGTTTGGACGCCGCAGAGGTTGGATTCGATTCCCGTAAGCGGCAGATATTTCTCCTATGATTTGATTTCTAGACTTTAACCATAATGCAGTAATGCTAATAGAGAAGTGTCGGCAGCCTAATTGGTTTCCTTCTTCAGGTGGAAATGTATGGGGGAACATACTCAGTTGGGTCCGACAGACAGAGCTGTTCTCTATCACGATGTCAGTGAACTACACGAATATGGGTCTAGGACTGAGTGTTGTAACTGCAAATAAGAAAATTTAGAATAAAATAACGCCCACCTAAATCTAAGCCAGAAAAATACGTCTAAAACAAAACAAAAAACTCAAATCAAATCACGAACACAACGGCTAGCGTTCTCTACGGAGACAAACAGAAACCATACACAAGATAAATTCAGGAAAAGAGGCATGAAGTTCATACCAGGCAGCTTGTTCATAAGACGGATTGGAAATGGCAAAATTGTGTTACCTGGAAGCCGGAATCACAGGTTACAGCAGTGCCGACGAGCAGGGAACTCCTGACTGCTCTACCTCTGAGGTTCGGAGATCGAATCCGACGCTCCACATCCGGTACTGTGGTGTGTTGTGTAGACTTACTGAGTCACCGAGTCGCTACCAGACGTCGTCGTTTTGTTCTTCAACATTTAAACAATTTAAACTCAGGCCTATTCTCCGAAGAATTGAAAAAAAAATGGGATGAATCAGAAACCAAATACTATATCAGACCTCTAAAAGACCACAACCGCTTTTTAGAAACGAATTTACAAACGCGATAACATCATGGCAGTAAAGATAACAGATGCTTTGCGTGTGGAAAGCCACTGCTTTGCCACTATCTTATACATTCACTATTACCGACTTCAATTTGTGCACACACCTTTCATCACACGAGATAAACACGATCTCATTCTGCGGCTAGACTAACACACCCGACACACCAACATGTCCCACCGCGATACGAACGTCTACAAGCCACGACTGCCTCTCGCGGTGGTCGGATCCCGAACTAACGTTGGCTGGGGCCTGCGTCGGTCCAGTCGCCAAGCGTCGGCCGCGCATGGTCACTGCGTCCTGCAAACTAACGGACTCTCACTATACTACCCGCTCAACAAACATTAACCTACAAACCAACCCTCTGCCCCATAAGGATCAACGTTAGCAATTCTGCAAGATGCAATATTTATCGATCCGACATGTTTAGGTAATTTAAGTAATTTTCAAAGATTTATTTTTAATACAAGTTACTATAAATAATACTGTTGCCTATTATGTGACGCCGTGTGGTCTCGTAGGAAGGTACCAAATTTCGGCAGAATTTGCTGTCACGGTGTTCAGGGCATAGGAATCTCTCTACCGGTCTATGTGGTATCATGTCCAAAATACGGTAATCTTCATCTTCATAACGGCGAGAAATTCGGATCTCACACAGCTCATTGTGATATACACTGGCTCAACCTAAACACAAATAGCTATAGTACAATTCCATTCATTCATTCATTCATTCTGTAGTCTGTCTTACGACAGGTCCGTAGCCTCTTCCAATGCGAGTTCTCCACAGGGTGCGATCTAGTGCTTCCTTTTCAAGAAACCACCGATAAACCCTTAACGCTCTGTCTTGTGATATTTAAACCAATCTTGTAAAATTCACACAAACTGAATTGTGTGGACACAACCTTATAAATAATACAGGCTGTAACATTCACTTAAGGAACGTCGGTAAAGGATTACCATTCGTCGTTGCGTAATACGCCAGAAGGGCGCAGATCTCATCAACAGCGCGGCGGAAGCCTGAAATCACGGAAAGCCATACTTCGCTTACAAAGATAAATTGTGACTTGTGCCTTCGACATCTGTTGTCCGATTTGGTTCAAATTCGCTGTAAGGCATCTGTACATAACGCTGCTCAGCATTTGTTAGTATCGCAGAAATAGGCGCAAGGCAAGTCGTACCTCTATTACGGGCGTAAATTAAATCACATTTAGACGCGTGTATCGTGAAACCTTACGACATTTTGAAAGTAAATACTGTCTTGGCAAAGTCTGCGTGCCACCTCCCGGTGTACACCGTTTGCAGTCTTGTTATCTATAATATACCTTACGAAATTATAACACGGTTCAGTCTTGAACATTGTTCTATAAAAACCGAAATTATTCCTGCTCCGTATTATTAATTTCTCCGTTTGTACAACAGGCGCGGAGGCCAACTACACTGAGATTCTGCTCCGTCTCTCCAAACAAATGAGCAGATAGTGCACCAAATTGTCACGACAACTTCCTTCCACATCATCCCCAATCCATCATTCACTAACCATCTAAAGCCCAGTGGTTACTTTATATATTACCAGGTTTAACATTCTGCTTTCTGTCCAGTGTATTTATGTTTTGTATGGACCTCAGAACAAACAGCGATTATTTCACTGTACAGAATTAACTGACTGGTTTGTATAACTGAGACGGAATGTGTTTACAGTGCGGGACGGACTGAATATTTATATATCAATACGTTTAACATTCACAAATTCTACGTTCTGCCCACACAGTGTATTTATGTTTTGTATGGACCTCAGAACAAACAGCGATTATTTCACTGTACAGAATTAACTGACTGGTTTGTATAACTGAGACGGAATGTGTTTACAGTGCGGGACGGACTGAATATTTATATATCAATACGTTTAACATTCACAAATTCTACGTTCTGCCCACACAGTGTATTTATGTGTTTTTTATGGATCTCAGAACAAACAGCGATTATTTCACTGTACAGCATTAACTGATTGGTTTGTATAACTGACACGGAGTGTGTTTACTGCGCGGTACGAACTGAATATTTATATATCAATAGGTTTAACATTCACAAATTCTACGTTCTGCCCACAGTGTATTTATGTGTTTTGTGTGGATCTCAGAACAAACAGCGATTGTTTCACTGTACAGCATTAACTGACTGGTTTGTATAACTGAGACGGAATGTGTTTACAGTGCGGGACGGACTGAATATTTATATATCAATACGTTTAACATTCACAAATTCTACGTTCTGCCCACACAGTGTATTTATGTGTTTTTTATGGATCTCAGAACAAACAGCGATTATTTCACTGTACAGCATTAACTGATTGGTTTGTATAACTGACACGGAGTATGTTTACTGCGTGGTACGGAATAAATCTTGAAATATAATTCAGGTTACGTTCGTCTTCAAAGGTCTGATTATCACAGATTTCGACGTTACAGAAGCACCAACTACTGAGTTAACAGGCGGTGTCGTTCAACAAGGCGTAAGCAACGTAAGTAAACACAAACACCTTCACAGTACTAAGCTTAACCATTGTTTTGGACGCTACCCGTCGCCTTCAGGATTTGACGCCACAGTGTCTAGAGAAGGGGATCTGTTTTCGTCTTCGGGGGGGGGGGGGGGGGGGGGGGAAGTTGAGAAGGGAAGAAGAAGAATCCTATCGTGGCGGTCCCGTTTGAAACACATACTCTCTTTGCACCGGAAGAGGAAAACAGACGCAGTTTCCGGTACGTTGTCTCATAAATCCCAAAGCCCCATTTTGCGCCACGTAATCTCGGCACCAAAATGTGTCATGATTTCTAATGCATTTATGGTTTGTTTAACCACGTTGTCAACAGCACAGATTACCATATTTCCCGCCGCATAAGACGATACCAGTGACAAGACGCATCCTGTAATTAGCAAGGTATTTGCGGATTTATTAGCCTACTTATGTTAAGTGTTAAGGCGCACAGTGATTTTTGGGACACCTTATGAGGAGGCAAATAAGCTATGTAGCACATAGTGATAAGGATGACAGTAAATAACGGAATTAAAAAGCTGTAGAAAGAAGCGATCGTGGCCTAATTGAAGGCACCGTTCCGAAGTTTGCCTAGACAAATTGGTTGAAAGCGCAAACAGTTCAGTCAGAACAGACTGCCTCTTACAGCTCCGGAATGCTAACCACTACACTGTGCTGTAGAAACGCACCTTGGGGACAGCTAGCTCAAATTTGTGTAGTGTTGTCAGGAATTTGCTTTTAATTGAACGTTGCAGTCTTCGGGTTACAGTGCCAGGCAGATACTCCTGAAAGTGGAGGGAGTGTGTTCCTCAGGAACACTAGCAACCGCCTACCAGATGCCATGACATCATAAACCAGAAGGCCACGATGGGCCTTCACTGTCGCAGATGCCTCAAATCAGGCATGTTATCGTTCAGCAAGGCAATGCAGTGCAGCCGAAATTGTCAACGGCTCCATAAAGTTTACGGACCCGAGAGTGTACAGCAGTGGTTCCCAAACTTTTTCGGTCCACCGCCCCCTTGGCTCCACATACACACCCACAGCGCCCCTACTTTTTTTTAAAAAACATAAATGCGCTTTTGTTTCCACTTTTATTTTATATTTAAAAAATCATTTAAATAAAATTAAAAGGGTTAAACTTAATGTTTTATGTGTTAATTAATAAATTAAAATTTATTACACTTTTTATGATTAACAGTAATTCATCTAGCAATATTTTATTAAAAAAATAATATGTGCTTGAATAAGATTCATAACTTAAAATACTAAGAAATTTAGTTTATTTTTTTAACACAAAAATTACTTTATTTGAATTTTATTATAAAAAATGCGCTGCTTGTCTACTAGCGCCCCCCTGTGATAATAACAGCGCCCCCTTCCACCTCTCGTACCTATTAGCGCCCACCTCGGTAATCCCACCGCCCACTTTGGGAACCGCTGGTGTACAGCATTAAGGGAAAGGCTGGCATTTGCGAAGTGGCCCGCGGAACTCCACGTGCGGATTTGTACAATCAGGGACCCCAAATTGTTTCCTACAGTTATTTGTCGGACAGCAGAGGCAACACTTTCTGTAGACTTGATAGCCATCTTGTGTGTAATCCGTTTGTGCCTGGAACACATCTTGTGTCGTTACAAATTGTGTTATGGGCTTACACAATCGACAAACTGCACGTAGTACAGCCTGCGCCTCTGAATCGGAAAACATTTCTATGTCTTGGTACGTTTATGTCAGTAACTGAGAGCATTTTCTCAGCCCCAAAATAATAATGTTGAATCATATAACAATTGTGGCTGGAGAATTGAAAAGGCGCATAGAAGCCACCATAAACTAACTAACTAACTAACTCCATGCAGCACAGTCCTTCTTGAGAAGCTAACAGGTCATCAGCTAGTCAAGAAATCCCCCGCGTTTTATGGAACCCGAAGGTTCATTACCGCACACACAAGAGCCCGCCACCTGTCCCTATCCTGAGCCATATCAATCCAGTCCATGCCTCCCATCCCACTTCTTGAAGGTCCATTTTAATATTATCCTCCCATCTACGCCTGGGTCTTCCAAGTGGTCTCCTTCCCTCAGGTCATAGAAGCCACCATGGTCTATTTAACCCTTTAAAGACTAATATTAATCGGAATTATCTTTAAACATTCAGTTCGTATCGCGCAGTAAACACACTACCTTTCGGTTATAAAAACCAGTCAATATTGTACAGGGCAGTAAACGCTATTTATTGTCAAGTCGTTTTCGTGAAATGCAAGTATATTTATTTTTAATTTCTCCTACATGTTTCGACTTTATGAGCCATCTTCAGGGAAACCACGCTAAATACTACTGGAAGGTGTCCCTGAAGATGGCCGATATGGCCGAAACATTTAGGAGAAAGAGAATAATAAATATATTTGTGAAATTTGTATACTTTGTTGGTCGCATTATTAGATAAAATTGGAGTACACTGGGAAAATGTATTACAAAACAATTGTCCCACCGCCATTTTGTCAAACGCAAATCTTACAGTGACCGACCTCGGATCGAACCCAGGCCTCCACAGCGACAGCGTGAAATGCGTGTAAATAGAACTTCAGTTTCTACCTCACAGAAAGCACACTGGATCTGCGTTACAAGAAATAATCAGTTCCTGTTGTTGAGAAAAATATTCATTATTCATCGTGAGAATCCTATTAAATGCATGCATACATATATTGAGGCAAAATGCTGAGGTGTAGCTGACATGAGGTCACACTAATAGTAAAAAGCAAAACAAAAAAAAATCCCTGAGGGTTCCAGGAAGTTGAGGCCCGAGATTTCAAGACAATCGTCACATGAAGGTGGTAAGGTTGTCAGCCCTACGCACCGGCCGCCTTTACTCGCAGGAAATACCCCTGGTACTCATTTCTCTTACAGGCTGAGTGCGACCAAAAGGATTATGTCAATGAAAAATTCCAATGACACCATCGGGAATCGAACCCGCGACCTTCCGGCTTGTAGCGCAGTGCCTCAACCAACTGCGCAACCGCGTGCCCCCAACACTGATAGTAACCACTGTAATTTACAGGTGCAACACTGTACGAATTGACAATATTTTTCTCGTTGAACGTAATTTATGAAGACTGTAATATATAGATCACGTAACATGGGTACATGTGTACCGAACTGAATGACGTCACGTATTACAAGACAGCAATCTTGATGCAGTCACTTTAGCGGCTTCCGAGCGGTCCAGTTCATGTGTTGTTGCACGCGTGCAGGAGAGCTACATGAGACGTACTATTTATGGACTACGTGAGCGTTGGCGTCTGTAATTGGCTCAAATGCTGGTCGGAGATAAAGCACAACGCGACGCGATACACGTGTCCAGAGCACAGAGTCCCGTGGTGTTCTGTCCATAGTGCTTGACAGGAAACGCCCTAATGCGGCAGAAAAGCAAGTTACATTAGCATGTAACAAGTGCTGTCAACAGATCTTTTCCTGAGAAGGCACTATTATAACACCTACAGCTGAGATAACATCGTTAAATGACCTAAAAAGTAACCACTCAATTTTTATTCTTATCCCAAACCAGTCCCCGAAACGTCGTATTTTATAATCAAAACGAGATAATGGACCATCTAGAATACAACTGTCAGTTCAATAACACAGTTTCGTTGCAGAAGAAACTCTGCAATTTATGTATCCTCGTTGCGGTAGATTTATTTGCTCAACATTAATTATGAAATGTAATACAAATGGAATTTTATGTCAAGATTTTCCACATTACACTTTTCCACGTTATTTGACTTAAATCAGACTCTACTTTCCCATACAGTCAAACCCGCTTATAACGACATCGGTTTATGCGACATCTCGTCTATAGCGTCAGATATTCTGTCGTACCAATTCATTCCTCATGTGTAACCATAACATTATATTCCTCGGTTATAACAAAACTCGTTTATAACGACACAAAATATTCAGTTACTTTCCTGACGTTATAACCGAGTTCGACTGTATTTAATCCGACTGGCTACATCACCCTACATTTTCAAATATACCTAAAGCGATTCGTTTGAACTGTTCAATCAATGGCTACTGTTTTACATTAAAATAATGCAACAGGGAATTAAGTCTCCTAGAATTTATCAAATAACTACCTTATACAATTTCTCGCTAAGTAACGAGATTATGAGATGTATTATTCTTGTTGGCCGGGCACTAGATCTATCCACTGCGTAATGACTTCGAACTTAGTTCACGTGCACTGATTATTTGCGACTCAGAGCACACAGAACAAGAAAAAACTGGAAAATATGTACAATAAATAAGATAGCATCAAGAAAATCACAGAAGATAGTGGGCAAACGACACTTAATAAGGAATAAGAACAAAATAAGGTGGTTATTAGTGGTTATAAAATTTATAATGTTACAGCGTGTGATAACTACTGTGTTTTGAAGGGTTTAGAAAGATACAACTATATCTCAAGCTTTCATAGTAAATGAATACCCTAACTCTATCACAAGCTATCAAGCACTTCCAAGATGAATTACATACCAACGCTTCTGAGACCTTTCCTCTCTCCATTATCAGAAACGGATCGACCCTGATAATGTTTACAAAGAAGGATCCGAAACCTTTGTTTGTGACTCAACACTGACTCCGTTGATTGCCGGTCAAGATTCCATTGCAGGTGACTACGAGTGAATGGTGGAATTCGATTCTTGACGGGGAATTTGGAATTTTCTCGTCACTACTCCTTTTATATCCTATCTACTCTCGAGGCAACTCACACTCATATCGAATCGGTTCAGAAGTTCGTTCCGTAGAGTAACCCGCTGTCCGTCGGAGCGCGAAATTAACCTCCCGCCTCCTTCTAGTGTTAATGCAGGAAGCACAACCTTCATGCCCCACACATATTCAGAGCGACGTACCGGACCAATATTTCACACAGATCACGAACCCATCTTTTAAAATTCGTAGATATCATTCATTATAGTGTTACCATCTCATTCCACAGTACAAACGACTTGAGATGAAAGATTACAGTCAAGTAATGTATGGCTCAATAAATATGTCGATTAACTGTAACGATTTCAACATGCTTCAGGCTGTTATTACAGACATCTCGAACACAAATGTAATCAGTATATGTTTCCAGTAGGATCCACTGACAACTTGCTATGGTAATGAAGAAAGCATGATAAATATCCGCCCTGCGGCAACCATATCTCGAGTAACAGGCCTGTTGTAGTAATGAGCGTATGTGCGGATATTAATTTCATAGCTTTACCAATGACATCCCGTTGTGATATACTCGTACAAACAACAGAAAGGAAGCACAGACTGTCAGTCACAACGTGTTGTAAGTTTTTATTGCTTCCTACATCTTTCGGCCTTTGGAAAAGCCATCATCAGGCAATGATAAATACACCAGAAGAAAAATAATTTAAATACAACCCATTAAAATTATATTTTTTTCAAGTGGCTGAAATATCAACTTTACGAAAACTGGAGTTGTATAAGCCGAAAATAGATAAAAATAAGAATTATATTAGGTATTAAAATATAATAAATGTATATTATATTACAATATTAAAATTGTTTTCCAGTACTTCGAGCGTGAAAGGGAATTTCTTCAAAATAAATAAGTCTCGTGGAGTACAATGTTCGTTAATTTTGATTTTGATCAATGCTGGACAGGTAAATTATACTGTATGTACTGTATAGTCAGGTACAGTATACTGTATAGTACTCTTCCGTAGTTATTCGCTCGTCGTATCAAATCAGCCAATTGGTGGAATTTCAAAGAATTTTCCAAAAACCGAAACATGTAGCAAGAAATAAAATCTTATAAAAAGTTAAGTTGTAACTGACGGATTGTACTTCCTTTCTTCTGTTTAAGTTTACGCACTTCTTCACATTATGCCCTTATGTATTTCTATGCCCTTATACACTCGTTTATGGTATGCTCCCATGCATTTGTTAGCGGTATGCCCTTGTGTATTTCTCTATGATATGCGGTTATACACTTCTTTATGGTATGCTCTCACGCTTCTCTTTACGGTATTCCCTTATACTAATCACAGTCATCTCGCGGTCTGACAAGTGTGCGACTGTGTTCTACCGCTCCAACATTGCAAACGTGGGTTCGAATCCCACTTGGTGTATGGAAGTAGAAGGCATGTTCAATAATTAAATTTCCATAAGACATAAAAAATTAAATGAGAAGTCATTACAGCATTAAATGCAACTCATTTATTCCAACGAATTATCCTTACATTTCAACATAGGCCCCGAGCACAAGGATGCACTTCTCTCATCCCAGCAAGAGTGTAAAAATTCCGTCGCGATATAAATGGACTCTTACATTCGGAACCATTCACGAACACAGTTTCCACTTCCTCATAATTGCGCAATCAGCGACCTCCGCAGGACTGCTCCAGCGGCCCAACAAATGCTCCGTCGCGAGGTGTAGTATACCAGCATATAAAAGAGTTAGCCCATAATATTAAACAATTTAGAGCGGCTCTAAGTGCTTTCTTACATTCCAAATCCTTCTACACCTTAGAGGAATATTTTAGCCAGGGATAGCTCCTTGGATAGTCATGACTACATTGTCATATTTTACCTTATTGTCATGTATATATATTTTAATATATTGTATTATGTTTTATACATATATTGTAAATGTTATGTAGGTATAAGTAATGCATAACAACTAAATTTTATGTGCATGATTTTATTTACTATTGTATTTTATGCATTGTTTAGATGACACTTGCCGATTATAGCAAGTTCATGTTGTGTGACAAGTTCTGTATCCAATGGCTTTTGCCTTGTATGGATGTGCTGGAATGTGTAATAAATACAATACAATACAATACAGTGCAACCAACACGCATGCGACCGACATAAGTGTTGTAGCAGTTGTTTCACTGGAAATTTCTGGACCATTTACCCGGCGGTTTGGACCGCTTTACCCCCGGGGTAACAGCCCAATTGGCGCCAGAGACGAAACGGACGTTTCGCAGAAGGGAAAAGCTTTTGCCCCACCCCTGCTGGGAATCATAAGGAGATACCTCGATGTCCAACCCGTAGCATAATCTCTATACTGACAACTATCCTCTCTCCCCCTTATGAAATGTTAACAATCATTGTGGTTATATATATAATTATCTCAACATGCACGGTATGTACAACTTTAAAGTAATCAAATACAACTTCATCGGTGAACTTTCCTTTATAATGCTCTAAAACTACGCTTTTTCAGCTGCAAAGTTCAGACGGCATCGAGAGAATAACTCTCTTCTGTACTCCACGTCTGACATAAGCCTCGCCAATTCTGTCATTCTTTATTTTATGACCCCAACAATAACAGGTGAAAAGTACAAATCGCCAAGTTCCTCGGCATTCACTTTGCTGTTGCATTAGCAGACTTGCTACCCCGTACTCTCCGTTCTGAAACTCTCACCCGTGTTTCTACATTTCTCGCCGGAAGTAAAACTTTATCTTGATACGTAATCTCACCACAACCACTGCCGGTCACTAAAATAAGCTTCTTATAAACACAGAGTTACTCTGCAGCTTGTGAAGAGTGAACACCCGCAGTCACGAACTTGCAGGATCAGTACACTGTCTTTCATTTTATAAAGGTATGTACGTTGAACAGAGCTTAATTTACCCTTCTGGTATTAAAACTGTACAAGCACCGAGTGAAGGAAAGTATCAAGAGATGCCTGCCTCCTCTTCCATTGGAAAAATATATATTTTAAACCTTCGAAGCAGGAAATTCTTCAAAATCATTTTTAAAAATTCAAATCCTATCTCACAGAGAAGACACTCCCCGTTACAAAAAAAAAATGCGATTATTGCGTCTCAGCATCAATAAATACCTCCACTTCACTAGAACAACTGCAAAACCCAAAGTCAAACATTTCTGTCTACCTGAACACTTCAGGTTGCAAGATTTCAAGCCCGGGGTGTAGGATTCTTCCTCTAAACTTCAGAGTATATGGTGGAGTTTTCGAGTGTACGCACATGCAAACTGTAAGGCACAAGGCATAAACAAAGTTATGAATATACATTCAGCACGCGCAATGTTTATCATTAGCCAATGGAATATAAATATACGCAAATATCAATCAAAGGTTTAATAACCCACAAAACTAACGTAACATAATCTGTACACCGCACTTTACTCACAGCGCTACGAAACTGTTCAGCCAAGCAATATTAAATGAGGTGATAAATTATGTACTCAGTTTAGTACTTAAAACACTTTACATGTGTTTGTTTAAATATGCAGATCAAGCATAACATGCACAGTTCAGAACCATTCCTGTCAAATATTTAATAATAATGTAAAAAACGATAAACGAGGTTCGGCGGACCGAGAACTTCATTAAATAATATCTTGTAATACGTAATACCCTGTAAACAAGGGCGAAAATATGCGCTCATAACTCGAGACCCTGTCTTATTTACACGCATCATTTTTCGTGATGTTTTTTCTGCTGCACATACAAAACAACTGAAAAGACAAATAATCAACAAGAAGATCGATGTCTTCTGGCAAGTGACGCCATGCAGATCAGTGAAAGGTACTGAGGTTTCGGAGGAACGTGTTGCCTCCATCTTCAGGATAAAAGAGTAGGGGTGTTGTGTGTGAAACGCCCCCCCCCCCTCCGGGTAAGAAGGAAATTTGCTGTTATTCTTTGACTGGTGCTGCCATCGGCCGGGCTTGGAGCCTACGACAAGTGCATTAGTGTTGTGACGCCATACATGGAGATTGGATGTGCTTCTACGAAGGAACAAATTTCTGTGTGACCTAAAACTTTATTTCGATGTCTCTCTGTAAAGTATGTACATCATATTGTTCAGATTTTAATTTATAACGTAATTAATGTAACACGTGCCATAATTATGGACTTACGAGCAGACAATGAGCTGAAACATGTAGTGGTCAAATTTATATCGTTGCATTTATTCATTAGATCCTCTTAACTATGCTCAATTTCTTTAACAGAAAATATAGGGGTCCGTTTTGTCCAGGGGCCTGGGTAAAACGGCCATTTTGTAAGGTTTCAGAAAATCTCAAATTTCAGATGAACAAAATTCTTAAAGAACGTATTCAGAACTGTGCCACTTTCCTTAATAATCCCCGCAACTACTGCTGTTTAGTTTGTCATTAAAAGCACACGAACTCGAGTTACGTACGATTTGCCTTCACACAATTCCCCTACTCCTATATTCTTCTACGCTAGCATGGAGGCAGCAGGTTTGTGCGAAATACTAATATCCACATACCAGAATACACGGCGTCGTATTCCAGAAGACAGCAAAGCTCCTGGTCACAGGCGGTCTGCAAGGAATCAACACTAAGCCTACTAACTAACTACCAACTCCATGCAGCAGTCCTTCTTGAGAAGCTAGCAGGTCGTCAGCTAGTCAAGAAATTCCCCGCGTTTTATGGAACCGAAGGTTCATTACCGCACTCACAATAGCCAGCCACCCGTCCCTATCCTGAGCCTACAGTGATACAAACTCCAAGGAACTACCATTCATGGAAAGTTAAGAGTCGCTGACTCAGTCAAGAAATCACTCGCTTATCGTGTTCACTTAATAGGCCAAAACAGGTCCTTATCCTGGAAATAAAAAACTACACTTACGAATCCTAATATTAACAGAAGTTTTTTTATGTTTGTCGTCCTGTTGCGTTACATATAACAAACGAAATAAATTGCAGTCAACACAAGCAGTAAGCGTCACATCTTTAATTTGACACATGTTTCGACATCAGACGGTCATCTTCAGGCCAGTGACATAAAAATACATAAAAGGAATTGTGTACAATTGAATTAAGTTTTGAATTGAGATCTCAATTTTACAATTTGATAAAATACACGTTGCTCTGTAAAATCAATTGTATACAAGAAAAGGTTAAACGGTTAAAATGGTTTAATGACTGTTAAAATGTCCTCGAATTGTACTATACTATATTGACGTAGTAGAATGAGTATGAAACATAAGGTTCGTAGAATTCTGTTTTGTAGGTCTTCTTTATGTTGTGGATTGGTCGTCCGAATTCTTTTTCTTCTTGTTGTGTAGACAGGCTGTATATAGATGTTGATGTCAGGTTGGTACTGGTGTTTGTACGTGTTGCTTGTCAAACTGCTCGGAATATATATATATATATATTATATATAATTATATAATTGATTTGACAGAGCAACATGTATTTTATCATATTGTAAATTTGAGATCTCAATTCAAAACTATACACTTGTACACAACTCCTTTTACGTATTTTACACTACCGCACTGAAGATGACCCTCTGAGGTCGAAATATGTGCCAAATTAAAGGTATAACACTAGTTGTGTTGACGGCAATTTATTTATCTTGTTACCAGAAGCGACAACACAAACTTACATACATCACGATGCAAAAAGACACAAGTAACTGTAATTTGCATTTCAACATTCACAGGCAAAATCGAAAAATGTCATAGATGAATAATCACGTGAATAAAAAAACAAACACAACTACAAAGTTATTATAAAATAAGAACTTGTTTAAAACACGCTACATGTTTCAGCCAAAAAGGGCCATCGTCAAGCTTTATATAAATATAGAAATATAAAAATGGTAAATAGGTTTTATTGTAGATCTTATATTTATATTCAGCCTTTTGGGGTGAAATATGTAGCGTGTTGAAACAAGGTATTGTTTTACAATAAATACTTAGTTGTGTTTCATGGCTCTTTATTCAGTTGATGTGTACAAAACACAATGCGATGTTACTCATCAAAGTTGTTATATTAAAGTTTCATACGCCTATCCTAAGCAGAACAAAATTGAGAAAACGTTTTAAGATGTGAATTTTCCATAAATTCTATTGTTTCAATAGTCACGCAGACTAAAAACTGTGGCCCTTTGTGTGCGGAACATTCCAGCAAAGCGCATAGGGAAGTGGATTTAACGCTCCGCATATTCGTACCCTCGCCACTATTCAGATTTGTGGAACGTTTCACGCTCGGGTTACTTTTATCTCAGGGAAAAATCCCATCGCACCCTCTGGATAGGAAGCAAGGGGGCCCCAGAGCCGGTCCGAAAGCGCTTATGAAGTATCATAAATCTAATCTCGGTTGTTCCTTCCATAACCTTATCGGCAGAGTTATCCCGAATCATGCATGTACTTTGACAGCTGCATCACTTCTCATGCTTACCAAAACACATTCCACAAAAAAACATCTTTCAAATAATATCGTCCGATATTAGTTTAGGAAAAGGTAAAGGGTAAAGTTGTCCCTGTCTACGCCATGAAGGCATATAGGGAGAGCAGGTGCATAGCTTCACTCATTCTTAACCTCAACACTAAACGGAGATGAGTGGCCAAATACACACCCCGGGAAAGAACCCCGGTACCCACTGAATATGGGGCTGGGTGGGCCCAACAGCCGGTCTGAACGCTTTAGCAAGATAGAAAAATCTCTTTCTCCTGGGGGGATGCAGCCGGTAACGTAGTCGCTATACCGACTACGCTATCCCAGCTCCTGATATTAGTACAGTATTATTAATATATTGTCGTGAGTTTCTTAAATCTTCATGTCCGGTCCATAATGCCAGTCATTTCACTGTATTATCCACTCCATGACAAACACCTCTCTGTATGCAGTATGTTCCAGTCCCTACTTCGTTCATCTCCCTTACGCCCAAAAAATATGATTAAAATAATTTCATATTGGTCTCTCTATATGTTGCTTAATGAAAGCCACTGTAATGTTACTTTGTCATGTCAGATCAAAATTCGTATGACGTTATTCCTTCGACAACACAGGGTCACTTCACTACGTAAGACATGGTGATTTTAGAATGAATAAACTCATATTATGGTTTTCCCTGTCACGACGCAGGCAGCATGACTTCTAACCTTAAGTTGCTGACATAGTTTTATACAAAATATTGGTGAACACCTGCCAGCCTAGACGTTGACACCTGACAAGACAGTATGAATCCCATATCAAATCCACATAACCTAAGCAGTTGGTAACTGCGTGAAGTAAACACATTTCACATGCAATTACTTACAGACTCCTTCATTTATGTTGGCATTCACCTGTAAAGAACGTTCCAATCTTCCAACAAGTTTACTAACACTTTAACGTGAAATTAATAACACACTTGGACCAAACAACACATTTTTCATCCGGACAGTTTCACAAGAAGGAAAGAAGTGCGCCAAAATACACGTTGCGATTGGTCGATATATCTCGAATACTGTTGCTGCACACTAGTTTCTAACACAGGGATGCTTTTTTTTTTAGCAGACACGGATGGCTGACGTGAGTGCACGCTCAGGTGGCTGGTTACATCCATACTGGCCGAGCGCGCTCTCTGCTCACACACTACCGAGGTCTCTGATTCGTCCTTGCTGTAACAGTGGCATATAGGGCGTTCTGTCCACTTGTTCTGCGTTAACCCTTTAAAGCACACACGTTGGTAGGGGGCGCCACCTACTGTAACATTCAAATCATCTCTATTTTGTTCGCAGTGTATTTACACATATAAGTTCCGTGTCGTTCTCTGAAAAAAAGGAATATTTCCCTATCCAGCCATAAGAAGGTGGTCTTTGTAAAGAAGACACAATGTGTTTTCTGAGAAATAAATTAAATTCTTAACATCATTCACATGAATTTCAAACTTCAAAGCGTTTCCTGCAATTTTATAAATAGTTTTACAGCATCCATTTCCTACCTGAAAAAGCACGTTGCATTGCTGAATATTAGGTTTACTTCGACGAATTTCACGTTTCGAAGGGAAGCCGGCCTTGCAGAAAACACGACGCATCAGAAACACAAAGACAAACAGCTTAATGGTGTCCGTACGCAAAGTATGTTGTTACATCTTCCTTCAACAGTGGATAAGTCATCTAGGTAAGCTTGTTAAGCGGGTTTAATTCTTAGTTTACGTAACGAAGCTTCATCAACTAAAAAAGTTGATAACTGTCGAGTAACAAATGAGCTAAAGAATAAAGGAACTGAGTGACGACGGTCATAATAGCAAATTATACGGTTTTGTCCCAACATTTTCCTGCAGACCTGAGAAAAACCACGACATACAATGACGATAACTATGCAATTACTCGTACTGTAATTTTCTAAGTTATGACAATATCCAGTCCCGTAGGAGAAAATAAACATTTCAGGAAAATACAATTCCTAAAAATTCTGGTTTGAAGACTATGTTACGTTGAAACACTGGTACCGAACTACCACACTATACGGTGTCATGAGTCATAAAAGAAGATATAAATCTCCAATGTTATAAGTTCCATTAAAACCCACGTTTTACGAAGCCACAAAAACCGTCATGCACTAATTTAATCTAACATAAGTCTAGAGTTCTTAACGATGTTACTGGTGTGACATATGTTACTTTTTCATCGTCTCGCTTTCCTTGTGTTACGGTCTAAAATTCCATCTTAATCCGGCCTATATACAAAGTTTTAATAAGGCATATCCTTTTATACCAGCATGACGCAAACCAAGGGAATGTCGCTTACAAAGACAAGTCACATTATTCCTGGATAAGGACGCCCTAATTCCGGAATTAAATGAACCAAACACCCCTAAGACCTGCTGCACGGACCGCTCAGAAATAGAGACACGTTGGGGTTATGCCCAACAGAGTTGGCCCATGCCCATTGAAGTGTTGAAAAATTAAGGGTTAAGAGACACTTTTATCGTATAAAGATAAAAGTTAAACGTAAATTTCACCCTAGAACAGGCCATGAAAGCGCAGATGGGGAGTAGAGGTATAACTCTACTCTTTCTTTAACATCGACGCTAGATGAGAATGGTTGGTCAACGCCACGCCCCTTTACTCCCAGGAAAGAGACACGGTACCCAGTTTATGGGTGGCTGGGTGGGGGCCAAAGCAGGTCTGGACGGGTGCGGAATTCGATCCCCGGACCGACCAGTCCGTAACGATTTGCTATAGCATATAGTCATATCAGTTTAAAACTAAATAATATCTGTAAGCTAGATCTGATTGTTTCAGGGCATGAAATACGAAAATTACTAAACCTGTACTTTTGGCCATGCCATGGCCCAGGCGGTTAGTCGCCGGCCTCCCACCGCGGAGGCCCGGGTTCGATCCCGGGTCAGTCCATGTGGGGTTTGCGGTGGACATAGTGGCACTGGGACAGATTTTTCCCCGAGTACTTCGGTTTTCCCCTGTCAATGTCATTCCACCGGTGCTCCATTACTTGGAAAAATAAAAAAAACTGATCATCTTTCTCTTCATATTCATCACAGGGTTGCACAAGAAGCCTTAAAGCTGCAGTGCGTCCGCAGCTTCTGCTGCGGGGCCCTTCTAAAAAGAAAGCACTTTTGGATGTATGGAATATAGCTAACCTCCGGTAGTAGAGACTAGCTGCATGCAGTTATCTCATTAGAGTAGGATCATAATTCTCTGTGTGTTGTCTGGCGACAGTAGACATTGCAGCCGACCTAGATTGAACTGCTTATGAAACAATGCCCCTTTGTTCTAATGTATGCGTGTAGAAAGATCCGCTTGTCATGTGGTTACTCTTTATGTAACCCACATCCTAGGATGAATATAGGGCTGACAACCTTACCACCTTCATGTGCCGAATGTCTTGAAATGTGGGAGCCTAAACCTCCTGGAACCCTCAGGGCTTGTCCAGGTTTTACCTAGGATGAATATTGACTCAACGAATTTCAGATTCAAGTATAATTTCTCAAAGTAGGTTACCATCGCTGCTTTCAACAACTCTTCGAATTCATTATTCATTAAATCATCATCCCATAATATTACCTAAACCTAAATTTTAATCAGAGTCACTGATACTGTCATTAAACAAACAATAAATAATACACAAAATTCACCACTACACTTAGCATAGCAATGACAATCACCTAGTCTCCTACTTAACGGATTCAGGGACTACTTCATTGAAAATAAGGCAGCCTGAAAGTACAAGTGGAGCCCTATTCCCACGCCACCCATACATTAAAAAAATATGCTGATATACTGATGACGAAGCTAATGTGGTCTATGTTAAAAGTTCGTTATTAATACTAGGGTTCAAATTAAAGTATGTCGGCATTACTCAATCGAGTTGGTGTCAGGTCCCAAAAAACTTGAATCTTCAGCAACACGTCTGTCGGAAAATCAGACCTTAGAATCCTTAGATTGTTGTAGATTTATTTCTATGTAACATGATTTCAACATGTTATACGTTTATGCGTTCCAGTAAGGAGTGTTTGCTTTAATACTGGGAAATGAGTGCCGTCATGAAAACTCGCTGATTTTGTTTTGTTTGTTGAAAATGACAAGCCGGAGACAAAATATTGTTGTACTTAATGGGAAAAGTGGAATTTGAAAAACAGACTTATCTGTTTAACCCAATGGATCTACAAATGTGTGTTCGTTCATCTTTACTTCATGATCAAGAAGATTCATACAAACTGAATAAGCTCTCAAACAAGAATAGCCTGTAAATCTGCTATATCGACCCACAAAATTCAGTGACAATATTGTCATAAGACAAAATTTTAAATAACTCATTAAATTAATTTTAAATTTACTGAAATTTTTTAAATTCATGTAAACTATCTATGTCAAATTCCTCTAAACGTGACAATCTTTGCTTGTCTGAGTTTAAAGGTGCTTGTTTTGTTGACATTTCATATGCAATCCATATTATTGACAGAAATAAACTACACTGAATGCTAGCTTATGTTGGTGTTACAGTGACAACCATTGCCCAAATAAACACCATTAATTAGTAACACCATTCATTGTATCAAAGTGTCCTTCCGCTGTTTGAAGGAGGTATGTGTGCAGCATGTAACGCAATATGTTTTAAGTGTATTCCTTGAAGAAGCTGTCAATTGTTAAGATCATATAGCTTCGATGACATGAGTAAATAAGCATGGCTCATTGCTGGAATGATATTCACAGAGGAAATCAAAAGCACTAGAGAAAACTACGTCCCAACGTCACTTTGTCCATCAGCAGTCCTACACAGAGTGGCTTAGGATTGAGCCTGAGCCACCGCAGAGGGAGGCCGGCGAATAAAGGCCACGACACTGTTCATATAATGACAAGACAGGCAGTGTGCGTATAACGTTACACTGAGCCACGTTCGCGTAACCACTCTTGCTGTGGAAAAGCAATAAGTATTACATATGAGTGTGTGTCTGTAGCCTTAGTTACCCGGCATGCAAAGCGCATGCGCCGTATTATATTGTCATCTGTGGCCTGTCTGGCTCTAATATAATTTTCCACATTATCTCATAAACGGCACGAGTTTCGGGAATATTGAATACAAAATGTGTGTTTCAATTCCCTGTACAGATTTATCGAATATTTCTCATTCTAAAAAGAATTTAGCGAGCTATTATCTTAAATGTACATAGGTCTTCGTGTAAAATACCAGTTATTTCTGTCAGATTTTATTAAAAAAATTTTCTCGACAGATTTTCGAAACATCCTCAAATATCAAATTTCATGAAAATGCGTCCAGTGGGAGCAGAATTGTTCCATGCGGACGGGTAGACAGATAGACAGACATGACGAAGCTAATAGTTGCTTTTCACAATTTTGCGAACGCGCCTAAAAAAACTCACATAAAATGGCATATATATATATATATATATATATATATATATATATATAACGTTACAAGCACAAATAAATGTTTCGTGTTTACTAAAGGCATTCTGAGGTTTAATGTTAAATTTAAATTAAATTAAAAGCTCTCGACTTAAAATTTAGATTGCATCACAGTTTGGTTAAATCCTTGAAGCCTGGAGTTTATGTATATAATATTCAAAATTCAGTCCCTACCCCACAGAAAATACATTATTTCTCGCGAGATTTGACGTTTCCACGGCAGAGTCAATGAAGAATGCTATCGTCTCGGATGTGATGCTGTGTAGTGCCGTACCGACGTTTTACAGCAACCTGCTGTTCCTGTTTTCAAGCTAAAAACATTATAAAGACCAAATCGGTTAATGCTGTTTAGGGGAGCAGTCGGTGTTTAGTGCGAGAATGACAATAAACTCGTAAATAATCCGTTTGTGCAAAATGCAGAGTTTTTAAAAAGTTAAAGCAGATGGTGCATAAAACAAACACGTTGCTTTAAAGAGTTAAGATTTCTATAGGGCCCACAGTTAAAGTGTACTGAATTTTTAAATTAATATTTATGCGGAAATTTAAAGTATAACATCATACAATTTTGCTAATCTGACGCACTCCACTTACAAAATATCCTCATGATTTACTAATCTAGTTGCGTGTGTTAAATATGACATGCGGCAATTAAGTGAAGTAGTCATTAACAGGACCTAATAATCCCGCATGCAAGGCGAGTGTTTTTTTTTTCAGAAATAGCTGTACAGAGAAGTAAGGGTCACCTTATAACGAAGCCTTACAGCAACTTATCCCATTCCAGGTATGGAGAGGCCCTTAGGACTCCAGGAGGTTCAGGCTCTCAGAATTTCTAGACAATCGGTACATGAAGGTGGCAAGGTTGTCAGGCCTACGCACCGGTCCCTTTTACCTCCCAGGAGATATCCCTGGTACTCATTTCTGTTAAGAGGCTGAATCGACCCCAGGGCCATAGTGCGGCCGGAAGAGCAACTTATAATTTTGAATGCAGATGTCGCAACTAAAGTAAAATGTCTGTGTTAAAATGATATACTGACTTATGTTCAGTACTGTACATAAGGTAAGTTATATCTATTACTTTTAGTTCTATATCTGCCTCGCTGAACCTGTATGAATGACGAGAGGTGCATACAGGATTCTGGTAGGGAAAGATGAGGGAAAGATGCAAGTTGAAAGACCTAAGCGTAGAAGGAAGAATGATAAAAAGATATACCATCAAGAAATATGATTTAGGGCCTGGATTGGACTGATCTGTCTTAGGATAGAGACAAGTGGCAGACTGTTGTGGAAAGAGTAATGAACCTTCAGGTCTCATAAAATGCATGTAATTTCTTGCCCAGCTGAGGACATATTAGCTTCTCAGGAAGGAGTATGCCCCTTGGAATTAGTTAGTTCTTTTAGTTACGTTAGTTTAGTTCATTCGATTGTTATAGAAACACCGTTCTGTTCGCTTGCTCAACTCGGCCTCGAAGATGTCTGTACATTATAACGGATGTTTCAATAACCCTGTACACTCTAAACCATAACACAAATTGTCATACTTAGTTATTCTACACATCGATGTGTGGCTCGCAGTGCGGCATTAGGAACTTCTTATGAGATGTCACGGGCGACATGGCAACCGACGGAACTGAGACAATTTTTTCTAATGGTATAGAACAGATCCATCGTACTCGCACAGCCTATAAGTGGGAGACACCTTACACACAGACAGCAATGTCTACACGTAATAGGTCTCGAAAGAGGTGGCAAATTTTAAGGAATTTAGATGTGATAGGACTAGAATACGCAGCAGCTACATTTTTACGCTTTGACGACTAAAAAAATATGTGAAAGTACTTTCCTTTCTAATGCTCCCAGATATCCGGAAGAGCGTTGCATTGTTTGAAGGTTCCCATGTTTCGACATGTCTGATATAAGTACTTCTACAGTACACAGAGGCTGGTGAAACCCCACTTGACACTCTTACGTTCAACAGAGAGGCCGTGTCAAGGGACATTTGCGCCATTCTGTATATTCAGGTCGTACCTCACAGTGAACACATTGTACTTCCATTAGAAGAAACCGTCGGTGAATGCTGTATAGGGAAATAATTGCCGTGTCTTGTAAGAAGCCGGCGGCCAGGATAGCGTAGTCGGTATAGCGACTCGCTACGGGCTGGACGTTCTGGGGATCGACTCCCGGTGAGGGCGAAATTTTCCCTACCCGTCCAGCCCAGCCTCGAGGCCCACTCAGCCTCCTGTACAATGTGTACCGAGTCTGTTTCCCAGGGGTAAAGCGGCAGGGACGTGACGTTGACCACCCACCCCCATCTGGCGCCGAGGTTAAAGAAAAAGTAAAGCTATACCTCTACTCCCCTCCTGGGCCTTCATGGCCTGTTATAGGGCGAACTTTATTCTTTATTATAAAAATCATATTCTTTCTTTTTTTCTTATTTTTTAGCACTACAGCCCATTAAATTTGGCCTTGACTTCCCTAACGACAGATGTCAATTCTCTTCTGTCCAAAGCTCTTGATCTCCATCTGTTCCACCCATATTCCTCAAGTCCGATTTGACATCATCCATCTACCATACGGAACACATAAATGAACTGTATGGACAGATTGCATGGATTTTAGTATCAAACCTGGTGGTATATATGCTAATTACCAAGTTTTAAAGGGTCAAAAACATAAGTCAATTCGAACATAGCGGTCTTAATGATTGTGTCATCTGATGGGTACCCTCCTACCAGACTACACTGTGTCATAACCCAGCAAATAAGACCTCAGTCTTGATAGCTGTGAACACCTAAAAACTGATGTAAGAGTAACGTCAGACTGTGTGACCCAGCAGGTTACACTCATACGAGGTAGACAATACTGACCCTGTTTCTCGGATCAGGTTAAGCAGTGTAACTCGGGAGCTTCGCCGACTCAGTAACATGCATTTCACATCTCCTTCTTCCATCACAGTAGATCTCACTACAGGATGAGATTTTTTTGTTTACAGCTTTGTTTTAAGGAATGTGAGAAACTGCAGATCTGAGTGAATTACAGTCGGCGTGATGACGTGTAATGAACTACTGTAAGCACAAATGCTCGACAGGCAAAGTGGCTCTCTGAGTTTCCTACACGAGCGCGCAGCTGCGTCTCAAGTTAAATATTACTTGCTGACGTTCCTCTGCAGTCATAAGTGAAGTCCCTAACGAAATTACATTCACAAACAAGACACATCCGTTAGAACTTTTCTACATCTTCTGCATTTGACTATACACACAGCAGACGTAAAAAGTTTTTCAAATCCCTTGCTATAGCTTACACGTAGTATATCAGGAAGAGGTAATTGGAATTCCCAAGTTTCTTAAAATATATCAAGGACATAAAAAAACCTTCGAACAGTCTGGTTGAACAGAAGTACAGACAGCTTCGTGCCTGGAACTTACGTACATTGGAGATGACATAATTCGCAAATACCTTCACCGGTTCAAATGTGAAAAAGTGGAGGAATTTACCGAAATCTCTACGCTGATATATAAACCAAATTTCCTACACAGAGTAACAAATTAAGCAGACGCAGATAAACTTCGAGACTCAGCACTCTGGTCTACGATGTCACAAAACTGAAGTAAGTAAAACCTGTCTTTGTGCTTAGTTCAGCAGAAGGCAATAAAGAGACCTACGAGAGTGGAAGAAATGTCCAGATTGCCTGTTGGTTTATACCTCAAGCAGAGTTAAGAGAATGGGCTGGTTTATACACAAAGAAGAAGCAGAACTCTATTCAGATGTTTATATGGACCTACACGGGTAGAAATAATTTCAAAACATATCTTATTGGGGTAACCACGTCTAGTCGACTGTGTAAGAAACGTACAAGAATTACTGTCCACTGAAACTTCTGCGCATCAGCGAAAATTTCGGTTTTAAAAATAGTAAGATGTGTCAGATTGATATCAAGAGTGGTGCTGTATGTGTATGTGACAAACAGGCTAGCAAAGGATTGCGCCGAACAATGTACACTTGCTCTGAGCACTTTGTGATGAAGAACTTCCATGCTTGGGGAGAGAGAGTGCCCAGAGCCTTCAAAATTCACATGCTGAAGGAAGATTCCTCTAAAGCAATAACAGAGTGTCCTTTCCAGGCCGCATACATTCTGAGATGAGAGTTCTGCAGCAGACATATTTCGCCAGTTTGTCCTCCACAATAAGATAACCATACTTGTATTGCTTTCAAAGCTGATACTCTATTCAAACAGTATCATCGCGTTGTCTTACAATGCACCATCCGTAGGTGACTCCGGTACGATTTCACACAATCAGTTCTCTGGAAATGACAGGTCTGGGCGTCACTCAGGCGGAAAAAAAAAAACGTTAAATAGAATACTGAACCTGAACTCGCGCTTAGAACGTTTTTATTCTAAAGCATCGGCACCCATATTGATTTTAGCTTCCCATTTCAGTCACAGTGGCAGCACTGGCTCTCCGCCTGTCTCACACACATAACACACCGGCTCGGAAGTACCACCTTTTCCACAAACATTTTCTGAATCGCGTGAATATGTGCTGTTGTGTACACCTGTTTCGTTACTCCTAGTAGTGACAACACAATTCCACTCTCATACTGGACAGCTGCGACCAAATATAAGATTTCAAACAGCTGCTACGGGTGGAATTGTTTTCTGCTTTAATAGCCCCACACTCTCGAGTTTAAGCCCGTTTCCATACAGTAGTTCTGACGATAAAATTACGGAAAAAATCTTTACATAGCGAATCCCTATTCGTTGGATGTTTCGGGGTTTGAACTCAGGTGGGGGTAATGTATTTCCTCTTCTCCACACACGTCCACACTGGCCCTAGGGCCCACCCAGCCTCCTGTACAATGGGTACCGGTTCTCTTTCCTAGGGGTAAAGCGGCCGGGACGTGTCGTTGACCATCTCCATCTAGCGCAGACGTTCAGACTGGGTAGAGCTATACTTTCTACTCTCCCGTGCCTTAATGGCATGTTATAGGGAGAATTTTACCTCAGCTTTTAAAATTTACACCTGTTGTGGAGGAAATGCCGCTACCAAATATCACATTATATTAGTAAGTTTTTAAATGCAAGTTGTTAATTTTTGGTTGGAAAAATTGTAAGAAATGTTGATGTTTCACACAAAGACAGCAGGTGAAACAATTAAAAGCCCATCACTCAATCACTCAGTCAATCAATCAGTAATAAATACACCGATTAACACACATTTCAGAAACATATTTCACGATTTTCCGACATAATAATTACCTTTTGGTTAGGCATTTCTATTTCCCAGACTTCTTTCAAGTATGAGATTCCTTTTCTTTCCATTGCAGGGAATGTATGGAATTTGCAGGTACGTGGGAAGGACATATGTTACACAGGAAATTATAACATGTGGACCTGCTGTTTATTTTGAAAAAATAATCACACTTTCATGGCTACCACCTTGTTCGTATTTTATCAAGAGTATATAGGCGTATTAGACACATACTATGGTACTACCTCGTTATGCCTACTGACAATAATTCCTTAGTCAATGCCATTAATTACGAACAATTCCGCACGATTTTTATGTTGTTATTTGCAATATTATGACGCAAAGAGGGGACAAAACTTCCCTTTTTTTTAAGACACATTACAATAATCATGTATATTAATACGGTAAGGTTTATTTGCGACAACATGATCTGCTGAAATACCGAACGGATCTTTTCAAGATGGACATTTTTAGAAAGCTTATGATTTAGTATTGAAGGCAAACTCCGTTGCTTTCATTAATTCCTTCATAAAAATTTTATTTTAAAAAAAATCTAAGGTTGAAAATTGATAGTGCTGCATTTTCCGGAAGTCATGGGAGGTACAGGAAGTACTTTACCTTCCCTTGGCCTCCGGTGGTGGCAGCGCATGATCATATGAGGAAATCGCCTTTGCTATGAAAACCAATAAGGCTCAAGGGCATACGCTTCAGCGTGTTGGAATATATCTACCATCACTTTTTTTCCAACGGCAGCCCTATAACCCCTTTTCCCGAGACTTCATTGGACAGCGTTACCGTTACGATTATTCAGAGGCATCGACAAACTATAGAAAATGACAGACTGATGATATCAAGCATATTATATCGAAAAGTGCTTCAAAGTTTCCACGTGCATAAAAATTGTGTGTTGATTATACGTTTTACTCTTTCTAGGTGCGAATTATTCACATCGTTACTAGTACAAATTTAAAGTGGCGATAGTGCTAATGAGACCTGGACCGTCTGCACAGTGATGTTGTAATATTATGAGGACGCAATTTAAAACAAGCCATTTGGTATTCCTGCTAAGTTCCCTGAACACTGGTCAGTCGGTTAAAATGCTATTATTGGGCAGGGGCATACACAGGTGGGGGGGGGGGGCGAGTCTTGCAGCCGCTCCGGGCGGCAGAGTGCAGTGCGCGACGAAACGAATATTTTAAACATAAAAATTTGATTTTTTGTGTTCAACAAATTTTAAATTATTGATCCAAACGAAAGGATACTCAATAAATTATTGCTATTTTTTTAAAGTTTACAATTTCTGTTACGAGCGGTCATCGTATTATTCGCCCGGGCGTAAAAAAAAGTCTAGATACGCCACTGTTGTTAAGCAACACAGACACACAGATAAATTCGTTTTGCTCTCGGTAACAGCCCTAAACAACGCCGATTGGAACTGGTATCGTTTAGAACGCAGGCAGACAACCTAATTCTGTGTCGGTATTGTGTTTTTCCGGTAGAGAGAGAAATGCGGGGACATAATATTCTAAATATACACTGGGTGGCAGCACTTCTACGATGAACCAAAACAATCTATTCATATTGCAGCTGGAACGTAGCAACTACACAGTGTCGCACATGTCAGTGGGCCATCCTCCATTACTCCCTAGTGTTCGCAAGAGGCATGCTCTTCGCACTGAGTGGTGCGAATGTCGAAGATTATGAGAAATATGTCATGGTGATGGCTAAAATGTGGTAATGGGTGACGGACATACACATGCAGCTCAAAATACAGTTTAGAGTAAATAGCAATGTTCCTTTATTTATGTCTTTGAATATGCTTTTTCAGCTCCAAATGCTGAGACTAACTGACAAGACAAACTGAAAAGAAGCGGCCATGAAGAAATATAAAGGAAGAGGTGAAATTTCCACTAAAAATTCCATGCAGCATTTTGAAAATCCCATCCTTAGCTATGATTCTCACAGAGAACCCACCAGACCACCTACTCCTGTACATTACAGCCCTTCAGAGACACTGCGATTTTACGACTTCACCGAAAATCATCCCTCTGAAATTGCAAAATTCTTGGAAGACAGCTTTATAGAATCCGAGTAACAGCAATATCTTGTTAGGAAGGGGTACACAAATGTAATACTAACAGCAGCGCTGTAACGCCGACTGAGACACTGATCTTCTGTTTAATATTACTTAGTCTGAATTTATTTTATTTTTGCCCTCTAATAACAGCGTATTCGAGTTCATTCACCATTTCTTTTCCGCCGCTCACTTACATATTGTGGAAAGGTTACAAAACTTTCTTGGAAGGGAATGGAAAGGGTGCGGATGTATTGACGACAGTAGCAGATTTTATGGTGGGAGAGATGAAGAGGGTTACTCAAGGTTTGCAGCTGATGACAACTCCGAGTAAAACACTGTCAAATTACAGACCATCAGGGGCGGAATGTTTGATCATTACTTGCTGAAAGGCAGTCAAATAAGTCACGGGAAGGAGGTCTAAATGAGTAGGTATGTTCGTGAAATTTAACGACATTCTATCGACTACAAATGATGTTCTAGCCTGTAATGAGAAAACGACTGTTTATGCTAAACATGACAGACCGTGATTACGGGCTTTTTGAGACACTGTCGTTACAAGTGCGTGGAAGGACTGAGAAGAACAAAAAAATTGTAAGTCAGTTCTAGAGGGTTCTAATGACGGTGCGTTACACTTTGCATTAGTAGGTTTTTGTACTTTGTTCATCGTCTATCAAAAGCATAAAATGATTCTCTTACATTTGTTAAACGTGAAGGAATTAAAAAGATTTGGATGCTGTAATCAGGCACGTAGATGGGGAGAATGGAAAGAGTGGGGCGATTGCCCTGGCGGTGAACTCCAAGAGGCGGCAAAACAAATATTTTAAATAAAAAAATTTCCAAGCTTAAAAAATCTTAAATTACTGAGCCATATGAAAGGAAATTAAATAAAATGACTGCACTCCGGGCGCCAAAAAAAAAAAAAAAAAAACTTGTTACGCCACTGGCTGTAATGTTTCATCAGAAACAGTGGATTTTCATCACCAAATTTTAGCAAATATAAAAATTAAACAATTAACTACTTCGCGTAGATAAATATTTCTCCCCTACACGCAGTATTTACGAGAATACACTATTTATTTTGCGTGTAATTTCGGTTTGAATAACAAGCAACATTTGTTTCAATAAATGCAAGTTAACGAGGATTCTGCGTGGACATTTCAGTAGCAGCTCCGCTCGTCACGCGAGTAGAATATTAAAACCAGCGTTTATGCGAAATAAAATTTGAATTCATTCCTGTCATTGTTAAAATTCAGCCTGTCTTCTCGGATTTGCATTAACAAAGCCGCGTTCATTTCACAACATGATTCATCGCGTGTTATTTATACAGAACACATAAGGGGAAAGCTTCAGGTGTTTTCATTCAAAAGAATATAGAATTGAAATGTTGTTTTAAATACGTTTGCTCTTTCCTGTGGAAATAGAGCCCTCCGCTGCATACACTGATGGGGGAAATTCTTATCGCTTGTTCAAACCAATCGATTGAAAACGAACATTTTTGTTTTTCGAGGACTTGATTTACGTGTCAGTTTTGCATAAAACAGATAAAACAAGTGCATAATGGAAAATCCGCTTCTGCCTTTTCGCACTTTTCATATCGCAAACCACTCAGTAAATTTCGATGAAATGTGTGATATTGCCAATCTGCATGACTAGTGTAGCGATAAATTAATTTTGGTCGGTATTGAACGTAATCACTGAGCAACGGCATCCCTACACCTGATAGGTGGTTCCGGGTTCGATAGGCGGTCTGGCGACTGTCTACCGTGACTGAGGCGTTTCGTGATTTTCTCAGTCATAGTAGACAATTTCTGAATGGCACCTTAAAACAAACTGCCACACCCTTTCAAATTCGGACGAAATTTATATAAAATGTGGGTATAACTTCATTTACGCCTCCAAGTAGGATATGGCTTCAACTGCAGCGATTTTCACAAAACTCACAAATTCTCGACACAATTACGTTAAGATATTCTGTACCGAATTTCATGGCTTTAAATAAGAAGATAATTTGTCCAGTAATTAAATTTGGAAAAGAAATATACACATAATTAACGACGGAGCCACGAAGATACATAAAGCACCAGAGGTACAACCCGATGGTCGTCTGATCCTTGGCGTGGTCAGCGTCGCGCTCCGGCTCCTTTACCACAAGTAGGCAGCCATCAATACCCATTGAACAGGAGGCTACATCGACTTGAGAGCTAGTCTAAACACTATGATGAAGACAGAATCTTCGCCTTCGCTGGTAACCGAACCCCGATTCGCCTGTCGTCCAGCCCGTTCGACAATCGTTATACTTGACCAGTGCCGAGGGGGGGGGGGGGGGGTGGAGGCCGGTACAAATTTCCAGGGCCCGGCCGTCTGGAAAGGGGCCCGGGGCACGATTATGTTGCACATGTTTCTGTTTCTCTCAGTAGTACCATTATCTGCCGACTGCACAAATTAACCTTTTCAGACCAAGCCAAAGTCACTCTTTAACTGAGAGTCAGTCTTTCAGATTTAGTGTAAATATTTTTAGCCGATTCGCTCTCGATCGGGGGGCCCGAATTTTTTTTTTCACCGGGGCCCGAACCTACTCTCGTCGGGCTTGTACTTGACTGAGCCTCCCGGCTTGTCCAATAATTTAATTATATGAAATTATATTTAAGCTTTCAGCGTATGAAGTAGACTAATATTGCGATGACATGAAAAAGCAGATCGCTGGAAGGGGAAACCGAAACATGTCACAGTAACATTACTGTCACTGTGACATAAGTTGGAACAGGACGAGCACAAGCATCTACCTGCAAGCCAAACTGCTTGGTTGATGAAAGCGTATTTTTTGTTCCTGTCACACCGACCTGTTTACTTTGTTCTGTTAAAGATTAATTATTAATTAAGGAAAAGGGTACTCGATCCAGCATAAATACGTGTTACAAAAGGGCCAAGGGGCCGATCACAGTGGCCGTGCGGTCTAAGGCGTGGGTCTACGGCCGCTCGCTTGATGGGATTGCGGGTTCGAATCCCGCCTAGGGCATGGATGTCTGTCTCTTGTAAGTGTTGTGTGTTTTCAGGTAGAGGTCTCTGCGACGGGCTGGTCACTCGTCCAGAGGAGTCCTACTGAGTGTGATGTGTCTAAAAGTGCGTGATCGCGAAACCTCAAGAAACGAGGAGGCCTAGGCCCCCTAGGGGCGGTCGAGCCATAGGAAAAAAATAAAAAAAAGAGGGGCCAAGGATATTTGTTCACTCTATAGGTATTCAGAAAAGCAGAGGCACAGCATGGTTACAAATATCGTTGGATATTCTTTTATCAATTAAGACAAATCTTTCGCGAAGAGGGGGGACCACAGAGCAACGTCTTTTACCATCGACCAAACTGAGTGCGAAAAAATAACAACCGCGGAGAATGTAAGTTCAGCCGTCGATTGTTTTAAGGCTTTAAATCCCTGTGGTTACTTTATGTGCCACCAGGTTTAACGTTCAAAATTCTACGTTCTGCCCACACAGTGTGTTTATGTGTTTTGTGTGGATCTCAGAACAAACAGCAATTATTTCCCTATAAAATATTAACTGACTGGTTTTTAGGCCCCTTCGCAAAAATTGCAAAAAGCTACTACTAGTTTCGTCTTTCTGTCTGTCCGCATGGAACAACTCGGTTCTCACTGGAGTGATTTTTTATAAAACTTGATATTTGATGATTTTTCTAAAATATGTCCAGAAAATTAACGTTTCATTAAAATTTGACAAGAATAATGGTTACTGTACAACAAGACCTACGTACATTTATGACAATATCACGCTAAATTCTTCTCAGAATGAGAAATTTTTCAGACAAACGTTGTAGAGAAAATCGAAACACACATCTTACGTTCAATAACTTTTCTTCCGAAAATCGTGCCGTTTATGAGATAATGTGGAAAAATATGTTACAGCAGACAGACCACAAGTGACAATATAATAGGCGCATGCGCTTTGCATTCTGGATAACTTAGGCTACAGACACACACTCATAATATTTATTACTTATTGCTTTCCCACGGTAACAATGTTCACGCGAACGCGCCTCAATATTACATTACACGTATATTGCCTGTCTTGTTACAACCGAAGAATATGTTTACTGTGCGGTACGAACTGAATTTGCAAATGTTATTCAAGTTAATCGTAGTCTTTGAAGGGTTCATTTCCACGTTCATTGCTTGAGTGAACATTTAAGAGACCAGGAACATTACAAAGTAGGTCAGAAAACTTTCTGTTCTAGCGTAATAAATCTGGCCACGTACATTTACACTAAATCAGACGTTATGGTAGATTATTTCAGGGGAATTAGGTCGCAGAAGTAAATAGATGCGTGAGTCCTTCAGAATTTCGTTATTCTATGTGAGACAAAAAGACTCAGCAGAGACAGCATTATAGAAAGAAATAAATGTCATGAACGCAACCAAGCGATTTTTTTTTTTCCGCAATTTGTTCTATTCAAAATTTCTTCACATCGACTCAGTAATTGCAAAATAAGTTTACCAAACCACAATAAATACATATTCAACTTGCCGTTCGAAACCGCAGAAAGCTCTCCTTGCCGACACAGTTGGAAACAAACTGCATCATTAACCCGAATCAAAGCTCCACGAATTACAGCCTCCTCCACCAGATTGTGCTGCTTCCATCCTGCATTTAAATACAAGTCAAAAGTTCATGTCACAAATCAATCATGTGGTCATTCCGGGGAACCAGGCAGCCTTTGCGTTTGTTAGGGCGCTACAAACTGTCGAAATTAAATTTTGGGCGCTACAAACTGACGAAATTAAATTTTTTAATACTATTCATCCCTTTCTTGGTGCCTGTGATCATTTATATACACCAACACACGCACATAAATAGTATAAAATCACAAGTCATCCATACAGAAGGACCCTCCTACATGTTTCAACGACAAAGCGCCATCCTCAGTGTGACATCAATACAAAAGAATATATAATATTAATATATCAATTTTACATGTACAACGTTAAAAATTATATTACGACTAGCATGATGACACATTCTTGGTTAGAATTAATTAATATGCCACTGCTTACAATGTGTGTATTTACACGTACGTATGTATAATGCATTGCCGCGGGACGTTCAGATCTCAGTATTATATTAAAATGGTCGTCTGTTGGGCTTCTATCCAGTGTAGCGCTTTGTTTGTTCCGACGTTTCGGAGATACGTAGATTCCTTCTTTAGGGTGACTGAATTTTGGTACACCTGGATGCTAAAACGATTGGGTGAAAAAAATGTGTCTGTTATACCGGAGGAGCATTTCAGCGTCCACCTGAACCAAATTCAGTTACCCAGAAGATTAAGGCAGTATGTTTCTCCGAAACGTCGTAACAAACAAAGCGCTACATTGGATAGAAACCCAACAGGCGACCATCTTAATATAATATTAAGACCTGAAAATTCCACGGCATTGGCTATGAAGTTTGCTTTCTTCATGTTAAAACAGTTTATCCGAAACGTCGGTGTATATCTACTAAGGTGCATGGCGCCATATTGTAGAAGAGAGTAATCTTTGTATGTCTAAATGAAAAGGTTATGTTCAATTAAAGACCCTCAGTGGTAGAAAATTGTCGGGCTGAAAATATTGTAAAACGTATTGTATTCGAATTTGTCAATATTTAGAATACTGTATGGCACCTTGCACTCTGTCAATATTTAAAATCATAAATTTATTTCGTGTGTAGATCTATAAATATTTTATCTTTGTTGTATACGGTTAACGTACAGAGTGGTGCAAAAGTCACTTGACACTCGATATTTTCATAACAGAAATTCCGTTTCAAGTGTCCTGTGGGCCACCCGGTATAGGAACCATTCTGCCACAGGATTCAAACAGTCTGCCAGCGTCCAGTTTTAAACTTCTACTGAGGGGGCTAGCAGAATTAAAATGTTGTGATGAATGGTTAGCACAGTGTTAATGAAGCAATTACACAAATCCATTTCGGACTGCGTATTGTGAACTTATTTTGTGCGTGTCCCCCACCTCATAAGTTCGCCTGCCTGAGGGATATCAGTCGCTGTCGTCAGGTTGACACAGAGCGCGCAGCACTAATTGCGCATTCGGTTATTCACATTTCATCTGAACTTGCGAGTAACTCTTATTGTCACCGCCGCACAACAGCGCCACTCTACTTCTGTACATTTAATGAATGGCACTGCGGCATAAACTGAGGGTTACTGCTGCCTGCGGTGCAGAACTCATTCGCCCGTCTCTGTTGTTCAATTGTAGAACTGTATTCTTGAAGCATGCGTTTCGAGCTCATGGAAGCTCTGACTAATGTTCTCGACGTCTCTCCCAATGAAGACGTCCAAGAACGTTAAGACGACATTTTTCCAAGTCCTTACCCACTCGCAATTTATGATCACCTTCATACACCATTCCAAGAGATAAAACCTCTGACGATGAAACGGCGTCGCTGAATATGTAACGAAGCAATCACGAAGTCCACGGAGCAGCATTCTTCTTGAAAAGTTACTAGTTCCTCACCCAGTCAATAAATTCCCCGCATTTTGTGAAACCCGAAGGTTCATTACCGTGTTCACAACAGCACGCTTAAGTTTGGCATTGTAGTTTCTTTACATATAGGGGCAGTCTCTTGCTCACCCCCAAGCTGTAGAACCACCCCTTGCTTATTTAGTACATTCGCAACAACCCTCCATTTACGGAGGCCGTCGACATGACATGACGGCAAGGGAAGGTAGGAAGAAGTCCTCTATATGTAAAACAGAATGAAGCCGATTTCGGTGGCTGCGTAATTTAAGGCACGCTCACTCACACACACACACACACACACACACACGCACTGAGATTGCCAGTTTCGAATCCCCGCTGGGAACTGATGTCAACTCGAGCTTTCTCTCAAATGTAATTCAGCACAGAATTACTGAACCGCTGTGAATGAGATCTTCTGCAGCAACGAACGGCAAGCTTCAACATGTCCCATCACCAGCGATCCCATTTTTAAGAACCAAAAACCGGAACACTTAAGTAACATTTAGTTTGCGGAGGTGGGGGTGTACGAGACAATTTTTAACCCTCACGCCATTAAAAAAATTCCAGTAATTTATTAATGTTGCTACAGCGATATAACCCAGATAAGAATTATGACATTCATATACAAAAATAAAGGAGAATAAGAATGCAATTCACCCCCATCTAGTGCCGAGGTTAAGAATGAGTGGAGTTACACCTCTATTCCCCTTATATCCCTTCATGGCGTGGACAGGGACAACTCTGCCTTTTTTACCTTCATTGCTCCATCTCGGACACTCAGTTCACTTACTGATTTTACTTCACATATCCTTTCCCCACCCTCCGCAGTCTCAGTCAAGACTCTACAGTCTCTAATCCACACATCTTCCTCTCCTTGCCTTATTGCATTCTGTTACTGTCTACTTGATGGCTGTCCTACTGCTACAGATGTTTTCTCCCACCGTGGGGAAGTCAAAGTATTCGTACATTTGTCAGAAATGTCTTATTTCCATGACTTGAAACGCCCAGTACATTCGGCGTCCCGAACCGAATTCTGCAGGACACAAGGACAGAGCTCTTTAAAGCCCACAAAACCGGGACTGGCCCGGTAAGACCTGCACGAATGGGATCCCTACTGATCACCACACTTTTAGGGCGTATATGTGTCGTTGACGTAAGCCTCCACGAATGACAGAACCCTGCATCTGATAAAAGTGGCCAATTTCACACCCGGACGTCGCAAGAACGCGCAGCACCCCAAATGCCAACCACAGTGGGTCCCCCAGAGCTGTTTCGTACATGCCCGCATACACAAAAAAAAATATTCAGTGTCCCTTTCGGGATTCGACCATTGGTAGTCCATCATCAAGCCAGTCAGCTTAGCCTACTGGCTGCTATTTTAAGTTTCAGTCGACCGTGCCTTCGCTGTGATAGCAGTAAATATTGAGTGATGGATATGCTTTAGCACCCAGGCCCATGAGAATTGTAAAAAGCAGATACGATAAGTAATGTAAGTTAGCGACTGCTTTGAAGTTTAGGCATAAAAATCCCAGGAAGATGGGCTCATTTCATTACAGCTTTAAAGCAGGGGAGTTAGAAACTGCGCTTGGAATATTTAGTTTCTAGGTCTCTTCGCTGCAGCAGTATTAAGGGATATACTAAGGAATAGAAACTCAATCTATCTCGACAGTGGGTTTGCTTAATGCAACAGCGGCGTACGGAAACTTCCGTACAAGTGAGATTTCACGTTAAAACGCAGCAAGAAAGCACGGAAAATTTTTCCTTCCTTTCTAGTCTTGTGAATTTTGGGCAACTGGAGGCAATGAAACTAAGTGTCGTCAAATTTAAGACTTCTAGGTCATTAGTTTTGTCAAATGTACAAGCTTGTTATAGCCATTATACATATATGACAAGACATAGTGTATTGTAGATGCGTTATGAGGAACACATAACTTCCCATCACGCAGACCTTGACACATGGAGACACTCTTTTTCTCTCGGCCCTCCTGTTCCTCCATGTGAACAACCCTCCTAGCAGCCGGCATGTCCATCTTTCATTGTGTGTCCATAACATGCTAGTTAACTGGTCAAATTTCAGGACATCATTATGAAATATTAACTAGAAAGAACCAACAATAATGCACAAATTTAATATACAACAAAAAGTCATTAAAGGATCATTTTAAGTTTAACAAGTTTCGGTGGCTTATATACCACCATCATCAGGGAGAAAGTTCAACACCTATCGCACACAGTGCCCTATCTGGATGAGCAGTGCGAAGGGGACTGCCGCAGCGCGTATACATTGCCTACAGTGCTGTATGTGCATTCTGTAAAGCGACTCTAGCAGTGTGTACACAGCAGTGGCGTTCCAGCTTTCGGTGTGAACTTCCTCCCTGATGATGGTGATATATATGGTACCGAAACATGTTGGAGTTAAAATTATACTTTAACGACTTTTTGTTATATATTAAATTTGTGCATTATGGTTGGTACTTTCTAGTTAACAATTCAATACAATGCACGGTGTGAACAACGATGTGAAATCAGTATGAATGTCATGTTCACGTTGTTCGAGCCTCCATTAATACGTGCTTGCCCCAGTGCCTTGCACAGAGATGAAGTGCCGATGAAAATTACTGACTTGCACGTGCTTCTTCGTACAAACATGCACATCAACTGATTGATTTCCATAAAACTCTTTTCAAATTCACGCTCTGATAAACCGTTCCGTGTTGCTACTACAGTATTCACAAAGTACTCGAAGAGTCCAGGCAATACAATCAGCTGACGTCACATCCGTCAGCCCAAGTGCTTGCATATCTCAGCTCCGAAAGTATTCGACTAATTTATAAATACAATGTGTTATAGAAAGGGTAAAATAAAAGTTGTAAGGGTTTTTTTTAAATTGGGTGCCCAGTACGTAATAATAACGTGCATTTTGCCAATTTAAATTTGTATTTATGTATATGGAATCCCATAAACGGCTTAGAGAAGACGCAGTTGGTGATGGTCTACAACTCCGATTGGTCCAAATCGTTCACATCCAGATTTGGACCAGCGTGTTTTCTTACTTAGTGGGTATCGGCGGGCACTATCGTGAAGGATAAAGCGGCCGGGACGTAAAGCTGACAAATCACCACGTAATATCGAGGTTAAGAATGTGTAGAGAAATTAAAAACATCACGAATATTTAACGATATGACGAAGGAAAAAAAATCCCTCTCTACGACGTGTAATATCTGTAGTTGTTTGTTCCTATCGTCGCTATCCGTAAAGAAGCCGAAAGTGACACCGTGACTGACTGACTGACTGACTGATTGACTAACTCCATGGAGCAGATTCCTTCCTGAGAAGCACAGGTCCGAAGGATCAGTCCAAGTCCGAGGGTTGTGAAATGATTAGTAACATTGTTAAGTTTTCACTGTGAGGAACTGTTAACACCTCGCCCAACCCCCAAGCTGGAGGAACACCCCTTCTCGGCTGACCGCGACTCCTTATTCAATATATTGGCAGCTACTTTCCATATCTGGAGGACGTTCCTCTACCAGCAACATGAGGAAGCGCCATGCCGTAGTGACAGAGACTACTACAGATATTCCTCTAAAGCCTGCGATGAATCTAAACTATTTAAAACGTAGTTAATACGTCAAAGAAGACACAACTCTATTCCGTTACAATAACCAACTATCTAATCCTGTTTACGCAAGTAATTACTCTTTATTCTCAGAATCATATACAGGTAGCGCACAATTCACTTGACACGCGATGTTCAACAACAGTAAGTCGGAGTCAAGTGACTTTTGCGCCACTCTGTATAGTGCATAAATAGAGTGCGTGGCAAGAAACAGATGTTAATGCAGGTAGGTAGCACTGTGCTGTCATTTGTTAACGAAACCTACCGCTGAATGACGAACTGAGCCCAGTACAGACCGCCTGAGTTACTGAAAAGTCATACATTCTGACAACGGCGCTGTAATCCGCGGCAGCTGTAAGTGCAGACAGTTGACTATCGCGAAACGGATGGAAATTCTATTGTGTAATCGACGCTTCGTTTCACTTGATAAGTCATATATTGTGGCTTTTGGAGAGAGGCAATTTCAGTGTGATAGGCAATGTATATATAGCTGCGGTCCTCTGTCAATAGCAACGGATACAGAAGCTGCAGTTGGATGTGAGCGGCGAGCACAGAGCTTCAAACGGGATGTAGTGGAACGAGTGTGAGGAACCTGAAGAGACATGCCACGAAACAGCGATGGACTAGTGTCTGGAAATACTGGGAAAAACGTGCAGGGAAAGGACGATCAGGGCCTGAATCGGGTATCTACAGAATTTTTCTTCATGTTACACAGCTGGATGTTCTAGTTTCCATTCCCTCACTCAAGAAATTAATTTAAACCTGACCTAAATTAAGAGGCCGAGAAATGTTTGTTCATGTTTAAGCATTTATTTTTAAGCCGCAAGAATTGTGGACGGCACTTGTCATCCAGAAAGTGTGTTCACTTTATCCAGAGAAACAAAAAACACAACCCCAAGGATATTCCTGCCTTAAACTCTTTCCTCTCTCTCATTTCTTCCATCTTCCTTTTGCAGCTTTTCACCAAATTCTGTTAACCAAACACGAAGGCAGATGCAAGATCTGAAGTGCTCACACGGGTACAGATGAAGATAGAAGTCTTTTGGTATGTTACGCAGTGTCGGTTGGTAAACAGTTATCGACGTTTCGGAAAGGAGAGGCCCCTACCCTTTGACTGCCCCTGAGCATGGGGTATTACGGCTCTCCACAAGTCGGTAAATATTTACCAGTCGATATGGCGTAACATCGCAGGAGACTCGAATTTTTATGAAAAGATTGGTATTTTTAATCTGGTAGAGTAAAAAATACGTACAGTTTGATAGCACATGAACAGTGAGAGTGTCCGTTTGATAGCACATGAACAGTGAGAGTGTCCGTTTGATAGCACATGAACACTGAGAGTGTCCGTTTGATAGCACATGAACACTGAGAGTGTCCGTTTGATAGCACATGAACACTGAGAGTGTCCGTTTGATAGCACATGAACAGTGAGAGTGTCCGTTTGATAGCACATGAACACAGACACAGAGTAGGGTTTTGGAATTATAGCTCCACACGTTCCTAATGTCGGTAATATTTGGAGGACACTGGTCAGCTTCACTTCACGACAGCTTTAACCCTAAGCAAAAATAACTTAATTTTAAAGACTGTAGGCGGTATCCAGAGAAGGCCTGTTTCCTTGCAAGCGTTAATGACGCTGGAAACGGGCGGAAAGGAGATATAACTGCGTATAAAAGTCCGGGAGTTTGGAAAGTGCACAGATGTTGGTCGTTCTGACTGAGGATTCTTCCGGGAATATGAGAGAACAGTGCCTTAGAACTGACAACTGATGTCTTCCATGTCCTGCCCAAGTCTTTGTTCATAATTCTTCTGCAGTTTGCCTTATAGGAAAAATCACATGGACAAAACTACCGTAATAAACAAAGGAACAAACAGTTCTGAAGCATTTTCTCAACAATGTAATTCATGCTAATTTAGTCATAAATGTTCCACCTTCCTTCCCCACTCTGTCTTACGGAATCAGTATCAGTGTAACGAGCCGTAGGAATCCCATCTGGCTGATACGTGTGCCGCCAGGCAAACAGATCAACATACTCCTCTATGCGAAATGAGATTCCAGCAACTGATGGGGTTACAATGTGATTATTAGTGTGCGACAAAGGCACGTACGAAATGATGTCATGTTGTGTACAGGATGGGACAGAAACGCCTACTCTAAGTTCGATAAACTGGAAAACGTTTACAAAGTATTGGGAATTTCACATTTTTAAATCCAGCAATTAACTGAACAGACTCAGCGCCCGGACCGGGATTTGAACCAGGAATCAAAAAAATAAAAGAAAATGTTATAACCACCAGACATTCGGTCCCGTTCACTAGGTGGACAATCCAAAGGAAATAATTCTTGATTTCAATTTTCGACCAATAATCTGTCAAACTTAACAATTTAAAATGACGGATCAAAGGGGGAGATTATCTGAGTCAGGTTGTGTCATCGGCCTTCATTTATATGCCGGAGCCAGTGACATTTGAATGGAACATGTGCATATCGATAGGTACTATTAGGAGAAAACCCCACGTAAATGGCATCGTCTCTACTGAAAACATACGCGGTGTAAGAAGCTAAGATTAAACCCAAACCTTTCTTCTTCGTCCTCCTCCCTTTCCTCTTCTTCTTAAAGCATTAATCGAAAAGCCTGCTGAGGTTCCTTACATTGATATGTGCAGAGACGATGTGGTAGCGTACTGAACAATGGAGCTCAGGTTTTGCCGCAGAGTTATGGGTTTGACGACAGACGGTGGCGGCATTTTACGCAAGGCCTCCCGAATGCAAGTCTGCGTAGCCCAATATAGAGAACGTCCGAAATAATGTTCGACAGTTTGGAAGAGAAGTTCATCAGGGCGACATAATCTGAAAATCTTCAACACGCTTTTCCCTCTAATATTACAATCTGAACGAGCCGTGCCATGTTTTGTTTATAAAGAGTTGATTTTACTATATAATCAGACCTTATTTTTATATGTTAAAATATGCTAAAATAAATCATATCTCCATTCGTGAAACATGATTTATGTACTTTTAAATTCTGTCATTCAAACTAATTTCCAACTTCTTCTGTAGTCACTGCATTACCGGTGTGAGCCATGCTTTTACATCATGCTAGATTTCTTAAGAACTTCATCCGAGTGTCTTCTGAAACTTTTTTACTTTTTATGCATAAAGTCCATGTCTCTTCTCCACATTGCAATGTCGGTACTACCGTAGCTTTATATTCCTTTAACTGGGTGTCCCTCCTACAGACGTGCTTCTAATTATGGCTAATGAATAACAGTATTCTTCATCGCAATAGTATGTTATAAATAACTGACATCTTCTTCTTCTACTACTGCTACTATTACTACTACTACTACATGATTAAATAGGAGTATTTCCCATCATTAATGGAAAGAAGTTCCATCCTTATTCATACCGCGCCACATCCATTTGCCACAAAGTTATCACTACTATCTCTTGCATTTGTCCAATCCTCCAAAAGAAGCAATAGACAGAACACTTAGATTTATCAGCACTGGCGTTCAATTCGTATTCCTGTCCTCTGGCCGTCTGTCCCTTCCGCTCCAGAGAGCAGTGCTGACAGGAGCAACAATCTGGCGGACAGGACAGCGTCAGGTGCCCTACAGCATTGCAAACACGACGGGGTTGGACAAGTAATTTGATTGGGAGGGGAGACACAGGCAGACTGCGCACAGCGTGAATAATTCTTTAAATCAAATACTGTGAAAGGACTATTAATTATTGACACTGAATGAACACTGTTTGTACATATAACAAGAAGACACGTTCTCAAGCTGCTACGATGGGCTTCCTCGTACGCAGCTGTAAATATAGTGAATTAAACAGGAACGGAGTGTGTCGTAATTTTAGAGTGTCTTCTATGGAAAATGTTTACGTACCAGACCACACAACGTCACAACCAAAACAACAGTAATCTTGCAACTTAGCCCTGTGAAAACTTAAAGTTCCACACGCAAATCTGAGGGTGATGTTTAGGTAATACTACTACTGGAAGGTTTCATTTTAGGCGCCTTCGCCCAGTCGCGAAAAGCGCCTATTAACTTAGACATGTCCGTTCGTCTGTCCGTCGGTCAGCATGTGTCAGCGAGGCTCCCACTGGTCGGATAACCGTGAAACTTGATATTTGGGACGTTTATGAATATCTGTCGCGAAATCCAAATTTGGTTAAAATTGGGCAAAAATATCGTACACTTTACATGAAGACCTAAGTACGTTTTATTGTTGTCGGCGACATTAAACGTTCATAAAAACTCTCTCTTCGAGTGAGAAGGTATCAGGCTGTTAGGATACTCGAGGAGGTATAAACATTAGGCGAACGCGTCGCAGTGTTACGTTATACTTACATTGCCTATCTTCTTATTTTAAGAAATAGTTTACAAGTGACGAAACGTCGTGTAGATCTAATATGTCTGAAGTAATGTCCAACATATTACTGGTAATATAAATCATTGTCACAAAGCTTTGAAATATCATAGAAGTGGATGTTATGAAAAGGCTTGCGAATAAGGAAACTGCATTTAACACAGAACATGGACAAATATTGTGATAACTGTGATGAAATATCGGGCTCGGTAGCGACAGGGATATAGCTGATCCATTGTGTATTAAAGGAAGAGACCATTTGGGAGACCTGAGCATAGATTACAGGCTAAATTAAAATGGATCTTAAAACAATTCGGTTAGGAGGGCGTGGACTGGTTTGATCTGGCTCAGGACAGGGATAAGTGGTGGGCTGTTGTAGACACGGTAATGAACCTTAGGTTTCCACAATATGCGGGGAATTCCTTGACTAGCTGAGGAAATATTACCTTCTCAAGAAGGACTCTGCTCCATGGTGCTCGTCAAATAAGGTGGGCACCTAGAATTTTTCATTTGGGGGGGGGGGGCTGACCCTGAGGCTATATATATTTTATGTTTGATTTTAAAAATTGTCATAAAAATAATTTCGTAAATATAACATAACACTGTCTGCAACTGCATTGATATACATACAAATATAACTACATGTTCCATAACTCAATCACAGTGTCCAATCTTTTTTTTAATTTTATTGATTTATTTTTGAAAATTCTAATGTACTAGTCATCTGCCGATTTCAGTGGCTGATTTCGGCTGCAGGGTAAATCACGTAAAACTTTTGATATCGTGCCTACAAAATCTGTCTTTTAAATTTCGGTTTTGGGGGTTTGGGGGGGGGGGCTGCAGCCCAGCGCCCCCCCCCTAGGGTGCGTCCTTGCGTCATATGTTCACTGACCTCATGCGAACAGCCTGTACCAGGGAGTTATTCCACCATATCTTGACTCCCCTGCAGCACCTGAACATTACGATTCTCTATCCGACTCACGTCCATTTAATTGCCTATGAACTCGGTCCCTTCTGAATAATGCCCTGGATAAAGTCTCATGGCACAACACACAGTTCAACTCCCCCATTGCAAGATACAATCCTTCACAAATTACTACAATTGCCCACGTATCGAGGAGGTTTTGGAATGCAAATTACTGGATTTCCGTGCATTGTCGATATAAGTCATAGTAATAAACCGCCTCGCGAGCTAGATTGGCTTGCCAATTCGGTTTGTGAAACTCTGGCTGCATTCATTGACACAATATTCTTTTGACGTGAATACGTCTTTAAATTCGGTCCGGTGTAGGGGGGTCTCTACAAAACTCTAGCGACCAAAAAAATGGCAAGATTTGTCGCGCTTATATCTCGTAAACTATAAATGATAATGTAATGATTTAAATTTTGTTGGATAGAGGGTTGATGTCCGTATCTAAAATGGTGGGTAGTGGGGGTGTGCAGCGGTGAGGGGGGGAGGGGTAGCGCTTGCGCGTGAACACTAAAAATGGCGACGCCTAGCGGCGTTTGGGCAGTGTAACTTTGGATTGCGAAGAGATAGGACGTTGAAATTGGTGTCGTTGTGTATAGAATAACAGGATCTACAATATTATTTAGCAATAATAACCGATAAAATAAAATTTGTAAAGTTATAAGCCGATAAGTGTGCTGAGTTGAAGACAATTTTCATAATGTCGAAAAAATTGCAAAGGAAATATGAACAGAAATGTAAGAGACGTATATCATTGGAAAGAAAAATTCAAAAGAAATCAGAAAAGCCCAAATTGACTAATGCCGAACGATGCAGATTGTATAGAGAGCGTAAGAAAGCCGAGCGCGTCAACGCCGGCGCGAGTACTTCGAGTGCGCCGCTACTATGCCATATGTATCTTACTTCTCATATCATCGGCCTTTGATAAATAAAATTATACTTCACTTATAACCACCAAGACTTTATTCATTTACATATTACCCTTCCTCTAATAACACAAAGACGGATTCACGCCTTAAACGATTGCGGTTGTGTCCCCGTACACAAGCAACGATTTTTATGGACTTTGTCCATCGCCTAATACTTTAAGGAATCACATGACGTTTCGGAGGCCGACTCTGTTTCCATTTTTAGGCAAGGAAAGCAATACTCTGGTGGACCTCTTAAATAGAGCTATTCTCAGTCACTGGGCACCATAGAGAATAGCTCTACCTATGGAGTCCACCAGAGTATGTGCTTCCGTTGCCTGAAGACGGAAGAAGAGCCGGCTTCCGAAACTTTGGGCTTCTTTAAAAAAAACTAGACATGGACAAAGCCCTAAATAGAAGATTGTATGGGCCATACACCATCGTCCATCGTCAAAGCCCTATAGTGTTGAATTTGGCTGGATTCTACGGCATGTGATCATGACACTCTCAGCACAAAGTGCAATAAAATGACTTGTTAATTTAGACAGCTACACACAACGTGAAATACGAAACACTGTAGCTGCTTATGTCGTCATGTTTACGCAAATTTACAGCAGTGACTTTGCAGTAAATCTTTTGATAAGCCGTTTGAAACTGCGTTTCTCCAACGAACGAAAGAAGTAAAAAATATGTAACTGTATTCCGGGCAGCTACTCAAAAGCCTACACACATTAGACAATTTTCAACACATTCACAAGTTTCCCACTCTATTAATAGCGCATATCCAAAAATTTCTTCCTCAAGAACGGAACGAAAACCCGGCTTACGCCCCATTTTGAAACGGGTGGCTTCAAAAGTTTTAGAGGGAATATAATAAAAAATATAGTGCATGTTCGGATATGAAAATGGACCATTTTCTTCCTCAATACTGCATGATATCTTCATTAACCCAACATTTAAGTCGGTTGCTGAAGATACCAAAATATCTTCCTTCTTGTATCGAAAGTAAACATGCCATAGCTGAAGACATTAGTCGCCGCATTCCTACCGCTAAGGTCTGGATTCAGTCCCAATGCAGTCCATGTGGAATCTGTGGTGAAAGACGTGGCGCTGGGGCAGGCTTTACCCCGGTACACCAGTTTAGCCCTGTCATATATAATTTCATCAAAGCTCCGCATTAAGCCATCATTACGAGGCGGTACAGCAGCCCGTGTGATACTGCAGTACCATGGGGCTCCAACCACATTCATACAAATAAAAACATCCACACAATTTTTGAGGATACGATTGGTTTTCCAGTGCCTCTATCGGTGAAACTTAATCTAAATAAAATTACCCCCCAGCTGACATGTAAATGCAGTATTTACATGAAACAGTTCAGATAAAGCCAATGTCAATACGTCACACAGCGATGAATATCGCAAGGACTGCATAACTACAGAGACCAACCGACGTTCAAAGCCTTTAGTTTCCACACAAAACACGCACTACACGGAGGGAACGCAACTCACTTCTCGAAAAACAGTCGCAGATCACATTACTATCCACCAACCAAAAGAATATCCATGTTGGGGTTGGCTCTGGTGCGGTGCGGCGATCTGTTGACTATACGAGTACAATAGAGAGCTGCTATTGGTGGGACCGATGCTGAGCGACACCACACATATTGCGAAAGCGCACATATGGTATCCCGAGCAGGGTTTTATCCTGGCTGGACAGTATTCTTCCACACTGTTTCATGATTTCATTGGCTGCCTAATCTACAAGAAATTACCCGAAGCTTCTAGCCCTAAGCTTCATTATATGTAATTGTAACTATAGGTTAGTTTCATAATCTACAGAGCCAGTTTAACTCAGAATGCAAACAAGAAAGCATAAAATTAACTCCTTACTGTTGCCCATATGTACGATGGCGGAAACTCTCAAAGCGATGTGCAGGTATTGCAGAATATTTTATAGCATTCGAATCCTTAAACACAATCATTTTTTAATTACGTAAGCAAACTTTTTTCCCATGGCGCAAAAGCCCCTAGTGGGCCAGGGCATCCTCATAATCGAGGCTTCACGATCACACTCAGACATACCACATTCGGTAGAATTCCCCTGGACGAGGGATCGGCCTGTTGCAGAGAATTCTACATGACAATATACAATATTCATAAGAGACACACATCCATGCCCCCCGGCGGGATTCGAACCCGCAATCCCAACAAGCGAGCGGCCGCAGACCCACGCCTTAGACCGCGCGTCCACTGGGATCGGCTAAGCAAACTTTACTGTCTTAATATCGGTTCTATTTCTTCTATACACTGTATAAACTATATTTTGTTACCGATAAGGAAGCAAGCATATGATCGGCGAAGACCACTTCCGATGTTTGTAACACAATAATGGACTGAGTGAAAAGAAAGAGACTATCAATCGGCGCTGCGTAACATCACAGAAGAGCGAAGATCTCATTTACACCGCGGCGGAAGCTTGAAATCACAGACGCAGGCTCCATACAAAGTGACTCAGAGCGGTATAATGTATAAATATTTTGTGCTCCCTTTCACAGAACTACTCTACCAGCATTTGTAGTTCACTACGAAATTAAGTTCGGGTGGTCAGTCTGTGTCTGTGCTGGCCAATGACACTCCGACAGCCGAGTAAATGCGGAAACTGACCGGTGAGTGAGTGAATCTCCATTATTTAGCCTGGCCGTGTCATGTACTGACATTACCAGCAGACAACAGATTGATAACAACGCAAATACTGTAGACCCTCGAATGAAGGGACTGATAAGGGGAGTGTGTGGTCCGATAATTCCGATTGTCCGGTACTTCCGAATTGTATATATATATATATATATATATATATATAGCCTGAAACGTCGCCAAAACTTTAATGTAGTACTTCGCAAATTAACAGTCACGACCGCTAATTTCACTTATTCCCTCTGCGTACGAAAATTTTGGAAGCAACAGCTTTCGTCCGTTATTTCCGAAATCCGTACATAAGAGGTCCGTTAATTCGAGGGTCTACAGCATTACGAACTGAACAAGTCCTGCTCTACACTGTATCAAGTTAAAGACAACAGTAAACCTGTCAACACATTACACTGCACCTTCCCAAACGTCACTCCTGACGTGAAGCACACTTGATTTTCAACAAATCGCCTGGAAGCTCCAAGTCTGAAGTCGATATAGAACTTAATACACTTACAAAGTGCTTACAAACAGCGATCGAATATGTGGGAATAACTCAACGCATGGGCAATCAATCAAGGAATTTTGTACTCTGATAGAGAATGTAACTTGGTACTTCCAAAAGGCAGGTCAGGCACTAAGTTTAACTGAACGCCTTACGGTTATGTGTCCCACAGACGTTCGTCAATAAATCACAAGTACGTCCTTCCTTCTCTAACTGATTATTACTGGGCCAATGACATTTCGCCGTGAACCCTGACGGTTCATCACTGCCACCAGAGTGGCACAGGGTCTTTCCCCTCATCCCTTTCAATCCATGTCACAACTTCAGAGATTACTCAAACATCCGTTTTAATATTATTGCCCGAGAGGTGTATAAACTTTGTGCCCCCGTCATTTGGCGCAGAAAATGACAGGAGCTTTACCTGCCGAATTCGCTTTGATCTTCCAAGAACCAATAAATTGCTCAAAGGCCCTCGTTTCCCAGTAAAATCAGAAGCAACTCTGCATTTAAATTGAAAAGCTGTATGCTTGCTGTGAAGCTGCTGCACCCCTCCGCCCCCCCCCCCCCCATCCTGACCAACATTATTATAAAGTGGGCTCAACCGAGTAAACAGATACTACACACGGATCACTTGTCACGAACCCTTTAGCTGCAGGAATAAAGACAAGCTGACAAAATCGGGCTGCTAAGAGACAGAGAACACCTCGTCACTCCATCCACCCAACTTTCTATATAAAATCCCTCCATCCATCCATGAATTAACGAATCCCGTTATTCTAAACTCTCCCCGCCTCGCGACATACAACAATATATTTCACAACCTCACTGTAAAGTTGTGTGGGTACAAATGTGTGTGTATGCACATTCGTATGTGTGCATGTGTGCACCTAATGTAAATGTATATGTATGTATGTTTATGTGTGTATAATATGTATGTACACATTAATATATATATATATATATTGTTTGCATACATAAACAGAGTTCCAGTTTCGTTGTGTATTTCACTTATATAATTTTTCCACATAATTCATAGAAATTTTTAATTAACAACATTAGGCAAACAACTAATAAATTGTAAAATGTCAGAAATACAAAGTTGTAGCACTGAATTTTTATATTATGAAGAAAAACAAAGCAAAGCATGTAAACAAAGCATTGGGAGCAAAATTAAAAGGTCTGGAATCCTAACGCATACGTGGGCCAAGGTATTCTACATTCCTCTTAGTATTATTATTGTTATTGTTATTTTAAGTAATGTATATATACTTTCTGCACAGTATCTGTTGAATAAAACTATAAACTGTCGCACCTTTGCCATGTTTGTAACTGATATACGGAATTTCTGGACGCATTTCTGCTCAAATTCCATGCCAGATATACCTTGCTTTATACTCGTTCGCTCATTACCTGTCACCGATAAATCGAAAATTAACGAAGCTAAATAAAATCACCGAAATGAGGTCTCAGAAAGAAGCCTCATGGATCGACCCCCTACACATCTACTCCAAACTCTTTAAGACTCGCCCCTCCAACGCACTTCCATGCATTCCTCTCCAGTCGTCTGGCCATTTTGTTCACAACACTGTTGGTACTGACGACCACGCACATGATAGCCTTGGATAGCTACAAGCGCTTTGGGCTGGCAGACATAGGCCAGGAGGGAGGCAGAGGAACAGGACAGTCGGCAGAAATTTGGTAGGCCCAAGCGCCATCATCACCTGCATCCATGGGACGCCTTGCCTTGGCCTTACTATAACCAGTCCACATATCCATCCACATGAGAAAGCGCCCACCGATCCATTCTTCAAACCAGTCATCCAGCAACTCATGGCTCCATCCCCAGTGAATACTGTATAGGTCTATTTCTCATGAGGAAGCCCGACTGGCGGTGCGCGTTGCACCACTGTGTCCTGCAAAGCGAACTGCCGTTAATAATACGAATCCTTCTATATCCCCGCCGATCCCCGTAACCTTTTTGTAGCTGACAGGCGACAACCCCCGAAGCATTGAAAAGATCGGTCATTTCTTTTGGTTCGGTGGTCCTGAAATATAGGACCGTTTGACAGCTAATGACACAGACTGAGGCATCAAGAAACGTCTTTGCCCTACATTTCCAATTCACGCCACCAATTCCTACTCTTTCACATCCAGTTTAATATCAGACTGGATATTAAAAAAACAGGTTTAAAATTTAAGGGCTTACATAGGATTCAACTGGCCAATACGCGCCTGTAGAATTAAAATTAGACAAAATGTCATTCAGGAGATAACTGCGGTCTTTATGCTTCTGTGATACTAAATGTATAACATCGGAATAACTGTAATATCCGAGGCCCACCAGAGACAGTTTCGCTGTATGTAGCGAGACCACAAGTCATTTCATTAAATGTTCAAAGTGACGAGTGCCAACTGCCGGAATGTAATTATGCACAGTGGTTACACTTTGTTCACCGGAAACATTCCGAACACGCAGGCACTTGATTCATTGGCGTGCCGAATTGCACACAGACACCGGCGCACACCGACTGCCCAACTTTTGGTTCAGCAAAAGCAGAATGGTCGAAAATCAGGCGACATTTTGAGGAATGCGCATAAATAATATGTAGGAAACTATGTTGTAAATGAAGCAGCTGATACTGTTAACCTTTTAAAGCCTGCCGGTTACTTGAAGCACCGACAGGTTTAACATTCAAAAATTGTATATTCTGTCGACACTGTATTTATATGTGTTGTATTTATCTAAAAAGACAGTGACTTCTGTCCCATATAACATAAACTGATTGGTTTTTTTAACCGAGGTGAAAAGTGTTTACTGCGCGGTACGTGCTGGGTCTTTAAAGTTTACTCTTTGTTTTTAAAGGGTTAACGTTTATGTTTTATGATCATGTAAAGTAATAAAACCAAAATACAATTGCTTGAGAAGTAAGTTCTCTGGAAGTATTGAACCTAAGGAGGGTTAAGTAAGGATATTTTATTCAGTAATGATTTACCTAATGAAGCTATCAGTAGTTTAGTCAATTGTCCTTCGAATGGTCTGTTCATCAGTAGAGAGGTGTACCAGTCCCAGGCGCCTGGTCGCAAGAGCAACTAAAGTTCTCTATACTGGGGCCTAATATTGTCAGCATAATCACTGCGGTCTTTTGCTTACGTACAAAAATATGTATCAGTTCACATGCACCGAGCAGCAAGCACAGAGTTCCAACTGGTCACTACAGAACTGTGGGTCCTCAGAATGGATCCTGCTTCAAGTCAACCTTCTGGCTACTACAGAGTGAGCGCAAAGTCTCTATGCACGTGACGTAAGTAAGAGGTAAGTTAGTGTGGCAGTCACAGTGTTCAGTACTTACGCTTACAATACGTGCTGAAAGTGACCCACATGTTCGTGTGACGGAGGTCACGTAAGTCACCAGAAGTGTTTCACGTATGGGACGTGCCCACTTGCAACACGGTGCAGCGCCCTTCTTGCACGATTGAACAGGAATTTTTGGCTCATTCTGTAGGATACAGAAGTGGCTCCTAGGTTTTTGGAACATTTGTGGACATCTGCATGGCATAATGGTAAACTTTGTGGTTTGCTTACTTGGCACACGTCACTGTCAGATGCGTCAGAATCAGAAACATCACTGCCAGAATCTGGGTCCAGAATCAATTCAATAATACCGTCTATATTCAATCTCTGTCGCTTTGTAGTCGAAGCCGTAACTTGTGCAGTGTCTGTGGAGACTTATAACAAGAGTACCACAATGCAACAGGAAGAAGGTAGTACAATCTGATTCACAGGGCTAAAATTGTAATATGAAGAATGTACAGACCTCATCAAAATTGTCTGTCACATTTCGAACACAACCAGGTATTTTCTTATAAAGACTGAAGGCAGGAGTAAAAAATTAAAAAAAAAACAGAAAACTTCGTGTAAAAATGTGGTGTAATAAAGACCGATACAAACTGAAATATCACACATCCGTGTGAGTGTAAATATATTCATTCTTTTAAAAATGCAGGTTTTGTTTGGACCTTGTCACGTTAGAAATCTAATTTATACGATTTATTCCTAAATCGCTGCATTTCGGAAATTAAATGTCTATGCTAAGCGAAAAATAAAACCTCAGGCCGGCACGAGATACTCTGGGCATAAAACACCCGTCCGCTAAAGGGTAATATATAGATTTGATCTCACAACATGGTTCCACTAGCGGAACACTAACACTGACACTAATACCGTGGCACCTATCTGCAAAACACACTTTCAAATCTCTGCCTTGTCACGCGTGTCCTGTTCTGCATTCGGTCACGCTCTGCAAATGAGGCGCGTACACTGTCTACTGATCCACAAAGTACATTCAGGGTGTCTACATTACACTGTTAATAATTTACATCATGGGTCGCCAACCCGCGGCCCACCTGGTTGTATTATGCGGCCCGCGGCCACATTTATAAATTATGTATATAATACAAAATTACACAATAATTTAAATGGTTACTTACAACACTTACTGTAATTTTTCCACTTTCGGCCCGCGAACGAGTCCACAGTAACTCTTGTGGCCTTCTCCCATAAAACGTTCGGAAGCCCATGTTTTAGAATAACTTGTTCTGGTATGTGGTATGATAGGAGCACACTAGCAGTAGAAATTATTTATTTTGCAAGCAATAATTTCGTGACACAATGTCATCTATGCTCGCACTGCCTGATACTGGACAGCCCTCCCAAAATGAACAGCGAATGAGCGGTCGTGTCTGCGAAGTTTCTGTCCCCCCAGCCATCCACCTGTTCGCAAACTTCTAGTTCAAGTAGTCTTCAAGTACTAGGCGCAGCAACAAGGCTCACTCATTTGAATATCCCAGCTGCTTTGCTTTATTTTGAGCGTCGCGAGGTCTAGCATTTGAAACTGCAGCGAACTGAGGTGACACCAAGCATACCGACTACAAGGCGATCACGAAGTAGATATACACTATAATGCTATCACTCACAATATTTTCTAGTTTTCCCATTTCATATTGCTGTCCTTACATTCCCCCACCCCAAATAAAAGAAGTTTCTGACGTAGAAGGCACAGACCACCATTAAAGTCTTCCTTTCGTTTTATGCATTGTTAAAGGAAGAGGAAAGGCGATTCCTAAAAAAGAATACACGTAGATTAAGGGAATTGGTATAGAGAATTTGAAAGTATGAACTTTAAAGAAAAGGATGAACTTCAAAATAACAAAGACGATAAATTATGAACGGCGAACAAAGCCAGGCTGCCTGCAACTTAGTTTACAAGAGCGGAAACTACGTTCATTTGTCACACCTGTCGTCTGCCTTGCACATGTCACTGCTTCATTTGTAGGAATAGGAATACAGCCGGTCTGCTTCACCCAGACGATCACTTGGTGCTTGTTAAAATGCTGCGTATTCTAAATGTGTTGCTTTCCCATACGTTCGGCTCAGCACAAACGGTCATTATCTGGAGACAGACTTTGCATATAAGTTATGCCTCTAGGGGTTACAAACTCACGACCTCAGTACTGAAACCTTCCACGACTGCACTTTTCCTTGACCATTCGATCATTTTGACAGCAGACTATTCCTCAGATTGATTTACATTCAAGATAACAACCAGGTGTCTTCAGGCCGGTATTTGCAGATTCACAGACTTCTTGTCCTTGACAACTAGAGCATATTCATTCATTCTGCAGTCTGTCTTACGACAGGTCCATAGCCTCTTTCAAAGCGAGTTCTCCACAGAGTGCGATCTAGTACTTCCTCTTTCAATACTCAGTATCCTCTCTTTTCATTACGGTCATCCAGTAGCTCATTACGTCATCTTCCTTGTCTTCCCGCCATTTATATTCTGCCCTCTATCTTTCCTTCAATAACGTCTTTCAGAAGGCAGTTTCTACGCAATATGTGACCAATCCAGTTAGCATTTCTTCTTTTTATTGTACGTACGATATTCCTCTCCTCCTTGACACTATGTAATACTTCTTCATTTCTCACACGATCGGTCCAAACGATCATTTCTATCCTTCTCCAGCACCACATTTCAAAACTTTCCAGGTATTTCTGATGCACTTTCCGAAGTGCCCAAATTTCAGCACTATACAAAGCTATACTCCAAATGTAGCACTTTACTAGTTTCTTCATGTAAGACATATGTACCACAACTATTATTGCGCCCCTTCTACGATCCTATAATATTTTCAAACCGATTTTAATTCACTTCATGAGACAGTCTGTGTGCTATACGTTCAGCGACACATAGACAGTCTGTGTGCTATACGTTCAGCGACACATAGACAGTCTGTGTGCTATACGTTCAGCGACACATAGACAGTCTGTGTGCTATACGTTCAGCGACACATAGACAGTCTGTGTGCTCTACGTTCAGCGACACATAGACAGTCTGTGTGCTATACGTTCAGCGACACATAGTCTGTGTGCTCTACGTTCAGCGACACATAGACAGTCTGTGTGCTATACGTTCAGCGACACATAGTCTGTGTGCTCTACGTTCAGCGACACATAGACAGTCTGTGTGCTATACGTTCAGCGACACATAGTCTGTGTGCTCTACGTTCAGCGACACATAGACAGTCTGTGTGCTATACGTTCAGCGACACATAGACAGTCTGTGTGCTCTACGTTCAGCGACACATAGACAGTCTGTGTGCTATACGTTCAGCGACACATAGTCTGTGTGCTCTACGTTCAGCGACACATAGACAGTCTGTGTGCTATACGTTCAGCGACACATAGTCTGTGTGCTCTACGTTCAGCGACACATAGACAGTCTGTGTGCTATACGTTCAGCGACACATAGACAGTCTGTGTGCTCTACGTTCAGCGACACATAGACAGTCTGTGTGCTATACGTTCAGCGACACATAGTCTGTGTGCTCTACGTTCAGCGACACATAGACAGTCTGTGTGCTATACGTTCAGCGACACATAGTCTGTGTGCTCTAGGTTCAGCGACACATAGACAGTCTGTGTGCTATACGTTCAGCGACACATAGACAGTCTGTGTGCTCTACGTTCAGCGACACATAGTCTGTGTGCTCTACGTTCAGCGACACATAGACAGTCTGTGTGCTATACGTTCAGCGACACATAGTCTGTGTGCTCTACGTTCAGCGACACATAGACAGTCTGTGTGCTATACGTTCAGCGACACATAGACAGTCTGTGTGCTATACGTTCAGCGACACATAGACAGTCTGTGTGCTCTACGTTCAGCGACACATAGACAGTCTGTGTGCTATACGTTCAGCGACACATAGACAGTCTGTGTGCTCTACGTTCAGCGACACATAGTCTGTGTGCTCTACGTTCAGCGACACATAGACAGTCTGTGTGCTATACGTTCAGCGACACATAGTCTGTGTGCTCTACGTTCAGCGACACATAGACAGTCTGTGTGCTATACGTTCAGCGACACATAGACAGTCTGTGTGCTATACGTTCAGCGACACATAGACAGTCTGTGTGCTATACGTTCAGCGACACATAGACAGTCTGTGTGCTATACGTTCAGCGACACATAGACAGTCTGTGTGCTATACGTTCAGGGACACATAGACAGTCTGTGTGCTATACGTTCAGCGACACATAGACAGTCTGTGTGCTATACGTTCAGCGACACATAGACAGTCTGTGTGCTATACGTTCAGCGACACATAGACAGTCTGTGTGCTCTACGTTCAGCGACACATAGACAGTCTGTGTGCTATACGTTCAGCGACACATAGACAGTCTGTGTGCTATACGTTCAGCGACACATAGACAGTCTGTGTGCTATACGTTCAGCGACACATAGACAGTCTGTGTGCTATACGTTCAGCGACACATAGACAGTCTGTGTGCTATACGTTCAGCGACACATAGACAGTCTGTGTGCTATACGTTCAGCGACACATAGACAGTCTGTGTGCTATACGTTCAGCGACACATAGACAGTCTGTGTGCTCTACGTTCAGCGACACATAGACAGTCTGTGTGCTATACGTTCAGCGACACATAGACAGTCTGTGTGCTCTACGTTCAGCGACACATAGACAGTCTGTGTGCTATACGTTCAGCGACACATAGACAGTCTGTGTGCTCTACGTTCAGCGACACATAGACAGTCTGTGTGCTATACGTTCAGCGACACATAGACAGTCTGTGTGCTCTACGTTCAGCGACACATAGACAGTCTGTGTGCTATACGTTCAGCGACACATAGTCTGTGTGCTCTACGTTCAGCGACACATAGACAGTCTGTGTGCTATACGTTCAGCGACACATAGCTTCCTAGACGTAAATGTTTGATAATGTCTCTGGATGCCTACATTCAGGCGTTAGTGTTTCCATCGCCACAAAATTCATACAGGTCATAATGTTAGGGGTATAAATTTATGAAACCTGTAGAATATCAAGGGTTAAAATATGATTATAGACACACACACACACAGATAACACACAGCTTGCTTCAATCTGCACTTGCATTCAGATGCTTATCTAAACGCAGAAAGTTCTGAAACCTGAATTTGTTTACGCTTTCTCGGTAGGATTCCACCTCAGGAAAGCTTGCTTGAACACTTCCTTGTGAGAAATGGAACCTGCACAGTGGGAGACAGGTATCGACATCAAAGAACCAACCTTTCTACTTCAAATTAATCTGGTTTACTTGTGTGTCTTCGCGCTTTTGTTTGGACTATGAACCAGACGTCAAAGGAATATAATAACCATATAAAGACTCACAGTTTCGTTTTAAAAGCATTTTTATTTGTTATCATAAACGGGAACACGCGTCCGTATTTCCACTACATTTCACAGTACTAATTTGGTTTCTACCGAGAAATGTCATTAGTACTGAAATAAAATAAGCACCAATAGAGACGGAATAAAGAATGGGGTGAGATGGAGGAAAAATAATAATAATAAAATGGGATTAAGCGTAGACTCTCTACTGGGTGCTGAAATGATAGATGTTCCTTAAAAAGAAAATGTTCCATTAGAGTAAAGTAGAATTTACTGTACATTTAGTCGAAATCACAAGCTCCATTATCAAAATGAATGGCTCTCTCTCTCTCTCTCTCCTAATTAGGGCAAGCATGCAGGAGTCGGGGGGGGGGGGGGGGGAGGATGGGAGGTAATCCTTTCTTGGACAAAAAGTAATACATTTATTATAGCTGTAATTCAGATTCAGTATGGATCCATAGGCACAAAAAGAACTCATAAAATCCATTCTAATACCCATAAAAATATACCTCTGTCTCTTGAGAAGCTATTTTTCAAGAAGTGCTTTTAACAAAATTTACGTTCGCTTTTATCATAAATCTTGAACAATTTACGGCCGCTCAAACTGATAAAACGTTCTTGGGTAATCAGTGACGTCAGTTCGGAGCGGAAGTCCAAAGGTTCGGAGAATACTTGTGTCCTAAAATGTTTGGCTTTCGCTCCGAAGTGACTCGGCTGATCGCCGAAGATTTCGTTACCATAAATTTCTTACTTACTACATGAATTCTGCATGGCTAACCTAAATAACTCATTCATTTAATACAGATAAACAGTGACAACTACAAGACCACACGATGTGCTATTTTCTGATTCCCCTTCTTAGTCCTGTAACAGAGAGAGATGAAGGGAGGAGGGGGGTGCAGTGAGAGGCACTGTATATGTTATTATTGTGGGGGGGGGGGGGGGAAACCGAACATTTACTGCTTTAAAAGTTCACAAGCAGAGCCCGCTCGTCCTTCAGGTAAAGTTACCTAGGCTGGGAACAAGGTAGGCGTAAAGAGTTGGGAAGTGACGTAGGTAGCGCGCTGGAAAGCGTAGTGTTGGGAGTATGCAGCAGACGAAAGAAGTTGAGCATTTCGGCTGAGTTTGGAGTTTGGGGGCAACATCACAACGAAATTTTGATCGTCGTGAGAAGGCTGCATGGGAAGCATAAAGTGCAACGTCGATTTTGGGTACAAACTCAGCATTTGCTGTAGGGCTGAGGAAAACCACAACAAATCTTGCTAGATTAGAGGCTAAATTTAACCCGAATTATATGTGACGGTAAAGGTAAACGTAAGGCTTTCCCGTAACAAGTCATGAACACTCGGCGAGGGGATGTAATGTTGAGCTTCCATCCTTACTTTGACATTCGGCACAACTAGGACGGCAGAGCTGTCAGCTCCAGGCGCCGGCCGCACTTTATCCCTAAGGAAATTTCTTGGTACACATTTCTGTTAGAGTCTGAGTAGAACCTGGGCTACTGAATGTGGACAGAAGGAATAGGACCCTACCGGGGATAGAACCCGTAACCTCCCGTCTTGTGGCGCAGTGCCTTAACCAACTGCGGTACCGCTCGCACCCGTTGATTCTGGGTAGGGGACTAATTAATGTTTGTTCTGAGATCCATATAAAACACGTAAATACACTGAGTGGGCAGAATGTAGAATTTTTTAATGTTGTACCTGGTGGTACCGATCCCAGTGGCCGCACGGTCCAAGGCGTGGGTCTGCGGCCGCTCGCTTGCTGGGATTGCGTGTTTGAATCCCACATGAGGCACTGATATCTGTCTCTTACAAACGTTGTGTGTTGTCAGGGCCGATCCCTCGTCCAGAGGAGTCCTACCGAGTGTGGTGTGTTTGTGTGTGACCTCGAAACCTCAATAATGACGCGGCCTAGGTCCGAGAAAGGCTGTTGCGCCACAGAAAAAAAAAAGCCTGGTGGTACGTATAGTAACCGATAGGTCCTAAAGAGTTAATTAGAAAATCTTAATGTGTAAAACGGAAGGACTTTCGCTGTGGCTGTTACACTGTGTTGGCGAAGTTGTGTTCATGGTATTAACAATGACGGCTATGCAAATTCGTAAAAGTGAGCTGACGTCAGAAGACGCAGCTTCAGGCCAAAATGGACATGCAGCAACTACTGCGGCAAACATCCGACACATTTATAGCAAGGCCAAAGTTCATGGTTACTGGCTGAACACTCAAGCACACGGAACGTACTGCATGTCACTGCAATTATACAGTTAGGCAAAGCGAGTTATTTCTTGCCACGACACTTAGAGACAATAGCGTAGTTACTCTGCATTTCCCACGGTCGTGAAAGCTAACACTGCAGACTTGTGGGATGTGAAGACGTGTAGCCTTGTAGATTATAATTAATATTATTAACCAACGTTTCGTACGAATATTCTGCCCCCTCCTTCAGAATAGAAAACATATTGCAGACTACACGCCGCCAAGTTACAAATTACAGCACTCCTTATTTACCTACATCCTTACCGGAAATACTAGTAAAGTGCTACATTTGGAGCATAGCTTTGTATGGTGACGAAATTTTGACACTTCTGAAAGTAGATCAGAAATACGTGGAAAGTTTTTAAATGTGATGCTGGAGAATGGATAAGATCAGATGGGCCGATCGTGTGAGAAATGAAGATGTATTACACAGAGTCAAGGAGGAGAGGAATATCGTACATACAATAAAAAGAAGGAAGGCTAACTGGATTGGTCACATCTTGCGTAGAAACTGCCTCCTAAAACACGTGATTTAAGGAAAGTTAGAGGAAGAAGACGTGAGCAGCTACTGGATGACCTTAAGGAAAAGAGAAGTTACTGCAAATTGAAAGAGGAAGCACTAGATCACACTCTGTGGCGAGTTCGCTTTGGAAGAGGCTACGGACCTGTCGTAAGACAGACTACAGAATGAATGAATACCCTTACTAATTTTTTAAACAATTGTGCGAGATTAAATTGTAGATACGTTTCTGACGTCCAGTTTTAAAACGTCAGTTGTTGTCTCTCGGTATACTTAACGATGCCTTGCTACTCGCGTCCAGTTTTAAATGAGGCGCACGTAAATGGTGGATTTTTTTTCGGGTCTGTGAATGGAAGCGGCCATTTTGTTGGACAGTAATCATATTAAATGAATGCTCCATCATTATTTGACGACGCACTTCGACAGCAAAAACTGTGCCTATAATATTCAACACAACTGGGTATGACCTTGAATGGTAAGCATGTAAGAAATTTGAAGAACCCTTACACTTACACACACACACACACACACGCACACACACACATATATATATATATATATATATATATATATAAAATGGCACCAAAAATGCACTTAAGTACACTAAAATTAGTTTCATATACAATAAACTCCTACATGTTTCGGCCAATAATGTGGCCATCTTCAGGGATATAAAATACATAGGTCAGATACATTAAATGTATAAAATGAAATCACAAAAATATAAAATATGTCAGAACCAATGCAAAGGTGTAATTACAAACATATGAACCACACTGTGGTTTACAGTACAATCTACAACAAGACAATTTCTCTCGGATGGTGACTTGCCATGCGATATCAACACATTCTTATCGCATTAACTCATATTTATGTACTTTTGAATTACTGGTTCGTATGATTGTAACTTCACTTTTTCATTGCTTCTGATATGTTCATATTTTTATAATTTCATTTTATACTTTTATTGTATCTAACATTTGTATTCTATATCCCTGAAGATGGCTACATGATTTGGCGAAACGTATAGGACGTCACTGGATGTATAAAACCAATTTTAGTATACTTGAGTGCATATGTTGGTGCCATTATTGTATATATTCGATTAATGCACGGATCATGAATAACAGGAAACCATTTGACCATTTGCCTGAGGGACTGAGAAAATACAAGAAAAACCTCAGGCTGTCCTGTCCTCGGCATGACATTGAAAGTCCGTGCATCGAGCACATGTCTGCGGCAGTATAAATATAAACTTAAATTAATGTGGAGCGGCTAATGAAGTAAAGATGAGGGTCCAGCTGCATGGCCTGACACATCCGCATACATTAAAGCTGACAGATTTAGAGGCGCTTTTCGCAATGAGTTTTAAGCCCTTGTCCACGTGATGTTCGAGATGTAAAAGTCCGGTCAACTACGACGAATATCCAGAACATCTTAAAGTGTGTCTACATAAATATGTAAGATAGCGGAGTGGTGTCGTTAAAACACGAATACCCCTATGATACTCTAAGCTGAAAGGCTTGTTAGGCGTGGATTACAAGGGGCTACTTTACAGCGAGTTCACTAGCAGCTTTTACACTCGCCTTGTCTAAGTACAAAAGCGAAAAAACTCGCAGGCAAATAAATCCGAGCGAATGAAGTTGAAGTCTGTTCAACTTTGCTCGCTACACGCTGGCTAGTGTACTGTCCCGCTTGTAAAGTCGCTCAGTGTAATTGATACGGCTAGTAAGTAGCTTGTGATAAAACACTAACATTCTTCAGTTTATCTGTGAGATGTCGAAAGAGCTAGTAGCTGACTGTCCAGCGTTTACATTCCTACGTGTAACAGGCGTGATGACTAGCTAACTCGCTGCTCGCTCACTAGCTGGCAAGTGAACTCGCTGGCGAGTAGAGTGTAAAAACAGTCCAGTGTAATCCCGCCTTAGCCTCTAATGCAACATTACTTATAACATTCTACAGTCCAGTCGACTTTCGATGATTCCTGGTATCAGAGCTCGGCGCAGTCCACCTTAACCAGCATTGGACAACAGTCAAGTTCTTACCAGGCGCGTTGTCAATTGTGCGTTTTTGCTGTCACTGTTTCGCCGCCAGAAAGTTCCTAGCTTCGCTTGTGTGAAAGTTACAACCCTGCAACTGCACCCTGCCGACGTTTGGAAAAGGAATGACATGACAAGGGCGCTACATTCTTCTGTCCTATCTATGGGAAGCGCAGGCAGGATCAGGGATCTCAGACCGCGACGAAACTGCAGGCTTCAAGACGATATGAAAGCGTCTCTGACGTACACTTAAAAGTCGGGACACAAAACGACATTTCGAAAAATTATGAACGAGAAGACTGGGGTACCGCTAGCGTCATATGTGTTTATACACTCAAGCTACTTCCTTTCCTTCCTAGTTTGGTTTCTTCTACTCATGACCAGCATAGAAATACACTTCACTCAAGCTCAGTTTCTCATCCTCGGAACACACATTGAATTACGACGCAATCAGCAGATACAGCACAGCGGTGCCTCATGTTCCCAAGCACAAGATGGGCAGACAGCAATCATGTCACCTGTACGTCAGGCACTGTTTGTCACGGCTACCATTACTGCAATTTGCTTCACAGAAATCGTCACTAGACACGTGGAAGTTCTCCGCGCCCCAGTGTTTGCCAGTGATAAGATGCCACGTCATCAAGCTGCTGCAAGTGGCCAACTACTTCGCCGAATAATCGGGCCTCTTTGGGGTTCTTCAGCATATTTTTCTTGTATTTGCGGAACATCCGCATAGGTAGCCAACATTTCGCAGCTCCGTTACTCTTTTAAGAACACTGACTGTGTATTACATCAGAATAGGCTAAAACTCCGTGCATTTGATTTGGCAGTTTTGCATTTCGGGGTCTAATACCTACTACTTAGCTGCTTAGTCAGTCAAAATATTTGTTAGTTCGTATTTCAGTCGATTAGTTGTTTGATCAGTTAATCAGTTATTCGGTCGGTTTATGCTCTTGGTTGTTGCAATAATCAGTTGCCGCATATTGCCCGATTCACACTAGGGACAGTCACCTTCCAGTCAAGAGTCGGTCAGATATTCTTCACTCTGTTGCAATGGCAGTTTTTCACTAGCGATCACGGTGAAGGCACGGTACGGTCACGAACAGATGCAACTGAATACAATATTTACCGTGACCGCGAGCGGATAGTGAGATAGTCTGAATGTTAGTAGCATGGTTGAGGCCTTCGCTCTTCTGAAATGTTACGCAGCGTAGGTGGTAGTTTGTTACCGACGTTTCGGGACAGCCTATCGATCCCATCTTCAAGGTCCAAGCAGTCCTTAAAAATGGGACAGATATGTTGTCCCGAGACGTCGGTAAGCAACTACCAACCTACACTGCGTAACGTCCCAGAAGAGCGAAGGCCTGAACTGCACCGCATGATATCTCGCACATCTGCAGTAGGAATCTGAACGACATTTACACGTTCGCAGAAACAGATGGCAGGCCTGTCTAAAGGGCTTAAAAATCGACAAGCGGAAACCTGTGGGAGGGGCCTCTTTTCGAAATTCGAATCTACCATATTCGGAATAGTTTTGAAGCGGAGCAGAGGTAGTGCTACGTGTCAGTGAAGGAATTTACAGACCAACAGTAAATCCCCCTTTCTGCGGTTTCTACGGGAATTTGTATAGTTTACTACCAATTATCCATTTCCACGTGACAACGGTCTGGCTATAATCCAGGCCGGACAGTCTATACTGCAGGAGCTGCAGCAAACGCCACCGTTTAACGACCATATCGCAACTCACATAACTGATTTCTATTACATACTAAGTACTCTGCATTACAAAGGTCAGAACCCACCACAAGCCTGCCGGAGTCAAACATTACTTTCGGATATCCATCAACAAGAACCATATTACATTAAAACTACGGTAAGGTAAATTTCACCCTAGAACACGCCATGAAGGCCCAGAGGGGGAATAGAGGTATAGCTCTACTCTTTCCTTAACCTCGGCGCTAGATGGGGGTGGGTGGTCAACGCCACGCCCCGGCCGCTTTACCCCCGGGAAAGAGACCCGGTACCCATTTTACAGGAGGTTGGGTAGGCCCCAGGGCCGGTCTGAACGGGTGCTGAAAATCTCGCCCCACCGGGATTCGATCCCCGGACCGTCCAGTTCGTAGCGAGTCGCTATACCGACTGAGCTATCCTGGCCCACATTACATTAAAACTAAAGAAGGTAATTGTAAGGGTAGTTAAAGCAATCCCATCACAGGTCTGGACAGGCCCTTACGGTTCCAGGAGGTTCAGGCCTCCAGATTTCTAGACAATCGGCATATGAAGGTGGTAAGGTTGTCAGCCGTATGCACCGGCCGCCTTTACCCCTCAGGAAATATTCCTGGTACTCATTTCTGTTAGAGGCTGAGTTGACCTCAGGGTGATAGTGCGACAGAAAGGATTATGTAATTCTTTCTTAATAAAGGAGGCGAATGGTCAACTTCAGGCCCCGGCCACATTACCGCCGCAGGAAGTCCCCGATACTCACTGAGTATGATACTCGGGGGGGGGGGGGGCCGTGAAAGCTACTCCTAAAGCTTTGAAGAGAAACATTTATTGCAGCTGCCGGGAAACTGAAAATGATTCCTAAGACGTGCAGCCCGAAAGCCGATCCCGGTGGCCGTGCGGTCTAAGGCGTAGGTCTGAAGCCACGTGATAACTGGGAACGACGATTCGAACCCCGCTAAGTGCATGGAAGTTCCTCTTTTATGTTTGTTGTGTGTTGTGTAGGTAGCGGTCTCTGCGACGAACTGATCACCCATTCAGAGGAGTCCTACCGGGTGTGTGTGTCTAATTGGGTGTGATCTAGAAACCTCAACAATGAGGCGGCCTAGACCCGAATTGGGCTGTTGCAACACAAAAAAAACAGAAGTCAAATAAGCATGTAATTAACAAAAACAAAAAGAAAATTATGATAGAGCCTGTCATACAAATCGATTTAAGTTATTTCAGTGAAGGTTTTATAAACTGGTTAATAGAGAGTATCTGTACTACAGTAGGGTGTGATTAGTTAGTTAGGTAATGACGAAATTAGTTGGTTTGTCAGTCAGTCAGTGAATTAGTGAGAATTAATTGCTAAGTAGCCAACGGGCCTAGTCACTTAATAAGTGAATTTGTTTGTACGTTAGTACCTAAATCAGTCACATCCGTTTAATTTTAGCGTTTCACGGACAAGAGAAGTCCTCTGAAGCTAGACATACGTTACGGCGACATTCATCCTACGATTTAACACTTGGAGCTACTCAAAACTGATAAGAGTTCCATGTTTTCGGAGCAGGTGATAGTGCTACTTGAACCTGTCCTGTAGAAGGAATGCTGTAGAAATTGTCAAGGTCTTTGAAGTACTGTGTTGGAAGGGAGGGATTTCTCGGGGGTAGGTCTGTCGGCTAACAGAGGCAGGTGGGGGTCAAAGAGCATGGAAATTTCCATGGAGCGAATGACTGTGAAGGGTTTACGAGTGGCATGTCCAACAAACAGCAGGAGGCTTCAAGGGGGTTGAGGATTGAGACTTAAATCAATTTGCAGTTACAAAAACACGTACTGAAGCAGCAGAAACAGAAAAAAATCAACATCAAAAGAGACATTGCCTGCTACTGCGGTTCCAGGGCAGTTGGGACAGAGGTCCTGTCACCAGGGGTATAGTGGCCTGCGCGTGAAGATGTCATTGTTTCCCCCACTATCCTATTCTACCTAGTACTTTGCATTAAAACTTGTTTTCATCTCTCAGGAGCAGAGCCCTAGTTTATATGAAGGTTTTATAGGGCCTTCTTCAGCACGCCTCTATGTCACTGAGTTAATGGCTAGGATCGGACGAGATTTGAAAGCGAGGGGAACTCGAGTTTAACTGACACGTCAATGAGAACATCCGGCTGGCATTATTCAGCGACACACTCGAGTACTACTACTGCCATCTAAACGTGACATTAGAAACCACCCCTCCACTTGTCGACTTTGATCAGTATCAGGGAATGAAGTCAGGGAACATGAAAGGCCCTCTCTACAGGTGGCCACTGGACTTTTCCTGCAAAATGTAAGGTACAGTTCTGAATACAGCGCGAGACCTACGTCACGTTTGGCCAGGATATGCAGGCACAGTTTCAGTTTATATGGCTCCGCAATTAAAGTCTGTAGTTAAATATAAACAAGACAGGCAATGTACGTACAACGTAACATTAAGGCGCGTTCGCGTAACCACTGTTGCCGTGGAAAAGCAATAAGTATTACATATTCTGAGTGTGTGTCTGTAGCCTTAGTTATCCAGCATGCAAGGCGCATGCGCCGTATTATATTGTAATCTGTGCCCTGTCTGGCCCTATCATATTTTTTCACGTTATCTCACGAAGAACACTATTTTCGGAAAAAATTACTGAACGTAGAATGTGTGCTTTCATTTTCTCTACAACTTTTACCTGAAACATTTCTCATTCTAAGAAGAATTCAGCGAGCTATTATAAATGTACATAGGTCTTCATGTAAAGTACCCATTACTCTTGTTCAATTTTAATGAAACTTGAATTTTCTCGACAGACTTTAAAAAAAACACTCAAATATCAAATTTCATGAAAATGCGTCCATTGGGAGAGGAGTTGTTCCATGCGGACGGACAGACACACAGACGGATGGACGGACAGACAGACATGCAGGCAGGCATGACCAAGCTAATAGTCGCTTTTCGCAATTTTGCGAATGCGCCTAAACACAGATCCGTTAATTGCACTCAGAGAAACAGCGCCTTTAAAAAAGGTCTGATCTGATCGGGTAGAGCTTATGTATTTATTGTTTTGTAGAAAAGAGTTTACAGGAATGGACTTGTACCTAAGGTGGGGAAAAAAAGAACTACAAAGAAATGTTAAATTGATTAATTTTTCTCCGTTCCCAGTGGCCGCGCGGTCTAAGGCATAGGACTGAGGCCGCTCGCTTGCTGGGATTGCGGGTTCGAATCACCCTGGGTGCATCGATGTCTCTCTCTTGTGAATGTTTTGTGTTGTCAGGTAGAGGTCTCTGAAATGGGCCGATCCCTTGTCCAGAGGAGTCCTACCCGGTGTGTGTGTGTCGTTGAGTATGATCACGTGCAACAATAACCCTCTACACCTACAATAAGTAGGTAAAAGTGTCAGACTAAGAAAGAAACAGGAGTAGTTTTTCAAACGGTGCACTTCCAACACTTACAAAAGAAAGAAACACTGTCACGGTACACACAATTAGTCAATATTTCGTTCCAGTTCACTCCTACATGTTTCGACCCATCAGGGTCTTCTTCAGGGAGACATTCATTGAATACAAGTGTTGTTGCCAGGCGGTACATGTCCATATTTTAAAATCCTTAATATAAAATTCCCATGAACTGTGGTTACATATGTGTCTAGTTACTGTGTTATATATATTCCCTACCGACGTCTATTTAACGGAATATAAAGTGTATTAATAATTGTTCATTCTGCGTTTCTGAAGCTCAGTAAAATAATGTTAATATAAATTTCCAGGCAAACATATAATCCTTCAGTCCATTTTATTCTAATTCCTGCTGCATTCAGGTTTATAAAACTATCCATAAACCTTTGTCACATGGGGTTAGAAAATCATTTTTCCATGATTTTTAAGTCGCCATATCATATCCTGGTGGTGACTTGTAACAAATGTTCCTGGGCACTAGACAGGCATTCAGGGATGGTTCTATCCTTTCTTCTGTCATTATACAAATCTGCAGTGCCCGTACTTCTGCGTGTACCAGCTGTTCTGTCCAACTATAACTGTCAGCAGCTAATATCCAACTTTTCTTTTTATTTTTAATGGTCCGACAGCCCCTTGGGGGCCAAGGCCGCCTCAGTTTTCGAGGCTTCACGATCACACTTTTAGACACACCACACTCGGTAGGACTCCTCTGGACGAAGGACCAGCCCGACGCAGAGACCTCTACCAGACAACACACAACACTCACAAGAGACAGACATCGATGCCCCGGCGGGAATCGAACCCACAATCCCAGCAAGTGAGCGGCCGCAGACCCACGCCTTAGACCGCGCGGCCACTGGGATCGCCAATATCCGACTATGTGGCTTTAAATATTTTGGCGCTTGGACCAGATCAACTGCGCATGCTATAGTGAGTTTACTCATGCACTTGAGCATATAAACAGGCCAGAGAGCCATATTTTGCTGTATTAGCTACTTAAACAGCACATCTCAAAAGACAGAGAGAGAGAGAGAGAGAGAGACGTCGCTATGCCAAGTTAATTAATTTTATTGCTCTACTTGGAAAGTAATGCAAACAGATCTTGAGACTTGCAGGAATAACTTAGTAGCTCCTTAATGTAACTTCTTCTTTACAAAATTTCATTTTGACCACTGTGCAACCGCTTCTATAAACTTTACCTTCCAAGACTTTACATGGAGTTGGAAATGAGAACTCTGCCTGGAACGGACAAAAACAGACAAACAATGCACCCAAACTGGAACTCCCTGACATCCCTCTCTGTGTGTAAAGTACAATTTTGCTTACTGCGTGTTCGTTTGCAGAGGAATACTTAGCAGCTTTGTTTGTTCTTTTATGAATATGCTCGGCTGTGTTCATATATTATGTTCGTCCAATGTAGCAAGTTTCTTTGGTCCTTTACAATCATGCGATATTGAGAAGCAACCCACAATAACACTGCGCTCTTTACATCGCATAAAATAATAATAATGATGATAATGATAATAATAATAATAGTAATCAAACGTAACCCCTCACTCTTATGTTTAGTACATAAGGGATTTTAACAATGATTATAAATTTTTACATTACGCTGACGTCACTCGACTCCACACAATCGACAGTTTTTCAGATCAATGCAGTCTCCATCCGGAAGAGTTTGTACGACAGACTGCTGCAGGATTTGTGTCATGATGTAATGAGGCCAAAAGAAGCCGAAGAAATAATGTGCTTTGGAACGCCAAGGCCTGTAATTTGGTACAGAAGTACCAACGTTTCGGAGAAAGCAGGTGTTCTTCTACACAGCAAATATGATTCAGCAGTTTCTTCAACTGTGTTGTTATGCCGTAAGCAGAATAATAAAGGCAGAACGCCCCTCTGAACGGTTTATGACGATCTACCAGACCGCACGGGGTCACAGTCCAAAACACAATAACCTAAAAAGTTTGTCAGGTCGTATAGCATGAGTGAAAGCCTCCTAAGTTTAATTTGTGTAAATATCATCAACAGGGCAGGGGGCTTCGTTTCGGATGTGTCAAACGTTTCTAGTCCTTTTTGGTTGTGGTACCCTGTAGTCGGATAAGTGTACGAGTATACCAACATTTCGGAACAACGTACTGCAGATCGAAACTGAAGATGAAGGTAGCATGTTCTTCCGAAACGCCGATATCAACCCAGACGATGACAATAAGAAAACGGTCAGGCTGGGCTGCATCGCCAAACTGCTTCCCTTACTACGCTAACTGGACAAGTCATCAGAATATGACACCTGTCAAGTTACACTACTTGCGATCCTGTCATAAGCATGGAAAGCAATCTCTGTTAAAAACGCTGAATTCAAGTTTCCGAAGATCGACACTCTTGTTACAATACCAACTTCTACTTACTGCTGAGGCAGAAAAAGCAGAACGTAATAAGAGAATAGAGAAAATTTCATGTTTTGGAAAAAAAAAATGTAAAGCAATAGCATTACAGACCTGGACAGGCCCTGAGGGTTCCAGGAGTCTGAGGCGCCCAGAATTTCTAGACAATCGGCACCTGAAGGTGGTATGGTTGTCAGCCCTACGCACCGGCCACCTTTACTCCCCACGAAATATTCCTGGTACTCATTTCTGTTAGAGGCTGAGTCGACCCCAGGGCCATAGTGCGGCCGAAAGGATTATGTCATTGAAAAATTCCAATGACACCATCGGAAATCAAACCCGCGACCTTCCGGCTTGTAGAACAACTGCGCCACTGCGTGTCCCCTTCATGGTTTGTACAACTCGAATACTGAAGGCCGTGCCATGGCTCAGGCGGTTAGTCGCCGGCCTCCCGCCGCGGAGGCCCGGGTTCGATCCCGGGTCAGTCCATGTGGGATTTGTGGTGGACAAAGTGGCACTGGGACAGGTTTTTCCCCGAGTACTTCGGTTTTCTCCTGTCAATGTCATTCCACCGGTGCTCCATTACTTAGAAAAATAAAAAAAGCTGATCATCTTTCTCTTCATCTTCATCACAGGGTTGCACAAGAAGCCTTAAGGTTGCGGTGCGTCCGTAGCATCTGCTGCGGGACCCTTAAAAAAAACTACTCGAACACTGACATGGTTATAAATAAAGAGAGATATCAAGCCGGAACTGCAACGTTCATAAGAAATGGTACAATTCAAGAAAGGCATTTAGTACACGTGCCGTAGACCGGACGTCAATACGAAAATTAATCTTAGGAGAAATCGATTCCATTGGCTAACAACGGCATCCAAATTCGGCCTTCTACGAATACATTTAAAAAGGTCCGGGTTCCGTAAATTGGCCATTTCTTTATCAAGTAAATAAACATCAGGATATTTAAAAAAGCTCATGATACGGGCATTAATTAGGTGGTAGGTTGGTTGGGTGGTTGGTTGGTTAAGAGCAGTACAGTCATCAGAGAACCAAAATATGATACACGATGTGGAGTCTGATGGAATGATAATTGGTACGGGAAAACTGAAATGCTCAGAAAAACCTACCCCAGGATGATCCAGCATGGACTACCCCTAAATTTAACCTAGGCCCCTGAGGTAAAAAGCAAGCAACTAACCGTGTGAGAAGCCAAGTTGTGACTAACTACATGCAGGGCCGCTTTTACGTACAAGCCAGACAAGCTACAGCTTGGGGCCCTACATTACAAGGGGCCTCAGTGAGGCCGCCTCACTAAAAAAAATCAAATGCATTTGTAAATGAGTTTTGTATAATTAGTTTACTTGTTGTAATTATTATCACAAAAACGAAAGGATATCTGTTACTTCTTTTGTGTTGTTATTATTATTATTGTTATTATTATTATTATTTTAACAACTATTAATAAAAATATATGTATGTAATGTAGAATTTTATACGTACCAATCCACAAGCATGAAAAACTATTAAACCTAAAATTTAGTTTAGTGGGAGGGTCCCATTTAATGCTACAGCTTAGTGGCCACAACACGCTAAAGTCCGTCCCTAATTATATATACTTAATATGGGAACAGAAACAATAGAATTTCGAGAATAAATTCAGAATCATTTTGCTATAATTCAGTACAAAAAAATTATCCTAATGTATACTTCAAACTGCTAAAGATCAGAATAGTTTTACAGAAAATAATATATCTTTTTTTTTTGTGGGTATGAAACTTGGTGTCTTGCATTGAGCAAAGGGCGTATATCACAAGTTTTTAAAAAAAGTGCTAAATCAAGTAATTGTACAGAAATGGAAAGTAATAAATGAGAATATTAGGACGCTGCCTCATAAGGCACTTCGTGATTTACTCGTATGTACACAGGTTACCAAAAATTGATACGATAACACTGGGCAACAAATTTTAACTTTTTTTCGGTTACGAGCATCAAATCCACATTCCTTTATGTAATTGGGTATGCTGAACATGAAAATAGGCCTTAAAATGATGAGTTAGCTACAGTTTCCAAGATTTGTGAAATTTTATAATAACATGTAGCATATTTAACACAATAATACTTACTATTCACTGCTGCCCGTCATCACTTCGGCTAAAGGCGTCTTTTCTTAGCCTGTCTTTTGTATACAAGTTCTGGAGAGTCTCTAACTACTGTCCAGCAATAATCTGCTAACATAACTGGACTCAATTTCCCCTGATAACGATTTTCGATTTCCCCAATGGTCTGGTGAAAGCGTTCACCGTGTTCGTCGCTGACCGCACCGCAGTTTTCAGGGAAGAAATCCAGGTGAGAATGCAGAAAGTGAATCTTTAACGACATATTGCAGCCCAATTTCTGATACGCAACCAACAGGTCCTCCACTATTTCCTTGTAATTGTCAGCCTTGGTGTTTCCGAGGAAGTTATTAGCAACCAACCGGAAAGCATTCCAAGCACACTGCTCGTCACCAGTGATAAGCCGGTCAAATTGTTCATCTCTGAAGATGTCTCGGATTTGTGGACCGACGAAAACACCTTCTTTGACTTTTGCATCACTCATCCTCGGAAATTTATCACGAAGATACTTGAATGCTTGGCCGTCTCGATCCATTGCCTTGACGAAATTCTTCATTAGGCCAAGCTTAACGTGCAGCGGTGGCAACAGAATCTTGCTTGGTTCCACTAAAGACGGATGCAGTACATTCTTTGAACCTGGCTCCAGACGTTGTCTTAAAGGCCAGTCCCTGACCACATAGTGCGAGGCCCTTGCTCGGCTGTCCCATTCACAGAGGAAACAACAGAATTTTGTGTATCCTTGCTGCAGTCCGAGTAAGATGGCAACAACCTTTAAGTCACAACAAAGCTGCCATTTATAGTTATCATAGTTTATGCACTCCAACAGTTGCTTCATGTTGCTGTATGTTTCTTTCATGTGAACTGCATGACCGATTGGAATCGATGGCAAAATGTTGCCATTATGCAATAATACTGCTTTCAAACTCAACTGTGAGGAGTCTATGAAAAGTCTCCATTCATCAGGGTTATGATTGATGTTGAGAGCTGACATCAGACCATCAATGTCATGGCAGGTGACGAGATTACTTTTCATTGAAAAGTATGAAACAAAGTCTTTATGACGTGAACGAAATGTAGACACGCAGACGCCCTCACCAAGTAGATTCCACTGCTGCAATCTTGAGCCCAAGAGTTCAGCTTTACCTTTCGACAAATCTAGATCTCGCACAAGGTCGTTCAATTCGTTCTGTGTTATTCTGTGTGGCTCAGTACATGCTTCATCAGATATAAAATCTGGATCGCTAGAACTTGAGACATTTGTATTACTGCATTCCTCATCTTCATCATCATCTTCGATTTCAAATGAGTCAGGCGGTTCTGGAATAGGTAGATCGTCTCCATGGAGTACCGGTAGTATAGCAGATGGTATATTTGGGTAGCTCAGTTTACACTTTTTCTTCTTCGGCGTTCCATGTTCCAGTGGAGGAACCATGCAGAAATAGCAGTCAGTAATGTGGTTTGTTGGCTCACGCCACACCATGGGTACAGCAAAAGGCATAGAACGCTTCTTGTGATTTAACCAGCCGCAAAGATTTGCCGAACAAGAGTTGCAGCATATGTGTGGAGCCCAGCTCTTGTCCTGATCCCCAACTTTACAACCGAAGTATAGATGGTACGCCTTTTTCACAATTGGAGTTAGAGCACGCTTTTGTGAAGCAAATGTCACTTTCCCACAAACATAACAAAAACTATCTGAACGGTTCACACATTTACGAGGCATCTTAGTTTTCTTCGCGTTAAAAAACAAGATATTGTAACCGAGCACGGATGCAGCGAGAAAGCACACTGAAACTCTAAATACCACGTGGCACACCGTGGAAAAGGCGCGGGAATCCCCGACGATTAGCTAGCGCGACCCGACGCGATCCGACGATGACCGACACCAAGTCACTGCAGTTGCGCTACGCCAGAACCGGCTCAATATATAGGCCTATATAATTTTGTGAATATGCAAGTACACAATCTTAGTGTAAGTATAAGCCTATAGCATAAATTACGGTTAGGAATGGAAATGTAGACCCATTTCAGTCTTTCGTGTATAAACAAAATGTAAGGAAAATAATAAAAATCGGTCACATTAATAAAGGCCTGTTACTTCAAAACAAGAGCTAACAAACAATTTTAAGCATCATATTCGTTCTCAGCGACCTCAAATTAGTTAAGATTAACTAGTTTCAACTCCGTAACATTTTCACTGTTGACCAGTTTAATGCAAGTGGTCTCAAGGGGGGGGGGGGGGACATGTTCATGGCCTGAATGGAGAAAATAAAAACTAGAGAATGTGGTTGGCGAACACCTCTTTAAAAAGGTCCATTTTGAAAAGAGGTAAAGATACATGAAAACAACCATGAAGGCCAATGCTTGAACGGAGCGAGAATACTTGTTCAAACGATGTGATGTATCTGACCTTCATCGGTGGCAGTTAATTAAATTCAAATAGGAGACTACGTTACATGTACAGAGATACCAAAATTGCATTCCCTCAAGTTAAGAGAAGCCCCTGGAGAAGACGCAATTATACAATGACTGTAGTTCGAAATCAGTATAAAACGAACACAACAGCAGTTACACAACCAATGAAATTGAAACGACGACGAGGCAATTGAAACCAGAGGCCTGTGTACACTGATCTACTCGAGCTGGACTGGACAGTAAACACAAGGAAACAGCTCACTTTCAATGTAATAGCAATCCTCTTTGCGAAGTCCTCTGCTTAACAAACACTGGCAGTGTTTCCACTTTACAGACGATGACATAAAAGCGAGGAAAGGTTAAACAGATGGAAATGTACGCATCGTATAGCAATTTCGGGGCGTTCGGGCTCTTTCGTTTCAACGTCTGGACAGAGCCAAACTAACCGCTGCAACAGAGTACGGTTGCAGCCGTAAGCCTGATTATGTTTTAAAAAGTACTGACTTACGAAAGTTGATCAGAAAATAAACTATTTTGGGGTTTAAGTCACGAACATCCGTTAATTGGTCCTCAGGAATTTTCATACGTACAGACGGACAGACAAATCAATTTTCATACGTACAGACGGACAGACAGATCAATTTTCATACATACAGACAGACAGACGGACTGACATCAATTTTCATACGTACAGACGGACGGACAGATCAATTTTCATACATACAGACAGACAGACGGACGGACATATCAATTTTCATACGTACAGACAGACGGACTGACAGATCAATTTTCATACATACATACAGACAGACAGACAGATCAATTTTCATACATACAGACGGACGGACTGACAGATCAATTTTCATACATACAGACAGACGGACGGACTGACAGATCAATTTTCATACATACAGACAGACGGACGGACTGACAGATCAATTTTCATACATACAGACAGACGGACGGACTGACAGATCAATTTTCATACATACAGACAGACGGACGGACTGACAGATCAATTTTCATACATACAGACAGACGGACGGACTGACAGATCAATTTCCATAGGCGCGCCGCAGTGTTCCTAACGCAACTAAAGATCAACCGCAGGCAAGAAATATCACCGAAATATGTTATTGGGGGGGGGGGGGGGGGATCGCTAGCATACTACACGGCTTGTGACACCAGAAAAACACACCTCAGAACGACTCGGTAAAAATATTTACAGTAGAAGGGCTATCATGCCTGAACACGTGCTGTATTCAAGTAATGGTTTGAAGAACAAGACAGGCAATATATTTATAATGTAACATTTGGGAGCGTTCGCGTAACCATTGTTGCCGTGAAAACGCAATATATATTACATTATTTGAGTGTGTGTCTGTAGCCTTAGTTATCCAGCATGTAAAGCGCATGCGCTATATTTTTATCTGTGGCCTGTCCGGCACTACCATATCTTTCCACATTATCACACAACGGTGCGATTTTCGGGAAAAAGGTATTTAACATAAAATGTGTGTTTTGATTTTCTCTACAACTTTTGTCTGAAACATTTCATTCTAAGAAGAATTCATCGACATACTATCACAAATATACACAGGTCTTCATGTAAAGTACCCGTTATTTTTGTCAGATTTTAATGAAACTTGAATTTTCTCGACATATTTTCGACAATGCTCAAATATCCAAGTTCATGAAAATCTCTCCAGTGGGGGCCGATTTTTTCGATATGGACACAAGGACGAACGGACGGGCAGACAGACATAACGAAGCTAATAATCGCTTTTGGAAATTTTACGAAAGCGCCTAAAGGTGCTGGTGGGCACGTGGATGGGTAGACGTATGGATGGATGGAAGCAATGGCTGGTGAAAAGCACGATAGTTGATGGATAGGTGGTCGAGAATACAACGTGAGTGAAAAGGCAAAAGGTGAAGTAATCGCTGTCCACACTAAGAAGGCATATGTAGGTGGGGGGGGGGGGGGGGTAGTAGCATTATAGCTCCAGTCATTCTTAACCTCGGCACTAGATGGAGGTAAGTTCCATGAAGAAGCGTAGCTAGGTCTACTCTGTGAACTATACGTGCTGCTAACTCTGGAACTTCGAACTGAATGCAACCAAGCAGAACAAGGCCACAGAATTTCAAAAGGAACCTGATGCCTTCATCTTCTGGGCAGCAGCGTTTAGATTATGATTTTCTCTTGGGAAAAACTTAACTTTTTTTCCAGTACGCTGTTGCTTGCTTCGTCATTTTCTTGTGTACGTACATAGTGCTTTAGTGCGCTACTGAATTTTGCTTTTGCTTAATATAGACTTATTTTCTAGCTTTTTGCTTAGACTGCTTCATCGACAACTCTGGTCATTAAATAGTGATTAATCTTTTGTTTCAACAGAATACTGTTAACGGATTACTGGCCGTTTGCTGGTCAACTATTCGCTAATTACTACATCTGCATAACAACCGCTTCCATTTAGATGCTGTTCCCAACAGGCTTCATTTCAAGCAGACGTAGGCCATTCCGTTTTCCATCCACCTGTTTGCAAGTTCCCTGTTTATCCATTTCAGTAGCTAAAGACAGAAGACGCTCTTGTGCGCGTCGAATCGAATCTCCCTGTAAATAACACTCACAAAGAAATTGATTGTTAGAGGGGAAGATGTAATGAGGACGGGATGGAGTCACAGGGTGCCCCAAGGCTACTATATACTGACAGTCACAAGACAATGGATCGTAAACCTGGTACGGTTTTCATAATCCACCTTAGACCAATCGAAATTTAAAAGGTAAATTACGCTTATTCGCCGCCTCGCATTTTTTTCTGTCCCTCCGTCTGCCAGCATTTAACCACTTGAGAACATTTCAACGAATTTCCATAAAATTTCACGCTGAGAAGTATTGTATCGGCATATTACAGTGTCGGTTAAGGTCACATAACAATAACTGACATAATACGTGTTAATCGGTGCAAAAGCATTTCTAACAGAAAGAACGGAGGAAAACGGAGGCATTTTATTTCCAGTTCAGGCTCTACTTAAGTCTGTGTCCTTCCGACATAACCATCGTACGGTAAAAAAGTAAAACTCTCGGAGCCCTTGTGTTATCCACTGAGACCACGCGAACTGTTGTGGTGGACAGAATCAAGGTCTTGGTGATGTGTACGGTGACCGATCTTTCTGTAGTACGAAACTACAGAATTGTTATTATACTATGCTGCATAGAGGCTGAACTTACGTAGGCGGGCTCGCTTGTACAAGAATTTTCGCAGCGTCATAAATTGAAAATCGTGTATTTTTAAGTTAAATATTTGGATAAGTCGAATCTAACACCGTGGCGATCGTGTACAATGTTTTAGTAACTGACGAATCACAGTTACCTGTGACGTTTTAATGGAAACAATCTCAGTTGAAGAACGAGACCACAGCAAACTGCACACACACACGGCACACACACACACATACACACACCACACACACACACATACACACACCACACACACACACACATACACACACCACACACACACACATACACACACCACACACACACACACATACACACACACACACACACACACACACATACACACACCACACACACACACACACACACATACACACACACAACACACACACACACACACACACACACACACACACACACACATACACACACACACACACACAACACACACACCACACACACACACACACATACACACCACACACTACACACCCACACACACACACAACCACACACACACACCACACACACACACACACACCACACACACACACAACACACACACACCACCACACACACCATACACACACCACAAACACACATACACACACCCACACACACACACAACACACACGCACACACACACGCGGCACACACATACACACTCACACACACATACACACACACACCAATTCAGCGGAACAAACTTTTCTTGAGCAGGCTTATTAAAAGATGCCTTGATATGGCCTCCAGTGCCCTTCTCTGTCTCATACAAATGCTTTTCATCGATAGCTGTTTCAATTCCAGTTTCAGAGCTCTTTTTCTAAGAAGCATTTGTAGGAACGTTCGTGAATTAGTTGCGAAAAGCGAAAATTATCTTCGTCATTTCTGCCCGTTCGCTCGTCCTTCTGTCGGTCCGGTTGCCCGTATGAAACAACTCAACCCCCACCACATAGCTTTTCGTGAAAATTTATATTTCTGGCTTTTACTACAATTTCATTCAAGTTCCAAATTTTGGCTAAAATCTGACAAAAATAACAGGCACTTTACATAAAGAACTACGAAAACTTGTAGCATTATTGGTTACCAAAATACTACTGTGTTATATTTCCCTACTTCCTATACCTACCAAGTTTCGCTTTGTTTCCAAGGCTACTTCGGTTTCTGTGGTTACCAATGCTCCAGTAGTTGGTTTGGTTAAGCGAACACACCAGAAGTGTATCACTCTGCAGATGTATACTTGTAATAAGATATTGCCACTTCTTCTAGATTTTCTTTGTGGTTTCGTCCCTTTCAGTTTACAAACACAAAGTTTTGTGTCCGTGTTCTGTTCTCACCTACTTGTTACGTGTCCAACCCAAGTACTGCGGTACTAAATCTGTGAAGCATAATTCTCCCGAACTGCAAACAGCAGAATGCCAATGCCAAGTATTTCCGTCACGTTTATGTAAGTACGATCAGTAGAAAGCCCCTCGCTTACCAAGGCGGGCTCCTGTAGAGTGCACACAGTTCTAAGATTCCTGTGAGACTGTGGATAGAACCGTAAAGAATAAAGAAAGAAAATTAGGGACAAGTAGAAAATATTTCTTTTTATGCGTTCGTTGTTTTTATTCCGCTCCAAACTCCTCTTTCCTTATCTTGCCTTTACCGTCATTAGGAACGGGGCCAAAGGGTAATTTTGAAAAAGACAGGAAAACAATAAAGCGGGGAAGAAGTGGGAAAGAAAGGACATATTAGTCAGGCCAGACTGTGAGACGAGAGATGGAAATTCGGATTCAGATGGCACAGATCCTAATTGCTACCCTGTTCGTCAATGTAAGACCATACCAAATGTGTTATAATCCCTGATACGAGCCAGGCAGCAAAGTGATAGCCGGATAGGGCCTCGGCCCAAGAACCATGACGATGTTCCGAAGTTTCGTGGTTTCCCTCAGCTCCTCCACTCGAACACGAGAGTAATACGACAGGTGCCTACTTCCAAATCTTTCCCAAACGTGCATACGTGTTGCTGTTACTTGATTCCCAGCAGAGAAAAAAAGATACGTTTGTAGTGCAATCATTTCCAAGTGTTGGAGTGCCCCACACAATATCTTTTGAGGCAACTAGTGAATATTTATAAACCTTGGTACTAAGGCGCTACTGCTAGAGGCCGCTGCACACTTGTACGTCGAAAACTTGTGTTATGAACAGTAAAAACACATTCGGAAAGCTTCAATCCGCACCGCATTAAACAGAGTTAATGACTTGGTGTTATGAATGCTGCTGCTGATGATGATGATGACCATGATAATGATGACGATGATAATAATACGTTTCAGAAGAGAGAACTGTGCTCAAGAAGAAGCCGAGAAAGTTCTAAAATGTAAAGACCTTACAACAGAAATACAGCGCATGTGGAACGTGAAAACAAGTGATGCCAGAAATCATAAGTGCAACTGAAATCATCTCAAAGTCATTCAGAAAATACTTGAGCAACATACCGGGAGAGTACGAAATCGAGGAACTACAGACAACAGCCATATTGGGCACTGCACACGTACTTCGGAAAGTACTGATGTAAAATTACAGAACGTTTATCATAGGAAATAAAATTACATGTAGCATAAGTTGTAAATAAAGAATAGCTGGAAATGTATATACCCTAGAAACATGGTTTGTTTCAGGTATATAATTGTAAATACCCTGCATAAACGTGATTAATAATAATAATAATAATGCAGGATTGTAAAGCTGTATACCGTATCGCAACGCAAAGATGACGACGATGACGATGATGATCATGATGATGATGATACAATATTTTAAAGCTGCAATCTGTACCGAGTTGCACACAGTTTGTACACTGGTACGTGTTCTGAACGCTAACAATAATTTGATATAAAGCTGCAATCTTGTAAATTAAACAGCCGATTCAAGTCTTCTGCGATGTTACGCCTTGTCAACTAGCAGACAGTAACCGACGTTTCGAAGCACTGTAATCACGCTGAATAGTCCGGACTACTGGCAACAGTAGCAACATGTGTAGGCACCATTCTGATAATTAAGAAATACAATTAAACATAACGGCGCAATTAAACAAAATGTAGTACGCAATTCTAACCTCCGAAACATCAGTACACACGTATCAGACTACACGGCGTCACATTAAATAAGATCTTTATCTTCACAAAATTAATTCAAACACATGTAACCTCAGCACACAGTTGTGTTTCCTCACGAAGTGAATACAACTGACTGCTCTCCGACAGTGTACTCTTAAATCAAAAGGTATTGTAGGGGAGTCTGTAACCTGATAAAAACAAATTATTTGGTACTGCGTTATGATTTTAGTTGTACTGTGTAATTAAGCCTGCAAATAATTAGCAATTAATTTCAGTACGTAATAAGGAGCAGTCGTAAACAGGGGATAGATTACTGCCCATTAATTATAATACGGTTGCGTAATTAACCCGGTGAACAACTGACAATTATGCAATAAACGATTTTTATAGTTAACTAGATAAACAGTCACTGAGCTGATAGATTCAAAGGTCAGTGATCACTGAAACGTGATGAAGTATTGGGGAGAGAGGATTTAAGAATAAATATTGATTAGTTAAGCAATAATTTTAATTTTTCCCCCCAATGGCTCGAAAGCCCCTTGAGGGCCCAGGCCGCCTCATTTTTCGAGGCTTCACGATCACACACTTTTTAGACACACCACACTCGGTAGGACTCCTCTGGACGAAGGATCAACTCGTCGCAGAGACCTCTATCTGACAACACACAACTCTCACAAGAGACAGACATCCATGACCCCGGCGGGATTTTTTTTTTCTGTCCGGGGTTTTTCCCCGTTGATCCATTTTTGTACTGTTTAAATCCTTTCGTCCTTCATGTCACTTTACGTTCCATACTATCATCCTTACAACAAACACAACACAAACATCCATGCCCCCGGTGGGATTCGAACCCACGATCCTAGTAAGCGAGCGGCCGCAGACCCACGCCTTAGACCGCGCGGCCACTGGGATCGGCATTCGAACCCACAATCCCAGCAAGTGAGCGGCCGTAGACCCACGCCTTAGACCGCACGGCCACTGGATCGGCAATAATTTTATACATTGAGTGATCATTTTATGGATCCTAACACACCGCTGCTACCACCACCACTAACACTACTATTAACAGTGTCGTTAAACATATCCCCACCAAAACAACTGACTGTGTACCAGCTGCTGTGCGTGCGCACCGTCCTGTTTACTGGTCAGAGACTGCAGCTCTGTCACAGCATAGACAACCACTGGCCTTGGTCGAGTTATAGACTGCATGGCGTTTGATGTCTTCTCAAAGCGCTTCAGGTGTTTGGTCATGCATTCCGAGTTTCTATTTTAAAAAAATATTCTACAAAACACTTCATTTTCTTCTTCTGTTATTTGAATAATATCATCGGCCCACAATTTTTGTTTCTTTTCCCACAGTTTCCTCAATTGCAGATCGAATATTTAACAACTACTTCCATTCTGAATATATGCAGTGTCCTTTCTTCCAAATACTTTGGATCTTGTTTTGTGCAATTTTGTAATACTTTATACTTTCCGTAATACTTTATTATACATGTTCCTGTTTTTTTTTTCTCTCTTTAAACTACGCCCTTTTCCCGGTGGACTAGGAAATGATGAGAGGAACATTCATTAGATATGGCGCAACTGTGTTATTATCTATTACATAATCCATCAAACTTCTTTGGTATCTTGTCAAGTACAGGTTATTTACTTCAAGGCCTTGGAACCGCACGGCTTGCCTGACAAACAGGCAATGTCTGAAAAACCTGAGATTCGGTACTGGAATGTTAGAGTTTAAAGACAGCAGATGCTCGGGAACCGCTGGTTACCTGTTAACAAAGTACAGTCTGAATATACCAGGAATACAGAGGTCGTCTGACGAGGTTATTAAAGCATAGAAAAAAAACAAGGACAACTGCTTAAGAACTGACTCGAAGAGCTGTGAGGTAACACAAGTTACGGAAGTACACATCGTTAATGGCAGGATGTCGTTGTTTGATTCTGAAGGGCGCGCGCTGTGATATTATTAGACGCGTTTTAAATGTAAGAACAGAACAAATGAGATTTCAGGGTCGCAGCAGCATCAAGATTACGGTCTTCTGGGATGTGATAACGTTTAGTCACTGCCACAACTCTGGCGGTAATTCGCTAGATTCTAACCGCGAAAGTCTAAATTCAATATCCGAGCAGTTAATTGGGGATTTATGGTTAACTAAGTGGCACTTTAACACATTCTTTTATATTTTGGTATTCCCCTGTCAAAATCATTCCACCACTGCTCCATTGTAATATTAAACATCTACCATCGGCTTCGATACAGTCTAGATGCAGGCAGCGTCATTAAATAAAGAACAAAAGTTAAGACACCATGTTGTTTGGTAGGAGAGTAAAAATGTTTCAGGGGAACCTGCTGCCTCCATCTTCAGGGAAGAAGCAGCAGGCTCCTCAGAAACTTTACCAACAATCTAGAAAATTACACGACATGACATACATGGTAATCTTTCCAAATTAAGTTTTTTTAAGTGGTATGGTTTATGCCATCGTGTCTGCGTTTGAAGGTATAACAGCTGGCTTTGAAAGCGGTCTCGTATAGAAGGTAGCTGTGAATATGCTGGATAAGCAGTCGCGACATTCAACGAAAAATGTCCTGTGTCTTGGTGGATAGGCGTGCAGATCATAACATTGTCATAAAATGTTTTGCGACAAAACCTTCCTCATACCAAATTTAATAAAAGCGTAAAGCTGAAGGACGCAGCAGGCAGCTCGTAGAGTCCTTCGTACAGGAAGCCTCTTCCCTGTTCGTTTTCAGAAATGCAGGCTCCATGTCGCTGGGTGTATGCCTGGCCATTATCGGTTTATCGGTTCACCGCAAAAGGAACAACTCCAGGCGGAGTTTAAATACATATTCTGTGTATACTGTACATAGACAGAGTCCGTCCGAGTTAACAAAAACACTCTGTGCAGTTTTTACTATTAAACTATGTCGTCTGTAAAATCTGAGGATTTAGGGGAAGAGCATAATACATTTTTCCGCTTTGTTTCCACGGATTATACATCTTAATACCTGTGTCGATCTTCTCCTACCACATTCTACTTCTTCTCCCTCATAATCCTATAAGCTTATAACCTGATATTATCCGTGTCAACCTGTCTCACCCTTTCCATCTACATGTTTACTCCATCCCTTCTTTATGTAACTCTCTAAAATTACCTATACACCCAGTTAAGTGTCTCACAGACTTAAGTCCTGCCGTTTATATTCATTTTCGTCTCTGACATTCCTCTTCCAACTACTGTATTTCACCTTTCATTTAGTCAATGTTTCAACTCTCAGAAATAAAAATAAATTTCCATTATCGTGAAAGTCACCCCCCCCCTCCCCCATATACACAAATAAGACATCCGGGATATTTTAATCTGCATAGTGACTAGGCTCCAGGATGGTCGTCCGAGGAATTATGGTTTATTTCCCAACAGAGGCAATAAACTTATCTTCTCTGAAGTGTTCAAACCGGCTCTGGGGCTCAGCCATCCTCCTATGCAATGGGAAACGTGCGCTCTGTCGCCGGGGGTAAAGCGACGGGGGCGTGATGACCATAACCCCATCCACTGGCGAGGTTAAGAATGAGTAGCTATAAGTCCTCTCCACTCACACCCTCATGGCGCACACAGGGTAAAGGTAAAGCAATCCCATTACAAGCCCTTAGGTTTCCAGGAGGTTAAGGCTCCCAAATTTCTAGACAATCGGCACATGAAGGCGGTAAGGTTGTCAGCCCTAGGCACCGGCCGCCTTTATCGCCCAGGAAATATTCCTGATACTCATTTCTGTTAGAGGCTGAGTCGACCCCAGGGCCATAGTGCGACCGAAAGGATTATGTCAATGAAAAATTCCAATGACACCATCGGGAATCGAACCCGCGACCAGGAACGACTTTATATATTTACCTTTATACATTGAGATATTTGCCCTTATTTTCAAAACCTTTCTCCCCAGCTGGAAGAAGACAGTTGGCTGCTTAACGCGCTACAGGCCTCTCGACCGCCTTTGACTATAGTGATTTTGAACACAGTAAACAGCAGGAAAAAAACATTGTCAAAAATTTAGACAGTGTTATAACATTTATCCTCGGTCCAGGTTTCAACTATGACCTGATATTCAACAAAAATCAAGTCTTGTTGAGGAATCCGTTTTCTTTGACATAGCGCAGCGTTATATCCCAGAAGAACGGAAAATGCAGCTACATTGCTGCAAAAACCTAAAAACTCAAGCCTTCCACTTCTTTTTCGTCTTCATTCTCCGCATCACAAACGGCTGATTGCACTTCTTGTATGGGGGAACACACCGCGGCTTTGTATGGGGGAACACACCGCGGATTTGTATGGGGAACACACGCGGCTTTGTATGGGGAACACACCGCGGCTTTGTATGGGGGAACACACCGCGGCTTTGTATGGGGAACACACCGCGGCTTTGTATGGGGAAACACCGCGGCTTTGTATGGGGGAACACACCGCGGCTTTGTATGGGGGAACACACAGCGGCTTTGTATGGGGGAACACACCGCGGCTTTGTATGGGGGAACACACCGCGGCTTTGTATGGGGGAACACACCGCGGCTTTGTATGGGGGAACACACCGCGGCTTGACAGCAACAGGAGGCGCACAAAGACGGTGACAAACATTCAAGCCACGATGCCAATAATAATAATAATAATAATAATAATAATGACGAGAAAACGGACCACATTATATCAGCATGCCCAATATTGGCAACAGAACAGTACATAAAGAGACATGGTGGATTGTGTGCTTAACTGCACTTTAACATATGCAAGGAAATAGGGGTAAAATTAGACAATAATCACTGGTATGAGCGTGTACCAAAATTAGTAGAAACAAGTCATGAAGGCGAGGTAACCATATTATGGAATTTACAAGTGCAAACTGACAGAACCATCACTACATTAAACCGGACATCATGATGCGTGACAACGAAAATGAACATGTATGTTAATAGATGTTGCAATTTGAGGAGACAGAAATGTGATCAAGAAAAAGGCCGAGAAAATTATAAAATATAAAGACCTTATACAGAAATACAGCGCATGTAGAATGTAACAACAGAAGTGATACCAGAAATAATAAGGGAAACTGGAACCATCTCAAAAGCATTCAGAAAATACCTGAGCAACATACCGGGAAAGCACGAAATCAAGGCACTACAGAAAACAGCCATATTGGGCACTACACATAGACTGTGGGAAATACTAATGTAAAAGTAAAAACATTTAACATGGAAAATAACATTACATGTACCATAAATTGTAAGTATAGAATAGCTTGAAAACTATGCACTCTAGAAACATGGTTTGTTTCAGGTACGTAATTGTAAGCCGACTCCAGTGGTCGCGCTGTCTAAGGCGTGGGTCTGCGGCCTCTCGCTTACCGGGATTGTGGGTTCAAATCCCACCGGGGGCATCGATATGTCTCTTGTGAGTGTTGTGTGTTGTCAGGTAGAGGTCTCTGCGACGGGCTGGTCCCTCGTCCAGAGGAGTCCTACCGAGTGTGGTGTGTCTGAGTGTGATCGTGAAGCGTCGACAATGAGGAGGCCTAGGCCCACTAGGGCTGTTGAGCCATAGAGAGAAGAAGAAGATGTAATTGTAAATACCCTGCATAAAGGTGATAACTAATTATAGTAATAATAATATTCATCGCCGCCACCAAACACCAACAGTACCTCAGCAAGCCCCTTGTTACTTCGTCCCCCACAGCACGCTGCTCTCAAATACCGGCAATGGAGTACAAAATGCACATGGGAAGAAATGGAAAGAAAGTGTAGGCAATATCAGAAGAAAGATTATTAACATAAATATGCCCTATGTATTACTTTACCAGCGAGGAAAAATTAATGTATTTAATAATAATAAGACAGAAGGTTTTAGCATGTCCTTACAGCTTCCTGTGTCAGTCCACTAGGTGCAAAGTGGCACTGCTTGCTGCTGCGGACCAGCGACTTCGTGTTCTGAAATACGAAAAAAAAATCCGATAACGTAATTAAAAGTATCTTTATAAACTAATCCCTTTCCTCGTGTCCCTTCTCATCATCACTGTTGCTAACCATGGAGACTGGCTCTAGATTAGTTGTGCAAGTATTTGCATACTTTAATTCCGAGAGCTACTGTCACAAATCCCCAACCAAAAGCAACTGATGGTATAACAAAGTTGCAAAACCATTCACTGCTTAAACAAAAACAGTATATATAGGGTGGCGCAAAAGTAACTTGACACTGGAGGCAACATGTTAAACATCGAGTGTCACGTGAATAGTGCACCACCCTGAATATTGTTCTGGCAACGCTGACAGATAAAAGGTAAGTGGGTCAAACACCATTTTGTTTTCAAAGTTGTAGCAGACTGATTGTAGTGAACATATATTTTTTTCATGGCGCAACAGCCCTTAGTGGGCCAGGGCCTCCTCATTATCGAGGCTTCACGATCACATTCAAACACACCGCACTCGGTAGGACTCCTCTGGACGAGGGACCAGCTCGTCGCAGAGACCTCTACCTGACAACACACAACACCCACAAGAGACAGACATCCATGCCCCGGCGGGATTTTTTTTTTTGTCTGTCCGGGGTTTTTCCCCTTTGATCCATTTTTGTACTGTTTAAATCCTTTTCGTCCTTCATGTCACTTTACTTTCCATGCTACCGTCCTTATACAACAAACACAACACAAATATTCATGCCCCCGGTGGGATTTCTTTTTTGTCTGTCCCGGGTTTTTCACCTTTGATCCATTTTGGTACTGTTTAAATCCTTTCGTCCTTCATGTCACTTATGTTCCATACTAGTCCTTATACAACAACACAACACAAACATCCATGCCCCCTGTGGGATTCGAACCCACGATCCCGGCAAGGAAACGACCGCAGACTCATGCCTTATACCGCGCGGCCACTGGGATCGGCAGTGAACATAATTATAATCACAAATATACCTCACAGAGAGCACTTTAATTCCATCACAAATATCAGTCGGTTAATGCAACTTACAGAAATAATCGCTGTTAATTGTAACAATGTCGAAACAAACAAACGCACCTTTGTAAAAATTCAGAGCTTCTAAGTGTTACGGTAGGTGGTACATACTGGATGGTGCAAACGTCATTTGACTCTAGGCGGTTGGAATGTCAAGTGACTTTTTCGCCACGCTGCTTTAAAGGGTTAATGAGACAATATTTTACGTACTACCTTGTCTGCAGTTTATTTAAAGAGTCTGTCAGTAGCTAGTCTACGTATGGTCGAATAACAGTAGCTAGTCTACGTATGGTCGAATAACAGTAGCTAGTCTATGTATATAGTCGAATAACAGGCTAAATAAATTTTCCATACCATATTAAAGTACTTGTTTCCTCTCCAAATAAATTCCCTTTTAAAAATAAAGGACAGACAGACAGACAGGCGGATTACCTCATTATGCGGTTATTTTAAGCAGTTTATGTAAAGAAAACGCATAAAAATTAAAAAGATCGTCATCTCACAAATTGGATGATAAAGACTCTTACAAAATCCTATCTCCCTGCATAATATCCACACTGAATAATTAAAAAATCCCCTAAACCAACACGCGGATCCCAGACGGTAACCGGTGGTATAGCTCGCACTGTTGTTGATTCCCGCCGACAGACTTTTAAAAGCAAAAGTCTCCAGTACTTTCCATTGTCATAGATATTTCTGCATTGTGTTTGATTCCTAGGCAACCCAAGTCACTTCGAATTGCGCTGCAGAGAGAACGGGGCCCTCAGGCTTGGCACAGAACTTCAGTTCCGCTTATACCGCAGGCAGCCGCAGGAAGCAAATAACTTCCTTGCGCTGTACACACGTTAAGGTAATTCCACTGACAGGACACCATCTGAGCTTGATTCCATTGCGTCAGGGATATTGACGATGGTACATTACCATTAGTATAATTGCACTTCTGGAGGTTGTCCATCGTGTGGTGTTCAACAGATCAGCACTTCAGGTTAGTTCTTTCCAAAGGTTACATCTCAGTATGTTATTTTCTCTCCTTCTCACCGAAAATTTGGTTCTGATATCTGCGCTCTTCTGGGATTTTACGCAGCGTAGAATGGTAGTTTGATGCCGACGTTTCGGGACAAGCTTCAAGGGTCAAACAGTCCCAGAAGAACGCAGATCTCATTTACACCGCGGCAAAAGCCTGAAAAAACGCAGGTACTGTTCGGATTAACATTTGAGGGAAAAAGGCGCAGCAATGTCATTTCAGAGTGGCCTACAGGAAATGGCGAGTTAATTACTGAAGGTAAATTTGTCCCTGTCCACGCCATGAAGGCATTATAAGGGGAGTAGAGGTATAGCTCCACTCATTCCTTCAACTCAGCGCTATATGGAAGTGAGTGATCACCTTCACGCCCCGGCCACTTTATCTCTCGCAAAGGACTACGATACTCACTGAATAAGAGGCTGGATGGGCACCTGGCCGAACCCAGTGGCCGCGCGGTCTAAGGCGTGGGTCCACGGCCGCTCGCTTGCTGGGATTGTGGGTTCGAATCCCACCGGGGGCATGAATGTCTGTCTCTTGTGAGTGTTGTGTGTTGTCAGGTAGAGGTCTCTGCGACGGACTGGTCCCTCGTCCAGAGGAGTCCTGCCGAGTGTGGGTGGTCTAAAAGTGTGTGATCGTGAAGCCTCGAAAAATGAGGCGGCCTAGGCCCCCAAGGGGCTGTCGAGCCATAGGGAAAGAAATGGGCACCTGAGCCGGTCTGAACGTTAATTAGTCAATTAATTAAGTAGTAAGACCATGCGAATGTTTGAAGTGTAAGACGAATGACATCATTCAAGTAGGGAGACCTGAAATTTGTGTGACGGTGCAGTAGGTCATGACTCCCAACGTTCGTTATAGTGACAAAGAACCTGAAATGTGCAACACGGTGCTGCAACAAAATCAGTATATATTGTTCCTTTTACTGTTGGATTCTACAGCCAGGCATTTACAATTCAGAGCGGCGATACATCACACACTCCTTGCTTGTATATGAGAAATTTCGAATGCCGTAAAATGTATGCGAGAGGAAACATAAATTTCCAGGTTTTGTTATTATTAATTTCTACATTTGCCCTAGCCGAGAGGAGGAAATACAGCCGTCGTTATGTTCTTTCCGGAGGTTGATTTATTTTCGATTTCTGACAGAACAATATGCCCTTCTTGCAGTCAAACACACAGGACCTCTAAACGGTCTCCAGGTTACAGCTTATTGCTAATATTGCTTCTCTTCCCTCCACTACAACCAGAGTCTGGTGTCGGAATATCGAAAGAGAAGTCTGCAACATGGACAAAGCCCTTTACTTGCCATATTGTATGTGACTATAAAGCCATTGTAAGTATCATATATTCCACTAATATGTTAAAACTCCGAGCGAAAAAGAAGTGAAAGTACTTTTCTATCCACTGTTTCCCGATTTCCGAAAGAACATTTCTTTTTGGAAGGTCTCCAGGTTTCGCCCGTTTGTCCTTCTGGTACGAGTCACATGTAGATGAAGATGAGTATGGAGCAATGATGGAATGATACTGACAAGGAAAAACCGAATTACTGTGAGAGAAACCTCTTCCAGTGTCACTTTGTCCACCATAAATCTCACTTGGACTAACCTGGGATATGAGGACAAGAATTAAACTGTATTTAAAGCTTAAGCTCGTACCGCGCAGTAAACACATTCCGTCTCGATTATACAGACCGATCACTTAATGCAGCACACGACAATAACCGCCGTAGTAAATGTAGTCTGAATTGCAGTCCCCACATTTTATTAAGTTTAATATCTTAGTGCAAACGCAGATGTCTTCCCAGAAAGTGCAACTTTCACACCGTGCACATTCTATGAAAGACTGTCTTTAAAGTGTCTCTGAAACACTATAATGTGTGACAGAAAAACTAACTGCATGAGAGTACTTCTTGAGAAACTAATATTTCTTCAGCCAGTCAATAAATTCCCCGCATTTTATGAAACCCGAAGGTTCATTACCGTGTTCACAGCAGCCCGCCAACTGTCCCCATGTTGAGCCAGATCAATCCAGTACACGTCCTCCCATCCAATTTCTTGAAGATCCATTTTAATATTATTTTCCCATTTACGCCTCGGTCTTTCAAGTGGTCTTTCTCCCTCATCTTCTCACTGCGAATTTACGGATAACTTTACGTGGCATTAATAATGGAAGAAGTGGCCATGTACCAGGTTCTTCTCCGAGTTTCTTCGGCTTGCCCTTGCTAATCACCATTTCCACCATTGCTCTATATGCATCTGTCACTGTGCAATAGCCCGGCCCAGTCAGCACATTATCACGTCCTCGGTCTTTAATTTAGGGGTTTCATCGCTGACCGGCATTTCACTGGCTAAAAATAAGGAAGTCAAAATTTATATTCCAGCAATGAAATGCAGTTTAGTAAGAATAAATTTCAACACAACACAAAGCAAGAGTCAACCAAATTCACAGCACTCTCACAACCACCCTCAAAGGACTGAGTACAATCACGAAGAAGCCTCAGACAGTACTGACGATGCTCCGGTCACGAATCGAAGCGGGCTCCTTATGAATGTAGGTTATATGGCTCAGGAAGTGAAAGTATCACAAAGAGCAGTTTCGTTTTTAAACGATCCATAATCGTGCATTCAACAGTTTTTTTTCTCCTATGGCTCGACAGCCCTATATGGGCCTGGGCCTCCTCGTTTCGTCGAGGTTTCATGGTCACACACATTTGAGACACACCACAGTCGGTAGGACTCCTCTGGACGAGTGACCAGCCCGTCGCAGAGACCTCTACCTGACAACACACAACACTCACAAGACACAGACATACATGCCCTAGGCGGGATTCGAACCCACGATCCTAGTAAGCGAGCGGCCACAGACCCACGCCTTAGACCGCACGGCCACTGGGATTGGCGCATTTAACAGATATGGTGACTAAAACCAACAAATGCACAGAAGTTTATGAAAATACATTACAAACGTAGTAATACTCCTACATGTTTCGGCCACTCATGTGGCCATCCTCAGGGAGGTGCTTTACGAAGAATAAATACATTGAGATGTTACAGAAGTTTGTGAACCAATGCACATGTAAAATATTAAATATTAATATTACATGGTTTAAAATACGTATTACATATTACTGTAAT